>CM060916.1:960554117-963054117 GCA_030737875.1 Allium sativum
ATCAGATACTAGGAATGATAATAATGAAACTCATGAACAGAGTGAACAAATTCAGACAGGCCATCCAATGATTACTAGATCAAAAAAGGGGTATTTTCAAGCCCAAAGTGTATAATGTTATCAGTAATTCAGATGAACCAGCAAATTATAATCAAGCCATTAGCAACCAGAACTGGAAACAAGCTATGGATGATGAATATCAAGCCTTGACAAAGAACAAGACCTGGACACTTGTTAAAGCTCCAACAGATAAGAATATAATAGATAGCAAGTGGACATACAGACTAAAAAGAAATGCTGATGGGTCAATACATAAATACAAGGCAAGACTTGTCGCTAGAGGCTTCACACAACAATATGGTTTTGACTTTGAAGAGACATTTTCTCCAGTTGTTAAACCAACAACCATAAGAATAGTTCTTACCATAGCCCTACATAACAACTGGAGGATACAACAACTGGACGTCAACAATGCATTCCTGAATAGTGACTTAAAGGAGGAAGTATATATGAGTCAACCTTAAGGATATCAGAAGAATGGAGAGCTTGTTTGCAAACTAAACAAAGCAATTTATGGGCTTAAACAAGCTCCCAGAGTCTAGTTTGATAAATTGAAACTTGTTTTAACAAAACTAAAGTTTCAATCTACTAAATCAGATCACTATCTATTTGTCAAAATTACTGATAATATAACTACTTTTGTTTTGATATATGTGGATGATTTAATCATTACAGGAAATAGTGAAACTGAAATCAGAAAGCTCATTCAGATTCTGGACAAACAGTTTTCAATCAAAGACTTGGGGGAACTCAATTATTTTTTAGGCATTGAAGTCACTAAAACATCCAAATCAGAATTATTTTTGAATCAAAAGAAATACATCAATGAAATTCTTGTTAGAGCAAAGATGGAGGCTGCTAATTCCTTGCCTACACCAATGATAACAAATCATCAATTATCTAAATACAGGGGAGAAAACATTGTCAATATCAGACAATACAGAAGTCTAGTTGGAGCATTACAATATGCTACCATTACTAGACCTGAAATAACATATTGTGTTAACAAACTTTCACAATTTATGCAGGAGCCAAAAGAAGATCATTGGAAGGCAATGAAAAGAGTGCTCAGATATCTAAAGGGAACTATGGACTATGGTTTACACTTTACACAAGGCAATCAACTCAATATTACTGGATATAGTGATGCAGACTGGGCAACTGACCCTGATGACAGAAGATCAACTTCAGACTACTGTATCTATTTAGGAAATAACCCTATATCATGGTGTGCTAAGAAACAATCTACAGTCTCAAGGTCCAGTACTGAATCTGAATTCAAGAGTATTGCTAATGCCACTGCTGAAATTATGTGGGTACAGTCACTCCTAAGTGAACTCAAAGTTACAGTTTCAAAGCAGCCAGTACTATGGTGTGACAATCTAAGTGCAGTGTCATTATCATCTAATCCTATATTGCATTCAAGAACCAAGCACATGGAAATTGATTTATATTTTGTTCGAGAACAAGTAATCAAGGGAAAACTTCAAATAAATCATGTTCCAGCGAATTACCAAATAGCATATATTCTTACAAAGCCATTATCAAGTAAAAACTTTGCTAGATTGAGATCTGAACTCAAAGTAATTGAAAGATCAAACCTTGGGGAGAAAGCAAAGTTCACAAACTCAGATCTGAAACCTGTAATGTCTGACAAACCTAGATGGAGGCCAACGCAAGCTGGTAGTCCAAGTATTGAAGACCCAAAGCCTGCAAAGCAAATCAGCATCTCACATCCAGAAATCGAGAGCATTCAAAGGCAGAGACCACTCAAACGAAGCAAGTACAAGCTCTCATAGGCTGAATCCTCGCCATCATCTGCAAATATTTTGGGATCGAGGCTGATTCAAGCTCATTTTTGAAGAAAGTTATAAGATTTCATCTCCTTAAGATGTGGCGGCTGACATTAGAAACCCTAGCTTTCATTTGCGGGGAGATATAAAGTATACAAATGAAAGATAGGCTTTAGGCTCATCCGTGTATATTGTTATGTGTAACTTATCATGGGCCTGGGCCTAAGCCCAAATATTATGTTATGTTGCAACATATTATGCCGTGTGTATAAATACACGGTATCACCCCACTTATCATCATTATGTCATTACAATAACAGTAATAAAAATTCAGTTCTTCATTTTTACATCATTCTTGCTTCAAATCTTATATTAACTATAATATCTATTGTAAGTAGGTTGGAGCATGCTCAGAGAGTTGCAGCTAATAAGATCGCTCACAGCTTTATGGCTTTCTATGCCAACTACAAAGATACTGCACTGGTGGATATGTTGATGCTGTAGTAAGTCTTAACATTCGATAACTACACAATACACATACATCCATGTTTTGTTACTTGAAATTGGTTCAAAATTTCACCGGATTTGTTTTATACTTTTTCTGTATAAACAGTTTCGAATATGGCCTTTATTTAGTAAAAATCAATGTTTGTGTTAAATAGGTTAATAGTCCATTGTATTGGCCACTAACTAATACCGATATTTACATGCGGAAAGGACTAAATCATAAGCAATGTCCAATATAGCAACCCTTGGGGTTCAAGCTGGTACTTCAGGTTTCTTGCGCTCCTGGTTGTACACTTGTGCTCCACTATACTAACAACCTTATGTTTTTGTGCGTAGAAGGTTCATAATGGAAGTAAAAGAGTTAGCAGTACTCTGTAAATCTAAACATTTCTACAAGAAAAGGGAGTAATGTTCATAGTAATAGTAAATGATCAAGGTAAATAGGTTAGTCACGACATATGTTTTCTTGATGGCTGATTTTGTCTTTAGTAACTAATATTGATAAATGATTTTTTGCTTCAAAATCATTCATTAAGACATGAAGATAAAATTTAGGGGTTCTATAGGCTTATGAAATAAGAAGCAATCAGATAAACTATTTAAATTGATATTTATGTATAAAGTATTTTTTAATCAATTGGGATGCTTTATTAGTCCAGCTTTATGTATGCTTATGCACAAGAATTTTGTCAAATGCATTACTTCCAATTTTTTGGTTCATATACTGTTTTGTAGATGCACATTACTAGAAATACTACTAATTTTGTCATGATATTTTTTTAAGAGTTTAATAATTTTAGAATAAGTAACTAAGAAGTTTATGATGATTCCAAGCTTATGTTTTCCATTCATTTATAAGTTTAGATAAATTGAAATAACATGATCACATCCAAAAATGTGCATAATAATGATAATTTATCCCACTGGAAAGTTGTTTCTTAACTCAACAATCAATGACTTATCCCATTAACAGTAGAAGTTATAGTATATGTGCAAAGAAATGCATCGCTGACAGTCAGAAAATCTGCTCTTCCCCTTAGTCAAAATCACTTATATTCATCTAATATAGGAGTTTGAATATTTTGGTTTGAAAAATACAAAAAAAATTGGTTTGTTTCACTATTAAATACTTATATATTCTCTAATATATGAGCTTGGATCCTCAATCGTGGTCCTAATTCTAATGGTTACATTCTCAAACCCCTCCTACATGGTAAAAATAAATCGTACATTTGTAGTGATAACATGGGGCAAACTAACTTGCTTTAAGTATTTGATCAACATGGTTTACAAATATTGCCCTTTACAATTTTGTTTTCGTGAAGTTTTAAGAAAGTTAAGATTCTTTGATTTCTTTGCCTTACAAGTTTTCAAATCTATTCCTTTTTTATTGATTGGAATGACGATCTCATTTTTGTTTTCGCAATTTGGTTCATATCCAACCTTGATGTGTACCAAGTTTTGAGTGCATTTGGTTTTCTTAGATCTATTATGGTTGCATAATAATGATAGTCAATCTCATGAATGTACCTAGCATACCTTCAGACTGATGTGTCATGGTCGCATATCGAAAAGGTAAGTTGCTTTATGTATTTTATATGCTATTTCAGACTTCTCAATTATGCATCTTTTCTTTTAAATTTCCTTTGATTAATCAAAAATTTTTATGTATGTGGGTAGATAAACTTCGTAATTTATCTTATTATATTTGTCAAAAGCTAGATCGGCCCATTTCTTTTTTCATTGGTTTTCAAGAATTTATCAATAGTTACATTAGCCTCAAATATCATCATGACGACTGAGTGTAGCATAAGCTTGGATAGGTAACTTTGTTTTGCTATTGTTTAATCTGTTTCTAAATGTCGGCCTTTCATTGTTATTTTATGACATTTTGTCTTATTATATTTTTCAAAAGTTGGGTTAGCGCTAAACATTTTCCTTTCCCATTGGGTTTTTAGGTATTTATCAAAACCTGGATCAGCCCCAAATATCACCATGATGGTTGAATATAACAGGTAATTTTGTTTTGGTTTCATTTAATCTGTTTCTAAATATCGTTCTTTCATTGATTATTTTATGATATTTGATTATTTCCTACTAAGTTGCAATCCAGTTGGTGATCAAAAATGCAATCGATGAGATGTCCTAATTAGGTAAACAATCTAGATGATAAGAGGTATAGCGAAGGATCATTGCAGTAAGATTGATTTGGTGAAATTTTTATTTCATATGGTTTTATTTGTTTATATATTAGTTTTCCAAGAGGTCTTTCCTCATTTATTGAAAAAAGAAAAAGAGGACAATAAAAAAACATTAGCTCTTCATAGGAAATTTGGCATTATCAAGCTGTATTATCGTAAAATTCATATCTAACTGCTTCACATAGCAAACCACTATCCTCGGCATTCATGCAAAACCATCCTTAAATATATTCATGACCCCCATTCGAAAGCAAAAGTATAATCTTCACTATAATAAATACTTATTGCAAAAGTAAACAAAATAAAGCATGGTTCAACTTAATTGATATTTGTTCTATATGGCATCCATATTGTAGTCAAGTTTCTTAATTCATGAGAGACTCTTATTCTTCCGTTTGCAATATAATTTGTCATCGTGATTAGCATTGAGACTCTGAACCTTCTTCTCAAACTCTATAATTTGTTTTGCTTTTTTATGCTGGTCATCTAATTATGTACAAATACATGTCATGTTTCTTTATTTGAAACGAGAGAAAACCAAATATAACTGTAACCATGTAGAAAACTATGAAAAACTTTAATTATCGGTGGAGCTAATACATCTGATTTCATTTGGTCCATAAGTTGGTGATAACTGAAAATACTGAGGTAATATAACATTGGTAAATTTAGTATAAATGTTTTTCATGCCTAAGATACTTATTTGATACCGATATTAGAGCCAGATGCTAAAGGAATTGTTACTTCCATGGCTTACTCTTAATCTTGGACTTTCAAATGAATCATCACATGAACATTGGCAAAAGTTAAAGTTAATAAATACATTCGAATACATTTACCCACTTATAGCATAATGCAATTATTAGTATGAGTGATTATCTGTGGCGTAGCTAATTACAGATGTAAGGCCTTCTCAATTTGTCTCGAACATACGATTGACAACATTCTTATGTGTAATGCAACACGTATATGAGAAATCAAGTTACCGGACTTTTGAATTCCTCTTAATTCTGTCTTTGTGGTGTTCATTGCAACCACAATACCAATTACATACTTGGTTATTTAATTTGTAAATCAATTATAATTCGTTTATATGAAGAATTTATTATATATTGTATCACAAAATCATTTTGAACATCGATAACTCCACAACAAATCTATATACTTATTTTACAGATTTCTTCTCAATTCTTCTAATTATAAATCTATGTACTTAAACTAATTTCATAATTTTATAGTTAAACCATTGAAACATATTACATTAGATAATATTTGTTAGTTCATCCAATAAATTGCTAATTAACATATATTAGATCCAACATGTATAGTCTGTTCACATTAGCAAAAATTATAACATTATATTATATTATTTCTCGAAATGCAAACATAGATATATTGTGTGTGTAAGCTTAAAATATAAATTACATTCGAACAATAGTATTGACTTTAATTAAAAGTTTATAAATTTTACACAATTTTTCATATCTTTTTGCAAGTTTTCATTTTAACAGTAGAATATAGTAAGTACTATTTTTTTATAATATTGTCGTGTCCAATGCACGGGTTACATACTATATTTAAAATGATAAAATATATTTATCATGCAACATTTAACTTAAAATATTTAAAATGGTAAAAATGGAATTCAGGGGGCCCATTATCATTTTTCCATTTACACTAACATTTGTCTTTATTATCCCTAAAATCTAAACTTTCCATACTTTTCACCAGAAATTTTGTTAAGTTTGTTCTTCTCCCTATTTTCCACATTTTTCGTAATACATAGATTTTCTTTCTTAAAAACAGTGGAAAATAGGGAGAAGGACAAACTTAACAAAAAATTTGGTGAAAAGTATGGAAAGTTTAGAATTTAGTGAGAAGGCCAAATGATAGTGTAAATGGGAAAAGGTTAGTGGGCCCCCTGAATTCCACCTTTAGTGTAAATGTGTCCTTCTCCCTAATTTTGAAACTTCCCATACTTTTCACCAAAAAAATTCCAAAGTTTGTCCTTTAAAAGAAAATCCTCCTTAAAAACATGTTTAAGAAACACTATTATTTTTAGTTCCAGTTAACCTGTAAATAACTATAGTAAAAAAAAAAAAATCTGCATCTGCAAAAAAATTTGCACTTTAGCAAAGAAAATTCACAAGAAAATTATTTTCGAAAATGTGAAATTAAGTGCAAATTTAACTTTTGAGATAAAACAAAAAATATTGGAAAAGTATCAGTAGATTCATCTTGCATTACAAAATTATGTTTTTTTACAACAAAAACTAAATTTATAATTCCCACAACCTCCTACCAAACTATCTCAGTTCTCTGCTAATAATTTATATTTGACTTCATATGTTAGAATTAATCAAGAATCTTAAAACTATAGTCAAAATTTGTAAACTATTAATTGTTGATGTGACAAATAAATCGTAAATATATGAAAATTTCAATATTTGTACATTATCCAAATTAAACAAAAAAGGTATAAAATTCATTTAGATATGCAAATACATCGGTCACATAACATGATCATATTGCAAATTTTATTTATGACTCTTATATACCGATATTGGTGCATTATATTGTATAATCCTTATTTTAGCCTATATTATAAAATTTCTACGGTTGCTTACAACACTCACCTCAATGTCACATAATTTTGTACATTTACATCGATATTTTTTTAATTAACCTTGTAATCTTCTTTTTAATTTATTAGAATAAATTTAATTGATAAATATTTATTAATTCGTCTAATAAATCCTTAAATGTGACGGTTTCAGTTTGTATATCACATTAATGTTAAAAAAGCAATTAAATAGTTTTTTCATTTAAGTATAAAAATATATAATTCAATAGTCATAAATATTTTACATCAATAACATTACCAAAACTAATTTATTATTCATTTATCTCGATAAATTTATATTCATTATTGAACTCTGCTTTTTAGCTCTAAATATCCATATTTTGACATTTTATAATTATATACAGCTTCATCGACAATTTCCTATCATGTTTGGATCCATGTATTTAAATTGTTCACAAAATCTCAAATTTAAAGAATAATCCATATATCAGTCATATATGTATACATACACTTATTAACAAAAACAACAACAAAATTTTTGTGTTTAATTATATTGATAAGTAGATTAATTTCATATATATATATATATGTTTATTTATGTACATGAACAATAATAACAATGTGAATTTGTAAATTAACTATAACCATTTATGTACACAAACAATAGATTTATCGTACACAACATAAGATATTCTAATTTTAATTTCAAATAACTCCACATTAAAATCTCTATAATCTTTTTATACAATCCTTTTCAATTTATTCAAATTATTTCCTATTAAGCCAATATATTTTAACTAAATACATAATTTCAAATTTAACATATAAAAAATTGTTAAATAATATTTGTTAGTTCATCTAAAATATTTATAATATGTTAATTTCAACTAGAATACTTACTAATAGTTGTAGTAATCATAATAAAATTATTTTTTTCTTTAACAAATATAAATTACAAACACATATCATGTATATTCAACAATAACAACAATCATATTATATTTATTTTGCCGAATTACCATGTGTTGTATAATAAAGTTTTAATTTTAACATTAAATTTTAAAACCTATATTTTATAACATTATCGTGTGCAATGCACGGGTGACGGGTTACACACTAGTTACAAAAGTAAGATGCAAAACAAATAACAAAACGCAATACGGGTAGACATAGATTAGAAAACTAAATACAATCCAAAGACTCATCAAACAGCTAATAAAAACAAAACTTAAGTGGAAGAACGTAAGACAGATAACAAAAAACAGAATATAAAAAATAAAATTATAAAAAAAGAATATAAAGCATAATATAAAACCTGGATATAAAATAGATAATACAAGCAAACAGCTGATTAAAGCATAATACAGAGCTGTTGATAAGCAAACTGACTCAAGACTAACAAACAACATTGCTAGATAATACATGCAAGCTGACTTGATCAAAAAAAATAAGCAAACTACATAATGATCATGTTACATAACTCGAATTCAAACATTTAGTATTCATTTCATATGAATAACAAGCAGCATTGCAAGTTATATTTATTTTTTTGAAGCAAAATACATATTCAACTAACTTTTGAACTCCCTTCAGATATCTATCATTCCGCTTCATCATTTTCTATCCTGTTTCATATTCGAGAAAAAAGTAAGTCCTTTAAATCATCTTTTAAATTTTTCATGAAGCACTTCGAGAATCAAATAAAAATTTAACAAGAAAGTTACTATTTTCTTGTTGAATTAAATACATTTTAATAAAATTATACATACCTATTTAAAAATATCATGCCCTTTTACTCGTCCACTACGTCGTATTCTGCGACTGCGTCATATTCTTTGATGATGATGTTGCAAATGATAAAGATGGTCCTGCATATGGTTTTAGAAGTTTTTTGAAAGTTCTGGTCATTTGTGTGGAAGGAACTAGGAAGTGATGTGATTAGAAAACAAAATGTATAGAAATATAAGACAGATGTATACAAACAGAAGTTAAATGCAACAGTTTTTGTAACAGTGTGAATGTGAATGTAAATATACATGTGAAAAATATTCCATTATACGGTGACTTCATACGATTTCAGGTGCCTACCTGAGTTTCCATAGATTGGCTTTGATTGTAATTTTAGCGTTCGCTTGCTGTTTACTCGTTATCTTGTTTCATCTTCTATGTGTTGATATTGGTATGTTTGTTTAATCATATCAACTAAAATCTTTTGGTGCGTTGATACTAACATTATTTAGTTCGATTATTTTCCTCCTAAGTACGATTTTGGTCATTTTCCATGTTCTGACCAAGTAGAATGTTATAATGAAAATGAAAAATATATTTAAAATCATGGGAACCTAATATTTAACAAAGTAGTTTTGTTTTCATGTCAAAGCATTGAATGCCTTAGACATGGAAAGGAACCAACTGGTTTCTTTAAAGGCTGCAAAGACTTGACATTTTATAATTGATCTATGAACGGTGAAAGGGCCATGTACACCAACTAATTATCCACCTAAAAGAAGTTACATTCTGAAGAATCTAAATCCTAACCATGAGTCCTGACAATCAAAGACTCATAGCACCGGAATTTATGTCGTGAGAATATGAATTCGCTATACTATAAAATTGATGCTTTGGCTAACTCAATATTTTAAGTATACATATGCTAATGTACAAATAATTACATGCACAAATGAATAATCTAAAACAGAATTTAATCATAGTCATACAAAGTTACAGCAGACTTCAAACTACATGAATAAGAAATGATCAACCTATACATTCATTGTCTTCAAGGGAAATTGTCAGAATATATAGATATACAGCTAGCAGAGCACCAGAATTTACAAGTCACTCCTAATGCTAAATGTGTTCGTTGGATGGAAGCATGCATTTTACTCTTAAAGAAAGCTATAGATGTTTCCAAAAAAATCTAACAAATTTGTATAATGGGTACTTGGAATTAGCTATTGTTATTCAGTAAAGATATTCAATAATCCAACAAATGTGTAAGCTGGAACTTCGACAAACTTTTAAAAGAGGTTATTTAAACTGAAATCAAAATCTCAATGCATTCATAAAGATATATTCTGTTGGGAAACAATGGCTGAGTCGCGGACCAGGTCGCTTTCTTGAAGACGATTCGGCGATCTGGTCGATGGTGCAAAACCAGTTCGTACTTTCGCCGCCGCCTCTAGGATAAAACAGCCTCTCTGAAATTAATAACTGATCTGCTTTGCACAAACAAATCAGTGCAGATTTGCACTTTCGGATTTAACTGCTCGAAAATTTCTGTAAGAATATTTTAATGGCGGTGGAAGAGAAAAACAGTCTTTTTTCTGTACTAATCTCGTCTAATCTGAAGATAATAATATATAGACGAGGATTAGGTTATTCGAAAATACTGGTCAGTGGAGGAAAATAGGATCTACGAAATACTTGGTCAAAAGTTTACCGTTTCAAATTAAATTCGGTTCAGAAATATTTTCCGTAATTAAAAAACGGTTCGAAAAAATCAAGTTTTTCTGGTCTAAAAATATAAGTGTCTACACCACATAGCCAAGGCCCAAAGCCTAAGCCCAAGACCGAACCGAGCCGGGTCGGGCCGGGTTGGGTCGAGTCGGTCGGTCGCGCACGCGTGTGTGGTGGTCATGATGCATGGGCTCCCTCCTCACAACAAAGCATGTATTGGGAGCCCCAAAGCCCCATCAAAGCTTCTTAGAAACAAGTATAAATACTTGCTTCTTTCATATAATCCCATGATGTTGGACTATTCACATTTAGGAGCCATCATACACTTATTTCTATATTTTAAACAATTCACATAAATTTCCAACAATCCCCCACTTGAATTTTTTAAAATATTATCGAGCAGTTTCTAAAAACATAAGACTGTGCATAAACAAAGGTGTCATCTGACTTGAACCTTTGCGTAGTGAATAAGATTCAGTTTTTACTAGAGTGACACGTAGTCTTGAACTCTATTCCTGACATCAAACCACACACAATCTTTTCCATAGTGCAATCAAATAAGCCCGTGCGTTTATGGCCATGCACGTCTATCCCAGTTTAGTGAACGCTCTAGATGTTCTGCCCAAAACTCCATAGGAAACGGCCACATTTCCACATTAACACAGGTGAGTCTATCAAGAGTACTCCTGAAGGTAGGTACTCCACTCCAAATAGAGTATAGATCTCATTAAGAGTTTCTATTAACTCATCCTCTAATCACTTCAGGAATACATGCTTCTTAGTTTATTAAATAGCATGTTCTACTTCTATCACTACACAACTTGTTTTTACCCATTGAACCTATTTCTTGGGATCTCCAGTCATTTAGGTCGGGTTACCATTGTGCGTGATTCCACAATCTCAGGGCAATAGTCCCATTCTTTTAGAATTATTAAGGACTTTCTTTCTGGTTAGTCCTTTCGTCAAAGGATCTGCCAAATTATCATCACTTCATATGTGATGTCCTCTAACAATACTGTGCATACGACTGTCATTTCTTACCGTTGTATTATCGGTTCTGTTTTTCTTTCAATAGTCGTCAAATCTTTCATCACTATATATGTGATGTTCTTTTACAGTATTGTGCTTACGACGTCGTTTTCTACCGTTGTTATAACAGTTCTATACTTTTTGTAATAGCCGCGGAACTATCACAATCGATTACACCACTGGTGTCTATTTTTCCTTTATAGGGATCTCAAATAGCAGAATTCTTTAGTTCTCTGCTTCTTAACTAGCTGTAGCTAGTGCTATTATCTCAGTCACTATAGTATACTGAGTCAAGATATTCTGTTTCTTAGATTTCCAAGAAACAGTTCTTCCAGCAATGCTAAATATATAGCCACTGGTCGCAATAGAATCATCAGATAAAATATTCCAGTCAGCATCGGAATATCTTTCAAGTACAGCTTGAAACTTTTCATAATGTAATCCAAGGTTCATGGTTCATTTAAGGTATCTCATGACCCTTTCAATATCATGTCAATGCTTTATACTAGGTCTACTGGTAAACCTGCATAATAATCCCACGACATAGGCAATGTCGGGTCTAGTGCATTCAGTGGCATACCGTAGGCTGCCAATGATGCTCGCAAAATCAGACTGTCTTACACCTTCATCAGTGTTCTTAAATAACTTTACACTGAGACCATATGGTGTACATGCAGGTTTACAGTCAAAATAATTGTATTTCTTTAGAGTATTCTCAATTTAATGAGATTGATCCAAAGAAAATCCCCTTTTTGACCCAGTAATCTTAATACCAAGGATTACATTCGCCTTACCTAGATCTTTCATATCAAAATTGGCACTTAATAAGATTTGACTAAATTTATGGCATGAATGTTTGACCCAAAGATGAGTAGGTCATCTACATAAGGCATATAATAGTGCAAATGTCATTCTCAGATTTGTAATAAATGCATTTGTCATTTTCATTAACTTTAAAACCATGTGAAATGATTAAAGTTCTCAAATTTTTCATGCCATTGTTAAAGTTCTTATTTTAAACCATATAATGATTTATCTAATTTGCATACTTTATGTTCTTGACCATGTATTACAAATCCTTCAGGCTGGTCCATATAAATTTCTTCGTCTAATTCACCGTTTAAAAAGACGGTTTTAACATCCATTTGGTGTATTCATGAATTATGAATGGAAGCAAGTGAGATTAATACCCGAATGGATGTTATTCTAGTTACATGTGAGAAATTGTCGAAGAAGTTTATATTTTCTTTTTGTTTAAAAACCTTTAGCTACTGATCGTGCCTTATATTTATTAACTGTGCCATCAAGTTTTAATTTTCCTTTAAGTACTCATTTACAGCCTATAGATTTACAACCAGAAGGTAAATCTGTCAAATGCCAAGTCCTATTGGATTCCAGAGAATCCATCTCATCATTTATAGCCTCTCGCCAAAAATCGGCGTCTAAATAAGATAAGGCCTCTTGGCGGTTTAAGTGATCCTCCTCTATAGTAAAAGCACAAAAATCTGAACCAAATCTTTTACGGTTCTCGCTCTTTTACTTCTTCTAGGTTCAACTTCAGAACTTTTATTAAGTTCTGTTCTAATAGGCATACTTGTTGTGCCTCCACTATTCCTTAAATTAAAAGGAAATTTCGTTTCATAAAAAATTGGCATCATTTGATTCAGATTATATTATGTGTATTTAGATCATAAATCCTGTATGCTTTGCTATTAACAGCATAGCTAATAAATACACATTCGTATGATTTACTTGCCAATTTTATTCTCTTAGGGTCTGGAATGCGAACATATGCTAAGCAACCCCAAGTTCTAAAGTATGACATATTGGATTTATATTTCTTTTAAAATTTCATAATGCGAAATTTTATTCTTAGATATGGGGATTCTATTCAGAACATAACGTACAGTCTATAAAATATCCCCCCACTAATGTTATGCTGCACCAAAATTTAATAAAATGACAATTATTAATTTGGTAAAGGTCCTATTTTTTTTCCAGCTTTACCGTTCATTTCAGGTGAATAGGGTGCAGTTCTCTTATGTACAATATATCACATAAAAAATCCAGAATAGAATTTGATTCGTATTCTGTTCCTCTATCACTATGTAGTCTCTTAATTTTCTTATTTGCTTGATTTCAATTTTGAATGTTTTCAAACATATCAAATGCATCACATCTTTAAGAATCAATGTCTTTCCAATCATATGTTTTATTTTCATATTACCAGTCTCTTCAGCTTAAGTGGTGCGAGGATCTCACAACACACTTTCTGATCGTCAGCAACCGTGTATATTGTGAATATATCACGATCATAGCAAACATGGGGAGAAACACCAATGTCTACCCACCAACCCTCTGATTCACCAACAAGGCGAATCTCAGTAATCATAGCCGTAAGAGGCTCTTCAGTCAGGTTAGCCTGCGGTGCAGGGCCTGGCCTGTTCCAAAACATTCGTGTCATATGATCTGGTTTTCTACAGTTGTATTCTAGAATAACTGTCCAGAATCATTCATTTGGGTTGATTGCTGCTGTCATTTATGGTTTCCTTGCGGATTCCATTCTGTTATTTACTGGTCGGTTGTTGATGCTTTTTTTTAAAGATGTTCATATGTTAATAATTTATATTTTCTCATAGGAAAATATTCATAAACTCAGAGACTAACATAAATTATTCACATGTATGCAACAAAGGTGTTCTATATTCTACCTTTTCACTTGTATGCATATAAACTATGTCAATTTATTTGATGCAAAAAAGCTATTCATCCAATTAATGTCAATTCTTAAGGACATTATCAAATAACATACACATTCTATTAATGTCAAATTTTTAGTGACATTTCCCAATATTATATGTGTTCTATTAATGTCAATTTTAATGACATTTCTATATAATCATATGCATTTCACTAATGCCCAAATTTTAATGACATTTTCCAAATAAGATGCATATATGTGCCATGGATTTCCATAATAATTCATTTTAAATACACATATTCAACAAAATTATCATGGTGAAAAAGAATCATTTGAATTTGCACACAGAATGTAATTCGTCCTTTGAGTGATCATTATTGCATTGTCATCATAATTGCAATATCAACAACTAGTCATTTCTATTTCTTCTACCCTACATCAATAATCTCCAAACTGCTTAATTAGATTGGTCTGCAAACATATTTAAATGTAAAAACAAGCCTGCATAATTTATCCACATTCTTTATGACATGTAGGACTCTATACTGCATTAAACAGTAAGTCTTCATGACATCCTATTAAATAAATGTAGTGAACCTAGTTCTTTGATGTCATGAAGTTCTGAGCACAGCAGGTTATGAGTTTTACTAAAAGCATGGAGTTATTAGATGTCAAAGTTACCAAGATAAGCTAGGTTCAGAATATGCAATGACTTCGATGGGTAGAATAAAAATAAGGAGTAAATAAATAAATGACCTCAGTCTTTGCTTAGAACCGCCACACCACAATGTTGAGAGCAACCAGCGGAACTAGTATCGGCAGTCTGAGAAAAGATCATGTTCTTCCGAAGTAGCTAAAACCAAAGCGAGCTTCGTCTCATCATAAGCCAGACCGGAACTACCTCTGAATCCGGCAAACTCTTTCCCATTTGACCAAGCATGTCTATTTCTTCAAAGGACCGAAGTGCGCTGGATTTGTTGGTCGGCAAATCTGAAAGAGGGCAACCGAAGCCATTGTTTCACGAGATCGTCTTCAAATTGTTGGGAAACAATGGCTGAGTCGCGGACCAGGTCGCTTTCTTGAAGACGATTCGGCGATCTGGTCGATGGTGCAAAACCAGTTCGTACTTTCGCCGCCGCCTCTAGGATAAAACAGCCTCTCTGAAATTAATAACTGATCTGCTTTGCACAAACAGATCAGTGCAGATTTGCACTTTCGGATTTAACTGCTCGAAAATTTCTGTAAGAATATTTTAATGGCGGTGGAAGAGAAAAACAGTCTTTTTTCTGTACTAATCTCGTCTAATCTGAAGATAATAATATATAGACGAGGATTAGGTTATTCGAAAATACTGGTCAGTGGAGGAAAATAGGATCTGCGAAATACTTGGTCAAAAGTTTACCGTTTCAAATTAAATTCGGTTCAGAAATATTTTCCGTAATTAAAAAACGGTTTGAAAAAATTAAGTTTTTCTGGTCTAAAATTATAAGTGTCTACACCACATAGCCAATGCCCAAAGCCCAAGCCCAAGACCGAACCGAGCCGGGCCGGGCCGGGTCGAGTCAAGTCGGTCGCGCGCGCGTGTGTGGTGGTCATGATGCATGGGCTCCCTCCTCACAACAAAGCATGTATTGGGAGCCCCAAGGCCCCATCAAAGCTTCTTAGAAACAAGTATAAATACTTGCTTCTTTCATATAATCCCATGATGTGGGACTATTCACATTTAGGAGCCATCATACACTTATTTCTATATTTTAAACAATTCACATAAATTTCCAACATATTCTAAATTACTTCTTTTTATAACCTATATATTACCGAGTTATGATGTTGATACAAAGTATGACTACAGGGCCATGGTTAAAATAGGAAGACTATACAGGGAAAAATGGTGCTAGAAGACGTAAATGGTTACTGAAACATACAGGGCTAAACCAATGTTGACAAAGTTGCAGACGATGGTGGACTGATCATCTACATCCTAATACTAAAGGAGGGACTTTTTCTAAGGCCCAGGAGTGGCTCTGAGCTGCAGTGGTAGAAGCTGATTATAGAGAGCACAAATTTTACTTAACATTCTCGGTTACAGAATGCTTGTTTATAGAGAATTAGAACAAAATAGTCACTGCAAGTTGAAATAGTCGGTTCATACTTATTTACAGAGAAATGGCACTATAATCTAGATAGCTAGTAATAACAAATTAAATTAAAAAAAAATTAGATTACATGTTTTGAAATTTCAAAACATTATAAATAGGCATGATATTCTTTAACAAAAACCAATTCTCTGTAAAAATCAACTTTTTACTATTAAGAAAATAAAGGTTTTTTTAACAGATTACCCATTTTAATTATATGACTACTCTCAATCAACACAAATTCTCATCCTCTACTTCAAAATTGCATGGTAAGAAATTCTATGATGATCAATGTATCATCGACAGTGGGGCCTCAAATCACATGTCCAGTAATATTGAATTGTTCACCCACTTGCATGATATACCTTCCTCTCCTGTTGGTTTACCAAATGGAAAAGTTACAAATGCTACTAAAGAAGGCCAAATAAAAATAAATGAAAAATTGATCCTAGAAAATGTATTATTTGTCACTGCTCCTATTTGTAATTTGTTGTCTGTGTCTCAACTTTTGGAAAAGCAAAAGTTCCTTATTTTATTCACTAACAAGCTATGTAGTATACAGGACCATACTTTGAGGAACCTGATTGGAGCAGGCGTGCAGAGTAATGGAGTCTATCTTTATCAGCTAATTCATAGATTTCAAGCAAATAAAGTGTCAGCAGCAGATTTGACAATGTTATGGCATCGACGCTTGGGGCACCCTTCATCACAAGTTTTGCTTCTTTTACTTGGAGTAGATGGTAGTAGTAAGAACTGTTTTGAAAATTGTGAAGTATGTTATCTTGCAAAACAACCTCGCACTTCTTTTCCAAATAGTATGAGTAAAGTCGATAATTTATTTGATATTATTCACTGTGACATTTGGGGTCCTTATAATACTTCTTCAAGTTGTGGTGCACATTATTTTTTGACCATCGTAGATGATTGTTCTCGTGCTGTGTGGGTATACTTAATGACTGGAAAGTATGAAGTTGGTCATTTGATTCAAAAATTTTGTGTCATGATTAATACTCAATTTAATAAAAAGGTGAAAATTTTGAGAAGTGATAATGAACAAGAGTTTGTTTTGAAATCTTTTTATGCAAAGAATGGTATGATACATCAAACTACTTGTGTTGATACACCTCAGCAAAATGGTAGGGTGGAACGCAAACATCAGCATATTTTCAATGCTGCTCGTGCTTTAAAATTTCAGGCTAATTTATCAATGGAGTTTTGGGGGGAATGTGTATTAGCTGTTCATCTAATTAATAAGACCCCTACCCCAGTTTTAGACGGAAAAACACTGTATGAAGTTTTGTTTAAGCAACCACTACCCCTATCTGATATACGTGTATTTGGGTGCTTATGTTATGTTGCTAAT
Organism: Allium sativum; assembly: GCA_030737875.1. Classification (NCBI taxonomy): domain Eukaryota; kingdom Viridiplantae; phylum Streptophyta; class Magnoliopsida; order Asparagales; family Amaryllidaceae; genus Allium; species Allium sativum. The sequence goes on from CM060916.1 coordinate 960,571,953, forward strand.
CGTCCTCGTGTAAAGGACAAATTTGGACCCCGTAGTAGGAAATGCATGTTTGTAGGGTACCCTTTTTGTCAATAAAGGGAGGTGAGTTTATGATTTGAAAACTCATTGATTTTTTGTTAGCCGAGATGTAAAATTTTATGAGAATATTTTTCCATTTGCAGATAACATGGGTGAAAATGATAATGCACAAAGGGAGGCCTATCTACACCAGCCTCCTTTGGAAGAGGATACTCGAGTGGTCAATAGTGGCAAAGACACAGAAGAGGATGGTAGGGCTATAAATCCGATGGATGATGACGGTGTTGTGCAACCAATGTCCTCAAGCAGTGACGAGCTTTATGGTATTGTTCCTTATGACACTACAACTCCTCTACATTTAGGAGAGAATTCTTCAGTAAGGGAGAGCGAACAACTCGGCAAAGGTTTTCGAGTTCGCCAACCGTCTTCGAGATTAAAGGATTTCGTGACTTATACTGTTCATAAGATAGACTCCGCTACTTCTGCAAGGCCTGCTCAATCAAGTACCTCAGGTAAACCCTTTAATCTAGCTTGTTATGTTGATTATAATAATTTTTCTGCCAGACACAAAGTTTTTTTGGCAGCAATTACTAAAGGTAAGGACCCGACTTCATTCAAAGAGGCGGTCAAAGATCCAAATTGGAGACAAGCTATGAAAAGGGAGATTGATGCACTTGAACATAGTGGTACATGGACTTTGGAAGACTTACCTTCCGGAAAGAAGGCTATTGGTAGTGGATGGGTCTACAAAATCAAATATCGAACTAATGGCGATATTGACCGTTTCAAAGGACATCTTGTGGTGTTTGGAAATCGACAAGTCGAGGGTGTAGATTATAATGAGACGTTTGCCCCAGTTGCCAAAATGGTAACGGTTCATGTTTTTTTATCTGTTGTTGTCGCACGAAATCGGGAGCTACATCAGATGGATATTCATAATGCGTTTTTTCATGGTGATTTGGAAGAAGAAGTATATATGCAACTACCTCCTGCGTACCATAGTCCTATTTCGGGGAAGGTATGCAGGTTGCACAAGTCTTTGTATGGTTTACGACAAGCTCCTCGATAATGGTTTGCTAAATTATCTGATGCTTTGAGAAGTTTTGGTTTTTCCCAATCATATGAAGATTACTCCCTATTCGCTTATCAAAGGTGTAATGTTTCCTTCTATGTTCTTGTCTATGTGGATGATCTTATTATTGCAGATTCCTCTCAAAAATGTGGTTTTGCAATTCAAGCAAAATTTGAGCTCTTGTTTTCATATGAAAGATCTTGGTGTGCTAAAATATTTCTTGGGCATTGAAGTTTTTCGTAGTGATGAAGGGATATTTCTTTCCCAAAGAAAGCATGCATTATATATACTAACATAAGAAGGAATGTTGGGTTGTAAGCCTATTGATGCTTCATTGGTTGTAAGCCTATTGATACTCCAATGGAGCAAAATCATCGTCTTGCTAATGTTAAAGGAGAGCCATATCAACATCCAGGTCAATATATGCGTTTGGTTGGTCGTTTGGTATACTTATCTGTCACTCGTCCAGAGTTGAGTTACTCAGTTCATACTCTGGCTCAGTTTCTTGGCAATCCACAGGTTGCTCATTGGGATGCTTCTATTCATGTATTGCATTATATTAAAAGAAGTCCTAGTCAAGGTATTTTGTTACATCCTGCTGATATGCAACTGAATGTTGTTTTGTGACAGTGATTGGGAGGCGTGTCCCAGAACTCACCGATCATTGTCAGGTTATTATATTCTTCTTGGTAGGTCTCCTATTTCTTGGAAGACAAAGAAGCAGCCTACAATGGCACGTTCATCTGCATAGGCAGAATATCGCACTATGGCAGTTGCTGCTTGTAAACTTAAGTGATTAAAATCGTTGTTGCGTTCTCTCGGTGTACTACACTCTAGGCCAATGCAACTGTTCTGTGATAGTCAGTCTGCTCTTCATATTGCAAAAAATCCAGAGTTTCACGAGCGAACGAAGCATATTGAAGCTGACTGCCATTTTATTCATGATGAATTACAATTTGGCAATATTTTTATGGCATATGTTCCGACATGTCATCAATTGGCAGATATATTGACAAAAGCTCTTGGACGTTAGCAATTTACATTTTTATTGCGCAAGTTGGACATTTGTGATTTACATGCTCCAACTTGAGGGGGAGTGTTAAGTATATTTATGTAAATATCTGCATCATATGCAAGATAAGGATAATGCTGACTCATACATTCACAGGATATGGATCATGCTGACTCATACACTTATTGATATCTGCGTCATAGGCAGGATAAGGATAATGCTGACTCATACATTTATAGGATATGGATCATGCTGACTCATACACTTAATGCTTTCCTCTTATATTATTTTTCCTTTATATCTTATTAAAGAGAAATTGTTATTGCTTGTTTTAATCGCATGTACTCCATCTATATAAAGCATTGTAATGTAAATCAATGGATCCATGAATTATATTACAAAATTGTATCTTATCTACAATCCCTCGTACTATTAGAAAATCTATCATAAATCAGTGATTGGCTGGTAGTTTTTGACAATATCATACATATACTTTATCACATAATAGACACAATACGTCGATCTAGATTGTTGAGGACACTAGCAAAAATAAATTAATAGTTAGTCTAAAATGAATTTATATCTCAAAGGATATGCAAGTTTTTTTCATTTGGTGGAAAACAAATCACCTTAACATTAATCCATTCCAAGATAGCTCCTTGAGACTTGCCACCGGTTGCCCTATAAGTTCTAAAGGCCCTACACATGCAAGAAAATGTTAAATAATAATTTATTTTTTGTTAAAGGTCGTACTTTGAGGATCTAAAAAATAAACCTCATTCTTCTCTATACGAAAAGCAAGCAATAGACAATGTTTCCTATATTATAAAATTTATAAGAAATTAAAATCAAAATCAAAATAGTAAACTTGTTTATAAAGGTTTAACATTCATACCCTTCGTAGTATGGGTCAAAGATTAATTTCTTTGTTTTTGACCCATGCTATGTGTTCGAGATATATTTATTTGTCGCGTCCGGATATTTTCGCACTTGGGACAACTTATAAGGACACATAAACCCAATGGTATCCACTTTGAGGTCATTGTTTACATGATTTAATCACCTACATATAAATAAATACAAAGTACATATTATTATTATTATCACCTATTTAGTGTGTTTTTGTGTGTGTATGTGTAATAAGACGAAAATGACTATTGTGAATAATACTCACATGATATAAACTTGCAACCATGATCCATTTAACCATGCCATATTAAGGAATTAGATAATGTCATCCATAGTGATATGGATTTCGAAATCCTCATCGTACATAAATAAATCTTTATCCACATGAATTGTGTTGATGACATTATTAACACAGGATGGAACTTGAACTATTAGGTCATGAAAATATTTGCAGTCATTCATTAAAGTTCCAAGGATCTCTTCGTCCACTATCTTGTTACGGTTTGTAGACTCTTTTGTCATCGTATTCATATGATTTTGATTATTTTTCACAGCCGTAGCAACACACTGTTCCACTTTGTCCACTATATTGTTACGGTTTGTAGACTCTTTTGTCATTATATTCATATGATTTTGATTATTTTTCACAGCCATAGCAACACACTATTCCACTTTGTCTTTGCTTCCAATATGTGTAGCCTACACAAAAAATATAGATTAAAACCTTAAGGATTAATTAAGCACAAAAATATATTACAAACAAGAAGCCACAACAATACCCAATACCACAACTCATACCCTAAGTCAGATCCAAAAAATAGAAAATCATACCCAAAAAATCGCATCTTTTAAAATTCAAAAGCAAATCCTAAAACCCTCAATATTTTTGCAGAAAATCAACTACTATAAACAAGCCACTTTCAGCCAAATCCTCTTTAATTTTATATATTCTCTTTATCTAAAATTAAACTGCCAAAAGGGACTACAAATCAACTATTCAATTAAATAAATACTTGTAAAACCTGCAGACGCGAAGCTGATTCAGCCCATTAACAATCAACTGTCTATTATTACCCATTTGATCTATGCAGACGATTTAATGATTTTTTTCAAAATCCAAGATTAATGGAATAAAGATGATCAATTCGATTTTAAATCAGTTAAAAGAGGTTGTTGGCCTAAAACTCAATAATTTAAAATCCAATTTTTTTCAGCAAAGGCGTTATTAATAAAAATCAAGTCCTCTAGGAACTCAACATGAATGAAGGCAGGCTTCTGGTTAAATATTTATGTGTCCCCCTTTCAAACAACTACCTACATTTTTCAGACTGTGAAGAATTGTTTGATACAATTAAAGGTAAGATGGACAGCTGGGATTGTAGATTGATATCGATGGCTGGAAAAATTGAACTGATTCGAGCGGTTATAACTCCGATGGTGATGTATTGAATGCTAACATACCAATTATTGGAGGTAACAATTGGAAAAATAAATAAAATGTGCGCGAATTTTATCTGGGCTGGGAAAAGTTACAAGATTGCATGGGACAAGTTATGTACCCCGAAAGCGGAAGGAGGGGCAGGACTACGAAATTTTAAGGATATTAAGACAGCGGCAGCCCTTAAACTTCTTTGGCAACTTATCAACGGTAATAGTCTTTGGAAGAAATGGATGCTGAATAGATACTATGATGGAAAATATTTTTTGGTAATGGATATTGATAGCAATAGCTCAGGCACTTGGAAAACCATTCTTCAGCATAGGCAAAAATGTTTACAATGTATCAATCGATGTATTGTAAATGGTTGGGACACTAAGTTATGGTTTGACCCATGGCTAAACAGTGGTATCATGGTTAAACTGCTTGGATGGGATCAACTAAGTATATTTGGTGGGGACGATGTAACGGTTGATTACATTATTCAAGAAGGAGTTTTCAATACTTTCTGCTTACCAGCTGCTAGACAACTTTCTTCTCAAATTAATGAAATCAATATTCATTTGAACGGGGATAATGACTATTGGAGCTGGAATGAAAAAAAGGAGGGTTTCACGTTTTTTTTCCAGCCTGGAATATTTCTAGAAACCATGATGATGAACCAGAATGGTGTAAGGTTGTATGGAACTATATTAACAGCCCTAAGATATCGTTATGCATATACAAAGCTATTCTTAACAGGTTGAGTACGAAAGACATCATGGTTAACTGGGGTTATAATGTAAATTCTAACTGTGTACTGTGTAATGAAGATCTTGAGTCCAGAGATCATCTCTTTTTTCACTGCCCGTATGTCGTGTATCTGTGGGTTCGCTGTCGACTTAAACTTGGCCTCGTCCCATCCCGTACTAGCACCTTGCTACTGGAAGAAGAAATTAGGCTACTTAAGAAATCCTTCACGCATGCCTCTTTCAGCCAAGACGCGGCTTTTTGCGCCATCGTTGCAACGGTATATCACATCTGGAATGAAAGGAACCTTCGTATACACACAAATCAAGCTTGGGACAAATATAGACGATGGGAGTTTCTTGAAATTGAAATTAAGTACTTACTGCAAACCGCGAAGAGATGGAAGAAGCGTAGCCAGAAGGATTTGGACATCGGTGACAGGTGTGGTGTCAACCTCCTCGATGAAGGGTGATTAGCGTTCTTCGACGCGACAATTTGGGGATTTTCCTTTCAGCGTTTTGGAAATATTCCCTATCGAAGTACTTTATTTACTTATAGTGTTCTACAATACCGGCACGTGGAAGCTGCACTGTTCTAACTTGTTTTTGCCGGTTTAGTTTTTTGTAATATGGGTTGGCAGCTGATTAAATTGATGTATAGTTGGCCACTACGTACATTTTTGTACCTTTTATTGATGCCTTGTCAATAAAACACCGCACTCTTTTTTCCTGACTAATTCTCATGCTGGGATCTAGTTCAGGTTTTTAATGAGGCGGTTTACCCATTTTCAAAAAAAAAAAATACTTGTAAAAACAAACACAAATGCTTCGCGCTTTATAATAAAACATAACAATCAATCTTCATACCGTTATTAGTCCAAACATCAGCAAAATTCGTAACTGTGCCAAGATAACGATAAAATGATAATAAAATGCTTCATAAATATAAGTGCTCCTATATGTAGTAATGCAACACAGTACCCTACATATATTTACCCTTTTTAGTTAATAAATACATGCATATGTACCATTATTTTGTATTCAACACTGTCATTCTTTGTTCAAATGACCAAAAAATGGAGTTATTGTATATATTAGGTGATATGACACAACACATATATTAGGTGCCCCTGTATCAATTTTATCCTATTATCCATGGTTTTCTAACTCTCCTCATGTTACTTTAGGGGATAATTTACTTAAATTCATGTTAAATCATTGTTAAAGAAAACTAATGAGTGTTGGATATTCATTCCATTATTTTCCTTTTGCCAATAAAATAAAATAAAATAAAATAATAACTGAAAGTAATCATATTCGAGTTAATCATTTACATTTTACACAGCATTCTGCTATTAATGAAGTAGGCTTGTAACATAAACAAACACACTATGGGCACATGTCATTTATTGATGGATATTGCTCGCATTTGCTGTCATAGCTTTATTTGCATAAATCAATTTATTAGTAATTTATTATAAAAATGAAATGAGAAATTGACATTCTCCATTTATTCTTATATTAGGTCCAAGTGACTTAACTGTCCAAGGAAAAACAACAAGGCTGTTTAAATAGGTATTGGCATAATAAAACAGAGTACACTGGTTTTGTTAATTAAAATACTCAGAATCTCAAATCATAAATCTATTATTAAAAGCTCGTATCTTAGACTGAATTATTTGTCATTTGATTGAGAATGAAGGATTTATAATGCTTATTGATGGGTAAGTAGTTTTGAGAAAAGCTGGAGTTTGATATTGTCATAGGAACTGTTTTCAAATTAATAATTACCTAGTAACTATAATAACATGTGTTTATTAAAACTGGATATTTTATGAAAAATAATATACAGATTGTATTCATGTTAATTAATGTATTAAGATAGAGAAATCTAGACGAAACAAATGGATGATTCACAAATGAAAGAGTTTATCAAACGCAGGCAAGCATCGACCATTTTAACATGTGTATGAATCACAAGTATTATACTTAGATAACATTGAATCAAATTTTTGTAAAACCTAGTCTGTAAATGTACGGTTCTTAAGTATATTCTTTTTCACATAAAACAAAATTATGCTTTATGTGCATAGAAAAGTATACAGACTACCATCTATTCTATCTTATCTTATGTTTGACAAGTTTATGGAAACTAGAACAAATAAAAAAGATCTGAAGCAAGCATAAAATACTTACAAATCCGAAGACAATCACAATTTTCAAAGCGCAAAGACCTCCAAGAAGAATATGGAGACCTTAAAAGAGTTTTTCTGCATTCAGAATTAAAACATGTTACCACATAATTTTATGCTAAAAGAGTTCAACATTCACATAATGCAGTAGTTCACATCTTGTCCTAAATAATTAAATAGTGTATTCAAGTCAAAACAAAAGTGAAAAAGACAAACCATTATGAACATGAAATACAATCTCTACCTAAGGGTAAGCAACAACGTAGCGTATAAAGTCTGTAATAGAAACAATGACCAAGTGTCCCTGTAAAATGTAATATTATTATTTATTCTCAAAATCATTATGAACATTAAAAGAAAAATCTACAAGTACCATAGAAATGTAAGATTTTCACATGTAAAATCTATAAGTATCACAGAAAATATAAGACAGTCTCATGTAAGATTTCAAACAACTATACCATTATGAATACGAAAAAAACATTACCCCACTATCTAAACCCCTTCCTTGTGGTCAAAACGTGCATAAGTTACATTTAAATCAACTTCTTCTTCTGATAGACTTATGCCACTGGAGAAAGGTGGATTCTCATCAAATTGATTATACTCTTCTTCATCCACCACATCACTAATCCCAACAAAGCGTCTTTTGTCAGAAAGAACAACATATTACTTATTATCAGTTGGATCAGTTACGTAAAAAACTTGTTTAATTTGCTTGAGATGCCAAGATGAATGGATCATTATCATGACTAGCTTGACTAAAGTCAGTAAGTGTGAATCCATTTTCATACAATCGTGCAGCACGACGATTATCGATCCATCTACATCGAAACAACGGGATCGTGAGGTCCTTATACTCAAGCTCTCAAATATCATCGATTATCCCATAATATGACATTGTCACATCTATTGGTCTATTATCTTTAGCACTAGCAAACTCTCTTGACGATGCCATGATGCTAACTCCGCTATTTTGTATTTTGCTCTTTTCATCCTGACGCTTTGTATAAAAGACATACCCATTTATATCATATCCTTCCCAAGATTTGACTTGAAATCGAGGCCCATAAGCTAACCATCGTATTGTATCAGAAATATTATGATGTGTTTCATCCAACTGAGACAATACATTTTCTCTAAACCATGATATGAATGAGCTGTTATGTTCATTCGTCAACCACCTTTCATTTTTTGAAGGATTCTTAGATTTTAGAATTGCCATGTGCTTCTCCAAATAAGGATGAACCTCACTAAGATGTTGTAAAACAAGCAGGTGAGCTTTGTGATACATTTCATCGCCAATTGAAATTATTTTTTAACCCAATTATGCCTTGGTCGTTAAGTCGTTCTTCATGCCGAGATTTACGAAGTCCAATAGGATCAACACAAGGTAAGTATGGAGTGACAAATTCAATAACCTCCTCAGCTATTGTACCTTCTACGATACTAGCTTCTGGTCTGTATATATTTTTTGTATTTCTTTTTAAAGTTTCCATATGCATTTCGAACGGATACATATATCTCAAAAATACAGGACCACAAATTTTGATTTCTCTGACAAGATAAACAACCAAATGCACCATAACATCAAAAAATGAAGGGGGAAATACATCTCAAATTGGCCTAAAGTAACAATAACATTGTTTTTTGAGCATCCAACATATCAAGATCTATCACTTTGCTAAAAATTGCATTAAAAAAGATACAGAGCTTTATAACAGCATGTCTAACATGCTTAGGCAATATACCTCTAATTGCAATAGGTAATAAATGTTGCATTAGCACATGACAATCATGAGACTTCAAGTTCGTCAATTTCAAATCCTTCATTGATACACGACTGCCAACGTTTGAAGAATAACCTGTTGGAATCTTCACACCACGAAGACACTCACATAAACAAATTTTCTCTTTTTTGGACAATGTATAACATGTAGGAGGCAAACAGGTACTTTTACCTTTCAGCACCGGTGTCAACTCCTTCTGAATACCCATTTTCAACATATCTTGTCTGACTTTCTCACTTTTCTTTGTCTTACCATGTATATTCAAGAGTGTCCCAATTATACTGTCACAAACATTTTTCTCTATATGCATTACATCCAAACAATGTCTAACTTGTAAATGTCTCCAATATGGAAGCTCCCAAAATATAGATTTCTTCTTCCAAGGACCTTTTAAAAGAGGAGAGGGTTTACCGGACGTATTTTCAATATCTTTGACCCATTCAGAAACATCATTTCCTAATAATGGCAAACGAGCAACTTCATTCTCTACCTCTCCATTGAAAGCTTTCTTCTTTTTAAGATAAGAATGATCAACAGGGAGAAATCTGTTGAAATCGGTGATACGCAAATCACAATTCTGGGCAACAAATAATCTTACATATTTTGTGGAGAGATTTGTTGCTAGATTTGGTGTTAGATTTGATGAAGAGATTTGGTGCTAGATTTGATGAAGAGATTTGGTGCTAGATTTTTTGGGGAAATATTGATTGTTATATTTATGGACATTTATTGCAAGGATATTTGGTGCTAATCCAAATAGTTTTATAACATATATGAAGATAATTTGGATGCCAAGTTTTCTTGGGCATTAAGCAATTCTCTCTATAAAAAGGGCAAGCTAACATCTTCATTAGATGTGGGTGTGAGCCACCAAGAGTGGGTGAGAGCCACCAAGAGTGGGTGAGAGCCACCAAGAGTGATCATTCTAACTATTCCAAATTGAGTGTTCTCCTTCAAATTATTTAGCCATTATATATTCTCTACATATTTCTCAATAAGGTTATTGATTCAAGTTGTAATTGTTTGTAATGATAGTTGAGATCGATTGTAAACAATTTGTTATTAGTGAATCAATAAAGAGGGTGGTTGGGCGGAATATCATGTGCTCATATTTTCGATATTATTTGTGGTGTTGTTTATTTTTTCAATCAAATTCATCTTCAAGTGATTGGGTGATAAAGATCCTATTTTTCGGGCGTTTTGTCAAACTTCCGCTGCACACAAAACTCCAACAGTTTGGTATCAGAGAATTTTTTGCATAATAGTTTGGTATCAGAGCTAGTTCATCGTATAGCTTGGAGTGATTTTGGAATGAAGATTGTAGATGCCGGAGATGATGTTGCTTTCATGGATGGCTATTATGGAGTAGGAGATTTTGAGAATTTGGAATGAAGAACCTAGTCCGTAGCCAGGTGGAGAGGTTGGTTTTGATCACTACTGAGTATCCGTTGAGGATCATGTTATCGATTGTTGTCTTCACGTTGATAATTCTCGAAGGATCCATGTAGATAAAGAGGGATCAAGTGGTAGGCGTATATCGATAAAGAGGAGGTGTGATTGAGCCTGGAAATCAATTAGGTAACTTATGGTCTGATGAAATCAAGAAGGTGTGATTGAGCCTGGAAATCAATTAGGTAATCTTGATCGCCTAATGAAATCAAGAAGGTGTAATTGAGTCTGTAAATCAATTGAGTCTGCACTTGAAGAGAAGACAGGATGTTTTATCTCGTAGCCGTTAAAAAAACGAGATGGTGTTGATTAAGAAAGAAGAGGTTGAAAGTTAGAGCTAAGGGGCTATTGTTTGATTGGAGGAGATGTTGTGATTTGGTATCAAGGTGGAGTGTTGAAATCGGTGATACGCAAATCACAATTTTGGGCAACAAATAATCTTACATATTTTGTGGAGAGATTTGTTGCTAGATTTGGTGCTAGATTTGATGAAGAGATTTGGTGCTAGATTTGATGAAGAGATTTGGTGCTAGATTTTTTGGAGAAATATTGATTGCTATATTTATGGACATTTATTGCAAGGATGTTTGGTGCTTATCCAAATAGTTTTATAACATATATGAAGATAATTTGGATGCCAAGTTTTCTTTGGCATTAAGCAATTCTCTCTATAATCCAACTGAGACGACCCGAACTTCCCCGGTAAGGAAAGCCCAGATTGAATTGAAAACAAGCCACATCGGGACGCAAACAGAAGAACATTTCATTGTATACTACAACAATTCCATCAGAATACAAGAATATACAGAGTATGAATAAATATTACACAGAAAATATCATAGATTTAAATTACTTTACATAGCAGCGGAAAATAATACAAAACACAACTAGAAGTAATACACGGATACAGAGCTTTCCGAGTATCGTTCCGGTTGTAAATCAGGATCCTGTGAATATAAATCTGCAAAACCAAAACTACTAGCTGCCCATGTCAAAATAAGGGCACCCAGAGTTTAGGTTAAAACAATAAACTCCAGGTCAATCATGTGACTGGCGTGAGAACTAAAACAGTTATTAATCTTTATTTTAAAGTTAGGTAAATCAAGGGACCACGCCGTATAACACGGAACGGGTTTCCTCCCAAGAATACCAGTGCATAAAACAACAGCGCAATGCTAAATGAAGAACAATGAAGCTATTATAAGACCCAGGTCCATCACACAATGCAACACAAGCCGGAGGATAGGGTTTTAACCTTATAATAGCCAAAGAATGCTTGATACGCTAAAAACAAATCATTTGATACTATTATAAGTGCATAGTGTATAAAACAATTTCAATCATAAGTATCCATCATAGACGGAATAAGTGCCCCATTGTAACACCCCACCTCCGTCAATGCCACTCTTGCAAGGGCACTGGCTTTGGGGGGCGTTAAACGAGGTAAACATGCATGCAGATATCACAAGACAGAACATATAAGTAAAACAGAGTAGTAAAGCAGCGGATAAAACTAACATTTCAAAACCATAGTCAAGTTACATCAAAGTACTTGGTCATTATTTTCCCAAACAACAAAGTCTAGAACATAAACTGAAAACTGGAAAAAAAAACATAAAGTAACTATCCCCAAAGTAGAATAAAGCCATAGCATGCTCAAGTCCAAACCGTACATGAGCTATCCAGAAAAGCAGCTAAAGATCCAGCTAGGTACCAGTGTTCCCACCCTGCAAACCTGGGGGGGGGGACGGAAGAAAAGAGGCGAAAGAAAACAGGTCAGTCAAAAAGACTGGTAAGTCCTATCTACTATTAGTATAAAAACTAATAAAGTTAACTGGACATGTAAAGCAGAGATGAAACATAGGGTGATAACTGGCATGGTGAAAAGATAGATCAAGTGTGGCATCGCATATACAAGGTTAGGTTGCACCAAGTGTGTACTAGTAATCTATGTCAATTATCAACAAGAAAAGATCCCTTGGTCCAATCTTGGCCCAATATCCCGAGATGACCTAGTTCAAGGTCCAACAACACGGTCTAGTCGATCGGCTCCCTAAAAGCCTAACTCGTCAAGTGTCAGTGTCATACGGCCCAATCACGAAGTGTAGTCAAACTGTGCTAGGTCCACCCTAGGGTGTATCAAGCCCTAGGGTGCCAACCACGGACACAAATCAAGCACGCACAGTCTAAACCTACTGGTGCCCATGTCTGCTTTTTCAGCTCCGGACTATGTGCACGACCATAGTCCGCCTGAACCTACACCGGCGCACCTACTCAGCCGTCGTTTTGGTCGATTACATGTCAGCCCAGTAATCGTGCCCCACCCTAGCCTAGTCCCTAGGGTATCATGATACAATCAAGAGGGTTACTGGTGAAAAGGACCACGTAACTAGGGTTTCTAACGAGTTAAACGTGGTTAACCCTACCCAATCAAGTTGGTTAAGTGTACCCAAGGTTCATGACTTAACCCTATCAACCCATCGTGTTTAATTGGTTAAGTATTCAAGTGGTCCATGACTTAACCCTATCATGTGGCATTAATTAATTTAATGCACCCAACCTCTCACATTAGACCTTGTTGTGGTTACTAGTTAAGTCGGGCGGGTCCGGGTAGTTTTACACCACAACCTAGTCTAACCTCGGGTTTAAGCACAACATGACCAACTACTCACATTGGGTCCTATTGTTTGTAGCCACTAGTTAAGCCGGTCGGTTCCGGGTAGATTTATGCTACAAACTCAACCCAACCTCGAGTTGGCCACACTCATATTTTCTAAGTGTCATGTCCATCATTATGTTTACAAACATAATCACAAGTCAATGTTCATGTCATATTTTAAAACCATGTTTTCATGTCATTAATATTACCCAAACCCAACGCATTCCCATCGCATGTACGTTTCGCATAACATAACATAGATCAAAAGAGGGAACTTGGCAAAAGCATGACAAAAAGGGCATAAGGTAATAAGGTTGGCCACAAGTTAAACATAGTGGCATATGAGGCATAAATATGTTCATTTAACCTTGCATGTTACTTTATAAGCCTCAAAACTTGCATAACATTCAAACTTAGCGAATAGGTGATACATGGTCCTCGATGACCTAGAATGATTGCTAGAAGTTCGCATATAACATTATATGCAAGTTATCATAAAGGTTATGAGAGTTCTCATGTTGCATAATGCAACATTTCAACATAAAGCTTATAGCTTTTAGCCCACAAGGTCAAGGTGATAGCTTTACAAACATGCATAGAATAAACCTATGCATAACATGTTAGAATCAAAGCACATATCATACTTAGGCCCAAACTCAAACTTGCAACATGTCATATTTAACTTCATAGTTAGAATCTAAGAGTAGTATAGGGCTTACAATGCTATGAAGACTTATAAAATATAAATAAGATTGAGACGAAGCCACTAGCAACTCTAAAAACCCCAAATGAATACAAGCTCCAAGAAGCTCCTTTGATTATATGAAGAAAGATCCTTGTTTTAATGAAGAAAGATTGAACTTTGGCCTTGAATCAAGCTTTGGAACTCTCAAACAAGCTTAGGAATTCTCATATGAATGAAGATGGAGGCTATGACAAGAGGGTGGAGGCCATGATTAAACATTTTGGCATAGTTTAGTTGTAGGATTGATTTATGATGATTTAGGCTAGGTATTAGGGTCCTTTTATAGAAGATTAGGTTAGTTTAGGCCATAGGATTAACCCTAATTCAGATCTGGGCCATCAATTCACGTCACTAGCCTCCAAACATGTCTTGAGAAACAAGTCAGGTGCACCCAGGCTGGACTGGCCGACCACCCACGTCGACAGGGGTGTCGACTGGGCAGTCGACACAGCCTGGGGTGTGTCGACTCCCAAGTCGACTCCCCAGTCGACTTGGGGTGGCGGGAATTTTTCCCGCCTGCCCTGCCCAGCTGAATTTGAATTTCTGATTTCAAATTTGAATTTGAAATTTTCTGAAAACTTCGACGGGCCATAACCTGGTCATACGGACTCCGATTTTCGAAAACTCGGACTCTATTTCGCGTATTTTTCCGAGACGAACGCAATGGCACAGCCCTTTTCCCTTGATTCAGATTTTATCATTTAATTCTGCCTTGATTTATGTTATAACTTGTTATTCAAAATATGGGTTGTTACATCCTCCCCACCTTAAAGGATTTCGTCCCCGAAATCTCTAAGTTAGGAAGAACGTATCCTACCATCCATCATACATCTACTCAAAACATCATCCACGTACAGTCAATGTCCTTAACAAATTCTAAATGCTGTATGATTATATGCAAAGGTGTGTGTATATGTACTTATCTAATGCGAGAATCAGGCGGTTACTGATTCAGTAAACCCCCTTAATGCAAAGTATGTTAGTGAAATGAGTCCATATGTATGCAAAATCCTAGCATAATTTATAATCTCTACATGAGTGCACATAACATTCATCCATATGCAACATTCACGTGATAGCATAACAAGTTTCATCCATGAATAAGTATAAGCACTCATGCATATGCAATATGAAAGCGTGTGAGCCGATCTTAGTGCCTAATGTGTATCATGCATCCACGAGTATCCACTTGCAAACACTTGCAACCACTTGCAAACATCAAGCATAACATGTTTCAAATACATGTTTCATCCAAAGGGTTTCTACCTAAGGTTCTCATGACAAGGTTAACGAGATAACAAGATAAACAGGATAAACATGGATAGCAAAAAGGAAGATATGTTAAAAAGGAAAAGAGGCCGAGAATGTACCCTAAAAAAGAAATGGATAAAGCCCACGCATCTTCTCCTCGGTTTCCCAAGTTGCATCCTCTTCGGCTTCACTCCACTGTACTTTCACCAATTTGACTTCTCGATTTCTTAGCTTCTTGATCTCTGTTCCCAAGATACGAATCGGAGCTCTCCTCAAGGTTGCCTCTTTCTCTACCTCCACGTCTTCAAGAATGCTTGGTTCAACCACCTCAGCGGACTCATGTAGGCACTTTCGGAGATGCGAGACATGAAAGACATTATGCACTCCGGCTAGCTTCTCGGGCAATTCCACCTTATAAGCCATCTTTCCAATCCTCTCTATGATAGGGAAGGGTCCTACGAACCTTGGTGCCAGCTTCCCAACTGCTCCAAAACGTACCACATTACGCAAAGGAGAAACCTTCATGAAAACCATATCCCCGACTTCGAATTCTAAATCTGTCCTTCGCTTGTCAGCATAGGATTTCTGTCGGTCTTGGGTCGCTTTCATCCGTCTTCTCACCAATTCAACTTTCTCGGGTGTGTCCCGTATCATATCGGGGCCAAGTATAAGCCTATCCGTTGTCTCCCACCAACAAGATGGTGACCTACACGGCCTCCCATACAAAGCTTCAAATGGTGCCATCCCTATGCTAGCTTGATAGCTATTATTATAAGCAAACTCTACAAGAGGGAGGTGGTCTTCCCAAGTACCACCAAAGTCAAGAACACAAAGCCTCAAGAGATCTTCTAGCACTCTATTCACCCTTTCGGTTTGGCCATCCGTCTGAGGGTGATAGGCTGTACTTAGATTCAATCGCGTACCCATCGCCTCTTGCAAACTATTCCAGAACTGGCTAGTGAAGATTGGGTCACGATCGCTAACTATGCTAGAGAGAACTCCATGCAACCGCACTATCTCTCGAAGATAAATAGATGCTAGCCATGATGCGGTCCTCTTGCTCTTCATGGAATGAAATGAGCACTCTTCATAAGTCTGTCAACTATGACCCATATGCTCGTATTCCCTTTCCTTGACTTAGGCAATTCATCCACAAAATCCATAGAAATACTTTCCCACTTCCATTGCGGGACCTCTAATGGATGTAATAGCCCTCCGGGTTTCTTCGACTCGGCTTTCACTTGTTGGCACACCATGCACTTTGAAACATACTCTGCCACATCTTTCTTCATTCCAGCCCAAAAGAAAATGCGCTTCATGTCTCTATACATCTTATCTCCTCCAGGATGTATAGTCATCTCCGAGTGATGTGCTTCTTCGAGAACTTTATGCACCAAGTCTCCTACTTGTGGAACGCATAGCCTTCCATCACGCCTTAGCCAACCCTTGTCATCAATAGTATATCTAGCAAGGTGACTAGACGTCTCACCACGAATCAACTTGTCCATGACCTCGACAATCTGCGGGGCTCCTTTCTGCGAAGCCCCAACTTGATCAAGAAGTATAGGTCTAAGCTCAAGGGATGCTAACGAACCCGTCATCGACTCAACAGCTGTTGTGAAATCAAAGGTTGCCAAGAACTCTAGGCTCCTCATCTCAACAAACAAGGGACTCAAAGTCAACCTACTTCTTCTTAATGCATCTGCCACAACATTACCCTTGCCAGGGGTATAAGCTATCTCGAAGTCATAAGATGCCAAGAATTCCATCCACCTTTGCTGCCTTAGATTCAGATCTTTCTGCGAGAAGAGGTACTTGAGCGACTTGTGATCCGTATATAACTCAAACCTTTCGCCTAGAAGATAGTGGCGCCAGGATTTGAGTGCAAAGACGATCACCGCCAACTCCAAATCATGAATGGGATAGTTCTTCTCATGAACTTTAAGTTGCCTACCCCCATAACATATCACTCTTCCCTCTTGCATCAGAACAGCCCCTAACCCCGTGCCACATGCATCGGTGTACACGGTAAACATCTTACCGCCATCAGGTAATGTCAAAACTGGAGCTGTAGTAAGGGCCCTCTTGAGCCTTTGAAAAGCAAGCTCACACTCTAAGTCCCATGCAAAAACTAAGTTCTTCTTCGTCAACTTAGTAAGAGGGGTTGAAATCTTAGCGAAGTCCCTGATGAACTTCCTATAGTAGCCTGCCAGACCGAGAAAGCTTCTTACTTCGGTTGCATTCCTAGGAGTCTTCCAGTCTTGAACTGCAACCACTTTCGCGGGATTCACAGCTATGCCTTGCTTAGAGACTATATGTCCAAGAAACCGAACTTCCCTTCTCCAAAAATGGCATTTGGAGAACTTGGCTTTCAACTGATGGGCTCTAAGCGTATCCATCACTTCCTTGAGGTGTCTAGCGTGTTCTTCCTCATCCTTTGAGAAGATCAGAATATCATCCACGAAGACAACCACGAACTTGTTAAGGAACTCCCTGAACACCCTACTCATCAAATCTACGAAGTAGGCGGGTGCATTAGTCAAACCGAATGGCATGACAAGCCATTCAAAGAATCCATCTGGAGTCCTAAACGCAGTCTTATCAATACTATCCTCAGCCACTCTAAGCTGATGGAATCCGGTGGCTAGATCGAGCTGAGAGAAAATAGAAGCACCAACAAGCTGGTCAAAGAGGTCATCAATCCTCGGTAATGGGTGCCTATTCTTCTTTGTCAGCTTGTTCAACTCTTGATAATCAACACATAGACGAAGCGAACCATCCGCCTTAGTAGCGAATACCACAGGAGCACCCCATTCAGAAATGCTTCGCCTAATAAAATTCTTCTCAAGCAACTCCTTGATTTGCTTACTGAGCTCTCTTCTTTCTCGTGGGGCCATGTGCCTAACGGGCAATGAAACTGGCTTGGAATTATCAACAAGATAAATGCGGAAATCTATCTCTCGTTTAGGGGGTAATCCCTTAACCTCTTCAAAGATACCAGGATATTCTCGGACCACTCTTACAGATTACAGATCATTGATGGACGAGTCAAGAGATTCAAGATAACATAACATGACGGGATCTCTAGGGTTACAAGAAATTTCTAGGGTATTACCGAGGCGAGTCATGAGCCTCACCACCCTATGCTCACAATCGAGAATGGCTCCATAACTGGACAACCAATCCATGCCCAAGATCAACCCGTATCCCGTGAATCCGAGAACATAAGCATTACACGTGAATTCTACGGTCAAGATAGAAATCTTCAAATCCACACAAATCATAGATAGATGGGCGGAACCCCCTATTGGATTTGAAACACTAACGGGATCCTCAACTAGACTAGTACTTAGGTGCAAACTTTCAACAAGATCAGAAGAAATAAAACTATGCGATGTGCCAGAATCAAATAAGGTGCGAACAGTATAATCAGAAATATAAACAAGGCTTTCTACAGAAATACTACCTCGGTCCTGAACTGGAGCAGTGTTGAGATCATGCACTTGCCCTCCAGAAGGTCCTGCACGCTGAGTCTGCCCTTGCCCTTGTCCTTGCTTCTTGGGGCAATCCTTGCTAAAGTGTCCAGTCTCTCCACAATGAAAGCATTCGCCCAACTTCCTCTTCTTCTTCCTGCAATCTTTGGCTATGTGCCCAACGATCCCACAGTAGTTGCACTTCCTTGTGTCCCTTGCCTTGGCCTTGTTACCCTTGTTGTTCTTGTTGTTCTGGTTGCTCTGATTGCCTCCCCACTTGGAATATGTCTTCTTGGTTTGAGTCTCATTAGGCTTGACTTCTTTCTTGCCGTTCTTATCGTCTCCTTGAAGCAATGCCATGTCCACTAGGCCTTCAAAAGTGGCCCCCATGGGTATATGAGATAGGGCTAAACCTTGTAATGGCTCATTCAACCCTCGTGCAAAGCGTAAAGCCTTCTTCTGGGGAGTATTAACCATGTCCAAACCGAATCGAGCAAGCTGGTTAAACTTATTCACATACTCCCTCACTGTCATGTCCCCTTGCTTCAAAGATATAAACTTCTCCAATTGCAGATTCGCCTCAGCAGATGATAGAAACTTAAGCCCAAACCTTGTCCTAAAGTCGGCCCAAGTCTCTATAGGCCTAGTAGCATTGGTGACCTCCCACCAATAAGCAGCTTCCTCCTTCAATAGCCATACTGCCAACAGAACTTTTCTTCGGTCTTCCACATCAAAGATGGCGAAGAGATCTTCAGTTTCTTTCAACCAATTTCTTGCCTCAACAAAAGTCTCCGTCCCAACAAAATTCTTGCCACCCATTGCCTTAAAGTCTTTGCAAACCTTTGCGAAATCTGCTTGTGGATGCTGAGGAGGAGGAGGAGGAACCTCAGTTACGGTGGGAGTATTTGCTGGGCCCGCATCGTTGGCCCTAGCTTCCAAGTACCTCCGGAACCATCTGGGAATGGTTACTCCCTCGGGAAGGTTAAGATCGGCCATGCTGAAAAAGGAAAAGATAGATTAAGAACGAGGAAACAAAGGATAGTGCTAATGGCTTTTGGGGAATAGCCTTTTTAAAATAAACTAGACTTTTCTTGGAAAATACTTAATTGGTTTTGAAAATAGTTTTCCAAAAAGGTAAGTTTTAAACCCCCCCTTTTTTTGCTCAGATCTTGTAAACCATATGCTCTGATACCAAATGTAACACCCCACCTCCGCCAATGCCACTCTTGCAAGGGCACTGGCTTTGGGGGGCGTTAAACGAGGTAAACATGCATGCAGATATCACAAGACAGAACATATAAGTAAAACGGAGTAGTAAAGCAGCGAATAAAACTAACATTTCAAAAACATAGTCAAGTTACATCAAAGTACTTGGTCATTATTTTCCCAAACAACAAAGTCTAGAACATAAACTGAAAACTGGAAAAAAAAAACAAAAAGTAACTATCCCCAAAGTAGAATAAAGCTATAGCATGCTCAAGTCCAAACCGTACATGAGCTATCCGAAAAGCAGCTAAAGATCCAGCTAGGTACCAGTGTTCCCACCCTGCAAACCTGGGGGGGGGGGAAGGAAGAAAAGAGGCGAAAGAAAACAGGTCAGTCAAAAAGACTGGTAAGTCCTATCTACTATTAGTATAAAAACTAATAAAGTTAACTGGACATGTAAAGCAGAGATGAAACATAGGGTGATAACTGGCATGGTGAAAAGATAGATCAAGTGTGGCATCACATATACAAGGTTAGGTTGCACCAAGTGTGTACTAGTAATCTATGTCAAGTATCAACAAGAAAAGATCTGTAATGGCGCGTTTTGTTAGCTGTCGAATAATTAATTTATTTAATTATTTATATATCGATTTGGTGATATCGATAACTTAAAGTACAACGTTCGAACTTATAATTTATAATTATAATTAAAACGAACTTGAAATGGCGCTGCAGTTCGCGATTCGGCGATTCGAACTTCAACTGAATGTACATGATTCGTTTTAAGCCGGATTTCTGTGAAACAAGAAACGTGTGGAGCTGGTGGAGTATATCTTTCTAGTGGAAGAGAAAAATCGGGATTTCGTCGTGTAGATTTTGAGATAAGTCCAAATCAAATTTCAGAAAAGTCGCTATAGAATTGTTTATCAACCATAACTGTTTATTCGATATAACTAGAGATCGGGTTTGAATTTAGACAAGGTTCTTTTGGGTAGTAGTGATAATTTAATTTTTAGAATTTTATGGTAATTTTTAATTAATTAAATAAGCAACTTTTTATTTGAAGTATTGGGCACCCTGTATCGACATTTTGGGGTTTCACAATATGAGTCAACCTACCGACATTTTTATATTTCTAGGATCGGGAAACCTTGCTCACCTCAACAGTATTTTACATCTGTCAATGTCGATCCGTAAGTGGGTGGAATTCAATGTACACGGTACGCTAAAACTTTATATACTTAAAACCTTAGAAAAACAAATATGTGTGATCAAACGAAAGACCACGTTTCCTTCTATCAACCACAAAAGAATCATGTGGGAATCCAAGGCCACGTCCATGGATTAAAGCCCTATATATTAACCTTTTGAAAACGTATGACCAAATTTTCCTCTAACCAAACAAATTTCCGCCGCCATGTCCTCTCGTTTCAGAAAAAGAAATCCGATCTTCAAATTTCCAAAACAATTCGAGAATAATTCCTTAAATCAAAAGAGCGATGAATTTTGATTCGCCGAGGTATAGTCTTCGAGCCTGTAACCTTTTTGCTGGTTCGAAGTTTTTTCTGCGATGATGATTCGCATCTGTTCCTGGAGCTGAGATCGGGGTTCACGCGATTCCCTTCTCGAATTGGAGCGTGTTGTGATGCGGTAGGGGAGGAGAGGAGTAGAAGAGGAAGTAAGGATGGCTGAGAAGTGCTGAAGCAAACTGGTTTGGCAAAGAAAAGGGTCTGGAGCGGAAGAACTAAAGGGAGAACGAAGTGAATATTTTGATGGGTGGGGTGTTTTAACAGGAGCTGTGCGTGAGTTTAAATATGGAGGAAGATGGGTGTTGTGGGGTTTAACGTGTTAATGTGGTGATGGGGAACTGCAGATGGGTTAAGGGTGGAGTTCGCATGATGATGTTTTCGTGTGGTAGAAGTGTGGAGCCAGGGAGGGAGTAATACAAAAGGGAATGGTGCCTAACTGGAAGTGTTGGGTGGAATCGCTATTAGTTGTTTGTGTGGTGAGGTGTAGAAGGATGGAGGAGTTGAGTGGGGTGCTGTGTTTCATTCAGGGAAATAGTAGAAGGTGTGGAAGCAAAGGAAGGTCACGGTTTTCTTTTACATTAAATACTGTAAAGAAGGATCCACTGTGTTGTGTATTGAATAAATGGGATGGGTTTTAGTTTAAAAGGTTGGATGGGCTGAAGTATCAAAGGAGTTTGGGATCGCAGAAATGGAAAAGGAAGGTCGGTTGCTGGTCTTCACTGTATGAGGAGTTGTGGAGTTTTGTTATTTATGAAGTCGCTGGTTTGGATGGTACCAGTGCATATGCAGTTGAGTTCGGACATTGTGGAGAAGCAGACGCAACAAAAAGATGAAGATGCACTGTTAGGAGAGTGCTGGAGAAATCCATGGACGTCAGTTTTTGCAAAGAATAATTAACGAAGTTAAGGTCCAAACAAGATGGAATGCACTCCATAGGAATTGTGTTTACAAAGGCTACGGGTACGAATTGGTTTGGAACGGATCGGAGCTCGTCTAAATTTATTGAAAAATAAATTGTCCATCAGAATCAAAGATGGTTATCGTTATCAACGATGATCGTCCAATGTGAGTAAAACTCACTAACTCTGAACAGTTTATAATTTCATGTTGTATTGTTAGAACTGTTAAAATTGTCTGTTTGACTGTGTGTTGATTGTTTGATTGAACTGCTAGTCAGTTAGTTAAATTTCTATATTGATTCTGTTTAACAGAATATATCATATGGAACTGAAAGTGATGTTATCTATATTGTCTAACATCTGTGATGCAGGGAAACAGGTTGGAGGAATCCGACTGGATTCCTCAACAGTTATTTTATTGTTTTCCATATATTGTTATATGATGTGATATAAAATCTGTGGGCGATTATATGTGCTTGGACGATATTGAACATCGTGATTTGATATGATTGAATACCATAACATACCGAAATGTTGATAAGGGGATTTTCAATGTTTATATTGAAAATGAATCTTATTTATAAAATCGATAGGATTTTATAAAAGGAAAACATTTATTTAATTTGAAAACAAATAAATGAAAAAGGAAACATTTATTTAGAAAATAAATGAAATAAAATAGAAACATTTATTTAGAAAATAAATGAATTAGAATATAAAGGAATATTTATTTTAGGAAATAAATAAAGGAACATTTATTTAGATTATAAATAAATGGAATAAAGGAATATTTATTTAGGGAATAAATAAAGGAACACTTGTTCGGAAAATAAATAGAATTATACAAGGATAGATTTAAACACGTGCTTCGCACACGGTATACCACGATATGGATTTAAATGAGATATTAAATAGGAAATCTGTTTTAAACAGATAAATTGAAGTAGATTAATTTATAAATAATGTTTTATAAATTAAATAAATTATTTATCGTTGATAAATGGAATATATATAAGTCTGGACTTATATAGAGAAGTAGAAACGTTATTAAAAGGACATTTATAAAGTGAAGAACCATTACTAAAAGTAAATCTTTATAAATGGATAAACGTTGTAAAAAGTAAATCTTTATAAATGGATAAACGTTATAAAAAGGTGTTAATCGAATTTAGTTATTCGAAATGAGTTATTCGAATTAGATATTTGAATAGAGTTAAACACATTAGAGTGATTCGAATTATTTATTCGAATAGAGTTAATCACGTAAGAGTTAATTGAATATTAGTTATTCAATTTGAGTTAATCGAATTTAGTTATTCGAGAAGAGTTAAATCGAATTTAGTTATTCGAAAGGAGTTAATCAGTTTGAGTTAAGTTAATCGATTTGAATTAAGTTAAATCGAAATGGAGTAAATTGATTAGAATTAAGTTAATCGAGTTAGAGTAAATCGAATATTAGTTATTCGAAGGTAAGTTATTCGAATTAGTTATTCGAAGGAGTTAATCAATTAAGTTATTCGAATGAGTTATTCGAAGGAGTAAATCAAATTAAGTTAATCGATTAGAGTTGAGTTAATCGATTTGGGTTAAGTTAAGTTATCGAGTTAAGTAATCGAGTTAAGATTTATCGAGTTAAGTAATCGAGTTAAGAAATCGAGTTGAGATAATCAAGTTAAGAAAATCAAGTTGAGTTAATCGAATAAGTTATTCGATAAGAGTAAATCCATTTAAGTTAAATCGGATGTTAGTTATTCGATAAGAATTGACACATTTAAGAAAATCGAATATTTGTTATTCGATAAGAGTTAATGAAATAGAGCCAACCAAGAAGAGTTATTCGAATATTTGTTATTCGATAGGAGTTAATCGAAATAGAGTTTATCGAATATCAGTTATTAAAAAGGGAGAGTTAATCGAATAGAGATTACTCGAAAGAGAGTTATACGTCGAATTCGATTATAGCGAATTCGGGAAAGTACTATTTACTTTCCAGGGTTTAAATCAAGATTTAGTTATTGATTTAGAAATTAGGTGCCTGTTAAATTATTCGAGTTAGGAAATAAATTTATAATTTAGGTTAGATATTTTAGGGGTAGGAATTATAACGTTATAGTTATAATCAAACGTTGTCATATAATAAGTGGATTCGTAACCTGAATCCGAGAATTTGCGTAAACAAATGATTGTAAAAAAATGAGTGATGAGCTTCATCTATTTCACAGTAAAGGACGTTGTTCAATTAAGGTCTGAGAGGTAATTATACCCCAACTTGATTGACTTCAGAATTGACAAAGGAATAGTTGTGGTTCGATCTAAAAGGTTGATTAGGAATAAAGTTAAGGAATAAGCGATAAATGGATTAAGCGAAACGATGTTTTATACAACGTTCATTGGAAATCCGTAAATGAGTTTTGGAAACATTTTCCAAATATAGTCAGATATGTTTTCTAAACATAGAAAATGAAATGTTTTCATGATAAGAATTTAAGAAATAGAGTTAAGCAAATTCAGAAACTGACTGGAGAGGGTAAGTTGAACGGTTTTCTAAGTGACGATCTGATGTTGGTTTCGACCTTCCGGATTGATACTTAGAGAATTGTTCTCATGCTAGTTACAGTTAGGGACTGATAGTTGCGAAATAATAGTGATGTGAAAATAAGCTATGGAAATGTTTTCCAATGATTAATAACATATATTTTCTAAATATATGAAATAAGGAAATATGAACATATGATGATTGATCGATCGAATTTCCATTTGGAAATAAGATCGTTGTTTGTACACCGACATGTTTTCATTTGATAGTTGAATCACAGACTATCAAAGTTTTGACCATATTTACGTTGTAAATATGGAGAGACCGGTTGGATTATTATCCGAAGAACCACTCCGTATTAGCATAAGCGTTGTGAATCAAGTACGCTGAAGATAATTGAAGACGGAGTGAAGTGCAAGGGCTATTATGAAAAGCCTAGGTAGGATGGATTCACTGAATAGTGCCTTCGGTTTGTTCAGTCCCAGGACAACGTATATGGACGAGTGTCTGACAAAGTATTCTTAACGAATCATATATGTTGATCTCTTTAAACGTATTACGTTGGTGGCGGAGAAATTCGTTTCTCTTAGCTTTTATACCCGTGATGCCTTGAGAAATCGAAAATGATTTGGCGGGTATGACGATGTGGCATTCAAAGTAATTGAAGAAATAATCTGTCAAAGTGATAAACGTGACCTCAAAACCTCACAACCGGGAAATAACAGAAGTTGGGCTAGGCAGCATGGCTAGTTGGGCCATACCCAAGCAGGGTGTATTATCACCATATAGAGAATATTCAATTGTACTTCTTTATAATCTATTTCAATGCTGTCCCTTATCGGGAAGGATGGTTGCTGATCCCAACCATCGGTGATAATATATTCGTTACACTCAAGCTAAATGAGTGGACGGTCATGTGTGGCCGGGTTGCAAGACGTTCTTGTTGAACCCTAGTGTATCTCCTCTAGAGTACACTGATCGGAAGGTGCTCCCATACCTTGTCTGTTGGAATCCAATCTCCAATAAGCGCTCATGGTTTTATTTGTATACTATGAATGTGGAACGTGAGATGCAAGCATTCTGCTAGATTTATATCTATTTGTATTTAGACATTATTAAAATATTAGAAGATATCCTTTATTTAACCAAGTGTTGGAGTTTTATTCACACCAGTCCCATGACTGACCCAGAGTTTATTTTGTTTTGTTTCCCCTAAACTCTTGGGTGCCTAAATTTGTACGGGCAGTCAAGTAGTCGGGATTTTACAGATACACTTGGAGAGCTTGGAGCAGGAGGCTTCAGGATTATAGCTATTATTATTCCGCTGTGTTGTTAAGTGTTGTACTTTGAAATGGTATGTATATACGAGTACTGATTTGTATTTCAAAGTTATGTTATATTTTATTCGTTCCGCTGTGAGATTCGTGTTTACTCTGATGATGTAAGTTCTTTTTCTTCTTCTATTCTATTAGTTCTATCTTTTCTTCCTCACCCTCTACTTTCTTTCACTAACATCTCAGAATTTTCGACTCTCGAGGAGTCGAAAATTTCCAGCCGTTACAAGATCCCTTGGTCCAATCTTGGCCCAATATCCCGAGATGACCTAGTTCAAGGTCCAACAACACGGTCTAGTCGATCGGCTCCCTAAAAGCCTAACTCGTCAAGTGTCAGTGTCATACGGCCCAATCACGAAGTGTAGTCAAACTGTGCTAGGTCCACCCTAGGGTGTATCAAGCCCTAGGGTGCCAACCACGGACACAAATCAAGCACGCACAGTCTAAACCTACTGGTGCCCATGTCTGCTTTTTCAGCTCCGGACTATGTGCACGACCATAGTCCGCCTGAACCTACACCGGCGCACCTACTCAGCCGTCGTTTTGGTCGATTACATGTCAGCCCAGTAATCGTGCCCCACCCTAGCCTAGTCCCTAGGGTATCATGATACAATCAAGAGGGTTACTGGTGAAAAGGACCACGTAACTAGGGTTTCTAACGAGTTAAACGTGGTTAACCCTACCCAATCAAGTTGGTTAAGTGTACCCAAGGTTCATGACTTAACCCTATCAACCCATCGTGTTTAATTGGTTAAGTATTCAAGTGGTCCATGACTTAACCCTATCATGTGGCATTAATTAATTTAATGCACCCAACCTCTCACATTAGACCTTGTTGTGGTTACTAGTTAAGTCGGGCGGGTCCGGGTAGTTTTACACCACAACCTAGTCTAACCTCGGGTTTAAGCACAACATGACCAACTACTCACATTGGGTCCTATTGTTTGTAGCCACTAGTTAAGCCGGTCGGTTCCGGGTAGATTTATGCTACAAACTCAACCCAACCTCGAGTTGGCCACACTCATATTTTCTAAGTGTCATGTCCATCATTATGTTTACAAACATAATCACAAGTCAATGTTCATGTCATATTTTAAAACCATGTTTTCATGTCATTAATATTACCCAAACCCAACGCATTCCCATCGCATGTACGTTTCGCATAACATAACATAGATCAAAAGAGGGAACTTGGCAAAAGCATGACAAAAAGGGCATAAGGTAATAAGGTTGGCCACAAGTTAAACATGGTGGCATATGAGGCATAAATATGTTCATTTAACCTTGCATGTTACTTTATAAGCCTCAAAACATGCATAACATTCAAACTTAGCGAATAGGTGATACATGGTCCTCGATGACCTAGAATGATTGCTAGAAGTTCGCATATAACATTATATGCAAGTTATCATAAAGGTTATGAGAGTTCTCATGTTGCATAATGCAACATTTCAACATAAAGCTTATAGCTTTTAGCCCACAAGGTCAAGGTGATAGCTTTACAAACATGCATAGAATAAACCTATGCATAACATGTTAGAATCAAAGCACATATCATACTTAGGCCCAAACTCAAACTTGCAACATGTCATATTTAACTTCATAGTTAGAATCTAAGAGTAGTATAGGGCTTACAATGCTATGAAGACTTATAAAATATAAATAAGATTGAGACGAAGCCACTAGCAACTCTAAAAACCCCAAATGAATACAAGCTCCAAGAAGCTCCTTTGATTATATGAAGAAAGATCCTTGTTTTAATGAAGAAAGATTGAACTTTGGCCTTGAATCAAGCTTTGGAACTCTCAAACAAGCTTAGGAATTCTCATATGAATGAAGATGGAGGCTATGACAAGAGGGTGGAGGCCATGATTAAACATTTTGGCATAGTTTAGTTATAGGATTGATTTATGATGATTTAGGCTAGGTATTAGTGTCCTTTTATAGAAGATTAGGTTAGTTTAGGCCATAGGATTAACCCTAATTCAGATCTGGGCCATCAATTCACGTCACTAGCCTCCAAACATGTCTTGAGAAACAAGTCAGGTGCACCCAGGCTGGACTGGCCGACCACCCACGTCGACAGGGGTGTCGACTGGGCAGTCGACACAGCCTGGGGTGTGTCGACTCCCAAGACGACTCCCCAGTCGACTTGGGGTGGCGGGAATTTTTCCCGCCTGCCCAGCTGAATTTGAATTTCTGATTTCAAATTTGAATTTGAAATTTTCTGAAAACTTCGACGGGCCATAACTTGGTCATACGGACTCCGATTTTCGAAAACTCGGACTCTATTTCGCGTATTTTTCCGAGACGAACGCAATGGCACAGACCGTTTCCCTTGATTCAGATTTTATCATTTAATTCTGCCTTGATTTACGTTACAACTTGTTATTCGAAATATGGGTTGTTACACCCATACCACTATGTCGCCATACTAGGCTCTACAAATAAAACCGCAAAGGCACGTATTGGAAGTTGGATTTCCATCTGTGAACCGAGGCAAAAGATAGTCCTCTACCGATTCGAGACTGTCTAGCCCGAGCCTCAGGAACAGCCGCAACTTCCCTTTGGATCGTCAGGGCCGGTCCACCGATGTGGATTAAAATGCCTGAACATTGCGTTTCCCCGCCCTTTGGGGCGTAAATGAGCCAAATGACTCCATCGGCTCCACACAGTCACTGATATATTCGAGGTGCCTCGCAACAGCAACAACCACACAGGTGAAAATAATATATATGTCAGGGCTGGTAGGTCACTAACACCACCCTAGCTAGAAAGAAACGCATGCCCTTCCTGAGGTCCTCTCCCGTTTCTGGTTCACAACCAGGGTGTGAGGCTCGCGAATCAACGTTACACAAAGCTATGCCACACAGGCGGTGCTTTGATCATCAATCACAAGACTTTGCTTTTCAACAGAAGCCTTGATCAATTGCCACTTAAGCATGCCACATAGGCAATTCACACCATGCGACTGATGTTTATCGATATACAACCTCTGATCCCATACGTCTCAAAGAAGGGTGAAGTAAGGGAATGAATTCCCCCTCACCAGGCAGATGTATATTTAATAGAGATCAATCAACACAGAGCAAAATCCAATGTCAGACACACAGTCCATACAAGTTCGTTTTGGGTCTGAACAAAACCGGAGGCACCTGGTACCTCGCATATCCATCGATCTCCAAGTACGTCTGGACGATCACCAACTGATTCCCTCCTCTTGGGTGTACAGCCCAATCAAGATCATCAGTAATCACCCAAATGATGTGAAGACCTCCGGTCTTCGACCACCGTCTTCATCCTCGACACCACGTCGAATCAGTTATTCAGAATGGGATAAACCCGGTCTTTCTGAATAACTCGCGTATATAATAAACAAGTGTTACACAAACACAACATTCGCCTCATTCCAATTCAGAATATTCTTTTATTCAAATATTCTTATACTTTGGGAAAGGTTCCCATTAATTTTATCAAAGATAAATTCTTTAAATTTATTCTTTAATCTTCTTTTGAATATCAATTCAAACTAGTCGGGATTAGCGAACCACACCGAAGAAATCATTTATTTTATTTCTCAATCCCAACCTATTCATCCCATGAAGTAAAACTGGTCATACTTCATATCTGACACCACGGTGTTACCAGTAAATTCAATTACCATTTCACGTTCAAATCTAATTAAAGATTTAACTATCGCCTGGAGCAAAACTGGTGATACTCCATTCTCGATCATTTCAATCTAATTAAAGATTCATTAAAACTCCACTTGGTTTTAATCTTCCCAAAAATCACTATCAATGATTATTTAACTTGGGAAAACATATCCTGTCTTTAACTGGGTTAAAGAACCAATGTCATTTAAAACACGGTTCACTATAAACCCAAAATCACATTCCATTCCAATTCAATTATTGAAACTTCTGGTTACTTTTAAAACCCTTTCAAATCCAATTTATTTATTTAAAAATAAATAAATTATTTTTCTAGTTTAAAACTAGTTCATTTCGATAAAAAACTATTTTTATCTTTTCAAATATGGAATTTTTCGTCCCAATTCTTCACAAATCATTTCTAATGATTGTACACAAATTATTACCATTTTTTAATAATTTTATCAAGGCCCGTACAGTCGATTACCATCAACGGCCATCGAACTGCACTTACAACGACCTTTTCCAAATTTGATTTGGACATAATTCCAAATCCAGCCGTTAGATTTCAGATCTCTAATATCCCTTAGAAAGCTCTTTTCGATACGAACCCAACGGTTCCGGTTTTAGGAGAATCCGACAGTCGGATCTCCCGTAATATCCATTCGAAGCCAATGGTCGAAATTCGTGAACTGCCGCAGCGCAGCGCATTCTATTCAGGCCATTATATATATAATATATATTATATATATTTCGTCGATTTCCTTTCAAAACGTATTTTATAAATCGTTTTAAATTCGTTTTCGAAACGATTTCAACTTCATATTCAATTTCGAATCAAAATTGAATATTCCACATCATCGATATACAAATGATAATATTTTCAAAACGTTATATTTTGAAATCACTTTCTTTTCGAGATTCATTATAAAAATGAATAAAATCAATATAATTATCGTTCACGTCAAAATGGCATAAATCTAATCAACACGGCTTTTATATATTTCAATAACTTCGTTATTCTATTCAACAAATGAATGTTTCCTTCAGCACATGAATATATATATTTTTGTTCAACACATGAATATATATTTTTATTCAACACATGAATATTTATTTTTCTATTCAACACATGAATTGGTATTTCTATTCAGTACATGAATATTTATTTATCTATTCAACACACGAATTTGTATTTCTATTCAACACATGAATATTTATTCTATCCAACACATGAATTTAAATTTCTATTCAACACATGAATATTTATTCTATTCAACACATGAATTTATATTTCTATTCAACACACGAATTTTTGTATTATAACATTCCTTATATTCCAAATTGGAATGAGGCCCAATCAATTACTATATAACATTAATTATATGGATTCCATTAAACACATGTATATAATAGCAACGATAAATAATCAACCATCATCCAGAGTACACCACACAACTGCATAAGCATTAAATATAGATAATTAACGCTTATACAGCCTGTCAACCCATCGATTGACATACAATTAAACAATCGGGATTAGTGTACGTCAAATATCATCCCAATACCCGTGTGGGGTTTCAAATCAACAAACACAGATTTTTATTTGTGCAGTTGGGCGATGTGTAAAATTTATCATCCCAATCAATATCAGTCAAATCGGTGTACATAAACAAATCGTTCGATTTGTAAATGAATATATATTTTATTTCAACACATGAAATTATTTTATTTCAACATATGAAATTATTTTATTTTCAACACATGAATATATACTTTTCACATCACAATCAACCGTCAAATTTCACAACACAAACAATCACACAAGTCGTCCATGGTCTGTGGACAACGGGTGTCGGGTGCTACTAAGCACCGTCTGCATCCTAGTATATATTTCGAACTAGAAATTAAAATAAAAGTGGGGAGTTCTTACCTTTGGGTTCCACTCCGCCATTTCATTTCTGAACGGTTCAGATTCGCTTGATATTCTAACACAAACTTTTTCACGCTGTTCACGATAAAAATCACATTTTTATTATGTTATGGTATAAATAAAAATCATACCTTTACATAACTAAAAATCTAATCTTTTCTTGTTCAAAAATATAATCTTTTTATATATAAAAATATATTCCTTTTATTTTAGAGATCAAATCTTGTTCACTTTAAAAATCAAAACTTTGTTTACTTTTATTTAATCTAAATATCCAATCTTTGCTATATGAATGTATAAAAATCATATTTTTCTTTCAATGTTAAATAGATAAAAATCGCCCTTTTATTAGCTATTCATACACATAAAAATCCCATTCTTATTCGCTATATGAATAAAATAAAAAGGTAAAGACTTACTGGTAATGTCGGGTAGCGGAGGAGGCCCGGGGTGTTAATTACACGCTCTGAAACAATGAAAATTGGATTTGTTTGAACACTGGAAGGCCATGGTCGGACTTTGGTGAAGTGGGGCCGCGGCTGCGGTGTGAGGTAGCAGGGGGAGGTGTGCAGGGGTCGGGGAAGGTGGCCCGAGGCGGCGCTTGGCCTGTGGAGGCAGTGGTGGGCTGTCTCTATTGGTTTTGGGGGAGGATAGGGCTTTGGAGAAGGAGAGAAAGGGGTGGGGAGCTAGGGTTCAACGAAGGGGGTCGGAGGTGGATGTGGAGGCGGCGACGCTTCCGTGGGGAGGGGGGCGACGGTGGGTTGAGGGGCGCCGACGATCGTTCATCGTTTTTTTTTCTAATTTTCTCAGATCGATGAAAGATAAGGGGGAGGAGATGAGGTTGACTTTTTATATATAAATATTTTATTATTTTTTAATTTCAAAAATCTGACTTTTTAATATAAACTCGTAACCAAGCCCACCGACTGTCGTCCCTAGCTAATTACCCCCATTACGAACAAAATGGGATATTTTCGCAAGCCAATTCTAATGTTACGATCAGTTTCCGTTCAAAATCAAAATATAAATCTATATACTGAATTTGAACGCACATTTCAATTTACTGGGGCCACATACGAACCCTAAAAATTCCCGAAAAATATTTTCTAGATTCGTATTGACGATATGGTCCTAATAAAACTAATTTCGTCAAATTCTGAGATCGTTTGAAAAATGGCCATTTTCCAGTCGATTAAAATCAACTAAAACTGGTCAAATGCGTTTTCCTTTGCCACGCTCACATATTGATTCAGAAAATTACGAATTTTGAAACCTACCAGTAACTTGACATCACGGATCCAACAAAAGTGGTTTCGTCGAAAACCGAGGTCGTTTGCAAATTTCCATTTTTAAGGGCTAGAATTCTTCGGCGACTATTCTGAATTTTCAACTAGACATAACTTTTGATTCCCGCTATGAAATTTCAATTTTTCGGATTCGTTGGAAAGATATTCTCAAGTAGATTCAAATATTTTTGGTTTCACTAAAATCTGGTTTATTTTGAATCTTGTACATTCATTTAAACTTTGAAATTGAATTTTCAAACTACCGCGCCATTTTCAATTCCTTTTATAAATGAAAACAAATATTTATATTCTAACGATGATTCAAATAAATATATACGTTCTATTTCTACTCAAAATAAATTTCTCATCGTTTTATTAAAATAATTCATTTTAAATATTCAAAATTCATCAAAATTGCCAAAATAAAAAATTTAAATTAGCTCAGAATTCCGGGTTATTACAAAGGGCCAGCTAACATCTTCATTAGATGCGGGTGAGAGCCACCAAGGTGTGGCTGAGAGCCACCAAGAGTGATCATTCAAACTATTCCAAATTGAGTGTTCTCCTTCAAATTATTTAGCCATTAGATATTCTCTACCTATTTCTCAATAAGGTTATTGATTCAAGTTGTAATTGTTTATAACGATAGTTGAGATCGATTGTAAACAATTTGTTATTAGTGAATCAATAAAGAGGGTGGTTGGGTGGAATATCATGTGCTCATATTTTCGATATTATTTGTGGTGTTGTTTGTTTTTTCAATCAAATTCATCTTCAAGTGATTGGGTGATAAAGATCCTGTTTTTCGGGCGTTTTGTCAAACTTCCGCTGCGCACAAAACTCCAACAGTTTGGTATCAAAGAAATTTTAGCATAACAAAATCTACGGTGATGCATATACACATTTTTCTTGCAATAATGCAAATGCTCAACAACTATATCGTCTTGACAAATTGGGAATGCTTGAGCACCTTTTGTACTATAGCCAGACAGGTTACCATAAGCGGGAAAATCATTTATAGTACAAAAGAGCAGAGCACACAATTTAAAGTCACTTTTGCTTAATGCATCAAACACATGCATGCCTTTATCCCATAAAAGTTTTAGATCATCAATCAAAGGAGCTAGGTAAACATCAATGTCGTTTCCTTGTTGTCGTGGTCCAAATATTAAAAGAGATAACATGATATATTTGCGCTTCATACTCAAATGAGGTGGAAGGTTGTAAATCACCAAAAGAATGGGACAAGTACTATGTTGGCTACTTAGGTTACCAAATGGGTTTATACCATCTGTGAAAAGACTAAGTCTGAGATTTCTCCTTTCTTCGCCAAAATCACGATACATTGCATCAATGTTTCTCCACTGTGGAGAATCTACTGGATGCCTTAATAATCCATCATTTTACCTCACATCCGCATGCCACCTTAATTTTTTTTGCATTTTCTTCATTTGCAAATAAACGTTTAAATCTTGGTATAATAGGAAGATACAATAAGATTTTTGCCGGAGGCCGTTTCTTATCTCGATCATTATGAACAACTGCTTGTGACTTATTACGGGATAATCCACACTTTGGACATTCATGCAAGTTCTTATATTCATTTCGATATAATATACAATCATTTGGAAATTCATGTATCTTCTTATATCTGATACCAATTGGACACATAATTTTCTTTGACTCGTAGTTATAAGTAGGAAGCTCATTACCGTCCGGAAGCATGTCATTCAAAAGTTCCAACAATGATGTGAAACTTGTATCACTCCACCCCTGCTTTGCTTTTAAATTGTAAAGCTTTAGAACAACAGACAATTTTGTGAACTTGACACAATTAGGAAACAAAGGTTTCTCAGCATCAGTTAATATTCTTTCATACAACTTTGGATCTTCCATCAGTTGTTCTTCAACATCATGAAACATCCCTTGAACACGATCACATCATTTTCCTCATTATTCATATTATCTTCTTGTCCATTCTCATCATTCTCACGATTACTGGAATTGGATCTATTAAGTACACTTTCACCATGCCATATCCATAGCGTGTATTTTTTCTTAAATCCATAACGAATTATGTGATCTTTGATTTGATCTATGTTACGAAATCTCCTCTTATTTTTGCAGTATTTACAAGGACAAAAAATTGTTTCTTCCCCTCTTCTTAGTTGATCATTCAGTGCACAATTGATGAACTCTTCAATTGTGTTCAGGAACTCATCACCACTGCGTTTTACATTGTACATCCACATAAGATCCATGTTCAAATGACATACTGCAAAATAAAAAAAAACGTTGAATACCAAATACATATTACTAAAATCAAAGCATATGAGAATAGTGTAAGATAAAGACTAAAATGTATTGATCAGTACCCATACTCTTTGCATTCAAAGGTTTACAATTTGTAAAAGAAATTTAATTTTTAGACCCTATTTTCGGATGATATTAAGATCTGGTATTATGAGCATTTTTGGTAGTTCATGCACTAAAAATATTATATGTATGTATGTATTTATGTGCATTATACACGTATATGTATATTTATATGTGTTTGTGTCAACGGGTGGATAATAGATGTGCAATGTTGCTTCTAAGT
The DNA here is from genome assembly GCA_030737875.1 of Allium sativum. Lineage (NCBI taxonomy): Eukaryota > Viridiplantae > Streptophyta > Magnoliopsida > Asparagales > Amaryllidaceae > Allium > Allium sativum. Next base: position 960,607,664 of record CM060916.1, read on the forward strand.
TCCATGCAATTATTTTGCATGTATTAACTTCCTGATATTCGGATCACTAATGCAATTATTGCTTGTTATATTTTAGCCTTTTCCTATGTTGCACCTTTTGTTAATATTACACAATTGGTTTCACAAGAGTTTTTTGATTAGGTAAATCAAAGTTCACTTGTACTATGAGGAAAGAATGATCGGATTGTGAGCAACAAGTTCACTCAAGTTTGTTTATCTATGTATTATATGCTTCCAAATTTTGAATATTAAATTTTCAGTTTATCATAAGAAAAGTTAAAATGTATCATCATTTATTGATGACTAAACTATAGCTTAGAAACATGCTTTACGGTTTATCAATTTAAAAAGTATGCCCGCTATTGCTAACAATTTGATAAATATTATTACTTGTATATTTATAATGTATATGGTGTACGATATAAACATTAGTAGCCCAAAACGAATCCATATATCATATGGTGACAATGTATGTAATTTTTCATGATCCTACACAAACATTTCATGATTAGATTAGCTGGACATATGGAGTAAAGAAACAGAACTATCGATTTTTGGTTCTGAGTTGTTTCAGAATAAACTCTTTACAATAAGACTGGAAAAATAATGATGTAACATTTTACGCACCAAGAGAATGACACTTGACTAATTGATGTGAGCTAATTGTTTTCACAATTAAGATACACTAAGAATGATGGTTCAACATCGTGTATCTTCTGGTGCTATATGTTAATGTCACAATCATGCCCCATGAAAGATATAAGGGAGTACGAAAGTCAGTGGTATCAGATGATAAGTTTCGGGCATTGCCTAAGTTAATATTCCACAAATTAGTTGTGACCAAAGAGAAAATTAAAAGTTGTCCCAAATTTTTTACTACAATTAATTTCAAGGTAAGAGTATGTTAACTCCTTCAGGGGAATTAAAGTTTCTTTTTCTGTTTGAAAAGTCTATCTTGCTATACCTTGTCTTAATCATTTTCACCAACTTCGTACACCTAAGACACAAACCCTTCATAGGCAAATGAAGTTAGCTCCTTCACTCAACCAACCGAACTTGATCAGTGTACCATTAATAGAGGGCAACTAAATTATCATTGTTAGAGGGCAACTAAACTAATGATAGATTCAATTTCTTCGCATTTCTTAACTCAACAAATAGAGGGGGAAATATTAAAATTATAGTGGCAAATGTTAGAACTCTTGGGCAACCTGTAATGGTCGAACACATAACATGCTGATATTGCATGTAGATCAAGTGAAGAGCACCAAAAAAGATTCAAAGGATGCTTAAAAACACATTTTAAGGTCACACGTTTAAGTAAATAAAAAGCACATTTAGGATTAACTTAGTTCGAAACTCCTTAAATTTAGTTTTTAATAGTAAATTTGGAATAATTTCAAATGGCAACTTGAAGAGTTTGGATGTTATTTGACTTCTATATAGAAATACTTGATCAACATTGTTTCATAGGACATAAGCAATAAATAGTTGGTTCTCGAATTTCTACATAGTAGCTACTTTTGCTAGCTACTTATAAGAAGTTCTCAGAAATCAAAATTGAAATAATTAAATTTGCAAGTAGTTTTAACTATTTACAAGGAGTTGCAGAACATGCTTTAGTTATGTTTGAATGTGAAAAGCTCCACTAAGTAGCAGTCACAAAACAACGAAGCAAAAACACTCAATGCAACCCCAAAAAAATGAGCTACAACCCGACTAAATAATGAGAAAATTCACAAGTACACGTTTGTTGCTACCATCTAGTGAATATGACTAGCTAGGTGGTAGCCATCTTTGTTTGTTTGCCCGAGCGTGCACCTGCAGGTAGGCATGCATGCACACGTGTTGAGTAACTAAATTTATCGGCTTTAATATCTTTTCCATGTACCTAGCTACCAATCAGTTTATGACAACCTAAGTATGTTATCTTACAGTATATAATAGTGCATCCTCCATTTTGACAATTTTCTTCAATTGCCTTTGGACATTGGTGAAAATCTAAGCGAGTTTTTGCTAATTAATATTAATACAGTTCACGTTTGGAAATTATATCACTTGTTGTCATCACTTATTAGATTGTTTGTTTACAGTACATTTAGCATGTTTCTTGTGATATGCCTATCTTTCTACAATACTGTGTAAGTGCTTTATAACAGTAATCATAATTAAAATATCAAAGATTCGTTTTTTATAATTGATTGATTAATTAGTTAATAGAGAAAAGAAAGGCAATTACTTGAAAAACTCCAGATTTCTCAACATTTCTCAAAATCAAAATGTTACTAAACCCAATTACTGATTTCGTCAAGATCTCGTCACTTTCTCAAAATCAAAATTATATAGAATATTTTCAATTACTGATTACTTATTATTGAATATTTTCAAAATAATACTGAAAATATTCTCAAGATTTCGTTACTTTCTCAATGCAGGTAAAAACAAATCCTCGGTAAATATTCGATATAATTGAAAATTCATGGTCGAGCTTTTTTTGTTCGGTTCCATGATGATTAAAATCAAAATATAAAACATCCAAACAAGGTAAAGAACTTAAAAGATTCGATACCTGGCGTAGTCAATCGAAGCGACGAATTGAGAAGCAATTTTATCTTCTGGAAAATTCGATCTGCGTTTCAATCAACTTTTGGGGGAAATCCGATCTTCTCTCTTTTTTTTTATAGCAATTTTTGGGATAAATAAAAAATGACGAAGTCTTTTTCATTGGGAAAGTGAAAAGGAAGCGGGAGAAGTAGCTGGAAGTAACGTGCAACAGCGGGGAAATTTTTTTCACGTATCCATCGGTTGTATAAAGCAGGGAAAAAAATTTGTATCCCTAGTTTAACCGATGCAATTTAATTTCCATCAATTGCAGAATTTTTGCTTGTGAAAATAAATATAGTTGCATCGACTATAATTTATAACCAGTGCAATTAATCTTTTTGCATCCGTTTATTTTGATAGGTTTTTACATAAAACCGATACAAACTGCAGTTTTGTGTTACCCGTGCTTCCCTCTTACCAATTTCATCGAGTTTTCATACAGAACCGATGCAGATATTGTTATTAGCATCTGTTTTTGTTACAACTGATGGAAATGAGGTGAAGCAACAGGTCTTTTTTGTAGTATTGCTTTATCACACCATACTTTTTTCTAATCTTTGTTGGTGGTACGTATTTAAGATTTCACTCTTCCTTAAGATTGCAATCTTTCTCGTCTTCATTTGCAACAAGTTTAACTCCTAGTTTCGGCCCTTGTGTTAGGTTCAAAGAGAACATGGGAGTACCAATTATACAAAAAGTAAAAGGCAAAATTAATTCTTTACTGAAGAAAACGTGATAAATTACTGTCATTTTAGTTTGTTCTGAATTATAAACTGACTCTTTAGATTTTTTGGACCATAATTGTACAATCTGTATGTTGTAAATGATATAATTTTGCTAAATTATTTATTTTCACCTTGTAATACTTGTTGAGCATGTCAGAAATAAAAAATAAATAAACATGGTTTATTCCAATGCATGTGCATCAGAAGGACATGCTTGAATCTGATGCTTTACCTAGACAGTAGTACTTGCCTAAGCAAACAACGCAATGTGCAAACATAGCAATCCTTTTTTTTTGACCTTTACGTACATAAAAGACAAGAAACAATACAACATTTTATAGATCCTTTTCATGTTACCAGAAAAATATCATAAATTGGTTCCATGGACTGATATTGAGATAAACCGTGTTATAGTTAAGTATTTACGGTGATTCAGACATACTTGTTAGTTCAACTGATTGCCAAATTCAGTGGAATGCTGATGAGACTGATATTCTATACACTGTATATGATGCAACTTATTTCAACTTTAGATATGTTGAGTTTTAAGTATATCTAGTCTTGACTTTACACTATATATGATCCATCTTATTTCAGTTACACCCAACCTACCTGCATTGCATTAATTTATTTATTCAGCCTACAAATTTAATTGCCATATTTTTTACTATTAATTTAACTATTATTTTCATAGACTAATTTTTTATAGTAAGGATGCATGTCATAGTTTTCATTACCGTTATATGGCATTGTTCATTTGCTATCAAGCATCAAATGTACAGATGAATTTCAATCTTAAGCTCTTTTACTAAGGTGCAATTTTGATACACGACAGATCTTCCTAATCTAGTTAAATGTTGATGTCGTAGTCAATGACGGACACAGTACAGGCCGAGTGGGGTCTGCCGCCCCCACTGTCTTTTTTTTTAATTGTATTTAAAACAAGCAGGGCATACTAATGGCGACCCGAAAACAAAAATTCGCTTGGCAACTCGATCCACAGCCGCTCCCCACATTTCGCCCTCCCTTTCAGCCAACCACCAGTCAATCAGAGCACGTGCTCCCTCCCACTGCGCCCCCTCACCAGACTTCATCTTCTGAAGCCCCAAAACAGACATCACTGTGCCCTAGTTTCCAGCCTTCGCGAGATGATGACGGATTTCAACTGGTTGAAAGGAGACGTAATCGGACCAGAAAGCAACTCTACAACCAATATGCTAGCCGTACTATTTCTCCCCAATTCCAGACGCAGACTCAAAATCGAACCACCCCAGGTCTATCAGCGAAGCAGAGATTCAATAAGGGGAAAGAGGCTACAGATAAACATTTCTAACTTATGTTTTTTTATTGGCTTTGACCTAGGTTTGTGAATACTGACAAGTTCAATATTACAGTTTGAATTCGAAACCTCTTATTTTCATGACTTGGTAATTTGCATGAGTTGACTTGGTTTTGATTGCCTATGTTTATTTCAGTTTGTTGGCTTTGACTTTTTCATGATTGATTTTGGCTGAATAAATATTTTGGCTTTTTCTTGAGATTAACCATTTCAACATTAAATTTGATTTGAAATTCACTGTAAAAATAAATGATGTGCCTTGATTTAATTTTTCCTTTCTTCTTTGCTCGGCCTTGTTTTACTTTAAATTTAAGTTTGGTTAATCTGAACAGATATTACTTATGTTGTGTTGTTTACGGTTGAGATGTTGAACTTGTTGCTTGACTTCATGTGTATCAAAAACTGTACCATTGAGTGCTTGACTTGTGCATCTTTGAACTGATTTGATCTTGTTACTACCTTTCAATGTTACTGTTTTGACTGTACATTGAAACTTGAAACAGTTTCTTCTTAGAGTTTGCACATGTGTGCTTTAGGTTACCCTGTTTTGAAACTTGAAACTGTTTTGAACCTCTACTATCAATGCCGGCGCCGCTTTCAGTAAACATGTGTTTCCCACGTTAGCTGAAGCCATGAATGATTCCTACACAAGACATATAAGGCAGCTGCACCATCAGGAGGAAAAGCAAAAGTCCCTTGCCTTCCATTGCCAACTCTCCAGATGAATCGGGACGTGAAATGCTATAAACAGTCATCAAAAAGCTGGGCATAAGTTTCCAATGACTTCTAGCCGAGCTTGGAACGAGATGGTTACCTAATATATAAAAAAATTCTATTTTTTCGCCCCCACTAAATGAGATTTCTGCGTACATCACTGGTCGTAGTCTACATGTTTATCTTCATAATTAACTACATCAGTTTAGACGACAACATACAGTGATAGGTTTTGCAATCCTATAATGGTATAAGTTAATATATGTTTATAGGGAACGGCTATATGAACACAAAATTTTGACACAAATCAAGAGACACAAAATCTCAGCCACATGATTAATTTGTCTTTATGTGAGGGGTGCAAATCATGGGGTAATTCTATGGTTCATATTTTGTGTTCTTCATTTTGTGTCAAATCTTTGTGTCTAAATAGACTTTCCCATGTTTATAATATGTGCCGAGTTAATCTCAAAAATATAATAGAGAAAGGTTTACTAATCAAATAAAGAAGAAATTTTAGTTGAATATTATAGTGAAACAGTTAAATATTCTTGTCCAATTATAATTGATGATTGTACTAGAAAGTCCAAAGAACATCAAATATGTCAGTCTGCGTTAATCTCTGTTATGATTGAAATTGAGGACATATTGATTCCTCTGCTCTTGACTGTTTATTCTCATATGTCCACCCAAATCTCTATCATTCAACTGTTGTTTTACTTTTAAACTTACCAATTATCAAAGCTGTCAATGGATGAGACTGGCTTGATGCATGAGTGCGCGCATACACCTTGGAATAATAAATTCAAGCGAATTTGATGATTTTTAGTTTTAATATATTATTCAGTCTGTATTCGCAACACAGAATTTGAAACAGAATATTACTGTTTCTAATTTGTAATAGAATAAAAGCGTTTCAAATTAGAATCAGTACTGCTATCTGTTTAAATTAAACTGATTTGCACTTAAATCAATTCAGCGACAGAAGAATTTTTGTCTATCAAACAGTGCCAGTATGATACCGCGCACAAACTAACCAATACCACAGTATTGGTCCAGTATACAGAATTACCCTGTATACACAATGAAAGGTAAACAACAAAGAATTGAAACCTAACCGAGTTCGTCTGAGGCTTGTATCGTACAGTTTCCTTAAGACTTTCAGTCGAAGCCTCCCAGGATACAACAGACGAGAATCTGCTCGAGATTGTAGCGAGTATGCACTGGCTGAGATGTAGTAATTCGAGGAATCAGACAACGGAGGAAAAAGAAGAAAATTAATTCGGTGAATGATTTGATCAGAATCATTGTATATATAATTTTCCAGTGGATGCGTTAACGGGTCGCACCCGTTTGAAAAACCGCGTCCGTTGTCATTTGAATTCAAATGAACGCGTCCGCTCATTTGAATTGTAACGGGTCGCACCCGCTTGATTCCAATGGGTCGCACCCGCATTCGCATTCGTGCCAAAAAAAATCTGTTCGAAAATTGCTTTGTTTTTCGAAGCAAAAATAAGATTTCTTACTGGGCCCAAGCCCAAGCCCGGCCCGGCCTGGTTCGGTCGGACGGGCGGGCGGCGCGCGCGCGTGTGTGTTTGGTTCACATGATGTAGGTCCTCCCCCTCGCACAAAATTACATGACCCTAAGGGCCAATATAGGGAATGAGGAATGGACATATATACACACATCTTATCTTATCTTTGGCAATGTGGGACTAAAGTAAATTTCATTCATACATTGATTTCTAACAATCCCCCACATGAATGATAATATACTTTTTCCCCCACACAAAGTGTAATATCTCATACTACATATGGAATAATGTTTTATTGAGGATAAGTAGATATTTCACTTTGAACTTTCCCTAGTTGAAACTCATCGGATATACTTGGCTAATCGGTGAATTATTTCATCTTGAACCATCAGCCGTTATTGTATAACCAGACAATAAGTTTAACAAACATTATTTCCCTTATCACCCAATCTCTTGGTTGCGTTCATTTTGGTCCTGAAACACTTTTCTGGTTCTGCGAGTGTATATAGAGAATATAAGCCTTTAATATTCTCATAGAGCCGACCCAGCTCACACTAACATAGGTGATCGCTACCATTAGGAGTATCCTACATATACCCCACTTGTTATTTTACAAGATATGGTCATCATTAAAAAGCATAGCTTTAACCTGTGAAACTTCTGTAGGCATGCATTTTATATTGTGCACCATAGGAATGGAGTAGGATTAAATGCATTACATCTTGAGTTATTCAGAACTGGTTTGCCTATTGATCCTAGTCCGTGGGATCTCCAGTCGCTAGGATAGGTTTCCGTATAAGATAACTCTTGTTGGTTTAGGCTTTTAAACCCATTCCCCTCGATGCGCAGTCAATTTTCTCTCGTGATAACCCTTTTGTAAATGGATCCGCTAGGTTATCATTTGTTCTCACATAATCTATGGAAATAGTTCCATTTGAGAGTAACTGCCTAACCGTGTTATGGCGTCTTCGAATATGTCGAGATTTGCCATTATAAACAAAGTTTTTCGCTCTACTTAGCGCTGCTTGATTGTCGCAGTGAATACATATGGCCGTTACAGGTTTAGGCCAAAGTGGAATATCTTCTAAGAAGTGACGAAGCCATTCTGCTTCTTCGCCTGCTTTATCTAAAGCAATAAACTCAGATTCCATCGTTGATCGAGCTATGCATGTTTGCTTAGTAGATTTCCACGATACTGCTGCTCCTGCTAGAGTAAAAACATAACCACTTGTGGATTTTGACTCCTCTGAATCGGCAATCTAGTTTGCATCACTATATCCTTCTAATACAGCTGGATATTTTCCGTAATGCAAAGAATAATTTGTGGTATTCTTTAAGTATCCAAGCACTCTCATTAGTGCTTTCCAGTGTTCCTTTCCTGGATTACTTGTATACCTGCTCAGTCGACTTACTGCATAGGCTATATCTGGTCTCGTGCAATTCATAAGATACATTAGACATCCTATTACACGAGAGTATTCCAGTTGCATTACACTCTCATTAGTGTTTTTATGTAGTACTTCTGATGGATTAAAAGGTGTTTTTACTCCTTTAATCCCAAGATCTTGAAATCTTTCAATCACTTTGTCAACATAATGTGACTGAGATAATTCAATTCCATTAAGGGTTCTTATTATTTTGATTCCCAAAATAACATCTGCAACTCCTAAATCTTTCATATCGAAATTGTTGATCAGCATTTTCTTTATGGTCTCTATAACTTTTATGTTAGGACCAAAAATTAACATATCGTCCACATATAAGCAAATCATGACATATGATTGTCCAATTTGTTTATAATAAACACATTTATCACATTCATTTATACGAAAACCATTTTGCATCATGACACTATCAAATTTTTCGTGCCATTGTTTTGGAGCTTGTTTGAGTCCGTATAATGATTTTACCAATTTACAAACTTTATTTTCATTTCCCTTGGATATAAAACCTTCGGGTTGCTCCATGTAGATTTCCTCATCGAGATCTCCATTAAAGAATGCCGTCTTTACATCCATCTGATGAATTTCTAGATTATAGATGGATGCAATTGCTATTAACATTCTTATTGAGGTTATTCGTGTAACATGTGAATATGTATCAAAGAAGTCTATTCCTTCTTTTTGACGATATCCTTTGGCTACTAATCTGGCTTTATATTTGTCGATAGAGCCATCTGCTTTCATTTTCTTCTTGAAAATCCATTTGCAGCCAATTGGTTTTATTCCAGGTGGAATATCAACAATTTCCCAAGTTTTATTACTTAGAATTGAATCAATCTCACTTTGGATTGCTTCTTTCCAACACGAAGATTCAGAAGATGACATGGCCTCTTTATATGTTTGAGGTTCATGTTCAAGTACGTAAGTGAGGAACTCAGAGCCAAATGATTTGGATGTTCTGGCCCTTACACTTCTTCTTGGTTCAACTTCATCAACTTCACGATGAGTTTCATCTTCATGTGGGCTATTTGATTCTTCTCATGTCCTTTTGGGGACATTATTTCGTTCATTTCTTTTGTGTGGAAACACATCTTCAAAGAATGAAGCATCTCTTGATTCCATGATTGTATTTACATGGATATCATCTATATCATACTTGAATACCAAAAATCTATATGCACTACTATTTTGGGCTGGCCCTAAGTAATAACAATCTACTGTTTTTGGTCCAAGTTTGACCTTCTTGGGAGGCGGGATAGGAACCTTTGCCAAGCACCCCCACACTTTGAGGTATTTGAAGCTTGGTAGATGTACTTTCCATAACTCATATGGAATTTTTCCCGTTTTACTGTGAGGAACTTTGTTTAATATGTGATTAGACATATTCAAAGCTTCCCCCCACAAGTTCGTCGGTAAACCAGACGTTAAAAGCATTGCATTAATCATATCTTTTAACGTTCTGTTTTTCCTCTCGGCTATGCCATTTTGTTGTGGCGAATATGGTGTTGTCATTTGATGAATTATTCCATTTTCTGCACAGAATTGTTCAAACGGCGATTTATATTCTCCACCTCGATCAGATCTCAATATCTTGATCTTCTTATTAAGCTGATTTTCTACTTCAGCTTTATATTTTATAAACGATGTAATTGCCTTATCTTTACTGTTTAAAAGATATACGTAGCAATATCGTGTATAATCATCAATAAATGTGATAAAATACTTTTTCCCACCTCTTGTAGGTATTGATTTGAAATCACATAAATCAGTATGTACCAAACCTAGTGGTTCGGTGCTTCTATCAACAGTATGAAATGGTTTCTTAACCATTTTTGCTTCTACGCATGTCTCACATTTGTAGTTTTTATCCACTTGAAATTTAGGAATTAACTCTAAATTTGCAAGTTTTTCATTTTTCGGAAATTAATATGTCCTAATATATCATGCTATAATAAAGTTTCATGCTCAACGATATAAGAAACTTCCTTTTTATTCATAGCATTATCAGAATACATATTATTGCCGATCACGGCTACATTTGCCTTAAATAGGCCATCACACAAGTAACCCCTTCCTATATAGATTCCTGCCTTGGACAGAACCATCTTGTCTGACTCGAAGACCATCTTGAATCCCTTCTTCGAAAGCATGGACCCAGAAATGAGATTCTTGCGGATCTCTGGAACATGAAGGACATCATTCAGACGAATAGTCTTCCCAGAAGTGAACTTGAGGGTGACTGTTCCTTTGCCTTCAACCATGGAAACCGATGAATTGCCCATATAGAGTTTCTCATCTTGATCCAATTTGGTGTAGGTTGAAAAGACGGACTTATCAGAGCATATATGCCTAGTAGCACCCGTGTCCAACCACCATTGTGCAGAATTCTGGATCAAGTTGCATTCGGTCACAACTCCTGAAAAATTGGATTCATCGATGTCCATGTTGTCCACCACATTTGCTTCCGAATTTTTCTTTTTCTTGTGTCTGCACTCTTTTGCTTGATGACCAGTCTTGCCACAAACCCAACAATCACCATTGAATTTCTTGGACTTCTTCTGGTTATTCTGCTTGTCCTCTAGCGCCTTTCTTTTATTGTTTTTGTTGAAGTGCCCTTTTTTCTTTGACCCTTCAGTAACCAGCGCCTCTTCACTTTTAGGTTGAGTGACTCCACGATTATCTGCCTCTATCTTTAATCTGACGATGAGGTCTTGTAAGGATATCTCCTTCTTTTTGTGCTTCAAGTAGTTGCGGTAGTCTCTCCAAGATGGTGGCAAATTTCCGGTAATTGCTTCAACCAGAAATGATTCACCAACTTTGTGACCTTCTGCTTCCATCTCATGGATAATAATCTGCAACTCTTGCACTTGAGAAGTCACTGACTTTGAGTCCACCATTTTGTAGTCCATGAACTTGTCGACGATGAACTTCTTCAAACTCACATTTTGCGTCTTGTATTTTGTAGCCAAAGCATTCCAGAGAGCTTTTGCAGTCTTTATGGGCTGGAAAACTTTGTACAAAACCTTATCTAGGCAGTTGAGAATGTAGTTTCTGCATAAAAAATCCAAATGCCTCCACGCATCAATAGACGGACCATCATGCTTTGGTGCATCCTTGGCATTTCCTGGTGTAGGCGGCACCGGTTCATCTTCTTCAAGATACTTTTGCAAGCCAAGGGTGGTGAGATAGAACAGCATCTGATTCTGCCATGTCAGAAAATCATCACCTTCTCCTTTGAACAATTCTGGTTTGTTCAAATTGCCAGCTTTGAGCGTCGTTTGCTCTGTTGCCATCTCTGTTTTGTCAAAATCAGTTTAATTTAAACAGATAGCAGTACTGATTCTAATTCGAAACGCTTTTATTCTGTTACAAATTAGAAACAGTAATATTCTGTTTCAAATTCTGTGTTGTGAATACAGACTGAATAATATCTTAAGACTTTCAGTCGAAGCCTCCCAGGATACAACAGACGAGAATCTGCTCGAGATTGTAGCGAATATGCACTGGCTGAGATGTAGTAATTCGAGGAATCAGACAACGGAGGAAAAAGAAGAAAATTAATTCGGTGAATGATTTGATCAGAATCATTGTATATATAATTTTCCAGTGGATGCGTTAACGGGTCGCACCCGTTTGAAAAACCGCGTCCGTTGTCATTTGAATTCAAATGAACGCGTCCGCTCATTTGAATTGTAACGGGTCGCACCCGCTTGATTCCAACGGGTCGCACCCGCATTCGCATTCGTGCCAAAAAAAATCTGTTCGAAAATTGCTTTGTTTTTCGAAGCAAAAATAAGATTTCTTACTGGGCCCAAGCCCAAGCCCGGCCCGGCCCGGTTCGGTCGGACGGGCGGGCGGTGCGCGCGCGCGCGTGTGTTTGGTTCACATGATGTAGGTCCTCCCCCTCGCACAAAATTACCTGACCCTAAGGGCCAATATAGGGAATGAGGAATGGACATATATACACACATCTTATCTTATCTTTGGCAATGTGGGACTAAAGTAAATTTCATTCATACATTGATTTCTAACATAATATTAGTAGGATTCTAACAGATATGTGTCCAGCATCAATGACTCATTTAAAAACATTCTCGATTGAGATTAAATGCTTGTAATTTAAGTTTTGTATTAAATCGGTCGGAGGTAGAGACACTTAATTGATACTCATTCTAACAAATATTGGTAGGTTAGTTGTTTTAGGTTTTGACTGGTTGAAGATGGAGATGGTGTCGGTTGGCGTATTTAAGTGGGGGTGTAGGCTGAAGTTGAAGTGAGTGGCGGTTTAGTTGCTGAAGGAAGTTGGTAGTTGCAAGCTAGTGGTTTGTGAGTTGCTGAAGGAAGTTGGTAGGCGTGGGATTTTGTTTCTCAAAAGGCATCGGCTTTAGTAAAAGATGGGCTCTACTATATAAGTACGCACTTCACACAGACTTCCACGATGTGGGACTTAGGGGTTTTACATTCTTCCCTCCTACAGAGCCCAACGTCCTCGTTGGCTCACAAACACCTCACCCAGGCGTTGTGGTCCATACAAGAGCCACAATTTCGGCTGGGTACTGGCTCTGATACCACTGTAACAAAGTTATAAAATTTTCAAGTACTACTTTATTTGTCTTGTAATATTATGTTCTGGTTACTTATAACGCTACACGAAACTTAATGTATTCCCTTTATGAGTGACATTAACGGACGTGGGGCATCACAAATTGAGTGTTGGAGTTTGGCGATGCTGCGTAGTTGCTTGTTCAAGTGATGGTGTTTTGATTTGCAAATGAAATCCTAACCTGAATGTTTGAGGTTGACCCACATGTTGGAGAATGGAGTTTTGATGACAACATCCTTATTTCAATTATCATCAATTGTAAAATATATACTAACATTTTTGTCTAGAATATATAAACATATATATGCCGAATTTATACAGGAATTAATACTGAAGACTGTACAGTTTTAGAGATTCAAGAGATTCAAAATTCAGAGAAGATTCGAGACTCATGAGTAATCAAGAAATCAAGAGTTCAAGACAAATATAGTAATAGAGTCTAGTTTATATGTAAGACTATGAATAACACTCTAGGTTCAAATTTAAATTCTTTTTTTTAAATTCTGATTTTCAAATTATGTTTTCCAAAATTCAAATTCTAAGTTTAGATAGTTTTACTATCTTACTTTTGATTTCAAACATAAGTTTTAAAGTTTATAAGTTTATATATTTATAAACTTGTATAATTTTATATTTATATAGTTTTAAACCTTATAATTTTATAAATAAGTTTATATAATTTATATTTATGTTTTCATATGATTTTCTACTTTATAATACTCATTTTTATCACTATGTCTAAATTCAAGAATTTCTAGAATAATATATATGGTTAAATACTAGAAAATATTCAAAATTCAAATTTTTAAAAGACATGTCGACATACAACTGTCACTTTTTCAATTTTGAAAGGAAGTGTCTTTTCACTATTTGTAACGTTCCAGAAGCATTGCAACCTTTCAAATCTTACAAATAGGGGTTGAATTCGATTTTTTTAACCATTCTTCTTCTCCGCCTTCACCCCTTTTCACTCCTCCATTATTATTCCATTTTTTATTGATTTATACACTTCTACTCTGCCGATTTCTATTCTAATTACATAAAACTTCTTCTTTTCTCACTCTCTAATTGAAGTGCTATTGAAGAGTTATAGGGCTGTTGTAATCAGTTAGGATTGTTTGGGAAAGGGTGTGTTCCTTGTGTAGCCCTAAAATTAAGGAAAGGGACCAGTGTTAACCTTGTAGCCGTGAAGTTAAAGGTGTGGAATTGGTGTTAACCTTGTAGCCGTGAAATCAAGGATGTTTTTAATTGGTGTTAACTTGTAGCCGTGAAATCGAGGGTGTTTGGAGCGGTGTTAACCTTGTAGTCATGAAATCAAGGTGATTGTACTTGGATATTGATATAGTAATAAAACTCTGCGCAATCCAATGTCGCGTGGGACTAGACGTAGGAGTAATCCGAACCAGTATAAAATCCGGTGTGTTCTTTCCTTTTCAGCTTTTTATTTTTGTTTATTTCTGTATTTGTGTTTGATTATGTGGTCGTGATCATCTTTGTGGCGTGTGATTCATATAGTAGATCATATAAGTTTTAGATTTTCTTAAGTTCCTTGAAAACACTATTTGTCCCCTCTCTAGTGTTAGTTTTGCCTTAAGATCCGTATTCCGCATTCCCTAACAATTTGTATAGGGCAACATTTTTCAAAAAAGTTCATAATTTGATTTTTGAAAGTATTAAATGGAAAATTCTGAACACTAGTTTTAGTTCATGCATTGCATCAGTATTAGATGAGTCTAGATTCAATTTGTTGGAAGAAAAAAATTAAGTTATCATGATATGATTTCTTGAAAATTTTAAATGGATATATCACAGAATCATCATGATATTATTATCTCAAATTACAATTAGTTATTTTGAAAAGTCACTTGATTCTTTGAAAAGGTTTGTTGTTTTACAGGAAAAGTAGTTATATCTGATGACTGTTGGCCAAAAGGCATAAAGATGATCATTCATCAATCAAGAAAAGAAGAGTTTATGAAGGGATATGACTTTTGGGCTTACAGTAGTTGAAGTTTCCATTCAAAATTTTGACGCCAAAAATGAAGATAGATGTTATAACTGCAACAGACCAGGCCAGATAAAAAGGATGTGTCCTTATCCAGATGATTTAGATTCATCATCAAGCGATGAAGGGTCAAAAACCAGAAATTCAAATATGTGTTTCACAACACTTCAGAATTTGGAAAATATTGAAGAAATGGATCTAAAAAAGGGGTACTCTTTAATTAGTTTTTTAATTTTTTGGTTGAATGGATGCTTCGTTTATCTTGCATGTTTGCTTCGCTTTGAATTTGAAATTTAAAACTTTAAAATTCAAACTCGAAATTTAAAATTCAAATTCAAATTTTGAATTTTGAAATTCAAAATATCAATAAACTAATAAATATAATAATAAAATAAATTTTGTATGTTTGTTAGGATTAATATTATTTCAAGAAATAGTAAAACCTAGAATATAAATGGATAATTTAAAACCAAAGTCACAAAACCATATGTTCTTTGAAATTTATGCATTTATGTCGACATACATATGTCCTTATGCCGACATAAAGGCATGTAAAATGAAATTCAAATTTTGAGTTTCAAAAGCTTAAACTTTCAAACTTCCCTCCATCTTTTAAATAAGAAAATGCAAGTTCAAATTCTAGTTATTAACTTTGTCTGTCTACTTATTTTCTTAGATCTTATTTCAAAAAAAAATAAAGTAATAAAATTGTATAGACATGTTAATATGGTATACATAATTAATATAAAATTTTCAAACATTTGTTATTGTTATAAAATATAAATTTATTTATCTTTTATATATAGTTTAAACATACATAGTTTAACTTATATGTTGTTCATATGATTTCATTACAATTTTGGGTTACATTATCGCAAATACTATTTGTAACTTAATATTAATTTTTATTTCTTGTTAATATTTATATACGATTATGAAAATATGTTTATATAAAAATAGTTTACTTTATATGATACAATTCTATATTATCTTTAAAAATATCTTCAATTTTTTATTATGTTAAAAAAAACACCCTACTAAGATTATTTAACTCGATATTTCTCATAGAATTATTATGAATATTTTACTACCTATCATGAATATATTTTTACCATTAATTTTTCATCTTCACTATCCTTTCATTCTCTTTCATAAGTATCATTAACCTAAATCTAGAAATTAATATATATTACCTTTGTTTAATTCAAATAATTTATAATACATATATGTAGATATTACCTTAAATATCTTTTACAAAAATACATATCATCATCAAATCATTCTGTATATTATCATAATATCATTACACATATTATTTCATATCATATGTCATTATTACAAATTATAGTGCATCTCAAAAAAAAAATCATTCACATCACAAGTTGCATTTCATTCAATACATCACTTCATATAGTTTGGATATGACATACTGCATTATAACCAGCACACTACATTACATGTTAACTTTAACTCCACACATAACAAGTATACAGTATGAGAAGTTTTTATCTAATTAGAAATATAAGATTATTAATCAAATACATAACATATTTACTTTGTAGACTTGTTTGCCTTGATTTAATTGATTAAGGCTTGATTGGATTGATTGACTTGTTTGGTTTGGTTGATTTGTTTCACTTGAATAACATGATTGACTTACTTAGCATGGTTAAATTTCATTAGTGGTTGATAGGTTTGCTAGAAAAATACTTATGCATTTGTAGTTGATAGGAGCTTTATAGGTTTTTAGGAAAAATAGAAATTACAAGAAATGTTTGGCTTTATGTTTTGATGACAACAAAACTTAAATTGTTTTATTGTTTGGATTAAATTGTTTGAATATTGACTTATCATTACTTGACTTATATTACTTTAAGTTGTATCATAGTTATTTCTTAGTCTAGATTAAAGTCTTAAGGGAATTAGAGTTTAGGGTAGGTCTAGTCTTGTATTACATTAAGGGAGAGTTTTATAGTTTCTAGGATTAGTTGAAGTTTCAAGAAGTGTTTTTTAATTAACATATATTATTTAACTTGGTTGATTTGGTTTAGATTGTTTAGTTTGATTGTTTGAATAGCTTATTTGGGCTGATTGGATTGCTTAGTTTATTATCCTTCTATTTAAGTTTATTAGACTAGTATAGTCATAATTTTAGGGGAAGTTATTAGAATCATAGTTTTAGAGGGAAATATAAGGTTATTCAATTTAAGGAGTATTATATAGTTATAGTCATTAGGATCATTTATAGCATAAATTTAGGGGGAGTTTTGTGTGTGTATGTGTGTGTATATATATATCTTAAGTACTTTAGTATAGAATAATCATACGATATAGATGGATATATATAGGTTTTAGGGGGAGTATTTTTATAATTTCCTTTTGATAATGTCAAAGGGGGGGGGGAAATTATAAAATATAGACTTGGTTTAAGTGGAATATATAGGATTCATATTCAAAGGGGGAGTATTAGAAGGACGAGCATCAACAGGTATGAAAAGGTTTGAATATTTTATAAACTAAGGTTGTCATCATCAAAAAGGGGGAGATTGTTGGGGAATGAAGTTTTGATGACAACAACATTATTTCAATTATTATTGATTATAAAATATATACTAACATTTCTGTCTAAAATATATATACATGTATATGCAGAATTTATACAAGAATTAATACTGAAGATTGTACAGTTTTAGAGATTCAAAATTCAGAGAAGATTCAAGACTCATGAGTAATCAAGAAATCAAGAGTTCAAGGCAAATATAGTAATAGAGTCTAGCTTATATGTAAGACTCTGAATAACACTCCAGGTTCAAATTTAAATTCTGTCTCTCAAATTCCGATTTTCAAATTTCAAATTCTATTTTTTTTTTAAATTCGACTTCTAAGTTTAAATAGTTTTACTATCTTACTTTTAATTTCAAACATAAGTTTTAAAGTTTATAAGTTTATATATATTCATATAGTTATATATCTGTATAATAACTAGACTTGGTCAAAATCTGATTTTAGTATGGCTTGCGAAATTATAACTAGAATCTCCCCAAACATTGATTGTAGTATGGATTGCACTGGTTTGCAAAAGTTATTGTGGAAGATTGTAAATGACGGCCGATGGGGAGTGGTTTCCATATAGGCAATTTTGAGGATTGTTTGGATTTGTCCGAGGAGAGGCAGTGCCGGAAGATGAGCAGAGCAACGAAGTTGGGGAAGTGAATCAATTATGTTAAGGAAAGAGGTTTTGTGTTGTGTTTGTTGTGATGGTGGGTACATGAGGTTGTAAACGTTGAGGGATGCAGTGTGGTCAATGTCGGATTGAAGTTGTAGTCAGTTTGCTTTTGAAGTATAGCTTGTGAGAAGTTATAAGTGTGAATACCTGACTAACAGTACTCTAGGAAGTTAGAAGTGTACGAGGACCGGTAGTAGGTTTATTGGGATTTAAAATGATCTGACGCATCTTTATGTAGTTGGGTTTCTAATTAATTTCAAAAATTACCTATTTAATAAGAGAAACATGTTAGCTCATATGATGTAACAGTGTGGAACTCATTGTGGCTTATGGTATTTTGTTTGTCTGTTGATTTTCTGATATTCTTATGATTTTTTATTTTTTATGGACCTGTGTATTTATGACTATGGGCACGGGTCTAGGTTGATAAAGTATAATTTTGCATGTAACTATCACTATGTTTATGCTCTTGTCTCTTTTATAGTCAGACATTTGTTTCATATCCAGTAATTTAACACAAATTTTGCTTTGCAAGTTGGTCACTTGAAGTAAGGGTTTGCTATGGATGAGTTGTATTTGCTGAATACTGAATTTATACATAATATGTATGAACTTTGAAGTATGCCTATATTTTCAGTTAATTTGTATCATGTAGTATATGCTAAGGTTTACATTTTAGTTATGTACTCACTTTGAAGTAAGGGTCTGTAGATTGAATTGTTGATGTTTACCGACATCGTGAATTGAAATTGAACTATGTATTTTTTTAATTTAGAGATTTTGTATTTGTGTTAAGTATGAGTTGTTCATTTGAACTTTGTAAATTTATATCTTTGAAGATTACTATTTGTATTGGTGGGTATGATCCGCTCATAAATTTGTATTGGTCAATATAACCTATTCATATTTTGTTCAAACTAGAGCTTTATGCTTTAGGTAGAAGCTAAGTTTTTCCAATTGAATTAGCCACGGTCCAAAGCCGTGGCTAAATTATATTAAAAAAATTATAATGTAAAATTGCAACGGTCGAGAGCCATGGAAGAATCATATTTTGCCATGGACCAAAGTCGTGCCAAAATATAAAATTGCCATGGCTATGGACCATGAAAAAATAAATATCTGCTATGGCTTTAGGCCATGGTAAAATTCATTAGCCACGGCCCAAAGTCATGGCAAAATTGATGTTCTGGTGTAGTGGTAAACCGAAAAAGGAGGGTTAGTGAAGTGGTGAAAGGAGATTCAGAGCAATATGGTCGTTGAGCAATCTAGTGATAGTTCCGGCAAAGTTGAAGTTAATATTGGGAACTAAAGCAAGGAAAATGGCCGTCAAGGTAGAAAAGGCATTGGAGGAAATCATAATCGAAAGGGGATCCTAAGAAGCGGCACTATTTTAGTAATTCGATAGTTAGACGACATTGAGTGATACCTTGGAGAATATATATCTTGGTATGTGAAATGTGATGCAGTATAAGAAACCACCTCCGCGAGATTCCACGGAGAAAGAATGTGAAACATGAAAATTTTGGCTTGTTTCACGTAACATACGGTCATCCTACAAACGAATGTCGCCATTTGAGAGACATGGTTGAAATTCTATTGCGAGAAGGGAAATTGGATTAGTATAAGGTATCCCCAAAGGATAGGGGTAGAGGACTTTATCCCCCAATCAAGGTCACATGGATCCTGGAGCCATCACCAGAAAAAAGCCAATGGAATTGTTATAAACACCATCATAGGAGGACCACATCCAGCGAGCTTTAGTGCACAGACAATGGAATTATATGTGAATACTATGAAGCATGTGGGTATGGGGACTATAGCACCCCCGAAGATGCTATTCCAGTCAAGCAATGGAAAATGATGATGAATAATATCATCTTTGATGGTAGAGAATCTGGGGGTGCAGAGGAATAGATCCACTAGTGATTTCGGCCATTATTGGCCCAGCAACTATATGAAATGTGGTGGCCCGCCCCGCACCAACCGACATTTACTCCAAAGGTGCGATGTACACATGTCCAGTTAGCACGGAACGGGTCGTCAGAAGGAAAAAGAAGAAGGAAATGAACCAACAAGGAACCTGTAGAATGTCTCACAATGCATAGAACAAAATATAATAATAACATATTTGACATAAAACAGGAGAGACAGTGCATAAGCTGAAAACCAAAACTAAACATCATGGCAGCGGAAATTCAGAATACAGCTTATTACAACTTTCAAACTGTCTCAAAGCAAAAGCAAGATAAAGGAGGTACGCGACTAATGCCCAAGTAGCGACCACCAATGACACAGGGAGAATGTGTATATATATCATACGTGGAAGCCTCCCGCCCGCCTCCGAATCAGCTACTCGCGCATCACCAGCTAACCTGTCTCTAGTCTGCTCGTGTGAGCACCCAGAGTAATAAGAGGAGACATAAAACTCTGGGTCAGACATAAAGCCTGGTATGAGCGATAAGCATCTAAAGTGAACAATAACAGGTAGACTAAAACATACCTGAACCTGGACCTGCAACCAAAGAGTTAGCACTACATACTGTACAACACTCTAAGGTACCATATCAAACAGTGTAAAGATACGAAGGTGGGGGAGGTGTGCATGTCATAGTGATGGCAAACAATCAAACATAGCATCCATCCTCACATCTCTCACTCAGTGCGTAAAGCATACGATATTCACCACTTCGATCACCCAACATACCTTGCTACGATCACTCTGCCCCATGAAGTCATAAATGGCTTCACTGCACTGATAACGTAGCCACTAATTCCTCGCTATGTCCACTTGCCCCATGGAGTTATTCACCCCATCTGTGCTGGCTCATAGCCTTACCAATCCTTACTATGTCCACTTGCCCCATGGAGTTGTTCACCCCATCTGCGCTGGCTCATAGTCTTACTACGCATCACCTTGCCCCTCGGGTCATAATGACCCTACTGCACTGATAACGTAGTCTTGCTACCATCAACTTGCCCCTCAGGTCATAATGACCCTACTGCACTGATAAGTAGCCAGCATTCATTTTTAGTGGTGAATCGAAGTTATGAACGTCGACAACTCCTTAGCACACGTCCCGCAGCAAAGCCCAACCATGAAGTGACTCATCGGTTCCCAGCTGGATCTTAAGCTCTAACTTCCCATATTGGACTACCTTTGCATCTCGGGTTATTGGTCAATACTGGGTCGGGTCGGGTTCCTCCTCAAGCCGTCGGTTCGGGTCGGGTGTCCTCCATTGGGTCGGGTCGGGTCTTCTTCTGGTATGGGTCGGGTCGGGTGTTTCTCCTCGGGTCGGGTCGGGTGCCTCACTTCGGGTCGGGTCGGGTGACATCTCCCCTCCAGTTCATGCTTCCGCTCCGATCCGCCTCCTCATCCTTCACGTGCTCCGATCCGATCCATCCTCCTCTATCCGCTCCGATCCCTCCTCTTTGATCCGATCCGATCCCAGTTCAGTTAGCGTGGCCTTCCTTTTTGCCAATTTTCTCGAGTGTCAGGTTCCAATCCGATCGAATCCCTTGCCCAGTTCAACATATCCGATCCGAGCCTCCATATCCGATCCGATCCGAAACCTGCACTATTTTCTGAAACTGTTCCAGCAAGTGTTTACGCCATTCGACGACGTTTTCGACCATTCTAACTATTGAAATCAATCACAAAGCATATCATACAGTCATAGCAACATGCATAATCAACCACAAACATCAAAACATCAATATGGTAGGTTAAAATGGATCAAACATACCCAAAATCCCATATTTCCCCTTAAGCATGTTTAGGTGAAACTAATGATAGGATTAGCAAAACTTAACCAAATTAACCCAAATTCATATCGGAGGTCTAAAACATCATTCCGAATTTTATAAACATTTTTCCAGAATTTTATCATGTTTAAATTCGCTAATTAACACTAATCACCCCTAATTAGCCATAATTAGTGCAAACTATGCAAATCACTCACCTTAGCCACAAATAAACTAAGATCTGAAACAAATCTCTGATTTGATGTGAATCCCAATGCTAAATAGCAGCTCCAATGTTGCTTTGGTGTAGATCTTCCTTGATTAGAGGTTGCTAAGCCAAATCCTTGACCAAAAGGTGATTTGGAGGTGATTTAGAGGTTGGAGGCCATTTTTAGGGTTCCTTGGTGATAAGTGGAGGCTAGAAAACTGAAATGGAATGATCCTCTATCTCATTTCAGCCTTTCCATAACCCTAATCCCAAAATGGGTTATGGGCCTACTCACTAATCACCCTATTTGGCTCGGTTAAGCAGTTTTTCACCCTCCAAATCTTATTTCAGCCATATCTCCCAAACGGTAAGTCCATTTGGCTTTTATGACCACTCTACGGAAAGGTAAACCATCAAACGAATCCAATGGAAGTGGTTTCAGGTCAAAATTCCTTTCCAATCAAAAGTTATGGCCAAAACAGTAGTAATTAAGGGAAAAATGGTCATTTAAAAATCGACAAAAATCATGAACATGGGAAATGATTCTAATGGATGTTTCCCAAAGTTACAAGACCAAACGACTTCATACGGGAAAGAAATAAATATTCTACGATCCTATGATGTGTAGAATACGGGTCGTTACATGAAAGGTCCTGGATGATTGCAGGAGTTTTGTCAGTATTTTGTTTAAGAAAGCTTTTGACTAGATGAAGTTGGAAGCAAAAGATTTAAAGCCATGTAAGGGGAGGATACGTGGCTTCAATGACTCAACCATTGAACAGGTAGGAGTAGTTGAATTATCAGTCAAGTTGGGTGAGGGAGATCATAGGAGAGCATGAATTCTCCTGTTTCTTATGATGGATATCAACTCTCCTTACAATGTCTTTTTGGGTAAGTCGACCCTGTCAGAATTCCAAGCATGCATAGCTCCCTGGTGCTTGCTCTTGAAGTTCCCAACTGAAGCTGGAGTTGCAATTGTTCGGGGAGATCAAGTAGTAGGACAAGCATGCTACTTAGCGGAATGGAAAGAGGCCCGCAATGGAGAAGGCAAAGAGCCCAAAGATGTCCCTCATACTAGTAAGGAGGCAACACCATAGCAAATAAAAAGGGATATCCTGGCCGGAATCATCCAATCGCCAGCTAGTTGACATTGACCCTAGAGCGGATGTGATGGCCCGCCCCGAACCAGCCGACATTTCCCCGAAATGCGTTGTGCCAATGCCCGGCTGGCCCGGGACGATCACCAAAAGAAAAGGACTGGAACGATGAATCACCAAGAACCTGTAGTATACCTCATAGCGCATGGAATAAAATATAATAATGACAAAACTTGACATAAAATAGGCGAGACAATGCATAAGCTGAAAACTAAACCATCATAGCAGCGAAATCCAAAATACAGCTTATGATCCAAACCATCATTATTACAACTTCAAAATACTGTCTCTAAAGCAAAATAGAAAAGGTACACCACTCATGCCCAAAGTAGTGACGAACAACAATACAGGGAGAATATATGTAAATAGTTCGTGGAAGCCTCCTGCTCGTCTCCGGACAACTACTCGTGCATAACCACCTGACCTGTCTCTAGTCTCCTCGTTTAGGAACACCCAAAGTAATAAGAAGAGAAATAAAACTCTGGGTCAGACAAATGTCTGGTATGAGCGATAGCAGCAAAGTAAAACAATAACAGGTATAAATAATCATACTTGAACCTTGACCTGCAACCAACGAGTTAGCACAACAAAATGTACAGTACTCTAAGATAACACTAACATAAAGTGTAAAATGGGAGTGTGCATGTCATGGTGATAACAAACATCAAACAACAAACAATGCAATCATCCTTACATCACTCACTTAGTGCGTAAAGTATACGATACCCACCACTCTGATCACCAAATCCATCGATGCCATGACGGCAACTCCGTACAACTATTGCTATGACCATACTTCCCTAGTCTATAGTCAATAACCCTACCCAGTCCACACATCCCTGGCTCTAGGTTAAGGGCCAACCAGTACACACTTCCCTGGCTCTGGTTCGTCTACATGACCCCTCTCTTCAACGGTGGACCAAAGTTATAGATATAAATAACCCCTTTGGACACGTCCCGCAACAAAGTCCAACTCTAGAAGTTAACTCATTGGTTCCCATTTGGATCCTGAGCGATAACTTCCCACTTGGACTTCCTTTGCATCTCGGGTTTTGGTTGAACTATTGTTCGGTTCAGGTCTACTCCTTCTATTCGGTTCGGTTCTCCTCCTCCTTTTCGGTTCATTTCGGGTCCCCTTCTCCTATCCGGTTCGGTTTGGGTCTCCCTCTCTCCTTCTCCTATTCGGTTCGGGTCTCCTTCTCCTATCCGGATTGGTTCGCGTTTCTTTCATCTATTGGATTGGTTCGGGTCTCTTTCTCCTATCCGGATCGGTTCGGGTCTCTTTCTCCTATCTCTGATTTGATGCTAATTTCTCTTGATTTGAAATAGTTTTGGTTAATTAGTGGTTAAAAAAGCGATTAGAATGAGATTTGGAAGATGGAGGCCATTGCTAGGGTTCAAGGAATGTTTGTGGCAGCTGAGAAAATGAAAGGGAATGTTTTTCCAAACCCTTTCAACCCTCCCATAACCCTAATCCCGAAATGGGTTATGGGTTTAGCTGTTAATCACCCCTTTAGCCCAATTATGCTGTTTTTCATCTTCCAAACTTTATTTCAGCCATATCACCCAAACGGTAAGTCCGTTTGATTATTGTAACCACTCTACTTAAAGGTAACAATCATCTGAATCCAGTGGAAATGGTTTCAAGTCAAAACTCCTTACCAATCAAAAGTTATAGGCAAAACAAGATTCGCTAAGGGTAAAACGGTCGTTTAAAATTCGGTAAAAACATGAACATGGGAAATGACCCCAATAGTCATTTCCCAAAGTTACACGACCATACGAATTCGTATAAAAATAAAAATAATATAAATATTCTACGATCCTCCGATGCGTAGAATGTGGGTTGTTACACTCTTCCCCCCTCCCTCCCTTTAAGGAATTTTATCCCCGAAATTCCTTAACCAAAACGTACAATGGTATCCCGCGTGCCTGTCAACCATTTACAAGCAACAAAACATACATAATAACACAACAAGCCAACCCTAGCATGCGGTTTACTAACAAAGGAATAACTATACCACGATTAAAATCTTACCAGGTAAAGAGTTCTGGATACGACTTTCTTATGTTCTCCTCTGTTTCCCAAATACAATCATGCCTACTATCACCCTACTGGACCTTGACCGGTATCACCGCTTCCTTCGAAGTTGCTTTGTATCGTACTTGACAACATGAATCGGTCTGCGATTCCCAACTACCTCGGGTTGTACCTCGATATCATCCAACCGATCCGGTGAAATAGTTATATCAAGGTTGTGCACGAACTTCCTCAACTGGGAAACATTAAATACGTTGTGAACTCCCGTCATCTTGTCAGGCGATCCAACTTTATATGCTAAATTCCCAACTTGCTCGAGGGCTGGGAGTGGACCAACAAATCTTGGTGCCAACTTGCCTCTCCTACCAAATCGAATCACATTCTTCAACATAGAATCTTGACGAATACCAAGTCACCAACGGAGAATTTCAAATCTCTTCGTCTCTTATCAGCATAGCTCTTCTGTCTATTTTTGGCAGCTTTCATTCGCTGTAGGATAATCTTGATCTTATCTGAAGTTTCTCTTATTACATCTGGCCCAAGCACAAACTTCTCACCAGTTTCCAGCCAACATGATGGTGAGTTGCATGGTCTTCCGTACAAAGCTTCAAATGGAGCCATATCAACACTAGATTGATAACTATTATTATATACGAATTCAACCAGATGCAAATGGTCATCCCATGATTCACTAAAGTTCGATATACAAGCCATTAAGAGATCCTCTAATACACGATTCACTCTCTCTGTTTAACTGTCGGTTTGAGGATGGTACGCGGTACTGAGATGTAATTCTAACCCTAAAGCCTCTTGTAAGCTCTTCCAAAACCCACTAGTAAATAATGGATCTCGGTCTCTCACAATACCTTTAGGTACTCCATGAAATCTCACTACCCACTTCATATACAGTTCTGCTAACTTAGTTGCCGTTCTATTCGACTTAACCGGTATAAACCTTGCACTTTTGGTCAATCGATCCACAATCACTCAAATA
Organism: Allium sativum; assembly: GCA_030737875.1. Taxonomy (NCBI): domain Eukaryota; kingdom Viridiplantae; phylum Streptophyta; class Magnoliopsida; order Asparagales; family Amaryllidaceae; genus Allium; species Allium sativum. The sequence goes on from CM060916.1 coordinate 960,633,998, forward strand.
CTATTATGACCCGATGTAGTCCTTGGTAAACCTTCACTAAAATACATTGAGACTTGTTCCCATTTCCATTCGGGAATTTCCAGCGGTTGTAACAAACCACTTGGCTTCTTTTGCTCGGCTTTAACTAGCTGGCAATTCATGCACTTTGATGTAAACTTCCCAACGTCTCTTTTCATCCCTTCCCAGTAGTAGGTCTGCTTCATGTCTCAATACATTTTGTTACCACCGAGATGTATAGTCAATTTCGAGTGATGACACTCTCTAAGCACTTCATTTCTCAATCCATTAACATTGGGTACAACCAGCCTCCCATTCTTTCGAAGCCATCCTTCTCGATCAAGCCATACTTGTTCATCTCCACACTGTCGATACCCATCTCTAACTTGGAGATGATTTCCAATAGGTTTGGATCGTCCCTCTGAATGGAGCCAATCTGCTCAACCAAAGTCGGCCTGATCATCAAACTTGCTAACATTCCTGGATCTAATTCGCACTTAGGTCTGAAATCATATCTTGCAATATATTCTAGTTACTTCCATTCCTGAAACATATCCCCCAAACTGGCATGTCTCCTACTCAATGCATCAGCTACCACATTGCCCTTCCCAGGTGTGTATGCGATATTAAAATCATATAAAGCCAAGAACTCTAACCGCCTCTGCTGACGAAGATTTAAATCGTTTTGAGAGAAAAGATACTTTAACGATTTATAATCAGTATGCAACTCGAATCTTTCTCCCAAGAGATAGTGTCTCCATATCTTTAACGCAAACACGATCTCTGCCAATTCCAAATCATGGGTAGGATATCTTTTCTCATGTGGTTTCAGTTGCCGACTAGCATAAGCTATAACCATACCTCCTTGCATTAGTACAGCACCTAGTCCGGTACCACAAGCATCCGTGTATACCGTCATCTCTTCGTTCCCTTTAGGAATAACTAACACTGGTGCACATGTTAACTTTTCCTTTAGGCTCTTAAATGCATTCTCCCACCTTTCATCCCAAACGAAAGCTTGATTCTTCTTGGTCAACTGAGTTAACGGTGCTGCTATCTTGGAGATGCCTTGGATAAACTTACGATAATATCCAGCTAACCCCAAGAAACATCTTACATCTGTTGCGTTCTTGAACCTAGACCAATCTTGCACCGTAGCCACCATCGCAGGGTCCACGATAATGCCATTCTCTGAAACAACATGGCCTAAGAACCTCAATTCCCTCCTCCAGAAGTGACACTTAGAAAATTTTGCTTTCAATCGGTGTTTCCTCAACACCAGCATCACTGTACTCAAATGTTCCTTGTGCTCTTCCTCTGTCCTCGAGTAAACCAAGATATCGTCCACGAGTACAAGAACAAACTTATTTAATTAATCCCTGAATACCATATTCATAAGATCCACTAAATATGCTGCTACATTGGTCAACACGAATTGCAAGACCAACCACTCATAGAATCCAGACGGCGTCCGAAATGCCGTTTTGGGTATACTCTCAGCTGCTACTCTGAGCTGATGAAAACCTATCGCGAGATCTAATTGGGAGAACACTCTCGCTCCATTCAACTGATCAAAAAAAAACATCTATCCGTGGAAGAGGAAACTTATTCTTCCTAGTCACCTTGTTCAGCTCATGGTAGTTTACACATAAGCGAAGGGAACCATCGGCCTTGGTAGCAAATTCAACTGGTGCTCCCTACTCGGAAACACTCCTTCGGATAAATCCCTTCTTCATAAGATGCCCACTTGCACCTCGAGCCCTCGCTGCTTCTTTGGCTCCATACAACGAAGAGGCATCACTATAGGTCTGGCATCTTTCACTAAATCAATCCGAAACTCAATCTCTCAGTGTGGTGGAAGTCCGGTCACTTCCTCGAAGATGTCCGCATACTCGCCAGCAATAGGCACATCTGATAACTCATCCTGTGGGATGTCGAGGGAATGTAGAAAACTAGCCATCACCTCATCACTGGGTAGGCAACCCAACACCACCCTCCGCCCATCGTCTGCTCTAATGGTCACCGAAGACCTCTCACAGTCTACCACCACCCCATATCTTTGGAGCCAATCGACTCCCAAATTAATGCTAAACCCAATAAAGCCCAAAACAAAGCAATCACAAGCAAACATACATCCATGACTCGATAAGACCAAATTACGACAAATCATACTAAGGCTAGTCGAACCATAGATCGGGTTCCTCACAACTAAAGGTCTGTCGACATTCTCGGGTTCCAATTCCAACCTATCTACCAGGTCACTAGATATGAAGGAATGGGAATCCCCGAAATCAAACAACACTCGAACAAAAACATCATAAATATAAAGCATACCTTGAATAACGACACATTTTCCCTTCTGCGCTGCAGTTGGGGCATTCGATGAAGAAGGAATAACGTTGATAGCATATGCTTTCACGATCTGCTTCTCCTTAGGGGGTTGTGGACATTCATTCTTAAAATGCCCCACTTGGCCACAGTTGAAGCACCTCTTTTTCCCTGGCTTTGCTCGACACTCTTTGGCATAGTGACCCTTCTTGCCACAACTATAGCACTCGATATATTTCTTATTCTTCTTTTTCTGACCATCCTTGGTCTGATTCTGTTTCCTCTTATTCTGGGAACTATTCTTGCCTCCACTGCTTGCCTGTGGCTTTGGCTCCTCTACAGATGTAATAGCAACCTCAGTTTTTGACTTAGGGTAAAGGCTCTCAGACCTCAATGCCTTTCCCGCAATAGAATCGAATGCCTCATCGATATGGTTTATGAGTCTTTCCCCTAAGTACTCATCTAGGCCAGTTATGAACTTCTCGTTCTTCTTCTCTGCAGTATCGATGAGAGATAATCCATATTTCGATAAAGTATCGAAATCAACAATATATTCTGAGAATGCCCTACCATTATGCTTAAGTTCCAAAAAATTCCTGAACAATTCTGATTTCTGAGCAGTTGGAGTAAACTTATCACTGAAGCGTGTCTTAAACTGATTTCAAGTAACTTGATCCTCGGGAGTAGCTGCTTTAATAGTATTCCACCAATTCATATCCCATCCTTGAAGCTGACGCAATGTTAGCTTTCTCTCCATTGCATAATCGATCCCCAAATCCTTGAAGATGAGCTCACAACTATCAAGCCAATCTTGAACCTCTGTAGCCGATTCCATTTCATGGAATGGTTTTCCACCAAGATTAGTATAATCCTTGCTGAGCTTAGCGAAATCGGCCCTAGGCGCCTGCACTGCTGCACCACCACCGTTATCAGCATTAGGAACTGCTCCCTGAGTATCCCTAAGCATCTCTTGCATGAAGGTAGTTAACATCGTTCTCATATTAGGGACAATTCTATCATTGGCCCCTAAACCCGTACTCCTCGTATTTCGGCTCATCGTCCAATCTGTAAAGAGAAACGATCAACCATATCCTCATTGGTGCCCGTGCAGTGCGACTTCATCCTTAGATATACTGATAGTATATATATAGTTTTTGAAAACCAAAATATCATAAATACGTGCTCTCATATACATATACTATTTCCCCCTGATGTCTTCCCCGAGGTTAAACCACGCAACCTAGGCTCTGGTACTAAGTGTGACGGCCCGCTCCGAACCAGCTGACATTTCCCCGAAATGCGCTGTGCCAATGCCCGATTGGCACGGGACGATCGCCAAAAGATAATGGTTGGAACAATGAATCACCAAGAACCTGTAGTATACCTTACAGCGCATGGAATAAAATATAATAATAACATAACTTGACATAAAACCGGCGAGATAGTGCATAAGATGAATACTAAACCATCATAGCAGCGGAATCCAAAATACAACTTATGATCCATACCATCATTATTACAACTACAAAATACTGTCTCTAAAGCAAAATAGAAAAGGTACATCACTAATGCCCAAAGTAGTGACCAACAACAACACAAGGAGAATATATGTAAATAGTACGTGGAAGCCTCCTGCTCATCTTTGGACAACTACTCGTGCATAACCACCTGACATGTCTCTAGTCTGCTTATTTAGGAGCACCCAGAGTAATAAGAAGAGACATAAAACTCTTGGCCAGGCAAAAGTCTGGTATGAGCGATAACAACAAGTAAAACAATAACAGGTATAAGTAATCCTACCTGAACCTGGACCTACAACCAAAGATTTAGTACACCAAGATATACAGTATTCTAAGGTAACACTAACATAAAGTGTAAAATGGGAGTGTGCATGTCATGGTGATAGAAAACATCAAACATAGCAATCATTCTCACATCGCTCACTCAATGCGTAAAGTATACAATATCCACCACTTTAATCACCAAATCTGTTGGGGCCATGACGGCAACTACGTACAACTATTGCTATGACCATACTTCCCTGGTCTATAGTCAATAACCCTACCCAGTCCATACATCCCTGGCTCTAGGTTAAGGGCCACCCAGTACACACTTCCCTGTCATTGGTTCTTCTACATGACCCCTCTCTTCAACGGTGGACCAAAGTTATAGATATCGATAACCCCTTTGCACACGTCCCGCAGCAAAGTCCAACTCTAGAAGTTAACTCATTGGTTCCCATCTGGATCTTGAATCGTAACTTCCCACTTGGACTTCCTTTGCATCTCGTGTTTTGGTTAAATTGGTGTTCGGTTCGGGTCTCCTCCTTCTATCTGATTCGGTTCGGGTCTCCTCCTCCTTTCTGGTTCGGTTCGGTTCTCCTTCTCCTATCCGGTTCGGTTCGGGTCTCCCTCTCTCCTTCTCCTATCCGGTTCGGTTCGAGTCTTCTTCTCCTATTCAGATCAGTTCGGGTCTCTTCTCCTATTCGGATCAGTTCGGGTCTCTTTCTCCTATCCGGATCGGTGCGGGTCTCTTTCTCCTATCCGGATCGGTTCGGGTCTCTTTCTTCTATCCAGATCAGTCCAGGTCTCTTTCTCCTATCTGGTTCGGTTCGGGTCTCTTTCTCTTATTCCGTTCGATTTGGGTCTCCCTCCTAACCGGTTCGGATTGGGTCTTCCTCCTAACCAACTGAAAATCTGCAATTTTTCCCAACAAGCTATTTTCGCCAAACGACGACGTTTTCAACTATTCTAACCTTCCTATGACATCAGAAAACATTCCAAACAGTGGTAACAACATATAGAATCAATCAAAAACATTAAAATATCATGCACATGAAATATTTTAGATCAAACACACGCAAAAAACATGTTTTTTCCCCTTAATCCCCTTAACCATGTTTTTAACTGTAGGACTAGCTAACTTAATCCAAATTAACCCAAATTTTCACCAGTCACATAAAATAATATTTAAGAATTTCTACATATTTTTTCAGATTTTTCTGATGCATAATTTCTCTAATTATCACTAATCACCTCTAATTAGCCGTAATTAGTGAATAAAAGTGCAAATCACTCACCTTAGCCACAAATGAAAACTTAGATCTGAAACTTCACTATTATGGCACGAATCTCTATGTATAGCAGCAACTCTATCTCTGATTTGATGCTAATTTCTCTTGATTTGATGTAGTTTTGGTTAATTAGTGGTTAAAAGGCGATTAGGAAGCGATTAAAATGAGATTTGGAAGATGGAGGCCATTTCTAGGGTTTAAGGAATGTTTGTGGCGGCTGAGAAAATGAAAGGGAATGTTTTAACAAACCCTTTCAGCTCTCCCATAACCCTAATCCCAAAATGGGTTATGGGCTTAGCTGCTAATCACCCCGTTAAGCCCAGTTATGTTGTTTTTCATCTTCCAAACCTTATTTCAGTCGTATCTCCCAAATGGTAAGTCCGTTAGATTAATGTGACCACTCTACGGAAAGGTAAACCATCATCCGAATCCAATGGAAGTGGTTTCAGGTCAAAACTCCTTACCAATCAAAAGTTATAAGCGAAACAAGATTCTCCAGGGGTAAAAAGGTCATTTAAAATTCGGCAAAAAATGTGAATATGGGAAATGACCCCAATAGTCATTTCCCAAAGTTACACAACCATAGGACTTCGTACGAAAATTAAATAAAATAAATATTCTACGATCCTCCGAAGCATAGAATGTGGGTCGTTACAGCAGATGAAGAACTGAGATGTAGAAGGGTGACTCCCAACAAGACCATAGTGGATATTTCGATCGATAACAACGACCCGACTAGGGTCTTGAAGTTCGGATCCGACCTGGATCCTTTCTGGACGAGGGAATTGACTGAATTTCTTGCCTAAACCTTGATGTATTTGAATAGTCCCATGAGGGCATTTGTGGGATACCTCCATCAATCATGAGCACTTCACTCAAGTTAACGCAAATTATGTCCTAGTCAAACAAAAGAGGTGGATATTGGGCCCAGAGAGGTCGGTAGCTCTGAAAGAAGAGATTGAGAAACTAAAGGGCAGTGGGTTCATTCAAGGCGTGAAGTACCCTAAGTGGATCTCTAATCCAGTCCTTGTAAAGAAAGCTAATGGAAAGCGGAGAACATGCATTGATTTCTTGGACTTAACAAGGCATGCCTTAAAGATAGCTTTCCACTTCCCCGAATTGATAAACTTGTAAATTCGACCGCAGGGCATGAACTCCTTTCATTTATGAATGCTTATTCCAGGTACAACCAGATCCCAATGCATATTCCAGACTAGGGACATACCAGCTTCATTATGGATCTTGGATTGTATTGCAAAGTGGTCATGCCCTTTGACTTGAAGAATGCTGGAGCGACGTATCAACGATTGGTCAACCGCATGTTCCATAATAAAATTGGAAATACGATGGAGATATACATAGATGACATGCTTGTGAAACCGAAGCAGTCAGCCAACCATATCAAGGACTTAGCGGAGATGTTCAGTATTCTTCGACGTTATGGGATGAAACTCAACCCTTTGAAATGCTCTTTTGACATTGCGTCAGGGAAGTTTTTGGTTTTCATCGTCTCAGTTCTCAAGGGACTGAAATCAATCCAGATCAGATTAAAGCAGTCAGAAGCATCTTGGAGCCTTGAAAGATAAAAGATGTGCAGAGCTTAGCAGGAAAGGTGTCCGCTTTGGGTATATTCATTTCTATTGCCATTGATAAGTGTGTTCCCTTCTTTGATTTAATAAAGCAAGAGAAACACAACTTTTCTTGGACCTCGGGTTGTGCCGAGCTTCTCCAAAATATGTTGAATCACCTGGAGAGACCTCCCATATTATCCAAGCCAATAGAGCATAAGGACTTACTTATGTATTTGGCAATATCCCAACATGATATCAGCTCAGCATTCATCCATGAGGAAGATAAGGTCCAGAAACATGTGTATTACATGAGCAAGAAGTTGACAGGAGCAGACATAACTGTCCAAAGATCAAGAAGCTTGCTTACAGCTTATTGATCGCCTCGAGAAAGCTCTGCTACTACTTTCAGGCTCACCCAATCAAAGTGTACACCAACCAACTGCTATGATAGGTCCTTCAACGACCGAAGACATCTAGGAGGTTACTCAAGTGGAACATCAAGCTAAGCCAGTTCAATCTTACTTTCCTCCCACGGAAGTCATCCCAGGACAAGCGTTAGCTGATTTCATAATTGAATTTACAACTCCTAAGGATGATATCCCGGACAATGGAGTGAATCCTCCTAAGATCAAACCGAGACAGATTCTTAGAAGCTATACACGGATGGTGCTCGTAATGATTGACATTCTGGCACAGGAGTTGTTTTATTAACTCTCGATGGACGATTGATCTATTATGCCTTGAGAATAAATTTTCCTGCTACTAACAATGATTCCGAGTATGAAGTCCTAATTATCGGGCTAAAAAATGAGAAAGAATTGGGAGTGGTTGCATTGAATATTTTCTGTGACTCTCAAATTGTTGTGTTCTAGGTTCGAAAAGAACGTCAAACAATGGGGCCACGACACACTGCTTACCTGGAACGGACAGAAGAGCTCTTTAATAGCTTTGATTATTATAGCATATCCCACATCCCACAATAGGATAATTAAACTGCTGATAGAATGGCCAAAAATGGCTAGCTCTGACAGTATAAAAGAAACAGAAATGGTCCCAGTTGAAACACTGAACGCTCCAAGTATAGTTCAGATGGAAGTTGATCAAACATTGGAAGTAGAGCCTGAGATAAAGTCATGGATGACCCCATAAAGAGCTTCTTATAGTATGGAACCCTCCCAGAAAGGAAGAATGAAAATTGCGCCCTCGTCCGCAATGCTTTGAGGTATATCACGTAGGGAGATACGCTTTACAGGAGAGGGTTCTCAATTCCCTTACTCCGGTGCATCACTAATGACAACGTCAAGAGAGTGTTGCGGGAATTGCATGAAAGCGACTGTGGAAATCACACCGAGCAGCATACTTTGCAAAGAAGATACTGCGGTACAACTACTTTTGGCCTACTATGAACAGGGATGCAGCTCACAATGCTGCGACGGGTGCTAGAAGTTTTTAAAAATCTCTAAAGATCCTCCCAACCAACTCACCCAGATGTTTAGCCTTGGCCGTTTGCATTATGGGGTGTAGACATCGTCGTAGGCCTTCTAATCTCCAAGGGTGAACGAAGTATGCAATAGTGGCTGTGGATTACTTTACGAAGTGGGTTAAAGCTGAACCACTGACCACAGTCACGGCGAAGAGTGTGATCATCTTTATTGTCAGGAATACCATATGTCGATTTCGGCTCCCTAGAACTGTTATTACTGATAACGAGACCCAATTTGGTAGCACAAAGTTTAAAGATTTCTGTCGACGATGCCATATTCAGAAGAGATACACATCAGTTGCACACTCACAGTAGAATGGACAAGTCGGAGCTACAAACAAGATCATCATGTCCATTCTAAAGAAGTGGCTGGAGAAAGAAAATGCCAAGTGGGTTGATGAATTACCATTGGCCCAGTGGGCGTATCGAACTACTCACAAGTCGGTGATCGGCCATACTCCTTTCGCTCTCTCTTATGCGTCGGAAATTGTCATTCCGGTTGAGCTAGAAGTCTCTTCTCAAAGAACAACATATTATGATCCTCTAACTAACAAGGCACCTCTCCTCGAGTCACTGGATATGATAGAAGAGAAGAGAGAGGAAGCAAACTTACGTGCTAAAGTACGTAGACATCAGGTCACCTGATACTATAACCAGAAGGTTCGACCCACAAAATTTGAACCTGACAACTTGGTTTTGAAGCGTGTATTCCCGGATTCCGTCCATATGGTCCCGAAATGGGAAGGACCATAAGTCATCCAATGGAGGCTTCATAACGGAGCTTACAGGCTAATGACTGTTGATGCCGACCATCTTCCAAGAGCATGAAACGCCGAGCATCTACAGTACTATCTGACTTAGGCTTTTATTTATTTATTTTGTTTATTTCATTCTCCGACTATGTACTGAGGCATGATTTGCGAAACATTGTTGATAAATAAAATCTCTTTCCATGCTCTATGAATGTTTATGCTAATATAACTAAGTGTTGTAATCGGATTGGCCTATGCCAAACTTGAGCAAAAGAAAGGATCACTTCCCTAATGACGTTCAGTCGCTCGCGTTTCGACGAGCGGACTCAATTTCATGAATATCAAGAGTTAAACCAAATTTACGCTCGATATCGATGCTCAATAATGCAACATTTTCCCTTGACATGGGGCAAAAGGAAAGATTCCAAGGCAAGTGTGATCCAACTGCTTTCCCGTCTAATCCCATTCCTCATAGTTAGTAATGAAATATGAACCACTTGGGTAAGCATGAACGGTGCACCGTGAATAAGGTCCTCTATAACCGACGACCCTAACCAAAAACACAATGGGAGAGTATAAAAAGAAATGGACCAGAAGTTCGATGGACTTGACAACCAAACCCATGAATATAAACCTGGTTTGTGACCCCATTGATGTTGGAGGAAAAAACATGCGCCTATAAATTAACCTCAAACATGCCCTTGACTTGGAACATGATTCAAGTTTAATTGGGGGTATATACGCTATACTTCCAGACTACACAAACACATTTGGCTCGTTCAAGCCAAACGACTTATGAATTAAATTACAAGTACGTTAAATGGAAAGCAAGAAAAAGAAACAAAATACTTTATTAATCACAGCTTTTGTTCAAGAGATACAAAGCAAAACACGAGGGTCGCACTAGCAACAACCACAGCAGGCCAACAAAAAGATAAAAGCTAGCGAATCAACCCCTTAGACGTGGAGGCTTTATGCCTCTTCTGTTCCCTGAGCTTCTTGAGTTCCTCCTTTCCAGTTCCAGTAAGTATACGTTTCTTTCTCTTAGTCTTTCCAGTTGATGATTCTTTTGTTTTGGAAATGGGTTTGGAGCATGTATCTTGTGGAGGCAACTTAGGTAGCTCGGTGGAGACCTTTGAGCTGGAAGGGAGAATCATGCTAGTAAGATCGACGGGAAAAGCCGATGGCAGGATCTCAAATTTGACTTGCAGGAGTTTGCCCTCATTCCTTTCTTTCATCTCTGCGAGTGTTAACTCCCCAGTCTTACCAGTCTCTCCGCTGTAAATAAGTCCATGATCACCATCCTTGCCGTCAAGGTCTTTCAATGCCGCTATCATCCCCTCTTCCCTTGGCGCGTCACCACTAGAAGGCAAGACTCATCAATCGCCTTAGTTTCCTTCTCCACGACGGCTTCGACCGGCTTCGTACCTAAAGCAGGGAGAGCAATGATTGTTGGCCTAGGCGAAAAAATAGGCCTCCCGAAAGGAGATCCTATCATGACTTTTGCAAATGAGGAGAGAATGTAGAAATACCTTCAGTATAATGATCTCCAAGATTTGTAGGAGTTTTTACCTGAACAACTGGAGAAAGAGGCTTGCATGTAGCATATCCTAAGTCGTTGGGTGTAATGAACCACAAATCCATACTATCAGAGGACTACATACATCACACATCTAACCCAAATATCACGAAAATACGAATCATTTTTTTTAGAAGAAAGAGGTAGAAGAAGAACATAAATAACAACACAGAATCTCACATCGCAGTGGAACAAAATATAATACATCATAATTTTTGAAATACAAAATTTTAACTGTATAACATACAATCATCATAGTACAACACTTACAACACAGCGAAAATAAAAATACTATATATCTAACACTGAAGCCTCCTGCTCCAAGCTCCTTTAGATAGATCTATAAAATCCTGAACTACTTGACTGCCCATACAAATTTGGGCACCCAAGAGTTTAGGTAAAACCAAACAAATAAACTCCGGGTCAGTCATGGGACTGGTATGAGTTAACAATTTAAAACAGTTTGAGAAAATAAACGATATCTCATAAGACCACGCCGTATAACACGGAATGAGTTTTTCCCTTATGAGAATCCAAAACACTTGATTCAACTTTCGAAATCTTTTTGAAAGAAAACGATAATCTTTATATCAAAACTCTTTTGATATTATAATCGTGTCTAAATCAAATAAATAGACATCTAGTGGAACACTTTCATCTCACGCTCCACATACATAACACACAATCAAAACCGCGGGCACTTTTTGGGTAATGAATTTCCAACTACGACAAGGTATGGAACCACCTTCCGATAGTGTATCTCTAGAGGAGAATACTCTGGGTTTAACAAGAACATCTTGTAACTCGGACACACATGACCGACTACTCATTTCGCTTGAGTGTATTGAACGCATATCACCAACGGTTGGGATCAGCAACTGTTTTCCCAAATGGGACAACATCGAATAGAATAAAGAATGAAATGAATTTCTCTAGATAGGTGATGATACACCCTAATTGGGAGTTGCCCACTTAGCCATGCTTCCTGCCCGATTTTCGTCATTTCCCGGTTGTTGAGGCCTGAGGCTATGATTACTTATCATTCATTGATAACACAATCACTTTGGATGCCACATTGTCAGATCTATTAACCATTAATTGATTTGCACAAATATATTATGGATATTATGCTAAGAGAATAAATTCTCCGCCACCATATATATCTATACAGACCAACATATGCGATCATTGGAAATACTCTGTTAGACATTCGTCCATACACTTCGTTCTGGGACTGAACGAAACCGAAGGCACAATTTCTATTAATAGAAAAAGTCCTTGCATTTTACTCCATCTTCGATTATCTTCATATAATCTGATTCGCACGCTACTGCCAATACGGAGTGGTTCTCGAATAATAATCCAACCGGTCTCTCCATATTTACAATGATATTGGCAAATACTTCGATAGTCGGTTATTTAACTATCGAAGAAAAACAAACAATCACCCAAAACATCAAACAATCACCGGGCCCCTTAATTAATATTTTATTAATTAACTCACTTTCCCATTTCCATATCAATATTCGCTAACACAATATTTTCGATAATCATCTTGGCCTCTTACACTATTTGGAAAACATTTCCATATATCGACTCCTTTTATTTTCTATACTTAGAAAATGTCTTCTATTTATAATTGGAAAACATCCTGATTGCTTATCTCTTTCACGACTATTCATTTTTATACTTAGGAAATATTTATTATTATATTTACAATTTTTCACTTACTTGGGTTAAAATGAATGTTGTGTAAAACATCGTTACAACAACCCAAAATACTGCATTCAACTAAATCATATTCAAACACTAATCTTCGAGACGGATTCCTGCTATTTATCGGTTAATAATGAAATTAATCAAGTTAGGGTATAATTACCTCTTAGACCTTGATTGAAACATCGTTAACTACAAAACAGACAAAACCACTTACCTTGAACAATCAACATCATAAAAACCAATTATTCATTTTTACAACGTGTATACGTTTCTTTTTCTATATTTACTGGATTTAATTATAGATTTCCTTTTTGTTTGTAATATTCTATTTTAAGTCCAATTCTTATCGAATTCTATATATATCGATACATTAATTTCTAGTTGTCAAATTTTCTTAAAAATATTCTAACTCCTTAAATTTTCGGAAAATTTCACCATAACCTCCTTTGTACGGGTCACTCAACAAAATGCCTCTCTGGGCCCTTTCCATTCAAAAAGAAAATCAAAAAGCCAAGCGGCTTGCCGACTCGGCACATAAAATCTCATATGGAAATTAAACGTGTACCTTTATGTCGGGAACTCGAATTATAATCTTCATACACTTCATTCCATATCTATTTAACACATGTGCACCTGTTTTCAATTTATCCGGACTAAATCCAGTCATTCCTAACTCAATTTGCTAATTTATTCTTTAATCAGCTCTTTTGCCAAATCCCCTTTAGTTTGAACATATCATGTTCAAATACATTTTTAATTCGCTTATAAACAAGTCGAATTCCCTTTTCAATTCAAGTTTCATACTCGATTTCGAATATAAATTTACAAACCTCTTTTACTTATCCTAAGTCCAATTTTGATTCAAAATCTCATTAACTAATTATTCTTTAAATTAGCTAATTCTATTCAACAATTAAAAATCTAATTTTTGTTTCAAAAATCATTTTATTTACACAACTTGAGTACATATAAATTTTACAACTCAAATGTGGATTTTTAGTTTAAAAATCCATATTTTATTAACTTAAAATACTTCGATTTTAATTAATAAACCGTTATGGTTTTAAAATGGTTATAGCGCTGCTTTTCTGAAAATTTGATTTTGACATAACTCAAAATCTATATGATGAAATCCAGATTTTTCTCCCCCATTAGAAAACTATTATCAAATCGGTCCTGATGGTTTTTGTTTCAAAGAATTCCGACTTAAATTGAGTTCAATATACTTAATTGAAGTTCGAACCGCCAATCTACGAACCACCACGCTGCGCCGAGTTCGTTTTAGATATATTATATATATATAAACGTTTAAATTTCAACTCCATTCTAATATATTTTAATATATATTAAACCAATTTTCCCAATTCAACTTAATATATTTGATTTTTCCCTAACCGTCGATTATTTTATAATTCAGTTATAAATTTATTTATACTTTGATTGTTTATATTAAATTCCAAATTCTTTATAGATAAATTATTTATAAAAATATAATTGAATTTCAAATTATAAATCCTTCTCGTTTATCTTACCCCAGTTTATATTCCGAACATCAGAATAGATTTCCTGGTTTCCCTTTTTTAACACAATTCCAAATCCTCATTTCAAATTCACATTTTGAATTTAAATATCTAAATTATCAAATGATAATTTTCCACCTTTCTTTATAAATACCATTTATATTACTTTTTTATATATTTTAAAAAAGTCTTAATTTCAAATCCATTTGAAATTAAAATTCTACTTTGGAAAAATAAATTTCCATTTCTAAATTCCCTCCCATATTTACATTTCTCGAATTATACAATGATAATTCATTTTACTTCATTTATAAACACTGTTTATAAATTCATTTCAATTCCCTGATTATCCAATGATTTTTTTTCATTTTATTTATAAACACCATTTATAAATTTACTTTAATTTCCTGTATTATATAATTTATAAACATCATTTATAAATTCAATACCTGTTTTATTTATTCAAAACAAGTAAATATCTTTATAGCCCATTCGAAATTCAAATTCTATTTTTAAAAATAGAATTTCCCTTTTTAAATCTCAAATTTTCCTTTCACAGTATTTTAATAAATCACCATTTCGGCCGAGTGATATTTCAAACATCCAAAAATACCAAATTATCAATCATTGGTTTTTTTTCTGACACATCATATAAGATAACATATATGAAAGCAAATAAATAATAATATTTTTGAGGAATCCAGTTGGATTCCTCCAATCTATTTTTCCTGCATCCACAGACGTTAGCCAACATAAATAATACCAATCCTGCTTCGAGGCAGGATATCGCGGCCTAGAAGGTCATCCACTATCACAACGTGGGGCGTATAGGGTCATCCGCTAATGATACTACGGGAATCCGCCAATGGTACTGCGGGAATCCAACCACAAATATATATATATATATTAACCACAATCACCAAGTTTTAATAACTAATAACATATATATATATATATATATATATATATATATATATATATATATATGCCACAATAATAATTCAGTCCATGCAAACAACCAACGAACAAATTATTTTAACGAATAAAATAATTCTAAATAAAAATGTGAGCGAGATTTACTCACTTGATTTTAATTCGTAATTTATTCCAATCTGAATTCCATTATGAAGCCCAAATCCATATGAGTCCAACACAATTTATCACATTCGGAAGGATCTAAAATAAATAAGATATCGCATTGTAATTTTTGCAATTTAAATTATACCGTTTTATTAACTACGGCTTTTTAATTAGATTATCTGTTTTTAACTAACTAAATAAATTACGTACTTTACCTTAAATTTCTTTCTAAAGTTTACCTTTCAAACTTACTGACCAACTCGGTGTTATTATCTAAAGCATTCGTGTTACAGAACATAACAAAATCCTTTGTATTTAAAGGTTCTAATATATCCTGTAAGTATATAAATGGTTTTCTATATAAATAATTTTCAAAAATCCTAATTGCATCATTAACTAGTTTACTTAAAATTACTTACCTAAATTAGAAGTTTCCGACCTCACTGAAAAAACCATCATGACAATCCTTCTTCTTCAGTTTACACTTCGAGCACCGAAATCATTTACAGTCCTTATTTTCACCATCTATATTCCCAAATTCAGTCATCTGCACTATACCCAGATGTAATAACCCGGAAAAATCTGGGCCAGTTTAAAATTTTTATTTTGGCAATTTTAGCGAATTTTGATTATTTAAAATGAATTATTTTAAATAATATCGACGAGAAATTTATTTTGAATATAATTCGAGCGTATATATTTATACGCGTCGTCATTAGAATATAAATAATTATATATAATTATAAATAGAATTGAAAATGGCGCGGTAGTTCGATAATTCGATTTCAAACTTCAATTGAATGTACCGGGTGCAAAACAATCCGGATTTTAGTGAAACAAAAAATAATAGGATCTAATTGTGAATATCTTTCCAACGAATCCGAAAAATCAAAATTTCATAGCGGGAATCAAAAGATATGTCCAGTTGAAAATTCTGAATAGTCGCTATGGAATTCAGGCCCTTAAAAATGGACATTTTGCAAACGACCTTTGTTTTCGACGAAACCACTTTTGTTGGATCCGGGATGTCAAAATATTGCTAGGTTTCAAAATTCATAATTTTCTGAATCAATATGTGAGCGTGGCAAAGTTAAACGTGTTTTAACAGTTTTAGTCAATTTCGATCGACCAGAAAATGGCCATTTTTCAAACGGTCTCAGAATTCAACGAAATTTGTTTTGTTAGGACCGTATCGTCAATACGAAGCCAGAAATAATTTTTCTGGAATTTTTAGAGTTAGTATGTGACCCCAGTAAATTGAAATGTGCGTTCAAATTCAATATACATTGATTTATAATATAATTTGAACGGAAACTGATCGTAACGATCGAATTGACCTTCATAACATATCCAATTGTGTTTGAAATAGGGGTAATTAGCTGGGGACAACAGTCGTCGGGATCGATTTGGTGTTCGATTTAAAAAGTAACTTTTTGGGTAAAAATAAAATAATAAAATTATAAAACACCCCCTATCTTTTCATACCCGAAGTCAACCCCTCCCTTCCTCCTTATCCCTCCCCGTCATTCTCGATCTCAAAAATAAAATATAAAAAAAACAAACCCGATCCCCAATCCCTAACCCAGACCCCTTCGCTCCCAATGCTACCGTCGCTGCTCCCTCACGACGGCGTCGCCGCCACCTGCTTCACCCTCCAGCCTAGCGCCTCCTCTTACCGACACCGCCTCCCCATCTCCCCCTTTTCTCCAAGCCGATGCGAGCCACAAACCCCAAGCCCGCAACCCGACGCCAGCATAGATCACCTCAGATCCGCCACCCCCTGCCGGAGCCGCCGCGAAATCCCCTACCTCCGACGAACTCGGTGCACAGCGAAACACCTCCTTCCATTGTAAACGTGAGTTCTTATAGCATTTAACTTTGATTTCAGTCCTTAAAAATATATGAAACATAGTTATAGGAAGGTAATTTTTATATAAATGAATTTTGTTTACATAAAGCTAAAAAAAATTATTTATAAAGCTATGTTTTTCTTTATATAAAGCTTTGATTTTTTATTAATGTAAAGACGTGATTGTTATGAATATAAAGGTGATATTTTTATAGAAAGTGAAGATTATATTTTTATAGAAAGGAAAGATTATATATTTTTTTCATAGGAAAGATTATATTTTATCAATGAAAAGAGATTATTTTTATCATGAAGAAAGTTGAGATTTTTAATGTATGATGGTGGGATTTTCATATGTATATTAACATGAGAAGGTTAGGATTTTTACTGTGAAAAGTTTAGATTTTTATCGTAATAAAGATTAGATTTTTGTATATATTCATCTGTATATAAAAATTAGATTTTTCATTATGTCAAGATTAGATTTTTCATTGTAGAAAAATTAGATTTTCATTTTGAAAGTAGCGATAAAAATTCTATTTTTATATATTCATTAGCGATAAAAACTCGATTTTTATATATTCATTAGTGAAGTATAAATTCGATTCCTATATATTCATTAGTGAAGTAAAAATTCGATTCCTATATATTCATTAGCGAAGTATAAATTCGATTCCTATATATTCATTAGCGAAGTATAAATTCGATTCCTATATATTCATTAGCGAATTAAAAATTCGATTTTTATATATTGAACATCGAAGTAAAAATGCGATTTTTATATATTGAACATCGAAGTAAAAATGCGATTTTTATATATTGAACATCGAAGTAAAAATGCGATTTTTATATATTGAACATCGAAGTAAAAATGCGATTTTTATATATTGAACATCGAAGTAAAAATGCGATTTTTATATATTGAACATCGAAGTAAAAATGTGATTTTTATATATTGAACATCAAAGTAAAAATATGATTTTTACATATGTAGTGGTTACGGGCAACGAAGATAACGAAGATGCGATAACGATGAAGATTTCTATCAAAGAAGAGTCAAGATAATTGGATAGCTATTTGTGAGAACTTCTCACCTTTCAATTTAATTTTTCTAGTTATATATATACTAGGATGCAGACGGTGCTTAGTAGCACCCGACACCCGTCATCCACAGACCATGGATGGCTTGTTTGTTAAATTGTTTGGATGTGTAGTTGGTTAGTTCATTTGGTTTGAATTGAATTGTTTGGTGAAATAAATGGATTGGATTGATGTGTGAATGGCGTGGGCCTTCACTAGACCGGGGATAAGGCTAGGCCTCGTCCCGTTTCTAGTATCGTGCCGTTATGCCGCCGAAATTTTCTAAAATATGTTAGAAAATAAAAATATCATTTTATTGAATAAATGAACCGAATAGAATATTCATAGGTTGAATAAAATGTTTTATCGTTAAAAATATAATTTTTAACGTGAATGTGAATAAATAAATATTCATTTACAAACCGGACGGTTTGTTTATGTACACCTATTTGAAGGACATTGATTGGGACGATAAATTTTACACATCGCCCAACTGCACAAATAAAATATGTGTTTGATTGTTTGAAACCCCACACGGGTGTTAGGATGAAATTTGAAGTTCACTCATCCTGATTGATTAAATATGTCGATCGATCGATTGACAGGCTGTTATAAGCGTTAGATATCTATATTTGATGCTTATACAGTGTAGTGCACTTTGGTTGATGGTTGATTATTTTTCAATGCTATTATATACATGTGTTGTATGGAATCCATATAATTAACTTTATATGGTAATTGATTGGGCCTCGTTCCAATTTGAAAAATAAAGAATAATTTAAAATAAAGGTTTATGTGTTGACAGTACTCATCTATTGAGATTGGTCATGTGTTGAACGAAATATTTTGATAATAACAACTATTTTGAAAAAGAAATATTTGAAATAGAATATTTGAAAATAGAAATTTATGAAGCCGTGTTGATTAGATTGACGCCATTTTGACGTGAACGATATTTATATCGATTTTAACGAAATTGAATTGAATTGAATTGAAAACGATTTCGAAATGAAGTGAATTGAAATTGAATTGAATTCAAATTGAATTGAAATTTGAATTGAATAGAAATGAATTTTAAAACGAATTTATAAAGAAGAATTCAAATTTGATTTGAAAGGGAAATTGAAATTGCTTTAGAAACGAATTTAAAACTATTTATATAATTCGTTTTAAATAGAAATCGACAATATATATATTATATATATAATATAATGGCCTGAATAGAACGCGCCGCGCCGCGGCAGTTCGTAAATTTCGACCATTTATTTAAAACGGACATTACGGGAGATCCGACCGTCGGATTCTCCTAAAACCGGAACCGTTGGGTTCGTATCGAAAAGAGCTTTCTAACGAATATTAGAAATTTGAAATCTAACGGTTGGATTTGGAGATACGTCCAAATCAAATTCGAAAAAGGTCGCTATACGTGCAGTTCGATGGCCGTTGATGGAAATCGACTGTACGGGCCTTGATAAAATTATTAAAAATAGTAATAATTTGTGTAAAATCATAAGAAATGATTTGTGAAGATTTGGGATGAAAGAACTCCATATTTGAAAAGATAAAAATAGATTTTTATCGAAATGAACTAGTTTTGAACTAGAAATATAATTCTATTTATTTTTAAATAAATAAATTGAATTTGAAAAGGGTTTTAAAAATAACCAGAATTTCCAATGATTGCATTGGAGTGGATTTGAATCGAAATTGTCTTCGGAATATTTCGATGTTGGAATTCGTGATTATACAGATGTTGTTATGGAAATTTGAAAGATATATTTATATCGTTATTTCCAATACGACATTTGTTAATCGTAGAATTTGATATTGAATATAAGCCGATATATTTTCTATTCAGAGCCTTGTATTGAATATCAAATGTGATTTGGGTTTGTCGTGAATGGTGTCTTCACTAACACTGTTCTTGAACCCAGTTGAGTAAAGATTAAATCTTTTTATTTAGATTTAATGAAGTGTACCAATTAAATAATATTTAATTGGAATTGAATTGATATAGATTTTTGGGTTTATCGTGGACAGTGTTTTAAATAACACTCGTTCTTTAACCCGATAATTAATGAATGTGATTTTGGGTTTATCGTGAATCGTGTTTTAAATGACACTGATTCTTTAACCCAGTTAACGATTAAAACTAAGTGGAGTTTTAATGAATCTTTAATTAGATTGAAAAGATCGAGAATGGAGTATCCCCAGTTTTGCTCCAGGCGATAGTTAAATCTTTAATTAGATTTGAACGTGAAATGGTAATGGAATTTACCGATAACACCGTGGTGTTAGATATGAAGTATCACCAATTTTACTTCATGGGATGAATAGGTTGGGATTGGGAAATTAAAACAAATGATTACTTCGGTAAGGTTCGTTAATCCCGACTAGTTGAATCGAAATTCAAAAGAAGATTAAAGAATAAATTCAAGGAATTTATCTTGGATAAAATTAATGGGAACCTTTCCCTATGAATGTAAAATTCAGAAACTAACTGTCGGTTAGCTAAGCAGAATGGTTTCCTGGATATTGATCTGATGTTGGTTTCGGCTTTCGGGGTTAATAATTGGGGAATTATTCTCTTGATTAATTTACGGTTAGTGACTGATGAATTGGAATGAGGCGTATGTTGTGTTTGTGTAACACTTATTTAAAATATACGCGAGTTATTCGGAAAGACCGGGTTTATCCCATTCTGAATAACTGATACGACGATAAGTCGAAGATGAAGGC
Source organism: Allium sativum (assembly GCA_030737875.1). Classification (NCBI taxonomy): domain Eukaryota; kingdom Viridiplantae; phylum Streptophyta; class Magnoliopsida; order Asparagales; family Amaryllidaceae; genus Allium; species Allium sativum. The sequence goes on from CM060916.1 coordinate 960,654,768, forward strand.
GATGGTCGAAGACCGGAGGTCTTCACGTCGTTTGGGTAATTACTGATGATCTTGATTGGGCTGTACACCCAAGAAGATGGAAACAGTTGGTGATCGTCCAGACGTACTTGGAGATCGATGGATATGCGGGGTACTAGGTGCCTCCGGTTTCGTTCAGCCCCAGAACGGACTTGTAAATGGACTGTATGTCTGACATTGGATTTTAGTCCGTGTGATTGATCTCTATTAAATATATATCTGTTTGGCGGCGGAGAATTTATTCTCTTGCTTAACGTCCTTCTCTGAGACGTACGAGCTCAGGGGTTATATACTGATGGATATCAAACGCATGGAGTGAATTGCCTGTGTGGCATGCCTAAGTGGCAATTGATCGAGGCTTCTGTTGAAAAGCAAAGTCTTGTGGTGATGATCAAAGCACAGCCTGTGTGGCACAACTTTGTGTAACATGAATTCGCGAGCCTCACACCCCGGTTGTGAACCAAAAACGGGAGAGGACATCAGGGAGGGCATGCGTTTCTTTCTAGCTAGGGTGGTGTCAGTGACCTACCAGCCCTGACATTTATATACTTTTCACCTGTGTGGTTGTTGCTGTTGCGAGGCGCCTCGGTTAGATCGGACGATCCGGGTCCGATGGAGTCATTCGTTGGCTCATTTACGCCCCAAAGGGTGGGGAAACGCATGTTCAGGCATTTTAATCCACATCGGTGGACCGGCCCTGACGATCCAAGGGTCACTCGAGCTCTGATCCTGAGGGGTGGGCTAGAGCGTCTCGAATCGGTTGAGGACTATCTTTTGCCTCGGTTCATAGATGGAAATCCAATTTCCAAATACGTGACATTTGCGGTTTTATTTGTAAACTTATATATGGCGACATAGTGGTATGGGTCATTCATGCCGTCTATGATTGATACTTATGATTTGAAATTGTTTTGGCACTATGCACTTATAGTATATCAAAAATGATTTGTTTTAAACATATCAAGCATTCTTGGCTATTATAAGGTAAAAACCCTATCCCCCGGCTTGCGTTGCATTGTGTGATAGGACCTGGGTCTTATAATAACTTCATTTTTCTTTATTTAGCGTTGCGCTGTTGTTTTATGCACTGGTATTCTTGGGAGGAAGCCCGTTCCGTGTTATACGGCGTGGTCCCTTGATTTACCTAACTTCAAAAACAAAGGTTAATAACTGTTTTAGTTCTCACACCAGTCACATGACTGACCTGGAGTTTATTGTTTTAACCTAAACTCTAGGTGCCCTTATTTTCGACACGGGCAGCTAGTAGTTTTGGTTTTGCAGATTTATATTCACAGGATCCTGGTTTACAGCTGGAACGATATCCGGAAAGCTTTGTATCCGTATATCTCTTCTAGTTGTGTATTGTATTATTTTCCGCTGCTATGTATTTAAATGTAATTTAAATCTCTGATATTTCTGTGTAATATTCATTTATACTCTGTATATTCTTGTAATCTGATGCATTTTTTGTAATATACAATGAAATGTTCTTCTATATGCGTTCTGTTGTGGCTTGTTCTCGAACTATCCGACGCTTTCCTTCACGGGGAAGTTACGGGTTTTCACAGTTGGTATCAGAGCTTTGGTTTACAAAGCTAGAGAACAAGACACATTAGAACCATACGAAAGAATTCATCAGATATTGGATTAGTAATATCCAATTAGAATGACTCGTTAGAGATGGGATCGGTAGAATCCTAGAACGAGTGTGAAGAGTATATTTTTAAAATGAAAACAATTTTTGTTTTGAAAATCTAAATCAACTATTCGTATTTGATTATTTATTTTTATTGATTTGGTCAATTCAGTATATAAAGAATTTTCATATACGCCTTGCAAACGTATATTCAAAGTTTTAATATATTGGATAGATATAGCATCACACTCTAGTCGCCCGAAGATGATATTGATGATAGCGATCGCATCATCAACATTTATGTTCGAGTTTCAAAGGTGTGATTTTCTATATATTTCCATTAGACTGGTGTGAGAACCAAAACTAATATAGCTAGAATACATATTGTTGTGATTTGGCATCAAAAATCTGATTTTTGACTATATATCAAAATTATGAATTTGAAACTCTAATTCACTAATTGATTGATGTTTGTGTTGTTTGTTTAGTTGTTTGCTAATTTTTAACCATTTAGCCTAATTGAATCACATATTGAATTATATTGAAAATTGTTCGCATTTGCTTGCATATACGTATACTTACAATGAACAGGTCATAGCAAGGAGGCTAGAGCAGAGAATAAAATTTGTTTGCCCGACAAATAGGTACATGTTTACTACATAATTTACTGTTTTGTTTGGGTGATGATGATTTTATGAGCCTATTAGCTAGCCGCTTGGCTTTTTCTTTCTCTTTTTGAGATCAGAAGGACCGGGGAAGCTATTTGAAATTCCCCGATGCTCCCGGTGCAGGGGAGGTTATGGCGAAATTTTTCAAAAATTTAGGGTGTTAGCCAAATTTTTGAAAATTTGAAAATTCTCAGAGACTAAAGAGTTGGAGAATGGAAGCCAAATCGAGCGTAGAGCTGAATAATCAAACCACTTTCGACTTTGTTCCTTTTCGGGGACGAAAAGTTTTAAGTGGGGGAGATTGTAATAACCCGGAAAAATATGGGCCAGTTTAAAATTTTTATTTTGGCAATTTTAGCGAATTTTGATTATTTAAAATGAATTATTTTAAATAATATCGACGAGAAATTTATTTTGAATATAATTCGAGCGTATATATTTATACGCGTCGTCATTAGAATATAAATAATTATATATAATTATAAATAGAATTGAAAATGGCGCGGTAGTTCGATAATTCGATTTCAAACTTCAATTGAATGTACCGGGTGCAAAACAATCCGGATTTTAGTGAAACCAAAAATAATAGGATCTAATTGTGAATATCTTTCCAACGAATCCGAAAAATCAAAATTTCATAGCGGGAATCAAAAGATATGTCCAGTTGAAAATTCTGAATAGTCGCTATGGAATTCAGGCCCTTAAAAATGGACATTTTGCAAACGACCTTTGTTTTCGATGAAACCACTTTTGTTGGATCCGTGATGTCAAAATATTGCTAGGTTTCAAAATTCATAATTTTCTGAATCAATATGTGAGCGTGGCAAAGTTAAACGTGTTTTAACAGTTTTAGTCAATTTCGATCGACCAGAAAATGGCCATTTTTCAAACGGTCTCAGAATTCAACGAAATTTGTTTTGTTAGGACCGTATCGTCAATACGAAGCCAGAAATAATTTTTCTGGAATTTTTAGAGTTAGTATGTGACCCTAGTAAATTGAAATGTGCGTTCAAATTCAATATACATTGATTTATAATATAATTTGAACGGAAACTGATCGTAACGATCGAATTGACCTTCATAACATATCCAATTGTGTTTGAAATAGGGGTAATTAGCTGGGGACGACAGTCGTCGGGATCGATTTGGTGTTCGATTTAAAAAGTAACTTTTTGGGTAAAAATAAAATAATAAAATTATAAAACACCCCCTATCTTTTCATACCCGAAGTCAACCCCTCCCTTCCTCCTTATCCCTCCCCGTCATTCTCGATCTCAGAAATAAAATATAAAAAAAACAAACCCGATCCCCAATCCCTAACCCAGACCCCTTCGCTCCCAATGCTACCGTCGCTCCTCCCTCACGACGGCGTCGCCGCCACCTGCTTCACCCTCCAGCCTAGCGCCTCCTCTTACCGACACCGCCTCCCCATCTCCCCCTTTTCTCCAAGCCGATGCGAGCCACAAACCCCAAGCCCGCAACCCGACGCCAGCATAGATCACCTCAGATCCGCCACCCCCTGCCGGAGCCGCCGCGAAATCCCCTACCTCCGACGAACTCGGTGCACAGCGAAACACCTCCTTCCATTGTAAACGTGAGTTCTTATAGCATTTAACTTTGATTTCAGTCCTTAAAAATATATGAAACATAGTTATAGCAAGGTAATTTTTATATAAATGAATTTTGTTTACAAAAAGCTAAAAAAATTATTTATAAAGCTATGTTTTTCTTTATATAAAGCTTTGATTTTTTATTAATGTAAAGACGTGATTGTTATGAATATAAAGGTGATATTTTTATAGAAAGTGAAGATTATATTTTTATAGAAAGGAAAGATTATATATTTTTTTCATAGGAAAGATTATATTTTATCAATGAAAAGAGATTATTTTTGTCATGAAGAAAGTTGAGATTTTTAATGTATGATGGTGGGATTTTCATATGTATATTAACATGAGAAGGTTAGGATTTTTACTGTGAAAAGTTTAGATTTTTATCGTAATAAAGATTAGATTTTTGTATATATTCATCTGTATATAAAAATTAGAGTTTTCATTATGTCAAGATTAGATTTTTCATTGTAGAAAAATTAGATTTTCATTTTGAAAGTAGCGATAAAAATTCTATTTTTATATATTCATTAGCGATAAAAATTCGATTTTTATATATTCATTAGTGAAGTATAAATTCGATTCCTATATATTCATTAGTGAAGTAAAAATTCGATTCCTATATATTCATTAGCGAAGCATAAATTCGATTCCTATATATTCATTAGCGAAGTATAAATTCGATTCCTATATATTCATTAGCGAATTAAAAATTCGATTTTTATATATTGAACATCGAAGTAAAAAATGCGATTTTTATATATTGAACATCGAAGTAAAAATGCGATTTTTATATATTGAACATCGAAGTAAAAATGCGATTTTTATATATTGAACATCGAAGTAAAAATGTGATTTTTATATATTGAACATCGAAGTAAAAATATGATTTTTACATATGTAGTGGTTACGGGCAACGAAGATAACGAAGATGCGATAACGATGAAGATTTCTATCAAAGAAGAGTCAAGATGATTGGATAGCTATTTGTGAGAACTTCTCACCTTTCAATTTAATTTTTCTAGTTATATATATACTAGGATGCAGACGGTGCTTAGTAGCACCCGACACCCGTCATCCACAGACCATGGATGGCTTGTTTGTTAAATTGTTTGGATGTGTAGTTGGTTAGTTCATTTGGTTTGAATTGAATTGTTTGGTGAAATAAATGGATTGGATTGATGTGTGAATGGCGTGGGCCTTCACTAGACCGGGGATAAGGCTAGGCCTCGTCCCATTTCTAGTATCGTGCCGTTATGCCGCCGAAATTTTCTAAAATATGTTAGAAAAATAAAAATATCATTTTATTGAATAAATGAACCGAATAGAATATTCATAGGTTGAATAAAATGTTTTATCGTTAAAAATATAATTTTTAACGTGAATGTGAATAAATAAATATTCATTTACAAACCGGACGGTTTGTTTATGTACACCTATTTGAAGGACATTGATTGGGACGATAAATTTTACACATCGCCCAACTGCACAAATAAAATATGTGTTTGATTGTTTGAAACCCCACACGGGTGTTAGGATGAAATTTGAAGTTCACTCATCCTGATTGATTAAATATGTCGATCGATCGATTGACAGGCTGTTATAAGCGTTAGATATCTATATTTGATGCTTATACAGTGTAGTGCACTTTGGTTGATGGTTGATTATTTTTCAATGCTATTATATACATGTGTTGTATGGAATCCATATAATTAACTTTATATGGTAATTGATTGGGCCTCATTCCAATTTGAAAAATAAAGAATAATTTAAAATAAAGGTTCATGTGTTGACAGTACTCATCTATTGAGATTGGTCATGTGTTGAACGAAATATTTTGATAATAACAACTATTTTGAAAAAGAAATATTTGAAATAGAATATTTGAAAATAGAAATTTATGAAGCCGTGTTGATTAGATTGACGCCATTTTGACGTGAACGATATTTATATCGATTTTAACGAAATTGAATTGAATTGAATTGAAAACGATTTCGAAATGAAGTGAATTGAAATTGAATTGAATTCAAATTGAATTGAAATTTGAATTGAATAGAAATGAATTTTAAAACGAATTTATAAAGAAGAATTCAAATTTGATTTGAAAGGGAAATTGAAATTGCTTTTGAAACGAATTTAAAACTATTTATATAATTCGTTTTAAATAGAAATCGACAATATATATATTATATATATTATATATATAATATAATGGCCTGAATAGAACGCGCCGCGCCGCGGCAGTTCGTAAATTTCGACCATTTATTTAAAACGGACATTACGGGAGATCCGACCGTCGGATTCTCCTAAAACCGGAACCGTTGGGTTCGTATCGAAAAGAGCTTTCTAACGAATATTAGAAATTTGAAATCTAACGGTTGGATTTAGAGATACGTCCAAATCAAATTCGAAAAAGGTCGCTATACGTGCAGTTCGATGGCCGTTGATGGAAATCGACTGTACGGGCCTTGATAAAATTATTAAAAATAGTAATAATTTGTGTAAAATCATAAGAAATGATTTGTGAAGATTTGGGATGAAAGAACTCCATATTTGAAAAGATAAAAATAGATTTTTATCGAAATGAACTAGTTTTGAACTAGAAATATAATTCTATTTATTTTTAAATAAATAAATTGAATTTGAAATAACCAGAATTTCCAATGATTGCATTGGAGTGGATTTGAATCGAAATTGTCTTCGGAATATTTCGATGTTGGAATTCGTGATTATACAGATGTTGTTATGGAAATTTGAAAGATATATTTGTATCGTTATTTCCAATACGACATTTGTTAATCGTAGAATTTGATATTGAATATAAGCCGATATATTTTCTATTCAGAGCCTTGTATTGAATATCAAATGTGATTTGGGTTTGTCGTGAATGGTGTCTTCACTAACACTGTTCTTGAACCCAGTTGAGTAAAGATTAAATCTTTTTATTTAGATTTAATGAAGTGTACCAATTAAATAATATTTAATTGGAATTGAATTGATATTGATTTTTGGGTTTATCGTGGACAGTGTTTTAAATAACACTCGTTCTTTAACCCGATAATTAATGAATGTGATTTTGGGTTTATCGTGAACCGTGTTTTAAATGACACTGATTCTTTAACCCAGTTAACGATTAAAACTAAGTGGAGTTTTAATGAATCTTTAATTAGATTGAAAAGATCGAGAATGGAGTATCCCCAGTTTTTCTCCAGGCGATAGTTAAATCTTTAATTAGATTTGAACGTGAAATGGTAATGGAATTTACCGATAACACCGTGGTGTTAGATATGAAGTATCACCAGTTTTACTTTATGGGATGAATAGGTTGGGATTGGGAAATTAAAACAAATAATTACTTCGGTAAGGTTCGTTAATCCCGACTAGTTGAATCGAAATTCAAAAGAAGATTAAAGAATAAATTCAAGGAATTTATCTTGGATAAAATTAATGGGAACCTTTCCCTATGAATGTAAAATTCAGAAACTAACTGTCGGTTAGCTAAGCAGAATGGTTTCCTGGATATTAACCTGATGTTGGTTTCGGCCTTCGGGGTTAATAATTGGGGAATTATTCTCTTGATTAATTTACGGTTAGTGACTGATGAATTGGAATGAGGCGTATGTTGTGTTTGTGTAACACTTATTTAAAATATACGTGAGTTATTCGGAAAGACCGGGTTTATCCCATTCTGAATAACTGATACGACGATAAGTCGAAGATGAAGGCGATGGTCGAAGACCGGAGGTCTTCACGTCGTTTGGGTAATTACTGATGATCTTGATTGGGCTGTACACCCAAGAAGATGGAACCAGTTGGTGATCGTCCAGACGTACTTGGAGATCGATGGATATGCGGGGTACTAGGTGCCTCCAGTTTCGTTCAGCCCCAGAACGGACTTGTAAATGGACTGTATGTCTGACATTGGATTTTAGTCCGTGTGATTGATCTCTATTAAATATATATCTGTTTGGCGGCGGAGAATTTATTCTCTTGCTTAACGCCCTTCTCTGAGATGTACGAGCTCAGGGGTTATATACTGATGGATATCAAACGCATGGAGTGAATTGCCTGTGTGGCATGCCTAAGTGGCAATTGATCGAGGCTTCTGTTGAAAAGCAAAGTCTTGTGGTGATGATCAAAGCACAGCCTGTGTGGCACAGCTTTGTGTAACGTGAATTCGCGAGCCTCACACCCCGGTTGTGAACCAAAAACGGGAGAGGACATCAGGGAGGGCATGCGTTTCTTTCTAGCTAGGGTGGTGTCAGTGACCTACCAGCCCTGACATTTATATACTTTTCACCTGTGTGGTTGTTGCTGTTGCGAGGCGCCTCGGTTAGATCGGACGATCCGGGTCCGATGGAGTCATTCGTTGGCTCATTTACGCCCCAAAGGGTGGGGAAACGCATGTTCAGGCATTTTAATCCACATCGGTGGACCGGCCCTGACGATCCAAGGGTCACTCGAGCTCTGATCCTGAGGGGCGGGCTAGAGCGTCTCGAATCGGTTGAGGACTATCTTTTGCCTCGGTTCATAGATGGAAATCCAATTTCCAAATACGTGACATTTGCGGTTTTATTTGTAAACTTATATATGGCGACATAGTGGTATGGGTCATTCATGCCGTCTATGATTGATACTTATGATTTGAAATTGTTTTGGCACTATGCACTTATAGTATATCAAAAATGATTTGTTTTATACGTATCAAGCATTCTTGGCTATTATAAGGTAAAAACCCTATCCCCCGGCTTGCGTTGCATTGTGTGATAGGACCTGGGTCTTATAATAGCTTCATTTTTCTTTATTTAGCATTGCGCTGTTGTTTTATGCACTGGTATTCTTGGGAGGAAACCCGTTCCGTGTTATACGGCGTGGTCCCTTGATTTACCTAACTTCAAAAACAAAGGTTAATAACTGTTTTAGTTCTCACACCAGTCACATGACTGACCTGGAGTTTATTGTTTTAACCTAAACTCTGGGTGCCCTTATTTTCGACACGGGCAGCTAGTAGTTTTGGTTTTGCAGATTTATATTCACAGGATCCTGGTTTACAGCTGGAACGATATCCGGAAAGCTTTGTATCCGTATATCTCTTCTAGTTGTGTATTGTATTATTTTCCGCTGCTATGTATTTAAATGTAATTTAAATCTCTGATATTTCTGTGTAATATTCATTTATACTCTGTATATTCTTGTAATCTGATGCATTTTTTGTAATATACAATGAAATGTTCTTCTATATGCGTTCTGTTGTGGCTTGTTCTCGAACTATCCGACGCTTTCCTTCACGGGGAAGTTACGGGTTTTCACACCAGACACTCGGACGTCGCAACATAAATAAATTCAACCTAGTTTACCATTATCCTAACTTCGATCCTCAAATTCACCACCTGACATATCATTACAGAGAACGTCAGTACCTTCATTGAACTCCACCGTTTCCCTGAATCAAACTCCATAGTTTCCCAAACTCCGAGTTTATTGTTGTATCCTTCCCAGAAGCATCTTAGTCTCGATGTCCGGCTCAAGGAAATGTCGCGATCCCCACTTCCCTGTACAAACTATGCGATACTCTCTCTTTACAGAACCGCACCTTCCTTGTTTCGAGATCCCCTAAAAATTGAACCCTAGCTCGTCATTACTGAACTTGAGTTCAACCTCCATCGCATCCAAAAATAAGAACATTGGAACAAAACAGATTTGTGAGTGCGTCCAAGCTTCTTTCGAACTCACGATTATATATATATATATATTTAACGAGAATGGTTCGAATTCGAAATCCCCAAAATCGAAAACCTTTATTGTCACTGGTTTGAGATCAAACGATTCCATTTAGCATCGCTTGATATAAAAAGTGCATGAAGTTGTAGCTATTGAAATGAGGAGGCCAACGAACCTGAAATCTTATTTTTTTTCATTTTGTTTTAAATTGAATCAATGGGGGCCATTATATTTCTATCTGAAGCTTTTTGTTTTTGATTTTGTTTGAGGAAATTGAAATGGGAAACTGGAGAAGGAAATCACGGGTTTTGGGGTTTAAATTATGAAATGGAAAGAAAAACGAAATGACCATTTTTATCTGAAGTTTGGATTTCTGTTTGCAAAGGAAATTTATAGAGGAAGGTCACGTATTTAAATATATGAAGAACACTTAGCCCTTAAGGAATGGCCTGCGTTCGAAATGACTTGTTGTGTACCTTCATTACTTAGGGTAGAAGGAAATAATTTATATTTTATTTTAGTTTGAATTGAACCGGTACCATTTTATTTTGAACTAAGGTGATTTTAACCCTTTTAAAATCTCGGATGTTGTCGAACTCCTATTTAAACGCAACAACTGGCATTTCTAGCGTTACAACACTATTCTGAACACACTGGGACATGTTTCGAAGTCCAGTTCAATCATATGGAGAAGATATTAATTTAAATCAATATAAATTAAATTCAAAACAATTAATTCCCCGATAATAATATTATTATTATCGTTTATATTTGAATTAGAATTTTCCATAGATCATCTAAATTATCTTAATTCAGTTCTAACTTCAAATTTACTTATTTATTGTTTTCGTATTACTATTATTATATATATTCCAAATAAATCATATTTCGATTATTAAATCGATAAATCAATATAAAAATTGATTTATATTATCAATTTTATATTTAAAACCATATTAAATATTTAAAATAAATCGATAGAAAAATCCGGGTTGTTACATTGGGTTTGTAATCCTCTACAGCAGTAGACCCGTGAATGGGAGGAGGCGAAACAATAATGATTGCAACGGAGGAGCCAGTGCCCATCGTAGCCTGGCTACTTGATTGAGCATCGACCACATCATCCTTGGCAATACTGGATTCCCCTTCTGGGACGAATTTCCCTTTTAGCTTGAGACGTTTTGTGTCTTCCTCCTCCTCCTTAAGCAGCCATTGACCTTTGAAAAGAACTTGTGGCTCATTACCTTTCAAGTACGTAGCTTGTAACTTGGCCTCAACGATTGTGCCGTGTAACAACTCGGTTATATTTAAACAAATTGAAAATGTTATTAGTGACATTATAAATTTTGTTTTCATTTTTGACTTGAAAATTTTAATTTAATTTACTTTTATTTTAGTAAAATTTGGATTTAAAAATAAATTAATAGATGTGTGTTGAATACGCTGGTATTGTTGTATGGTATTTTAGTATGTATAATTAGAGTATATATATTGTTTGAATACTCTGGTTTAAATTAAAATTAAACTACTTGAAACAGTAATCGATCGTGAGCAAAATACTCACATAAACAGCGGAAAACATGCATATGGTGCTTCAGGATTCGATTTCGAAGTTGCCGGACTAGTTGGTCAGGCCATTGGTTGACGGTGGGCTCGGCAAACGGTAGGGCACGACGCAATACATCCAAGACGAAGACAATTTAAAGCAAAACAGGATTTACCCAATGCAAGTTAACCAAAAATTTCTACTATTATACTTAATTTCAGCTTTGTTCCTTTTCGAGGACGAAAAGATTTTAAGTGGGGGAGATTGTAACAACCCGGATTTCTAAACCAATTTAATTTTTTTATTTTAGCTATTTTAATGGGTTTTGAATATTAAAAATGATTTATTTTAATAACGACTAAAAATTTATTTAAATCGAAGTTAGAACATATAAATTTATTTTAATTATAAAATGAGCCTGAAATGGTGCGGTAGTTTGAAAATTTGGTTTTAAACTTCAATTGAATGTACAGAATTTAAAATAAATCGGATTTCAGTAAAACAAGAAACGTTAATCTATTTAATTATATCTTTCTAACGGAGGTAAGAAATTGAGATTTCACTTTATAAACTGAAAGTTATGCCCAGATTAAAATTTCAAATAGTCGCTATGGAATATATATATTTTTTAATATAATATTAGACCTTAAAAATAGCCATTTTGCAAATGACCTCCGTTTTCGACGAAAATACTTTTGTTGGATCCAAAATGTCAAATTATAGTTAGATTTCAAATTTCATAATTTTTGAAATTAATACGTGAGCATGGTAAATTTAGATATGTTTGGTGATTTCAGTTTGAATTTAATCGACTGGAAAAATGGTCATTTTTCAAATAATCTCCAAATTCGACAAAATTAGTTTTGTTAGGACCGTATCGTCAAAGCATGGCTAGATGTAATTTTTCTGTAATTTTTGGAGTCAGTATGTGGCCCCGGTAAATTAAAATGTACGTTGAAATTCAATTCTGAATGTTATATTAGTTTATATTTTAATTTTGATGAAAACTAATTGAAATAGTCGAACTGGCTTACGAAACAAATCCCATTGTGTCCGGAATGGGGGTATTTAGCTAGGGGCGATAGTCGTTGGGTTTGATTTGGAGTTCGTGGCATTAAACGAGTAATTTATGAATTTAATATTATTTAAAATTATTATATATACTCATTTCCAAACTAAACCCTAGGGCATTCATTCTGCCGCCACTACCCAGTAATAAACGGACCAGATCTTCAAAATTTCTTAAGCCAAAAATTTTCAAACCATTCAATGATTTACGGAAATTAATAAACCAAAATGGTGGAGATTTTCCCTAGCTTCAAAACTATACGGCTATGATGGGTTTTAGGGGTATATTATGTTCGATTTGGGGCCTTGAACATCACTAGTTTGAGGCGGATTTTCAGGCCGAAGTGGGGTGTCAGTGGGGCCCAATTCCCGGCGTGGGTGGCACGCTCTCCGGCGCTCGGGGTGGCGACGTCAGATCGTCGTCCGGCTATGTGGATGTTCATGTGCAAGGGAGAATAGGTAGTGAGATTTTCTTCGAATCGGTTCCAGGAAGAAGATGATAACGCAGGGATTAAGGCGGCTAATCCTAAGTGATTAAGGTTAAGGAATTAATTAAATTAATTAATTTATTAACTAAATAATTATGTAATGCAATGTATGTAATCCCATATTTTTTTTCATACGAGGTCTAAATCAAACGATTTCAGTTGCATTGCGATCGTGGTGAAAAACACTACAACATGGAACTGACCAAAATGGAAATGAAGCAAGTTGGATTTTGAGCTAAATTAAATGGTCCTTTAATTTAATTTGAAAACAGAAATTTAGAAATAAAGACTGACGAAGTGGAAACCAACGTGAGAATTCTCTCACTAAAAATTTGTATAGTCATTTATTTTATAACTAAAATTATATGCCAGTATTGATTTTTATCTGTGGTATATTATTTATTTTTGGAGTTCAACACACAAGCTCACACAAATTGTAACACCCCATAATTTAAACAACACTGAAGAGGATAAATTAAATAATAATTAGTTTAATATTCAGAATTAAGGGAAACGGACTATGCTATTGCGTTTGTCTCGAAATTCTGGTCAAGACAGACATTTGGTTTTCGTAAAACGGACACCGTATGAAGAAGTTATTAAGGTTTGAAGTTTGTATATGCGCAAGGGAATTTATATATATATATATATATAGGGTCCATCAAATCAAAATCCAGTTCAAAATTTCAAAATCGCAGAATTTCGGGTTAGCGGGAAAAATCCCGCCCAGGGGAGTCGACCCCTTAAGGCGGGCGTCGAGCCCTTAAGGGTGGTGTCGTCCCATGGGGCGACCCCCCTAGGGCACACTTGGCAGATCATTTATGGGGGCTGGCAGCTATAAATATAGCCTCATTTCTCTAGTTTTCTCACACTGAAAATAATGGAGGCCTAGATGTTGTCGGTGCTTGGACAGAACCAAACCTTCTTCTTTTGCAATCAAGTTATTCAAGTGTAGATCTGTGATTCAACCTCTGTTATTCTTCTTCTACCTTTCTAGATCCAGATGTTGTGAGTTTTAAGTTACTTTTAGATTAAAATAATTAAAAAGTAAAACATTATATGAATGTAATTTGGATCTATGCCTGTAACTGCTTGAATCATGTCAGATTTGTAATAACTTGTGAATCCATGATATTCTGACATATCTATGACTTGGATCTTAACTTTTATCATGTCAAATCTACCTTTGATTATAGATCTGATTTGCAAATTAGATCACCTTGTACCTACCATGTTTGTGGTTAAATTGGATCTGTTACTAGTTGGACATATAAATTATTATTTAGATCTTATCATGCCTATAATGACATCCTTACTATGTTATAACCAGTTCTATTATCTTATGTCACCAAATCTATCCTTATATGCCCATCTTATCACTATGCCACTATATGTTTATACCAATTTTGTTAGTATAATCATCTCTGTCATCTTGCCTTTATCTTTCCCTTTTATTTTGTGTAGCCAGGCTACTATCGAGCCGAGGCAGCCGCTGAAATATGCGAACGCGTTAAACGGGGAACAAGGGGAATAACATTGAAATTGGGCATAACTTGTAAATAGGGATTTTGGCATAACTTGAATAATGTTTATATATATGAATTTAGGGCATATAATTCATTATGAACATAATTGGTTAAAAGGGGCATGAAACCTATAACGACATAGGTAAAAATTGGTTAATAAAGAAATGTCTAAGATTACAGTAATTAGAAACTGTAACTATGCCTAGACACGAGGTTAGATTACATTTGTGGTGGAAGTCTGCCCGGAACCGCCCGGCATATCCAGCGACCACAAGTGGCGAATCTAATGTGAGGGGTCTAGGTGCACAAATACGAGTCGTGCTATGACACGAGGTTAAACCCAACTTGTGGAAGAAGTCTTCCCAGAGCCGCCCGGCATAACCAGCATCCGCAAGTTGTAGGTTTAATATGGGAGGTTTAGCACATTATAACCATAAATGGACATGGTAATGAATTGAAATACTTAACCTAGTTGAATCCATAGGGATTGTATGAACATGAACTTGAATAGGTGTTAAGTAAATTTGTTTGAACAGTAGGTGGGTTAAGTAAATCTAAGGGGGTGGGTAATATTTATATATAGGTCCACAAACTTAACCCGAGGGGGTTATGTAATTAAAGACACCAATAGATATACATTGAGACGACCCAAACTTCCCTTTACGGGAAATCCCAGATTGCTTGGAGGACATGACGCATCAGAACACAGACAATAGAACATTTCATTGCTATTACAACAATTACATCAGAGTACAAGAATATATCAGAGTAGGAATAAATATTATACAGCGGAAAATAATATTAGAGATTAAAATACATAGCAACGGAAATTTGAAATGTATAAATACAATATGTAGTGGAAAATACATCAACTAGCACAACTGAATGAAATACACGGATACAAAGCTTCCCGAATATGGCTCCAGCCGTAATACAAGATCCGGTGAAAATAAATATCTGCAAAACCAAAACTACTAGCTGCCCATAGGGAAAATATGGGCACCCAGAGTTTAGGTTAAAAACAATAAACTCCGAATCAGTCATGGGACAGGTGTGAGAACTAAAACAGTTATAAACTTTATTTTAAAATTGGGTAAATCAAGGAACCACGCCGTATAACACGGAACAGGATTAATTCCAAGAATACCATAAACAAACAGTTTATAAACAACGCAATGCTTTTTGAAAAATGAAGCTATTATAAGACTCAGGTCCCATCACATAATGCAACGCAAGCCGGAGGATAGATTTTTACCTTATGATAGCCAACCATGCTTGGTACGTTTTAAAACAAATCATTTTGATATTACTATAAGTGCATAGTGTCAAAATCAACTTCAAATATAAATGTATCAATCATAGACGGCATAGGTGCCATATATTATGTCGCCATACTAGTTTTACAATTAAAATTGCACGATGTCGTATTGGAAATTGGATTTCCATCATGAACCAAGGCAAGGGATCTTCCTTACCCAATTCGAGACACTCTAGCCCATGCCTCAGGACTCAGACTCAGGTGAGCCCTGGGAGTGGCAGGGCCGGCCACCCGTGGCTGATCAGGGTTACTCCTGAACACTGCGTTTCCCTACCCTTTAGGGCATAAAATATGGTCAGTACGTCGACCATGTCTAAAGCCACTAGGGACTCAAATCCGAGGTACCTCGCTTTCCATCATCCACATAAGTAAAAATGTCCGCGCTCCATACCATGACACCACTTCTAGCTAGAAAGAAATGCATGCTCTCAGTGTTGTCCCTCATATCGTTTCTAGTTCATACCGAGGTGTAAGGCTCGCGAATTAACGCTATACACAAAGCTATGCTATTTAAAGTTGTGCTTTGATCATCTACCACAAGACTCTACTTTTCAACAAAAGCCTTGATCATTTGCATCTCATCATGCCATACTATCAATTCACGCCATACAACTGATGTACACCAATATATAACCTCTAAGCTCGTACGTCTCATAGAAGGGTGTTAAGCAAGAGAATAAATTATCCGCCATCAAACAGGTATATATTTAATAAAAATCAATCAATATAGAATGAAATCCAATGTCAAGTACACATCCATTTACCAGTCCGTTCGGGGTCTGAACGAAACTAAAGGCACCTAATTCCTCATCCCATATGTCCAATACAGGAGAAAGGCCCTTGCATATCCGGTCGATCTCCAAGTACGTCTGGACGATCACCATTTATTACCTCGTCTTGGGTGTACAGCCCAATCAACACATCAGTAATCATCCAAACAATGTTAAGATCTCCGGTCTTCAACCACCATCTTCATCGTTGACTTTTAGTCGTCGTATCAGTTATTCATAATGAACCCATTCTTTCCGAATAACTCGTGTATTTTAGAATCAAGTGCTATAAAAACACATCATACGCCTCATTCCAATCCATAATATTGTTTTATTCAATTGTCTCATTTTTACGGAAACGTTCCCATTAATTTTATCAAAGATAAATTCCTTTAAAATTATTCTTTAATATTCCTTTGGATATCATTTCAAAAGATTTTATTTTATCCATTAACAATTCTAAACCAATTTAAGGTTTATAAAACTAATCGATATTAGCAAACTTTACCGAAATAATCATTTATTTATTAATCTCAATCCCAACCTATTCATCCCATGGAGCGAAACTGGTGGTACACCGTATCTAACACCCAATGTGTTATCGGTAAAATTAATTACCATTTCCCGTTCAAATCTAATTAAAGATTTAACTATTTCCTGGAGTAAAACTGGTGGTACTCCATTCTCGATCATTTCATGAATTTGATAAATTTAATTATTCCATTCACATTCCAATCTAATTAAAGATTCATTAAAACTCCAACATGGTTTTAATCTCCCAAAATCATTACTTAATGATTATTCAAATTAAGAATTAATCTTATCTTTAACTGGGTTAAAAAACTAATGTTATTTAGAACACAGTTCACCATAAACCCAAAATCATCTTTCATTAAAATGGAATCAACACGGAAGTGATAACAGTATATAATCGATATAAATTTCCGTATCGTACTAATACCATAAATGGAATAACGGCAAGGCCCTTTAAATTTCATAAATAGTACTAGTCTTCCTTCACAGAATCTCACTTCGATTGTTACTAAATCAAATTCCAATTTAATACATTAAATTGGAAAATCTTATTTTTGGAAAATTTCCATTAAATCTTAATAAAAAGATTTATAAATTCCAAATCATCTCTTCACTGTCAATTGGGTTAAAGAACAAGTGTTATTTAAAACACCGTTCATGATAAACCCAAAAATCCAATTTCATTTCAATTCCAAATAAATATTAATTAATTGGTAAATTTCTCTTAATCTTATTATAAATATTTATTCTTTTCTCGTAAGGATTTTAAAAATAGTGTTATTAAAGACACCATTCACAACAAACCCAAAATCCAATTTGATATTAAATACAAGGCTCTGAATAGAAATTGTATATTCAATGCCAAATTCTAAAGCCAACAAATATCATATTGGGAATAACGATATATATATATATATATATATCTTAAAAATTCCTCAACAATATATGTATAATCATGGAATCCAATATCCAAACATTCCAGTGATTATTCTCATTCCAAATCCATTTCAATTTATATATGTTGGAAAAATTCTGGTTATTTCAAAACCAGTTACAAATCCAATTTATTTATTTCTAAAAATAATTGGATTATTATTCTATTTAATAACTAGTTCATTTAGATAAAAATATATTTTTATCTTTTCAAAAATGGGATATTTCAACCAAAATATTTCCAAATCATTTATTACGATTTTACCTAATTTTTCCATATTTTTAGTAATTTTATTAAGGCCCGTACGGTCGGTTTCCAATAACGGCTACTGAACTACATCCATAGTGACCTTTTTTGAAATTGATTTAGACATATTTCAAAATACAACCATTCAAATTTAAATCTCTTTTATTCCTTTAAAGCTCTTTTCGATACGAACCCAACGGTTCTGGTTTTAGGAGAATCCGATGGTCGGATCTCCCGTTACATCAATTTGAAGTTAATGGTCGAAATTCGCGAACGGTTTTGTGTGGCGCTTTCTATTCAGGCCATTTAAATATATATGATATATATATTGTCGATTTCCATTTAAAACGTACTTTATAAATTTTTTATAAATTCATTTAAAAACTATTCCAAATTCTATTTCAATTTAAATCAAAATTGAATATTCCATATCATTATAATATTAAAATGATAATATTTTCAAAATATCAGATTTTGAAATCAATTCTTTTCGATATTTATTTTAAAATGAATAAAATCAACCGATAAACCCGTTCGGGTTAAAATGGCATTTCTATACTTAACCTGACTTCTTATATTTTTATATATTTTTGTGTCCATCCAAAATCGGACATCAAAATCATATTATGATTCTTTACTGAATATTATTTTAAAATATTCGTTCATATTTTGAATCAGAATGCAACTCAATCAATTACCGTATAATTTCAGTTATATGGATTTCATACATCGCATGTATTCAAAGATAATGATAAATAATCATTAACCATTCAATCATCATCTAGAGTGCAATTTGCAACTGTATAAGCATTAAAATTAATAAATAACGCTCATCACAGCCAGTCAACCAATCGATTGACATATAATTAAATTCAGGGGAGATGCGGATAAATTATCATCCCCAGACCCGTGTGGGGTTTCCAAACAACAACACTCGATTTAAAATAATCACTGGTTAATAAATTTGACCAGTTCTAATTCGATTTGAATTATTTTTCTAATTAGCCAATTTTCACATTTTAAATTATAAATAGATATTCATAATTTAATTTCAACTACCACAAAATAATATTAAATTGTTTTTAATATTTTAAACATTTCAGCATCACAATCAAAACACAATACAGTCAACTAAATTTTCCATGGTCTGTGGACGAGGGAGGTGAGCTAACACGCACCGTATACAATTTATAATGATTAAAACTGATAAAAAAAATCTACATTGGCAATTCTATATATTTTTATACATGAATACAACAATATGATAAAATATAATTTAGTGAGACGGAGTTCTCACATTGGTTTCCACTCCGTCATTCTTTATTTCTGAATTTCTGAATTTCTGTTTTAGTCTGTTCCATTGTCTAAATCTCGATTTTACGGTTCCAACGGTTCCAACCAGTCCAAATTCTGATTTCGTTTGGACAAGTTATGAATTATTAAACCTTAAGTACAAAATTAATTAATTAATTTATCAAGATTAACTAATTTTAATTACATCATTAAGGGATTTTAACCCTTCTTCTTAACGGTTGTTCCCAGGAATAATGGCTGCTTCCTTGAACCCAACTTCGAAGTCTAGGGCTTGAAATTGCCCTCAATCCGTCGCGCTGGACATCCATCAGTCATTGCCACAACCTGCGCCACCATGTCACGACCCTCTCCCAGGCATCCCGATGAACTCAGCGGACCCTCTACACTAAAAACGCGCCCAATGTCGGCGCTTTCCAGGCCAAAATCCGATCTCCTCACCCCTTCATCTTCGATCAAACTCACACAGCATTGAAGAGCAAACTAATCTCTTTAATTTTGGTTTAAACATCATAGGTTAATTTGATAAATATTAGGAGAAATCAAGGGATTAATTTTCATGCAATTCTGGCCTTTGAAATTAGAAACCGGCGACGCATCTGTTAAAGTGGAATGGGCTAGGGTTTTCATTTTAAAGGGGTATATATAATAAATTAAAAATATATTTAAATCGTGAATTTCTTGTTTAACAGCACAAACTCCAATCAAACCCAACAATTGTCGCCTCTAGCTAAATACCCACATTCTAGACATAATGGAATATGTTTCGTAAGCCAATTCGGCTGTTTTGATTAGTTTTTGTCAAAATTAAAATATAAATCAGTATATATTGAATTTGAACATACATTTTAATTTACTGGGCCACATCCTGACTCCAAAAAATATAGAAAAATAAATCTAGCTATGTTTTTATGAAATCGGCAGCGCATCTGTTAAAGTGGAAAGGGCTAGGGTTTTCATTTTAAAGGGGTATATATAATAAATTAAAAATATATTTAGTTCGTGAATTTCTTGTTTAACACCACAAACTTCAAATCAAACCCAACAACTGTCGCCCCTAGCTAAATACCCTCATTCTAGGCATAATGGAATATGTTTCGTAAGCCAATTCGACTGTTTTTATTATTTTTTATCAAAATTAAAATATAAATATATATTGAATTTGAACACACATTTTAATTTACTAGGGCCACATAATGACTCAAAAAATACAGAAAAATAAATATAGTTATGTTTTGATAATACAATCCTAACAAAACTAATTTCGTCGAATTTGAAGACCATTTTAAACTGGACATAAACTTCCCCTAGATCTGATACCAACTGAGACAACCCAAACTTCCCCTTACGGGAAAGCCCGGATTGCTTTGAGAACACGACACATCAGAACACAGAAAATAGAACATTTCATTGCAATTACAACAATTACATCAGAGCACAAGAATATATCAGAGTAGGAATAAATATTGTACAGCGGAAAAATAATATCAGAAATTAAAATACATAGCAACGGAAATTTAAAATGTATAAATACAATGTGTAGCAGAAAATACATCAACTAGCACAGCTGAATGAAATACAAGGATACAAAGCTTTCCGAATATAGCTCCAGTTGTAATCTAGGATCATGTGAAAATAAATATCTGCAAAACCAAAACTACTAGCTGCCCGTGAGGAAAATATGGGCACCCAGAGTTTAAGTTAAAAACAATAAACTTCGAGTCTGTCATGGGACTGGTGTGAGAACTAAAACAGTTATAAACTTTATTTTAAAGTTGGGTAAATCAAGGGATCACGCCGTATAACACGGAACGAGTTTACTTCCAAGAATACCATAAACAAACAAGTTGTAAACAACCCAGTGCTTTTGAAAAATGAAGCTATTATAAGACTTAGGTACCATCACACAATGCAACGCAAGCCGAAGGATATAGTTTTACCTTATTGTAGCCAAACATGCTTGGTAGTTTCAAAACAAATCATTTTGATATTACTATAAGTGCATAGTGTCAAAATCTACTTCAAATATAAATTTATCAATCATAGACGGCATAGGTACCATATATTATGTCGCCATACCAGTTTTACAATTAAAACTGCACGATGTTGTATTGGAAATTGGATTTCCATCACAAACCAAGGCAAGGGATATTCCTTACCGAATTCGAGACACTCTAGCCCGTGCCTCAGAACTCATACTCAGGTGAGCCCTATGAGCGGTAGGGCCGGCCAGCCGTAGCTGATTAGGGTTACTCATGAACACTGTATTTCCCTGCCCTATGGGGCATAAAATCTGGTCAATACGTCGACCATGTCTAAAGCCACTAGGGACTCAAATATGAGGTACCTCGCTTTCCATCATCCACATAAGTAAAAATGTCTAGGCTCCATACCATGACACCAATTTTAGTTAGAAAGAAACGCATGCCCTCTCTACTGTCCCTCATCCCATTTATGGTTCATACCGGGGTGTGAGGCTCGCGAATTAATGCTATACACAAAGCTATGATATTTAAAGATGTGCTTTGATCATCAACCACAAGACTCTGCTTTTCAACAAAAGCCTTGATCATTTACATCTCAGCATGCCACACTGACAATTTACGCCATACAACTGATGTCTATCAATATATAACCTCTAAGCTCGTACGTCTCAGAGAAGGGTGTTAAGCAAGAGAATAAATTCTCCGCCACCAAATAGATATATATTTAATAGAAATCAATCAATACAGAATGAAACCCAATGTTAGACACACATCCATTTACCAGTCCGTTCGGGGTCTTAACGAAACCGGAGGCACCTTATTCCTTGTCCCATATGTCCAATACATGAGAGAGTCCCTTGCATATCTGGTCGATATCCAAGTACGTGTGGACGATCACCACTTATTACCTCGTCTTGGGTGTACAGCCCAATCAAGACATCGGAAATTATCCAAACGATGTGAAGATCTCTGGTCTTCAACCACCATCTTCATCGTCGATTTTTAGTCGTCGTATCAGTTATTCAGGATGGGATAAACCCGGGTCTTTCCGAATAACTCGCATATTTTATTATCAAGTGCTATAAAAACACATCATACCCCTCATTCCAATCCAGAATATTCTTTTATTCAATATTCTCATTTTTTGGAAAAGGTTCCCATTAATTTGCTCAAAGATAAATTCTTTTAAAATTATTCTTTAATCCTCCTTTGGATATCATTTCAAAAGATTTTATTTTATCCATTAACAATTCTAAACCAATTTAAGGTTTATAAAACTAGTCGGGATTAGCGAACTTTACTGAAGTAATCATTTATTTATTAATCTCAATACCAACCTATTCATCCCATGGAGCGAAACTAGTAGTACTCCATATCTAACACCCACTGTGTTATCGGTAAAATTAATTACCATTTTCCATTCAAATCTAATTAACGATTTAACTATCGCCTGGAGTAAAACTGGTGGTACTCCATTCTCGATTATTTCATGAATCCGATAAATTTAATTATTCCATTCACATTCCAATCTAATTAAAGATTCATTAAAACTCCAACTTGGTTTTAATCTCCCAAAATCATTACTCAATGAGTATTCTAATTTTTGAAATTAATCTTATCTTTAACTGGGTTAAAGAACTAATGTTATTTAAAACATAATCCACGATAAACCCAAAATCATCTTCCATCAAAATGGAATCTACACGAAAATCATAACAGTATATAAGCGATATAAATTTCCGTATCGTACTAATACTATAAATGGAATAATGGCAAGGCCCTTTAAATTCCATAAATAGTATTGGTCTTCCTTCACAGAATCTCACTTCGATTATTACTAAATCGAATTCCATTCAATTCCAATTTAATGTATTAAATTGGAAAATCTTATCTTTCGACGCTTTACATTAAATCTTAATAAAAAGATTTATATATTCCAAATCATCTCTTCACTGTCAATTGGGTTAAAGAACAAACGTTATTTAAAACAGAATTCACGATAAACACAAAAATCCAATTTCATTTCAATTCCAATTAAATATTAATTAATTGGTAAATTTTCTAAATCTTATTTAAAAGATTTATTCTTTTCTCATAAGGGTTTTCAAAACAGTGTTATTAAAGACACTATTCACAACAAACCCAAATCCAATTTGATATTAAATACAAGGCTCTAAATAGAAATTATATCGGCTTATATTCAATACCAAATTCTAAAGCCAACAAATATCGTATTGGGAATAACGATATATATATCCTCCAAATTCCTCAACAATATCCGTATAATCACGGAATCCAATATCCAAACATTCCAGAAATTATTCCCATTCCAAATCCATTTTAATTTATATATTTTGGAAAAAAAAACTAGTTATTTCAAAACCAGTTACAAATCCAATTTATTTATTTCTAAAAATAATTGGATTATTAAATTCCAACCGTTCAAATTTGGACATATTTTCTGAAATAATTTGGACATATTTTAAAATCCAACTGTTCAAATTTAAATCTCTTATATTCCTTGGAAAGCTCTTTTCGATACGAACCCAAGGTTCTGGTTTTAGGATAATCCGACGGTCGGATCTACCGTTACATCAATTTGAAGTTAATGGTAGAAATTCGCGAACGGTCGTTGCGCGGCTCGTTCTTTTCAAGCCATTTAAATATATATAATATATATATCATCGATTTCCATTTAAAACTTATTTTATAAATCGTATATAAATTCTTTTAAAACGATTCCAACTTCTATTACAGTTTTAAATCAAAATTGAATATTGCATATCATTATAATATTACAACGACAACATTATCAAAATATCAGATTTTGAAATTAGTTCTTTTCGATATTTATTTTAAAATGAATAGAATCGATCGATAAACCCGTTTGGGTTAAAATGGCTTTTCTATACTTGACCCGGCTTCATACATTTTTATATATTTTCGTGTTCATCCAAAATCAGACATCAAAATCATATTTTTGATTCTTTACTGAATATTATTTTAAAACGTTCGTTCATATTTTGAATTAGAATGCGACTCAATCAATTACCATATAATTTCAGTTATATGGATTTCATACATTACACGTATTCAACAATAATGATAAATAATCATTTACCATTCAAACATCATCCAGAGAGCAATTTACAACTGTATAAGCATTAAAATAAATAAATAATGCTCATCACAGCTACCAACCAATCGATTGACGTATAATTAAATTCAGGGGAGATGTGGATAAATTATCATCCCCAGAACCGTGTGGGGTTTCTAAACAACAACACTCGATTCAAAATAATCACTGGTGAATAAATTTAACCAGTTCTAATTCAATTTGAATTATTTTTCTAATTAGCCAATTTTCGCTGTTTAAATTATAAATAGATATTTATAATTTAATTTTAGCTACCACAAAATAATATTAAATTGTTTTTAATATTTAAACATTTCATCATCACAATCAAAAAACAATATAGTTAATTAAATCGTCCATGGTCTATGGATGAGGGAGGTGAGTTAACAGGCACCGTATATAATTTATAATGATTAAAACTGATAAAAATCTACATTAGCAATTCTATATATTTTTATACATGAATACAACTAAAAATATAATTTAGTGAGAACGAGTTCTCACATTGGTTTCCACTCCATCATTCTTTATTGCTGAATTTCTGAATTTCTGTTTTAGTCTGTTCCATTGTCTAGATCTCGATTTTACGTTTCCAACCTCGCCAAATTCTGATTTCGTTTGGACAAGTTATGAATTATTAAACCTTAAGTACATAATTAATTAATTAATCAAGATTAACTAATTTTAAATACATCATTAAGGGATTTTAACCCTTCTTCTTCCCGGTTGTCCCCAGGAATAACGGCCGCTTCCTTGAACCCAACTTTGAAGTCTAGGGCTTGAAATTGCCCTCAATCCATCGCGTCGGAGATCCATCAGTTATCGCCACGACCTGCGCCACCACGTCACGTCCCTCCCCTAGGCGTCCCGATGAACTCGGTGGGCCCCCTACGCTGAAAAACGCGCCCAAAGTCGGCGCATTCCTGGCCAAAATCCGATTTCCTCACCCCTCTATCTTCGATCAAACTCATATAGGATTGAAGAGCGAACTAATCTCTGCAATTTTTGTTTAAACATCATAGTTCGATATTGATTAGGAGAAACCGTAGGATTAATTTTCGTTCGTTTCTGGCCTTTGAAATTCGAAACCGGTGGCGCATCTATTAAAGTGGAATGGGCTACGGTTTTCACTTTAAAGGGGTATATATAATAAATTAAATAATATATTTAATTCGTGAATTTCTTGTTTAACATCACAAATTCCAAATCAAATGCAACGACTGTCGTCCCTAGCTAAATACCCCCATTCCGGACACAAAGGAATATATTATGTAAGCCAATTCGACTGTTTTGATTAGTTTTTGTCAAACTTAAAATATAAATCAGTATATATTGAATTTGAACACACATTTTAATTTACTAGGGCCACATACTCACTCCAAAAATTACATAAAAATAAATCTAGCTATGTTTTGATGATACGGTCCTAACAAAACTAATTTCGTCGAATTTGGAGACCGTTTGAAAAATGACCATTTTCCAGTCGATTAAATTCAAACTGAAATTACCAAACACATTTAAATTCACTGCGCTTACATATTAATTTCAAAAATTATGAATTTTCATACCTAACAATAATTTGACATTCCGGATCCAACAAAAGTGGTTTTGTCGAAAATGAAGGTCATTTGAAAAATGGCTATTTTTAAGGGCTATATATAATATTAATATATATAAATTCCTTAGCGACTATTCTAAATTTTAAACTGGACATAACTTTTAATTTATAAAGTGAAATCTTAGTTTCTTAAATTCGTTAGAATGATATAGTTAAACAGATTCTAACGTTTCTCGTTTCGTCCAATTCTGATTAATTTGAATTTTGTATATTCATTTGATATTAAAAATCGAGATTTCAAATTACCACGCCATTTTAGGCTCGTTTTATAATTAAAATAAATTTATATGTTCTAGCTTTGATTTAAATAAATTTTTAGTTGTTACTATTTAAAATAAATCCATTTAAATATTCAAAACCCATTAAAATAGTTAAAGAAAAAAAATTGGTTCAGAATTTCCGGGTTGTTACAATCTCCCCCATTTAAAATCTTTTCATCCTCGAAAAGGAAGGGATCTGAAAGTTGTTTAACTAATCAACTCAACTTTCATTCTGGTTTTCATTCTTCAACTTTTCAATTTCTAAGAATTTTTTAATTTCACAAAAATTTGGCTAACACCCTAAATTTTTGAAAAAATTCGCCATAACCTCCTTTGTACAGCCATATCGGTAAAACCACAACTTGCCTCACAGGGCCCTCATCTATCAAAAAGAAAAAGCCAAGTGGCTAGCAAATTGGCTCATAAAATCATCAAAACTCCAATAAATACAGTAAAAATGTACCTATTTGTCGTGCATACAATTTTATTCCTCCTCTTAACTTCCGTGCTATGACTTGTTCAATATATATTTATGTGTATGTACGCAAATCAGTTTTCAATTCAGTTCAATGTTTGATTCAATTTGGCTTTATTCAGCTTTCATTCTCTTATTGGTTTGATCATTCCAATATTTTAATTAGTCGAACTAATAATCACACAACACAACTAGCAATCAATTAGTTGATTAGCTTTTCAAATATATATCTTTAATATACTCAAAAATCATATTTTGTGTGTCAAATCAGAAACAATAAATCCTAGCAATGTTTTGGTTTTCACACTAGTCAATTGGAAATATATAGATATCCCACTTTCGAAACTCGAAAATAAACTATTGATGCTACATAGTCATTAGTAGAATCATTCCCGGGCGACTAAAGTGTGATTTTATATCCATCCAGTATAGTTGAGATTTCAACGTTCATGACGCGTATATGCAAAATCTCCATATACTCAATTGTGCAAAATCAATATAAATATAAAGATAAAATACTCAAATACATATAATAAGATTTAATTTTCAAAACCAAATTCGTTTTTTAATAAATATTACTCTTCAAACTCATTCTAGGATGTTACTGATCCTATCTCTAACGAGTTATTATTATAGGATATTACTAATCATATCTCTGATAAATTCTTTCATTTGATTCTAAGTGTCTTGTTCTCGAACTCTGTAAATCAAAGCTCTGATACCAACTGAGACGACCCAAACTTCCCCTTACGGGAAAGCCCGAATTGCTTTGAGGACACGACGCATCAGAATACAGACAGTAGAATATTTCATTGTTATTACAACAATTACATCAAAGTACAAGAATATATCATAGTAGGAATAAATATTATACAGTAGAATTTTTTTATCGGAGATTAAAATCCATAGCAGTGGAAATTTAAAATGTATAAATACAATGTGTAGTGAAAAATACATCAACTGGCACAACTGAATGAAATACACGGATACAAAGCTTTCTGAATATAGCTCCAATTGTAAGCTAGGATCCAGTGAAAATAAATATCTACAAAACCAAAACTACTAGATGCCCGTGTGGAAAATATGGCACCCAGAGTTTAGGTTAAAAACAATAAACTCTGAATCAGTCATGGGACTGGTGTGAGAACTAAAGCAGTTATAAACTTTATTTTATAGTTAGGTAAATCAAAGGACCACGTCGTATATCACGGAACAGGTTTACTACCAAGAATGCCATAAACAAACAGTTTATAAACAACGCAATGCTTTTTGAAAAATGAAGCTAATATAAGGCTCAGGTCCTATCACACAATGCAACGCAAGCCGGAGGATAGAGTTTTACCTTATGATAGCCAAACATGCTTGGTACGTTTTAAAACAAACCATTTTGATATTACTATAAGTGCATAGTGTCAAAATCAACTTCAAATATAAATGTATCAATCGTAGACGGCATATGTACCATATAGTATGTCGCCATATTAGTTTTACAATTAAAACTGCATGATGTTGTATTGGAAACTGGAATTCCATCATGAACCAAAGCAAGGGATCTTCCTTATCGAATTCGAGACACTCTAGCCCATGCCTTAGGACTCAGACTCAGGTGAGCTCTGGGAGCGGTAAGGCCGGCCAACCGTAGCTGATTAGGGTTATTCCTGAACAATGTGTTTCCCTGCCCTATGGGGCATAAATCTGGTCAGTACATCGACCATGTCTAGAGCCATTAGGGACTCAAATCCAAGGTACCTCGCTTTCCATCATCCACATAAGTAAAATTATCTGGGCTCCATACCATGACACCACTTCTAGCTAGAATGAAATGCATGCTCTCCCTACTGTCCCTCATCCCATTTCTAGTTCATACCGGGGTGTGAGGCTCGCAAATTAACGTTATACACAAAGCTATGATATTCAAAGCTGTACTTTGATCATCAACCACAAGACTCTGCTTTTCAACAAAAGTCTTGATCATTTGCATCTTAGCATGCCACACTGACAATTCACGCTATACAACTGATGTCGATCAATATATAACCTCTAAGCTCGTACGTCTCAGAGAAGGGTGTTAAGCAAGAGAATAAATTCTCCGCCACCAAACAGATATATATTTAAAAGAAATCAATCGATACAATAAAATCCAATGTCAGACACACATCCATTTACCAGTCCATTCGGGGTCTGAACGAAACCGTAGGCACCCTATTCCTCATCCCATATGTCCAATACAGAAGGGAGGCCCTCGCATATCCTGTCGATCTCCAAGTACGCTGGGATGATCACCACTTATTACCACGTCTTGGATGTACAGCCCAATCAAGACATCGATAATCATCTAAACGATGTGAAGATCTCTGGTCTTCAACCACCGACTTCATCGTCGACTTTTAGTCGTCGTATCAATTATTCAGAATGGGATAATCCCGGTCTTACTGATTAACTCGTGTATTTTATAATCAAGTGCTACAAAAACACATCATACACCTCATTCCAATCCAGAATATTCTTTTATTCAATATTCTCATTTTTAGGGAAATGTTCCCATTAATTCTATCAAAGATAAATTCCTTTAGAATTATTCTTTAATCTTCCTTTGGATATCATTTCAAAAGATTTTATTTTATCCATTAACAATTCTAAACCAATTTAAGGTTTATAAAACTAGTTGGGATTAGCGAACTTTACTGAAGTAGTCATTTATTTATTAATCTCAATCCCAACCTATTCATCCCATGGAGCGAAACAGGTAGTATTCCATATCTAACACCCACTGTGTTATCAGTAAAATTAATTACCGTTTCCCATTCAAATCTAATTAAAGATTTAACTATCGCTTGGAGTAAAACTGGTGCTACTCCATTCTCGATCATTTCATGAATTCGATAAATTTATTTGTTTCATTCACATTCCAATCTAATTAAAGATTCATTAAAACTCCAACTTGGATTTAATCTCCCAAAATCATTACTCAATTATAATTCAAATTTAAGGAATTAATCTTATCTTTAACTGGGTTAAAGAACTAATGTTATTTAAAACACAGTCCATGATAAACTCAAAATCATCTTCCACAAAAATGGAATTTACACGGAAATCATAACAGTATATAATCAATATAAATTTCTATATCGTACTAATACTATAAATGGAATAACGGCAAGGCCCTTTAAATTCCATAAATAGTACTGTTCTTCCTACACAAAATCTCACTACGATTATTACTAAATCGTATTCCATTCAATTCCAATTTAATATATCAAATTGGAAAATCTTATCTTTGGAAAATTTGCATTAAATCTTAATAAAAATATTTATAAATTTCAAATCATCTCTTCATTGTCAATTGGGTTAAAGAACAAGTGTTATTTAAAACACCATTCACGATAAACCCAAAAATCCAATTTCATTTCAATTCCAACTAAATATTAATTAATTTGTAAATTTCTCTATATCTTATTTAAAAGATTTATTCTTTTCTCATAAGGGTTTTAAAAATGGTGTTATTAAAGACACCATTCACAACAGACCCAAAATCCAATTTGATATTAAATAGAAGGCTTTGAATAGAAATTATATCGGCTTATATTCGATACCAAATTCTAAAGCCAACAAATATCGTATTGGGAATAACGATATATATATCTTCCAAATTCCTCAACAATATTTTTATAATCACGGAATCCAATATCAAAACATTCTGGAGATTATTCCCATTCCAAATCCATTTTAATTTATATATTTTGGAAAAATTCTGGTTATTTCAAAACCAGTTACAAATCCAATTTATTTATTTCTAAAAATAATTGGATTATTATTCTAGTTAATAACTAGTTTATTTACATAAAAATATATTTTTGTCTTTTCTAAAATGGGATATTTCAGCCAAAATCTTTCCACATCATTTATTATGATTTTACATAATTTTTCCATATTTTTAGTAATTTTATTAAGTCCCGTACAGTCGGTTCCAATATCAACCAACGAACTGCATCCATAACGACCTTTTCTGAAATTGATTTGGACATATTTTAAAATCCAACCATTCAAATTTAAATGTCTTATATTCCTTGGAAAGCTCTTTTCGATACGAACCCAAAGTTCTGGTTTTACGAGAATCTGTCGGTCGGATCTCCCGTTACATCAATTTGAAGTTAATGGTCGAAATTCGAGAACGGTCGCTGCATGGCGCATTATTTTTAGGCCATTTAAATATATATAATATATATATGTCATCGATTTCCATTTAAAACTTATTTTATAAATCGTTTATAAATTCATTTTAAAACGATTCCAACTTCTATTTCAATTTTAAATCAAAATTGAATATTGCATATCATTATAATATTAAAATGATAATATTATCAAAATATCAGATTTTGAAATCAATTCTTTTCGATATTTATTTTAAAATGAATAAAATCGATCGATAAACAAGTTTGGGTTAAAATGGTGTTTCTATACTTAACCCGGCTTCATATATTTTTTCATGTCCATCCAAAATCGGACATCAAAATCATATTTTGATTCTTTAATGAATGTTATTTTAAAATATTCGTTCATATTTTGAATCAGAATGCGACTCAATCAATTACCATATAATTTCAGTTATATGGATTTCATACATTGCATGTATTCAACAATAGTGATAAATAATCATTAACCATTCGAACATCATCCAGAGTGCAATTTACAACTGTATAAGCACTAAAATAAATAAATAACGCTCATCACAGCCTGTCAACTAATCGATTGACATATAATTAAATTCAGGGGAGATGTGGGTAAATTATCATCCCCAGACCCATGTGGGTTTTCCAAACAACAACAATCGATTCAAAATAATCACTGGTGAATAAATTTAACCAGTTCTAATTCAATTTGAACTATTTTTCTAATTAGCCAATTTTCACTGTGTAAATTATAAATAGATATTTATAATTTAATTTCAACTACCACAAAATAATATTAAATTGTTTTTAATATTTTAAACATTTCATCATCACAATCAAAACACTATACAGTTAATTAAATCGTCCATGGTGTATGGATGAGGGAGGTGAGCTAATAGGCACCATATACAATTTATAATGATTAAAACTGATAAAAAAATCTACATTGGCAATTCTATATATTTTTATACATGAATACAATAACATGATAAAATATAATTTAGTGAGAAGGAGTTCTCACATTGGGTTCCACTCCATCATTCTTTATTGTTGAATTTCTGAATTTCTGTTTTAGTCTATTCCATTGTCTAGAGCTCGATTTTACGGTTCCAACCTCGCCAAATTCTGATTTCGTTTGGACCAGTTATGAATTATTAAACCTTAAGTACAAAATTAATTAATTAATCAAGATTAACTAATTTTAATTATATCATTAAGGGATTTTAACCCTTCTTCTTCACAGTTGTCCCCAGGAATAACGGCCGCTTCCTTGAACCAAACTTCGAAGTCTAGGGCTCGAAATTGCCCTCAATCCGCTGCGCCGGAGATCCATCAGTCATCACCACGACCTGCGCCAGACCCTCCCCCAGGCATCCCGATGAACTCGGTGGGCCCTCTTATTTGAAAGGAGCGCCCAAAGTCAGCGCTTTCCTTGCCAAAATCCAATTTCCTCACCCCTCCATCTTCGATCAAACTCATATAAGATTGAAGAGCAAACTAATCTCTTTGATTTTGGTTTAAACATCATAGGTTAATTCGATATAGACTAGGAGAAATCGGGGGATTAATTTTCGCTTGTTTATGGCCTTTGAAATTGGAAATTGGCGGCGCATCTGTTAAAGTGGAATGGGCTAGGTTTTTCATTTTAAAGGGGTATATATAATAAATTAAATAATATATTTAATTCGTGGATTTCTTTTTTAACACCACAAACTCCAAATCAAATCCAACGATTGTCGCCCCTAGCTAAATACCCTCATTTCGGACACAATGGAATATCTTTCATAAGCCAATTCGACTGTTTTGATTAGTTTTTGTCAAAATTAAAATATAAATCAGTATATATTGAATTTGAACATACATTTTAATTTGCTGGGGCCACATATTGACTCCAAAAATTACAGAAAAATAAATCTATTATGTTTTGATGATACGGTCCTAACATACTAATTTCGTCGAATTTGGAGTCTGTTTGAAAAATGACCATTTTCCAGTTGATTTAATTCAAACTAAAATTAGCAAACACATTTAAATTCACTACGCTCACATATTAATTTCAAAAATTGTAAATTTTGAAACCTAACAATAATTTCACATTCCGGATCCAACAAAAGTGGTTTCGTCGAAAACGGAGGTCATTTGCAAAATGGCTATTTTTTAGGGCTATATATAATATTAAAATATATATAAATTCGATAGCGATTATTCTAAATTTTAAACTGGGCATAACTTTTATTTTATAAAGTGAAATCTCAGTTTCTTACATTCGTTAGAAAGATATAGTTAAACAGATTCTAACATTTCTCGTTTCATCCAATTCTGATTTATATTAAATTATGTATATTCATTTGAAATTAAAAATCAAATTTTCAAAGTACCGCGCCATTTCAGGCTCGTTTCATAATTAATATAAATTTATACGTTCTAACTTCGATTTAAATAAATTTTTAGTCGTTATTATTTAAAATAAATCATTTTAAATATTCAAAACCCATTAAGATAGCTAAAATAAAAAAATTTAATTGGTTTAGAAATTCCAGGTTGTTATATGCATAACCTGAGGAAATCCTAGCGGGGATACAAGATAAGGGGAAGAGCTTGTATCATCTTGTGTGTGGGACCCGTTTCAGCCACTAACCCATATAACGGTATCGAACGAGGACTCCGCCCTAGGTCGGAGTCGGGGCACGCTTACTGAGCTAATTGTAAGAAATCAAAACAAGAAGGACGGTGCAGGCGGCGCAAACCAACCGGGGACATGTGCGTGCATGAGCCGGGGCGGAAGGGGATAAGATGACTGCTGCACTAGTAGATATGGTTGTGCATAAGGGTTGCCACATTAGAAAGTGATACCTCAAACTATGGGGCCAGCACAGGGTATCTACGGAGCAGGGAGTCGATCGATTAGGGTAGTAGTTAGGGTACATCTAGACTCTAGTAAAAAGTTTAGGAGCCTGTTGGGCTGGGCTGCCTGTGGATTATATGGGGTTAAAATCTCTCACCAGAAGTACGCCTAAGTCTACAATCTTCTAGTTGTTGGGATCATCTCATTCTGGGTATACTAGCATTAGTGCATAAAATAAGAGTAATCGTTAGAGAAGCGTATACACTGTATCATGTTTACCTTGTCATACCTGCCTTTTTGATGTTATCTTTCTTATCCACTTTATATGCATGTCATCCTACTTTTACTTATTTACTTTCAAAAAGTAACTGGACTCGCCAGACTTTATGTCTGGCCCTTTTTGTTTCCTCTTCTTTCTTCCATTCCCCAATAGGTTCTCAGGGTGGGAATACTCAAGCTTCACCAAGATTCTGCTATCATTTTGCTAGAGCTGTTAGATGTATTGCTCGAGCTCCTATCTTTGCTACTACGACTATGATTTTACTTGGGGATTTTTCTTCTTTTATTCTATAATTTGATGTTTAAAAGCAAGATAGAAGTTTTTTATCATGTATTGAATTTATATAATACAAACATTTGATGTCTTGAACCACAATGCTTTATGATTAATGAAGTTAGTTTTTATTCCACTGCTATTTTTACATCTGTATTGTAATGTTTCTGTTTCTGTTTACTATAACACTTCCTGAAACTTAATGCATTCTCTTAATGAGTGACATTAACAGATGTGGGGTGTCACACTTGGTATCAGAGCTGAAGGTTATTAGATTAGATAAAAGTTTTTGAAAATTATTTTCAAAAAGGTTTTAAAAGAAAGCATTTCAAAAAGAAAAGTCTGTTTTGAAAAACAGATTCCCCAAAGCTATATGTAATATCTTTCGACCCTTTGTTTGAATCTCTTTCCTTTTCTTTTCAGCATGTCTGGGGAATCCAATATTCCTGAGGGCGTTATGATACCAGGCTGGTTCCGTAGGTATCTAGAGGCCACGGCGCCTACCGGTGGCCAAGTTGACATTCCTCCCCTAGCTGCACCCGTCATTCCTCCTTCTCCTACAAGAGCAGATAATTTCGCTAAGATCTACAAAGATTTATGTGCCATGGGAGGGAAGCCGTTCTATAGAACCGAAACATTCGTAGAGGCAAGGAATTGGCTTAAGGAGACTGAAGACTTGTTTGGAATTTTCGAAGTATAAGATCGAAGGAAGATTCAGTTAGCTGTGTGGCTTCTGAAGATGAAGCTTCATTCTGGTGGGAAGTTACCCAAGCTGAACGTCCAGTAGAGACATGGGATGATTTTAGAATGAGGTTTGAAATGAAGTTTCTTTCTCAAGTTGAGAAAAGCATGTAAATGGAGAATTTCTTGGTGCTTATACAAGGAAACATTATTGTTAAAGAATATGTGAACAAATTCAACCAGCCAGCATGGTTTGGATTGGAACTACTAGATACTCTGCATAAGAAAGCTTTGTAGTTTGCTAAAGGGCTGAATGAACCCCTTCATTGGTTAGCTATGTCCCATATTCCAATGGGAGCTACTTTTGAAAGGCTTGTTGATATGGCCTTGATGCACGAGGAAGGCAAAGGAGAAAAGAAGGAAGTTAAGGTTGAGGAAACAACGCAAAACAAGAAGGTATGGCCCAAGAAGGGAAAACAACAACAACAAAAGAAAGGCAGAAAGAATGACAAGGCTAAGGATAAGAGGAAGTGTCACAATTGTGGGAAAGAGGGTCACTTGGTCAAGGACTGCAAAAGAAGGAAGAATACTTGCTACAGCTGTGGAGAGGTCAGACGCTTTGCTAGGGAGTGCCCGAAGAAATAGGGACAAGGTCAAAGGGTAGGAGCTTTTGGAGGGCAGTTGCATGCTCTCGTGGCCAGTGCTCCGAATAGAGGTAGGAAATTTCCGTGGAAGGTTTGATTTATCTTTCCAATCATCCTAGTAGAACTCGTCTGGCACTTCACATTCATTTATATCTAGTTCTGTGGTTGAATCTCTACACTTAAATACTAGTATGGTAGTGGATCCTGTTATTGTCTCAAACCCTATTGGTAGTTCGGCACATTTATCCATGATTATTTGGGGTTTGAGAATATCTGTGTTAGGCATTGAGTTTGAGTGCGATGCGTATGTGCTCGGTTTTATAGGCTACAGTTTGATTCTAGGGATGTATTGGCTAGCCAAGTATGGTGCTATTCTGGATTGTGAGAAGAGGGTGGTTAGGCTTCTGACTTGTCATGGGAGGACCCTCGAGATTTCTTGTGACCTGCAAGGATCTGTTATTCTTAGTTTTCTAGGGTCTCTTGATGCATCTATCGATGATCTGCAATCTGTTCCAGTAGTCC
Source organism: Allium sativum (assembly GCA_030737875.1). Lineage (NCBI taxonomy): Eukaryota > Viridiplantae > Streptophyta > Magnoliopsida > Asparagales > Amaryllidaceae > Allium > Allium sativum. The sequence goes on from CM060916.1 coordinate 960,691,050, forward strand.
GAATTTATCCTGATGTTTTTGATGAGGTATGGGGCTTACCTCCAAGGGGCGAGATCGATTTTCATATAGTGGATAATGCAAGGCCAGTTGCATTACCTGTGCTCCATACGGCTCCAAGGGAAAGGAGGGAGCTTAGAAAACAAGTAGGGGAGCTAAAAGGATTTATTAGGCGAAGCATATCTGAATGGGGTGCTCCAGTAGTATTCGCGACTAAGGCGGATGGTTCGCTTTGCTTGTGTATAGACTATAGGGAGTTGAATAAACTCACTAAGAAGAATAGGCACCCACTCCCAAGTATAGATGACTTGTTAGGGCATCGATATTCCCTCAGTTAAACCTAGCCATGGGGTTTCATCAGTTGAGGGTGGCTGAGGACAATATAGACAAGACCGCTTTTAGGACTCCAGATGCTTTCTTTGAATGGCTCGTTATGCCTTCCGGGTTGATGAATGCACCCTCATATTTTGTTGATCTGATGAGTAGGGTGTTTCGGGAGTTTCTAAATAAATTTGTCATAATCTTTGTTGATGATATCTTGATCTTTTCAAAGAATGAAGAAGTGTATGCCCAACATTTAAGGGAGGTTTTGAAAACTCTCCATGCACATCAGCTTAAGGCAAAGTTCTCCAAGCGCCATTTTTGGAGAAAAGAGGTGAGATTCCTAGGGCATGTGGTTTCCAAAGAAGGGATAGCAGTAGATCCCGCAAAGGTGGTTGCAGTTCAACATTGGCAGATTCCAAAGAATGCAACGGAGGTGAGAAGCTTTCAGGGTTTAGCAGGCTATTATAGGAAGTTCATTAAGGACTTCGCAAAAATATTAGCCCCACTCACCAGGCTGACGAAGAAGAATCTGGCATTTTCAGGGGATATAGATTGTGATGTTGCTTTCTAATGATTGAAGAGGGCTCTGACAACAGCCCCAGTCTTGACCTTGCCCGATGGGAACAAAGTATTTACAGTATACACTGATGCATGTGGTACAAGGCTTGGTGCGGTTATGATTCAAGAGGGGAGGGTAGTATGTTATGGAGGTAGACAGCTAAGGGTTCATGAGAAGAACTACCCTACCCAGGACTGAAAGCTAGATGCCATAGTGTTCGCGCTTAAGACATGGCGTTATTATTTTCTTGGAGAGAAGTTCGAGTCGTACACCAATCATAAATCTCTCAAGTACTTGTTCTCGTAGAAGGATCTTAATTTAAGGTAGCAAAGATGGATGGAGTTCCTAGCATCATAGACTTTGAGTTTGCTTATACCCCTGGCAAGAGTAATGTGGTAGTAGACACACTGAGTAGGCAGAGGATGACCTTAAGTCCTCTGTTTGTGGAAAGGAAAAGCTTGGAGTACATATCGACTTTTGACTTTAGACCCTCCACCGAGTTTTTGCCTGATTTGTTTGCATCGCTAGAGATACAACCTACTCTTATGGATCAGATAGGTGCTTCGCAACGAGATGATCCATAGATTTTAGATATCTTGGATAGGCTTAGTCAAGAGGAGACTTCTAGACACCTCAATAGATATTCCATAGACGAAAAAGGGTAGTTGCGACGAGATGGAAGGCTTTGTGTCCCCCAAACTGGAAGTTTTCTAAAGACAGACCTAGAAGAAGCCCATCATTCTAAGATGACTATTCATCCAGGCGGTGATAAGATGTATAGGGGTATGAAGAGGGTTTTCTTTTGGACTGGGATGAAGAAAGATGTGGCAAAGTTTGTTTCTCAATGTTTGGTTTGTCAGCAAGTCAAAGCTGAGCAAAAGAAGCCCGATGGTTTATTTCATCCTTTGGAGGTTGCACAATGTAAGTGGGAAAGTGTCTCTATGGATTTCATAGATGGTTTGCCTAGATCAAAGAAAGGCAATACTGGTATCTGCGTTGTGGTGGATAGACTTACTAAGAGCGCCCATTTCATTCCAGTTAAGAGTAAGAGAATGGCAGCATGGTTGGTAGCAGCTTATGTTCGAGAGAAAGTTCGTCTTCATGGAGTATCTTCCAATATCATAAGCGATCGTTACCCCCATTTTCACTAGTGAATTTTGGAGGAGCTTGCAAGAAGCATTAGGTACACAGTTATGTTTGAGCACCGCTTATCATCCTCAGACCGATGGACATACGGAGAGGGTGAACAGAGTTCTGGAGGATCTTTTGAGGCTGTGTATCCTAGACTTCGGAGGGACTTGGGAAGAGCATCTTCCTTTAGTAGAATGCGCCTACAACAATAGTTATCAAGCTAGTATTGGCATGCCACCCTTCGAAGCATTATGTGGACGACCCTATAAATCACCAACTTGTTGGTGGGAATCTATAGAAAGACTATTACTTGGACCAGATATGGTTAGCGAAACGTCCAAGAAGATTGATCTTATCCGACGACGAATGAAGACCGCTCTAGACAGGCAGAAATCCTACGCTGACAAGTGAAGGACTGACATCGAATTTGAAGTAGGAGATATGGTTTTCATTGAAGTGTCACCTAAGGAATGTGGTTCGCTTCAGAACTGTGGGGAAATTGGCACCAATATTTGTAGGGCCATTTCCCATAACGGAAAGGACTGGCCAAATGGCCTATAGAGTAAAGCTACCAGAGAGATTGTCCGAAGTTCATGATGTTTTCTACGTTTCTCATTGGCAGAAATGCTTGCATGATACAATATAAATAATTGAGTCGAGTGTGTTGGAGGAAGTATAGGTGGAACAGGAGGCGACAATCAGACGAGTTCCTTCCTGTATTCTTGGATCAGAAGTTAAGAAGCTACGCAATAGAGAAGTCAAGTTGATGAAAGTTCAGTAGGGAGATAACCCAGAGGATGCGAGTTGGGAGACCGATGACAAGATTCATGCTTCGTACCCTTTTCTTTTCGAGGGTATGTTCTTAGCTCCTTTCCAAAGTTTTTATCTATGCTTGTTTCTATCATTTAAGTATGTCCTATCGATCGAAAATTCGACCTTTAGGTAGGAATCCCACGAATGTAAACATGTGTTTGAGACATGTTATGTTTGATGGATGCAAGTGTTCACTCGTGATTGCTCATGGATGCATATACACACACATTAGGCACTAGGTCGGCTCAATCACTCTCATATTGCATATGGATGTGTGTGCATTTTTCTTTCTTTTAATGGATGGAAATGGATGTATCATCATATGGATGTTGCATTTGGACAGATGATTGTGCATACATATAGAACTTACATGTTATAATAGGATCGTTGCATACATGTTGGATTCATGACACTAACATACATTGCATTAAGGAGGTCGACTGAATTAGTAGACCGCATGATCTTCGTATTAGTATTGGGACATATACACACACCTTTGCATATGTTCATATAAACATTAGAAATCTTTTTAAGGACAATGGATGCCAGTGATTGGTAGATGAGTAGATGGATGTGGATGGTAGAATATACATTCTTCTTAAATTGGAGATGTCGGGGACGAAATCCTTTGAGTAGGGGAGAATGTAACCGTCCATAATTTTAACAACACTAAAGAGGATAAATTAAGCAATAATTAATTTAATATTCAGAATTAAGGGAAAGAGACTGCGTCATTGCGTCCGTCTCAAAATTCTGGTCAAGATAGACATTTGGTTTGCGTAAAACGGACAACGTATGAAGAAGTTATTAAGGTCTGAAGTTTGTATATGCGCAAGGGAATATATATATATGTATATGTTTATATATAGGGTCTAGAAAATCAAATTTCAGTTCAAAATTTCAAAATCGCAGAAATTTGGGTGAGCGGAAAAATCCCGCCTAGGGGAGTCGACCCCTTAAGGAGGTGTCGACCCCTGGGTCGACCCCTGAAGGGGGGTGTCGACCCATTGGTCGACCCCCTAAGGGGTGGGTTGACCCCCCTAGGGCACACGTTGCAGATCGGTTTTGGGGGATGACAGCTATAAATATAGCCTCATTTCTCCAGTTTTCTTACACTGAAAACAATGGAGGCCTAGATGCTGTCGTTGCCTGGACCGAACCAAACCTTTTTCTTCTTCTGCAATCAAGTTAACCAAGTTATTCAAGTGTAGATCTGTGATTCAATCTATGCTATTCTTCTTCGGCCTTTCTAGATACAAATTCTGTGAGTTTTAAGTTACTTTTAGATTAAAATAATTAAAAAGTAAAACATGATATGACTATAATTTGGATCTATGCCTGTAACTGCTTGAATCATGTCAGATCTGTAATAACTCGTGAATCCATGATATTCAGACATAACTATGACTTGGATCTTAACCTTTATCATGTCAGATCTACCTTTGATTATAGATCTAATTTGCTGCTTAGATCACCTTGTACCTATCATGTTTGTGGTTAAATTGGATTTGTTACTAGTTGGACATCTAAAATACTATTTAGATCTTATCATGCCTGTTATGACATCCCTACTATGTTATAAACAATTCTATTATCTTATGTTCACCAGATCTGTCCTTATATGCCCATCTTATCACTATGCCACTATATGTTTATGTCAATTTTGTTAGTATAATCGTCTTTGTCATCTTCCCTTTATCTTTCCCTTTTATTTTGCATAGCCAGGCTACTTTCGAGCCTAGGCATGCCGCTGAAATATGCGAACGCGTTAAACGTGGAACGAAGGGAATAACATTGAAATTGGGCATAACTTGTAAATAGGGATTTTGGCATAACTTGAATAATGTTTATGTATATGAATTTTGGGCATATAATTCATTATGAACATAATTGGTAAAAAAGGGCATGAAACCTATAACGACATAGGTAAAAATTGGTTAGTAAAGAAATGCCTAGGATTACAGTAATTAGAAATTGTAATTGTGCCTAGACACGAGGTTAGATTACATTTGTGGTGGAAGTCTTCTCGGAACTGCCCGACATATCTAGCGACTACAAGTCGCGAATCTAATGTGAGCGGTCTAGGTACACAAATACGAGGCATGCTATGACACAAGGTTAAACCCAACTTGTGGAAGAAGTATGGCCGGAGCCGCCCGGCATATCCAGCATCCGCAAGTTGTAGGCTTAATGTGGGAGGTCTAGCACATTATAACCATAAATGGACATGGTAATGAATTGGAATACTTAACCTAGTTGAATCCATAGGGATTGTACGAACATGAACTTGTATAGGGGTTAAGTAAATTTGTTTGAACAGTGGGTGGGTTAAGTAAATATAAGGGGGTGGGAAATATTTATATATAAGCCCACAAACTTAACCTGAGGGGTTATGTAATTAAAGCCACAAATAGGTGTACATAACCTGAGGGAATCCTAGTGGAGATACAAGACAAGGGGGAGAGCTTATATCATCAAGTGTGTGGGACCCGTTTTAGTCACTAACCCATATAACGGTATCGAACGAGGTCTCTACCCTAGGTCAGAGTCGGGGAATGCTTACTAGGCTGATTATAAGAGATCCAAACGAGGAGGACGGTGTGGGTGGCGCAAGCCAACTGGGGACATGTGCGTGCATGGGCCGGGAAGAAGGGGATAAGACGTTCGTGACACTAGTAGATATGGTTGTGCACAAGGGTTGCCACTTCAGGAATTGATACCTCCGACTATGGGGCTAGCACAGGGTATCTACGTAGTAGGGAGCCGATCGATTAGGGTAGTAGTTAGGGTACATCTAGACTCTGGTAAAAAGTTTAAGGGCCTGTTAGGTTGGGCTGCCTGTGGATTGTATGGGGTTAAAACGTCTCACCAGAAGTATGCCTAAGTCTACCATCTTCTAGTTATTGGGATCATCTCATTCTGGGTATACTAGTATTAGTGCAGAGAATAAGAGTAATCGTTAGAGAAGCGTATACACTCTATCATGTTTACCTTGTCATACCTGCCTTTTTGATGTTATCTTTCTTATCCACTTTATATGCCTGTCATGCTACTTTTACTTAATTACTTGCTAAAAGTAACTGGACTCGGCAGACTTTATGTCTGACCCTTTTTTCCTCTTCTTTCTTCCATTTCCCCACAGGTTCTCAGGGTGGGAATACTCAAGCTTGACCAGGATTCTGCTATCATTTTGTTGGAGCTGTTAGATGTATTGCTCAAGCTCCTATCTTTGCTACTATGGCTACGATTTTATTTGGGGATTTTGCTTCTTTTATTTTGTACTTTGATTTTTAAAAGCAAGACAGAAGTTTTTTTATGGTGTATTTGTTTTATATAATGCAGACATACGATGTTTTGAACCACGATGCTTTATGATTAATAAAGTCAGTTTTTATTCTGCTGCTATTTTTATATCTGTCTTTAATGTTTCTTTTTCTGTTTACTATAACTCTTCACGAAACTTAATGCATTCTCTTAATGAGTGACATTAACGGACGTGGGGTGTAACACAAATCACATGAATTGGAAGCGATGTATGCATATTAGTGACACTCGCGTTTCATGCTCCGCGGATGGACATTTGTGGCACCGTAAATGGCATTTGGTTGTTGAGTATTTATTTACATGGATGATTTAGTGTTTTGTGTATTGTGATTGTGATGTTTAACATATCGATGCATTGTATACATCATATATATGCATTGTATAAATCTATATATGCATTGTAAAAATTATATATATGCGATATATAAAATGGTCATGAATTGAAATAAATATTTGTTCGTTAAAAATATAATTTTTAACATATATATGCGATATATAAAATGGTCATGAATTGGAATAAATATTTGTTCATTAAAAATATAATTTTTAACGTATATATGTGATGAATAAAATTGGCATGTAATGAAATAATTATTGGATGGTTAAAAATATATTTATAACTATATATGGAATATTCAATTTTGATTTAAAATTGAAATGGAAGTTGGAATCGTTTTTAAAATGAATTTATAAACTAATTTTAAATGGAAATCGATGATATTTATATTATACATATTTAATGGCTTGAATAGAACGCGCCGCGCAGAGACCGTTCGCGAATTTCAACCATTAACTTCAAATTGATGTAGTGGGAGATCCGACCATCGAATTCTCCTAAAATTGGAACCATTGGGTCCGTATTGAAAAGATCATTCAAATGAATATATGGGATTCAAATTTGAACGGTTAGATTTTAAAATATGTCCAAATCAATTTTGGAAAAGATCGCTATGAATGCAGTTTGATGGTCGTTATTGGAAACAGACTGTAAAGGCCTTAATAAAATTATTAAAAATATGGAAAAATTGTGTAAAATCATAATAAATGATTTGGAAATATTTTGGATGAAAAATTCCAAGTTTGGAAAGATAAAAATATATTTTTATCGAAATGAACTAGTTATTGACTAGAATAATAATCCAATGTTTTTAAATAAATAAATTGGATTGAAAAAGGGGTTTTAAAATAATTAGAAATTTTCCAGCGTATGAATTGGAAAGGATTTGAATGGAAATAATTTTCGGAATATTTCGATATTGGATTCCGTGATTATACGGATATTGTTGAGGAATTTCGAAGATATAGATATCGTTATTCCCAATACGGTATCCATTAGTTTCAGAATTCGATGTTGAATATAAGTCGATATTATTTCTATTCAGAGCCTTATATTTAATATCAAATTGGATTTTGGGGTTTATAGTGAACATTATTTTAAATGACAGTCGTTCTTTAACCCAATTAACAGTGAAGATATGATTTGGAATTTATAATCGTTTAAATAAGATTAATGGAAATTTTCCAGAGTAAAGTTTACCAATTTAATATATCAAATTGGAATTGAATGGAATTCAATTTGGTAATAATCGAGATGAGCTTCTGTAAATGAAGATGGTTACTATATACGGAATTTAAAAGGCTTTGTCGTTATTCCATTTATAGTATTGATTTGATACGGAAATTTACATCGATTATATACTATTATAATTTCCGTGAAGATTCCATAGTTAATGGAAGATGATTTTGGGTTTATCGTGAACTGGGTTTTAAATGACATCTGTTCTTTAACCCAGTTAAAGGCAGGATTAATTTCTAGAAAGTTGAATAATCATTAATTAATGATTTTTGATATTAAAACCAAGTTAGAGTTTTAATAAATCTTTAATTAGATTAGAGTGAATAAATGGTAATTAAATTTACCAAAATATGAGATGTGATATAAACCAAATATTCTTGGTTTTTGGTATTGAATGTGATTGATTGATTGTCTGGATTGTGCTCAACTATTTTATGAGCAAAGTATGCTTTTACATTTAGCATTGGGTTGGGCAGAGATATTTGTATGCTAACAGCTTTTGAAACACTTCACGATTTGACTATGAGATGTGTAGCGATGTTGTTGTGTTCATTTCAAATTTAATGAATGATTTTGAAATGATATTTTTCTTAAGTGAAAAGAAATGTATTCCCGATTTTGGATAGAGAATGTTTTATAAAAATGTTTTATAAAACAGAAAGGATTTCGAGGCCTAAACCCAATGTTGTCAAAATGATTTCGAAATGTATTATGTGTTTGACATTGTGGTTCATCACATAACTGATTAGTTGCTATTGATGATGTATCTGTTTGGTGGCAGAGTATTTATTCTCTTGTTTAACACCCTTCTTTAAAACGTACGAGCTCAAAGGTTATGTGATTAATAGTGACTGATCATATGTGTGGATTGCTAATGTAAAGTACTATATTTTGGAAAGTATATGTGATTATTATGTTGTGAAATGATTTTCCCTACTTGGGGATATAAAAATGATTTAGTATGTGGCTAAAGATTCCGGTAACCCTGGATGACTAAAAGTATGAGATGGCGGTGTAGTCCCCAAGGGCGTAGGATTGTGCATTGTTAGTGTAGCCTGCTCCATATTGGGAGGTGCATATATATATATATATATATATATCGAGTGGGAGAGGCGCGTACAGCCTTGTCTGAGGGCTGAATACCTCCCGATATTTGCTTGCATACTTGTTTGTATGCATTGTTATGTTTTGGAATTCATATTTCCAAATGTTTTTGGTTTGAGATACCGAAGTGAAATCTATTATGATATGAAATCTAGATATGTATTTCATATGATTTGAAATAAGGAATCGGGAAATAAAGTCCAACGGAATAATTTCTGTAAAATGAATTGGATTTCGAAAAAAATCTATATTTGGGACTAAGCCTAAATGGGTAGATTGGAAAATTTCATGTTGTATGATGCATTGTAGATCCATATGTCTATTATTGGTTATTGTTTATGCACTGGTATTCATGGGGTAAACCCGTTTCGTGACATACGGCGTGGTCCCGTGATATGCCTCACTTTAAAGTAAAATTTTAATAACTGTTATTAGTTCTCACACCAGTCCCATGACTGACTCGGAGTTTATTGTTTCTACCTGAACTCTGGATGGTCATATTTTCCACATGGGCAACTTGTAGTTTTGGTTTTGCAAATTATTTCATTTAGCAGGATTATGGATCGAAGCTTAAAGCTGTGTCCAGAGCATTGATAGTCCACCGCTGTGTTAGTTTATTTGTTTCCACTGCATTGTCTTACATTTATTATAAATTTATTTTCCGCTATATATTATTTTCGATACTCTGATATTCTGTACTCTGATGTAACATTATTATGATGTTTATAAAAGTCTTTTGATGTTTGTACCGATGTGTTGTGCGCCCAAAGTTAGCGTTTCTGCCTTCTTGGTTCAATTTAAGTCGGTTTAACGATCGATTTGGATCGATTGAGAAGGAGGCTCGTTACACGCCGCCTTCTGAATCACCTCTTTATTCTTGCAAGAAGATTTCCCATGTATCCTCTAGAGTTTGCGGATAGTCTTTGGTCTATGAAAAATCACGATGCCAAAGGATTCGTGCATAAAATGTTAACACTTGGGTGCTAAGGTTCTCCTGCATTTCCTCAGCCTCGACCACTTTGGTTTCTATTCTCGAACCTCTTCATCATGTTTAGCTTGAGTGGTGGACACGAATTCAAGAGCTGCATCGATATTGGACTCAGCGTCCCCTCTGGCTTTCTCAGAAGCTGCCAACTGAGCCATAGGATATGCGTTTTCATGTACCAAAACCTTGATTTTGGCGTTTTCCTGTGCCAACTTATCTTTCTCATGATCGGAAGAAACTAGTTCCGCAATCAGAACTTCATTCGTTTCTGACACCAGCTTCAGCTCGTCCTTGACTGACTTGGTTAGGAGCGACCACTCACTGAGCTTAGTATTCATCCTAACATGCACGTTATCCAGCTCGTCCTTAGTGCAGTCATATCACTTCTTCATCTCTGCAAGCCTATATACGCACACGTCTAAATCTTTTTGAGTGGATCTCAGGATGTTTTTACCATTATACCACTCCTTATTCATGTTAAAAATCTCGAGCTCGAATTTTCGAATAGCCTCAGACAATCTCCTTGCATAAGTATACATCTCTCGATATTGTGAGATGATAAAGTCAACATCATATATGTACCTGTCTTCAAAATACTTTGTAATAGGTTTTAAGAAAGACAAAAATTGAATATGATTGAAGCACAAATCTGGGAACGTTTCAACCAATAGCTTCTTCCTCTCCTCTATAGACAATTCTTGGCTCCAAGGAGGTGCAGCCTGGATCTTTTTATCTTTGCGCCCGCCTGACGGTGTGGCGCTCCCATGTTGTGAAGGAGTCTTCTTGGATTTTGATTGGGGAGCCGTAGGAAGCTTGGACTGAGAGGAGTCCTTAGTTAGGGAGTTCTCACTAGAGGTTTTTCTTCGGATCCTCATCCAAACTTATCATGAATGCGATGACTGGAGTCACGACGGTGTTTTTTCTGTCAATCTCCTTTTTCTGCTTCTGATCCGTGTCAAGTTGCCAAAGCGCCAATTCTTTCTCCATTTTCTTCTCTCTTTCCCTCTCCTTCTCCCTGGTCCTTTGTCGCTCCAATTCTTTGCTATTCCGCCTATCGGATCAATCACATGAATCCTGGTGTGAGGAGCTTCCGTGGTCAGGGCTACTGTCAGAAATCCATGAACCAAACTCTTCGACATATTTCTTCAGCTAGTTATTACACCTGCAATTCAGGAATAGAGTTCAAGTTAGGATTAAGAAAGCATACGACAAAAGAGTGTTGTGACTGCAATGATCGTCTCAAGTGTGTGGCAGTGACCACCCAATGGACCAGAGCCTGAACTTTGGCTAGTTGATATGGTTAGCCCCGCTTTGGTAGGTGTGATTTCCTCGTCGAAGGTCGGAAAAAAGGTGTTGTAGCCCAGAAACTCGGAAGAATAAATAGTATCCGGTAAAGGCAGATTGACAAAATCCTAGAATGAAGACATCGATTCCTCTGGCCGAGAATCATGAACTGAGATTTGATTGGAGGTGGAGTTTTAGGAGGGGACTACTCCTTCATAGTCGTGGTATCTTTTGGAGGAGAAGCCATGGATCCTTCCTCAACGATCTTTTTTGCAGGATCCTTGGTGACTATATCTTTGGGAGATGGAATCTCGGCTCCCTCACTAGTTATATTTTCAAGGAATTTCTCCTTCTCCCCGAATGAGGCTCCGGACTAGAACCAGTAGTTTCCTTGCTCTTCTGGACCCCTTAACCTTGACCTTAATCTTGGTCGTAGATGTCACTTCTCCCCCGACTAGGGGCACATCTTATGATCCCGCTGAAGCTGGAGGTATTATGGTTACTACTGAGGACTGAGAAAGTGAAATCGATGAAGAAATTCATTGATAAGGCAATGCTTGACACTTGGCGAAACCGTTGGAGCATTTATCAGTGCAATTAAATGATCTTGATACATCCACTCTTGTGGCTTCTTCAAAGTCGAACCTGAAGATTAGGATAAACGTTAAAAATGCATTGAGTAAAACTTAAGAAGATGGATAGGAACTTGAATCTTAGTGGACTGAATCCCTCGCCTAGCACAACCCTTTTAATGACGAACATAAAACTAGTTTGGTCTTATGTCACCTACATTGCTGATTCCCTCATTAATTGTTGGGTGCAGACTCAACATAAATGAACAATCGGGGTTACTTGGCGATGCTTGAAGTTATAATAAAAGACGACGTCATCAAAGGTGGGATCCTCACCCAAAACTTCCATATAAATTATGTACAATGTATAGAGGTCAGAATATGCCATTGGGTGAAGCTGCATCAGTGCTATGTTCATGCATCAAAGGAAGTCAACGATGAAAGGATGAAGAGGGAGGATTACTCCCTACTGTACACATTTGTCGACTGATTACCATATAGCCTTCCCGAGGGTTATGAGGCCTTTCTAAAACATCAGGAACTCGAACATCATCACAGGGAATCTTATGTTTTAAGCACAACCACCTTAGCCATAACTCATCCATAGTCGACACCCAAGAGTCGCAGGGACTTTTCAGAAAAACAGCATCCCAAAATGCATCAAGGGCCCTATTATGTCCCTCTCCTCCTATTTTCTCATCCAAAGAGGTCCCTTATCTGGAAGATTCTATATTCTCATAAACATCAACTTCAAACTATGGGTAACCGCTATCAGTGCTGGGCTCCGATGTGCAGGCTTTTGGGTCAGATATTGTTTCGTGAGCTTTGCCTTTCTCAGCTTCTAAGAATCGAGTGGAATATATTCTAGACATGCTTGTTGTACTATCCAAGAAATAGTGATGGTTAGAGTAAAGTAACATGTGCCTCCCTCTGTGTGTGTATTAGTGCATGTAGTGCAAACGTGTTTGAAAAGTAATGGAAGGAATCGTCGAATTCATGTGATTGTTTGGCTCAGAAGACCACTGTTCCCAACCTTCTAGCCGAGTCCTGCCAGTCACTCAACACATGTCATAACGTTGCAGGAAATTATGTCTTGATGTTCAGAATATTTGAAGTCATATACTATGTGACACTGATTTAGGTCCTGAAAGGCTTTATCCTAACTGTTCAAGAGTGCTTGTTCGATACCGAGTTGTTCATCAGTATTACGTCATGTAGAGTTGTTTAGATTATTCGATTGGATGGAAGTGCTAGAAGGATTTGTCTCAAATATTTAAGTCCTAGATTGAGAAACTCCAGCTCAAACTCTCCTTTTTCGAGAGGCCCCGGATTGAACTTTCCTAGTTTGAGAAACTCCAGATCGAGTAATCCTAGATTAGAAGACTTCTGATCAATGGCCCTTGTTTGGGGATCCTCATCTCAAATTTCTTGGATTGAATGGATCTTTTCGATCCGAGTTCATATGACTTCTCCAGGCATTCGTGTCTCCTTGTTCCAGTCCTTTGAGCCCACTTAGCATCTATTTCCATGTCCCTTCGAGCAAATATTTTGATCTAAAGCCTCGGATTCGTCCTCTATCTTCTTCTTCCCCTACTAGTTCCTCTCGAATCTCCATTACACCATGACAACACAAATTCCCCATCTCCTTTGACGCCACTTCCAAACCACCAAAAATGATTCTGTTCTGCCAACGCGAGGTCACAACCACCACCAGTGATAGCCCCAACACCATGAACGACATCGATAGTCACTAAGACGTAGGACATCAATTCCATTGCGAATCGAGATAACCATGTGGATTCAATGCATAAGTCGCATATATTAACAAATGAAAACATGAATTTAAACCCACCATTAATCCGAATTTGGAGTTGAAAAGGATTCAGACAAATAGGGTTTTGCGATCTCTCGATTTAAAGCTACGATCGGTAGAAGGAAAGAGTAAAGAATGGAATATGGGTGTATGCCAGTTTATATAACAAAGAGGAACGGCTTTTCAGCTTCTTCGAAAGTGACATGCTAACTATTCCAAAAGTCTTTTGTATGAACTGAAAATGCACGAATTGTTTTCAGGTCGAACGGATCAATCCGGTGTAAAGACAAAATTTTCGGATTGAAATCACGCATTGATGTCAATCCTAACAAAAAATAAAAAAATATAGGAATGCTCCCACCTGTAGCCTCAAGTCCTAGATAACTCGCCAATATGACAAACTCATGTGATATAAATGGTCCGAATCGATCTTGGTGTTTGCAAGAAAAAGTCATTTGAAAACGACTTGTATGTGTATATTCACGTAAAGGAGCCGATGACTCAACATTATTCAAAATGGGTGAATTCAACATTTTGACTTGACAAGGTTTGAACGATTTACCTGTTTGTTGCAACTACTCCGATCAAAGACTTTAGCCTGCCAAGTAGCAACAAGTGCGACTCTGGATGTGATCTTCTACTTATACATAGCAGAAGGAATCAAGAGTCACGACTTTACGAAAAGAAGCAGTTGTTCACCATTTCTTACTTGGAAATGGACAACATCTTAAGGAAGGACAACTCAACAGATTCAAAGCACATCCCATCTATGACACGATGTACTTTATGGGGTAGAGTGTTGACCTTCCGTTTGGCAAGGCTGTAAAAGGTTCAGATATTCACAGTCAAGAGCTTCAAACCTCAAAATCATGCCAAGCTAAAGATTTACTCATGGTTTGAAATAGATAGATCAAAGGATATGGTTCGCACTATTATTCATCTCCAGATCGAACAAGACATACCCCAGGATTTGGAGCTTTCGGTTCGAACGAAGCCCGGATCGAATATATCGATCCATGTCCTATTCGATCCAAAGAAGGACAACTACATTCCAGCTCCACCACTCCTCCCACTAACTCTTGCTACCCAGATCTTGCACCACATGTCAACCCTCAAACCGACACATCTAAAGCCGACCCACCATCTTCCGGAAACGTTGATGTAACTTTTATGTAACCGCCTCCACTACTCTCATGCAATTTTGGTTCGAAGGCCACATATGTGAATCAAACCCGGCCATGTCTAAACCTATAAATATGCCATTTTGAGGGCAATTTAAGGATTTTTAGCAATCTTATTGCTCACTCATCTTCTCAACAACAATTATCCAATTTATTTTCGGATTCTACCATTATAATTCGAAAGTTAAGGCATTGTATTTCGAGTGTTTGGAGATTGTAAGTCTTGTATTTGTAATTTCTTAGTGAATCAAGAAATATCAAGTGGACATAGGCTCGTTAACACTGAATCACTCTAAATTGTGTGTGTAACAACCCGAATTTTTATAACATGTTAATACAAGAATCAAGGCAGAATTAAATTTTAAAATAAGAATCAAGAGAAATGGGTTGCGCTGTTGCGTTCGTCTCGGAATTCTGGTTGGAAACGAGTCCGAAATTTCGTAAATCGGAGTTCGTATGACAGAGATATGGCCTCTAGAAGTTTCACGAAAAATTAGAAAACGAAAACAGATTTTCAAATTTCGAATTTAGCCCCAAATAGACTGGGTCAGAAAATTTCCCGCCCAACCCTAGGTCGACTGGGGAGTCGACCCCCCAGGACCAGGTCGACTGGGGAGTCGACCTGGGTGTCGACCTGGGGGTCGACCTCCTTGGTCGGGCCAGGTTGGCCTGGTGCACCTGCTTGCTCCTTTGGGTCTGTTCTGTTGGCCTGTGACGAGATTGGATGGTTCAGATCTAAACTAGGGTTAATCTAAGGGCCTAAACTAGTCCTAAATCCTATATAAACCCCCTGATGCCTAAATCCTAATTCACTACAACATGTCTAACCACCGTTATACTGCTAAAATCCCTCTTGATCATGGTCGCCGTCTCCAATCTTCTTCTTAAGCTTTCATACGCAACCCAATACAAAGATGAAGACTTCTACAACAATTCAAGGAGATGAATCAACAACTCTACAACGTTTCTACATCGATTTCAGTTCTTAATTCGCTAGCCATGCTAAGTAAGTTCTAGTTACTTTTTAGATTAAAATACTTAATTTTAATATGGCTATGGAATAAAGTGTAATTGGATATAAGCATGTTCATCAATTCAGATCTATTCCTGTTTACCTTTGAACCTTGGGTTTTGAGACTTGTTCATCTCCATTCTTATGTCTAGTTCATGCTCTATTCAGTCGTTGTAAATCAGTTTCTTGGATTCATGTTGATATTATTATCAAGACCCAATCTTTATGCCTATCATGATGATTTATGTTGTTTTCTCTCTGATCTTGTTTTATTGAAAAATTCTACCTTTCCCCTATTTATTTTCTTTTGATGAACCTAGATCAATTTCGGATCTAGGCCTAAACCACGATTTTGCGTACGATTGAATACGGGGAAAAGTATGGGAATATTACCTATTTGGATATATGTGATTGGTGGAATTGATGGCATAACATGAAAATTGGATATATGGGTATTATTGCCGTTAATATGAAATTTGATAATTGGGTATCGCCATTAAAATGGTAATTGTAAGAATTGGGATTGGCATATGTAATTTGGCTAGAACTTGATAGGTGTAAATTGGCATAAATTTGGCATACATATAAAATGGCATGAACTGAACATATGTAAATTTGGTATGAATTAGGCATATGTAAAACGGACATGTAATCTAGAACTTGGGCATATGTTAATTATGTGAGATTTGTAGTTGAAACACATATGATAATTTTTGTCTTGAAAAAGGGCTAATATGAACACGCCTAAGTGGGTTTTGGGTAGTTGGCATGTAATAGCCTTAAAGGAGGGATAAATATAAATTGAGATAAGTTGCCTTTATTGGCATAAGATAAATTGTGATAAAATTGGTATGATTTTGCATACCATTAATTGATGAACATAATTGAGTCAATTATGGACATCGTTAAATTAGGAATTAATTAATAATTCGAATAAGGAAATGATTAAGACTGGGGTAAAAGATTATAAGTGATAATCAATGCTTAGGACATGAGGTTGGACTCATTTGTGACGTAAAACTGCCCGGACCCGCCCGGCGAATCCAGTAATCACAAATGGTAGCCCAATGTGAGAGGTCCTAGGCCCAAATTAAAAGCGTAACAGTTGTAAAGACACGAGGTTAGACTCTTTTATGGTGTAAGACTGCCCGGACCCGCTCGGCAAATCCAGCTGCCATAAATGTCAGTCTAATGTGAGAAGTCTTTATAGGGTTAGGCCTTAATGAATTAAGAAATACTTAACCAGATAAACATGTGGTGGGACATGGGGGTTAAATGGGTGACATGTGGGTGACATGTGGAAATACGAATAGTAATACTTAACCAACATAACATGGTAATTAAACCAGTGGGTAGGGTTAAGTAAACTAAGAACACTTAACCAATATGGTATGAGTGGGTGGGTTAAGTAATATGATTAGGCTAATGACACTTAACCAATATGGTATGAATGGGTGGGTTAAGTAATATGATTAGGCTAATGACACTTAACCAATATGGTATGAATGGGTGGGTTAAGTAATATGACCAGGCTAATGACACTTTACTGTTATGACATGAATGGTTGAGTTAAGTAAATCTTAATTAATGCCTAAGTGGGAATGATAACTTATGGAATAAGGTAAGTTAGGCGGAACAATAGATAAGATGAGATAACTTATGTAATAAGGAAAGATGTGCTTCATTGTAGATTAAGCAATATGTAAAGACAAGAATGAATTTACAATTGAAGGCGACATGAGTTATATTATAAAAAAGGAACAAAACATTGGTTAGGTTGGATAATCCTCTGAGTATCAATCTGATGTTGATTCCGGTCTTCGGGGTTGGTATTTAGGGAATTGTTCTCTCTCTCCAGTGTGTTTGTAAGTTAAGGGGTACTTGGTTGTAAAGATTGAATAAGAACATGTTATTGTACCATAACGGGGGTTAATGTATGAATCATAGGAATAACATGTTGTGGGCTTATTAATGGACTTAATATAGTGCAAGTTAAGAATTGAATTAATAAGCAAAGTTGGTATGAATGGAAATAACCAAGTTAAATGATAAAACTGATGAGGTAGCACAAGCGCATAATTAATGGATAGACATAGGGTCTAATGGCAGATAAAGCCAAGGCGCTTGGTTAAACCCAGACGTTGGGGGTAATATGAATGACATGTAAAATATAACCTATAAGCACTTAACCAAGATAAAGCATGTATTAAGACATGAGGATGATGTAGGGGTTAAGTGGAGGACATGGGTAACATGTAAGACATAACTGGTGTATACTTAACCAAAAATTTAAGCATGTAAGTGGACATAAATAAGAAGGGGTTAAGTAAGAATTACTAGAGGGGACCAAGCATAGTTGGGGAGCTTGTGTCGAGGAAAGGGGACCCTTTTCAGACCAGTAGCCCATTACGTATCTTTGTGAGCTCGACCCATGTCGAGGACGGGACACGCATACTGGGTTTGATTGTAAGAGGTCAAAACGGGTTAGCGGTGGCAACACAAGTCCAACGGGTTTCATATGCGTGTGTGGACCCGGGCTGGTAGGTAAGACGTTGTTGCATCGTGTAGGTATAAGCCGTGCATTCCTTGCATGGTATAAGGTTGCCATATTGGGGAGTGATACACCCCACTGTGGGACCTGCACGGGTATCTACGAGTTAGGGAGCCGATCGAATGGGGCAGGGTAGTGGGTACACCTAGTGGAGATAGGAGCAGGCGACACCTATGTAGTCAGCTAGGGGTACACGAAGCTATCACTATTATTATTAATATTAAGGGGGTACACCTAGTGGAGATAGGGGCAGGTGGCACCTATGTAGTCAGCTAGGGGTACATAAGACTAGTATTATGATTTCTAAGTAGTGGGTGGGATCACCTTATTATATAACACGGGCTACTAGTTGGGACACTAGTAGCGGGTAAGGATCCTTGTTACATAGACACTAGTTGGAGTACTAGTAAGAATACGGATCATTCCTTGTAAGACACTTGTGAGGATGCTAGTTAGGTGGTGCAGAGCAAATAGATATCACAGAAATCTTTTAATGGCGAAGCAGAGGAATCGTGATATGCTTGATAGGAATCTTACGAAATTATACTTAGTCTATCTTGAATGGGAACCTTGCGATGTTACTTGACAAAAATCACATCATGTTATCCTTAGTTATCTTGCCTGTTGCTTATCTTGTCATCATGCTTATGTTTACTTTCAGTTTACTCATGCCATATTATCTTTACCTATTTTTGTGCTGGAAGTCACTAGGACTTACTCAGTCTTTATGACTGACCCGTTTTGTTTCGCCTCTTTTTCTTCCGTTCCCCCCACCCCCCCCCCCAGGTTCACAGGGTGGGAATACATCTGAGTTCGGACCTTATCAAGCTCCAAGGCTCTTCATGCAAGGCTTGGATTTTTCTTGGCTATGGCTTGCTTGGCTTTATTGGGGAATACTATAACTTATTTTTATGCTTCTTTGTTTTTGAGCAAGACAGATATTTTAACTATGTAATTGGGTATTGGAAGTTGATGGGCTTTTCTTGTAAACACTTATATTTAATAAATGATTTGAAGTACTTCCACTTTACTTTCCGCTATTTTATATATGTCTGTCTTGTAATATTTCTGTTCCAGTACCCATAATGCTCCATTGAAGTTAAGGCATTCCCTTTGTGAGTGACCTTAACGGTTGTGGGGTGTTACAGTGTGTGATTGTTGGTTTTCTCATTTTCATTTTATATTTCTTCATTTATTTTTATACAAATTCTCTATTTTCGGTGTTTGATCCATTTTTTGTCCAATCATATATATATATATGTATGTATGTATGTATGTATGTGTGTGTGTCATAATGGATATATATAGTAAAAAAATTACAAAGGTATTTGAATTTTTTTCGAGTTAAGAGAAAATAAACTAGTTTTTTATCTTTGTTTATCAAGTCAAAACATTTAGAATAAATTCTATTTTGAATTATTCAACTTAAATCTATGTCAGCTAAAATCATTAATTAAAAGAACTTATTCGTGTTGGTGAATGCAGCATATATATATATATATTATGAATAAGTAAAATATTTAAATTTCAACTTTAAGCTAATTATATATAGCCAAAAACGAGAAACGACATATGTATATATTTTTATAAATTTTACTAATGATTTTAATATATTAAACAAAATTAATTTCTAATTATATATGTGTATATGTGTGCGTATACATACATTCATACATACATACATACATATATTTCAAGTTAATGATTGTATAAATTATTAAATATAATATCTCATAAGCTGAATGGCCAATCAAAACAAAGAAAGATCATTACTTATTTCATGTATTGCTTTGGATAAATTTCAGTGAATATATGGCACACATCCCTAAAATGAAACTTATTTCAAAACGCATTCCTCATAGCTATGAAATACAAAGCAAGTCCTTGAGATTAGTTTTTTTTAATAAAAGAAAATATAATATAAAAAAGGGTGAATCTAGCCATTCTCCAATGGCTCACAAAAACAGTTTCTGTAGAAATGGCTATAGAAACTGTGCACACACACACAACAAGTAGAAACAGTATAACAAACAACTCAAAAACAAAAGTCGGCCAACACCAAAATGATAACAAGAAAATAGGCAAGACAAACGAATCCTCCTAAGATAGACGAGTCCTCCGAAGACTGACACCAAAAACAAGGCGACACTAAAGGCTCTACACCTCTATAGGAGATGGGCAATGAGCTAGAAAAACGAAAGTTCCCTCCAAGAAAGATCAGATGCACAAGCTGGAATCTCCAACCTATCGCTCCAGAACCTCTGAATGCTCCAGCTCCACAAGCTCCATCAAATCTAGCTAAAAGGCAGCACCTCCCTCCATAATGAAGCCCAAGACCAGACGAAACCCAAAAACCTAAAAATCCAGGCCATGTAGTACTAGCAAAGAGCATAAGATAAAAATTAGGGGGCAGGTAGTGTGGAGTATGTGAAGACAACAAGGATGAGCCCGCAAACGAAGGAATCAACTGATTCCCTCCCTGGAAGTAGTCAGTACCAACGTAACACCAAAGGTACCCACCAATCTGCTCGAACGGGAGACAATAACTCCCTTGAAAGGCCTACCTCGAAATGCAAGGAAAACGTCATTTCTTACCCTACGGATGATGGTAGGAGGATCCATCGACAC
This sequence comes from Allium sativum, assembly GCA_030737875.1. Lineage (NCBI taxonomy): Eukaryota > Viridiplantae > Streptophyta > Magnoliopsida > Asparagales > Amaryllidaceae > Allium > Allium sativum. Next base: position 960,711,904 of record CM060916.1, read on the forward strand.
TTCGTCAAATATTGCTTTATTACGCGAGCACCAGATATGCCAGCAGATAAAACAAGGGATCAGATGAAATAGGATTGAGCGAATAGATTTACCTGAGATCCTAGTTCACCTGGTTTTCAGTAAATCCAAAAGCGAAGTGGCATTACCTTGGCAACCAAATAAGTTCCAAAAGTAATTCCAGTTAGAATTGGCATAAGAGCCAAGGAAAAATAAATGCGCAATGAATTCCAAATAACCAGAACTACAGCATCTACAATGGGAAACGATTGGAATGCTGATCCACTGGAGGTTCTCATCTAGTGGTAACCCATCATGAATGGTTTTCCACATAAACAAAGAGACCTTTGGGGGGAGTCGACCATTCAAGATGAAAGAGAAGAGAAATAGGTGTGGAGAAGAAGCCCTCGTCGAATTCCATGTCGCCTTATTCGAGAAGGGACTCCTGTCCCAGTCGATTCCACTACCATGTGAATCTGATAAGGCTTTTACGGATTGCACCCGTTTCCGCATCTCACTAGCATAGGACGGGATACCGGGGTAATTCGCTCCCAAAAGCCTATGGTACTATTTGTAGAGGAACGACGACTACAGGGAGTCGTTAGCTCCGAACCTCACCCATAACTAGCAAGAAAAGGCAGTACAAATGTCCTTAGGTTTACGGAGGCCCAGACCTCCCACACTCTTGGGAGGACAAATGATGTTCCACGAAATCCAATGGTGACGATTCTCTTTGTCCTTGTTTCCCGGTAAAAGGACGACGCCAAAAATCGGTAAGAACGGAAAAAATAAGAAGTAGGAGTTATAGCAGCAAAGAGATATGACTATAGAGTCAAGCACAGACTTTATAAGAATAAGTCTACCTTCCTGAGAAAGAGGAGTCGCGTTCCAACGAATGAACTTACCCCTGGATTTGTCAGTCTAGGGATCCAAGATGGCGATAAGCTTCCATCCTCGATAGAATATAGTACCGAGATAAGGTAAGGGAGGCAACCTTGAAACCAGTGAATGTCTCAATACAGGAAGATCTAACTGAAGATAGATCTTATGAGGGGACAAAACTGCTTTTAGCAGAGTTAACGAGTTGCTCGGAGCATCTCTCATACTACTGAATAAGGCTAATAAGGCGGCGGATAGAGCGACGGCTACCATTAGTGAAAATGAAGATGTCATCAACGAAAGATAAGGAGGAAATAAGAGGGAAACCCCTAGGGATGCCAAATCTGTGAATCTTCCTAGCTATTGTGAGTGAATGCGGACCTCGAATGAAAGCCACGACAGCAATCACGAACAGAGAAGGGGAGAGGGGGTCTCCCTGACGTAGACCCCTACGCGTCTTAAATAATCATTGGTCGATCCGTTAATGAGAATGGAAAACCAGCATTTGGAGATCAGTCTCCAATTAATATTGATTACGGGTTCCGAAAAACCGAAAGCCTCAGGACCTTGATGACGAAAAACCAGGACATGCGATCGTAGACCTTAGCCATATCCAGCTTTCTGACCACATTAGAACCTCAGACCTTCCTATCGATCTCATAAACCAGCTCCTGGACTAAAAGGACATTATAAATAATCAAGCATCCTTTTACAAACCCGGCCTGAGAAGAAGAAATAATACACTCGAGAAATGGTGCTAGTCTAAAGGCTAGGACCTTAGAGATAACCTTATTAGAAAAGTTGAATAAGCTAATCGCGCGAAAATCCACGCAAGTGCTAGGATTTTCGCACTTGGGAATGTGAAACAAATTTGTGGAAGTCCAACCTATAGGGATATCTCCTACATAAAAGAAAAACTGAATGGCAAGACAAAAGTATGCCTGAGTAATCAACAAGACACTCCAGAAAAATACCCTGTTGAAACCATCAGGCCCACTTGCACTATCCTCACTTAGAACAAATGCACAAGCAGCTATTTCGTCCGAGGTAGGAGGTGTGGCAAGATTAGAGGTATCTGAAATAAGGACCAGTCTAGGAATGAAAGCGAGCAGGGTCGGGCCAGAGACCAACACTGAAGAAGTACCAAGAAAAGCTTGGAAATGGGACATGATAGTATCTTTGACTTCACTCGGCGTGAAAGCCATAAAGAGGTCAGGACGTTGGATTTGATGAATTGTAAGAAGATTATTCTTCTTATAAATAGAGGAATGGAAAATTTTGGAGTTCATATCACCTTCAACAATCTACTTGATCCTCGCCTTCTAGCAAAGATAGTCATGCTCAATACGAAGCTCCGACGAGAAGGCCAGTTGGGCCATTGCCCAAGCCTTCTTGTTCACAGCAAAGGAATCCACATAAAAAGACGATTCTGCTAGAATAAGAGTTTCTTCGGCCGCTAGAATGCGATCGAAGATTTTCATGAAAACAAAAACGTTCCACGCCTTAAGGAAAGCCTTAATACGCATTTGCTTATGAGAAAACATAGCACACAGGGAACCAAGAACAGGGGAGTTCCAGGAGTCTTCCACAACATTATGGAAAGTGTGGTGTGATCTCCACATACTTTGGAACCAAAAAGAAGATGAGCCAGTATGGAAAAAGGGGGAACAATAAAGAATCATTGGAGCATGATCCGAGACGGTATGATGCAAATGTGTGATGGAGAATGTAAACGGAAGGTTGAACCAACCTTCTGGTTTGAAAACTCTGTCAAGTCTAGAAAAAAATCCGATTTGGCCCATCTTGGTTATTACACCAAGTAAAAATCGAACCGACGAAAAAGACTTCGGAAAGGCCCGAACTGACAATGAAGGCAATGAAATCCGCTACCGCCACAAAGTTAACAACATTTCCTGCCCGTTTCTTAGCTTGGCGGGCGGCAACATTAAAGTGGCCTCCCAAAACCGAAACCAGAAAACCCAAGTCAGAAAGAACGAGGATGTCGGACCAAAGGGCCAATCGCTATATCTTATTGCACTTAGCGTAGACTGCGGAGAACAGAAAAGAGAAGGAAAACGATGGAATCGAACATGCTACTGAAAGTAGTTGGTCGGAATCGAAGACAGGGTGGACGACAACGTCTTTGGACCAAAGAATCCAAATCTTGTTAGATACATTAGCTAAGGCACCAATAAAGCCAAGAGAACAAACTGACTTGGTGATCTCATCCGGACGCACAAAAGGTCCCAGAAGCGCTACCAGACAGATATAATGCTTCTTAACAACGCACTTGAGTCTAGCCACAGACGCATCATTGCCTACGCCACGAACGTTCTAGAAAAGGAAATTCGCCATCTAGGAAAAATAGAAGAAAACTAAAACAAATAAAAGAGAGAGCATACACCAACAGAGAGAAAAAGCCGCAACACAACGCAGACAAGATAAAGCGTTTGTCGACTAGATCTAACGATCTGATCGAACGCCACTATAGAGCGTGTGTGAATGATGCAGGGAGTGCGAGGAGCTGCTCGCTGACTACGACGCGTGGAGCAAGTAGTGGAGCAAACAGATGCCTCATAGGACACAGAAAACCCCAAAGAGACCCCACGACCCTGATCTGATGGATAAGAAGCCGATACACCAATTGCTGTGTGAACTTAACCAATGCTGAATTGTCATCAGATTGATAGCTCCTCCTAATAGGCAAAGTTCTCAAGCCGAGACAACAATAGCTATCCAAAGATAAAGTCAAAAAAGGGAGGCCACCTCCTTGGTAAACCGTATAGTGAACCAATGCAAGGTATGCTACATGACTATAACAGGGGGGCCACCCATCCCTAGAGGATAAAACCCAATTAAGCTGCCAAAAAGACCCAGAAAGACCCGAGAGCCAAAACCAAACCATATGAGTCAAAAATGGCACAAAAACGGCCTCGCAAAGACTCAATGAAGTGGACTGCCCAAAAACAACACAGAAACCCCAGAGAGATCGAGCCTCACCCAACACAAAATACTAAACAGCGTCCAGTCCTAACAACCAAAAAAAAAAGATAAGCAACGCAAATATAGAGGCCGAAAAAGGCAGAACGACATAAGAAGCCAAAGTCACCCACCAACCCGCCATCTAAAGCAACCGAAAAACAAACAGAAATTTCTCGAGGAGGACGGAGAGACAACACAAACGTGACCTACCATTGGTTCGTCCATAGGAGCAAACACAGTGGCAGGGAGCACATGCATAAGCATGTTATGGCTCACTGTAACATAAACAACACAATCCACATACCAACTAAATAAGCTTCAATCCTAATTCGAAGCAATAAAGGTAGAAAATGGAGAAACAAATCAATCCTGCTCGGATAACTTAAATTGTCCACCTAACATAGAGGCCAAGCACAGAAAAGACATAGATGTTGCCGAATCATCCACATCAAGCTCCAAATCTTGGTGGTGGAAAGAAACAAAGAAACCGCAAGACTTGGCTGAGGCGGGATCGTAACACCAGAAAGCAAACGCTTAGAGCCCACAACCAGTGAGCCAAGAGAACAACCAATAGGAACCAAGAAATCCAGCAAGAATCGATCAGCGATTAATGAACTACCAGCCATCTGAGCAGATCAAATCGAACGGCCACAAGCGACAACCTCAGAAACCAACGACGCAGTAGAGATATCCGCGGATGCCACCATGCACAAAAACTCACCCTCCTTCAAGTTCAAGTCCACACAACAGTCAACGTCTACCTCTTCCAAACACAAGCCCGCATCCCCTACTAAGACATCAAAGCGGTTCGATACACTAACATGAGGTGGACTGTAACACCTCACCTCCGCTAGGGTCACTCTCAAAGGGAATGCACTAGTTTTGGAGGAGCGTTATCGAGGTAAACAAACACAGAAATATTACAAGACAGAACATAAATGGAACAACGGAAGAAATTAAAAACCATATCTTATTACTTAAGAAAAGAGTCAAAACCTCATATATTCAAAGTACAAGTTGTCATTGTTCCATTACATCAAGTTCTAAATAAAGAAGCATAAACTTAAAATAACAAAAGTAAATTATTCCCCAAAAATAGCAGAAGTGCAGCCATAGCATAGCTCAAGACCAAACCGTACATAAGCTGACAGAAAGCAAGCTAAATCCAAGCTAAAATCTAGAGTTTCCTCCCTGAGAACCTGGGGGAAGAAATGAAAGAAAAAGAGGCGAAAGGAAACGGGTCAGTCATAAAGACTGGTAAGTCCAAGTGACTTTCAGCATAAAAACAGGTAAAGGTAATATGACATGTATAAACTGAAAGTAAACATAAGTATGATGTCAAGATGGATAAGATAGACTAAGATAACAAGATGAATCAAGTATAGGTCAAGTATAGCATCGCATGTTCAAGGTTCACTGCACCAACTGTACTAGTAGCCCAAACCATGTCAAGTATTAATCATGAAATGATCCCTGGGCCCAAAATCGTGAATGACCCATTACTAGGTCCAACGGAACGATCCACTAATCGATCGGCTCCCTACAAGTTCTAGCTCGTTGTGTTTCTATGTCATACGGCCCTATCACGAATGTAGTCACTTGTGCTAGGTCCACCATAGGGTGTATCAAGCCCTATGGTGCCAACCACCGACACGAATCAAGCATGCACAGATAAACCTACTGATGCCCAATGCCTGCTTTTTCAACTCTGGACCACGTGCACGACCATAGCCCGCCTGAACCTACACTGGCGCACCCACACGGCCGTCGTTCTGGTCGCTTACAATCAGCCCTGTAATCGTGCCCCACCCTTCCTAGTTCCAGGGTACTATGATACATCTAGTGGGTTACTGCTGAAATGGACCGCGTAACTAGGGTTTCCGTCTAGTAGGTTAAGTGTTGTCATTTAAATTCGAGACTTAACCCCATTAGTCTAGCATATCAAGTTGGCTAAGTGTTGTCATTTAAGTTCGTGACTTAGCCCTACCATTCTCGTGTTAAGTTGGTTAGGTGTTGTCGTTCAAGTTCATGACCTAACCCTACCAATCGTATTTCAAGTTGGTTATGTGTTGTCTTTCATGTTCATGACTTAACCCTATCATGTGGCATTAATTCATTAATGCACCCTAACCTCTCACATCAGACCTGTTGTTGTGGTCACTGGATATGCCGGGCGGTTCCGGGCAGATTTACACCACAACTCAGTCTGACCTCGGGTTTCAAGCGCGATATGACCAACTACCCACATTGATCCTATTGTTTGCAGTAACTGGATTTGCCGGGCGGTTCCGGGCAGATTTACACTGCAAACTCAACCCAACCTCGAGTTGGCCATTTTCAAGTTCATTTTAGTGTCATGACCATGTTCAAGTTTCATGTCAAGTTCGTGCCAAGCTTCATTTTTCAACTTATGCCTATTATCAAGTTCATGATTCATGTTTATAACCAGTTCATGTTTTGCCTAATCTACCCAAATCGTATTCCCATCGCATGTAAACGTTAATCGATCTAAATTACAAGCAAATCTAAATCTAGAGATAAAGGGAATAACATCAAAACTATGATAGGAAGAAGGGACAAGCATAAAGCGATAAAAGAGATTACAAGACTGGCATGATATAACTTGAGATAATCGGTTACAACATCACTGGCATATAGAAATTAACAGGGTTTTCAAATCTAGCAAAATAAGGCGATAGTCCTGATAAAAACTTGACATACAAGAATAGGCATGCACAAGCAAGCCAAATACAAGGATAATGGGTCAATGGTTTTTTGGTGTACATAATAACGAATAAACTAAGCAAGTCACACCCTAGGTATGGGATCCAACTAAATGCCAATTCGGTGTTCAACATGGTTTTCAACTATAGTGTTATGAGCAATCAACTATAATAGTCAATTAACCACAATAGTTATACAATAGTCATGGATAATTATCCAAAAGAGTTCTAGGCAATTACCCTAATAGTCATAGGCAATTAACTGTGATAGTTTCAAAGTCATGGTCATAGTCTTATGTTTATAATCATAGGCAGTAATTCATAGTCACGAGTCATAGGTGATTAGCCACAATTGTCCTTGTCATAGTCATAGGCAATGGTCTTATGTTCTCAGTCATAGGCATAGGCATAGTCTTATGTTCTCATTCATAGTCATTGGCCATTAACAATGGTTTCAATGTCATAGGCATGATATCGTTTGATTTATAAATGCGAATAGGCCCAAACTGATTTTAAAGCAATATTCCAAATGTCAAGATCCAAGAAGAACAAGAATAGATATGAATCGATTATCATGCTTAAGTCAAATTTCACTTTATCTCATGTCCAAATTACAATTAACAAGTTTAGATCTCAAAGTAACTAGAACTTACAGTACGTGGATCGAGAATTAGAAAGCAGAATTTGATTGTTGAATCTTTATTTGATTGATCGTGTTCTAATTGAAATCCCCCAATTTGCAAATCTCTAAGCGTAGTCTTGATGGAGAAGAAGCAGTCCTTTTTCTTCCTTTTTATCTTATTATTTTGATTATCTTAGAAGCAGCATAAGGACAGAATGAAATGGTGTGGAGAGAATGAGGCTAAGGGGCTGCTTATATAGGGTTAGGCAGACGAATCTGGTCACGAAACAAGTCTAAATACATCAGAATGCATCTGGCTCAGGAAATAGGTTCGGGAGGCAGGTCGACCCCCATGTCAACTCCCCAGTCGACCTGGTCATAGGGGGGTCGACTCCCCAGTTGACCTGGTTGGGGGGGGGGTCGACTCCCCAGTCGACCTGGGTATATGGGTGGGAATTTTCCCGCCATCCTTCTCTGGGTTTGAATTTCGAATTTCTGGCTTTATTTTCGAGCTGTTTTATTTTATTTAAATTCCTGAAACTTCGGAGGGTCATATCTTGGTCATACGGACTCCGATTTTCGAAAACTCAGACTTGATTTCATGTAGAATTCCGAGATGAACGCAATGGCACAACCCATTTCCCCTCATTTTTACTTTAAAATTTAATTCTGCCTTGATTTATGACTTTAACATGTTATAAAAATACGGGTTGTTACATTCTCCCCTCCTTAAAGGATTTCGTCCCCGAAATCTCTAAGTTAGGAAGAATATATCCTACCATCCAATCATCCATCTACTCAACCATCATTCACGAGTAATCATTGTCCTTAAAAGATTTCTAATGCTATATGAACATATGCAGAAAGTGTGTGTATATGTTCTTTATCTAATGCAAATGATCAGGCCTGTTTGTTCTTCTTAATGCAAAATATGTTTAGTGTCATGAATCCAACATGTATGCAAATAATCCTAGTCACATAAACACTATATGTGTGCACAAACATTCATCCATATGCAACATCCACATGATAACACATTCAATTTCATCCATAAACAAGTATAAACACTCATGCATATGCAATATGAAAACGTGTCTCAGCCGATCTAGTGCCTAATGTGTGTTATGCAACCACGAGCAACCACTTGCGACCACTTGCAACCATTTGCAAACATCAACCATAACATGTTTCAAATACATGTTTCCATCCATATGTTTCTACCTAAGGTTCTCAAGATAGGATCGAGAAGATAAGCACGATAAAACAAAGCATCAAGGAGAAGAAGCTAAAGATGTACCCCCAGAAGGTCCTGCCTGCGAGCCTTGCCCTTACTTCTTATGGCAGTTCTTGCTGATGTGTCCAGTATCACCACACTGAAAGCACGCGCCTATCCTCTTCCTTCTTTTACAATCCTTGATAACATGCCCAACTATACCACAGAAGTTGCACTTCCTCTTATCACGTGACTTGTTATTTTTGTTGTCGTTGTTATCGCCTCCGTTCTGGAAGTCTTTCTTCTCGTTCCGAGACTCATCCGCCTTAACTTGTTCCTTATCTCTCATACCTTTCCTATGTAACATGTTAACAAGCCTCACGAAAACTATCTCCATCGTACGGAAAACCCTCTACGAAGCTAGAAAGAAGATTAGCCGCAGGTAAAACTACTGCGATTACAGATGGAGAAAAGAAAGGAAAAGAGATTCAAACAAGGAAACAAAGGATAGTGCTAATGGATTTTGGGGAATAGCCTTTTAAAAATAAACTTTTCTTGAAAAATGCTTCTTTATAAACGGTTTTGAAAATAGTTTCAGAAGGTTTTTAAAAGCTTTTGCCCAGTCTGGTAACCTTCTGCTCTGATACCAAATGTAACACCCCACCTCCGCTAGGGTCACTCTCAAAGGGAATGCACTAGTTTTGGAGGAGCGTTATCGAGGTAAACAAACACAGAAATATTACAAGACAGAACATAAATGGAATAGCGGAAGAAATTAAAAACCAAATCTTATTACTTTCAAGAAAAGAGTCAAAACCTCATATATTCAAAGTACAAGTTGTCATTGTTCCATTACATCAAGTTCTAAATAAAGAAGCATAAACTTAAAATAACAAAAGTAAATTATTCCCTAAAAATAGCAGAAGTGCAGCCATAGCATAGCTCAAGACCAAACCGTACATGAGCTGACAGAAAGCAAGCTAAATCCAAGCTAAGAGCTAGAGTTTCCTCCCTGAGAACCTGGGGGAAGAAACGAAAGAAAAAGAGGCGAAAGGAAACGGGTCAGTCATAAAGACTGGTAAGTCCAAGTGACTTTCAGCATAAAAACAGGTAAAGGTAACATAACATGTATAAACTGAAAGTAAACATAAGTATGATGTCAAGATGAATAAGATAGACTAAGATAACATGATGAATCAAGTATAGGTCAAGTATAGCATCGCATGTTCAAGGTTCGCTGCACCAACTGTACTAGTAGCCCAACCCATGTCAAGTATTAATCATGAAATGATCCCTGGGCCCAAAATCGTGAATGACCCACTACTAGGTCCAACGGAACGATCCACTAATCGATCGGCTCCCTACAAGTTCTAGCTCGTTGTGTTTCTATGTCATACGGCCCTATCACGAATGTAGTCACCTGAGCTAGGTCCACCATAGGGTGTATCAAGCCCTATGGTGCCAACCACCGACACGAATCAAGCATGCACAGATAAACCTACTGATGCCCAATGCCTACTTTTTCAACTCCGGACCACGTGCACGACCATAGCCCGCCTGAACCTACACTGGCGCACCCACACAGCCGTCGTTCTGGTAGCTTACAATCAGCCCAGTAATCGTGCCCCACCCTGCCTAGTTCCAGGGTACCATGATACATCTAGTGGGTTACTGCTGAAATGGACCGCGTAACTAGGGTTTTCGTCTTGTAGGGTAAATGTTGTCATTTAAATTCAAGACTTAACCCCATTAGTCTAGCATATCAAGTTGGCTAAGTGTTGTCATTTAAGTTCGTGACTTAGCCCTACCATTCTCGTGTTAAGTTGGTTAGGTGTTGTCGTTCAAGTTCATGACCTAACCCTACCAATCGTATTTCAAGTTGGTTAAGTGTTGTCTTTCATGTTCATGACTTAACCCTATCATGTGGCATTAATTCATTAATGCACCCTAACCTCTCACATCAGACCTGTTGTTGTGGTCACTGGATATGCCGGGCGGTTCCGGGCAGATTTACACCACAACTCAGTCTGACCTCGGGTTTCAAGCGCGATATGACCAACTGCCCACATTGGATCCTATTGTTTGCAGTAACTGGATTTGCCGGGCGGTTCCGGGAAGATTTACACTGCAAACTCAACCCAACCTCGAGTTGGCCATTTTCAAGTTCATTCTAGTGTCATGACCATGTTCAAGTTTCATGTCAAGTTCGTGCCAAGCTTCATGTTTCAACTTATACCTATTATCAAGTTCATGATTCATGTTTATAACCAGTTCATGTTTTGCCTAATCTACCCAAATCGTATTCCCATCGCATGTAAACGTTAATCGATTTAAATTACAAGCAAATCTAAATCTAGAGATAAAGGGAATAACATCAAAACTATGATAGGCAGAAGGGACAAGCATAAAGCGATAAAAGAGATTACAAGACTGGCATGATATAACTTGAGATAATCGGTTACAACATCACTGGCATATAGAAATTAACAGGGTTTTCAAATCTAGCAAAATAAGGCGATAGTCTTGATAAAAACTTGACATACAAGAATAGGCATGCACAAGCAAGCCAAATACAAGGATAATGGGTCAATGGTTTTTTGGTGTACATAATAACGAATAAACTAAGCAAGTCACACCCTAGGTATGGGATCCATCTAAATGCCAATTCGGTGATCAACATGGTTTTCAACTATAGTGTTATGAGCAATCAACTATAATAGTCAATTAACCACAATAGTTATACAATAGTCATGGATAATTATCCAAAAATGTTCTAGGCAACTACCCTAATAGTCATAGGCAATTAACTGTAATAGTTTCAAAGTCATGGTCATAGTCTTATGTTCATAATCATAGGCAGTAATTCATAGTCACGAGTCATAGGTGATTAGCCACAATTGTCCTTGTCATAGTCATAGGCAATGGTCTTATGTTCTCAGTCATAGGCATAGGCATAGTCTTATGTTCTCAGTCATAGTCCTTGGCCATTAACAATGGTTTCAATATCATAGGCATGATATTGTTTGATTTATAAATGCGAATAGGCCCAAACTGATTTCAAAGCAACATTCCAAATGTCAAGATCCAAGAAGAACAAGAATAGATATGAATCGATTATCATGCTTAAGTCAAATTTCACTTTATCTCATGTCCAAATTACAATTAACAAGTTTAGATCTCAAAGTAACTAGAACTTGCAGTGCGTGAATCGAGAATTAGAAAGCAGAATTTGATTGTTGAATCTCTATTTGATTGATCGTGTTCTAATTGAAATTCCTCAATTTGCAAATCTCTAAGCGTAGTCTTGATGGAGAAGAAGCAGTCCTTTTTCTTCCTTTTTATCTTATTATTTTGATTATCTTAGAAGCAGCATAAGGACAGAATGAAATGGTGTGGAGAGAATGAGGCTAAGGGGCTGCTTATATAGGGTTAGGCAGACGAATCTGGTCACGAAACAAGTCTAAATACATCAGAATGCATCTGGCTTAGGAAATAGGTTCGGGAGGCAGGTCGACCCCCAGGTCGACTCCCCAGTCGACCTGGTTGGGGGGGAGGGGGGTCGACTCCCCAGTCGACCTGGGTATATGGGCGGGAATTTTCCCGCCAGCCTTCTCTGGGTTTGAATTTCGAATTTCTGGCTTTATTTTCGAGCTGTTTTGTTTTATTTAAATTCCTGAAACTTCGGAGGGTCATATCTTGGTCATACGGACTCCGATTTTCGAAAACTCGGACTCGATTTCATGCAGAATTCCGAGAAGAACGCAATGGCGCAACCCGTTTCCCCTGATTCTTATTTTAAAATTTAATTCTGCCTTGATTTATGACTTTAACATGATATAAAAATACGGGTTGTTACATGGACCAAGAGCACGACCACCACTAACCGGTTCGCGAACAGAAGACTCGAAGGGCATTGGCGCCATCTGCTTGTCCGTCTCCACATGTCGGCGGCGCCAAAGACGCTTTAATGGCGGACCAATAACCCTCTTAGGCAACTGAAAGGAAGATCTCAGAAAAAAGGAGAGCTGGCAAGGAAGATGATGGATAGGGGGCGTGACTTCCCCTATGCTAGTCTCATGATCGCAAAAACAATCGTCATAATTTTTTGTTTACTGTAATGAATTTGTTTCTTGTATTTTTGTTCTGATGCTTAATTTTTTTTGTAAAATTGTAAATATTAATACTAAGCAACTGGAAAAAGCAAAAAATAAGTGTAGAAACGTATGCAATTATCGAGAAATATTCCAATTGTATATGTAAATATTTACTTAATAATTGCAAATATGTCCGTAAATACTCACTCAATAAGGCGATATTTGTGGGCATCATACAACTGCAGAAGTGTCTACAATTATTCTATAAAATTGCAAACTTGTCAGGCATTTTGATTGAAATGGTTTTTTTTATTTGTGTTTGTTATTCATTAACTTTATCTTGTTTTCGCTGCAATAAATACTATGTTGAATATAATTTGAGATAAATTTCAAAATATTCATCAAAAGTTGCATTAAATTATGCAGTTATCACTATAATTGCCTGTATGCCAGTAATAGTTTGAATAAGTGCGTAATTTTATGTAAATATTCCTAGAGTTTGCTATTATTTTTTATTTTATTTTTTGCCTTTTCGTTATTTTTTTATTTTTCTGACATGCATATGAAGATAAGTATAAATTGAAACAAGTTTTGAAATTTGGAATTTTTTTTATGTTGTCTTTTAATGATTTTCAAAAATGAGAGACTTAATATGTATACGTTTTTTTATTAAGAATGCTTTGAGAATTTTATAACTTAAAAGAGACCTTAATCAAACTATTGTTAGATTTTATATTTGTGAATGTGTGAGATCACACTAGACATCTTATTGATCTTGGGGAAAAGCAATCAAATGTCCTTATGAACTCTAGTATATATTAATGTATATATTGTTCTATTCATACTCTAAATATGATATCATAACATATTAAATATAAATTAGTAAAACAACTTTAAATTAAATTATTTTAAAACATCAATGTTAAATAAATATGTTAACCAAATAAATTAAACTAAAACATTATAAATCTCTTTTATTGGTCAAAATACAAATTTGATTTAATATAATCAAAATAATTTTTACATAGTTACAGAATAAAGATCTTGTGCAATTTAATAAAGGAAAAAATCTTTTGAAATTCACCATTTTAACTCCATTTTTTATAAGCGCATCAGACTTTGTTCAAGTAGATCACTGTCTTGGGGTTTGATCTCTTGACTTTTATAACCTAAATTCCAAGCTAGTGGTTCTTGACGAAATCAATGGGTCTATGTCTTTAATGATAAAACATTCCTAAAATAATTAGCTTAACTCATGATGACATCAAATACATCCTTTAGGACAGACGTTTTATGCTCTCTATAGTCGCCAGATATTCAACAGCCTATTTAGTAGAACCGAGTTTACACGGTATATGGCATTGTAAATCTACATTTTGCAAACTGTTTGCACGTTTTTGCATATGAGGGTTATCTCGTTAGCTGTTTTGTTTATTTATTATTTTGTAAGCCACAAAACAACAGAATTTTTGCTCTTAGCACTAAAAATACACAAGGAGGAGACTACTTAGGGCTTTTTTTTTTTTTTTTTTTTTTTTTTTTTTTAATATTGTGTTTCGTCAACTTATATGTCATTTGGCATATAGTCGACAATTTGCTTTTCCAATGACAACAATTCGTAGAATAACAGTTGAGTGATTTAGTATAAAACAACCACTTAGACGAAATGCATTATTGAAAATAAATTCTTCCAACCGGATGGCTGTTCGTGCCGCAATGTTGATAGAGTTGAACCGGTCATCGTTAATTTTGATAAAAGGATCCTGAAAAATAAATAAAACTGGTAGTTTGGATTAAAACTTAAAAGCACAACCGCTGATTGGCCATCAATAACTACAGCCTCTGCACGTATCAGTTGAACATAAATGGAGGCCGTGAAATAGAACTGAACCACAACACATAAAGTGCAGTTTCAAAATAGGCAGGTAATTAAATAACATTAGTACGTCTAACAGATGTTCATTTTTTTGAATATTTTACAAGGACCGGCTTTCTGTCAATGATAACTACCATACAAGAAGTTGAACTAACAACACACGAATGCACATAAACTAACTGCAATGTACAGAGAAAAGAGAGAGCAAAAGAAGAGTTGGCATCATACCATGCTGTTTTCAAACCTAAACAAGCATTGAACTCCAACAACTGACCTATACTGACCTAACAAAGGCCAGTTCTTACGTTAGATAAGCTATAAATACCCACGCATGCATTCTCCTCCTCCATCAAACATAAATAACTTCTTTCCCATCCAATTTTCACCATGGTCAATAGATATACATTCTCTATGAGCTTTCTCGTAGTGCTAATCATCTTAAGCAACTCCTACTCTGATGCTGCACGCCGCTTACTTGACACTTCGCCACTGCCTAAAATTCCGACCTTACCAAAGCCTGAACTTCCACCTCTACCTCAGATCCCAACGCTGCCAAAACCTGAATTACCATCCGTACCCCAGCAACCAAAAGTACCCGAACTTCCAAAAGCACCTGAAATTCCAACCCTACCAAAGTTAGAATTGCCACCTCTACCGGAGTTGCCTAAAGTACCCACCGTTACTACCAGCAAAGATGAGATATCACCTGTTGCCGCAGTTAATCCAACGGTGTCAAACCCAGAACAGCCATCCTTGCCTGTAATCCCAGCCCTGCCTCCATTGCCCGAGCTTCCTAAGTTCGAGCTGCCGCCATTGCCAGAATTGCCAAGCATACGCGGAATCCCTAAGTTGCCATCATTCCCAACCACTACTCCTATTCAAAACACTCCACCTATCAAAAGCCCATGAGAACTATATAATTTCATTGAATATTGAATCCTAATCGTTATTATGCAGTCTTTTTGTGTTTTTATTGTTTGTATGAGTGTTTCTATTTTTTGGGCCTTGTAGTTGCCAGCATTTGAGTGCGTGATTTATATTTTTGTTTGAATGAATGTTTCTACTTTATATGCAGTTACATATTTTCTTGATGAAATCAATGCTCATGCTGTTTATTTAGTTTTAAGGATCATTATCAGGATTTATCACTGAACTAACAGCCTATGGTGTGTGGTGTGCTTAATTAGCTATCTATATACTTTATATGTATATCATTACCTAATGAGATCTGGAAAAGAGTGCTTTGGCGTTGCAAGTTCATATAGAATAGATAATGATAATCTCTAAATGGAAACCTTAGTATTTTATTCCAGTATTTTTTAGCTGCCGAAGTTGTAGTCTTTTAGTTTGAGCATTACAATACTATGAGATGATTCATACTTTATGGAGAAGACAACTGTGATTCCATGAAAGTCGTCCATTACTATAATAATTGTTTTTGTATGATGGCGATGGACTCATGCACGTTGTAATCTGGTGTTCGGCATCCTATCAAATGACATAGTAAAAATGTATATAAGAATATCATGTGCTATTTGTGACAAGTCAGAGGAGAAGGTAAGGGAGATAGAGATGACTCATATATATGTAAGGGAACAAGGCTGCTATATTTGAAATGACGGTGAAATGTATATTACCGCTCTCCAGCACAAGCGCGATGGGTGTGGACGAAAGAATGAAATGGCGACGCTCGCCATTTCCAATTTGGAGCGGCGTCGTATAAACGGTTTTGAGAAAACCGTTTATATGATAAACGGTTTTCTGAAACCCGTTTATCGTATAAATGGTTTTTAGAAAACCGTTTATATGATATGGTCCAATCTATATAAATGCACATCCTTGAGCACTTTAAACCTTTCTGAATTTGTTAAACATTTTAAGTTTTTAAATTTGTTTCCTATTTAATTATTTAAAGTTTGTAGTTTAATTTTTTTTTTAAATTTGTTTCAATGCTTTTAAGTTTTTAAATTTGTTTCTTATTTTTAAATTCATTGATTTTTGAAGTTTGAAAATATATTTTTAAAATTTGCTAATTTTGTTTAAGTTTGAAAATTTGTTTTTTTATCTTAGCATTAGGTTAACTGTTTTTAAATTATAGTTGTAACTTATTTTTTTATTTTTATGTTTTAAATTTGCTTTTACATCGCAGAATTACCTGAACTCAATTTTATTTTTCCCATGTATTTAAAATTATATACGCATAATTAACTATTTTAAATCTTTTGTTTTCCTTAAGCGCTTTATATCTTTCCAGTTTGATAGTTGTCAGTTGGTATAACATATATTAGTTATTAACAATGGTATCAACGACACTAATTCCACAAAACACGTGTGATACAACAGATGTTCATTATAATCACCAGCCAAACGTAGGATACAAGAGAAATAACTAAATACTAGCCACTAAAATACAGGATACAAGAGATGTTAAACTAGGAAATTCAGTACGCAAGCACATTAATTGTTACGCTCAATCTGAAGGGTTTCTAAAGAGGTTCGAAGACGCCTTATATCTTATTCTAACTCGTTGGCATAAGAAATACCCCTTGGACATAAACGGTCGTCTATCCACTCAAAATAATTGCATCCGTTAGGCCATAGCGAGCATAGCTGGATCCTACGACCAATATTCTCCCTGTCCGCCCAGACTACTACCTCCACCACATAAGCACAGTGGCAAGAAACGGGATTTGAGCTAACCTCCTGCCCGTTACGAGACTGGTTAACTAAAACTCGTCGTACCTCTTGTTCATATGGAGGCCGAACCATCGAGAATTGATCTACCACTTGAACAGTCGGAGGACGAGAGACTGTAGCCGCTGGTAAGTGTTCTTCATTTACAGTTTGGACTACTTGATGACCTACATCTGGAACATGAGCAATTGGTGGATGAATCGTCAGGCGGGCCAGCTCCGGGTAGTCACGACGCAGGTCTTCGTAGTGCTGCTCTTGGTATTCGATATTCCAATCAATATCTGTTCTTGGACTTGATGGCGGACGCTCAGCAAAGTTTTGATCATAGTTCGAATCCATTGACGAGGGCCATGACCATGAAGGCGTTTTTTATCTTGATGAAAATTTTGGTTCCAGATAACTAAAGAGTAGTAACTGTATATATTTATAGGGGAAATATGTAGAGTAAACAAACAGAAAATTTGATGGAGCAACCTTAGACTAGTCAATGCAGGGTTATAGTGGTGTACATGTGATGACCCCTTAAATTACGGAGTTATTAATCTTTCCTGATAAGACTAGTCAATGTAGGGTTAAAACAACAGGGCATGTGACGATCCATTAAACTAAGGTGATATGACAAGTTAGTGGGCTCAGTTCAGAAAATGTCTCCTATAGTGATTCTTAACACCTTAGCATATGTAGCAATAGAGCACTATAACGATAGGATCCAACTCTGAAGTGATATGACTACTCAGGAATACTAAAGCAATAGGGAACTGGTGCGCTAAAGTGATAGGTAGCAATAGAGCACTATAGCAATAGAGCACTGGAGCATTAAAGTGATAGGAAGACTGTAATAATACAATACTGGAGCAATGATAGGACTACTCAGTATAAGCAGTGTAAGCTCATAATCCATTCACTCACCATTTATTCATACGTCCAAGTTTTATGTTTTTTAACTCCTTTATGTTTTTTTAACCCCTTTGTGTAGAGATAGGACGACCCAGTTTTTTTCCTATATATAGCGGCTTCTCTAAAGCCACCATACCCATCCTCTTTCATCATGTCGAAACACGAAAATGAAAGTGTAGGCTCAACCATGGACAAATGGGAAAATGACGATGAAGCGGTAGCTAATCAACGACCTGGAAAAGAAAGAGTAGTTGAAGGGCGCGTTGTCCAGCCACTACGTCCGGGTGGATCTAACCCTATTTGTCGTTGTGGAGCAAAATCAGTTGTGGTTGTTTTGAACACTGAAAAAAATGCTGGTCGTCGATTTTTTGGTTATGAAGCCTACAAGGACCACAAGATTTATCTTGATGAAATTGATTGTTGTTACTTTAAGCAGTGGATTGACCCTCCGATGTGTGAACGTGGAGTTCAATATGCACTGGAAGCGCAAGCCGAAATAAGACGCTTGAACAAGAATGTTGTTGATGCAGCTACGGCTGGATTTTTCCCACGTCCGTGGTAGGTGTACGTGGAAACTATCATAATGTTTTTTAGTTTACTTTGAATTTGACGTTTGTGTGTTTAGTTGTTGTAGTTCGTATAATTGTAGTTTGTATTTCTTAATGTTGTAATCGTCGTTGTTGTAAGCTTCTCAGTTATGTAATGAAAAATATTAAACAACATAACAATACACAAAACAATAACAGTATATAACAAACAAAATTGCAGTACCATTAGCACCTGGCAATACGCATAACAACAACAAAATATTATATTACCATTAAACTAAGAAACCATTACACTAACAAACCATTACAATACGCATAACAATACACTTAACAGTAGACATAACAATATTACAGTACCATTAAACTAACAAACCATTACACTAACAAACCATTACATTAACATTAGCACCTAAAAAGTCATACAAACATCTCTTCGAACTTCATTGAATGTCCTCAATGCCTGGAATGTGAATTCCACCTTCTTCTTCCTTCCTTTTACCTTAAATAAAGACTTCACCTTGCTGACTAAACCACTGCTCTTCTGCTTACCTTTGTCCAGACTCTTGCTTGCACATACATAAACACTTTGTTATATGTTAACTTTAATAAACTTAGAACTAAATAAATATTTATATGTGCACAACTTACAAGTCTGTATGGAGTTAAATTAACAAATACCCGGCGTCGACGATGATGAGGTTGGATATCTAAGCTTAACACCATATTGATTAGTATGTACATCACTGGATTGACCACCTTCATCGCTATCATCGTCATCCTCATCCTCCTCATCGCCCTCCTCATCACCCTCCTCATCTTCCTAGTTATCCTCCTCATCACCCTCCTCATCTTCCTAGTTATCCTCCTCATCACCCTCCTCATCTTCCTCATCGCCCTCGTCATCTTCTTCCTCCTCCCCTACCATTTGTGCACGAGTTTTTCTTTTTTTCCTGCTTTTGGTTCGACCTGGCCGTTTAGACGCCATACCCAACACTGGTTCCCTAAAAACCTGCATGTTCTGCGCAATATTTAAAAACAAACACAATATCATTATATAAATAATATTAGGCATTCTATGTTCTGAGCAATATTGAAAAACAAACATGTACCACAAAAATTAAATCAATAACTTACAAACGTGTCTGCAACTGTGTTAATCCTATTCAAGTCCTCTTCGTAATACTTCGATTGTTCAAGAGCTAATTACTGCATACCCATATTCATTTCCCATAGACTATCAACGGTGTAATGGGATGGAACTGGCGGTATATCCATCAAATGAGAATGGGTAACGGCTCATGTCCTGTCCATTGCAAGTTCCATCCAGGATCCTCGGCCCACTCACTTTGTTGTGGTTGTTGGTAAAACTGAGATGCGAAATTAACTTCTGAAGACGTGACGACTGGGGCTTCAATTCCTACCTTCAAAGCAGAAGGTCCGAAAAAAATCCATATTACCGATACGGATTGAAGCATCTAGTAATGGACCAACATCTCTGCCCACTGAGCGCCAATATGTATTGTAGTTCATGTCTGACTCTCTCTATATATATATATATATACACACAGTATTGACAATCATTTTGGTATAAGGCTTGTTGCAACTCCGTATATGTAGATTATGTCATCTTGCAGGTCATGTGTGCGGGTGGATCAACGAGAATAGTCGCCCAGCCTATAAGCTGCCGCATACACCTCTCTCCTAAATACATCTCATATGAGCTACCGGGTGGAACAATCAAAGGCAACCGTTTCATCGATAGGTTGCGTGCATAGACAACCTCTGCATTAGCGAATACGACTAAATTTTTCCACGAATTCCAATTTATATGCGTTGCATGGCGATGATCAATATGATACCGTGTGCTAGAGAATAAATGAGCTGAAGTATCATGCGTGATGAGCCTATTTTTTTTTCTCCCAGACTCTCAATCTCGGATATGAAGCTTGCTTCACCTCTTCTTTGGCAATATATCCACACACCGTCATGTACTCAAAAAACCAATACTGCAATAACGAAAGATGCAATATTAAACACTGGAATAAACCACTGAGACATAAAAAACTTTGTGCTTACTATAGCTAACCATACCTGCAGTAGCTCAATGAAACCAGTTATATGTTCTCAGTTACAGCAACATCCAAACTCTGGTAGAGGTAACCCATAATCGTCGAACCCTAATCGAACTGTTCCGCTAAGCATAAATCAAATACGGCCTCCAAATATCCCAGACTAATAGTGTCATTTGTTGTCGTAAAAAATAGAGTATCCATCATATACAAAACAAAAATGCGGGCAATATGACTTTTGTTATCATTGGCATCAAGATAACCATCGTGAAAGCACTTCACAAGATGCGATAAAGCAACATTTCCTACTCAAATATCTTTCGGCTCAAGAAGTGGCAATAGTTGCTTTGCATTTTCGAATTACCCACAACTCTCATCATACGGTATCGTTAGATTATGCATTCCCACGGGAATGGATGTCAGCATGGTAAAATCTAACGGTGTAAACCCGATCTCTGTACTAGGAAATAAAAAGGTATGCGTAGTCGGCCACCAACGCTCAACAATAGCATGTATGCATCTGTTATCAGAGTTTTTCAGTTCAATTTCCATAAATTTCCCAAATATACTCACTATCGGATCTCGAATTTGCGGATATTCTTTAACTTTCTTCCACTATTTCAACATTGTCGTAAATGCTCCATGACATCTCATCTAGTCGCGATTCTGGTTATAAAACTAAAACAGTTACATAATCTTTTCGTATCGAATAATTTTATTTAACGCACTTTAAAACAAAAAAAAATATACCGTAAGCACTTTTCCACTGTTGTAGATATGTTTAACTCCTTCTTGTAGACTCGTGATAGACATGAATGGAAATGTCGGATTAATTGTTGTCTCCTTCCTTGCTCCATAGCCGCCTTCTTTGCTTTCAATTGTTTTTCTACTTTTTCGTGAACTTTTCTCCTACGTAACCCACTTGCAGCGCTAGTGCCTTCAACGATTTCCTCTTCCATCATCAACTAATTCAACTAATTTGCTAAATCAACAAAAATGTCAAAAATGATGGGTTTAAGGTGAAGAATGATGGAATTGATGGTGCTAAAAGTGATGAGAAAGAGTAGATATTGATTAGTTTGAAATTGTAGCAAAAATCCTTTTGTTTCAAAGGAATTTTTGGATTAGGGTTTTGATTTTTTGGGGTTTTGATGAAAATCGCCTGCTTCTGTTTACAGAGAATAATGACTCTATAAACAGAAGCTTGCCGTATATTTTTTTTTCCCTTAGACTAAATGGTTTTCTGAAAACCGTTTAGTGTTTAATTTAAAAAATAAATTGCAGTAGCGTCCCCCCACCGGCTGCTGCAACAGCGGGGGGATCAACACTCAAAATGAGCAATTCACGCTCAAAATACCTAAAGCTGCTAGGAATGCTCTTAAAGAATTTCTTGATTTCTCCTTCATTTTAGGAATTTCTTGCTTAATTCCTCTTGATATTTAATATTTGAATATTTTAAGGGTGCTACTATTCACATCCCGGTTTACGCTTTCGGCTACCAAAACTAAAAGCACCCCAAATATTTCAAATATCCTCTTCTGGCCACCGTGTAAGTTAAAAACCTAAAACTGGAGAGACCACCAGCAGCAACCTCTACATGAACACTTCCTTCCTCACTTAGAGCTCTTCCACTGCGAATCAAATATTCAAAGTCAAATAGTTCAAGAAAAAATTAACATAATCCATTTTCATAACCATATTAGCAATTTTAATTTTAATAAGCGAGTACTTACTTCGTCGGTTGTGAAATGATTCGTCACATATCAACATTTATGTCTTTTGAGTCATTTGATTTAACATTTTGCATCATATTATCACAACCATCATGCTTATCATCCAATTTATCATCATTCAAATACTCCATCTATCAAACGACTAAAAAAAGTATCAATTCGTAAAAGATGATACGTAAGTTATACAGATAAAAATCCTATAAATCAAAACTTACATTGTCATTCTCTATTACAACGTCATCAAATTTAATGTCCTCCAAACATGAAATTTCCAGCATAGTGGAAAAATTTTCCTATGACACAACGGAAAATCCTAACCATTAAAAAAATCATAACAACATGTTCTATATTATAATAAAAATCAAGCAATTCTAACCTATTTTTTATTTTTATCTTCCGTCTCTAATAGGCACAGAAGAATATTGGCTTTTGTTGGGGTTTATGATGTGAAATTGTAAAGAAGTACATGTTTTTTAGGAGAAGCACGATGTTAAATGACTGAGTGAAGGAATAAGATATGGTGGCCAAAAGAATATAAAAAAATAATCATTTGTATTAAATTTATATAGGTGGCCGGAAGTGTAAACCGAGGTGTGAATAGTAGCACCTTATTTTAATTATTTAGCTAAACGTCCTATATTCTCATTCCACGCAATATCTCTCCGTTGTATCCACATTCCCCAAAAACCGTTTCTTCCTCCCAAATTCAGACTTGCATTTTATTACACAAATTGGCATCAATTTCAGATCTGAAACTGATGGCGCTGCAGTTTCCGATATCGCCGCTACATGCATCTCAAAACATCATTCTGAGGTCTTCAATTTCCTTCCTGCTGATTCAATTCCAAAACATAAATTTTCAGATCTAGAATCTAGCCTCAGATCCAAGAAAAAAGAGTAGTTTTACATGTTCAAAGTGAAGCCCTGCTTTAGAGCTTACTCTCAGAGCGCCCTTTCACATCACAAATCTAACTATTGAATGGACGTGATGTAAATATGTTAAACGTCGATTTCTCATATTGGTTTATGGATTTGGCTTATGAGGTACTATTTTTTTCTCCCCTGAAATTCCTTTTCCATGAGTTGAGCATCAACGGAAAGCTTATGATAATCAACGAAAATAGCTTGGCATCCATCGAAATCACCAATTCAGGATCTACGCCAAACAGTTCTAAATTTAGCCATATTCAATGTAACTTTACCATTTTTCCTTTAGGTAATGCTTGGAAATTTAATGCAATCCCTTAAAACATACTACTATTAGCATTAACACGGTGTTATTATTTTCGATCTTCTATTTTTGTGTTATATTTTAAGATCATTTTGTCTGTTTTGTTTATCTTTCCATTAGGATTACCTTATTCCTTAATCTGAAAGAAATTTGGAAGTTGTAGGTAAATGTCCTCCTCAAGGTCACCACGCAAGAATGTTGTCTAGACATCTAATTGTTCCAACTCCATGACGAAGTAAGCAACCAATGCTAAAAGAATACGAATGAAAGTGTGTCTATCAACCGGAGAAAAAATATCATGGAACTCCGCACCTGCCTTCGGAACATAACTTTTCTCCACTAATCTTGCCTCGTACCTTAAGTCACCATTGTTGTCGTCTTTCACCTTATAGATCCATTTGCATCCAATTGCTCTCTTGCCTAGATCCCAAGTGTGATATTTATGCAACACTCAATTTCTTCTTCTATAGCAACTAACCAGCTGGAACTATCAACTGAACAAATGGCATCTCTATAGTCTCTGGGTTCATCATGAAATATACTTAATGCATAAGCTAACATGTCATCAAAGTTAATGTCTTCAATGCTTAATCCCACAAAATCATCAAGCCATGTAGGTCTTTTCTTCTCTCTAGTTGGTCGAGTTCGAATTTGAGATCCACGTTTTGATCCTTTGTCCTCTCCTTATCAACCATAGTGTCGTCAAAATCACCATTTTTTACTCGTGTGGAAGTCTGATGATCTACCTTTTGTTTGGTATTCTGAATTTGTACTCTCGACATCATCATTAGCTGAAGAAGAAGGCTCTACCTCCAACGGAGCCTTCTCATCAAATGTAACGTGCTCGCTAGTAACAATCTTCTGGGTAGTAGGACACCACAACCTATAACCCTTAGTTCCTTTCTTATAGCAAGAAAAATACATTTTCGTGATCTTGGATCCAACTTCCCTTTGCTCTCATGCACAAAAGCTGGACAACCAAACACTCTGAAAAAGGAATATGGAGCATGCTCTCCCTTCCATACTTCTTCAGGAATCTTCATATCTATGGTGGTAGAAGGTGTGAGGTTGATAAGGAAAATCATCCTATATAATGCTTCTGCCCAAAATCTCTTTTTTAATCCTATAGTCAGACGCAAGCAACGAGTTATTTCCAACAAAGTCTGATTCATTCTCTTTGCAGCGTCGCTTGACTAAGGGTCCCCTGGCATGGATTAGTGTCTGTTAAATTCCCTCGGACTCACAAAATTTGATGAATTTTTGAGAAGTGAATTCACCACCATTATTTGAAAGAAGAACTTTCGCTTTCTTCCCAGATGCTTCTCAATAAGAGATTTCCAACTTTGAAACCTATCAAAAGTTTCATCTTTCGACTTCATAAAGTAAACCCATACCTTTCTAGAAAAATCATTGATAAATGAAACAAATACCTAGCTCCTCCAAAAGATAGGCATGATGCGGGGCCCTAAACATCATGTGAACATACTCTAAAACATCTTTATACTTATGCTCTGCACTGCCAAAAGAAACCTTCATCTTCTTTCCAAGTACACATCCTTTATAAAAATCAAGTTTCGAATGATGAACACCGTCAATCAAACTTCGCTTTCTCAATAATTCCAAACTGTGCTCTCCAATGTGACCCAACGAAATGCCATAATCTTGTAGAATCAGAATTAATAGAATCAACAACTGAAGCAGACACCACAATAGCAGTTGTATCCTTTAGCAAATATAGAATTCTAGCTTTTATCCCTTTCATTGCTATCTGTTAACAATATGTTTCCTCAACACCGGAATATAAGGTATGGTTTTGGCCCTGGGGGAACTTAGGGATGATCTGGTCCCTCCAAGTATGACTTAATTCATCGTTTCATAGATATCAAGACCTTTAGTTCGAAGATTAGTTACTCATCCTTCAAGAAGAGGAGAGTATCACGCTTATGAGGCTTAAAGATCAACAGTTATCTTGGGATAAGCCTTCATAAGCTTGAGATGAGTAGGAAGATAGATGACTTGCAATGGTTAGATCGGTAATTACTTCGAAGTTGAAGGTTTTGACGTGAACTAGCAACAAAGAAATAAGTGGAATAGGTGACAAGTGTTAAGCATCTCTTTGATTGATCACTTAATTGAGTACATAGACGGTTACAAGTAAAATCCCCAAATTAATTTACAAATTAGGGTTTTCTCTTTTATAAATGGATACATGATTTTGGAGTAAGAAAATTCCCCTAAAATGTGACCCCTGGGTCTTACTTATAGACAATTTGGGCCCCCTTCGGTACCAATGCAGTAGGAAGCCCGGTTCCAGAGCCTATGGGCTCGATAGCGGTCATTTGGTATCGGTATCGATGCTAAGCATGTTAGCATAGTTAGCACTCTTCTGCATGGCCCTCTGAGTATCTATCCATGTTGATCGCCTCCGGTTTTGGCACCAGTTTCAACCTCGCGTTGATTGCACTTCGTGGGTGTTTCTTGTATGCTCTTTCTTTCATGGCTTCGATATCGAATTTCAAGCTTGTGTATCTTATGTTTGAGTTGATTGTTTTCACTCCTTGCACTCGTTCTTGTCTTTGTTGTTTTTGGACAATGTCTTCCAGTATTGACTCCATGTTTTATCCTTGCTTTTATTTGGTATGGAATGTCTTGCTTATGGCTTTGGATATATGGTTCCGCCTTTGCTGTCTTCGTGCTTTTGTCTTCTTTGTTTGGTACCGATACCAAGATGACTGCTAGTTGTGAGTTGGTATCAGCATCGTGGCTTTGCTGTCATTTCCTTAGTATCAGCACCAATCTATTTGCTTTCCTTTTTTGGTGCCAATAGCATATGTGCCAGGTCCTCATTTTCGTTTTGTCCTTCTCCATCCTTGGTGTCGATTCTGTGTCCCCAATCTTTATGTTCTAGTGTTGGCTCCATTGCTCCAGTCCTTCGATTTGGTTCATTCCGAAGCTTTTGCTTTGGCATCGTCCTAGTATATACATCTTTGCACTCCAATATCGTAGTGCACTCTCCAAGCTTGTGCTTTCAGTATTGATCTTAATGTGATAGCCCTTCATTTTCCTCTGGGTTCGGTATCGAAATCTAGTAGTAACATTTTCCCCAAGTGAGGGGTATTTTCAACTTTTCAAGTCAATAACTTCGGCTTTTGCTCTGTACTGTCTTGAAAGTACACGATTTTCCTACCTTTTGGCCTTCCACGATTGATTTGGACCATTGATCTGTAATTGTTTCTACCATCAAGATAAGACGTGCTTTAGCATAAATATTATTTTTTTTCTTTCTTTATTTTTTCTCCTGCAAGAAATTACACTCAAACAAAATCACTGTTCTTCGAAATCTCACAAACTTTCCAGAACTAGAGAACCAATCTTTTCTTTGTAAGTTTTTAATTATTTTGTGAACCGATTTAAGTTAAGGTCTAAAAATCGTGATCTCATGAGCTTGATTATGAATTCAATGGAGGTTAAATAAACTTTGATTTTTCATTAGAACAAAATCAAGTAAATTATAGTTAGCTTAAATAAACATTAATGGTGAATCATAAGGATCTACCATCTATCATTCCCGATAATCTAAAGTTATATGTTTTTCGGGTTTAAAAAGCTAAATCCCCTATGCTGGGAATGAAGAATTGTAATTATTGCTTCGGGGATGGAGTTTTCTTCAACACTCGTAGAATCAAATTCAACCCTTTCTAGCTTATTTCAGTTTTGCCCTTATTGACATCGAAATCCACTTTTCCGCGCTGGTTTTGGCTTAATCGATACCAAACTCATGTTTCGGCTTCGATTAAGCATGGGATTTTCGGTATTAGTTAGATCCGTACCGATATTGAAACGTTCTTGGTTTTGATCTCATTGGCATCGAGCCTTAAGTTTCTCTGGTACTAGTAAAGTTTTGGGTATTGATAATGTATTATTCGGTTTCAGCATCATCGGTACCAAGAACTTGAGTTGTCCCTGGCTTCGGTTTCACCATTGCAAATGCAATCGGTACTAAAAACTTAACCATCATGATATTATGTGAACTTTATTAAAATCTTAACTCTAGTGTCAAGTGACATACTTCAACATCTTATGAGGATTGTTAAATGATTATGATGGGCTTCAACTATTGTCCTAAGCTTGCAAATGGTTTATATTGGTTTCAAATAAACACTTGTTTTTATTTTCCTAACTTTCATTAAATTATTGTGCTAATGTGTTTATATGGATTAATATCACCAGGAAGAATCATCACTAAGCAGCAAATTGCGGATGAGACAAATCCAGGCAGTTCTTCTATCCCTCAATCAAAGAGGCAAATTGTTCCACAACGTTCTCTCATTCAATCTCAAAATGAAGTGGACATGATTCTTAAGGAATTTTCTATGATAGGGGTTGACGCCATTCCTGCTTTTGAAAATGATACTATTCAGAATCTGCCAGAAGGATTGTTTGCGTATTCAGCTATTCACATTTTACATAGTGGTTTCTTCCCCTTCCTGAAATTCATTTCTAGGTTTCTGCAACATCTTCGGCTTTCTCCCATTCAGCTGACTCCAAACACATACACATGTCTTCTATTTCTCGAGCTTCTAGCACTTGAGTTGGGTCAACCTTCTCTCAATGCTCGTCTTCTTCATCTTTGCTACGACTGACTGCAGCTAAAGGAGTGGATTTGCTATTCTTTGCGTGAATTCTACAAAGAAACTGGTCAGCGATAGTATTAATAAATTTAAAGACTGGGAAACACATTTTTTCTATATTAGAGGCCCCTATAGTATTTCGAGTACTTTTGCCAATCATGGTGATATCTTTATTCTTTTTAGGTTTATTATGTCATCTCCATGCTTGTCTAATCTTTGTTTCTTTTCAGCCTCTACTCCCTCAAAGAAAAGTTTAGACAATGAGGAGACTAGGGTCGATGAAGCAATTTACAAGGCTTTTGAGAAATTGGGAAAATGATCTGTTTTGCTGACTCTAGACAATCTCCAGTAGCACGCCTTTCTGCCCCTACGGCAAAAGTTTTTGGGGCAACCACCCCTCCAATTCTCTGGTGTAAAACATTTGTCTTCGAGCTTCAACGTGCTTACACAACTAACCCCTTTGTTTCCAGGAACTTTGAGTAAGATTGTTCTTCAAAAGAGATTTCAAAATCTTATTCCACATTTAATTTATCCGTCTCTGTTTTTCCCGATGTCATTATTTTGATTAGCTACCAAAGCTTCTTCTAGGAAATCTACTTTGGATGCTATAGCCAAATCTAAGGCTGCAACTAAAAGAAGACTTATCACGACTTCTGATGAGCCAGCTTCGAAAAAGCAAAAAGATGGAACATCTACTCCTTCTTCTCTTTGCAAGGACATCATCGTTGAGTCTTCTGAGTAGCATACCCCTGATCCTACTTCTCTTTCTACTAATGTTACTCTTGTCGCTGACCCTTTCCAAACGGCGACCATGGGCAGTGAGCTTGCTAACTGTATTCGAGTGCCTGATTCTCCAAGATCCTTGTATTTGGTGGAACACGAGCTAAATGTGCATTCTTCTCCCAAACGTGCCAACCTCTTTGGGCCTTCTTCACATATTCAAGATTTTTATGAAACTGTAAGACTTGCTCTTTCCTTTGAAGATATTAACAACACCATGCTACCCTCTTCGTCTTCAGACCTGATGAATTTGCGATAATCTCTCATCCAACAACAACTTTTGGTACCATCTTGTTTCTCTTAGTTTCTTTTGTCTTTTGTTATTATATAAATGCTGATTTTTCTTTCTTCTTTCAGATAACCAAAAAATGGTTCTCCTTCCAGAAGATGACCTCTTTGTTTTCGATTGCAAAACTTGAAGAGGAGAAATCTGCCCTTAAGTCCGGGTCATTGATCTAAGTGCAGCAAAGGAGGAGCATGTGAAAGAATGTATGGAATTAAAAACATCCCTTGAAAAGGCTGAGTTAGAACTCTGAGAAGAGATAAAAGCTAAGAATCTTTTTTCTGACAAAGTTATGGCTCTTGAGTCATCTAAGCAAGATCTCAAAGATGAGAAAGTACGAATAGTAGCCAACCATGCTAACCAGCTAAAAGAGAAAGACGATCGTTTTTCCAAGATCCAGTACGCGATTTCTAATGCTAAATGAATAATTTCTAATGTTAAAGATAGAATTTATTCAATCTTGGAGTTTTATCTTCCAAAGGCGATGTTGAACTCTTTCGAACACGCTCTTTTCGTGGCGTACTTTGATAACTTCCAAAAGTATCCTGAAATGGAATTTCCATCGATTGTTCCTCCTATTGCGGGAATAATTATGAACAGAATCGAGCAAATCAAGCAGGGGATTTAAGTCCCTGAAAGAGATGCAATGGAACCCGAGCTTTCTGTATACTGAAGATCTTCCAGACGATGTTGACAATGACAGGGATGATGATGATGATGGCGACGATCTTGGTTTCAAAGGCAAAGAACATCATGATGACTTTGGAGGAGGAGATAACATCCCTCCTCCTTCTACTGTTGGCACTCATGGCATCGAGAACGCAAACCCTGATTCTTCGTATGTTCCTACCAATCAGTATTCAGCTGGAACTTTTTCTAAGGATAGGGGTCCCTCCAACCAAGGGTAGAAAGGAAAAGAACATCCTACTCAACCTGAAATCCCAATTTCTCAGGTATGGCTCTCACTTTTGAAGCGTTTTCTTCCTTTTTGAAGTCATGGTAACTGATCCCTATAATTCATAGTAATGGAAAAACATTACCTCATTTTATAAGGTAGAATTAGATAAGAAACAAGAGGAAATAATCGAATTCCACATAGAGCAGGACAAGTTGCTGAAAGATTATAACGCTTTATATCGAAAATATCATGATCTTAATAAAAGTGCCTCAAAACTGATGTCTTATAAAGAACATGAGGCTGGGCCAAGACTAAAGGCAGCATGACTTCGGAGAGAAACAATCCTAAAGGAAAACGAGGAGTTGATGACTTTATTTTGGATGTTGATAGAAGATAGGGACATCCTGATTGATTTCTTATACAAGGTTTATAATCGATTCGAAACAGTAGATTTCTCTTTCTTGGGAGAATATAGTGGTGGTCTACTTCGTCGTCTTTACATACGATGCTTAGATGATTATGGGGTTGACCTATACCTTGGGGCTTGTTGGAACCTACCAAGGGTTCATTTAATTCCCAAGGGCTTAACGCAAAAACAAGCTAAATACAACAAGAACATATTCATCTTTGAGTTATTCAAAAATTCAGTATTGTGCGAACAAGATGAATATTTGTAAAACCATAGAATTATGAATGTATGTTTTTTATGATAACTTCTTTCATCAACGATTTCTGATTTATTCCATGTTATGGAAGAATCCCTTTGTCCTCAAAGATGTATTTTCAAAAGATGCTTTGCACTCATTTTTTAGATCAATGAGAGAGTACTCAATGCAAACTGTTTCTCAAACAAAATCTGGATTTGGAGGTGACTATCATCTAGGAGACCTTCGACGTATTTATACGAAGTATCTTCAACTCCCCTTTGACTTTCTAAGTGATGATGGGAAATAGTTTTTAAAGAGACTTAGAATCTGACATGCTGAGTTGATATGTAATATAAACAGCAGATGTTTTGACAATTGGGGTCATCCTTTGTAGTCTTTTATGTGTGTTTCCTCAAAACAATTCGAAGCTTGTTTAGGTGAGCCTAAGAGTTTATGCAGTAAGCTTTTCTGATAATGAAAAGTGTAATTTTATCAGTACCATTCTTTCAAAGTAGAACTTGTGAATAATTGTGTCTTGTTTTGTTTGTAAATAGGGGAACCAATCCAAAATTTCATCTTCCTAACTTAGGGATGAATCATTAATAGTGGCAGAGCGCCGAGGAATGTTCCCAAAGTCACACCCACTATAACTCGAGAAAAGGCATTTTATATTCAAGAGTTGACCATTAAAAATTTGAATGAGCAAGTAACTGTTTTGGAAGATCAATTGAAAGAAAAAGACAAAACTATCCTTGAGTTAAAAAGACAGATAAGGGCCAATCTCTCCATCAACTCTAATGAAGTGGTGTTTAGATTGCTTCAGCGAATTACTGACTTAGAAATTGAATTGGATAAGGCCAAAGCAAGTTGTAAGGCATGGGAGTCTGCCTTGAAGAATCTTGACCTCGATCAAGGCCATGACTAAATCAAAAGCCTCAATCATCGAGAAATTTCCTCACTTGGTAAATCCCCTCAAGGATTCGATGAATCGATTATTTCTAGGTGGTGTAGGAGAATTAAGACTGAAATTAAGAATCATTCCAAGGAAAAATATCAATATGATATAGACAAGGAGATGTAAAATATCTGATGTTACGGTGGTATTAAGATCCATCTTTCATACTTGATAATTCGTGAAATGAATGTAAATAAATCTGTAAAATAACTTTGTAAATTGTGTAGATATCACTTGATGTGTAATCCTTGTTTGTGTTTAGAACATCCTCATCTAGGAGTTCCATCGCATTATTCTACATGAAATTCAGCACATAACATATTTGCGTTAGTCTTTTTCTCAGAGTAGGATACATACAATAACTCGCTCAGTTTGTTTTAGACGCCATCTGGATTGAGACTAAGTAATGGATAAGGCTCACAGCAGGGTCATAGGATCATTCATATTTTATATTTTGCCAGAATAATGAATAGTAATTTTGCACATATAAGTTTAGAAAATCTCCCTGTGTAAGATATGGGAGATCATGAATTTCATCAGAAGGTTTTTAGATAATTGACCCGAGATATCGACCCGAGCATTAATTTATAATTCCTTTTTCGAAAGTGAGAATGGAAAACCCGTTACCTAGATTCAGGTATGCGAGTATGAGAATTTATTTATGTAAAGTATTGTGAGTCCAGTATATCCATTTGGAAATATGAGGAAAAGGTTCAAAGCTCTGACCCGAGCTTATGTAACAGAATCTCGAAAACACTTTTTCTTTAGGAAATGAGAGTTATAGTCTTGAGACCCTGATTCGTGCATTTTAAAATAAGAATCCAGAAATCCTCTTCTTGAAGTTAGGATAGAAGCTCTGTAACCCATATCCAGGTATTTATAACAAAAGACCAGAAATCCATCTCTTGTAAATAATAGGAATTCCGAAACCCAGACTCGGGTATTTAACTGGAGACTAGAAAACGACATCTGGTAATAATAGGTAGAAATGCTAAAACCCAGATTCAGGTTTTTATAATGAAAGACCAGAAATCCTCATGTGGCGATAATAAAACTCCAGAACTGAAACTCTGATTTGCGTATTTGATAGAGGACCTGAAATACATATCTAGCAATAATAGCTGCCCCGAACCGAAACCCAGATTTGGGTATTTATAGTTTTGTTATGTATTTCGGGTTTGCTTTTTAAAGCAGAGGATATATGTGCTTTGTGAGCTTCTCTCCATGATTAAATTTAGTTTGTGAGCCACTATTGGGATTTGATTGGTCGTTTCAGCCTTATGAGCCACTATCTAAGCTTTGTGTGTCCGGTGCGCTTGGTCAGCTTATTCTTAAGCAGGGCCCAAGGGCTTACCCGACCTCCCTCTAGGAGGCGCCTTACCCTGGCCATAGTAGGCGGTGATAAGGGATTAAATGCTTTACCCTGGCCATCGCAGGCATGGATAAAGGCTTACTCTTTTAATTCTCTACCTTGGACATCATAGGCGGCGATAAAGGCTTACACATCACCCCTCCCCCCCCCCTCAAGGGGTGCCTTAACCTGGTCATCGTAGGCGTGGATAACGGTTTTCAATGCTTTACCCTAGCCCTATCTTATTTGGATGCGAATAAAGGCTTACACTTCCCCCTCCTAGGGGTGCCTTACCCAGGCCATCGTAAATGGGAGTAAGGGTTTCAGATGCTCCATCCCGAGAATGGAGGCTTACTCTTTTGATGCTTTAACCTGACCCTTTCTGATTTGGACGGGGCTAAAGGCTTACACATCTCCTCCCTCCATGAGACGCCTTGCCCTGGCCATCTGGGCGCGAACATGTAACAAACCGAGTTTTCGGTA
Source organism: Allium sativum (assembly GCA_030737875.1). Taxonomy (NCBI): domain Eukaryota; kingdom Viridiplantae; phylum Streptophyta; class Magnoliopsida; order Asparagales; family Amaryllidaceae; genus Allium; species Allium sativum. Next base: position 960,745,490 of record CM060916.1, read on the forward strand.
ATTACAACTGTACTAAATAATCAATTAAAATATAATTATTTGGGGAAAATTTGATGTTTTGTAGTTTAATGTGGTGGAATTTAATCACATTTAAGTGATTAAACGGTGGCTTGGGTAACTAACTTAGGAAATTGAGCTATAAGGATTTTGTGAGAAATTGAATATTTAAAATCATTTAAAATATTAACAAGTGTTAGTATATTAAGAATAAACGTTTTCCTATGAATTAATTAATGGGTAAAACTATTTTATTTGGGGATTGATATCAATAATAAAAAATATTGAGATTTTGGTGAAATATTGACTGTTGGGTGAAATTTAAAATATTTTGACAACTTAAAATGTTAATGAGTGTTAATATTAGTTGTAATAAAGCATAAGAAATTAAATATTTCCTTATGAGATATTAATGTTGCCAAGCCCATAGAAATGTATTTCTTGAAATCTATAACATGGCTCTTGAGATTAAATGTACGAGTAATGGGTTTAAATGGTAATTATGGTGTTATGAAGATATTAGCAAATGTGTGTGTTTGTGTGTGTGTGTGTATATATATATATAGTGCACAAGTAAGTACTAAACATGTTGCAAAGAATAATAATTGTAAAATAAGTGTTTAGTAAGAAAAATCATTTTTATAATGGCTTGTTGATAAATGTTGTAAGTTTTGGGTTTAAACAAACATTGTACAAACCGCAAAGGTCAAAATTGCTGTAAAGTTAAAAATAAATTTAAACTATGTGTTTTGGCATACGTAGTGATTTATTAAGTTGAAAATAAGCCATTTGAAATATTTATTTTGTTTTTGTGTGAAGTACATAAATATTGTGGAATGTTTAAGTATATGAACTTGTGTAAAAATTGTAAATTTTGTTATAAAAGTGGAGTTTTATAGTAACAATCTTTGAAATGTTTTAAAATTTTTGTTAACAAATAAACCATTTAACACGATTTGAGATCAAATAATGAATGTGGTAAGCATTCGTGAAATAAAATTTAGTTAATTTGGCCTAATCATGTGTTTGTAGGCTTAATTAACTATTTTAAGGACCCTAATAGTCATTAAGAGCTAATTTGGTGATTAATGGGCTTAATTGTCCACTTTAGCCTAAGAAAATTCTGGAGAAAAGGAGGCTACGTACTTTTCCTCCTCATATCCTCCTTCTCTAATAAAAGGAAATTAAGGAAAGCTTAGAAAACACTTTCCAGTAAATTCAATTAGCCTCCATTCCACCTCTAAATTGAAGCAATTAGCTGTATAAACTCTATAATAACACGTAAATCATCTAAAACTCAAATATAATCCAAAATATTCATCAAATTGTTGAGAGTTATCATTTACAGTAAACTATCTTTTCTTGCATGTAGCAGTTTTCTTTCTATAGGTGAAATGTGATCTTTTTGCAAGCAAATCAACCTCTAGTTCTTCGATTCGTGCTAAAATTGCTACTTATCACATTTAAGGTGAGTGAACCTCACACCTTTCTAGTCTTTAGTGATTTTGTGTTTAATCTATAGTTTGCGGTTTAAAACTACGTAGAATTTTTTGTAGTTGTTCATCCTTTTTCTGAGTTGTTGGAAACACAGCCCACCACATGAAAACTGCAACGACCCAAGGATTTTCAACCCTGAAAATCGACATAAAACACCAGGTTGACTATTCAAGCATCGAGAATACCAGATCATTAATAGAAAGAAGTTAGAGGGTGAGAAATAGAAAGAAAGAAAATAAGGATAAAAGAAGAAGAAGACACAATAGAACTGAATTAGAGTAAACACGAATCTCACAGTAGAACGAATAAAATATATTATACAACTACTTTTGAAATACAAAACTGTAACTGTATATACGAACTATTATCAGAGTATAACACATAACATCATAGCGGAAATAAACTCTCTATTTAACTAATGTTGAATCCTCCTACTCTAAGCTCTTCCAAATATATCTGCAAAATCCCAACTACTTGACTGCCCATACAAATTTGGGCACCCAAGAGTTTAGGGTAAAATAAAATAAAATAAAACTCTGGGTCAGTCATGGGACTGGTGTGAGTAAACTCCAATCATTTCGGTATAACTTTTCAAAATCCTTTTCAAAGAAAGGATAATCATAAGACCAATCCACACATAAACACGGATGGTTTTTACCTTACGATAACCCAAAACATTCTTTTAAAATAATATTATTCTGATATTACAATAAAATCTAATACAAGTAAATAACAATATAGAAGAACGCTTGCATCTCACGCTCCAAATGCATAATATACAATCAAAACCGCGGGCTCTTATTGGGGAATGAATTTTTGACTATGACAAGGTATGGAACCACCTTCCGATCAGTGTACTCTAGAGTGGATATACTAGAGTTCAACAAGAACATCCTGCAACTCATCCACACTTGACCGGCCATTCATTTCGCTTGAATGTTCCAAATATATTGTCAACTTACGGTTGGTATACCAATATAACCGATCTTGGGAGATACAGAAGCGAAAGAAGAACAAAAATGAATATTCTCTAGATGGTGACAGTATACCCTATTGGGAGTGACCCACTTAGTCATGTTGCCTGATTTTTGTCATTTCCCAGTTGATGAGGCTTGAGGTCATAACGTATCTTTTAGAGCATCTGGCCGCCATTATCTTTAAATGACATTTCGTCAAATAAATTGATTTCCCCAAAAATACCATGGGTATAAAGCTAAGAGAAACAAATTCCTCCACCACCAATGTAAATACATTTGAAAAGATTAACTTATGCGATCTATTAGGTATACTCTGTCAGACATTCGTCCATAGATATTGTCCATGTACTGGGAAAACCGAAGGCACTATTCTTTAAATCCATCTTAGGCAATTTCTACCTAGGATCTCCAGAACAGCCTTGCCTAAACTCCGTCTTCAATTATCTTCATCATATTTGATTCACAACGCTAATGCCTATACAGAGTGGTTTTCAGATAATAAATTTGATCCCGGTCTCTCCGTATTGACAATGGAAATGGTCAAAAACTTTGATAGTCGATTATTTAACTATCAAAGGAAAACATACATACAAACAATAGTCGTACTTCCAAATGGAGATCTTACCGATCAATCATCAATCAACACTGAGCCCTTTCTAAATTACTTTATCATAAAGTTATTCGCTTTCCAAATTTCCCATTTTCCACATATTTCTTAAAACCCATTTAATCATCTCACAATTCTTGTAAAAACATTTCCATGTATCCACGACTTCTTATTTTCTATATTAACAATGGAAAACATTTCCATTCCTTATTCACGCATCGCAATCCTTCTACATCCATCAGTCCCTACTCGTAGACTAGAAAGAGAACAACTCCCTGAGTATCAACCCCGAAGGCCGAAACCAACATCAGATCGATATTCAGAAAGTCGTCCAACCTAAATAGTCTCCAGTCAGTTTCTAATTTCCTTGATCCCATTTCTTAATTTATTATCAAATCATTGCTTCCGTAACTCTCGGATTTAGTTTACGAATTCACCTCTTTGACGGAAATCGTTGATTATAACGATAGCATTATAATCTATGCTTATGAAATATTTAACTTTAAAATATAACTTTGATTTGTTACTTTGATAAAATAAATAATATTTAATTAATTAAATAAATAATAATCTTCATTTAAAAACAGAAAGTAAATATCACTTTCCTAAATTCAACGTCTGACTCTCCTTCGAATAATTCATATTCGATTAACGTTCCGAACTTCGAAATAATTTACCATTTCAGGTCAACTCAATTTCTAAATTCATTTTTGAAATTATCACTTCCAAAACATCACCAATTCCCTTTATAACCATTCTAATTTGCAAAACATTTGCTTTTAAATCATTATTCACTTTAAAACATGAATATTTTATTTTACAGAAATTTAGACTCGTTTATCAAATCAAATCTTGATTTTTATTTACAAATACCATTACATGCTCATATTCCATTTATCAAATTGGTATATAAAATTATATTCATATTTCACTTCTTTATTTACAAGTCAACTTCTTATTTATATAACTAGTTTATAATTAAATCTCGTTTTCATATTCGATTTTAACTTATTGGTTTCAAATCAAATATTAACTATCTCGTCAAATTCTGAATTATATAATATATAATTTCTAAAAATAAATTTATTAAAAACATTCGACATAGTCAAATTTTAATTACAAATCCGTACGGTTTTTATTTCAATTCTATTCACATTTCGAACATCGAAATAATTTCATCGTTTCCATTTGAAACGATTCCCCAATTTCCCTTTACTAAATTCATTTTTATATTTCCAAATTATTTAATAATAATAATTTCACTTTATTTCTAAACAGTGTTTATAAATCAAACTACTCGTTTTAATATAGTTAAAACAAGTTATTATATTCTAGCCCAATCAAGGTTCAATTTCTATTATTAAAATAATAAATAGTAAATCTTCCCTTTTTAAAACACAAATTATTTTCCATTATATTCAGATATATATTACAGTATTTAAATACCAATTATTTGAGGGTCAATGTTATTCAAACATCCCAAGGCACACAATAATCAATCACCGATTATTGGTCATACCATATAATGCAATATATGAAGAAGAAAAAACAATATAATTGTTGAGGAATCCAGTTGGATTCTTCCAACCTGTTTACCTGTATCCACAGGTGTTAATCAACAATAATAACACTAATTCATATCAGTGTGAGATATTATAATAAATAGAATCAATATTCAACCAATGTTTTATATATATATAACTGTTTTTATAATTTCAACCAATTTATTTGCAATTCATCAAAACAACCATCACACAGCATCCACTCATTATTTATAAATATTAAATAACATTTATAATATTATAAAATTGGACAGAGTTAGTGAGTTTACTCACCTTGATCGTTAATCATTGAATAATTATCAACATTTGATAAATCTGGTCAGGCGTTTTATTCTGCCATAATTTCTAACGAGCTCCAAATGGTTCTAAACTAGCTTCATAACGTAGCCTGCCCTCGTACGGTTCCAACGAATCCAACCATTCACAATCGTGATATCATATATATAAGATATACCATTTGAAAGTCAATACACTGTTTTAAATTATATTAAACAAATTTATATTCTATTTGGGCCTTACCAAATAAATCATCGGCCCATCTCCCGTATGTTAAATACCAGATCCGAGATGAACTTCTGCTTCCCCAAAAATGCGTGATTCAACCTGCGTTCTCCTCTTTTATATTTCTTTTTTTTATTTAAAAACTTGGGCTTCACTTTCTCTATCAGCCCAAACCCACGTATTTTCATTGACCCACCTAAAAACGAACTCAATATCTCCAAATTTTAATCCGCTCTAGTATTTAGGCAACCCGCCATTGTCAATGCATACTCCCCCCATATCAGACTCTACACTTTATATAAATTCAACCCGAATGCACCAAAATATATCTCTGCCACTACTCTACACCTCCATCACATCATCACATAACTCGTCGCTTTACTTCTTTGTTGTGTTCGACATTGGCTTCCACGCTGTACAGTGAGCTCACAACAAAAAATCAGTTCGAAATCCAACAGAGAATGCATACAAGTGTCATTCACTCACTCGAACCCAAATTCGATGCTCAAAACCAGAATCGAGGCTTCAGATTCCCAAAACAACAAACCCTAGGTTACTGCCAACAATTAGGAGCAACTGGAAATGATGCCGTCGTAACAACCCGGATTTTCACGCACCTGGGGAGTACGGATTTATCGTGTTTTGTTATTTTTAAGACAAATCATTGGTTGAAAATTTATTAATTACTAATTTGTGTATTAAATTATGTTGGTAACCTATAATTACAATTCAATGTGGATTTGGTAAATCATTGCAAAGTGGACATGTGGCTTTTAAATAATAAACGACGAGTTAACTTGTTCGTTATTTGTATAAAATATAAATTGATTGTGAATCTATATTTTTAAATTAGCGAAGTGTGCAAACCTCGGTATAATATGTTTCAATAGAGTGAAGAATTATTTGACAAACGTATTTTTATTGGTGCATGTGTCAAAAAATTGATATTTAAACACTGCTTCAAAGTGTTTTGTAGTTATTTTAGTGTGTTATTTAGTTGTTGGGTTATGCAAATAAAATACAACTTAATCAATATTTAAAGGTGTTTTAATAGATTAAGTATGTTAGTAGAATCGAAGTAGTATAATAATCTTGATCAGCGTTTGTTTATGTTAATAAAAATTATAGTGTGTAACCTTTGCATTTATGTAATTTTTGTACTAGTATCTTGGATTAATTCTTTTGGGCTTGATTAAAGAAAAAATTAGCCCATTTCCTTAATAAAATAAAAATAGGAGTACGTGAGTTTCCGGGGGGGAGAGGGATGGTATCTCAGATTCATATTTTTCCTCTTCTTGAAACCTGTGAGAGGATACAGCAGACCATTCCACCTCCTTTCCCTAAAAGAAGAACTCCATTGCATGTTTCATTTATAAGCACTATTAGATGCCAGGTTGCTCTCCCTTTCCATTCAGGCCTAGATCTAGCAAAAGATTCATCTTCTTTGTTGAAAACCAAGAGAACAAGTTACAACAAGCAAAAGCTATTGCATGTCTCTTTTTGTCTTCCTTTATCCCTCAGAGTGATGAGACCTTGCCTGTAATTCACGAAAGGTGAGTCGGTAGTCTCACTCAACCTAGTTTACATTATTTTTGTGATTATCGGATGATTGGGATCCTAATTGTTCGTGGAATTCGTTTACAATAAGTTACATATTACATTATCTTTACTTCATGCATAAGTTAATGATAACCTCTTTTTGAAAGCTTGAACCTTTCAAGATCTTTATTGCTTTCATTTTGTTCTTTTCCACTACCTAGTCATATGATCCTGGTCCACCTGTGCCAAACCCGGTTGAGTCCGATCTTATCCTCATGCTATAAATCAAAGCTCGAAGTCAAGCTAATAGTCGGCATTAACATTTGAGATCTGTGTCATTTTGGTCAATCGATGGATCAATGACCTATGATGAGAGTTTGGCGCAGGGAGTTGCGCTGCTTCCTACTGTTCAACTTTCCCTTGATCATTGCGTTTCCCAGCAAGCTCGTTGTTGTAGCCTTGATTACTTTGCACTTTTGCACTGACCTAGTTGTGCATTTGTTGTTTGTGCGGACCCTTGTGTCTTGCTTCGCATGTCTGGAAATTGACGCTGCTAAGTTCTTGCTGGCATGTTGTTTTGTCGCTTGTGGCACCGTGTATCCATCGTGGCTTGCCATTGTCCTTGTTGTATTCCTATTCGTACAAGTGCATTGCTTGATATTGATTACTTAAAGGTTGCCATGTGTGTCCACCCTGCTGCTTAATGCATTCTCGGCTATTGTTCACACCTTTGCACTTGGCCATGCTACATACATCTTTTGCCATACTGCATGCATTCCTGCCCAGCTCCGCCTATTTGTTGTTTAAACTTTGTTTACGGGACCGACTCACCCTTTGCATTGTTCACATTGCCGAGTTTTTTTTGAGGTTACTGCATTTATTCTTGAGCCTGTAGCCTTTGGAATTAAAGCTTTGCCGAAAGTTGTCATTGTTTTTACTTTAGTTGTTGCTTCCATTATGTGTATAATTCTTCGTGCACAATTTTGCTATAGGTAGTCGTGCCCTTTGCTTGCCATGCTTGGGAATTTAAGTTGTGTCCTTTTGTCTCCAGTAGTATTAGGCAAGTAGCTTGTTCCTGTTAGTTAAGCAGCTAGTTTGAAGAACTAGGTCCTTGACAATTTATTTTAGTCCTCAAAATCATGTAATCTTTAAGACTCAAAACCAAACTGGAAGTGCAAATGAAAACCGTGCAAACTAATATCTATATTTGATGGTAGTGGATTGGTTTTTAAGGTTGGACCTGGAAGTGACTGTTGTTCATTTTTTTTTAATTGCTGAAATCACAGATGAAGTGTAATTTTGGGCTGTTATAGCTTCGTGATCCTAGATCCGTTCCGGACGATTCTTTTTTCTGTAAAGCTTGAGACTTTTTCTACGTATCTACAAATTTTTAGGTATATCCGAGATTGTTTGGCCATTCAAACCAGGTCCCGAAGTTGGACGTGGAAGTGATTGTTCATTTTGTATTAATTGTTGAAATCACAACCAAAGTGTAACTTTGGGCTTTTATAACTTCATGATCCTTGATCCGTTATGGACGATTCTTCTTTTTCTGTAAATCTTGAGACTTTTTCTACTTACCTGCAAATTTTTAGGCATATCGGAGATTGTGTGGCCATTCAATACAGGGCCCAAATTTGGACCTGGAAGTGATTTTAGATCAGGTCAAAACTAGGGCCTAAGTCCAAATTTGAGGCTTCGTATGTTCTCCATATGATGTCAGAATTCAGTGATTCTTTTTTACTGAAATACATATTATTCTAGTTTGTTCATGTCAAATTTTAGACCAATCGGGCATTGTTTGGTCATTTCGAACTAACCTCAAAGTGATTTTAGACTAGGTCAAAACTAGGGTCTGAGTCCAAGTTTGAGGTTTTGTATCTTCTCCATATGATGTAGGAATTCAATGATTCTCTTTATTATTGAAAGAGATATTATTCTAGTTTGTGCATGTCGAATTTTAGACCAATCCGACATTGTTTGTTCATTCCGAACCAACCTCAAAGTCGTAACCAAAAGTGATTTTAGACTAGGTCAAAACTAGGGTCCGAGTCCAAGTTTGAGGATTTGTATCTCATCCATATGATGTCGGAATTCTGTGATTCTTTTCTTATTGAAGGATATATTATTCTAGTTTGTGCACGTCGAATTTTAGACCGATCGGACATCATTTGATCATTCGGAACAAACCTCAAAGTCACAACCAGAATTGGTTTCTTGGTGCATTTTTGTGCCTTGATACTTGTTTTTCGTGATTTTCTATGGTTTTGTGACTTCGTTTACTACAGTTTCAATTTAAGAAACCATGGTTATTTTTTATACAATCCAAACTCCAAATTTTGGGAAAATTTGTGATGATTCTTGGTTGGCATCTTAAGGATATTAAGCACACTTCGCACATTTAAAATAATAATAATTTACAATATATAAATAGATATCAATTTCTTTATATTTTTGAGGCTAAAGAGTTTACGGTTTCAATTTTATAATATAATTAGCCTCAAGACAATAGTACAAAAATCTATTTTCCGATAAAAAAGAATTTAAGGAAGAAAACAACTGATTTTGAAGAAATCATTTTAAAATCAAATATTTTTCTTATATAAAACCACACATATTTGCACACTTCGAGAAGATTGGTTGATGATCGAATGACTTCATGGACCCCATGGTATGGGACATGGTGGTATATAGTTTTATTCAATCTCATATCTGTCGAGTCGAAGTAAGAATCTTAGGATATCCAATGATCTTATGTTATCCAGTGTTTCGTGATTTCTTGTGATTTTTTGTGTTCTAACTGTAACCGTTGTGACCCATTTGTATTAATCAGTGTTTTGTGTTTCTTGTGAATTCTTGTGTTTTCCTGTGTGAATCCAAGTTATAATGTGTGAACCGTTAAGTCGATAACATGTGGTATGGGACGCACAATTATCACTTTTCGGGTCACTATCTGAGGGTCTGTGACACATTCCTGTGTGGCTGCCAGTACTAGATTTTCGGGTCAATTCTGTGTGAACTCTGTGTAGACCTTCGGGTCAATTCTATGTGGAATCTGTAGACCTTCGGGTCATTCAGGTACCCTTCTATGAGATATAGTACTGGCTATGGCTTTAAGCCATCCTGTGTGATAACATGTGCATGCATAGCTTCAGCTTGCTACTTTGGGTTGGATCCAATCTCCATGTTTCTATGTTTTGTGTTTATCACTGATTTCACCATGGTAATTATTATTATTATTTGCGTTGATTTCATTAGTGGTTTAACCTCTAAATAGAGTTGTAGTGATTTCATGATATGGTGTTTTAAGCGATTCCATGATTTTGTGTTTCGGTGATTCTATGATTTTGCAATTCAGTGATTTACTGAATTAATAGTTTTGTTAGTTCATCTTGTGATTTTTGTGTACTTCTGAGTCTTTCATTCGTGTTATGTGACAAGTGTTGATTACCCCAACCAGAAAGTTTGGGTAATTTGTGCCTATATGGTGTTTAGACCCACTTTTGTGTTTCTTCCTCGTGCCGCTATACATTAACCTTGTGGACTTGTAAGTATATGTTTCGTTGGCCTTTGATCATGACATTCCTTTTGTATGAAAAGGAAAATTTTGCATCCGTGATCCCGTTCAGACTCATGTGTTGAGATTCCTTTTCATATGGAAAGGGATTAGTGTCTGGTTGATCTTTTATCTTACCATTTATTATTACTGACTTGTAAACTAGACTGATCTGTGCGTGTGTGTTAATGCTTGGGTCAGACCGAGTTATTTCAGGTTCAAATGCTGTTGATTGTGAATTGCTGGGTATAGCCTGGACTATCTTTGAAGACCCTTTCTATGTTGCACATTAGTGTAATTTTAACATTGTAGAGTTGCTCCAGTTTCCCACCATGTATTCGTATTGTAAATTCAGTTGAGGTGTAACACATGTATAAATTGTAATTCTATTATTATACCTATATGTAACTGTTCTATGATCTGCGACTGTAATATATTGTATATTGTTCTGAAATGATCCGTAGGCATTGTAGTTTTATATTAGGAGTATTGGGTATGTCGATCCTCTTGAGTTAAGAAAAGAAATTTTATTCACTTAATTGACGTACTTAATACTCACTACTTTGTAGATAATAATCACTAGTTTGTGATGGAAACCCCACACGGGTATTGGGATGATATCTGATCAACACTAATCCCAAGTGTTTCGTTTGTATGTCAATCGGTTGATTGACAGACCGTTATAAGCGTTATTTAGTTATTTAAGGCTTATACGGGTGTAGTTGCACTCTGGATGTGAATTAGATGTTTAATAGTTGTTTACAACTATTGTTGGATCCATATGATGTATGAAATCCATATAAATGGAATTATATGGTAATTGGTTGAATCTCATTTCGATTCAGGATAAAACTTAATATTTTAATAATATAATATTCCATAAAAAAACAAAATTTGATTTTGATGCCTAATTTTGGATGAACACGAAGATGTTAAAATATCGATGAATATTCGTAGCAGCAATGAATGATTTTGAAGTAAATATGATATACTTGTGGCATATCGAAGTTTTAATTTTCGAAATGAATAGTAAAATTTTAAAGTGAAGTTTAGTTAGGCTGTCTAGAAGATGTTTGAAAAGAGATTCATTTTCGAAAGTTTCTTGTTTATTTTTATAACTACTGTCAGGAAAGTTTGGACTTAAAATAACGAGTTTCGAAATATAATATTATTTTATAGATTTAAATAATATTAAAATGACTTAATATGGAAATATTTGATTTTGAAGAGAATTGATTGAAATAGAATTTCCAATTATGATTATATATATTTTATATAATTTATAAATTATTTTGGAAGCGATTCGGTTTATATTTAATTATAAATCAAATTAGGCTTGAATAAGAAGTGTCACGCAACGGCATTTCGCGAAGTTCAACCCGTCGGATCTTCATGAAACGAAAAATGTTTGGTTTGGATTGAAAAGTGGTTTCCAATGATATATAAAGCTTTAAAATCCAACGGTTAAATTTTGAGATAAATTCAATTCGAAGTTGAATAAAAACAGCGTCAATACTGTAAATGACCTGAAATGGGTTTCCACTGAATTGAGCTATTTTTAATTTGTTAAAAATAAGAAAAAATTCATTATAAATGATTTGGATTTAATATATCTAGTTTTGAACGATATAAAGCTATTTTATGGAAATTAGATACTTTAATAAAAGTGATTGAAATGGTTTGAAGTTAATAATTACTTCACCAAGTTAAGTTTTCCAACGAACGAAGATTGGATTTGGATGGAAATTATCTTCGGATATTTTAATATTGGATTCCTTTATTATATGGATATTGTTTTGAGGAATTTGGAAGATATCAATATCGTTATTCCCGATATGGTATCTGTGAGTTTCAAAATTTGATATTGAATATAAGTCGATACGATTTATATTCGAAGCCTTGTATTTAATATAAAATTGGATTTTGGGTTTGTCGTGAATTGTGTCTTCAATAACACTGTTCTTAAACCTAGTTGGAAATGGAATTTAAAGAATAAATCTTTTAATTAAGATTTATTGGAAATTTTCCAAAGTGAAGTTTTACAATTTAATAAAATAAATTAGAATTGAATGGAAATCGATTTAGTAATAATCGAGATGAACCTCCATGGAGGGAGACCTTTACTATTTAAGGAATTTAAAAGGATTTGTCGTTATTCCGCTTATAGTATTAGTCTATACGGAAATTTATATCGATTATATACTGTTATGATTTACGTGAAGGTTCCATTTATAATGAAAGTTGATTTTGGGCTTATTATGAACAATGTTTTAAACGACATTTGTTATTTTAACCCAGTTAAAGACATAATTAATTTACTAAAGTTGAATAATCATTAAACACTGATTTTAGGAGATTAAAACTGAGTGGAGTTTTAATGAATCTTTAATTAGATTTGAAATGTAAAGTGGTAATTAAATTTACTGAGACGCGTTGGGCGTTAGATATGGAGTACCACCAGTTTTGCTCCATGAGATAATTGAATCTTTAATTAGATTTGGGACGTTAAGAGGTAATTAAATTTACCGATAACACAAGGAGTGTTAGATATGCAGTACCACCAGTTTTGCTCCATGGGATGAATAGGTTGGAAATGGGATAAAAATAAAAGAGGTTACATTTTCGTACGGCTCGATAATCCCGGTAAAACTTATAAACCTTAATTTGGTTTAAGTTTGTGAAAAGATAGTATATAATCATTTGCAATGGTTTCCAAGGAATGATTTAAACAAGAAGTTTAAATGAAGTAAATCTTGATAAGATTTATGGGAAATAATTCCCATTGTAAAGAATATTTGAATAAAATAATATTCTAGATTGGAATGAGGCGTATGATATGTGTATATATCACTTGATTTTAAAGATACACGAGTTTTTCGGAAAGACCGAGTTTAGCACATTCTGAATAACTGATACGACGTTTAAAATTCGAAGTTATGGAAGATGGTGGTTGAAGACCGGAGATCTTCACATTATTTGGATTATTACTGATGTCTGAATTGGGTTGTACACCCAAGACAAGGTAATAAGTGGTGGTCGTCTAGACGTACTTGGAGATCGACCGGATATGTGAGGGCCTCTCTCATGTATTGAACATATGAGACGAGGAATAAGGTGCCTCTAGTTTTGTTCAAACCCAGAATGAACTTGCAAATGGATTGTATGGCTAAAATTGTATTGTATTCATTGATCTCTACTAAATATATATCTATTTGGTGGTGGAGAATTTATTCTCTTAGCTTAACACCCTTCTCTGATACATATGAGCTTAGAGGTTATATATTGGTAGACATCAATGGTATGGATTGACAATGAGTCATGCTGAGATGAAGTGATTAAAGATTTTGTTGAAAAATAGAGCTTTGTTATGATGATGAAAGCATGGCTGATATAGCGTAGCTTTATGTCGAGATGTTACTTCAACGAGCTTCACTGCCCGGTATGGGATAAAAAACAGGATGAAGGACAAAAGGGAGGACATGCGTTTCTTTCTAGCTAGAATTGATGCCATGGTATGGATCCCAAGCATTTTACGTATGTGCATGTTGGAATTGAGGTGCCTCGGATATGGTCACACAAGGCATGGCGGTCGACGTACTAACAGAAAGTGTGTGCGTGCTTGCTAATAATAATACACACAAGGATCATGTAATATGACGAACAATAGTCAAGTATGAAATAATAGATAATCACAGAACTGTATAATAGATATGTAAATGCAGTAAAAGGAAAATCACACCAGGGATTTTTATATTGGTTCGGAGCACCGTCCTACTCCAGTCCCAGACCTCTCTCTGGATTTTCACTAATCAACTACCTCGCTTCGCCCGGAGGAACAGGTTCACAATACCCGAGCAGCCGAACGGGATTTCACGCCTCTTACAACACGAGGACTTCACAACTTTGCCTCTCACAACACGGAGGACTTCACAACTTTGCCTCTCACAACACGGAGGACTTCACACAAGATGAGTAGACTTGTAATTTGACAATGTGTGTTCTTAATAACACGAATTTGTCAATTCTTGTACAACCTTCCTATAATCTTATCCTCAAATAGAATTTGAATTCGTGAAGATTTGGAAGATGATGTCGTGTTTGAATCAAAAGAATAGTATGTAGATTCTAGGATTCAACAGCGATATAAGAAGATTATGAGCTTTTGAATGCTTTGAATGGTTAAGAATGAAATCAGCAATAGATAGAATAGATAGAAAGAAATTAGTTAATGGAATTGATGATTTCAATTTGTATTTATAGAGGATAAAGAGTTGCAAACATTGGTGAAGAGAAATATTGAATAGAAATGATTTTTGATGAAAGGAAAAGGAAGCAACCAATGATGAATGAAGATGTCTGTACGAAGAGTTGCTTTCAGTTCGAAGACCAGTCGAAAGGTAAAAAATAACCAGTAGACTGGTATTTGAATATATATCCGTTATATACATGTGTGCACGCTGATTGTACATTTCTTCCCAGAAACGGTCGACCGCACGTATTGAAACCGGTCGACCGGTTTCTGGCATTATGCACAATGAATGTGCATTCATATATATATATATATATATATATATATATATATATATATATATTCAAACTACTGAGGTATATGATTATTTGAGGATAGATTTTAACATTTTTAACATAACTAAATTACTAAATAATCAACCTCTAACTTTCAATACCATTGAATCTCTTCTTTTTGTCGATCTTGAAACTTCTCCTTGTCATTAATCAAAATGCCATGAATTCCTTGATTCAACATTCTCCCCCTTTTTGATTGATGACAATATGCTCTGAAAATGTTTCTAGCTCCCCCTGAATAAGTACTCCCCCTGAAATATATATTAAACAAATCTGCAAAACATATTGTTAGTAACATTTTTCTCCCCTTTTGTCATCGACAAAAAGGAGTAGATACCATACAAATACCATAACTTAAGCATGAAATGCACAAGGATTGTAGCATACAATACACACCAGACATAGCCAAACAAGTTATATATCTAAAAGTTAATATGTACACACCCAAAATGAAATACAGCACTATTTATGTACAAGTGCTGAGTTAAGTCTTGCGTAAGTAAAAATATAATACCAAAAGACTTGGATGAAAAGAACTACTGAGGTGGAGAATCGGGTTCAGTTGTATCCCAATCTATTTCTTTGTTTCCTTCTTCTTCCTTGTCTCCTTCGTCTTGAACATCTTCTTTCTCAGTCTCGCTTTCCCCACGACTACGTCCAATAGTTGCTCCAGAACTTGTGCCTTCCTCTGAAGATGACCATGTAAAAGTAGGAGGCATTGGACGTTTGCCTGGGTCTTGTATGTGCGTGGAGGAGGATGAAGATGCACATGAAATTGCATCCCAAAGAGTACCAAAGAAAGACTTAAGTTTTGAGAAGCGTTTGTCAAGCTTTTTATCTAAACATTCGATTTGTCAGTACGCTTAAGTCTTGCTTCAAGAAGAAATAGATTCCGTGCAATTTGTTCAAGTGAATCTTTAGTCGAGGAGGATGGTTGACGTAGTTTAACCTCTTCCGGTTTAGGTTTGGAGGCTTTTGATGAAGTGATTTCTTGGGGACCTTGTTGTTGATATTGTTCGAAGGGTATGATATTCAAACAAGGTTCAGGAAGCTTCATTCTCTTTCTCGTTGCTTTGTCGATATATTTTGGTTTGGATATTTTAGATTGGGGAGACTTGAGACCACAATCGAGTAGAAGTCGCATGATATATTCATTGTAGAATAAATGTGGTCTTGTACGATCGTTTATAAGCAAAATCTCATCAAAGATCATACTTATCCAGTCAATTTCTATGTCTCCATATATCGCGTACAAAGCTTTAAAATTCTCTTTATAGACGGCATCGAAATTACCAACTCTCGGTAATAGAGAGTGCGTAATAGCGTGATGTAAAATTCGAGCAGTAGGTCGTAGGTTAATAGCTTTTGTACTGACTTTATGATCTTCAATAAATAGATGACTCACCTTGTCTCGAGTATGAACCGTACAGAAATCGCTAGAGAACTTTCTTCCATTATTAGGCGAACCAAGAACCGTAGCCATTCGTTCCTTTGAAATGAATATGTGCTCACCACATACAACGGACCATAGACAATGAGCAACATTCTCTGGTTTAAACTTGTCTAATTTAAGATTAGCATAGAACAACTTGATCATGATATGATTGATTTCCACGTTGTTCTTATCATGGTCTAGGAGATTTTGAATACGAGCTTGTTTTGCTAATTCTTTAACATCGTAGAGAATAAAATTAGAGAAATTTATGAAATGACCTTCGTGAAACGTATAATCTTTCATAGCATTCCATCTTCTCACTGTTATTGGATCCATTAGCCATTGTTTGACATTGGAATCAATAGGTTAGAATTGAGTAGAACTTGATTTCTTTAATCTCTTTTGTGGTGGAGCCATTGATTTTGTAGGAGAAAGAAATTTGGGGATCTTTAGGTTTTCAAAGGGTTTGAGAGTATGGGAGAGATAAAAAGGAAGTGAATGGTTGAGTTTGAAAGAACCGACGTATTGACTGGGATTTTAAAAAACAGAAAGACATGAAACCGGTCGACCGTTGAATTTTCACCGGTCGACTGGTTTCAAACATAAACATTTTCGGTTGACTGGTGAAAATTCATCCGGTCGACTGGTTGATGAAAGGGCATATTTTTCCAGAAACTTAAACGGTCGACCGTTACCTTTATACCGGTCGACCGGCATATGAAAAATATGTTTTTTAGAGACTTTTCCGGTCGACTGGTGGATTTTTGGCGGTCGACCGTTTCGTCTGAGCTTTGTTTTTCCTGTTTTCTGAGATTTTGCGAAGCTCTATAATAATTTATTTCAAAATAAGAAAGAATCAAACAAAAAATATGAAAACAAAACAAAGGAAATCTTATTGAAAAAAATACAAAAAAAACTTATTATCCAACAAAGTAATAACGATATAAGATCAATGGGAGGTGGATGACTTGTCTTCGGAAATTTCTTTGATATTGGTAACTCTCGGAGTCCATGACGACCAAGTTTCTTTTGCTCCTTCATTTCTCATGTAGTTACGATCCCAGGAGTTAGGACTCCTAGATGAAGATGGAGCATGTGACATTGGTTCATGAACATTGTGTTTATCTGTGCTACAAAAAAATGACGCCATGCGTTCTAAGAGTGTTAAACGGTCGGACGTGAGTTTTTGTTCGTAATGAAGTTGACGCTGGAGATCCATCTGATGTTTCTGGTAGTGTTGAATCTCACTTATTTTTTCTCTGGTCTGTGGGGAGCAAAATAATGCTTTCTTAGCACGTTTGGACTTTGGTGTATATTTTGGGGTATGCGAACATTTTGGTCCACTTTTAGGTGTCTCCGGAGAGTAGTATTCCTCCGGTTCAGAACTAGTGATCGAGATATGTGATCTCTGAGCACATTCGTCGCAGATGTGTGCCATTTTGGATATAATTAAACTCGTTTACGAATAATAAAATGGACTCAAAGGTAGTAGTTGCAGAAAAGAGAAGAAAATATCATATATATATATATATATATATATATAGGATTTTTAAACCATAAAAAATTTAAAGCTCATATTTTTTACTAATAATAGCAAAAGCTACTTAATAGCTAAGTTATATAGAAATGAAAGCACCGTTCAGAAAAGAACTTATCAATGTTTATGTACGTTTATTCGTCAAACATCAAGTTCAGTTCTAGAAATCAATCCAAGCTCTCTATGTAAAGAAATAAAACTTGATTCAAGTAGAGGCTTAGTAAAAATGTCCGCTAGTTGATGTTCAGTCTGGATATATTTGAGACATATTGTTCCTTTTTCAATATTATCTCTTAATAAATGATGTCAAATATCAATGTGCTTTGTTCGAGAATGATTGACTGATGCTAAGTAAATTGTGTTTTAAATTTTTAACTAACATGAAATTTGTAATAAGAGGTAAGTTAGATGTACCGCAATTGCTCACATCGCCTTTGCCGATGATATAGCCTTTTGAATTATCTCCAAAAGTGACGGAGCCACCATTTGAATAAGTGATATTTGTCAATAAGCTCTTGTCTCCAGTCATATGCTTCGAGCAACCATTGTCCAATATCCACTTTCCTCTTTTCTTAAGTGGGACCTGCAAAAAATAAAATTAAGTTCATGGTACCCACCTTTTCATAGGGTCCTAAGAGTTAGGTCTTAGAAGTCCAAACCCATACGGGTCTGGTATCCCCTTTATATAAATAATTGGAATTATGATGCACAGTATTCAAAAAATTCTGAATGTATTTGTTCCTAATCAAATTGTTATTTGTTTTAGGAACCCATATTTTGATAGTCTTGACATTTTTCTTTTGAAATTTCACAACCGGTTTTGGTTTGGAATCTAATAAACTAAGATTTTTCTTAGCTTTAGTTTCTTGTACCTTTTTATTTTTTATTTTTATTTTATTGCCAAGATGTTTCATGATATCTTGTTTCTTATATCCCAAACCTTGTTTATCGTAGCAGATTGTGAACTTTCAATAATTTTTGTCAAATTTTCTCGACCTTAATTGAAGTTAGAAACATTTTGAGTGATGTTGTCTAACTTATTTTGTAAACTAGCTTTTTCTAAGTCTAGAAAAGCTCATGATTTTCAGTAGTAAGAGCATCATTTTTCTCTTTTTGACTTTCAATTTCTTGACTTAAAAGAGATAATTGAGAATCAATATTAGATGATGATTCTTGAACTTTTTCAAGTTCCTCTTCTAATATTTTCTTCTCATCTTTTAACATATCTTGTTCAAATTCTGCTCTACTTAAATCTGCTTGAGCTTGCTTGCATTGTCGCTTTATATCTTTAAATATTGATTCAGCATTTATATCAAGAACTTCTTCAAAAGAAGGAATTTGTACCTCATCTTCTGTCACCATGAAACATATATTAGCATGTTCATTGTCTGAGTCACTTTCACTATCAGAAGAAGATGAGTCTGAATCATCCCATGTCACTGAGAATGCTCGTTTCTTTGACTTGTCCTTCTTATGTTTGAATTTTTCATTCTCTGACTTCTTCTTTTGCTTCGGACAATCCTTTTGCATATGTCCCTTTTGTGACAATTGAAGCATTCTATATTTGATGATGATGGTTTGTTTGAACTGAACTTCTTTTTGTTGTATCGACTAGCTTTTCGTTTCTTTAAGAATTTCTTGAATCTTTTTGCCATGAACGCTAGATCTTCATCTTCGAAATCTGAGATGTCTTCATCTTTTTCAGCATGAAAAGCTACATTTTTCTTTTCTTCTTTTTGTTCTTTTCTAGCCTGCAAGTTAGCTTCATAGGACATAAGATTTCCTATCAATTCATCTGGCTTCATGGTGGAAAGATCATTAGCTTCTTCTGTTGCTAATACTTTTCCTTCCCGTTCATTAGTCAGAGAATGTAGGACTGTTGAAACTACATCAAAATCAGAATATTTTTGCCCTAATCCGATAAGTGCATGATGAATGGTTTGAAACCGCGAATACATCTCATTGATTGTTTCATTCGGCTTCATTTTGAAAATTTGAAATTGACTTTTCAACAATGCTATTTTTGCTTGTTTAACCTTGTTAGTACCTTCATCAGTGGTTTTTAGTGTTTGCCAAATTTGATATGCAGTGGTACAAATACTAACACGGTTATATTCATTCTGATCTAATGCACAAAACAACATATTTATTGCTTTTGCATTTACGGCTGCTGCCGTTTTCTCAGCCGGTGTCCATTCTGAATACTCAGTTGTTGGATTCACTATTTCTTTTTGTGTAGCATTCCAAGCATCATAATTAGTTGATTGCATGTAAAATGACATACGTGTTGCCCAATAGCTATAGTTAAGACCATTGAAGAAAGGAGATCTTTGTGTCGATTGACCTTCAGTGTAAGTGGTGTTAGTGCTACTACTTGGGTTATTTGCCATATTACTAGAATATATCAAATAACTGTGTTACGGTTATAAGATGACCGTGCTCTGATACCAATTGAAAGTGTGCGTGTGCTTGCTAATTATAATACACACAAGGATCGTGTAATATGACGAACAATAGTCAAGTATGAAGTAATAGATAATCACAGAATTGTATAACAGATATGTAAATGCAGTAAAAGGAAAATCACACCAGGAGTTTTTATACTGGTTCGGAGCACCGTCCTACGTCCAGTCCCAGACCTCTCTCTGGATTTTCACTAATCAACTACCTCGCTTCACCCGGAGGAACAGGTTCACAATACCCGAGCAGCCGAACGGGATTTCACGCCTCTTACAACACGAGGACTTCACAACTTTGCCTCTCACAACACGGAGGACTTCACAACTTTGCCTCTTACAACACGGAGGACTTCACACAAGATGAGTAGACTTGTAATTTGACAATGTGTGTTCTTAATAACACGAATTTGTCAATTCTTGTACAACCTTCCTATAATCTTATCCTCAAATAGAATTTGAATTCGTGAAGATTTGGAAGATGATATCGTGTTTGAATCAAAAGAATAATATGTAGATTCTAGGATTCAACAGCGATATAAGAAGATTATGAGCTTTTGAATGCTTTGAATGGTCAAGAATGAAATCAGCAATAGATAGAATAGATAGAAAGAAATTAGTTAATGGAATTGATGATTTCAAGTTGTACTTATAGAGGATAAAGAGTTGCAAACATTGGTTAAAAGAAATATTGAATAGAAATGATTTTTGATGAAAGGAAAAGGAAGCAACCATTGATGAATGAAGATGTCTGTACGAAGAGTTGCTTTCAGTTCGAAGACCAGTCGACAGGTAAAAAATAACCAGTAGACTAGTATATGAATATATATCCGTTATATACATGTGTGCACGTTCATTGTGCATTTCTGCCCAGAAACGGTCGACCGCACGTATTGAAACCGATCGACCGGTTTCTGGCATTATGCACAATGAATGTGCATTCAAATATATACATATATATATATATATTCAAACTACTGAGGTATATGATTATTTGAGGATAGATTTTAACATTTTTAACATAACTAAATTACTAAATAATCAACCTCTAACTTTCAATACCATTGAATCTCTTCTTTTTGTCGATCTTGAAACTTCTCCTTTTCATTAATCAAAATGCCATGAATTCCTTGATTCAACACTAACCAAGAGGTCCGATAGGACCGAGAAACGTATTGTTTAGGAGATGCTAATCAACGAAGTACATCTGACCGGCCCTACTGCTCCAAAGGGATAATATTTTCCCTAGGACATTTTGCTAGAGATGTTCTGAAGTTCGGATGAGGATGATCCATTGCCTCGGCTCATGATGGAAACCCAACTTCTAATACGACCATTGTGTTTTCAGTTGTAAACCTATATGGCGACATAATAGGATGGAGCATTATGCCGTCTAAGATGATACATTTATTTTCGAAATTATTTTCCGCACTATGCACTGGTAATAATAATAGAAATTTTTCGCGTATCAAGCATGTTTGGCTATTATAAGGTAAAACTCTATCCTCCGGCCTACGCTTGCATTGTGTGATGAGACCTGGGTCTTATAATAGCTTCATTTTTCAAAAAGAATTGTGAGTTTTAATAGTTGGTATTCATATGGAGGAAACCCGTTGCGTGTCATAGGCTTGGTTCTGTGATTTATCCAACTTTAAAATGAAGTTCTTATTACTTGTCTTTAGTTCTCACACTAGATCCATGACTGACTCATAGTTTATTGCTTCCCACCTTAACTCTGGGTGCCCATATTTTCCACACGGGCAACCAGTAGTTTTGGTTTTGCAGATATTTATTCAATAGGATCCTGGATTATGACTGGAGCTATACTTTGGATTATTGTATGGCCTTCCGGTGTGCATTGTATTTATGTATTTAAGTCTCTGCTGTTTGTATTTTATTATTCTCTGATATTTTTCTGCTGTGTATCTTTTGTTTATACTCTGATGTAAAGTTGTTGTAATAGCAATGAAAAATTCTCTCGTTCTGTATTCTAATGCATCGTGTTCTCATAACAATCAGTCTTTGAGGACGTTTTGAGTGGGCTAACCACCGGCTCAAAGCGGGCTCACACAAATACAAGAAAGAAATCAATGTTATAAATAAAAGTTTAATAAATTAAACGACAAACTAGGAAATTAAGCTTGCTGGATAAATCACGACCCAAGCGATCGACCACTCCTACCAAAGGGGCCAACTGCCTTGGGTGTTTTTGGTAAGGAAGGCTTGTGTTAAAGGGAGTTTTATATATATTACACACACAGACTATTCGGATTTAATATAGTAGATCCTATAGTCTTTATTAACACTTGCAACTATTTATACCAACCCTTTAGCTTCTCCCAAAACATATTCTTCATTTCATTCTTGCACCTCTACCATCTTTCTGTCGTTGCTAAATCCAGAATAGAAGATTAGATTTATCTTCTACTTGTCTAACCTCAATTCTATCCTCTCTATTCTAAGATTTATATAGGTTTGAGGATTCTGGAATTTACTTTATATATATATAAGATTCTGATTCATTTGATTCATATATATATATATATATATATATATATATATATATATATATATGGACTGGAGCTCGTTTACGAAGGCTAGATCCAAATCTTATTTTACTCAAATATGTTGTTGTTTTTCCCCAAAGCACCGTGAGTGGAAAACATTCAAGTTTGCTATTTTCTTTGATTTGATAATCTAAATTAGGATTATTGTACCTAGGAAGATTTGGGTTTATACAAAAATAAAACAATATCAAATACCTAAAATCTTCCATTATTTATGTTCTTACATAGAAATGATTAATCAATTATAGTTGGGTTTAGATTATTGATGTAATGGAAGAAAAGACCTTTGAGTGTTGGTATGATTCGTGAATATGGTCCAATTCTCTCATCGTAAATGTAAATTCATATATATGTAAGGACTTGAATACTGCAATTCGAATAGTTTAAAAATTTATGCCCGTAATGGATTGTTTGAACGTACTATTTAAAGTATTAAGGTTTTGTACATGAAAATTGCATACAAGTGAATTAGTACCAAATCAAGGATTTTACTTATGTATTTAAGGATATTACACATTGTCTCTATTCTATTATTGAAATAATCATTCAAGTTTTGGTTACACGTTATATGTTGATGTTATTATTTCTTCATTTTTATCATTTATTGTGAATATGCATGTTAGACCATGTTAAATCAGTAGGGAAATTAACTTGTATACCATAATAGTGATTGTTAGGATTGACAGTTCAAACGAGGTAAGGACGTTAATCTCGTCACATAATTCATGCTTATATTTATAGTGTAATAAATGTAATATTAGTGCGTAATAAGTGCATACTGAATACATTTAAACTAGGAATTTGAATTTGAATGTCCGCATAGGAATTTGTATGCATATGTGTGAGTTAATGGCGTTGTTTATAATTAATGACATAGACACGCGGTTAACCGATACTTGTAGTAGAATCCTGCTTGGAACCTACTGGCATATCTAGCATCTACAAGTAAGACTGGTTAATGTGAGAGGTTTAGGTGTCATGAGCCATTATAATTAGTACACTTAGATGCGAGGTTAAGCTCAGCTTATACTGGAATCCTACATGGAACGACCCAACAAATCCAGCATCTGTAAATGGATGGCTTAATGTGAGACGTCGAGTGTGTGTGTATTGTGTGTGAATGTAGGCCTTCCTGGGGAAAAAGGCATTAAGTGGATGATCAACCTCTTGTTGAGTACTAAGTGGTTAGGATTAGGTCTCGTTCCTAAGGTCCACTCCTTGGTTTTGGGCCAAAGTCATGGGACCCTCCCTTCAAGATTTTAAGTGGCCTTTTGGGTCCGTCTTTCTCTTATGAGGTATTGAATGGTCTTAATAAACGATAGCATGAGTAGGGTAGTTCTCCAAGTAATGTTTGCTTTCTATTTAGGGGCTAGTGAGGGCTGACTTAAGGATGGATTATATATATGTTATAAGGAACCACCATCTAAGGGAAGTATTAAGTGACTAGAAGTTCACATATAGGGACAACTAGATAGTAACAAGAGAGTCCTCCAGGAGGGTTTTCTTAAATGAAGTTATGTTCCTGACCCAAACCTAGTGGTAAGTGGCCATTATTATTGTTAGACCTACAATGAGAGTTAATATTGACGACGCTGACTTTAGAGACGAGGTCTTAAGTGGCCGGGGTCCGCCATACGGTATCAAGTGACCGTAGGGTTGTCCACCCTTAATAAATTAGCAAATAGCCTTAAGTGACTAGGTATAGCTTGCCTCGTGGGGGTATTAAGTGACTGCAAGGATGTCCGACCTTAGATTACTTCATCGGGTATTAAGTGACTGTAAGGTAGTCTGCCCGTAGATTACTTTGTGAAGTATTAAGTGATCGTAAGGATGTCCGCCCTTAATTCTACATATAGACCTTAAGTAACTGTTAGGATGTCTGCCTCATATGTCTAGTGTATATATTTGCTTGCATAGACAAAACATGGAGGATTTACAATGTCAAATAAAGGAAATAGTCATACCTAAAATTATATGTTTTTCATTCACTAGAACTTTATGGTCTGGCATCCTTTCTCATAACATAAACAAGTTAGTAAGTGAGGACGATTCGAATCAGTGGTGATCAGCGATGCTTTGGAGAAGGAGCGTGTCGATGGAGGCTTTTAGTTAATTATGACAGTATTATAATATTGTTGGGATAATTATTATTGATGTACCTCTTATGATTTCTTAAGACTCGTCGTGACTAACATTTATTATGGTTTTAATTAAAGGTGCGTCTATTTTAAGTTATATTATATTTATCTCTTCAGCTGTGTGAGATGCTGGTTTCATTTAGAATGCTCTGTGATATCTGTTTTTAGTATTCCCTTGTAGGAACCAACGATCCGTTTAGAATTGTTTTAAGTTCTGATGGGCCATTTCTAGACCGGAATTTAGGTCCATTCCATGCGGTTGTTACATTTGGTATCAGAGCATATGTTACACGATTATGGGGAAAATATACGTAAGAGAGGCGTAGAAAAAATATTTTCAAAAGTTTTGCTATATATAAGTATATATATTTATTTAAAGTACATATACCTTTAGAAAATATTATATGTAGGTCCTTTAAGGAAAGGATTGATCATAACTTTTATATGATTTATAGAAACCATGCAGCGATTTAGTAGCTCCCTTATCAATTTAGAAGCCTATAAATACATAAGGGAAAAATAAACAATAAGAATTTGGTATAAGACAAATTAACGTCCATAGCATAAAAATATGTAAAGGCTTCAGACAAAGTGGAAGAATACCTTTTATTAAATGGGATAAAACTTCTGTATTAATAATTGTGGAATTTCAAAGAGCACTAAATGGTCAATAAGAGAAAAAAATGTAATTAAGGCCCTTTATGCAAAAGTATGAATATTCGATCTTGAGTTAAGTGTCCATAAGAGTAAGCCTTAATTAATGGATAAAATGGCATAAAGGACATTTATAATGGCAACAATTAGGAATGTCAAGGATTGAAAATATAGGAACACGGAAGAAAATTTAATAAAAGAGATAAACTTCCGTAGAAAATGTTAGATGGGTAAAAAGACCAAAATGATTTTTAACATACTAATTAATTTGTTTTGAAAAGGAATACTAACTTTTCACTTATAGGCTCAAGTTGCATAATAATATCATTCAGAAAGAAAATTTTGAAATATGATTCTTGGAAAAATAAATATTTTTTAAGGAATTTGAAAATTTTACTGTTTCTTCTATTAGACAAACTATAAATCTAAACTTTAAGGAAAACAAAGATGAAGTCCTTAATTAAAGGATAATAGTAAACGTTTTCGGTTATGAGCTTTAGAAATGTAAGAAATGTAAGTGTCAAGCAGCAAAACAATTATAATGAAAAGATTATAATTGTCATTGCCTTGATATAACGAGATTTTAATATTGGAATGAATTTGAAAATATTTTATTCTTAAAAAACCCATATAAGTTATAACAATAAATTTGACGTTCAATCAGAAAGAAAAGAGGACATATAAAAGTTTGGTAGGATAAACGCCATAAATATACTCATTTTAAGAAAGAATGGATAATAAATTTATTTACTAAAATTTGGGTAGAGTTTCGAACAGTGAAATTCTCTTATAATAAGGGAGTAGAATAAATGGGAATCGACTACTCCAATAAATTAATTTAGAAACTTATGATTTGTTTATGATTATTAAATTAAATTTTTGAAAAGCACCATCATTGTGCAAACATAGTGTAACGAGTAATTAAGGATTTCCTAAATTAAACCCACCATTCATGTGAAATTTGATAAAAGTATATGTGCAAAGCAGTAAAGTTTTTTTAAACTGTATTGCTAAAATGAACACAGTCTCGAGTCAATGTTTTAAAACATATTTTGGCAATAATAACATAAATTGAGAATATATAAATGAATGTGTTGAAATGCTTAGTTGCTACTTAATTTAACAATCAATTATTAAAGTCTTGTTTTTAGATAAAAACAAGCATTTGTTGTTTTGAAGGACATTAAAGACTGACATTCAGAATACAAATAAAAGACAAGTGTTAAAATAAAAGAGGTCATTTTATTCTTATTTTAAAATTTTATGAGCATTTGATATATGTTTTAATTTTAAAAATAGGTCATTTATTTGAAACGTTTGGTAAAGACGTGATTAAGCTTTATTGTTAAAGGGTACACAAACCTTGAGTAATGCTTCAAATTGTTATTGTGTGAAATAATAATGTATTTTGAAAATGTAGTAATAAATGTCATTGGACATTTTTGGAAACTTAATAACTGCAAAATTCAATCTTGGATATTAATTAAGATTCTATGTTCTAAAATAGAACGAGCAGTTGTTTATTAGCTATTAAATTTTTTTACTGACCATTCTGAAAGTGTGAATGACTGGCATTTTAAATAATTAATAAAGTTAAGTGTTTAAAAAGAAAATTATTCATACTCTTATTCTAAACATTTATTAACATTTGAAAAGAAGAATTTGAATCCTTATTGTAACATTTTAGAATAAACTCTAAATAAAGGATGTTTTTATTAAAGACATGTATTAGCCCACTAACCATTAAATCTTGCAAAAGTTACAGATTTGTCATTTGGGGGTTGATAGTCAAAGGAACAACTTTTGACGTCAACACTTTGGCATGCCATGAAGGGGGTCATGTAATAGCCTTTTGGATTGCTAGCTTTTGGATTGGAAGATGTTGAAGCCGAAGAAGGATGGAATATTCTCCCGCACTGAAACTACTTGCAATGTAGGCGCAAGAAATGAGGGAAGTCAGAAGGCTTCCTCTCATGGAGATCCTTCCATGTACTCGACTAGAGAGGAGATGGTCGGAGTTTTGGATGAACTAAGGATATGGATGGAGCGGCAGGATGAACTTCTTCGTAGAAAGGAGGAGGTGATGAATTCTTTCTTCGCGAGATTCGAAGGAACTGGATGACCAGGAGGTTAGGGTTTGGTCATGGGGGCAGGAACCAGCAATGTAGCCCCTACGCACTCTAGAAGTTTACCTTAGAAGCTTGGATTGACAACAAATTTGGTTCGACTAGGAGTAAATTTTGAATTGAGTCGGCTCGAATAGAGACAAATATCGAACCGGGCACGACTGGAGCACAGGGCATCCACCCCAGTGGCAATTTACATCGCGACACATTAATTTGTGGTGTTTAGGATGGAAACGCTATAAATGTTGGTCCAACTCACACCAATGTGGCTTTAGATGGAAATATTGAACGCACTGGCCAGGCTCGGCCTGACATTGTTCTGAATGGAAATGCTATAGGAGTAGCAAGGATTACAGAGGCTCAGATCGAACATGTCGAACCGAGGCCGGGGAGTATGTTCGAACCTACTGTGGAAGGTACGCATCAATGCCAAACAACTACAACATTGCATGCTGGGGAACCAGCACGAGATTGGATGACTGGCAACATCTTCTCGGAGATAGAAATCAGAGTGTTGACGTGATTCGATGATTTACAAGAGGAGGGGAATCTCAGGATGACATGGATAGCATTAATCGAAGCCCCTCGACTCGAGAAATCCAGAATTCCCGGAATCCCCCAGATTTCAAACTACCAGCTTTGGAGGCTTACGATGGTAAGAAGGATCCTACCGTGCACCTAATGCGCTATATGTGCCATATGAAAGTACTATCAGCATCAATAGCGTCATGGCCATGTGCTTCCCACTTTATTTGACTGATATCGCTGCTATGTGGTTTCGGCACCTGGAAACTGAATCGATCAGTGGTTCGAACATACTGGTAGTTAGGTTTGTTGAACAACTTAGGGTCCACATCGCAAGGCCCAAAAACGTGATGACTTTGACAACAATCAAGAAGAGGTCCGAAGAGACTCTGCAATCATTTTTGGAGAGATTTGATGCGGTAGTGGCATCGGTGGATAAACCTGAACCATCCATGGTTTTTTAGTGGCAGTTGTATTTGGCATCTTGGATAAGTTAGACTTTAAGATTTATATACAACAAGATCCGCCAAGGGACCTAGACGAATTCTATTTTGAAGCAGATAGGTTTCTGCCTAAGGAAGATACTAGCATTGGGAAGGATGCTCTCGAGGTTAATATGACCAAGGATGGAGGGCTATCCAACTCTGTGAAGGATTGGGGCAAAGGAAAGGCCCCGACAAAGAATGATCATAAGTTCCCGCCCTAACGAGGGCCCAAATTCGATAAATACACTAATCTCAATTCCTCGTTGCTCGATATCTTATTAGACACTCGCGGATCAATTTCTTTCCCAAGGTCTCTTGGGAGTGAGCCAACCTTAGAGGAAAGAGAATCAGGAAAACATTGCATATTCCATGATATGCCAGGTCACATCACTAACGACTGCAGACATTTGCCTGACTTAATCGAAGAACGGGTTAGATGGGGAGAGCTATCCGAGTATGTAAAACAACCAACAGTTCCACCACTACCACCTGCTGCTCTCCGAAGAGGGAATGATCCAAGACCGAGCACATGCAGGATTGTCATTAGCTGATCTAGATTTGATTACACTGGACTTTTGGATTTCTTAGGAAAAGTGTTCTCATTTATGTTTGTTTTTGGTTTCCCGGGTGAATACATCGACTCACTCATGCACGAGGATTAGGATTTAATCCTTAGGTATGCTCTGTGCTCGACAATAAAACCATCCAATAATGAATGGCAAGTTGATGCGCTCATGTACGAGATTAGGATTTAATTCCTAGGCGTGCTCTATATCTAATGATAAACCAATAGTGCTTTGCGTTGGTTATGTAATAAATTTGGATTTAATAAAATGGATTTCCAAGCATGGATTATGCTTGAAGGACTTAATTATCTTGTCAGGATGTGAAAGGACTGCTTAATTAGGTTTAAAGTATGATTTATACTCGATTTATGCTTCTAGATATGGCTTATACCTGTGAGCTTGAATTAACTTGTCAGGACTTGGCGAGAAAACTCAATCACAACTAGAGTATGGCTTATGCTCAGTTTGGATTTCCGAGTATGGATTGCCTAAAGGGTTGAGCTATGTTGTTAGGTCTTAACAAGACGATTCAACCATGGATTGAGTATGGATTATACTCACCGTGAATTTCCAAGCATGGTTTATGTTTGGAAAGGCAAAATAGTATTGTCATGATTTTGCAAAGCTATTCACTTGGTTTATTTGCAGGTATGGATTATACTAGCATTGGATAGGCCCGGCGAGGCCATGGATTGGGATTTAACTCATGATATGATCCGGAATGAGTGTCGGATTTATTGGTATTCTGGTATTCAGGTTTTCTTGTAATATGACCCGGAGTGATCATGGCTTTCTTATAATATGGTCCGCCGCAACCATAACTGTTTGGTTTCTATTAATACAAACTGGAGTGATCATGGTTTTCTGGCTTTCTATTATTACGATCCGGTGCGATCGTGAACTTCCAGATCTCGGGTGGACTTCTATAGCTTATGGATTATTCAATACACATTTTCCACTGAAATATATGTTTGGGAGGGTAAAGTATTGACCTTTTTTTTGGCAAGGCAGTCACAATGTGGATTTTTAGCAATCAAAGTACTTAACATTTGAGTATATGCTTAGGCAAGCTTAGATTTATCGGATGGAAATAGTAAAACAACTCAAATATGTTGGTTTTACATGCATGAGTCTCCAATCAACCTACCACAATATTACGTCATTTCAGATTAAAGTGGTTGGGTCGATGCTGTTCGGATCGAAGGAACCTGGGTCAGCATACCCAGGTCGCCGTGGATGATCATTACTCAACCTCTTCTTATGTTTATTATTTCAGCTCGATGCTTTTCGGATCGATGCACCTCGCCTCGATGAAGCCACTTGAAACTGAATTCGCAACTCTGGGTCGGCTAACTTGGCTAGTCATAGCAGGAGCGGGTCATACCGACCCGGACCTTGGAGCAATGTGTTGACTTATTCTTTCAGCTGTTAACGAGGTCAAACCACCTAATCTACCTCTACCTTGGATCGAGGTACACGTATGCTGCATCAAGCTGGAAAGGACTTCACCATGATCCAGAGGCTTGTTCAACCAACTCCTATCGATCCGGATCGTGTGCCATGTGGCATACCGACCCGGGCATGGGATCTGCCTATAAATACATCAGTTTGGGACTCAAACAAAAATGGATTCTTTCTCACTAATTCCTATGCAAGGACGTTGCACATAGGAAGTCAAACTTCACCATTAACGCAAGGACTTTGCGTCTAAGAGAAACATACACTATTTTCTCTATATTCGTTCATGTAAACAACTATATCTTGTAATCTGACAGTATAAACGATATATTATAAATTGGACGTAGGCTCGTTAATGTCGAACCACTATAATATTTTTTGCATGTTCCCCTATTTCTATTTTTTTTTGCTATTCTGTGATTTGTATACGGATTGTGCATTTGGGGGTTGATCGTCAAAGAAATAATTTTTGACGTCAATGATAACATATTATGAATCCAAATTGAAATAAAACAATAATAAATATCTTAAAAGGTTTATAAAATTATATACATTATAGAAACAGTGTCGTAAAACAACATCAAAAGTCATTAAGCTAAATTTAATGAAAAATTAACTACTTTTATAAGTGCAATAAAGATCCATCAAATGATTTTTTTTAATTTTTTTTAACTCGACTTACCAGGTGCATAAAAAGATGTAACAAGTGTTACAAGTAAGATCAATGTTTTATGCTTAGTTACACAATAAAACTATTGGCAATGTAAATAATTAATAATGCAATTAATTAGAGTCACTTATATATGGATCTTACATGTAAGACAAATAGATAATTTTGACCTTGACACCGGCATAACAGTTAGACACTCAGATATTTGTTCGATGGCTTATAATACTACCATGTACTACTCAGTAAGTACCAAACTAAAATAATATCATATCCTTTTACATTTAATGGTGAAAATGAATTTATTAAATAATAGTAAAGCAGAACCTTTTAAAACTTTCTCCTCAATTCTCTCAATTATCTCTATTCTACTTAAAACTCTCAAGATATTTGTATTGAATTAAAATATCATACAATATTCTAAGAAAGTATGACTGCACCAATTCTAAATTAATTTTCTACTACACCTATTCACAACAAAATACAAAATTAATGTGATACTGCATGTATTCATGAATAAAAATCCAAATTACAACTCATAAACATAGAAAACACTACAAGCGGAACAACATTTTACCATATTTTACATAACAAAATTATTTTTTCAATCAGATATAAAAACTTATTAAATACATAACTAAAATTATTAACGTAACTAATAATATCATATACTCAGTTTTCTACTAATATCTTCTTTGTTTTTTCTTACTATCTGCATTTAAGTCCATTTGATAACATAACTAAAAATTTGACATATTTTGAGAAAACCACATGATTAAATAAGTAAAAATGACAAAGATATTTTCTTTCTCAAGCACAAAGTGCAAGATATATAACATATAGTGGAAAATAGGAAGGACAAACTTAACGAAAATTTTGGTGAAAAGTATGGAAAGTTTAGAATTTAGTGGGAAGGACAAATGATAGTGTAAAAGGAAAAATGTTAGTGGTCCCCCTGAATTCCACATTTAGTGTAAATGTGTCCTTCTCCCTAATTTTGAAACTTCCCATATTTTCATCAATTTTTTTCCAAAGTTTGTCCTTTAAAAGAAATTCCTCTAACATTAAATTAGTGTGCTGCTATTCACACCTCCATTTAGACTACTGACCACCTATACTAAAGGCCACCTCTTTTTTGTGCCTCTCTACTTCTTCACACTACCTAAATTATTCAATTTCTAATCGGTTACCACCGCTGCCTTTAATTCTTCATCGTTCCAACAAGAAAAGTCTTCTTCCTGAAATTTTCTCCATCGCTCTACAAGCTTGAAGATTTCCCTAAATTATCAACGCAATTTCAAGTGCCCGTTAGTTAATTAACACCATCGAATCGCTCTACAACAGCATTCAACTTTTTCCCTGTTGTTTTACACCATCGAATCAGCCAAAAAACACTTCCGTCTGTTCACTTAGAAAACACTCTCGTATTTCATTTTCAATCCGTTTTATTTTAGAAAAATTGTTCATTCGTATTCTCGAAAAAGTAAAAAAAAAATGTCTGCCGAAAACCCTAGGAATCTGATTGTTGAAGAAGCACAAACAAAATCGACACAAGTTGAATCTGAAGAAAATCAAACCGAAGTACGATGTGATCAACAGAAGGCGGAAGCCGAAACCCTAGAAATCGAAAAAATTATAGTCGAGCAAGAAGGACAGGGGAATCAGGAAGTGGAAGGTCAACAAAACACGTCTGGAAAGCCTAGAGAAACAGTAGAAGTTTCTACTGCACAAGAACCTCAAGATGATGAAACCCTACAACAGATGAAAGAAGAAATACTTCAAAAGAGAGAAAGAAGGTGCAAAAAAAGGAACGATGGAAAAAATACTAAGAAAGATTAGAGGAGTACTAGAAAGAAGGTTGAAGAGGCTAAAAGTGGAGAAGAAAATTCGGTAATAATATACCATAAAAACTTATAGTTAGATTTGTTTTTAAAAATGATACCACATTGTTTTTAAAAATCTGATACCAGAATGCTTTAAAAATTGGTACATTACCTTCAGTATCAAACTGATACTACATAATTTGGAAAACTGATACTACAATTAAAAAAAATCAGAATTGTAGTATCATAAATGATAACACTTAGCCAGTGAGCTTTTATTTTGTAGTATAAAAACTGATGCCAGTGAGC
This sequence comes from Allium sativum, assembly GCA_030737875.1. Lineage (NCBI taxonomy): Eukaryota > Viridiplantae > Streptophyta > Magnoliopsida > Asparagales > Amaryllidaceae > Allium > Allium sativum. Next base: position 960,779,056 of record CM060916.1, read on the forward strand.
TTTTATTTTGAAATATTATATTAAATTTTTTAATAGTATGTAATTCATTATGAAATATTGTATGAAAGCTGGTAGTTACGAATGTTAAAAACTGAAACTGTGTTGTAATTTGTATTAAACTAAGCTTTGAATATTGTGTTTGTATGATTTATATCTTAAATGTTGTAATACTTTATCATGGTATCAGTCTTAAAAGCACACTAGTATCGGTGTTGATGATAAAATTTTGTTTGCATGAAACTGGTATCTGTTATGGAAGCACACTAGTATCAGTTATGCTAATAAAATTTTGTTTATGTGAATGTGGTATCAGTTCTTCCAGTTAACTGGTATCAGTTATGCTAATAAAATTTTGTTTATGTGAATGTGGTATCAGTTCTTCCAGTTAACTGGTATCAGTTTTGATATTGAGATTAATGGTACAATTTTTGAATGCATTTTGTTATCAGTTCTGAATCCAAAATGGTATCAGTATTATTAATGAATTTCTATTTACATGAATATTGTGTCATTTTGTTATCTAAATAGTAATTTATCAGTTTTCAATAATGTTTCTATTTTACATTAGGACGATGATTTTGCTAATCCTCGGCCACGAGAAACAAAAGATAGAACAACCGCAAAAGAAAAAACTGAATCTGCGTATAGATGTGGGTTGCAACCTTCTTATAAAATCATAAAGCTTGTGAAGGAGAAAAAAGCATTAAGTAAAAAACAACTAGAACTACTGAAAAGATCACCATTCTTCAACCTTTTCAATGTTTTCTATGAAGGAAAAATAAATTTGAAGGAATGTAAGAAATATACGGAAAATTTGGATGCGATTTACAAGTGTTATTCAGTGGAAGAAGGAGCTTTTATCTTTGGCAAAGAAAAAATGACAGTAACGGCCAAAGATATTAGCTTACTTTTTGGGTTGCCGATGCTTGGAAATAATATAGAGCCTCCCAAAATGATGACTAGCAAAACAATTCCATTAGCTTGTAAAAATTATGCTTTACGGAATTTTGGATCATCGGCATATATCACAAGACCTTTGATTGAAACTAGAATAAAGAAAGTAATAGATAAAGAGGATGAGTACAAGATGGAAGACTTGCCTACTCTTCTTATCATGGACATTGTAGTTACTTTTTTCTTCCCCAATAATCAACAGAAATTTAGATGGGGACTTCTGCAGTACTTGTGTGATTTGGAAAAAATGAAAACAGTTTCTTGGCCGTTGACCATTGAAAAGAATTTCCATAAATTTGTTAGAAATTTCATTCATAATCCAAGGAATATGTCTGGATGTGCAATGCTTCCACTGGTAATTTATTTGTTTTTTATTTGATTTTTTCTAACATTTGTGAATTTAGCACAACTTTTATTAAAAAAAAATTTGTTTTTTTTATGAAGTATTGCATATGTGAAAAAATGAAGATAATAAAGCCACGATGCTCAGCTAGCGAGATATACCCAAGATTTGCTAGATGGGATCTACGAGCCTTGAAGGAATATGTTACCCAAAAGTTCCTGAATGACATCAATGAAGGAGAGGTATATGTTTTTTAATTTCAGTTGTATCAGTTTTAGGATTATGGTAGTATCATTTCTTATGATTTCTTGTTTAAATAAAATTGTCAAGTGCTTATGTAATATCAGTTTTTCTAGGCTGGTAGTATCAGTTTTTTTGAGTTTTAGTTAAAATTTAATTTTGCATTTTCTTGGTATCAGTTATAGGAGACTGGTAGTATCAGTTTTTTTTAGTTCTGCTTAAAAATTATTTTTCCCAGTATATTAATATCAATTTTATTAGCCTGGTGGTATCAGTTTTTTTGAGTGCTAGCCTGGTGGTATCAATTTTACTAGCCTGGTGGTATCAATATTACTAGCTTGGTGGTATCAATTTTACTAGCTTGGTGGTATCAATTTTTCCAGTATATTTATTTTTCCAGTAGCATTATATCAGTTTTATTAGGATGGTAGTATCTGTTTTTCTTTTTGTTAACCGAAATTTAATTTTTCACATTCTCGGTTTCATTCTGAAGTGTCGAGTGGTATTAGAACTTTAACATTCTTATTATCAAAACTGATATTATCAAAACAAATTTAAATTTTTAGGTTCATGAAATTTCCGACATACATCCACATGAATTGAAAAAATTGGAAACAACAGATGAAATTTCTTCTAAATCAAAGGGAGCAAAAGAACGCCCAGCAACAAAAAAAAGAAAATGTCGAGAACAACAAACACAAATGGATTCTTTTGAGGATGATGTGACTATGAGAGTGTTGAAAATTCACATTGACAAAATTGAAGCTGAAAACAAGAAACTGAAAAAAGATTTGACAAATGAAAGATTTTTGAGAAGAGAAGCAGAAAAAAAGGTTGTTAGTTTGGAACAACAGTTGCAAGAAAGAAATATAGATTTTGAACAAACGGAACTTCCGGAATCTGATTCGAAAGAGACTAAAAGTGATTCGCATTCTCAACATAATGACGAAGAAGAAGGAAAAAACGACAATGAGAATGTTGAGAATGAAAATCAATGCAATATTCAAGTCGAGAAAGAGAAATGTGAACAAAATGAAAATTTTGAAACTGCAGAAAAAACAATTCCAGCTGAACAAAGCTCAGAAATCAGAAAAAATGTATCGGTTGAAGACAGTCCGCCCAACTTCGACTTTGGTATCACACAAATTATTAAGGAAATACAAGAAGAAAGAAAATCAGCCGAGCAAGAAGGGAAAAAAATGCCATCAGAAGACGAACTGCCTTCATATGTAGACAGAATAAAAAAGAGAGAAAGGAAGAAGACAATAAGAAGAGATTCATTTGACTATCCTACAATTTCAAAAAAAAAAAAAAACAAGTATTGAAGCAGGAAAAAATAGGGAAGATCAGCCTACAGAAGAACCAGAAAAAGAAAAAAAGCAAGAGCAGCATGAAGAAAAACAAAGTGAGAAAACGGAGAAAAATGTAGAGCAAGAATCAATTAGAATTGAAAAGCCACTAGCTATTTTGGAAGCATCATGGGCAGAATTGAATTTGTCACATTGCGACAGTGTTAAATATCTGAATAAAAAACAACAAGCCTTGGTTAAAGAAAAATTCTCTGTTGCAAAAGCAAGAAATTTGTAAGTACACATTTTTTCTATCGATATTACTAGAGATTTGTTCAAAACTTAACTATAATTTTCATTTCTACATAACAGGGATGTCATGATAAATGATGACACAATTTTAGGTGGTTGTGTCATAACGAAACGTATGCTTGTTAATGTTCTGGAAGGGAGCTTCACGGATGGACAGGTACCATATATATGCTTGTTAGTATCTGTTTTCAATGCCTGCCAGTATCATTTTTTTTGAGTTATAGTAAATTTTATTTTTGCAGTTTCTTGGTATCTGTTTTAATAGCCTGGTAGTATCAGTTTTTTTAATTTCTAGTTAAAAATTATTTTTAGTAAATTTTAGTTAGTGAGCATCTCTGTTTTTGATATCGATCTTCTTGTACGTGCATTGTGTGCATGTTTGATTGTGCACGTGTTTATGTTGAAATGATGCACATTTATGTGTACACTCACAGACATAAATCTGTATCAGTTTTAACAAGGACTAAACCTGTATCGGTTTTAACATATCAGATTTCATGACTGGTAGTATCAGTTTTTTTGATTACCCGTTAAAAATTATTTTTCCAGTATTGTGATATCAGATTTCATAGACTGATAGTATCAGTTTGTTTTTATTTCTATTTAAAAATTATTTTACCACTATCTTGATATCAGTTTTCATAGCCTGATAGTATCATATTTATTTTGCAATATCATATGACTTCTTATATACATATGTATGTGTATTACAGATTATCGACTGATTTACAAGATACTGTGCTTTAACGGTAAACAATTACGCAATGCCAACGATGGGAACAGTAAGTAAAATTTCAAGTCACTTTTGTGCAATATTATTTATTAAATTAGTAAATAACAAACAATATTTTTTATGAATAGAAAGCACTGGCTGACAAAATCGAATCACTTATAAAGGCAATAGCTCTTCCCATTTTAGAAAAGGCTGTGAAAGACGAGTTCACGGAGGTTATTTACTTTCCATTACATTGTGAAAGTCACTGGACGCTAGTGACTTTAACATATGCAAATATGCAGTGGGCACATTTCGACTCCAATCGGCCTAGAAGATCAACCACGAACACTAATGCAAGTTTGAAAGCTGCACTAAAATTGGTACGAAGTCACTACTTGTATATGTTTGAAACTACTGCTGCAGTTATGTCACTAACATATAACCTGCTATATATTTTACAGAGAGCTGTAGTTGAGGAATTACTGCCGCAGTTATGGCAAAAACATAATGTTACAAATAAGCAGCTCAGCACATCTGAAATGGTTCAAGAAAAGTGCGCACAACAAGGCTGTGCCACGTAATTCTTTACCATATATTAATTTTAATACCCAGAATGATTGAGTATTTATACAACTAATGACATGATTTCCTTTGTACAGGCTTGATTGTGCGATATATGTTATGATTTTCATAATATTAATGAACAGAAAAGAAATTCCTCTAAAGGTTGACCCGAAGAACATGCTGAAATGTAGAGCGCAGCTAGTGTATGAAATTTTGGCAAACAGTGGTTATTGTTGGGATTTAGCAAACTTTATGTCTAATCTTTCTTAGGAGGAAAAATGATTATAGTTGGTAGTTGAAATTGGTTGGTTGTTAGAAATGTACATATGATGATATTTGTTTCAAAACTACTTTTTTTTAGCTATTGTAATGGATGTCAAATGTTGCAAATGTTCAACATTTCTTGTGGGTATTTTTTTTATATGATGATATGATTTTAGTTTGAAATTGCTGCCATGTTACTAATGAGTTTTATGCTGTCAAAATGCATTGAATCATGTGTTGTGAACTGTTTTATGGTTGTATCTATGAAACTAATATCTCATTTTTTTCCAAACTGACATACATATTTTAAAAAAAAAAAACTGATACCAACATTAACACAAAACTGATACCTAAATAATATAATTTGAACAAAACATGATAAAAGATGAAAAACAGATACCAGATTTGGTTCAAAACAGATACCCTACTGATGTTAAATATAATAATCCCAAACTGATACCAACATGAATGCAACTGATACTAGAAAACTACTAACTATACCATAACTTATACCACCATGTGATTTGTTATATGCTCAACCATGCACTTGGTCATGTGCTCGATCATGTGCTTGGTCATGTGTCCAGTTATATGCTTTGTTATGGCAAAGTCATGGGCTTGGTCATGTGCTCTGTCACGTGCTCAATCATGTCCTCATTCAGGTGCTCGGTAATGTACCAGGTCATGGGTTCGATCAAGTGTCCGATCATTGTAACAACCCGCATTTTCAATAACCTGTTATAACGTAAATCGAGGCAGAATTTAATTTATAAATCTGAATCAAGGGAAAAGGGCTATGCCATTGCGTTCGTCTCGGAAAAATACGTGAAATAGAGTCCGAGTTTTCGAAGATCGGAGTCCGTATGACCCGATTAAGGCCCAACGAAGTTTTCAGAAAATTTCAAAGTAAAAACAGATTTCAAATTCAAGTTTGAATTTGGAAATTTGGGGCAGTTGGGCGCAGGCGGGAAATTTCCCGCCAGACCACCCATGTCGACAGCCCTGTTGACTGGGCAGTCGACATGGTTAGGCCCAAGTCGACAGCCCTGTCGACTTGGGTGTCGACTTGGTTCAGCCGGGCAGTTTTGCCTGGTGCACCATTTTGGGGTCTTGGTTAGGTTTTGGGGCCAGATTCGGTTTTGAGGGCTGAGATTGGAACTAGGGTTTAATCCTAAGGCTAAAACTAGTCCTAATCTCTATAAATAAGCCCCTAACCTAACCCTAAATCATCATTATTCATTCAAGTAACTAAACTATGGCAAAATCATTCCTCTCATGGCCTCCACTCTCTTCATAAAATTTCTAAGTTATTTCTATGAGAGATTTTCCATGCATACAAGTGTTTTCAAGCTTGTATGATTGTCATTAGCTTGCATTCAAGTCAAGTTTCCATATTTACATCATAAAGCAAGAGTTTTGATTCATTTTGGCTCAAGGGTTTTTCTATTGGAGCTTGCATTTTGGGTTTATTTGATTGCATAAGGGCTTTGTCTCAATCTATATATATTTTGTGTCTTCATAAGCATTGTAAGCCCTTTTCTACTTTCATATTTAAACTCTAAAGTTAAATGAATGATGCAAGTTTGGTTGACCATTATGATATGCAAGTTTATCATGTTATGTTATGCAAGTATGCCATGTTATGATATGCAAGTTTACCATGTTATGCTATGCAAGTTTGCCATGTTATGATATGCAAGTTTATCATGTTATGTTATGCAAGTTTGCCATGTTATGATATGCAAGTTTATCATGTTATGTTATGCAAGTTTGATATGCAAGTTTGTCATATGATATGCAAGTTATGTTATGCAAGTTTGGGTTGATCATTTTGTTCATGTTATCATGTTATGCAAGCTTATCTTGGGTTTATGAGCTTAAAGCTTCAAGCTTTATGCTAAAGGTTGCATTTTGGCAACATGTAAGTTATCATATCTCTTATGATAACTTGCATGTGAGGCTAAATGCGAACTTATGGCCATTTCTACATGTCATTTATCACCATGTATCACCAATATGCTAAGTTTGGTTTTATGCATGCTTTTGAGGCCTAAGAATGTAATATGCAAGTATATGAACATATGTACATTTCATATGCCACCATGTTAAACTTGTGGCTTCAACACCTTTATGTCATGATTATGCCAAGTTCCCTCTTTCTATCCTTTATGCGCTATTGCGATATGTAAGCGACGGGATTGCGTTTGGGGTTGGGTAAACATAAAAGACATAAAAACATAAGATTGGGAATTTACCTATTAAGTTAGGTCTACCCATTGGGAATTTACCTATTAAGTTAGGTCTACCCAAATTCTTGAAAACTTGTAATATGTTTTGGAAACATGATGGACATGACACTTAGAAAATATAAGTGTGACCAACTCGAGGTTGGGTTGAGTTTGTAGCGTAAACCTACCCGGAACCGACCGGCTTAACTAGTTGCTACAAACAATAGGACCCAATGTGAGAAGTTGGTCATGTAGTACCTTGAACCCGAGGTTAGACCAAGTTGTGGTGTAAAGCTACCCGGAACCGACCGGCTTAACTAGTAACCGCAACAAAGTCTAATGTGAGAGGTTAAGGCACATTAATTAATTAATGCCTCATGATTAGGGTTAAGTCATGGTCCACTTAATACTTAACCAATTTGGGCTTGGTAGATTAATCAGGGTTAAGTCGTGAACTCATGGTTACACTTAACCAAGTTAATCCATGATTAGTAAAAGGGTTAAACCGTACTTAACCCACTAGAAAATCCTAGCAATGGGGGTCCACTCCAGCAGTAATCCCAAGTTTGTATCATTACGACCCTAGGGACTAGGCTAGGGTGGGGGCACGATTACTGGACTTGAGGTAAGTGACCAAAACGACGGCAGAGTGGTACGCCGATGTAGTTCCGGACGGACTATGGTCGTGCACGTAGTCCGTATTTGGAGAAGTCAAGCATGGGTACCAGTAGATCTAGACTGTGCACTTATGTTTATGGTGTCCAGGGGTTGACACCCTAGGGCTTGATACACCCGACGGGAGACCCGGCACAGTCTGACTACAATTATGTTTGGGCCGTATTGACACCAACACGTGACGAGTTAGGCTTAGGGTCACTTCATATTATTGGACCTCGTATTAGGGTCACTTCATGTTATTGGGCCAAAGCTTGGGCCAAGGGATCAATACTTGTTTATTCAAGTCACGTTAGTTTGCTAGTATACCTGTGGTGCAATAAACCTGATTATGCGATGACACCTTTATCTACCTTGTTAGTTAATCATCATGCTAGTATGTTGTTATCCTTATGTTCATCCCTGCTTCTCATGTCAGTTAACTTTATCAGTTTACATTGATTGTAGTAGGGCTTACTCAGTCTTTTTGACTGACCTGTTTTCTTTCGCCTCTTTCCTTCCGTCCCCCCCCCCCCCAGGTTCTCAGGGTGGGAATATTGGAGCTTAGCTTGGATTTCTGATCGCTTGCTTGTGGGATTTAGCTCATGTACGGTTTGACATGAAGCTAGCTATGGTTATCACTTATTTTGGGGATAGTACTTATGTATTTCAGTTTTTCAGTTGATGTTGTTTTTATCTAGACTTGTTTATTTGGAAAGTTGACATTATGTTGTACCAGACTTGTTTTGAAATGGTTTGAAATCTTCCGCTGTTTTATCTATGTTATTTACTCTGTTTACATATATACATATGTTCTTGTTCTGCCTTGATATATCATTATGCATGTTTACCTGATTCAAACACCCCTCCAAAGTCAGAGTGCTTGCAAGAGCCACCCTGGTGGAGGTGGGGTGTTACATTTGGTATCAGAGCATATGGTTTACGAGAAGGAACAAAAAGGTTTTTAAAAAACTTTTGGAAAACTATTTTCAAAACCAAGTATAAAGTATTTTCCAAAGAAAAGTCTAGTTTATTTTAAAGGCTATTCCCCAAAAAGCCATTTGCAAAAATTCCTTCGTTTTTCTCCATTCTGAATCTATCTTTCTCTTCGTTTTCAGTATGGCCAATAACTTTGCCATTCCGGAGGGAGTACACGTACCTATTTGGTATAGGAGACTTTTGGAGGCTAGGGCGACCGAAGCCGGCCCCGCCGATGTTCCTCCTCCTCCTCCGGTAGTTAATGTTCCTCCTCCTCCTGTCGCTGATGTTCCTCCTCCTCCTGTCGCTGAGGTTCCTCTTCCTCCTCCCCCTCAGCATCCTCAAGCTGACTTCGCAAAGACTTGCAAGGATTTCAAAGCAATGGGTGGCAAGAACTTTCAAGGCACTGAGACTTTTGTAGAGGCCAGAAATTGGTTGAAAGAGACCGAGGATTTATTTGCTATCTTTGGGTTAGACGATCAGAGGAAGATCTTGTTGGCGGTTTGGCTTATGAAGGATGAAGCCGCTTATTGGTGGGAAGTCACCAATGGTACTAGGCCTGTTGAGACTTGGGCCGATTTCAAGGCAAGGTTCGTGCTTAAGTTTCTATCTTCTGCTGAGGAGATTCTGCAAATGGAGAGGTTCATAACTTTGAAACAAGGAGATATGTCTGTCAAAGAATATGTGAACAAGTTCAATCAGTTAGCTCGTTTTGGCTTGGATATGGTGAGTACTCCTCAGAAGAAGGCTCTTCGTTTTGCTAGAGGATTGAATGAGCCGTTGCAGGGATTGGCTATGTCACATATTCCCCATGGGGCCACGTTTGAGAGCTTGGTTGATATGGCATTACTTCAGGGAGATGTCAAGAAAGAGATCAAGATGAATGATACTCAAGCCAAGAAGACTGATTCCCAGGGGAAAGGAAATCAGGGTAATCCAAGTGGTCAGAGCAGTCAAGGCAATCAGAACAAGAACAAGAACAAGAGTCAAGGCAACAAGGGAAAGAACAACAAGGGGAAGTGCCATTATTGCGGTTCAGTTGGGCATCTTATTAAGGATTGTAAGAAGAGGAAAAGGAAGAATGGTGAATGCTTTTTCTGCGGTGAGACTGGACATTTCAGTAAGGATTGCCCGAAGAAGCAAGGGCAAGGCCAGGGTCAGACTCAGCGTGCTGGACCTTCAGGAGGGCAAGTTCATGCTCTCAATGCCGCTCCAGTTCCCGATCGAGGTAGTATTTCTGTTGAGAGCCTTGTATATATTTCTGATTTTCCTGTTTGTACCTTGTTTGATTCTGGTGCATCGCATAGCTTTATCTCATCTGATCTTGTTGAAAGTTTGCACCTAAGTACTAGTCTAGTTTATGATCCCGTGTGTGTTTCAAATCCAATTGGGGTTTACGCCCATTTGTCTATTATCTACGTGGATTTGAAAATCTCTATCTTGAGTGTAGAGTTCTCATGTGATACTTATATTCTCGGTTTCATGGGGTATGGGTTGATTTTGGGCATGGATGGGTTGTCCAGTTTTGGAGCCTTTCTTGATTTTTGAGCATAGGGTTGAGAGGCTCATGACTCGCCTCGGTAATACCCTAAAAATTTCTAGTAACCCTATGAGTCCCGTCATGTTGTGTTATCTTGAATCCCTCAACTCGTCTATCGATAATTTGCAATCTATGAGGGTGGTCCGAGAATATCCTGATATCTTGGGTGAAGTGAAGGGGTTACCCCTAAACGCGAGAAATATTTTCGCATTTATCTAGTTGATAATGCCAAGCCAGTTACGTGGCCGGTTAGGTACATGGTCCCGCGAGATGAGAGTTAAGAAAGCAAGTCAAGGAGTTGCTTGAGAAGAACTTCATACGATGAAGCATTTCCGTAGAGGGTGCTCTAGTAGTATTCGCTACTAATGTGGACAGTTCGCTTCGCCCGTGCGTTGATTATCGTGAGTTAAACCAAGAGAATAGACAACCATTGCCAAGGATCGATGATTTGTTTGATCAGCTTGTAGGAACATCTGTTTTCTCTTGATCTTGCTACTGGATTCCATCAGCTCAGAGTAGCTGAGGATAGTATAGACAAAACTGCGTTCAGAACTCCAGATGGATTCTTAGAATGGCTGTTCATGCCATTCGGTTTGACTAATGCATCCGCCTACTTCGTGGACTTGATGAGTAGGGTGCCTAGGGAGTTCCTGAACAAGTTTGTGGTAGTCTTTGTAGATGATATCCTGACTTTCTTAAAAGAACGAGGAAGAACATGCTAGACATCTCAAGGAGGTGATGGATACGCTTAGAGCCCATCAGTTGAAAGCCAAGTCCTCCAAATGTCATTTTGGAGAAAAGAAGTTAGATTTCTTGGGCACATAGTTACTAAGCAAGGCTTAGTGGTGGATCCTGCTAAATTGGTCGCGGTTCAAGACCGGAAAGCTCCGACGAGGACAGTTGAAGTAAGAAGCTTTCTCAGTTTAATTAGTCAATTAGCGTCCCTTGAGTTTAGACCTACCCTTCTGGATCAAGTAGGGACTTCACAGAAGGAAGACCCGCAGTTTGCCGAGATCATGGACAAGTTGATTCGAGGCGAGATGTTAAGTCACCTCGCTATAGATGACAAGGGATGGCTAAGACGCAATGAGAGAAAGAAGGCTCTTAAAGATGCACATCACTCGAGGAGGTGGCCGAGTTTGTCCCAAGGTGCATGTTGTGCCAACAGATTAAGGCCGAGTCATAAAAAGCCCGGTGGGCTATTACATCCATTGGAGGTCCCTGCAATGGAAGTAGTAAAGCATCACGAAGGATTTCGTGGATGGACTGCCTAGATCAAGGAAAGGGAATACGAGCATGTGGGTCATAGTAGGTAGACTCACGAAGAGTGCTCATTTCACTCCGGTAAAGAGCGAAAGGACTGCATCATAGCTAGCGACAGTTTACTTTCAAGAAATAAAGCGGTTGCACGAGGTTCCCTAAAGTATAGTTAGTAACCATGACTCAATCTTCACTAGCCAGTTTTGGGATAGTCTACGGGAAGTCATGGGCAAGCAACTGAATCTAAGTACGGCCTATCATTCGCAGGCGGATGGTTCATTTCGTTCAAGCATGAGTTATAGAAAATCACGTTAGTAAGAGCAATTGGCAACGTGGATTGGTATTTCCAAGAAAAGTTCTGCTGCGTGGAATACTTTATAGTAAGTAAACGAGATCCAGGATTCACTAGTGAATTTTGGAGAGCTTGCATGAATCCATGAGGTCATAGTTATGTTTAAGCCAAGAATGATAGAAGAGTAAGTGAAAGAGGAAGACGAGAGGCGACAATGAAATGGGTTCCAACTCATATTTGGAAATAAGAGTTAAGAGACCAAGGAATCATGAAGTAAAAGACGGTCAAAGCACAGTGGAGTTAAGCTCAAGGAAACGTGACTTAGAAGACTGAAGGCTAGATACGCGCATCATATCTCTTTCTAAGAGTATATTCTTGATCCTTGTTTTCCGGTGGAACTTACTTGCATGTTATCTTTTACGTATATCCTCTCGGTCCCATACTCGATCCCATTTCTGTTGTAAACTCCATAAGGGGGGGGGGTATGACTCATCGGTTAGTAATGCATGTCAGGGTTTGAAGGGGTCCGTTAGGTTGACTAAACCTTTTGGGCTTTTATAGAATATGGGTTGGGTTAGGAAGGGATTTCTTGTAATCCGAAAGGAGTATATCCTGCTTATCTTCCCGATCTCTTTGTAGCATATCTTTTGCTATCCATGTTTGTCTTGATTATCTAGTTTATCATGTTAATCTTGTCATGAGAACCTTAGGTAGAAACCCTTTGGATGAAACATGTGTTTGAAACATGTTATGCTTGATGGTTGCAAGTGGCTGCAAGTGTTTGCAAGTGGTTACTCGTGGATGCATTATACACATTAGGCACTAGATCGGCTCACACACTCCTCATATTGCATATGCATGAGTGTTTACGCTTATTCATGGATGAAAATTTTTGTGTTATCACATGGATGTTGCATATGGATGTATGTTATGTGCACACATATATATGTTATACATTATGTTAGGAATTGCATACATATGGATTCATTTCACTAACATAATTTGCATTGATGATATTTGCATTAGATAAGTACATATACACACACCTTTGCATATGTTCATACAACATTTAGAATCTTGTAAGGACAAAGATTGCTCGTGGATGATGTTTTGAGTAGATGGATGTTGGATGGTAGGATACGTTCTTCCTAACTTGAAGATTTCGGGGACGAAATCCTTTAAGGAGGGGAGAATGTAACAAACCGTATTTTCAATAACCTGTTATAACGTAAATCGAGGCAGAATTTAATTTATAAATCTGAATCAAGGGAAACGGGTTATGCCATTGCGTTCGTCTCGGAAAAATACGTGAAATAGAGTCCGAGTTTTCGAAGATCGGAGTCCGTATGACCCGATTAAGGCCCAACGAAGTTTTCAGAAAATTTCAAAGTAAAAACAGATTTCAAATTCAAGTTTGAATTTGAAAATTTGGGGCAGTTGGGCGCAGGCGGGAAATTTCCCGCCAAACCACCCATGTCGACAGCCCTGTCGACTGGGCAGTCGACATGGTTAGGCCCAAGTCGACAGCCCTGTCGACTTGGGTGTCGACTTGGTTCAGCCGGGCAGTTTTGCCTGGTGCACCATTTTGGGGTCTTGGTTAGGTTTTGGGGCCAGATTCGGTTTTGAGGGCTGAGATTGGAACTAGGGTTTAATCCTAAGGCTAAAACTAGTCCTAATCTCTATAAATAAGCCCCTAACCTAACCCTAAATCATCATTATTCATTCAAGTAACTAAACTATGGCAAAATCATTCCTCTCATGGCCTCCACTCTCTTCATAAAATTTCTAAGTTATTTCTATGAGAGATTTTCCATGCATACAAGTGTTTTCAAGCTTGTATGAGTGTCATTAGCTTGCATTCAAGTCAAGTTTCCATATTTACATCATAAAGCAAGAGTTTTGATTCATTTTGGCTCAAGGGTTTTTCTATTGGAGCTTGCATTTTGGGTTTATTTGATTGCATAAGGGCTTTGTCTCAATCTATATATATTTTTGTGTCTTCATAAGCATTGTAAGCCCTTTTCTACTTTCATATTTAAACTCTAAAGTTAAATGAATGATGCAAGTTTGGTTGACCATTATGATATGCAAGTTTATCATGTTATGTTATGCAAGTATGCCATGTTATGATATGCAAGTTTACCATGTTATGCTATGCAAGTTTGCCATGTTATGATATGCAAGTTTATCATGTTATGTTATGCAAGTTTGCCATGTTATGATATGCAAGTTTATCATGTTATGTTATGCAAGTTTGATATGTCATATGATATGCAAGTTATGTTATGCAAGTTTGGGTTGATCATTTTGTTCATGTTATCATGTTATGCAAGCTTATCTTGGGTTAATGAGCTTAAAGCTTCAAGCTTTATGCTAAAGGTTGCATTTTGGCAACATGTAAGTTATCATATCTCTTATGATAACTTGCATGTGAGGCTAAATGCGAACTTATGGCCATTTCTACATGTCATTTATCACCATGTATCACCAATATGCTAAGTTTGGTTTTATGCATGCTTTTGAGGCTTAAAAATGTAATATGCAAGTATATGAACATATGTACATTTCATATGCCACCATGTTAAACTTGTGGCTTCAACACCTTTATGTCATGATTATGCCAAGTTCCCTCTTTCTATCCTTTATGCGCTATTGCGATATGTAAGCGATGGGATTGCGTTTGGGGTTGGGTAAACTTAAAAGACATAAAAAACATAAGATTGGGAATTTACCTATTAAGTTAGGTCTACCCATTGGGAATTTACCTATTAAGTTAGGTCTACCCAAATTCTTGAAAACTTGTAATATGTTTTGGAAACATGATGGACATGACACTTAGAAAATATAAGTGTGACCAACTCGAGGTTGGGTTGAGTTTGTAGCGTAAACCTACCCGGAACCGACCGGCTTAACTAGTTGCTACAAACAATAGGACCCAATGTGAGAAGTTGGTCATGTGGTACCTTGAACCCGAGGTTAGACCAAGTTGTGGTGTAAAGCTACCCGGAACCGACCGGCTTAACTAGTAACCGCAACAAAGTCTAATGTGAGAGGTTAAGGCACATTAATTAATTAATGCCTCATGATTAGGGTTAAGTCATGGTCCACTTAATACTTAACCAATTTGGGCTTGGTAGATTAATCAGGGTTAAGTCGTGAACTCATGGTTACACTTAACCAAGTTAATCCATGATTAGTAAAAGGGTTAAACCGTACTTAACCCACTAGAAAATCCTAGCAATGGGGGTCCACTCCAGTAGTAATCCCAAGTTTGTATCATTACGACCCTAGGGACTAGGCTAGGGTGGGGGCACGGTTACTGGACTTGAGGTAAGTGACCAAAACGACGGCAAAGTGGTACGCCGATGTAGTTCCGGACGGACTATGGTCGTGCACGTAGTCCGTATTTGGAGAAGTCAAGCATCGGTACCAGTAGATCTAGACTGTGCACTTATGTTTATGGTGTCCAGGGGTTGACACCCTAGGGCTTGATACACCCGACGGGAGACCCGGCACAGTCTGACTACAATTATGTTTGGGCCGTATTGACACCAACACGTGACGAGTTAGGCTTAGGGTCACTTCATATAATTGGACCTCGTATTAGGGTCACTTCATGTTATTGGGCCAAATCTTGGGCCAAGGGATCAATACTTGTTTATTTAAGTCATGTTAGCTTGCTAGTACACCTGTGGTGCAAAAACCTTAAACCTGATTATGCGATGACACCTTTATCTACCTTGTTAGTAAATCATCATGCCAGTATGTTGTTATCCTTATGTTCATCCCTGCTTCTCATGTTAGTTAACTTTATCAGTTTACATTGATTGTAGTAGGGCTTACTCAGTCTTTTTGACTGACCTGTTTTCTTTCGCCTCTTTTCTTCCGTTTCCCCCCCCCCCCAGGTTCTCAGGGTGGGAATATTGGAGCTTAGCTTGGATTTCTGATCGCTTGCTTGTGGGATTTAGCTCATGTACGGTTTGACATGAAGCTAGCTATGGTTATCACTTATTTTGGGGATAGTACTTATGTATTTCAGTTTTTCAGTTGATGTTGTTTTTATCTAGACTTGTTTATTTGGAAAGTTGACATTATGTTGTACCAGACTTGTTTTGAAATGGTTTGAAATCTTCCGCTGTTTTATCTATGTTATTTACTCTGTTTACATATATACATATGTTCTTGTTCTGCCTTGATATATCATTATGCATGTTTACCCGGTACAAACGCCCCTCCAAAGTCAGTGCCCTTGCAAGAGTGGTACTGGCGGAGGTGGGGTGTTACAATCATGGACTCAGTTATGGGCTCCGTCAAGGGCTTGGTTATGTTCACAATCATGTGCATGATCACATGCTCGGTCAATTGTCCGGTCATGGACTCGATTATGGGCTCGATCATACCATATTAATGTATACATAGTTTCAGAAAGAAATCTGATACCATATTAATGTATACATAATTTAATACCATGTTAATGTATACATAATTTCAGAAAGAAAGCTGACACTATATTATTAATGTGCTTCCAAAAGTAATACATTGACTATGCTATTACAACATATAATAGCCCATGACTGGGAACACAACCATACCTCATAGGAATTCTTAAACCAAGTACATACCTATCGCACATAAAATATATCTTATAGAAAAACCTAATCAAGTAACTATGGCTTTAAAATTCATATACCAACCTATTTTTATATCAAAAGGACGCCTTAATCATGTAAATAAAGTCACAGTCAAAAAATGATACTAGATTTCGTTCAAAACTGATACTAGGTAATTTGACAAAAATATACCATATTCACATAAACAAATCTCACGACCAAAACTGATATCAGTTAGCTTGAAAGTCTGATACCACATTTGTTTAAACATAATCACAGTACCAAAACTGATACCATTATGCTTCAAAACTGATACCAGAAACTGTATATTACAACATTGAAGGATACCAATATCATCAATAATTGATATCTACAAAACAAGCAACATAAAATAGACACAGAACATACATACATACATACATACATATATATAAAAAAGGCATCAACTAAAACATGAAAGTAAACCAAAAATTCAATGAATACTCACAACTAATATCAAATTTATTACATTTCCAAATTTTAATGCATAAAGTGAAGGAAAAAACTGTAAAATCTGTAATACAATTGTAAGAAAGTATCAATTCTTCGAAGCTTGGCAGTTGCGCTTGTTGTGGCCATATTGCTTACACACACCACACTGATTTTGTTTATTCTGGAAAAATGCGAATCCACCTTTTCGTTTGGTAGAAGGTCTACCAACACCACGTTTGTCTTTAGGAGGCTTAATGAAATCTTCATTGCAAGGATCAACAATGGGCTTATCATAGTTAGGAATTGGATTCACTGGATTAGCATAAGAAGATCGATAAGCGTCTACGGTGAAATAGTGTTCAACAAAATCGTATACCCGAAGTTTAGATCTAGTAATGCACTTGATAGCATGAACACAAGGAAATCCGGTAACTTTCCATTGATTGCAAGTACAACTTCGATTTTGAAGATCAACATGATGCGAAGATGGAGACTTGACTTCAAATATGAATTCTGAAGATTTATAAACAACCCAACCAAACCCTTCATCAATCAACCCTTTTAACCTATGTTCCATAGATGGACAAAGAATGGTAGTCCACAAATGACATTCCTCTCTCCTTTTGGCCATTTGTTCCATAATTTTAATCCTAATTCCATCTAAGCATGAAGTAATTGGCAACGCTCTTTCCTCTATAATCCAACTATTAAAACTTTCAGCTACATTTGAACTATACTCTCCATATCGTTTACCCTTAAAAAACAAATCAGTCCACTTATCAAACGGTTTATCCTTTAAAAAGTTCATAGCTGCAGTACCTCCAACATCCAAAAAATTAGAATGTGCAGCTTCAAATTCATTTAAATTTGAAGCTCGAGAACACAACTTAAACAACTCAACAATCGAAACATTTGTATTCTTTGACTTAACAGCTGAAAGCAAGTTTTGTTCCATATGAAGATAACAAAAACTATGAAATGCATTAGGAAAAACATCACGAATACCCAAAACTAACCCTTGATGACGATCTGAAATAAAAACCAAATCACGAGTTTCTTCAAGCATTTTCTTCAAGTGACTTAAAAACCATCTCCAATTATCCACATTTTCAATGGAGACTACACCCATAGCTAAGGGGAAAAGCCTGCAAATTAAATAACAGTTAAATAGACAATCAAATTACATGTAAAAAATAACTGATACTACCAGGCACATAAAACTGATACCAGAAAACTGGAAATTAAATTTCTTACAAGAATCATAAAAACAGATACTACCTGGCTATGAAAACTGATACCAGGAAACTGGAGAAAATAATTATTAAATAAAAGTTTAGAAAACTGATACTAATAGGCACATAAAACTGATACCAGAAAACTGGAAAATTAATTTTTAACAAGACATCATAAAAACTGATACTATCATACTATGAAAAGTGATACCAATTAACTGGAAAAATAAACATTACCTAATACTTAAAGAAACTGATACTACCAGGCTTCTAAAACTAATATATAAAAACAATTAAAAATAAGACTTAACATAAGCTGATATTACATGTCACCTAACACCAATATGTAAGAATAAAAAAAAACTTGACAACATAAAAAAAATACCTTGATTACCATTCTTTGCAGTAGCTCCCATCAATACACCTGGTCGTCCCTTTAAGTGAGTAGCATCCAAAAAAATCATGGCTCGGCAATACTTAAACCCACATATACATGCAGAAAGGGCAATAAACACTCTCTCAAACTGGTTAGTACTGGCATTAACCTCTAAATCAACATAACTACCTGGGTTATGATTTTGTAGTGCCTCCAAATACCATCTCAAGTCATCATAAGACATAGCATCATTACCATACAATTCAGTCAAAGCAAGTTTTTTTGCAGAATAAGCAACCGCATAATTCAACTCAATATTATATTCTCTACGAAAATCATCTATGATCTCCTTAGGCTTCTTGCTTGGACGATCACGAATTTCATCTATAATCAATGATTTAATAAACGATCTAGAAATAAGCGGATTGCTCAAATTTTTAAGTCCACCACCACAAGAATGCTCACTAACTAAATTCCGTATGAAGAACCTATTAAGTTGTTCGGAATTACAAGTAGCATGAACTTTAAATTGACATCCAGTAGACGACAAAGAAGAGCAAACAACTGTTATCCTAGAAGAACTATTCTTTAAAAAAAGTAGTTCATACCCTGTCTGAATTTGATATGCCATCAATAATCCCCTAAAGTCATTAGCACCCCCAAAACAGAACCCTTTAAAATCAGAAATGGAAAGATTAGATCCTCTCTTCATCATGTCTTTTAAGTAATTTTTTCCATGTACAACAATAGTAGAACACAAAGATGCATTAGACGAAACTTCAGATCCAGTTGAATGAGAACAAATATCAATATTTTGGAGCTGACAATCCTTCCGCTTAATAGTGAAAGAAAAGAAAGCACTCTTTTTATGTAGTTGAAAGCAAATTGTACTTTGAAGATCAGAATTAGTATCAACATATATTATTTTGTTCTCAAGCAAATAACTAATCTCAATTGAATCAGGAGTAAGTTGAGATCAATGATGGCATAATTCATTCTTCAAATCATATAATGAACAATTAACGGTCAACCGAGTACTAAAGGTAAGATTGTTGAACAAAAACAAAACCAAGAGACTATCATCACCACTGAAAAAGAAAAAAAAGCAGTCAGCAAATTATTATATAATTGATACAAATTTTAATTCAAAACCGATACTGTATTGCTGTACACTTAACAACAGAGAACAAACTGATACCACCAATGACAAAATACTGATACTGTATTGCTGTACACTTAGCAACAGAGAACAAACTGATACCACCAATGACATAAAACTGATACTGTATTGTTGTACACTTAACAACAGAGAACAAACTGATACCACCAATGACATAAAACTGATACCCAGATATAAACATAATATTTATGAACATATCACCAATACCACATGCCTCAAGAGATTGCAATATAGAGTTACTCCAACTTATGCTATTTGACAGAATAAAACTGATACTAAATCCATTAAGCACATAGCATAACACATTACAATAATGTAATCTAAATGAAAACATCCTAAATGAGGACATTTTGATACATACATGAACACAGTCCAAAGAAGAAGAAAAATTACTCAGTGTAAAACATATAACCTGGTGCTGCTGCAAATCGAATCCATTAATCAACCAATTCAAATCAATAGGAGAAAATCTAAAGAGAATCGATCACATAAAAAAAAAACTAAAGAAGATCGCGCAAAGGAATTTCAGAACAAGAAAAGCAAAAAAAAAATCACGAATGAGAAAATCACACCTGACAAGTAATGCTCAACCGATTTTGCAATCACGACCGAGAAAATCACGAATGAGAAAATCGCACCTGACAAAAAAAATCACGAATGAGAAAATCACGCAAAGGAAAATCGATTTTGCAATCACGACGGAGAAAATCGCACCTGGATTTTCAAATGCGCACAGAAATTTGCAAATCGATTTTGCACGATGGAAGGAGCGAAATTAGGGTAAGATAATTTCAGAAGTAATTGCGCGCGCGATGATGTGAGAAAAACTTATATATTGTCCTGGAGAAAAAAAAAAGATGGACTGTCCTTGTGGACAAAAAGCCCAATATTTTTGTCCTTCACAATATTTTCCTGTAAGTAAAAATGACAAAGATATTTTCTTTCTCAAGCACAAAGTGCAAGATATATAACATATAGTGGAAAATAGGAAGGACAAACTTAACGAAAAATTTGGTGAAAAGTATGGAAAGTTTAGAATTTAGTGAGAAGGACAAATGATAGTGTAAAAGGAAAAATGTTAGTGGTCCCCCTGAATTCCACATTTAGTGTAAATGTGTCCTTCTCCCTAATTTTGAAACTTCCCATATTTTCATCAAATTTTTTCCAAAATTTGTCCTTTAAAAGAAATTCCTCTAACATTAAATTAGTGTGCTGCTATTCACACATCCATTTAGACTACTGACCACCTATACTAAAGGCCACCTCTTTTTTGTGCCTCTCTACTTTTCACACTACCTAAATTATTCAATTTCTAATCGGTTACCACCGCTGCCTTTAATTCTTCATCGTTCCAACAAGAAAAAGTCTTCTTCCTGAAATTTTCTCCATCGCTCTACAAGCTTGAAGATTTCCCTAAATTATCAACGCAATTTCAAGTGCCCGTTAGTTAATTAACACCATCGAATCGCTCTACAACAGCATTCAACTTTTTCCTTGTTATTTTACACCATCGAATCAGCGCGTTCTGCAAATCAAATACCTGAAATCACATCGTTTAACAAAAAAATTAACATACTTCTAGTTTTACATGAATAATAGTGATTGTAAATTAAGTACAAACTACATAATTCATCAGTTGTAAAATGATCTGTCAAATCAACTTTTGTGTCTTCAACGGCATTTGACCGATTATCTTGTGGCCTATTGCTATCATCCACATAGTTATCAAGTTTATTGTAAATCACATTATCTTCCTACAAAAATCAAATAAAAATAATTAAAATGAATTTTTTTGTAAATTTTGACATATAAATTGTTGTTGTATGAAGAAAAGCCTAAAATTCAACTTACAATGTCATTCTATTTTACAACGTCATCGAAATTAATGCCTTCCAAACTCAAAATAAAGAGAAGGGTGAAAGAAAGCTCCTACAAAAATTAATACAAAACTCTTTAAAAAAAAATCTATAACACAAAATAGATTATGCGGCATGATATACAAAACTAACATCTTTTTGTCTTTATCTTCCATCCTCTACTCAGCCAATTTTTTTTCTTCTTATGGTATAGGGTTTGATATCTGAGAATATACGTTGTTTGAGAAAGAAGAGACGATATGGCTGTTGTTGAATGAGTGAAAAGAAATAAAGTGGTGATAGGAAATATGTCAAAAATAATACAATTTATTAATTTTTTAAAGGTGACCAGTGGTTTAAATGGGGGTGTGAATAGCAGCACACTAAAATTATACATTCTAATTTTAATAAATTTATTCTAAAAATCAATTATTTTGCTTGAATCATTGGACGATGCATAATAAGTTTTTATTTTAAACTATTAATAGCGCAGATGTTACATTTTAAAAAGTAACGTGTTCAACACACATGCTACACACTAGTTTCAAGTAGATAATTCAGTCTAAAAATAACGTGCCTTTTACATATTAGAATCAATGAGTAAATAATTCCAGAAAGTTGGATTTATAACATTTTTATCAAAGAGAGCTATTAGTTAATTATTTTATTTTATTTGTTATGAGTTACATACTAGATTAAGGTTGTCAACGGATACCTTCGGATGCGGATAGTGCCATATCCGCATCCATATCCGAAATCATTTTCGGATATCGGATATCCGCATCCGTGGATGCAGACGGGTATCGTATAATTATCTGATTTGTCAATGATCGATAAATCGTGATACATAAATGAATTTTTTTGGTTAAACATGAAGTTTTTTTTTCAATCCAATTGATTTTTAAAGTGCTAAAAAAATGATAATAAATAATTCTGAACAATTGACATGGTTTTAGTGTCTATTATAGTTACTTTTAACGTAATAAAATCATAAATAAACATATTTTATTATGCTAAAATATGCATAATTTAAATTATAATCATGAAAAAAGCGGACAGATGATCTTCGGATGCAGATGTAGCTATACCCATATCCGCATTCGTTTTTCTAGTTTTTGAATATTTATCTGTTTTTCAGACGTGGATGCAAATGCAAATGCGAACGGATTTCAGATTTTTCGGGTATCCGCTGATAGCCCAAAACTAGATGCTTTATGTTCTTCCGTTTTCTTTCGTATTTCCCAGGTAGCGTTTGATTTTCGAACTGGACAGTCAAAGTTCGCGTCGGCATTAGACGCGTCTGATATAGGACCCACCTAAATGCCCCTTCGAGACGAACGGTTGAAAAGTTAAAATTCTGGAACCACCGATCCTCTTCTCCTTCCCCTATATATTCTCTCCCATTCATTCCCATTCCTCACCAAAAATCACACACCCAATCCTTTACTATTGCTCCTCCTTCCAAGGATCGAGAAGAGCTTATTGCTTTGTGCATGACAGTACGTCAAGATGAAGATGATTATCTTGAGTGTGAGCTCGCGATTATTCTATCAGCGTTAGACAATAGAAGGGGTCTCAACCCTTTGTATTTTCTGCTTGACAATCCCGTACAACTTAGGTGTTGTATTCTTCATTATGTTCATAAGCTGAGGACTGGACAGCTGTAGGTTTTTTTATGTATTTGTTGTTACTTTTTATGAAACGGTATTTCGCGTTGTAATGATGTTTGAATTATTAAATTTAAATTTTGCGTTGTAATGTTATTCAGTCTCATCAAATGTTGGAAAGATAGAAATTGGATTAAACTGCTGTGCATATTCAATTCATATTCATTCCCATTTTTTTATTTTTACCACAAACTGTTGTGTATATTCAAATAAACTATCACCCACCAAAGGGTTTCAATCCATGTTTATTTGGTTGAACAAAATAGATGTATGAACTGCTGCAAACTTGTTATGCACAAATTGAAAAAATAGATGTGGTTTAGAACTGATGGGTATGTCTGAGAAGGAGGGTAAACTTAACAGCTTTGGAAAGTGAGAACTACTTAATTAGGTATTGTAACAACCCGTATTTTGAATAACAAGTTATAACATAAATCAAGGCAGAATTAAATGATAAAATCTGAATTAAGGGAAACGGGCTGTGCCATTGCGTTCGTCTCGGAAAAATACGCGAAATAGAGTCCGAGTTTTCGAAAATCGGAGTCCGTATGACCAAGTTATGGCCCGTCAAAGTTTTCAGAAAATTTCAAGTTCAAATTTGAATTCAGAAATTCAAATTCAGCTTAGCAGGACAGGCGGGAAGAGTTCCCGCCACCCCCAAGTCGACTTGGGAGTCTACTTGGGAGTCGACACACCCCAGGCTGTGTCGACTGCCCAGTCGACACCCCTGTCGACTTGGGTGGTCGACCAGTTTGGCCTGGGTGCACATGACTTGTTCCTCAAGACAGGTTTTAAGGCTGGTGACGGATTTTAATGGCTCAGATCTGAATTAGGGTTAATCCTATGGCCTAAACTAACTTAAACTTCTATAAAAAGACCCTAATACCTAGCCTAAACCATCATAAATCAATCCTACAACTAGATTATGCCAAAATGTTTAATCATGGCCTCTACCCTCTTGTCATAGTCTCCATCTTCATGCATATGAGAGTTCCTAAGCTTGTTTGAGAGTTTCGAAGCTTGATTCAAGGCCAAAGTTCAATCTTTCTTCATCAAAGCAAGGATCTTCTTCTTGTTTCTCAAGGGTTTTCATTGAAGCTTATCATTTGGGAGTTTTGGGAGTTGCTAGTGGCTTCGTCTCAATCTTATTTTACTTTATAAGTCTTCATAGCATTGTAAGCCCTATGCTACTCTTAGATTCTAACTATGAAGTTATATATGACATGTTGCAAGTTTGAGTTTGGGCCTAAATATGATTTGTGCTTTGATTCTATCATGTTATGCATAGATTTACTCTATGCATGTTTGTAAAGCTATCACCTTGACTTTGTGCATAGAAAGCTATGAGCTTTGATTTGAAATGTTGCATAAAGCAACATAGAAACTCTCATAACCCTTATGTTATCTTGCATATGATGTTATATGCGAGTCACTAGCCACCATCCTATGTCATTTATGACCATGTTTCACCTATCTTGCTAAAGTTGATATCATGCATGTTTTGAGGTTTATAATGTAATATGCAAGTTTATGAACACATTTGCCTCATATGCCACCATGTTTAACTTGTGTCCAAGCCTTATTAATTATGTCATGCTTCTAAGTTCCCTCTTTGAAATCTATTTGCGTTTATACGAACTTACATGCGATGGGGAAACGTTATGGGTAAACTAAAATGACATAAAAACATGACTTGAAAAGATGACACGAAATATGACATGTGACTATGCTTGAAACATGAACATGGACTTGGACATGACTTCTAGAAAACATGAGAATGACCAACTCGAGGTTGGGTTGAGTTTGTAGCATAAATCTACCCGGAACCGACCGGCTTAACTAGTGGCTACAAGCAATAGGACCCAATGTGAGTAGTTGGTCATGTCGCACTTGAAACCCGAGGTTAGACTAAGTTGTGGTGTAAAGCTACCCGGACCCGTCCGGCTTAACTAGTAACCACAACAAGGTCTAATGTGAGAGGTTGTGTGCATTAAATTAATTAATGCCACATGATAGAGTTAAGTCATGGACCACTTGAATACTTAACCAATTAAACACGATGGGTTGATAGGGTTAAGTCATGAACCTTGGGTACACTTAACCAACTTGATACTTGGTTGGATAGGGTTAACCACATTTAACCCGTTAGAAACCCTAGTTACGTGGTCCTTTTCACCAGTAACCCTCTTGGTTGTATCATGGTACCCTAGGGACTAGGCTAGGGTGGGGCACGATTACTGGGCTGACATGTAAGCGACCAAAACGACGGCTGAGTAGGTGCGCTGGTGTAGGTTCAGGCGGACTATGGTCGTGCACATAGTCCGGAGTTGAAAAAGCAGACACGGACACCAGTAGGTTTAGACTGTGCGTGCTTGATGTGTGTCCGTGGTTGGCACCCTAGGGCTTGATACACCCTAGGGTGGACCTAACACAGTTTGACTACACTTCGTGGTTGGGCCGTATGACACCGACACTTGACGAGTTAGGCTTTTAGGGAGCCGATCGACTAGACCGTGTTGTTGGACCTTGATTTAGGTCATCTCGTGATATTGGGCCAAGATTGGGCCAAGGGATCACTTCTTGTTTATACTTGACATGAGTTGGAATACTAGTACACTTGGTGCAAAACTTAACCTTGTATATGCGATGCCACACTTGATCTATCTTGTTAACTTTTCACCATGCCAGTTATCATCCTATGTTTCATCTCTGTTTTACATGTCTAGTTAACTTTATTAGTTTTTATACTAATAGTAGATAGGACTTACCAGTCTCTTGACTGACCCATTTTCTTTTCGCCTCTTTTCTTTCGTTTCCCCCCCTCAGGTTTACAGGGTGGGAACACTAGCACCTAGCTTGGATCTTTAGCTGCTTTTCTGGATAGCTCATGTACGGTTTGGACTTGAGCTTGCTATGACTTTATTCTACCTTGGGGATAGTTACTTTATGATTTTCTTTCCAGTTTTCAGTTTATGTTTCTAGACTTTGTTTTATGGGAAAATAATGACCAAGTACTTTGATGTAACTTGACTATGGTTTTGAAATGTTAGTTTTATCCGTTGCTTTATTTACTCTGTTTTTACTTATATGTTCTGTCTTGTGATATCTGCATGCATGTTTACCTTGTTTAACGCCCCTCCAAAGCTAGTGTGCTTGCAAGAGTGGCATTGGCGGAGGTGGGGTGTTACAGGTATATACCATTTGTAAAGCCACTCGATGTTGTTATATATTCCTTTTTTGTAACTCTAATTTATCCATTAATTTCAAAATCATAAGTAAAATCATACTATCATGTTGAACAAAATTTGTATTATGCTTTCTACCATTTTGTTCGATAATAAACACACACAAACAATAAAATAATAACTACAAAAACAATTAAAATAATAATTTTGTCCCTTCCAATTTGCCCCTTTTGTAAAAAAAAAAGGAGAAAAAAAAGATTCATCATTCGCAATAATTTCCCTTCAAATATACCTTCTAGGTTCCCTTTCAACGTAGGCAAATTCCATTCAAACACCGCAAATTGCTTTACCTACACCATGTGATTTTAAATAAAATTTCAGACCAAAATGACCTTATTAAAAAAGAATCAATACCCTTGTTTGCATTATGTATACTCAATATAATTTCTCTTGTAAAGTTAGTATATTGTACATTAATTTATATCACCGGTTAAATTAATTTTATATTTCTTTTGAGGATTAAAATATATTCATATCGTTATAAGCAATATTTATATACAGTCAATTTTAACAGTTTTCACTTTAATTAAATATAAAAATTAAAATTTAAAACTAACTACTAAAATTAATGTTATACAGAGTACTAAATTCTTCAGTTTTTCATTCAAATCTAATCATGTTTAAATTTAACACCAAAATTTAACTAGTTTAACTTTCTAATATTTAAAAAAATAAGTTCAAATTTCCATCATCTAAAATTAAAAGTGATTTAAAAATAAACAATCAAATAATTAAAGATACTAGTGTTAAAATAAAAGTTTTTTTTTTTTTTAAGTTTTAGTAAATATATTGCAATGAATTCTCAGTTTTATGTAATTTGGTTTTAAGGTTAAAGAGAGGAAAGGTGATGAAAACATAAAAGAGTAATTTTGTAAAAGACATGGTGTATGAAAAGAAATTTTTAGTGTTTGTTACTTTATTTCATTTTACAATGTATGTTAAAGAAATTATATGTATATGAATAGAATTAGTCTTGGACGTAATCATTTTCATTCAAAATAAACGCACCTTCTATCTAGAGAACCTAACCATTCAACTTGGTTACACAGTTAATCTAATCATATCATCAATCAATGCCGCCATTCATCTCCATACTCCGCCTTCGCCCTTTCCTTCTCCCCCTATCCTTCCCCCGCCGCCTAATCACTTCCGCGTCTAGGAACCCTCAGAACCCGAAACCCAGATATCCCCAAAACCCTAAACCCAAATACCAACAAAACCTCAAATCAAGAGACCACCTTAAAGCTCGTGAACCGGTCCGCGAGTTCTCGTCGGTCTCCTTAACTCCACTCACTTCATTCAACTCATCTTCTCTTCTCCCTACTCAAGCTGTCGGTCTCGTTGCCGCCTCCCACGCCAATTTCATGCGTGTTATTGTCCAAACTCCACCACTGCCTAATCCTAGCCCGGAGTTGGACGACCCAAGAACTGGGAAAGAATTGTTGTGTGTAGTTCGTGCCCTTTTGAAGAAGATTAAAAGACGAGTTCTGGTGGGGGACCGAGTTTTGGTTGGGTCTGTTGATTGGAACGGAGGGAGGGGCATGATTGAGGATACTTTTGAGAGGAAGACAGAGCTTGCTGATTTGAATGTTGCAAATGTGGACCATTTGCTTGTTCTTTTTGCATTGGATCAGCCAAGGCCAGAGCAGTTTACGCTTACAAGGTTCTTGGTTGAGGCTGAAAGTATGGAGGTTCCATTTACTTTGGCACTGAATAAGTCGGAGCTTGTTGGCGAAGAGGTATATATTGTACTGTGAAATAATGAGAAGTATCCAATATCCAAAAATTGGGTATGGAGGATACAACTGAAGATTATCTGTCCGACTTTTGTCAAAACAGTAGTTGAGATTATGTATATTGTAGTACATTAAATGATGATTATTTATAGTTTTATAAGCACATTATGCATGTATACATGAATATTTGCTATCTAAAACTATAGTTTTTATCATTGTTTTTTATTTTATTTTATATTAGCATTACTATTTTATTATTTATTTATGTTTAACTAAAATTTACCCTTTTTGGAGTTGATTAATTACGAGTGAAGTGGATAAATATATGATATCTGGATGTATCCACATATACCAGTATTTGATGTTCATAAATGGTTTTAGATACAGATGCACATATGACACTATCCATATTTGAATGTTTCGGTTGACTGACGCAGTGACAATGTGGGGATGGACATATGGAAGGGGGAAAAAAAAAAGAAAGAGAATTTTGATTAATTTTATACCAAGGACTTGGTCCTAAATTACAACAGTCGACAATATGTCATGGTCTGCTATACGGAACAAGAGATTGTCACTTGAATACCACAATGATCGCAATCAACAATCAAACATAAAAACCCAACCTAGTATGGTTGGCGAGACAATGCATTAGAAACCGTGATACAATAATTAAGTATCATTTACCATATCATTAAACTGAATTAGTGATCGTGCTTTAATTCTATATGTAGGTCATTGTTTCAAAAAAAGAAAAAAAGAAAAAGAAGCTCCTCAAGGCTACGAAAAGCTTTAGGGCTACCTTTGAGGCTTACGCCTCAACAACTTGAGGCGTGCAAAGCACATAAAATGCATGCCTTAAAACATCAAGGCATACGATTTAAGATTTTTTTTAACTTTTAGTTGCAAACATTCCCACTAGCAGAAGTTACAAAATTTTAACTACTTAATGGCAAGCGAAAAGTACGAAATTAAAATAATAATAATCAAACTTAGTGTTTTTTAGTTTCAATTTAATATCGACTTGATTTGGGTAAGATTGTTGTCAAAACAACGAGCGAGAATTGCATAATAAATTTTATTAGATGCTATTTAACGGAAGTTTTTGAATTGTATCACTGAATCGCTAGATAAATTTTGCTAATCGATCTGCTTGGTGGAAGGGAAAATAAATAAAATAATAACTTATACATGTTTTCAACTGCTTGGAATAGAGATTGATCCACTAAAATCAATCAAAAATTATTTTCCGAACACTATAAAACTTTGAAGGCGTAGCAGGAGGGAAAATAAATAATTAAGGACTTTGTTACATACTCCGGTTTTGGATATGGTGGTTATAATTATAGGTTTATTCCATTCTATCAAAATTATACTAGGAAGGACACAATAAATAGAATCCCATCAAAATAATTCATGACTTCTACCCTGGTATTAAGTGAATTTGGTAAAATCTCATTGGGAAACGAAAAATAAACTATGGTTCATTAGAAACTATATTAGGAATGATTGATTGGAAAAAAAAATCATAAAACCATGGGGTCTAAGTTGCATAATGATGGTAACAATGGAATTATTTCAACTTACTACGAGGGTCAATAATTTTTGATACTGCTCATACCAATTTAAGAATATTAAAAAAACGATTCTTACCCAAAATTGAAGTCCTTTTAACAATGCTAAAAAATGCAATACATGCTAGTCCAAAGTTGAAAACTGATTGTGAATTTGGCTTACATGCCAGTAAGGATTGAAATGTATACACACACACATACATATATTAAAAGGGTTTAAATGACATTTCAGTAGTGCAACACCCTATCAACCCCTTGATTTTCCCCACAAGTTCCTATTTATAAATAACAGTGGAAGTAGGAAGAGAGAGAAGAATTGTTATTTAAAAGGAACTTATGGTGGAAATCAGGAGGCTAATGAGATGTCGTACTATTTGAGGTGTTGTTGAATGCTCCTCATATACAGATGCACACACATGTATAACCACAGTGCTTAAAACTTATTATAGTTTTAGTTGTTTATACTTTTTTGTATGAGCAATAAAGAATGTTTAGGACTGAACTTTTTACAGATAAGTATTCATAATGTAATTGGTAGTTTTATATGATTAATTGTTAACTTATTTATTAATCAAAAAATAATAATTGCTAAGCAATCATAAGTTATGCCTCAATGTTTACTTAAACAGACTCATGCTCAACGTTTTGACGTTTATTTCTCGCCTCATAACTCATGAGCCCAAAAATGCCTCGTATACTTATTTGTGTTCTTTTAGAACTTTGATGTAAATCATTTGTGGTGGAAGGGAGAATGTTACAGGGAGAACATTGCTTATTCACAAACTTGTTCCTATACTGATCAAATTTTAATGCACATAGACAGACATCGAAAGTTGACAGTTGGACTAGCATCATGTTGTCCTAGATGCGATGTTATTAAAGCACGCTCTATAGCATGCTATAACGACATATAGCACATGGAGTAGGGCTGCACTATTTTAGTTATAGTAGCGCAGTGGTCCTATAGTGTAAAAATAGTGTGTGTTTTGTCGTAGCGTGAAATAGCGCACAGATATAAATAACACGCTATATATATATATATATATATTTAAGTTTGGACCGTGAATAAAGCCCAGTTCGGTCTTTCCATTTGGAGTTGAACAATTGTGCAACATGCACATTTTGCTTTCTGATTCAGATCACAACTTGCTTGATCTTGCAATGTCCAAGATAGGGCACATTCTTTTTTTTTTCACAAATCAATATCTACTATTGAAAAGTTGAAGCTGACTCTATTAAATTTACTTGTTTCTTATTCGTTTTAATTTTTAATTGAATTTTCTTTTTGGTTGTTTTTCTTCTTACATCTGAACCGCCATTATTTAGTATGGATTCTTGAGTTTTTTTTTTTAATCAATTTTTCTTTATTCTGAACCAGGCTATAATGTAGTTTATACTAGGGATGAGCAAATGGCTGGTTCGGTTTCAAGCCGTTCAAAATTGTTGAATCGAACTAAACCTAAATGATATTTTCTAAAACCAAAACCAATCGAACCGATAACATTTGATTTGGTTTGGCTAGTTTACTTGGTTTTTCTAAAATTTAATTAAATATTTGGGTGGTTTATATAATATAAGATTGAAATAATTAGCCGAGTTCATGTCATGAAGACAATTTTAAAAACAAACTCTCTCCCCCAAAATATTAACATAAATTGACAAGAAAAGTAATATTATTATAAAAATACTGTAAATATTAGGATTGCCTGTAGTAATTCTGTTATTTTAAATAATTTAATTTTTAAGTTTCGTTTGTTCGGTTTTTAATTATTCAAAACCAATGTATTAAAAAACGCGCCTCAGGCGCGCCTCAAGGCGAGGCGGTGGCTGAAACGCCTGGAGGCGTGATTCAAAAGGCGGTTTCCCCCAAAGGCGTACGCCTCAGTGGTTTGAGGCGTGGAAAGCGTGAAAAAACGCACGCCTCAGACTGAGGCGTGCATTTATATATTAAAAAAAAAAACCCTAGCATACCTCGCTTAACTTCAGAGGTCGATTCGAGGTAAAAATTTTGAATTTTCAATTGCAAGATGAATCGAAATCGATTCCTGTTTGGAATCGAACTCGATTCCTGTTTGGAATCGAACTCGATTCCTTAACTGGAATCGAGTTCGATTCAGAATCGAGCTCGATTCCAGTTAAGGAATCGAGTTCGATTCCATAACTGGAATCGAGTTCGATTCCGAATCGAGTTCGATTCCAGTTAAGGAATCGAGTTCGATTCCAGTTAAGGAATCGAGTTCGATTCCAGTTAAGGAATCGAATTCGATTCCTGTGAAGGAATCGAACTCGATTCCAGAGGAATCGAGTTCGATTCCTCTCTGGAATCGAAAGAGAAAAGGGTTTTTTTCTTGTCTTTTTTTTTTTTTTTTTTTTAATACATACTGCAGCAGTTTTATTTTATTTTTTTATAACTCTCCAAGTATGGTTCACGTTTTGAGCTTACATTAGTGTTATGTGTGTGATAAAGTGGAGCTTACATCAGATTTTTGAAGACTTTGTTGCAGCAGTTTAAAAATGAGCAAACACTTGCAGCAGTTTAAAAATGAACAAACGCCTCATCTTTCCCTGAAAGGCTTACGCCTCAACGCGTCGAGGCTTACGCCTCGCCTCACGGACCCGAAAACGCCTCACGTACGCCTTTTGCGTTTTAAAACATTGTTCAAAACCAAATCCGACCAGTGAACCAAAGAAATATAAAAACAGAAACCAAAATTGGTCAATTAACTAACAAAACCATACCAAAACAACCTAATTTAATTGGTTTGGTTGGTTTATTTGGTTTAACCAATATATGTTCACCCCTAGTTTATATTTTTTAGTAACACTAGGAATGAAAATTAAATCATGAATTTACCTCAAATTTAGTGTTGTTTCTGTAATATAGTATATTTATATTTGCTGCTAATTGAAGGAGCAAATTGTTTATACAGTAAATTAAAATTTAGTTAGATGTAATATACTTGATTATTTGTAAAAATGTGAAGAAAATGGAACCAAATAACACACACAATAGAGCATAGCGCAAGCCTTGCGCTATTTGCTATTGACTGCTCTGCTTAGATGGCTGAGAAGTAATTAGTTAAATAAACAGTCTAAAGTTCTAAACTATTTACTATGCTGAGATGTATAAATGAACAAAAAGCTGTATTGTACTAGGAAGCTGCAGGTCTCGTACTCAGAGTTATAGTATCTATTTCTCTCATTGTAAATTGTAAATGCCTTGTGAGTAATTCTGTTTTATCAACAATGCAGACAGTTAAAGAATGGAAGGTGCGGCTTAGTGCTTGGGGATATAATCCAGTAATTTGCAGTGTTGATCGCAAAATTGGGCTAGCTCATCTTGGGGATATCTTGAAAGGACAAACTACAGTTATAGTCGGACCAAGTGGTGTTGGAAAATCAAGTCTTATTAATTCCTTGAGAAGCAACCAAATAAGTAATATTGAAGAGGCAGAACTAAATGGCTTTCTTGATCTAGTAAGTACTGCCCTACACTTTATCTTGTTTGACTGACATCTATTGAAAATAAGTAGAAAAAATGAATGCAGTCAGACGTTTATAAACAGAATGGAGGAACAAAATGGCTTGGGGAGCAGAGAGTAGATTCAGTTTCTAAGAGAAGTGGGCATGGGAAGCACACAACGCGAAATGTATCGCTTCTCCCACTTTCAGGAGGAGGCTATCTTTGTGACACTCCTGGATTTAATCAACCAAACCTGCTTAAAGTGACCAAGAGAAATCTCGCAGATACATTTCCTGAGGTTTTATTTGCAGAACTTTCAAGCTAAAGTCCACTACGTTCAGTTTTAGTGTCCCCATGTTCAAAGATCCATCTGATTGATTAAGCTATTTAATTGTTATTTGGTTTAAACTATAAAAGCAAAAATAAGCGAATAAGTTGGGGATGTAGGGGCATAAGAATTGAGGATATGATTGGATACCTTATTTAGAATGTTGTGAACTTTGTGTATGATTATCAATGTGTAATTTTATCTTCAGATACGGCAGAGGCTCAATAAAAGTGGAAAATGCTCTTTTAATGACTGCTTGCATCTTGGAGAACCTGGATGTGTTGTGAAGGCTGACTGGGAAAGGTATCCTTACTATTTTCAGTTACTGGATGAGATTAAAGTAAGGGAAGAATATCAGTTGAGAACTTTAGGCACAAAGAGGGAAAGCGATGTTAGGTATGTGATAGACGTGTTATATCATTTTAAAAACGCAACGATAGTCTGGACCAGTTCAATGATATTTCTTTCATACTTTATTAGGTACAAAGTAGGGGAGATGGGTGTCAAACAAGCAGAACCTAGACTAGAGCTAAAAAAACATAGAAGAATTTCAAGGAAGCAACTTAAACAATCTTTACTTGATGATCTTGATGATGATGATGATGATTTTGAAGAGACGGGGTATTGAGTAACACATGAATATAGTCTGACTTGAGATTAGTGCATGGTTTACATCTAGCTTTATTTGGATGCTGTATATATTCTAGTTTACATGCACATTTAACTGCTACCTGTAAGCACTTTTATCGTGTGACGCTCATATTGTATTGACTTGAAGATATTAATGAAGGTAGTTTGCATGTGTATGTATCAATACGGTGTTGCTCCTTTTTGTTTTTCCCTTTATTACATTGAGTTCTAATTTTGCCTTTTGGCACATAATAAATCATATAGAGATAGTACATTCGACAAAGAGAGATGAACTAATTTGTTTTTCATGACCTAAATTGGCCTTTTGTCTTGTATATCACTCATTCTTCGAGCTGGGAATTAAATCATGATATCAGACGACTATATCATATGTGCATTTTGCCTGTCTTAAAACGATAGTTATGTAAGTTGGTTATGCAAATCTGGTTTCGTTTTGCTTTTTGGGTTTAGTTTGACATTCTGGAAAGGTTGTTTGCCATTGCTTGTTAGCGAATAACCAACATTTTTGGAAGATTTCTCTTTCATCAATGCATCTTTTTGTGATGGGTTCATTTGTCATTCAATGCCTACATAGTGAAGCTGTCCTATTATGTTTTCTACGCATACTCATTGATAGAAGTACTGTTTCTTGTATCAACCATTCTACGAATGGGTCAGGGTAAGTTATGTTTTGATCTAACCGACTTGTTGGATTTGACAGAACAACTATATTTTGTGTAACTATTTTTGATTGGTAGAATGGCATTAGAGAAATTGGCTATTTCGCCACTGTTCGGGGAGGCACAGAAACAAACAATTAGGTACTTCTGATTCTTTTGATTTCATTTTGGCACAATCCAAGGGTTGGATTACTTAGTTGCCGCATTCCATTAACCATGAGCTTTATTTACTGCTTCGTTGCAGTAGATTATATATTAGTGATAATATCTATTAGCAACACTCATCATTTGCTATTTTATCTGCAGTCATTTATGTAACTATCTGATCTGGAGACTGTTAGATAACATTCATAAACTGCTCTTGCAATTGATGATTTCTACTCCTTTTACTCACGCTCTTGCAGATATTTTTGGCTACATAATAGTTTTGCTACAATCTGCAGTAGAGAAGGCGTCTGCCTTGCATATAAGGCATGTTTATGGTTGAAAATTGCAAAGCATATGGTGCAGACATTGGTCCCTTGGCATTTTTTCCACACAGAGGTATTCTACTGTACATCCTTTTAGCCTTAGTAGATTAGATGTCATGTTGGTTTAGCGTAGGAGTAAACATTTGTTTCTGTATTGCATCTAAAACTGAAAATTACATAGATTTTTGAATTGCCAAACGAAAACACTTCCACATAGAGTTATTTTTAATTATTTATTGCTTCATTAAATAGTGATTTACGTATAACGTAGATAGGCTTACAAACTATAAAATGCAGTTTCAATTGCAATTCCCGAGAACGATTAATAAAACTGAAAACATGAGTATTAACTTCAGTAAGAAACTTTGTAACTACATATGGAATATAAAACATTCATACAAATGATATAAACCATGCACTCAAATACTAATAAATACAGGGCATAAGAAAACAAAAATACAAAGGACAGTATCACCGGGCTTCAATATCCTGCGAGAGTGATCTCATGGGCTTTCGACAGCTGATGTGGCTTGAACAGGAGTAGTGGAAATGACGGTAACTTGGGAATTCAAGCTATGATCCGAAATTCTGGCAATGGGGCCTGCTTGATTCTCGAACTTTGGAAGCTCAGGCGACGGAGTTAACTCTGGCATTGGCAGCGTCGGCACTGCAGGCAAAGGTGGCGTTTCTGGCTTTGACATGGTTGTCTCTACAGCTACAGGTTATTTTTCATCCTTAATAGAAGTAATGGTTGGTATTTTAGGCGACTTGGCAATCCTATGTTTGGTAAAGTCAGAATTTCAGGTACTTTCAGAAGTTCAGGTATGGCTGCTAATTCAAATTTTTGGTAGTTCAGGTTCAATTTAGGTAGAGTTTGTGGTTTAGGTTTTGGTAGAGTTGGAATCTCAGAAAAAGGCAGGGTTTTGGAAGAACTAGAATTTCATGGAGTTAAGTATTCAGTAAATAGCGCGCGGCATCAGAGTAAGAGTTGCTTAATATGATAAGCACAATGTGAAAGCTTAGGGGCAATGTATGTCTACTTCATAGTTGTGAAAGGCGCGCACCATGGCGCGTGGAGTGGCGTTTGTGTCATTTTTCCACGCGGCGCGGCGCATATGAAAAGACGCACCAAATGGCGCGTTTTTTTTTTGTATTTCAAACTGCAATAACTACCACTATAAATTACTGTTACCATCACTACTACTATAACTATTATTATCATAATGACATAAAATGTGAATCACTTTGTTAATATCTTTTTTCCAGCTGTGTGAAAACAAAATTATATCATTATTATTTCCTATTCGATTATCATCAATGAGTTAATAACTTTATAATTATGTAATTGACTGATCTTAGCATGTCAGCATTTAGAACTGATGTATGTTTTTAATATCCAGCAAGGTTTAGATTCATTTTATTATTGTCAGAAGTATATAATGTGATGTATAAAAGATCATAAAATATTGCCAAGCATAGATGCAAAAGCAAATGAATGAGATTGAGAATCTGTGAACGATAAATCAAGAGAAACAACTTTGAAGGAAGAAAAAGTATTCTTAGAAAATAAACATTCAAGCAGCTCTGAAACATACCGTTAAATAGAATTTTTTTGGCAAGTCCAATGTCTCTGTGCGATTTGTCTGCAACATAAAAATATTTCATGATTTGGTATTTGTTAATGCAATCGAGCAGTAAAAAGAAATGTACAATATCCGTGACACCGTTGATC
This sequence comes from Allium sativum, assembly GCA_030737875.1. Taxonomy (NCBI): domain Eukaryota; kingdom Viridiplantae; phylum Streptophyta; class Magnoliopsida; order Asparagales; family Amaryllidaceae; genus Allium; species Allium sativum. The sequence goes on from CM060916.1 coordinate 960,815,939, forward strand.
CAATATCTTTGAATGATATTGACGATGGTAATGAATGGTTAACTGGAAATATGGATGATGCATCCAATGCTGAAGATGAGCTTGTATTTGACGATGAGGGTGACCTGACTTGGGGTGTTGCTGCAAGAGCAGCAGGAGTGGAGGAAGCTAGATATTCGAGTAGAGCATCCACATCAAAAGGTTTTTCAGCACCTGCTTCAGCTCCTTAACATATTCACGAAGATTTTTTTAAATGATATGAATGAGGAAGATGTTGATTCGTTGAAGCTTATGAATATGAAAATACAGACATCATTTTGGAAAATATAATTGCTGGTTCAGATTCAAATTTCTAGCTTATCAGTAATGTATATTATTATTTTGGATTTGAAAACTATTGTACTTGAAATTCTATGCTTTATAATTTTTTTTGTAAAATACATAAAAATCTTTGTTGCATATGTTTTAGCAAAAAAAATTGATTTTTTTTTTCAAATTTTTGTTAAAATATTTAATTTATTAAAAAAAAATTAAACATGCGCAGTAGATTAAAATGGCGTGCGCTGTGCGCCAAGGCTTTAGAGAGGGTTTGCGCCTTTTTGCGCCGTGCGCCATTAATAACACTGGTCTACTTGTCATGATGTATGTGATAAGAAAGAGGTTAGTATGTGTGATGACGATGGTGGAGGTTGCCTGGGGTGGTATTTATAACAAATTTGGTATATAATCTGGCTTGAGTTAGGTCTGTATAGGTCATAGTTTGAATTCACTGCATGTTAGGTCTGAATACAGCATAAAATGAATCCAACTGTTCGCTTGCTTGTTATTTTCGGTATTTGGTTCCTATGTTTTGTTGCTATTGTTTATCTGCATTTGTATCTTGTACAACTTCCTACATGTGGTAGTAATCATCTTACTATAGACAAAAACTGGTCTAGAATTATACAAAGAAATGAACTTCTGGTAAAACTGATACTGTGCTTGTATGTCGTATTTGGGTTCTATTGCACTACCTTCAAATTATATTTTGCTAAAGAAGGCAGACAAGGATGGATCTGTGATCCATAGAACACTGAGCTATAGCGTGGGTGTATGTATATGCCAAAAAAGACCATTAAAGAACAAATTTGTTCCCCAGATCTATATATTTTATAATACAGACTGCTATTAGAATAATACCAATCCCACTTTTTCTAATTCTATGTTACAATCGTTTGCTCCATCTGCTATCCAAATGTTAACTCGCTCGATCTTTGTTACCCAAGAGAGGGATGTAATTCATACAAATCCCTCTCTTGAGTGTGTGGGGATCAGTATATACTGCCAAAACTAGTGTTTTACTATTCAGGGATTGCTGTGCCTTCCGAGCACATGTTAATTTTTAACATTATCTTCTCTACGCTTATTCAGTATAATTAAAGCAAGGGCACATAAAGATTTTGCTTTGCTAAGAATTGAGAGATTCTGAAGAACAAATTGAGTCATTGACCGACTGTGGAGGTAGCTCCTCGACTCGTGGTTTCCTTTTCTTGCAATCATACCGTTTGCAGTCTAGATGCGTAGGCCTTGCCTTGTAAGAGACAAATCTTACTGCAAGCGCACATGATTAGGCTGCGTGAAGACGCTCACTTGAGGTAGGAACATGCAGGGCCGGCCCTAAGATATAAGAGGCTCAAGGCGATTTTTTTTTGAGGCCCTATCATTTTAAAAAAATTGATGAAAAACAAAAAATAGAAAGTTTTCAGTGATATCCAATGATAATTACAATAGAAAAATAACAAAAGGACCTTCTAATTGTACTTAACGTTCTTACATTACGAGTTGTAAATTTTTAAGAAAAATACTTTAATCTAATGATTCTAACATTTTTTATACATAGTCATTTCGGTAAAATCATTTAATAACTTATGTTTCAAAAAGCACTTTCCATCCAAGAAAATCATACAAAATAGTCAATGATAAGTTATAAACAAGGATTAATTGTCAAGAATAATCCGAAGTTTAATGTGTCTTTCCATAATAATCCCAAGTTTGGATTATTTTTGAATAATCCGAAGTTTGGGGGGTGTCTTCCCATATTGATTCCATTTACTGGTGTATTCCCATATTAATTCCATTTACTGGTGTATTCCCATATTAATCCGAAGTTTGGGGGTGTCTTCCCATATTGATCCCAAAAGAACACATCAAAAAGTCATCGGGATCATTATGGGAAGACACCCTTCAAACTTCGGATTATTCAGAAATAATCCAAATTTGGGATTATTATGGGAAGACACGTTAAACTTCGGATTATTCTTGACAATTAATCCTATAAACAACTGAACTGATGCATTAATGCAGAAACAATACAGCATTTTGATATAATCTGGCACATCAATAACTTATTTGGCATTTGCTGGTAAAACAACTTTAATGATAACAAGTGTGCATATAACTCAAATCCTTCAAAATTCAATCGATAAACTCATTAAAAATAAAACTAATCTAAAAACTGTACCCAACTTTGCAACATAAGAACCTCATTAGGATTTTGCCAGAACCTACTTTTACCCAAATTTTGATTTCTTTTTGAAACAACCAATTGAAAATCCTCAAAATTAGATTGTGGGTCTTGAGCAGCTGTTTTTGGTTCGGGGTTTTCCTGTAGATGCTTTTCCATACTAGGTTTTTAGGAATCGGCTTTAGCAGAGAGAGCTGAATTCGATTGTACTCCATGCGGTTGTCGAACATCATATGGCTGCGTGGTTGGGTCATGGCGACGCCGGAGGAATCCAATTTGGGAGAGGGAGGGTCGAGTGAAGGAGATGAGGTTATGGCTGTAGAATCTGGAGATGCTGATTTGTGAGGTCTCGAAGCTGCATCTGGCGGCTTTGGAGGCGGAGGAGGAGGGGAGAAAGGCGGTTGGAAGGAGTGGAGAGACCTGGAATTTTCTTGTCCTCCATTTTTATGTCCGCGTTTGCATTTTTTGGACCATCAAAGTTAGTCATCAGTACTGGGTATTTGGAGGCCCCTCAGACCTTTGAGGCCCTAGGCTATTGCCTAGTGAGCCTATGCTCAAAACCGGGTCTGGGAACATGTGTATAACTTTTGTGATATAAAATGAGTGATAACTATCAAATGGCGAAAGTGAGATTGTAAGATCTTTTTGTCCAAGGTGAATGATGATAGCCACGAGGCAGAATGAATCACCGAGGTGAACAATAGTAGCATTTGTGGGGAAAATACCATGGTGAATGATATCAACCTTTGCAAGAATAAACACTAAAGTGGGCAATAGTAGTTTTTTGTGTTGGTAAGGTGAATGATAGTAACTTCCACGTGGGGCTAAATAATGAGAAGAAGTTTCATTAGGGTTGAAATATGAAGGCAAAATAATAGTAACTACAGTAGGTGAATTGTGTAATACCAAGGCGAATGATAGCAAATTTCATGAGAGTTCCATACAAAGGTACATGAATTGTAATGCCAAGGCAAATGATAGTGGCCTTTGTTAGAGTGATAGCGAATGATACACTTTGGCAAAGTAGCCTAATCACTAACGTCACAAATCACAAATATCATCGTCAACTTTTTTCGATTTGTGCATATCATTCTTGCATATGGCGGGCCATGCTAATTTTCTCTGTTTCGTTCCAACATGTCCTTGGAGGGACAAATATCATCACCAACTTTTTTCTAATGATTGTATTGTACATCAATTTTCTTTTAGTACATGCACGAGGTATGATAGTGCCTGTATTTGGAGTTTTGAACGGTTTGGATATGATACAAAACCTACAAAAAATAACATTAGATTTTGAATAGGCATAGTATATTTGATTACTTAGAAAATATGCTAGAATTTTCAAAAAAGGAAACAAAATAGCGCATAGCGCAAGCCTTGCGCTATTTTGTTCTATTCGCTATTGACTATTTTGATAGTAAATTTGCTTGTATAAAATAATACAAAACTTGTGAGGCCGTTCAGCTTTATTGTTTGGTTATGAGCATGTCTAATATTTCCATTTTTGCCGTTTGATTTAGACAAAGAGAAGAGAGATTGTATAAGAGGAGGAATAAACGGAGAGTCCTATTGGGATTGATTTTGATATACTTGTATATGTGGCACAATAGATAAATCATTTAAGCAGCCAAATATACTTTAGTGTTCCGGTAGATCATGCTTAGTTCAATTGTGTGGATTTGAATTCAAAAGGTATATTCTTTGGATTGAAAAATATTAAAAAAAAAAACTGAGGGTATGTTTGGTTCTAATTTTTTATTTTGGGTTTTCAAACATGCAAAAGTACGAACAACGCACACATATCGCTGAAAATGATCGTTTTACAAAACGAAGTTAACACAAAAAACAAAAAACGATTGTTTATTATTTTTTCGTATTTTGAGAACCAGCGGAAAAATGATGGTAAATTTATCCATCCACCATCCCTTCGTCCCCTCGTCCCCTCCATCATCCCCTCCGCCTTTGGTCCATCACCTCCGTTACCCTTCAAATCTTCGCATCTTTCAAAATTAGCATTGACAACTTAAAACACAAAATAAACCAAACACTACCTGAGTGTCTAGCTTTGAAAAACAAACGTAGAAAATATAAAAGGTAAAAGAAAGAACAGCAGGTGCACAAATAGATTGCATTGACACAAACAGAGAGTTAGCTTAATGAATCCATTGTAGCTGCTTAATTGATCAAGGAATCTTCCTGCATATGATGAAGCTCCAGTTGTGTTGTCAACAGCAGATCCATTGGTAAGAGTTACCTTTCTAATTCTAACCATTTTACATGGGGGGTTACTTGTTGGTTTGATAGTTTTGACAGAACAACTGTATTCAGTTGATAAGTTTACCTATCTGATACATAAGTGGCAGTAGAGAAATGAGTTATCTTGTCACTGTCCAGGCATGCAAAACATCATAAAATTCACGTACTAATTCTTATTTTTACAATTTTGGTTTGCATAATCCAAGGACTGGGTTTCACCCATCATTTTATCTGCATTTATTCGAACATTTAAGGATATTGGTTTGTATTTTTTTTTATTTTTTTTAATAGACGGTGGATATTTTGGCTGATATTAGTTTTGCTAAAATATTTAGTTAAGAAGGTGGTGTCTGCTTCTCATGTATAGCACTTTTGGTGATTAAGAGGTGGATAGCAGAAGGTGCAGTTATCAATCTCTTAGTCTTTTCTCTATATAATCTCGTCAGGTATGTTACTGTACCTTATTTGATTTCAGTAGATTTAGTGATATGTTGATATAGTATGGTTATAAATATACGCTTCTGTAATGCATTTAATATTATGAAATTACATACCTGGATTGTTGAATAGCCAGAAACTGAAACAGTTCACAGAGAGCTCTTTTAAATATTTGTGGCCTCATTGATTTAGTGATATATAGATAAACTAAGAGAGCAACCTGAGTTTTCACTTCATAAAGGGAGAAGATGCTTACCGCATGAAAGTATAGGTTTTTATTTTAACCAATTGAGCATGTACATGATATTAATATTACATGCAAATGTTGCAGCTGCAAGTCATGGAAAATAGGAACACTCACACAGCGGCACAAACAATAAACATTCAAAAGGACGGTACTATGATTGGCCTTCAATATTATGCCAAACTGTTTCTGATGGGCTTTTGACGGCTGGTGTGTTATGAACAGTTGTAGTAGTTGGAAATGATGACAACTTAGGAATGCCAGGTAGGCAACTCTGGCAATGCATCAGTAGGTGATTTCTCATCCTTACTAGCAGTAATGATTGGTATTCTAGGCATCTCTCGTGGAAGAGGCAATTTTACCTTTGGTACAGTTGGAATTTCAGGTATTTTCGGAAGTTCGCACTACTTTTGGTAGTGCAGGTTGGGGTGGTAGTTCAGATTCTGGTAGTGTTGGGATCTGTGGTAAAGGTGGAAGTTCACGGCTTAGACTTTGGTAAGGTTGGTAAATTAAATAAACAGCATGAGTACTGATTTCATTAAGAAAATATGTAACAAATATAAATCATGCTCAAATGCTGCGATTAGAAGTCCCAAAAAATAGAAACACTCAGACAGACAATAAACACACAAAAGGACAGTATAACGACCAGGATTCAATATTCTATATTCTATGAAAAATGGTTCTCATGGGCTTTTGACAGCTGGCATGTTTTGAACAGGAGTAGCCGTTGGAAATGATGACAACTTAGGGATTCTGGGTATGCTTGGCAATTCTGGCATTGGCGGCTCAGACTTTGTTAACTCAGGCAATGGAGGAAGCTTTGGCTCTTGCATGGTTTGTATGACTGGCAACGGTGGTAGTTCTGGCATTGACAGACAACAGGTGATTTTTTTATCCTTACTGGCAGCAGTGGTTGATATTTTAGGCAAGCCAGGTAGAGGAGGCAGTTCTGCTGTTGGTTAAGTTGGAATTTTGGGTAGTTCAGGTTTTGGCAGTTTGGGTAAAGTTTGGCAGTTTGGGTTTTGGTAGTGTTGGGATACGAGGTAGGGGTAGAAATTCAGGCTTTGGTAAGGTTGGAGTCTTAGGCAATGGTGAAGCGTCGAGCAAATGACGTGCATCATGAGAATATAAGTTGGTTAGCATGAGAGTATCCTTTTTAATTCCAAGCATTTCAACCTTGGGTTACTTGCTCGCTTGATAGAACTATATTCCACAGTACGGGCCGCTTAGTCGCTGCGTTAACCAAGAGCTTATTTTAATGTTTTGTTGCAGTAGATTTAAAGTATTGATAATATCTGTCAGTAACATTCTTCATTTACTATTTTATCTGCAGTTGCCAGTTCAAACATTTATATGTGCTATTTGTTACCTTTATTTTGGAGTTAAGTCAGTTGGTTGATATCTGTAAGCTGCTCTTATGGCTGCATTGTAGTTTTTCTTATAGTCTGCTGGCCTCTTTTATATAAAGCACGCGAGTTGTAAGGTCAAGTAGTGCAAAGCAGAAGGTGCAGATATTGGTCCCTTTGCCTCTTTTCCATACAGAGGTATCTTAACTGTACTTTTAGCTTCAGTATTTTAGATGACACGTTGATACTATAGTGTAGATATAATTTTTCGTTTCTGTAATGCATCTAGTCCTAAAAAAAGGACATTGATTATTAAATAGCCACATTAAAACCATTAACATAGAGTTACTTTAGTTATCTTTAGCCTCACTATGTAATGACATAGGCATAACTCTATAGACAGCTTGGCACACACCATAGTTCAGTGATAAATCCTGATAATGATCAATAAAACTAAATAAAGAGTGTGAGTATTGATTTCATGAACAAAATATGTAACTGCAAATAAAGTAGAAACATTCATACAACAAATATAAATCACACACTCAAATGCTGGCAACTACAATGCCCAAAAGTAGAAACACACATACAAACAATAAACGCACAAAAAGACTGTACAGTAACGATCAGGATTCACAATGAAATTGTATAGTTCTCATGGGCTTTTGGTTGCTGGCGTGTTTTGATCAACAGGAATAGTGGTTGGGAATGGTGGCAACTTAGGAAGTCCGGGTATGCCTGGCAATTCTGGCATTGGAGGCAGCTCGAACTTAGGAAGATCGGGCACTGGAGGCAGTGCAGGCATTGGCAGGGTTGGCATTTCAGGCAAGGATGGCAGTTCTGGCTTTGACATAGTTGGATTAACTGCAGCAACAGGTGATATCTCATCCTTGGTGGGTATCTTAGGCAACTCTGGTAGAGGTGGCAACTCTGACTTTGGTAGAGTTGGAATTTCAGGTACTTTTGGAAGTTCAGGTACTTTGGGTAGTTCTGGTACTTTTGGCAGTTGGGGTATGGATGGTAATTCAGGTTTTGGTAGTGTTGGGATCTGAGGTAGAGGTGGAAGTTCAGGCTTTGGCAAGGTTGGAATTTTAGGCAATGGTGAAGTGTCAAGTAAACGGCGTGCAGCATCAGAGCAAGAGCTGCTTAACATGATAAGCGCAACGAGAAAGCTCATAGAGATTGTATATGTATTGGCCATGGTGAAAATAGTATGAGAAAGAGGTTATTATGTTTGATGATGATGGAGGAGGTGATTGCATGCGTGGGTATTTATAACATATATCTAATGTATGAACTGGCCTTTGTTAGGTCAGCAGTTGGAGTTCATTGCATCGTTTGCTTTGAAAACAGCATGAGGTGATGCCAACTGTTCTGTTTCTTTGCTATTGTTTATCTGCATTTGTGTATTGTTGTGGTAGCTCAACTTCTTATGTGGTAGTTACTACAGACAGAAATCAGCTAGTGGTAAATATTTGAAAAAATGACCATGTATTAAACACATTGTTATTGTTTAATTATCTGACTATTTCGTTGGTAGAATAACTACAAACTGCACTTGTTTGCGTTCTATTTTTACTGTCTCCAATTTATGGTTAGCTGATATGCAGATAGGCTACTTACTGTACCCATTAGCAACCCCATGTTTCAGTTAGTGTGATGTAATTATAAAATGAGAAATTTTATATTATGCATGAACAATTTGTGGTTGCCGTTATGTTAATGTCAAAGTAAAAGTAAAACTGCTATTTTCCTCGGGAAGTTCTATATTATGCCAATTCGCAGCTAAGAATAATGCAATCGAACGTGCGCATCAATGTGGTGTGGATGCCATATCGACTTTTTTGTGACCATTTCATTATGTAATTATCTTGTCTTGACGCATTTTCAGAAAAAAAAATGCAAAGGAAAATCTTTCTGGTGTTGTTTCTCGGTACATGTTCTATCTATAATTTATATTATTATTATTTTCTTTGAATGAGTACAGCGTTTTTTTTTTTGGTCTAAAACTCAAAACAAAGGATATGATATAATATCATTGCAAAATATATGGAAAAATCATTTTAAAATTGAATGAATATAGCTTTATATTGTACTACAGAATTAAGCTGTTTTAAAGCTAATCTGGTTTGCACTTGGAAAATGTTATATGTTAAAAATGAAGCTATATGCATTTAGGTTTCCATCTTGAGTTTTCGTATATTCCTTTTATTCCATGTTTACAAAATAAAAAAACATTTTCTAATTAAATTTTTACTGTATTTGAAAAATTGTCCTTAAAACTTATTATTCAGAAGTGTTGTCCTTAAAACTTATTATCTTGCTATAAGTTCTTCAACCTGCTTTCTACAATTGATATTGTATTGATATTATGTAGTATTAGTTTTGCCTTATGTAGTATCATTTTTTTGTATGATTTATGTATACAAATTTAAATAATTTGAATAATACATTTTTGATTTTATATGTTAGTTTTTGCTTCGTGAAGTGACATTGCTAGTCTTCTTATTGTTTTTTCGTATGATGGGCACATGACACCGCTTTACATTAACTTTACAAATCACTACTTCACATAAAACCTTTTTTCCCAAATGGTCGTTAATGCCAATACGATGGTCAGGATGGACTTCAAACTCCTGACTTATTACTAGACATGAAAATGCATTTTCACTGCGTCATACTATGTTGGCCACATCACACTGTTACTCAACTCGAGAAAACTTTGGTTAATTCGATCATTTTAAATCTAAGCTATTGAGTGACTTCAATTTCATTCAAATTATAACATTTTATAATCCTGGTGTCTTTTTACTAACCAATCTGATAAATTTGAGAATATAGTATGACATCACATGACATCAACTTCACACAAATGATTACTTTATATATCAATCTTCCTTAATTTGTATTTCGATGAACCAAATCATTTTAGACTAAACTACCAAGTGGCATCAATTTTATCAAAAATATAATATGATTTGTATCCTAACGATTTTTACAAACAAACATTATAAAATTCAATGCTATTTCATTATGCGATGCCGTACAGTATTACTTTTATACAAATTAATACTTTATAGATCATTCTTAGTTAACCCTAAATTTTCTTGATGGATTAAATTATTTGTGGCCTAAGCTATCAAGTGGTGTCGGTTTCATTAAAAATATAAGAAGATTTGTAATTTTTTATTTTACAAAACAGTACAATAAAATTAACATTACTTCATGATATCATGGCATATGATCATATTTTCACAAAGAGTTACTTTACTTGACCCTCTTCTTTCTTTCTAAATTAGATTAAATCGATTTAGACAAGTTACCCTATGGAGTTAGTTTCATCCAAGATATAACATGGTTTTGTAATCATAATGCACACTTACTTACCATCAAGATAAAATTCAACATTGTTTCATAATATGACAGCGTCCAGTGCCAACAACACATATAAATCGCGGATAATCCTAAATCTTTTTTATGGACTAAGTCATTATAAACACAAGCTGCTCGTATGACTAGATTTGTAATCCTAATGCTATCCAATTTGATAGCATTCAACATTATTATATAATATAATTTCATAGTGTCAACTTTACACAAACCACTACTTTACATTTTTTTTTTTTGGCATGCCCGACCGATTTTTATAGTAATCTGTAACACTTATTATTGCAACTAATTACAAAATGTGAACAGGAGTTTGGCAGATTGTCAAACTACTACTAATGGTTTTTAAAGTGGACCGTCCACTACAACTACACAAGCTTACACAGCTGAAGTAAGATTATTTATCTAGTCTACACTAATCTGCAGAACAAACAAATAGAAAAGGCGGGTAGTGACACCCAAATCTGTAGAAGTTCACCAGCATTCTATCACATACCACAGCTGTTGGCCCGTCTTTTGGTAAGGCAGTGACATCACAGATTTCTAGCAATTGGAGTACTTAGGGCTTGAGTACATGCTTCAGAGAACTCAGATTCATTAGATGGAAGTAACGAAATAACTTGGAAATGTTGGTTTTGCACATTTGGATCTCAGGTCGGTATGGTCGGATCGATCTACCTCTCTACTACCAAATTTGGATTAAAGTGATTGGGATTAGTTTCTTGGATCAGAGGATCCCGTGTCGTCGTGCCCGGGTCGGTGCGGATTCACCACCACACCTCATAGCCACCACTCTAGATTTATACTTTCGGGTCGAAACGATTATGCCAACTCGAGTCGTATTGGCCCGAACCCTGGAGTAGTATGTAGACTTATTCCATCTGTTAGTTACGTGGTCAACCTATCTATTCTGGCTCTTATAATGCCGGATCGAAGCACACATGTTGCATAACACGAGAAAGGATATTTCCCACGTAATTTGCACTTGTTTAGCAAGAAGAAGGTGGTCAGCTCATAGCCCCTAATTACTCGAATTGTGTGATACATGTCACATACCAAATCGGGATGGTCGCCACGTGGCACACCGACTCGGAGCCTATCACTCCCTATAAAAACCGTAACAACCCGAATTTTTATAACATGTTAAAACAAGAAATCAGGGCAGAATTAAATTATAAGTTAAGAATCAATGGGAACGGGTTACGCCATTGCGTTCGTCTCGAAATTCTGCTTGAAAACGAGTCCGAAATTTCGTAAATCGGAGTCCGTATGACCAAGATATGGCCCATAGAAGATTTCAGAAAATTCAAAATTCAGCCCGAAATTCAAAATCAGCTCCAAACAGATTGAGCGGGAAATTTTCCCGCCCAACCCCAGGTCGACTGGGGAGTCGACCTGCCCCAGCCCAGGTCGACTGCCCAGTCGACTTGGGTGTCGACCTGGGTGTCGACTTCCCTGGTCGGCCATCTTGGCTTGGTGCACCTGTTTGCTCCTTTGGGTCTGCTCAGCTAGTCTATGACGAGATTTGATGGTTCAGATCTAAACTAGGGTTAATCCTATGGCCTAAACTTGTCTCTACACCTATAAAAACACCCTAAGACCTAGCCTAAACCACCACAAATCATCCTAACAACTAAATTCTGCCAAAATGCTCCCTAATCATGGCCTCCATCTTCATCTTGAGAGCTTCTAAGGCAAAGGAGCAATCTTTCTTCATTAAATCAAAGGAGCTACTTATTTCTCAAGGCTTTGTGTGGAGCTTATCATTGTTTGGAGATTGCTAGTGTTGCTACATCATCCCTAGAGCTTCTACAACGTCTCTATCTTGTTCTAGTTCTCATAGCCACGATTTGTAAGCCCTACTCTACTCTTAGATTTAAACTGTGAAATTAATATGAACATGTAGCAAGTTGAAATGGGATTTTTGGTGTAATACTTGTCTTGGGGCTATATTTGTATGCATAGATCCATTTATGACTCTTTTGATATATGATTGTGGAACTATCATGAACCTAGTACCGTTCATCTTGATTTTTGGGTAGAAAGCTATGAGCTTTATTTGGGGATTATGCATAATGCAACATAGAACCCCTCATAACCTTGATGTTAACGTGCCTATGATGTTGAACTACATGCTACCCACAAGTTTATCACCATATGTCAACTATTATCATGTTACCACCTTTGCCTATGATGTTGAACTACATGCTACCCACAAGTTTATTTGCTAAGTTTGATGTCATACATGTTTTGAGGCCAATAATCCTATATGCGAGTTGTAATGAACACCTTTGCCTCAAATATCATCATGTTTAACTTATGACCAACTTTATCACCTTATGCCCATCTTTGTCATGTTGTTATGTTCCCCTTCTTGATCTATTTGTATTGATGCGAATTTACGTGCGAATGGGAATACGTTATGGGTAGTTAGGAAAACTTGAAATGACATGAAAAACATGACTTGAAATGTGACATGAAACTTGATTATGCTTGAAAACTTGAATGTGGTCATGACATGTAGAAAACCATAAAGTGGCCAACTCGAGGTTGGGTTGAGTTTGTAGCGTAAATCTGTCCGGAACCGCCCGGCAAATCCAGTGGCTACAAACAATAGGACCCAATGTGAGAAGTTGGTCATATCGCGCTTGAAACCCGAGGTTAGACTAGGTTGTGGTGTAAAGCTGGCCGGACCCGCCCGACATATCCAGTAACCACAACAAAGTCTAATGTGAGAGGTTGGGTGCATTAAATTAATTAATGCCACATGTTAGGGTTAAGTCATGAACCACTTGGATACACTTAACCAACTTGATGCATGATTGGATAGGGTTAACCAAACTTAACCTGTTGGAAACCCTAGTTACGTGGTCCTTTTCAGCAGTAACCCTCTTGGATGTATCACGATACCATAGGGACTAGGCTAGGGCGGGGCACGATTACTGGGCTGATTGTAAGCGACCAGAAAGACGGCAGAGTAGGTGCGCCAGTGTAGGTTCAGGCGGACTATGGTCGTGCACATAGTCCGGAGTTGAATAAAACAGACATGGGCACCAGTAGGTTTAGACTGTGCGTGCTTGATTTGTGTCAGTGGTTGGCACCCTAGGGCTTGATACACCCTAGGGTGGACCTAGCACAGTCGACTACATTCCGTGATTGGGCCGTATGACACCGACACTCGACGAGTTAGGCTTATAGGGAGCCGATCGACTAGACCGTATGGTTGGACCTTGACTTGGGTCATCTCATGATATTGGGCCAAGGGATCATTTCTTGTTTATACTTGACATGGGTTGGAATACTAGTACTATTGGTGCAAAACTAAACCTCGTATATGCGATGCCACACTTGATCTACCTTGTTATCTATTTATCATGCCAGTTAGTTACCATCTTTATGTTTCATCTCAGTTTCTCATGTTTAGTTAACTTCATTAGTTTTTATACTAATAGTAGGTAGGACTTACCAGTATTTATGACTGACCCTTTTTCTTTCGCCTCTTTTCTTCCGTTCCCCCCCAGGTTCTCAGGGAGGGGACACTAGTGCTTAGCTTGGACATTTGGCTTGCTTTCTTGACAGCTCATGTACGGTTTGGACTTGAGCTTGCTATGGCTTCACCACATCTATCTTGGGGATAGTTTATTTTATGTTATTTCCAGTTTATGTTTTCTAGACTTATGGTAGTTGGAAAATAATGACTAAATACTTTGATGTAAGTTGACTATTTGGTTTTTGAAATGGTTAACTATGGTTTTTAAATTTCTACCGCTGCTTTACTTATTTATTTATCTATGTTCTGTCTTGTGATATCTCTGTGCATGTTTACCTAGACAACACCCCTCCAAAGCTAGTGCATTCTCTCGTGAGTGGCCCTGGCAGAGGTGGGGTGTTACATTTGGTATCAGAGCATGAGGTTTACTAGACCGGACAAAAGTTTTAAAAACCCTTTTTGAAAAACTATTTTCAAAGCCAATTAAGTATTTTTCCAAGGAAAGTCTAGTTTATTTTAAAAGGCTATTCCCCAAAAGCCATTAGCACTATCCTTCGTTTCCTCGTTCTAAATCTATCTTTTCCTTTTTCAGCATGGCCGATCTTAACCTTCCCGAGGGAGTACCCATACCCGGATGGTTCCGAAGGTACTTGGAAGCTAGGGCCAACGATGCGGGCCCAGCAAACACTCCCACTCCTCCTCCCGTACCTGAGGTTCCTCCTCCTCCTCCTCAGCGTCCACAAGCGGATTTCGCGAAGATTTGCAAAGACTTTAAGGCGATGGGTGGCAAGAATTTTGTTGGGACAGAGACTTATGTTGAGGCAAGAAACTGGTTAAAGGAAACTGAAGACCTTTTTGTTATCTTTGATGTAGAAGATCGTAGGAAAGTTCTGTTGGCAGTATGGCTATTGAAAGAGGAAGCTGCTTATTGGTGGGAAGTCACCAACGCTACTAGGCCTATAGAGACTTGGGCCGACTTTAGGATGAGGTTTGGGCTTAAGTTTCTATCATCTGCTGAAGAGAATCTGCAATTGGAGAGGTTTATATCTTTGAAGCAAGGGGACATGACCGTGAGGGAGTATGTGAATAAGTTTAACTAGCTTGCTCGATTCGGTTTAGACATAATTAACACACCTCAGAAGAAGGCTCTACGCTTTGCTCGAGGATTGAATGAGCCATTGCAAGGTTTGGCCATGTCTCATATACCCATGGGGGCCACTTTTGAGAGCTTAGTGGATATGGCCTTGCTTCAAGGAGATGATAAGAATGGCAAGAAAGAAGTTAAGCTTAATGAAACTCAAACCAAGAAGGTGGATTCCAAGTGGGGAGGCAGTCAGAACAACCATAACAACAAGAACAACAAGGGTAACAAGGCCAACAACAACAAGGCAAGGGAAACAAGGAAGTGCAACTTCTGTGGGATCACTGGACACATAATCAAAGATTGTAGGAAGAAGAAGAGGAAGTTGGGGGAATGCTTTCATTGTGGAGAGTCTGGACACTTCACTAAGGATTGCCCAAAGAAGCAAGGACAGGGGCAAGGACAGACTCAGCGAGCAGGACCTTCTGGAGGGCAGATGCATGCTCTCAACGCTACTCCAGCTCCGGACCGAGGTAGTATTTCTGTAGAAAGCCTTGTTTACATTTCTGGTTTTCCTGTTCGAACTTTATTTGATTCTGGCACATCGCATACCTTTATTTCTTCTGACATTGTTGAAAGTTTGCACCTAAGTACTAGTCTGGTTGAGGATCCCGTTAGTGTCTCAAATCCAATTGGGGGTTCCGCCCATCTATCTATGATTTGTATGGATTTGAGGATTTCTATCTTGACCGTAGAATTCACATGTAATGCTTATGTTCTCGGGTTCATGGGATACGGGTTGATTTTGGGCATGGATTGGTTGTCCAGTTATGGAGCCATTCTCGATTGTGAGCATAGGGTAGTGAGGCTTATGACTCGCCTTGGCAATACCCTAGAGATTTCTTGTAACCCTCTGGATCCCGTCATGTTATGTTATCTTGAATCCCTCGACACGTCTATTGACAATCTTCAATCTGTGAGGGTGGTCCGAGAATATCCTGATGTCTTTGAGGAGGTGAAGGGGTTACCCCCTAAACGCGAGATAGACTTCCGTATTTATCATGTTGATAATGCCAAGCCAGTTTCATTGCCTGTTAGGCACATGGACCCGCGAGAAAGAAGAGAGCTTAGCAAGCAAGTCAAAGAGTTGCTTGAGAAAAATTTCATTAGGCGAAGCATTTCTGAATGGGGTGCTCCTGTGGTATTCGCTACTAAGGCGGATGGTTCGCTTCGTCTATGTGTTGATTATCGCGAGTTAAACAAGCTGATAAAGAAAAATAGGCACCCGTTACCGAGGATTGATGATCTCTTTGACCAGCTTGTAGGTGCTTCTGTTTTCTCTCAGCTCGATCTAGCCACCGGATTCCATCAACTTAGAGTGGCTGAGGATAGTATTGACAAGACTGCGTTTAGGACTCCAGATGGATTCTTTGAATGGCTCGTCATGCCGTTCGGTTTGACTAATGCACCCACATACTTCGTTGATTTGATGAGTAGGGTGTTTAGGGAGTTCCTTAACAAGTTTGTGGTTGTCTTCGTGGATGATATTCTGATCTTCTCTAAGGACGAGGAAGAGCATGCTACACATGTCAAGGAGGTTATGGATACGTTTAGAGCTCATCAGTTAAAAGCCAAGTTCTCCAAATGCCATTTTTGGAGAAGGGAAGTTCGGTTCCTTGGGCATATAGTTTCTAAGCAAGGCATAGCTGTGGATCCCGCTAAAGTAGTGGCGGTACAAGACTGGAAAGTTCCGAAAAATGCAACTGAAGTGAGAAGCTTTCTCGGTCTGGCAGGATTTTATAGGAAGTTCATTAAGGACTTCGCTAAGATTTCAGCCCCTCTTACTAAGTTAACGAAGAAGAACTTAGTCTTTGCATGGGACTTAGAGTGTGAGCTTGCTTTTCAAAGGCTCAAGAAAGCCCTCACCACAACTCCAGTTCTAGCATTACCCGATGGAGGGAAGTCGTTTACCGTGTACACCGATGCATGTGGCACGGGATTAGGCGCTGTCCTGATGCAAGAAGGGAGAGTGATATGCTTTGGGGGTAGGCAACTCAAAGCTCATGAGAAGAACTACCCTACTCATGATTTGGAGTTAGCGGCGATCGTCTTTGCACTCAAATCTTGGCGCCATTATCTTCTAGGTGAAAGGTTTGAGTTATATACTGATCACAAGTCGCTCAAGTACCTCTTCTCGCAGAAAGATTTGAATCTAAGGCAGCAGAGGTGGATGGAATTCTTGGCGTCATATGACTTCGATATAGCTTATACCCCTGGCAAGGGTAATGTTGTGGCGGATGCGCTAAGTAGAAGAATGTTGACTTTGAGTCCCTTGTTTGTTGAGATGAAGAGCCTAGAGTTCTTGGCAACCTTTGATTTTACACCTGCTGTTGAGTCGATGACTGGTTCGTTAGCATCCCTTGAGCTTAGACCTACACTTCTTGATCAAGTTGGGGCTTCACAGAGGGAAGACCCGCAGATAGTCGAGATCATGGATAAGTTGATTCGGGGTGAGACGTCAAGTCACCTCGCTAGATATACTATTGATGACAAGGGGTGGCTAAGGCGTGATGGAAGACTATGTGTCCCACAAGTGGGAGACTTAGTAAATAAAGTTCTTGAGGAGGCGCATCACTCGAGGATGACCATACATCCCAGAGGGGATAAGATGTACCGGGATATGAAGCGCATTTTCTTTTGGGATGGGATGAAAAGGGATGTTGCAGAGTTGGTTTCTAGATGCATTGTTTGCCAACAAGTAAAGGCCGAGTCAAAGAAGCCCGGTGGGCTACTGCATCCATTGGAGGTCCCGCAATGGAAGTGGGAAAGTATCTCTATGGATTTTGTGGATGGATTGCCGAGATCAAGGAAGGGGAATACTAGCATATGGGTCATAGTGGATAGACTCACGAAGAGCGCTCATTTCATTCCAGTGAAGAGCAAGAGGACCGCATCATGGCTAGCATCTGTTTATCTTCGAGAGATAGTGCGATTGCATGGAGTTCCTTCTAGCATAGTGAGCGATCGTGACCCAATCTTCACTAGCCAATTTTGGAATAGTTTTCAAGAAGCGATGGGTACGCGATTGAATCTAAGTACAGCCTATCACCCACAGACTGATGGTCAGACCGAAAGGGTGAATAGGGTACTAGAAGATCTGTTGAGGCTATGCATTTTTGACTTTGGTGGCACTTGGGAAGACCACCTTCCCCTCGTAGAGTTTGCTTATAATAACAGCTACCAAGCAAGCATAGGGATGGCACCATTCGAAGCTTTGTATGGGAGGCCATGCAAGTCACCAACATATTGGTGGGAGACGACGGGTAAGCTTATACTTGGGCCCGACATGATAAGGGACACATCCGAGAAGGTTGAGTTGATTCGAAGGCGGATGAAAACGGCCCAAGACAGACAGAAATCCTATGCAGACAAGCGAAGGACAGACTTAGAGTTTGAAGTTGGAGATATGGTCTTTGTGAAGGTTTCTCCCTTGCGAAATGTGGTTCGTTTTGGAGCAGTTGGAAAGCTAACACCAAGGTTCGTTGGACCCTTCCCTATCATCGAGAAGATTGGGCAAATGGCTTATAGGGTGGAATTGCCCGAGAAGCTGGCTGGAGTGCACAATGTCTTTCATGTCTCGCATCTCCGAAAATGCCTACATGGATCAGCCGAAGTAGTTGAGCCTAGCATTTTTGAAGATGTGGAGGTAGAGAAAGAGGCAACCCTGAGGCGAGCTCCGATTCGTATCTTGGGAACGGAGATCAAGAAGCTGAGGAATCGAGAAGTCAAGTTAGTAAAGGTTCAGTGGAGTGAAGCCGATGAAGATGCAACTTGGGAAACCGAGGAGAAGATGCGTGGGCTTTATCCATTTCTTTTTGAGGGTACATTCTCGATCTCTTTTCCTAGTTAGCATATCTTTCTTTTACTATCCATGGTTATCTTTTTATTTCGTTAATCTTGTCATGAGAACCTTAGGTAGAAACCCTTTGGATGAAACATGTATTTGAAACATGTTATGCTTGATGGTTGCAAATGGTTGCAAGTGTTTGCAAGTGGTTACTCGTGGATGCATGATACACGTTAGGCACTAAGATCAGCTCACACACTTTCATATTGCATATGCATGAGTGTTTATGCTTATTCATGGATGAAACTTGTTATGCTATCACGTGGATGTTGCATATGATTGAATGTTATGTGCACTCATGTAGAGATTATAAATTATGTTAGGAATTTGCATACATTTGGACTCATTTCACTAACATATTCTGCATTAAGGAGGTTTACTGAGTCAGTAACCGCTTGATTTTCGCATTAGATAGGTGCATATACACACACTTTTGCATATGTTCATACAGCATTAGAAATCTTTTAAGGACAATGATTACTTGTGGATGATGTTTTGATTAGATGGATGATGGATGGTAGGATATGTTCTTCCTAACTTGGAGATTTCGGGGATGAAATCCTTTAAGGTGGGGAGAATGTAACAACCCGAATTTTTATAACATGTTAAAACAAGAAATCAGGGCAGACTTAAATTATAAGTTAAGAATCAATGGTAACGGGTTACGCCATTGCGTTCGTCTCGAAATTCTGCTTGAAAACGAGTCCGAAATTTCGTAAATCGGAGTCCGTATGACCAAGATATGGCCCATAGAAGATTTCAGAAAATTCAAAATTCAGCCCGAAATTCAAAATCAGCTCCAAACAGATTGGGCGGGAAATCTTCCCGCCCAACCCCAGGTCGACTGGGGAGTCGACCTGCCCCAGCCCAGGTCGACTACCCAGTCAACTTGGGTGTCGACCTGGGGGTCGACTTCCCTGGTCGGCCATCTTGGCTTGGTGCACCTGTTTTCTCCTTTGGGTCTGCTCAGCTAGCCTGTGACGAGATTTGATGGTTCAGATCTAAACTAGGGTTAATCCTATGGCCTAAACTTGTCTCTACATCTATAAAAACACCCTAAGACCTAGCCTAAACCACCACAAATCATCCTAACAACTAAATTCTGCCAAAATGCTCCCTAATCATGGCCTCCATCTTCATCTTGAGAGCTTCTAAGGCAAAGGAGCAATCTTTCTTCATTAAATCAAAGGAGCTACTTATTTCTCAAGGCTTTGTGTGGAGCTTATCATTGTTTGGAGGTTGCTAGTGTTGCTACATCATCCCTAGAGCTTCTACAGCGTCTCTATCTTGTTCTATTTTGTTCTAGTTCTCATAGCCACGATTTGTAAGCCCTACTCTACTCTTAGATTTAAACTATGAAATTAATATGAACATGTAGCAAGTTGAAATGGGATTTTTGGTGTAATACTTGTCTTGGGGCTATATTTGTATGCATAGATCCATTTATGAATCTTTTGATCTATGATTGTGGAACTACCATGAACCTAGTACCGTTCATCTTGATTTTTTGGTAGAAAGCTATGAGCTTTATTCGGGGATTATGCATAATGCAACATAGAACCCCTCATAACCTTGATGTTAACGTGCCTATGATGTTGAATTACATGCTACCCACAAGTTTATCACCATATGTCAACTATTATCATGTTACCACCTTTGCCTATGATGTTGAACTACATGCTACCCACAAGTTTATTTGCTAAGTTTGATGTCATACATGTTTTGAGGCCAATAATCCTATATGCGAGTTGTAATGAACACCTTTGCCTCAAATATCATCATGTTTAACTTATGACCAACTTTATCACCTTATGCCCATCTTTTTCATGTTGTTGTGTTCCCCTTCTTGATCTATTTGTGTTGATGCGAATTTACGTGCGAATGGGAATACGTTATGGGTAGTTAGGCAAACTTGAAATGACATGAAAAACATGACTTGAAATGTGACATGAAACTTGATTATGCTTGAAAACTTGAATGTGGTCATGACATGTAGAAAACCATAAAGTGGCCAACTCGAGGTTGGGTTGAGTTTGTAGCATAAATCTGCCCGGAACCGCCCGGCAAATCCAGTGGCTACAAACAATAGGACCCAATGTAAGAAGTTGGTCATATCACGCTTGAAACCCGAGGTTAGACTTGGTTGTGGTGTAAAGCTGCCCGGACCCGCCCGACATATCCAGTAACCACAACAAAGTCTAATGTGAGAGGTTGGGTGCATTAAATTAATTAATGCCACATGTTAGGGTTAAGTCATGAACCACTTGGATACACTTAACCAACTTGATGCATGATTGGATAGGGTTAACCACACTTAACCCGTTGGAAACCCTAGTTACGTGGTCCTTTTCAGCAGTAACCCTCTTGGATGTATCACGATACCCTAGGGACTAGGCTAGGGCGGGGCACGATTACTGGGCTGATTGTAAGCGACTAGAAAGACGACAGAGTAGGTGCTCCAGTGTAGGTTCAGGCGGACTATGGTCGTGCACATAGTCCGGAGTTGAATAAAACAGACATGGGCACCAGTAGGTTTAGACTGTGCGTGCTTGATTTGTGTCAGTGGTTGGCACCCTAAGGCTTGATACACCCTAGGGTGGACCTAGCACAGTCGACTACATTCCGTGATTGGGCCGTATGACACCGACACTCGACGAGTTAGGCTTATAGGGTGCCGATCGACTAGACCGTATGGTTGGACCTTGACTTGGGTCATCTCATGATATTGGGCCAAGGGATCATTTCTTGTTTATACTTGACATGGGTTGGAATACTAGTACTATTGGTGCAAAACTAAACCTCGTATATGCGATGCCACACTTGATCTACCTTGTTATCTATTTATCATGCCAGTTAGTTACCATCTTTATGTTTCATCTCAGTTTCTCATGTTTAGTTAACTTCATTAGTTTTTATACTAATAGTAGGTAGGACTTACCAGTATTTATGACTAACCCTTTTTCTTTCGCCTCTTTTCTTCCGTTCCCCCCTAGGTTCTCAGGGAGGGAACACTAGTGCTTAGCTTGGACATTTGGCTTGCTTTCTTGACAGCT
The DNA here is from genome assembly GCA_030737875.1 of Allium sativum. NCBI lineage: Eukaryota > Viridiplantae > Streptophyta > Magnoliopsida > Asparagales > Amaryllidaceae > Allium > Allium sativum. The sequence continues at coordinate 960,837,629 of CM060916.1, forward strand.
CATGTACGGTTTGGACTTGAGCTTGCTATGGCTTCACCACATCTATCTTGGGGATAGTTTATTTTATGTTATTTCCAGTTTATGTTTTCTAGACTTGTGGTAGTTGGAAAATAATGACTAAGTACTTTGATGTAAGTTGACAATTTGATTTTTGAAATGGTTAACTATGGTTTTTAATTTTCTACCGCTGCTTTACTTATTTATTTATCTATGTTCTGTCTTGTGATATCTCTGTGCATGTTTACCTAGACAACACCCCTCCAAAACTAGTGCATTCTCTCGTGAGTGGCCTTGATGGAGGTGGGGTGTTACAAAAACCAGCTTTTGGAACTTAGAAGAGGATCGACTTTTTTCTATTACTTCCCACGCAAGGACTTTGCAACTAAGGGAAGCCAAACTGCATATACAATGCAAGGATTTTGTGTTGATCAAATCACTACTTTCCTTACATTCTTTCATGCAAATGTACTGTATCTTATAATCTGTTAGTAAAACAATAGATTATAAAGTGGACGTAGGCCCGGATTGTCGAATCACTATAAAAACTCTTGCGCGTTCCTATTATTTTATTTGGTTTTTGCCTTTTTTGGCTGTGATTATGAGAGTATTATCTATGATTTGTGTACGGATTGAGCATTTAGGGGTTGATCATCAAGTGAACCATTTCTGACGTCAACACTTTCGTGCACTTGGAAAGGGAACACAACTCTTGAATTGCTCTGGAATCAGATTGCTAACTTTAGGATTTGAAGATAGTGAAACGGAAGAAGGATAGAACGTCTTCCTATACTCATGCTACTAGCAATGCAGGCGCTGGAAACGGGGGAAGTCAGGAGGCTTCCTCTCACGAAGATCCATCCATCTACCTAACCAGAGAAGAGATGGATCGCGTATTGGATGAGCTAAGATCACGGATGGAGCAGCAGGATGAACTTCTCCGTAAATAAGAAGAGATAATAGATTCTTTCTTTTCAAGATTCCAAGAATCACAACGACTAAGAGGTCAAGGTTTATGCCTGAGGGCAGGAACCAGCTATGCAGCCCCCACGCACACTAGAGAAATCAACAACAAGCTAATATGGTAGCGGTAACATCTCAACCAGTAGGCTTACCCTAGCTCGGGTTGGTAGAAACCCCGGATCGACCAAGGGTCCCTACCGACTCGGGCATGACAGGGGGCATCCGCCCTCAATCTGATGACATACAACGTGACACTTCTGCTTGCAATATCCTAGATGAAAATATTAGACAAGCTCAAGCTAATAATATTCTAGATAGGAGTGGCAAATAAGCTATAGGAATTTAGATCGGTAATACCAACGTGGGTCGACTCGGCTATACCGATCTAAGGTATACCGATCTGGCTTTAGGAGCCATGGATGAGCTTCCACCTACTGCAACACTTCATGCTGGAGCATAAGCGCTGCATTAAATAATTGGCAACAATTTCTCGGGAATGGAAATCGAATCACGTACGCTGATGTGATTCGATGGTTTATAAGAGAATCACCTCAAGATGACGTGGATATAGTCAACCGAAGCTCATTCACTTGGGAAATCCGGAACTCCCGTAACCCACTTGACTTCAAACTATTAGCTTTAGAGGATTATGATGGAAGGAAGGATCCTACTGTTAACCTAATGCGCTTCATAGGCCACTTGGAAGTGCTATCGGCATCGGATAGAGTCATGGCTAAGTGCTTCCCACTATACTTGACGGATATCGCTGCTATGTGGTTTCGACAGTTGGAAACAGAATTGATCAATAGTTGGAACGTATTGGTTGCCAAATTTATCGAGTAGCTTAGGGTCCATATCACTCGACCCAAAAACTTCATGTATCTTACTTCTTTTAAGAAAAGGTGCAAAGAAACTCTGCACTCATTTCTAGAAAGGTTTTACGCAGCGATGACATCGGTAGATTGACCGGAACCATCCATAATGTTGATGGAAGCCATATCCGGTATCTTGGATAAAACACGCTTTAAGGTTTTCCTATAACGGGATTCACCGAGGTATCTTGGCAAGTTCTACTTTGAAGCATATAGATTTCTACATGAGGAAGACGCTAATGTCAGGAAGGATGTTCTCAAAGTCAACATGGATAAGGACGGAGGACCGTCCCACTCTGGAAAGAATAAGGATAAAGGAAAAACCTGGCTAAGGATAATCGAAATGTTCGGGTTTGAAGAGAGTCAAAGTTCGAAAAGTACGCTATGCTCAATTCTTCACTAGAGGATATCTACTTGGATGCAAAGAATTGCATTTCTTACCTAAAGTCTCCTAAGAGAAAGCCAACACAACATGAATCAGAATCTGCAAACTTCTTCCTATTCCACGAACTGGCTGGTCACACCATCAACGAGTGTAGGCATTTATGGGACTTTATCGAGGAACAGTTAAGATATGGATAGATGACCAAGTACGTCAATCTACCACCAGTGTCATTAGAGGCATTTCCACCTACTGCTCCCCGAAGATGAAATAATCATGGACCAAGCAATCGCTGGATCATCATCGATTGATCTGGATTGCATCACATTGGATTTCTAAATATCTTAGGATAAATGTTTTTGTTTCTGTTTGTTTTTAGTTTCTCGAATGACAACGTCGACTCACCCATGCACGGGGACTAGGATTTGATCCTTAGGCATGCTTTGTGCTCGATAACAAAACAATCCAAAAATAAATAGCTAAGTTGATGCACTTAAGTATGGGATTAGGATTTAATTCCTGGGCGTTCTCTACATCCAACAATAAACACATCAGGATTTGTTTTGGTTGTGTAATGGACTTAGATTTAGTAAAATAGATTTCCAAGCATGAATAATCTTGAAGTACTTAATTATCTTTTCAGGATGTGACAGAGCTACTTAATCAGGATTAGAGATGGTTAATCGAGTCTTCCAAGTATGCATTATACCTTTGTGGATGGATTAACTTGTCAGGACTTGGCAAGAAAACTCAATCAAAACTCGAGTATAGATTGTGCTTAGTTTGGATTTTCGGGTATGGATTATGCCTGAAGGATTGAGCTATCTTGTTAGGAATTAACAAGGAAATTCAATCATGGATCGAGTATGGATTATACTCACTGTGATTTTCCAAGCATGGTTTATGTTTGGAAAGGCTAACCAGTAATATCCGGATTTGGCAAAACTATTCACTTAATTTATTTGTAGGTATGGATTATACTTGCAATTGGATAGGCCCGACGAGGCTGTGAATATCTTGGGTTTCGATTTCTATTATATTACGATCTAGAGTGATCATCAGACTTCTTGGTATTCTGGTCTTCTTATAATATAATTCGAAGTGATCACAACCTTCTTATAATATGGTCCAGCACGACCATGTATTTTTGGTTTTCTATTAGTACGAACCAGAGTGATCGTGGTTCCTTTGTTTTCTATTATTACTTAATACGCTCTGATGCGATCGTGGATTTTTGGATTTTGAATATTGGGTTTTTATGGATTTCTATGGCTTATGGATTATTCAAAATACATCTTCCGCCAAAATATATGTTTTAGGGGCAAAAGTATTGGCCCTCCCTTTGGCAAGGAGGTCACATCACGGATTTCTAGCAATTGGAGTGCTCAGGACTTAAGTATATGCGTCAGAGAACTCAGATTCATTGGATGGAAGAAACATATTAACTCGGAATGGTTGGTTTTGCATATTTGGATCTCTGGTTGGTATGGACAGACTGACCTACCTCCCCACTACTCATTTTGGATTAAAGCGATTGGAATTGATTTCTCGGATCTGAGGATCCCGGGTCGGCGTTCCCGGGTCGGAGTGGATTCACCACTACATCTTATAGCCACAACTATGGATCTATACTTCCAGGTCAAATTGGTTATGCCGGCCTAAGCCGTACAGACACGGACTTTGAAGCAGTAAGCAGACCTATTCCATCTGTGAGTTACATGGTCAACCTACCTATTCTGACTCCTAAAATACCAGATCGAACCACGCACATGCTGCATAACTCAAGAAAGGATATTTCCCACGTAATTTTCACTTGTTCAGCATAAAGAAGGTGGCCAGCTCACAACTCCTAATCACCCGGATTGTTTGACACATGTCACATGCCGAACCGGGTTGGTCGCCACGTGACACACTTACCCCAAGCCTATCACTCTTTATAAATACCAACTTTTAGGACTTAGAAGTGGATTGGCTTTTTTCTACTGCTTCCCACGAAAGGATTTTGCAGCTAAGGGAGCACATATTCAATGCAAGGATTTTGTGTTAATCAAATCACTTCTTTCCTTACATTCTTTTATACAAATGTATCGTATCTTGTAATCTGACAGTGTAAACAATAGATTATAAAGTGGACGTAGACCTGGAGTGCCGAACCGCTATAAAAACTTGTGTGTTCCTGTTATATTATTTGATTCTCGCATTTTATGGCTGTGATTTTGAGAATATTATTTGTTATTTGTGTATGGATTGTGCACTTAGGGGTTGATCGTCGAGTGAACCATTCCTGACGTCAACAACAGCATAACATCCAGGTAGAATGACGTGAGACACTCACTTACACCACGCAAACCATTTTGCTTCATTCTGTAACTGAAAGGAGCAAGTCTAGGAAGAGCAAAAGAAGCAGCAGTTCATCACTTACACTCCAATCAACCCAAAAACCAAACTACTAGATCACCTCAGCACATACAGCCCAAACTAACTCAAACAGGCACTTCATACAAGTCGATACCCACAGGCTAACGGAGGAACACATTCAAAGGCACACGAACAAGTGCCAAACTACAACTACTTCATTGAATATAACCAATCAAAAAGGGATCACAACGCTAAAGATTCACCAAGCCGGTGAATAAGTGCATTGTTTTGCTCAAATTAAAGCAAACTCGGTATAGATTGTGGTTCAGTTGAAAAGAATAGCAGATTAACATGAGTGAAGAAAAGTTGTGAAGTATTAGTGGAATTGTTGACTATAAACTATAAGCAAGTGGGAACACCATGTAAAAAGATGAGACTTCTTCACCTCGAAAGGTTGATCAACCCACTAGTGACTAGCAACTCACTCAATCGAACAACCCCACGGATAACAGTGACAAAATCCATACAACACCATCAACTTCAGAACAATTGCAATTTAAATGGGTCATAGGACATAAACTCCCCAAGAAATAAAGAGAGCAAATAGACTTGGAGACCTTGTATTGCAGAAGATTGCAAAAGCCAGAGTGAGAACAAAAATGGATATGTTGCGAAGCTATTCAATGAGATTATTACCAAGCAAATCATTGGAGACAGCAGGGTACACCGCGCACAATGCAAGGACGGGTTGTCAGCTCGAGTAGGAGGACGCTATGAGGCGAGATAAAAAAAGATATGAGATTAGGGACAATCAAAGATTTACGAACTCCATCGTTACAGCTAGGGAAAAGCTAGGGAGATTGTGGAGAGAGAAGGAGGTCGAGAAGGAATAAAAGAAATAGGAAAATGATGGCGGTGGAGAAATGGTGAAATGCCCTAGTCCCCATTAGGTGAAAATGAAGGAGTTCTTTTGCTAGATAATGGGAAAATCACTGCTTTACATGTTACTTGTTGATAATCCTAAAAAGATTATATGGATCAAATTTGTTTAAACAGATACTTCCAAGTGGTGTTAGTTTCACCCAAATATCACACGGTTTGTAATTCTAATGCATTTTTCCAATTAATTTGGTAAAGTTCATCATTGTTTTATAATATGATTTGCATATTATTGACTTTACAAAAATTGTTGCTGTAAATATCCCTGTTTGTATGAAATGTCATTCTTTGTTCTTATTCTTCACTATTAATCGTTGTGTTTTAATGGTTAAAATATTTTTTAATAAAAAAGTACAAATTATTTTAAATGAAAATTGATACAAGCAATATCCAAACCTTGTTTTTTCAATTATCTCTTTTATTCAGGGGGGTTTTTATTGTTGTTTTAAATGTGTATTTTATTCAGGGGGTTTAGATTATTGTCTTATAAGTATAAGATCATTGGTTTATTGATATGTTTGGTATGTTTAATTGACTTGATTGATTAGTTTGACTTGATTGACTTAGTTGATTTGTTAGACTTGATTGACTTGTTTGACACGATTGGATTTGATGTGTATGTTGAGTGGTTTGTTTGAAATATACTTATACGTATATGGGTATTGAATAATTATAATATAACTATATTCATCTTTTTCACATTTCACTACTTCATTTTCATATAATTGTTCTATTATTAGTTTAAGGGTGAGTTTTGTAGTTTTACAACTTTATATGGATGGGTTGAAGTTTGGAGAAATGTTTGAATTAACATATATTATTTGATTTGGTTTGAATTGTTTGTTTTGATTGGAATGATTTTAACATAGTGTGTAAAATAATTAACAATAGTGTGGTTTAATTGATTTATTATAATATTCCTCATATTTACCTTACTATATTTTACTCACAATTATTATCTGTATTATTAATATTCTACTATATTTTATTATTATCCTATATAGTGTTATAGTCAGGGGGAATTATCTAGTTTAGGTTAGTTTTTGTTGATGACAAAGGGGGAGAATCGTAAAATAGGTTAGACAAGGCTTAAATTAAGAGGAGGGGGTTAGTAGTTTTAGGAGAAGTTGTTGAAGTAAGGGGGAGTAATTGAAGAATCAAGGCATCGGTAAGTATATTTTATAAACAAAGATAATCATCATAAAAAAGGGGATGATTGTTAGTTCCTGGGATGATGGTTTTGATGATAATAACCTTATGACTTATTATAAAATACGTATACTAATATTTTATGTTGAGTTATGTATGTGTATGTTGGATATTTATAGATACGTATTGGGAATGAAGACAGTACAATATAAAGATTAATGATTACAAAGATGAGGAATTCAAGATTGAAGACACATAAGTATCAAGAGTTCAAGGTATCAAGATAAGTAATATAGTCTAGAATTTATGTTAAAACTTCATAATACACTAACATTTTTATTAGGATTTTAATTATGGGATGAAACCCACAACCAACTCTAGTTTTGATGGGAATTGAGGCTTGACATAATAAAGTATTCTGCAAGTAGGAAATCAAAAAACTTATTCAAAATGGTTTTTAAATTTTCCTTTTTATAAATTTTCTCTAAAAATATTTTAGCCTTAAAACTCTTCTCAACTATTGTTTTCATAATATTTCAAATCGCTTCTCATTTTTGAATTTACTTAGCAACTTGCGTTAAAAGCATCTCTTGATTCTAAAATAACTTCCGATTTAAACATTTTAGTCTTAAATCGCAAAATTATAATATATACTTAGAGTTTTAACATATCACTTTTACATATTATAAAAATATGTTTTAAATCTATATTCTTACTTTATTATAGTATCTTATAATATAGAGAAATAGTTTGTTTAAATTTCAGAATTACTTCAGTCTATTTATACATCATTTTCATTAGTTTTTTTTTCAAAATTCAATTTTTATTCAAATGACATGTCAACATCATAGGATAACCCATGTCGAAATGGTGGCCTTTAAATTCAAATTTTCAATTTTAAAAAGAAGTGTCTATTCGTTGAAATCCCTTTATGAGGGAATATGGCTGTTGTTTCCCTACAAAAACCTAATCAAAAACGAATTTTTAATAACTAATGTCATTAAGCCTTCACTCCTTCTCCACTTCATTTCCTTTCTAAATTTCAAAAATCCTTAACCAAACTCTTCCAAAATTCAAAGAGAATCAAACCAGTCATCACTATTTTAATTCTCTACCACACTCTCTTAAAGATCTAGTTGCTATTCAAAATTATAGGAGAATTTGTAATCAAAGATCGAAAGATCAAAGTCCTATCGAGTCTCTTTATCAAGTTGCTACTAAAAAGGTGTGGTTGTGGTCTGTTTAAATCAAATTGGTGTGATTGTAGCTCATAATTCAATTAGGTGATCTTGTTGCCTAGCTAAATCAAGAGAGTTCCCTGTACTTGGAAGCAGGTGAGAGAGTAACTCATAGCCCTAAATTTGAGGATTGTAATATCAACATTTGTTTGAAAAGAAATCTGCATAATCCTAAGTCATGTGGGACTGAATGTTTGGTAATTCCAAACCAGTATAAAATCATGGTATGTTCTTTCCTTTTCTGGTTTTACTTATTGTTTGCATCTATGTTTGATTCTGTCATTGTTTCATATCTATGATTTGCATTTAATTCTATTATATTCAAAAAGATTTTAAAAAAAATCATAATTTCTACGAAACACTATTCACTCCCTTCAGTGTTAAATTAGCCAAAATATCCGTAATCCTCATTCCCAATAATAATTCGTTCCATCCCGGCTACTCAGGATTGACCCTACCCTTTACTGGATAATGTTGAATATGATCACCCCGGATGAAAAACAACCAAATGGGCCTCAAAACATACATAGAAATCAACATTAGATATGAGATAAGCATACCTAATGAAATAAACTCATATAGCCCTACGACTTTCCCTTTCTTTAATCATTTACCAAGTGATGAGGCTAAAGGTTACCTTTTTACCTTATAAATAACAGACCATCATAGAATACTAACAATGCCTTCTACGCAGATATGTGATGTCAGCATTCATCCATACAACTTCATTCTGGGTCTGAAAAAACCAAATAACTCCATCTTCAAGATATTTCCAGTTGTAAAAACATTACTTGGATCGAAGTTGTTTTTGGACAACTTGGTCTAGTCTCGGTCTCTTCGAAACGACAATCGATAATTATTCGACAAACTCAACTTCGGTTCTTAAGGAATAAACCTTCAATAAATAAGTGCGGAGTTCACCACCTAAACAGTTCTGAGAGTGAGTTTCCTTATCGTTTATTGGATAAATTTCCAAATTTAAAATTGCCAGATTTGACAGTTATTTAATTATCAAATATATAAACATCATTTTTTTAAGGATTTAATTTTCTCTAGCAATCACCTAGCATCTTTAAAATAGATCTTTCATTAATAAAATATTAATTTTGGAATATTTATTAAAATATTTTTATACGTTTCTCACCCACCTAAGTTTATTCACAAAATATTTTATTTTTACTACCTGGAAAATATATTCATCACTTATTAAATTTGAATAAGTATATTCAAAATAATTTTAAAAAGCTTTCTTATTTACAAATCAAATTAAAGGTTTAAACAAAGTTATTTGAAAAGAAATGATACAAGAATAAACCCAAACACGATTACTTTGTTAAGTGTGGAACAAATGTTCATACCACCCGTTTTAAGAAGATCAATTTGGAAGAATCAAACCTCAATTACTTATATAATTCTCTTCGATAAATCCTTTAAATAATCCTTATTTCCTTGTATAAATCTCATTTTCTTATGTTCCAAATCCATTTTGAAAATTTAAATTAAAAAATATCTCCAAGTTTAGTTGTAAAACTCATCAAATAAATATCCAAATATGATAACTCTTTATAAGCATTACGAATTCCATTATAAACATCCTTTTATATATATTCATAATCATTTACATAATATATTTATAAATATATATAAAATCAATTATAGACTTCTTTTATAAATATCCAACCATTTTCAAACTTCCTTTATAAATATCAAATTTTAATCATTAACTCTCGATCATAAATTAATGCCATCTCTCGGATAATAATGTAGCATATCAAGTTGGGGTATTTTATTCACCTCTCAAACCTTGTCTCGACAACATTATTATCCTTTGAAATAACTAAAAGTTTATGATCTTAAGTTAACTTACAAGTAAATATTTTCATTAATCTATATTAAATTCCTTTTACTCAGTTTTATAAATTATTTTATTAAATTACAACCCTTTATTATTTAGAAGATAATCAAATCAAAAGCTTTCGCTAAATTCAAATAATCATGAATTTAAAAACCTCTCTTATAAATTTTACTTCAAACCAAAATGAATTTTTAAATAACATTGTAAAGTATTAGCCATACCAGCAAATTTTAAAGAGAATTCATATACTTTTAAAGTTTGAATGGAGACCTGAAAATTCCCAATGGCCCTGATTTAATTGAGTTAAGCTGAAACGACCGCGAATTTCGCTCGATCCGAATCAGTCGCTAAACCGACCAAGACCGTTCGAAACCCCTGATTGTTTTGAGAACACAACAAATTAGAATGCAGGCAGAAGAACATTTCATTGTTTATTCCAACAATTCATCAGAATACAAGAATATACAGAGTATGAATAAATAAAATACATTCGATAAATATCAGAGATTACAATAAATTACATAGCAGCGGAAAATAATACAAAAAAAACTAAAGGAGATATACGGATACAAAGCTTTCCGGATATCATTCCAGCTGTAAATTAGGATCCTGTGAATATAAATCTGCAAAACCAAAACTACTAGCTGCCCATGTCAAAATAAGGGCACCCAGAGTTTAGGTTAAAACAATAAACTCCAGGTCAGTCATCTGACTGGTGTGAGAACTAAAACAGTTATTTAAAGCTTTACTTTAAATCAGATATATCAAGGGACCACGCCGTAAAACACGGAACGGGTTTTCTCCCAAGAATACCAGTGCATACAACAAAACAGCGCAATGCTTTTTGAAAAAATGAAGCTATTATTAGACCCAGGTCCTATCACACAATGCAACGCAAGCCGGGGGATAAGGTTTTCCCTTATAATAGCCAAACATGCTTGGTACGTTAAAACAAATCATTTGATACTAATATAAGTGCATAGTGTATAAAACAACTTCAAACCATAAGTATCAATCATAGACGACATGGGTACCATATATCATGTCACCATAATAGGCTCTACAATCAAAACCGCAAAGTCATGTATTTGGAAATTGGATTTCCATCTGTGAACCGAGGCAAAAGATAGTCCTCTACCGATTCGAGACAATCTAGCCTACAATGTCTCAGGATCAGAGCTCGAGTGACCCTTGGATCGTCAAGGCCGGTCCACCGATGTGGATTAAACTTAAACCCTGGACACTGCGATCCCCCGCCCTATGGGGCGAAAATGAGCCAAATGACTCCATCGGCTCCACACAGTCACCGATATATCCGAGGTGCCTCGCAACAGCAACAACCACATAAGACAAACTCGTCAGGGCGTGTAAAACCACTGACGCCACTTCTAGCTAGAAGGAAACGCATGCCCTCCCTGATGTCCTCTCCCGTTTCTAGTTCACAACCGGGGTGTGAGGCTCGCGAATCAACACTACACAAAGCTATGCCACACAGGCCGTGCTTTGATCACCAACCACAAGACTCTGCTTTTCAAGAGAAGCCTTGATCATTTGCCACTTAGGCATGCCACACAGGCAATTCACTCCATGCGATTGATACCCACCAATATATAACCTCTAAGCTCGTACGTCTCAGAGAAGGGCGTTAAGCAAGAGAATAAATTCTACGCCGCCAAACAGTTATATATTTAATAGAAATCAATCGCACAGAATAAAATCCAATGTCAGACATACAGTCCATTTACAAGTCCGTTCTGGGTCTGAACGAAACCGGAGGCACCTTGTACCTCGCATATCCATCGATCTCCAAGTACGTCTGGACGATCACCAACTGATTCCCTCCTCTTGGGTGTACAGCCCAATCAAGATCATCAGTAATCACCCAAACGACGTGAAGACCTCCGGTCTTCGACCACCGTCTTCATCCTCGACACCACGTCGAATCAGTTATTCAGAATGGGACAAACCCGACCTTTCTGAATAACTCGCGTATATTATAAACAAGTGTTACACAAACACAACATACGTCTCATTCCAACTCAGAATATTCTTTTATTCAAATATTCTTATACTTTGGGAAAGGTTCCCATAAATTTTATCAAAGATAAATTCTTTAGATTTATTCTTTAATCTTCTTTTGAATATCAATTCAAACTAGTCGGGATTAGCGAACCACACCGAAGTAATCATTTATTTTATTTCCCAATCCCAACCTATTTATCCCATGAAGTAAAACTGGTCATACTTCATATCTAACACCGCGGTGTTATCGGTAAATTCAATTACCATTTCACGTTCAAATCTAATTAAAGATTTAACTATCGCCTGGAGCAAAACTGGTGATACTCCATTCTCTATCTTTTCAATCTAATTAAAGATTCATTAAAACTCCACTTAGTTTTAATCTTTAACTGGGATAAAGAATCAATGTCTTTAAAACACGATTCACTATAAACCCAAAATCACATCCCATTAATTATCGGGTTAAAGAACAAGTGTTATTTAAAACACCGTTCACGATAAACCCAAAAATCAATTCAAATTCAATTCCAATTAAATTCCATTTTATTGGTACACTTCATTAAATCTAAATAAAAAGATTTAATCTTTTTCTTAACTAGGCTTAAGGACAGTGTTAATAAAGACACCATTCACGACAAACTCAAACCACATTTGATATTAAATCCAAGGCTCTGAATAGAAAATATATCGGCTTATATTCAATATCAAATTCCACGACCAACAAATATCGTATTAGAAATAACGATATAAATATATCTTTCAAATTCCCATAACAATATCTATACCATCACGAAATCCAACATCGAAATATTCCAAATACAATTTCGATTCAAATCCATTCCAATTCAATTATTGGAAATTCTGGTTACTTTTAAAACCATTTCAAATCCACTTTATTTATTTTAAAAATAAATAGAATTATAATTCTAGTTCAAAACTTGTTCATTTTGATAAAAATCTACTTTTATCTTTTCAAATTTGGAGTTTTTCATCCCAATTCTTCACAAATCATTTCTTATGATTTATCACAAATTATTACTATTTTTAATAATTTTATCAAGGCCCGTACAGTCGATTTCCATCAACGGCCATCGAACTGCACTTACAACGACCTTTTCCAAATTTGATTTGGACATAATTCCAAATCCAACCGTTAGATTTCAAATCACGTATATTCGTTAGAAAGCTCTATTCGATACGAACCCAACGGTTCTGGTTTTAGGAGAATCCGACGGTCGGATCTCCCGCAATGTGCACTCGAAGTCAATGGTCGAAATTCACGAACTGCCGCGGCGCGGCGCGTTCTATTCAGGCCATTCTATATATGTAATATATATATTATATATATTTCGTCGATTTCCTTTCAAAACATATTTTATAAATCGTTTAAATTCGTTTTCAAAATGATTTCAACTTCCTTTTCAAATTCAAATCAAGATTGAATTTTTCAATATAAATTCGTTTTAATTTCATTTCAAATCGATTTCAATGCAATTTCAATTTAATTCAAATTTCAATTCATTTCAATTTAATTCGAATTTCAATTCATTTCAAAATTTCAATTCATTTCAATTTAATTCGAATTTCAAATCTATTCAATTTAATTCGAATTTCAATTTAATTCGAATTTGAAATCATTTCAATTTAATTCGAATTTGAAATCATTTCAATTTAATTTGAATTTCAATTCATTTCTATTTAATTCGAATTTCAAATTATTTCAATTTAATTCGAATTTTGAAATCACTTTCGATATAATTGAAAAATGAATAAAATCGATATAAGTATCGTTCACGTCAAAATGGCGTCAATCTAATCAACACGGCTTTTATTCAACACATGAATGTTTATTCTATTCAACACATGAATATTTTTCAATTCAACACATGAATTTATTTTCAATTCATTTCAATTTAATTCGAATTTTAATTCCTTTCAATTAAATTCGAATTTCAATTCATTTCAATTTAATTCGAATTTCAATTCATTTCAATTTAATTCGAATTTCAATTCATTTCAATTCATTTCAATTTAATTCGAATTTCAATTCATTTCAATTTAATTTGAATTTCAATTTAATTCGAATTTCAATTTAATTCGAATTTCAATTCATTTCAATTTAATTCGAATTTCAATTCATTTCAATTTAATTCGAATTTAAATTCTTTTCAATTTAATTCGAATTTCGAAATCACTTTCAACATTCATTGAAAAAATGAATACAATCGATATAAATATCGTTCACGTTAAAATGGCGTCAATCTAATCAACACGGCTTTTATTCAACACATGAATGTTTATTCTATTCAACACATGAATATTTTTCAATTCAACACATGAATTTATTTTCAATTCAACACATGAATTTATTTTCTATTCAACACATGAATATATTTTCTATTCAACACATGAATATTTTTCAATTCAACACATGAATTTATTTTCAATATTGGAATGAGGCCCAATCACTTACCATATAATATTAATTATATGGATTTTCTACAACACATGTATATAATAGCAACGACAAATAATCAACCATCATCCAGAGTGCACCACACAACTGCATAAGCATTAAATATAAATAATTAACGCTTACACAGTCTGTCAATCCGTCGATTGACATACAACTAAACAATCAGGATTAGTGTACGTCAAATATCATCCCAATACCCGTGTGGGGTTTCAAATCAACAAACACACAATTTATTTTTGCAGTTGGACGATGTGTAAAATTTATCGTCCCAATCAATATCAGTCAAATTAGTGTATATAAACAAATTGTCCGATTTGTTTATAAATATTTATTTTATATACACGTTAAAAATTATATTTTTAACTATAAAATATTTTCCACTATAAAATATTTTATTTCATTCCACATCACACAATCAAATTTCACAACACAACAACCAAACAAACAAGTCATCCATGGTCTGTGGACGACGGGTGTCGGGTGCTACTAAACACCGTCTGCATCCTAGTATATATTTCAACTAGAAAATAAATAAAAGTGAGAAGTTCTCACCGACTAGCTAAACCAAACGCCACGACTCTTCATGTGTAGAACATCTCGCCGTGGTCGCCTTTTGTCACTTTCGTCATCCGTGTTTGCTACATATATAAAAATCACATTTTTATATTATCACTCCATGGATAAAAATTATATTTTTATATCGCTCTATACATTGTAAAGATTATATTTTTACTTTGCTAAAAAATATATAAAAATCATAACTTTATACTAGCATAAAAATCGTAATTTTATTTTACTTCTCCTATAATAAAAATCATATTTTTATTATGTTATTTATATAAAAATCCCAACTTTATACAAATAAAAATCTCGTCTTTGTTCGAATAAAAATCCCGTCTTTCACTATATAAAAATATCGTCTTTCACTATATAAAAGTATCATATTTCACTATATAAAAATCATAACTTTATACTAGCAAAGATCTCCACTTTATATAATTAAAAATCCCAACTCTCCTTGATTAAAAATCTGATTTTACTCAATCCCTAAAACATATTTAAACTAAATAAATAAATAAAATAACATAAAAAGCTCACCTTTTTTTATTTTCAGGGAAGGGGGAGGTGTTCACCGTCGTCACAGGTTGGGGGGGCGGGCTGAGATGGTCGGCGCGGTGGGGTCAGGAGGGGGTAGGGCGGCGCTGGCGCGCTCGAGGTGGGGTGGGGGAGGGGGGTTTGGCTGCGGTTCAATCCAGAGGGGGGAGGAAGCGGTTGCGGCAGAGGGAGGCTAGGGCGGCAGTCGCGTAGGGGGGGTGCAGATCGAGATCGAGCTGTGGTTTTTTATCTTTTTTTATATTTTCTTTCTAAATGAAGAACGTGGGGGAGGAGGAAAGGATATAGGGGTTTAATTATAATTAATATATTTTATTATATTTAATTTTCAAAAAGCAAATTTTTATTTCGAACTCGAAACGAGACCCACCGCCTGTCGTCCATAGCTAATTACCCTCATTCCGAACACAATGGGATATGTATCGTAAGCCAGTTCGGCCGTTTCGATCGGTTTTCGTCAAAATCAACATATAACTCTATATATTGAATTTGAACGCACATTTCAATTTACCGGGGCCACATACTGACTCTAAAAATTCTCGAAAAATATTTTATAGCTTCGTATTGACGATACGGTCCTAACAAAACTAATTTCATCGAATTCTGAGACCGTTTGAAAAATGGCCATTTTCCAGTCGATTAAAATCAACTGAAACTGGTCAAACGCGTTTTCCTTCGCCACGCTCACATATTGATTCAAAAAATTACGAATTTTGAAACCTAGCAATAACTTGACATCACGGACCCAACAAAAGTGGTTTCGTCAAAAACCGAGGTCATTTGTAAAATTTCCATTTTTAAGAGCCAGAATTCCATAGCGACTATTCTGAATTTTCAACTGGACATAACCTTTTATCCCCACTATGAAATTTCAATTTTTCGGATTCGTTGGAAAGATATTCTCCATTAGATTCTAATATTTTCGGTTTTGCTAAAATCCGATTTATTTTGTATCCTGTACACTCATTTGAAATTTGAAATCGAATTATCGAACTACCGCGCCATTTTCAATTCCTTTTATAATTAAAATAAAATATTTATATTCTAACGACGACGTATATAAATATATACGTTCTAATTCTATTCAAAATAAATTTCTCGTCGTTTTTATTTAAAATAATTCATTTTAAATATTCAAAATTCACTAAAATTGCCAAAATAAATTTTTTAAATTGGCTCAGATTTCCGGGTTATTACATAAACTTATTCAAGTTATGACTTGGGTGTCTACGTACAACCAGATATGTGTAAAGAATCAACTAATAACAATCAATCAATATAAAGGAAGTATTCAAGTGATAATAGCAGATAGGGATTTGTTCTCCCATATAGGTGTCCAAGTTAATACAAAAGCAAAATGAGTTTTTTTTCTACCTAATTGATGTCCAGCATAATTAACTACCAAGTTATAATCGAATGGGGATGTAATCCACTCACAGATGTCCATAAATATCATTCAATGCATAACATATCAACAATACCAACAACATAAAACGTCCATAAAAACATAGTACAAGAGGGTGATTTGTTCTGCTAAAGAGATGTCCAAAGTCGATTCAGTTTAACTAACAAAACATAGTTTTATTGTTCTAATAGATGTCAAAATCAATTTAGAATGGTGTTTGGTTCTACTAACCAAATAACATTTAGTTTCTAATCAATGGGGTTGCTTAAAGGTGATTGATAAAAAGATTTCTTGGAGGAAAACATATTTTAAAAACATCCTTGTAAAATAAAAAATTCAAATTTAAAGTAATATTAAAATTATTATTAAATAATTATTAAATCTCTAAATAATAATGAATTATTATTTTAAATAAATTTAATTGCGAATCACTAGTTAAATAAATAATTTAATAATTAAGAACCATTGAATAAATATTTGAACATTTATTTTAATCCTTAAAATAATAATTAACTATTAATTAACCCATAAAATAAAAACTAAATAGTAATTATTTCTTAAATAAACAATTAAAACCCGAATTATTTTTTATTAAATAATTAAATAAACACCTAGACCTTAATTAATAATTAGTCAGACCATAATTAAATTAAAACTTATCTTAATTAATAATCATTAATTATTCAAACCATTATTTAATTAATTAATTAATCTTAATTAATCAATTAATAGTACTTAATCCTTAATTTAAAATTGTTGTGTTAAAATTAATTTTCATTAATTATACAAATTTAAAACAAATTTAATTGATTAAAACTTAAGTACAATACTTAAGTAATTGGTAACTAAGTAGTAATTACACTATTAAATTACTTAAATAACAAACTAATAATTAATGAAGTAATTAAATAATTATGGTTACTTTCTTACACTTAAAATGAGATTTTAAAATATTTTCAAAACATACTTATGTTAAAAGTAAAATCACTTAAAATAACAATCCTTTTTTATGAATTGCACTTGTAACAACTATCAGTATAAACCTGTAATTACAAAATCTTAGCTTTTTGATAACCTACTCAAGAAAGCTTACTAACTTTTCAAAACATAAAATAAATGTTTATAGAAATGAAAGTAAAGTTTTGAAACTGTAAAATGATATTAATTTAGAGTACATAAATAAGTTTTCAACCAAGGATTCCAAGTCATAAACCACATAAAGATTCTAACTTTCTTAGCATATAACACAAACATCATGCTGATAACATGCATAAACAAATTATGGCTGTAACGACCCAACTTTTCCATATCGTTTACGCCAACATTTAACCACGCATATCCAACTCAAAAGACATAGAAAAGGGATAGTTAGGGAAAAGAAGTTTAGAAGGTGAGAAGTATAAGGAAAGAAATATTAGAATAAAAGAAGAAGACGATGAATATCACTACAAAATCAGAGTAGAAATAGAAACCTTACAGTGAAACGAATAAAATATAATATATCGACAACTCTTTTCTTAAAAGAAAACCGTATTTATATGTATGATTACAACACCATAGTACACATTAAATCAATGCAACACACATAGTGGAATAATTTATTACCATAAAATACAAAATTACGTCCCGACTCTAGCTCCTCTTTTGAAGCTCCAAGAAAATCCTAATGTAACTTGGAAATAAACCAGGGTCTGACCGAGCCCATTTATCGATGAGAAAAATCACACGGATTGTCAGTTTGGAAGATTTTTGGTGATAAAATTCATAACACCGACAACTTACTTAACTTTAGAAAATTCTTTGAAAGAATGGAACTCTCGCATGACACGACCGCATGTAAGCATGGCATGTATTTTTACATTACGATAATCAAAATCACTTTTTATACCAGAACCTAGTGATATTATAATAGTGTCTATCAATCCATTAATAAATAGGAATATAGTTAGAAACCATGCATCTCACTTACCAACATAGTCGGTTTACAACTAAAAACGTACGACTCATATTAGAGTTTGGATTTCCAACATGACAAAGGTATGGGACCACCTCCCGATCAGTGTTCTCTAAAGATAAACACTGGGGTCCAACAAGAACATCTTGCAACCCGGCCACACATGACAGGTCACTTATTCAACTTGAGTGTACCGAATATATTTTCACCCATGGTTGGGATCCGCAACCGTTTCCTAAGCATACAGAAGCGATAAAAGAAGAAACAAATGAATTTTCTGTAGATGGTGACAATAAAGCATAATAGGAATGACCCGCATAGCCATGCTCCCTGCCCAATTTCGTTCATTTCCCAGTTAATGAGGCTTGAGGTCACAATTAACTTTCAGAGAACACCACACTAACTTTGAATGCCACATTGTCAGACCCTCAAATCACTAATTGAAATCCACAAATATACTCTGGGTATTAAGCAAAAGAAGTTGCCTACTCCGCCACCAAACTTGGTATATTTGTAAAAATCAACGTACGTGATTCTTAGGAAATACTATGTCAGAAATTCGTCCATACAAGTCATTCAGGAACAGGATGAACCGAAGGCACTCTCCTACCATATCCTATATAGGAACCACCCCAAAGATCAGTAGCAAGTAATCCTTGCAATCCGTGGATTTCAATCACGACAGAATCACAGTCTATCTCTGGTTGCAATTCAGAGAATATACATGGTTCTTCCCTTTTATGAAGATCCACAGTCATCAATTCTTTATTTGTAAAAGCATCCCTACAAGTTAGTTTTGAATGCCAAGTTGCTTCAAAGTGGTTTTGGGTCTAGTTCCCATCTCGGTCTCTTTGAACTAACCCATTAAAAAGTCAACAAGGGAATTCATTGATAGTGGGTTTTTAACTATCAATCACAATAGTATTGTCGATTACGTCAGCATCTTAGGCCCTTTTTATTTAAAACCATTCATTAAAATCATTTCATAGATTTAAAACCTTATCTCAACAATTTCATTGTTGTCATTACTTTGAAAACAATAACCAACCCTTATGTCTTTCCAAAATAAATGTATTCTCAAAATCCCCTTTTGTTTCCTTTGCTTTAAAAATATTGCTATATATATCCATAAAACCTCTCTTTATTTCTTTTAATATGGAAATATCAATACATTAACCCAATGGCTTAAGTCCAATTATGATCTTATATGAGAGTAACAATGTCCTATGCTACATTGTTTATTATATAAATCTCAATATTTCAACTTTGTCGATTAAGGTTAAAATAACACCTAAGGAAATAATAATTCCAATTCATATTCACTTCCATTTCTAAACCCGTATAACCTTTATTGCAATTCTTTGAAAGCCATTGCCGTATACTTATATCTTGTAATAAGTGTATTCACAAAACCAGTATATTTTCATTGTTTAGAAAATAGGGTTATATACTGAAACAAATGGTATAAGTATAGATCACACTTCGTATCTGGGCCAAACAATGTCAAATAATACATTTTTTACTATAAATCTCAATAATTTAATTTAAATCTCTAAATCTTGCAAATAAGTTGCAATATTACTTCTTATGGAAGTAATAATTTTTTTACAACATTTCTACCGTTATAAACTAATACCAAAACTTCATAATAGTGAAGTCGCTCGAGTTAAGGTATTTTATTTACCTCTCAGACCTTGATTGAGAAGATTCTTATCTTAAGATAGATAAGAATTTGTAACTCAAAAACTGATATTAATTCTAATATTTAAACAAATCACATTTAACTATTCCATTTAAATATGGTTTATAAAACATTTCTTACATTTGAAATCTATTTTCAATTTCAATCACCTTTTACTTATTTGGTTTATCAAGTAAAAACTTACACAATCCCAATCCTTGGTTTTAAATCTCTTTTCTAAAATCCTTTGGGTTTATTATGACATCCATTTGCTGAACCCGATTACCCAGTTCATTTCCAAAACCATTAAAGTAACTTACTATACCTCATTTTCTTAAATTCCTTTCTTCAATTACAAATGTTTCACTTAATTTAACTATTAAGTAAATGCTTTAAAAATTATTGCATTAACTTTAAATTTATACATCTTTGTTTATAAAACTTGAGTTTACTTCAAAAACCTTTTTATAACATTTAGTTAAATCCATTAATAAAATTCGTTTTAACTTTGGATCCATTTACTGAATCCTTTATCCAAACCCGTTAAATATCTTAAAATAAAACTTAAATTTGGATTCTTATTACCGAATCTGTTTACCAAACACTATTACCCAAACCCATTTAATATTTCTTCTTTTTGCCTTTGTGACATTTTGCTTCGGATTCTAGTCATTTTAGTTTAATTCAATGATTAAATAAACGGTTCTTCAAAATTATTACTTTAGCTTTAAAACTCCTTTATAAACCCCTTCCATAACACTTGGATTTTTATTAAAATCCCTTTACAAAATATTTACGAACGTCCAACTAAATTTTATTACAAACTTAGTTACTTTCTTAAATGAATTTCATTTAAGATGTAGTCACTTATTAATTAAAATAATAATTAAGTTCATCATTTAGTGAAGGAAAAGTTATTTACTTCCTTCTTAATTAAAATAATTAATTACCTTTTTTAATTAAAATTATCAAACAATAACTAACTATATAAATAAATCTTTAAACATTGTTATTTAAAAGGTAAATTACGTTTTAAAAAATCTTATTAAATTAAAACAACTATTTGTTAAACTATTTCCATTAATCTTTGAAGACAAATTAATATAATAACAAATTTTCAATTAAAACAATTGACTTTGTCAACATGAACCCATCAGTTAACTTGTTAACTGATTTCAATTAATCTTTCCTCTTAAATTAGTTAATAATATAACTAATTTAGTATGATCGCTTAATTGTTTTCTTAAAAACAATTATTCTGAATTAACCCATAGATTAATTATGACTTATATGCTTATAAAACATTAAAATTTCCATATATAGTATTTTATAACTATTTCTGTAAAAACCATTTATAGACACCATTTTATTAATAAAACTTCTATTTTTATATTAAAATATAATTTAAAACTTTGTTTCAGCTATAAAAATAATTTTTATAACTTAAAATACGTTGATTTTCTTAACAACAAATTAACGTCTCAAAAAGCTAGATTTTTGGCCATTTGCTTCCAATCCCTTAATCAATACTGTTTATTGATTAAAAACACAATAATATTGAATTTTAGTTCAACAATCCACATCCAAATAGGTTTTAACATTTCCAGGGTCAAACAGTTCATATATAAATAATAAGAAATCAAATAACAACAAAATATTTAAGAAACCCAGTTGGATCCCTTCAACTGGTTTTTCCCTGCAACATAGTTCATAATATCATTTAATAACATCATATGAAATAGAAATTTTACCTAATTCATCCAAGATAACAGAAATATAAATGTAACAACCCGGAAATTCTGAGCCAATTTAAAATTTCTATTTTGTCGTGTTCTCAAGATAATCCAGGCTTTCCTTACCAGGGAAGTTACGGGTCATTACAGAGTCGGTATCAGAGCTTTGGTTTACAGAGCTCGAGAACAAGACACATTAGAACCGAACGAAAGAATGCATCAGATATTGGATTAGTAATATCCAATTAGAATGACTCGTTAGAGATAGGATCAGTAGTATCCTAGAACGAGTGTAAAGAGTATATTTTTTTTTAAAATGAAAACAATATTGTTTTGAAAATTTAAATCGTTATATACGTATTTGGATATTTTTATTTGTATTGAATTTGGACAATCGAGTATATAAAAATTTCGCGTATACGCGTCATGAACGTATATTTGAAGTTTTAATATAATGGATAGATATGAAACCGCACTCTAGTCGCCCGGACATGGTCCTGATGATGAAGTATACCATCACCAGTATTTATTTTTGTGTGACGAAAGTGGGATTTCTATATATTTCCATTAGACTGGTGTGAGAACCAAAACTAGATAGGTTTATTGTTGTGATTTGGCATCAAAAACATGATTTTCTGTATATATATCAAAATTATGAATTTGAAACAATAATCCACTAATTGATTGATGGTTGTGTTGTTTGATTATTTGTTTGAAAATTTTGAACCATTAGGCCAAATTGAATTAAATATTGAACTGTATTGAAAAATGATTACAATTGCATGCATATACATGTACTTACATTGAACAGGTCATAGCAAGGAGGCTAGAACAGAGAATAAAATTGTTTGCCCGACAAATAGGTACATGTTTACCATAATTTACTGTTTTTATTGGGTGATGATGATTTTATGAGCCGATTGGCTAGCCGCTTGGCTTTTTCTTTTTCTTTTGGATTGAAGAAGGCCATGGGAGGCTATATGAAATATCCCGAAGTCCCCGGTGCAGGGGAGATTATGGCGAAATTTTTCGAAAATTTAGGGTGTTAGCCAAATTTTTGAGAAATTTGAAAAGTTCTTAGGAACTGAAAAGTTGAAGAACTTAAGCCGTAAAGAAAGCAATGGAAGTTGAGTTGGTTAGTTAAACAACTTTCAACTTCGTTCCTTTTCGGGAACGAAAAGTTTTAAGAGGGGGAGATTGTAACAACCCGGAAATTATTAGCCAATTTAAAATTTTTATTTTGGCAATTTTAGCGAATTTTGAATATTTAAAATTAATTATTTTAAATAATTCGACGAGAAATTTATTTTGAATAGAATTAGAACGTATATATTTATATAGATCGTCGTTAGAATATAAATATTTTATTTATAATTATAAAAGGAATTGAAAATGGCGCGGTAGTTCGATAATTCGATTTCTAATTTCAATTGAATATACCGGTTGCAAAATAAACCGGATTTTAGCGAAACCAAAAATATTAGAATCTATCTGAGAATATCTTTCCAACGAACCCGAAAAATTGAAATTTCATAGCGGGAATCAAAAGATATGTTCAGTTGAAATTTCAGAATAGTCGCTATGGAATTTCAGCCCTAAAAAATTGTCATTTTGCAAACGACCTCGGATTTCGACGAAACCACTTTTTTTGGATCCGGGATGTAAAGTTATTGCTAGATTCCAAAATTCAAAATTTTTCGAATCCATATGTGAGCGTGGCGAAGTTAAACGTGTTTTGACAGTTTAAGTCAATTTGGTCGACCAGAAAACGGACATTTTTCAGACGGTCTTAGAATTTGACGAAATTAGTTTTGTTAGGACCGTATCGTCAATACGAAGCTAGAAATAATTTTTTGGGAATTTTTAGAGACTGTATGTGGCCCCGGTAAATCGAAATGTACATTTAAAATTGAATATATAAATTTATGTTTTAAATTCAACGGAAACTGATCGTAACGGCCTAATTGGCTTACGCAGCATATCCCATTGTGTTCGGATTGGGGGTAATTAGCTAGGGACGACAGTCGTTGGGCCTCGTTTGGAGTTCGAAATAAAAGGTAACTTTTTAGGAATATAAAAATTAAATTAAATAAAAAAGTCAACCCTTATTTCACTAAAAACCCCCCTATCTTCTTCCTTTCCCATTCACTTACGTTCTAAACAGAAGAAAAAGAAGAAAAAAAAAACGAAGAAGGGGGAGGAGCCGTCGCTCCTCCGCCAGCGAGCCACCGCGCCTGGCGCGCGAGACCCCCTCCCTCTCTCCTCCAGCGCCTCCCCCTCCCCCATCCGACGCTCTCCTTCCTCCCCCATCCGACGCTCTCCTTCCTCCCTCCGATAAAGAACCGTGAGCCCCCCTCTTTGTGAATCCGCCGCCGCACCAGTAGCCTCACCACCGAGCTCCGCCTTCCCGCGCCCCCTTCTCCTCCCTCTTCTAGATTTAACCCCCTAAACCCCAGCCGACGCCACTCGAGAAGACCCCCCCTTTTTTTAGCTACTCTCTCTCTCCTCCTTCCACTTAGAAGCCCTCCTCCCCTTCGATTTGTGCAGAAATCTGCCCCTATCCTCTGGAAATGAACAAAAGTAAGTTTTTATTTACTTGTTTAAATTTTATTTTCAGTTTTTTTAGCATTATTGAAATTTGAACTGTTAATTATAGATAACAAAGAAAAGATTTTTCAGTTTATTTATATAAGGATTTTCGGTTTATGAAGACAATGGGTTTTTCCTATGTAAAGCCACGATTTTTATTCATGTGAATTGCATATAAAAAGGTGATCTTTGTTCATACGAGTTGGATAGGAGAGTATGATTTTTATGCTATATAAATCAATAATTTTCGAGATTTTTATAACAACAAAGTTTAGATTGTTGTTGTAGAGAGTTTAGATTTTTATAAAGTATAAAGTCTTGATTTTTATAAAGTAGAAAGATCGAAATTTTATATAGAAGGAGGCGATATTTTTATACATATACAAAGGGATTAAAAATATAATTTTTATACTAGTGGCATATTAAAAATATGATTTTTATTCATGTAGAGTAGTAAAAATATAATCTTTATTAAGAGAAGTGCAATATAAAAATATAATTTTTATAACGAATTGAAGATAAAAATTTGATTTATATATATATGAGGTGAAGATAAAAAAATTTCGATTTTTATATATGTAGCGTATGCGGACGATGAAAGTGACAAGTGGAGAATGATGAAGATTTCCTACATATGAAGAGTCGTGGGGTTTGGATTAGCTTTGGTGAGAATTTCTTACTTTAAATTTTCTTCTCTAGTTTAAATTATATACTAGGATGCAGACGGTGCTTAGTAGCACCCGACACCCGTCGTCCACAGACCATGGATGGTGGTGAAAATTGATTGTGTGATGTGAAATGAAATAAAATATTTATATAGTTAAAAATATTTTATCGTTAAAAATATAATTTTTAACGGGTATGTGAATAAATAAAAATCTATGTTTGTTGATTTGAAACCCCACACGGGTATTGGGATAAAATACGGCATACACTAATCCCAATAATTAGTTGTATGTCGATCGATTGATTGACAGACTGTTATAAGCATTAGATATCTATATTTGATGCTTATACAGAGTAGTGCACTTTGGATGATGGTTGATTATTTGTTAGTGCCATTATATACATGTGTTGGGTGGAATCCATATAATTAACAATATATGGTAATTGATTGGGCCTCATTCCAATTGGGAAAATAAAGAATATTAGAATATAAAAATAGTCATGTGTTGACGATACTCATGTGTTGAGAATATTCATGTGTTGAAACTATTCATGTGTTGAGTAAAATATTTTAACAATAAAATTTACATCTTTATCATATTTAAGATTAGAAACTACTTTACGGTTGGAGTCTAATTAAAAAAAAATTAAACGATAGATACCATAATTTTATAAAATATATTACATAACAAAAATAGTCATGTGTTGACAGTACTCATGTGTTGAGATTAGTCATGTGTTGAAAGAAATATAGATTCATGTGTTGAATAGAATAAATATTCATTTGTTGAATAGAATAACGAATTTATTGAAATATATAAAGCCGTGTTGATTAGAGTTGCGCTATTTTGACGTGAACGATATTTATATCGATTATATTCGTTTTTGTAATGAATATAGAAAAGGTAGTGATTTCAAAATATAATGTTTTGAAAATCAGTTGGTGATTACTGATGATCTTGATTGGGCTGTACACTCAAGAGGAGGGAATCAGTTGGTGATCGTCCAGACGTACTTGAGATCGATGGATATGCGAGGAAAGTGCCTCTGGTTTCGTTCAGACCTTGAACGAACTTGTAAATGGACTGTGTGTCTGACATTGGATTTTATTCTGTGTTGATTGATCTCTATTAAATATACATCTGTTTGGCGGCGGAAAATTTATTCTCTTGCTTAACGCCCTTCTCTGAGACGTACGAGCTCATAGGTTGTATATCGATGGACATCAGTCGCATGGCATGAATTGCCTGTGTGGCACGCCTAAGTGGCAGATGATCAAGGCTTATGTTGAAAAGCAAAGTCTTGTAGTTGATGATCAAGCACGACCTGTGTGGTGCAGCTTTGTGTATGGCGTTAATTCGCGAGCCTCACACCTCGGTATGAGTCAAAAACGGGATAGTGACTGCAGGGAGAGCACGACGTTTCTTTCTAGCTAGTGGTGGTGTTAGTGCTTAAACTGGCTGACATTTACATACTTTTCACCTGTGTGCTTGTTGGAATGCGAGACGCCTCGGATATAGGTCTGTTAAAACCGGGAAACGTGTGCTCAGGAATTGCCAATCCTCAAAAATAAGAGAGGGCCGGCCCTGAAGATCCAAGGATCATAGTGGTGTCCTGAGACATTTTCTAGAGTGTCTCGAATCGGAGAGGAGCTTGCCCCTTGCCTCGACTCATGATGGAAATCCAATTTCCAATACGTGATATTGCGGTTTTAATTGTAGAACTAGTATGGCAACATGATATATGGTACCCATGTCGTCTATGATTGATATTTATGATTGAAATTGTTTTGAAAGTATACACCTATAATAGTATCAAGTGATTTGTTTTAAACATACCAAGCATGTTTAGCTATTATAAGGGAAACCCTATCCTCCGGCTTGCGTTGCATTGTGTGATGGGACCTGGGTCTTATAATAGCTTCATTTTTCCAAAGAGCATTGCGCTGTTTTGTTATGTGCACTAGTGTTCTTGGGAGGAAACCCGTTCCGTGTTATACGGCGTGGTCCCTTGAATTACTCTCTTTTAAAGTAATGTTTTAAATAACTGTTTTAGTTCTCACACCAGTCACATGACTGACCTGGAGTTTATTGTTTTAACCTAAACTCTGGGTGCCCCTATTTTCCACACGGGCAGCTAGTGGTTTTGGTTTTGCAGATTTATATTCACAGGATCCTGATTTACAACTGGAACGATGCTCGGAAAGCTCTGTATCCATGTATTACTTTCAGTTGTATTTTGTATTGTTTTTCCGCTGCTATGTAATTTATTGTAAATCTCTGATATTTGTGAAATGTGTAATATTTATTCATACTCTGTATATTCTTGTATTCTGATGGAATTGTTGTGATAAACAATGAAATGTTCTTCTGTTTGCGTTCTGATTCGTCTTGTCCTCAACGCAATCCGGGCTTTCCTTATCGGGGAAGTTCGGGTCGCTACAATAAATATCGATAATTATTAAACAACTAACAGACAATAATCATGCATAGCAGCCAATAGACCAATTTATACTATCAACGATAAATTATAGTTATATGAATTTAACCACATCATAGAATTCCAGAAAGAGTGAGTTAACTCACCATCTTATTCGATTTGACGATTCTTTTTGAAAGGAAAGCATGAAAAAAAATTATTAACAAAGGAAAGACACACGACAAACAACAAGTCTAATATTTATAACATAACCATAGCCAATAAAATTCGTAACAGCTACTGAACAAATATAAAAAAGGTACAAAAGCATCTTGAATTCCTTGAAGTTAGTTCCTTCCATCAAGTAAATTCTATTTTGTCTTCAAAACCAAATACTAGTTATCAATATCACCCATCGAATAGACTTCTGCCAAACCAAATACATGTGGCTGTAGCGAAAACATCAAGTAACAGTAGCAAACATGAAAGCAGAAACATCTAAACCAAGATTTCAGTAGCCGATTTCACACTAAATCAAAGCCATCTTAACAAACCCATCAAATGATTACTCGCAAATAATGCATCAGACTCATCAAACACTAAACCAAACATTAAACCAAATTATTATGAAAATCAGATTCTCCATCTAGAGCTTCACCCAAACCAGAATTACTAGTATCAAACCATGATTAGCTTCCAGTTTGGCATTAGCTACTAGGATGCCTTAGATGAATAGCTTGCAGTTTAGCAACAAATAACAATATATTCACTTAGCCATTTTCACCAGTAACTATAATTCACTACCACTCATCACAACTCTGAACCCTCATAACCAATACATTCTCTAAAACACGTTGTACCATGCACATATAATCACTTAACAGTTAAAATCCACTTCAAAGCAAACATCACTCAATAAGATTTCACTAACTTTCACCACCCAGTTGCTACAGAAATTAATTCCAGGATTTACAAAGAGATCAGAAATTTTTGTGCTAGATGACTCATCAGCTATATCAGAGAAAATGAATACGAGACAAGCATAAATGGGTAGATCGGTACCAGGATATACGAAGAAAAGAATAATTCATCTTGTCCAGATTGGCAACATGAAATGTACCAAATTATCGTATATGTACATATCAAATCAACATCCATTACATATTGCAGAAAGCAGAAGATGATGTGAATCCAAGATGATCAGCAAATAAGACAATTGATGTGCCTGATACTGACAATTGAAGAACAAAGACCCAAAGACCACCATGTCCAACAGCTAAAGAATGTCGAACAATCCACAAACAAACTTCATACTTCCCAAAAATGAGTAAAAATATCAACAAATTACCAAACTACACTCCATAACTAGCTTGAACACAACGATCAGTAACATTACACTATCTATCAGAAAAAACAGCTAGTCCAACAAAATCTCTCACCATCCAAAGCGCCAAATCCATCAGTAGCTCACAAAGAAGACTGCACTTATATAGGAAATAAGCAACCCTGATAACGCAAAAATAGTTGCAAGACTTACCAATAGTGAAATCCAGATAGTGACACTACTAACTCTTCAATAAAACTGAACGATCATCCCCTGAGCAAGTTGAACTCCACCTAGAACCGTTGAATCTCGTCTACTACATCAACTCAGGAACATCTAAAAAATACCCCAATCCTTAACACCCGACAAAAGCCAGACCCCACGTGTCATTATCACCAAGTAATGAAGTAGATCACACTCACTTGGAAGCTTCGAGAGGCACATTACTGGTAAGGATTGATTTGAAATCCGACACAAGTACAGAAAGACGAGGCAATCGGGACTGCCAGCTTCGAAAAAGCCACCAAGTCTAGGAAGATACGTGTGGACTGCAATGAGGCATATGTTGAATGTTTGCAAAAACATAATTATCACATAGATCTCCACTTCAAAAATTGAATGACAATAAAAGACACCCTAGCAAGAACGTCAGAAACCAGATCTACAGAACTTGATGGCACTGATAGTAGGCCAAACAATTCCCTGACTCCACCCCAACCAGAAAAATACTAGATCACACTTAACCATTCACCATTCGAAGTCCAAACAGAAAAGTCGCAAACCAGAAGACAAATGGACTCACAGTAACACAGAATGTCCACCAGACGATCGAAAATTGAATCTACATCCCAGTTTAGTTGTTATCAGTCTTGTTGTAGGGAAAGCAGATCCAAGATTTAATCGAGTCGATCCATGCCGCCGCGCAAGAACTAAAGCTAATGGATCAACGAGATCGTGATTAGATAGAGAATAATGAAGGAAGAGGAGATCTGAGAAAATGAAAAGGAATTGGGGAGGAAAGCTACTATTAATCACAAGCGTAGCGAAATCAAGCCCCAAAAATGGTGGTGAAGGAGAGTAGAAATGATCCAGATGCGAAATGAAAAGAGGAAAAAGAAAAGAAGCGATAGGAGAGGGACTTGTTGCCATTTCCAGGATTAACAGAGCTCAATAAACCAAATTTTTTGGGCAATTAATTTTCTTAATCTCCTCGATTTGACGATACTGATCGATTTATATAATTTCGAACAAGCGTTTGAAACTATATAAAAATTCCATTAGTTCTGAATCCTTCTGAACTAGCTCGTGCACAAAGTACTTGTCGCTGCGATTCCAATGAATCCAGTTTCATCTGATTCGGATAACGAATGAATAAGGTATAAATATTACAAGTTTTTAATGGATTTTAAAATTAATTAACTAATTAACAAAAGCTAATTAACCTTTAATTAGGCTTAAGCCAAGTCATTAGCGGTTAATCATAATTAAGCCATCGCGATTACTTCTATTCTTCGTACCTAGTTATCGAATAAAGCTGTCTCCCTCTAAACCGCTATCATCGCCTCTGAGGATCACGAGAGCCGCCGTCGCCCAGTCCCCTGACATCGCCGTGCCGAGACTTGCACCTACCTCAAGCGTCGGTCCCCAACAGTTTCTAGTTCGCCAGAAAATCCCATATGATCGGAAAACAAAATTCCATCCAATTTGAATGCCTCAGACCACTGCGACAGCCCAGACCACCGCCATCGCAACCGCCTCGAACTCTCCCTCGTTCGACCTTCAGACACCTCGACCTGATATCATCCTTAGTGCATGCAAATCAGAGAAACACGAAACTGCTACCCTTGACTTTGCCAGTGATTTTAGATCACCATAAGCATTCGTACTCCCTTCGGTCACCACCGATTTGAAGCCCTCTTCGAGCTTTACAACTTTCGTGTTGGAAGTTACTTCTAATTCTTCCTTGATTTCGTGATTTAATTAGATTTTAGATTGCAAGGAAAGGAGGTGTCGGCGAATTTCAGTTGACCACAAAATGTTTATTGACTTAGGTTTTGGTAGGTTTAGGGTGTATATATAGGGTGAGGTTAATATTAAAATATTCTAATGAAACTTATGCCCAAAGTAACACGCTAAAATGACAACATACGAGCTTCAATCATGATGAAACTTGTAATCTTGCGATAACTTAATATTCTGGAAATGATGAAACTGTTTCGTCGAATTCCGAGATCGTTTGTAAGACTTTCTTTTAATTTCACAACGTGAATCGATACGTGTTTACATCGTGCACAATCACAAAATAAATCCAACTGATTCGAAATTGGAAAATTTACATTAATTAACTATTGCAAATTTTATAAAATTAGTTTCGTTGAAATCTGAGTTTGTTTGAAAATTGGTGATTCTTAAGTTCTGTATTACATCGATAATACATACAACGATTTCAAAATATATAAGTGTATTGATAATAAATTATTATTATCATATATATTCAAACAGAATTAATATAGCTTCAACTATCATAACTTGATTTTAAATCCCAAGTTATAACGATGTTCAATTTATTAAAAATCCTTTTATTTTATTTAATAAATCGTTATGGTTTATAAACAATTCCATAATGACTTTCTGAAAATTTGATTTGGACATAACTTAAAATCTATAAGATGAAATCTCGATTTTTCTCTTTCATTGGAAAACTATAATCAAGTAGATCCGGAAGATCCTTGTCTTAATGAATTCTGACTTATATTAGATTATGTACATTCGTCTAAAGTTCAAAACGTAAAACTATGAACTACGACGCTAGTTAGAGCTTGATTTTAATTAAATATAAATTATACGTTCAAACTTCGTTTAATAAACGAATTTCTTATTATAATTTAAATCTAAACTTAATTAAATCCTTTTATATTGTCTAGTTCTTACTATATTGCAAATCCTACTTATTTTGACTATTTCATAATTATTTTCTTATTTAAATTAAATTAAATACTCAAAATTATATCATTCGAGTGTTTTAAATTCCCAAATCAACATTAAAAATCAACTTAAATGTTTAAACTTAATGGTAAAAATCCAGGTTGTTACAATGACCATAAGCAAGTCAAATACCCAAACAACAATCAAGTTAACAAGACGATAATAATATATTGGCTGTCAAATCTTTGATATAAAAAGGTGAGGTTTACTAACCTTAAAATTACTCAAACCGAATCTAACTTCACTATAACTTGAATCAACACCAGAAATTGCAATTTCGTTATTCAAGTTTGAATTTTGAAGGCTTCTTGCCAAAATGGCTTGGCTTAAATCCTTTTCGGATCAACCATAAAGCCTATATGCTCGGCCTTAGTCATATGAACATGTGGACTTAGGTTATCAACTAATTCCACAAAAATTCAAGCCTAAAAATTAACGTTTGGTTTGTTGATTTTGGTTTATATTTTCAGTTTTCAATTTTGAAAAACACTAAAAACATGTCCCTTTTATCATTTTCAAAAAATCATTTCAAAAAATCTATCATTTTTCAAAATAGGCCCAACAAAGAAAACTGAAAACAGTTTTTTCTTCTTTTCCCCGTTTTCAACCCAAATGAAAAATTGAAGAACCAAATCCCAAAATGAAACCAAACACATTAAAAAGCTTACTCATTTTCTGGCAGCACTATTCCTCTTCTTCGTTTTCATCGGTCTTAAAAAAAGGAGATAAAATTGCAACTTTTTGCTTCTTTCATGCCTACTTTGATTCAATTGAACTAGTTCATCAAGTTTTCTATTTCACAACGGCTCCTTCTCTTTGGCATGGGTTAGGGTTTAATTTTTTTATTCGAGCTACTTCTGTTTCAACTGCTATATGGTAACTTCTGCCAATCTCATTTTGTTTCGTGCTTTTTCAAGTACTTGCTTGGGAATTTTTTTCTACTATGTTTGTATGTCTAAAATGGTTCAACTCTGTTTCATGCAAAGTTTTAATTAGGAACTATTTTAGGCTGTTGATGAATTTTATTGTGGGCTTTGGTCTGATATAAACTAGAAATTTGCGGCACATGTAACTTGCACCGATTTAAGTTATTAGCTATGTTTTGTATTGAAACATATGATGTTGACTAAGCATGAAAAAAATCGTGCAACATTGGTGTCTTTTGTTCCTAAAGGAACGAACATATAATACACTTCCCTGTTATAGTTGAGTGGATATACATATGTTATAGTAGTAGCTTTGCTTAGGGGTCATGGCATGGTGTATATGTTAAATCCTTGTACATGGTGAGGTGTTATGTCATTGATATCTGACAACATATAAGTGGACTTAACTTATTTCCTTTACTTTCTTTTTCCTTTTAATCTGAGTTTGGTTCTCCTGGATGAGGGATGAAACTCGTTTCATATACCAAAATAAATCTTTGACAACATATAAGTGTCTTTTGTTAAAGATTGACCCAGTTTGGTTGACATGTAAATGTTGCATATGTAAATAGCTAGTTATTCTCTAATATAATATGTGTCTCCCTCTAATGTTTGTTACTCAGTTGTTGCTTTGGTAGAAAGGAAAGTGCAAAGGATACTTCTATTTCTCTAGATGATTGTAAATGTTAACGCCATTATACTATACAGAGCGGTGTTACTATTGTTTTCTTCTATTTCACATGCATGTTTCAGTTGAGTATCAGATTATGACTACCAAAATTTTCCCTTTTGTGGAGACAGAAACAAAGGGAGCGTCTGCTGTCATTACAAGAATGAGACTATTATATTAGTGAGATATATGAAGATGTTATTTCTTGGTGTATTGAGGCTGTGATTAACTGCTCTTTAGATAATATGAATTTGAGATGCAATTAGTCTCTTACATGCTATAGTGGTGCTTGTATATAGGGTGTTTTGATTTTGGCTTTAATTCAGCTGATACAAGTAGATATCAAGCTGGGGTTCATCTATATTTAGATAAGAGAATTTGGTTTTGAATGTTAGAATTTTCTTAATTATTCAATCTTTCATGATTAATGATTTACAATTCAATTGAATAGTCCTAGGGTCACCAATATCGAATATTTCACAAACAAAAGGGAAAAACTTAATAAGATCTGTTATTTAAGATGACATACCTTGATTAGCACCGGAAGATGTAATGGCTGTCGTCTTCTTTTTTTGACTTCTAATGTTTACTCTTCTTCTTATAATTCAGTTTCTCTCTCTTACTTTATTTCCTTATGTGTTTCTAGATGGATAAGAATACAACTCTTTTCTTTCGGAGAGAAAGGACCTAATCCTTTATATAACATTTAACTCTAAATCTAGTATGTCCATCATATACCAATTCAATGCTTAAGATTAATCACAGGCCTAACGTTATAAATATTAATGGTCTATTTATGTACTAATTATCGGGTCATATTAAGATTAGAAATCGCATAACGGAAAATGAAACACTTTATTTAGGACCTAATTAATAGGGTCATATTAAGATTAGAAACCGCATAACGTTTTTTTAAAGCAAAAACGTGTGATCTTCTAAAAAGAAGAGAGCGCGCGCACACACACACACACATATATATATATTTATTACAAGAAAAAAAATGTGTACAATAACCACCAACAAGTCTGATAGGGAATCAAAAAACAACACAACACAAGATGTGACTAAATGTATGTATAGAGAAGTAGATAGATGAACTCCAGATAAACCACCGCCCATCATACTTCAAAATCGAGTTCCGGCTCGACCACCACCCGATAATGAAGTATATCGACTTCTATACAATACACTAGTCCTGCCAAACCAAATACAACAAAACAAAAGAATGAGGCATCACAATAAAACTTTCCAAATTGCACACTAAAAATTACCTAAGCAGAAATCATCAACGAACCAGAGCAGCTCTCCAATAAGCACCATAGCTACAATCAACTACTTGTTTCCTGAAAAAAGACTAGCCAAACCATAAGCAATCATCACATATGCATATGAATATATATATATATATATATATATATCCAAAGATATATATAAATATATCCATATAAATATGTGATAAAGAAAAAAAAAGTAAAGAAAAACAGAGACAAGTAGAAAACACAAAAAGAAAAAGTCAATTACAAATGCATAATCTATTATGACTAAAGTACATATTTAATCTAATGAACAGACTCAAAATAATCCTAACCTTAATCAAATATCTCTCAAAGCGAGAATCACTATATAACTTATAGTGAGGGTTAGACATCCAATCCAGACTAAAAGAAGTAACCCTAACAATTAGTTTATCAATAGGGCCAAAATTAGCATGGATCAATCTCTGATTTCTCTCCAACCAAATGAACCAACTAATAATAGTAATTAAAGAATCCAACACATATCTATGTTTGAAATCAAAAACAAATGTAAAGAAATTCCAGTAAAAATCACAGTTACTGAAAGAATTGGAACAATTAAAAACAAATATTATTAAAACCATATTAAGAATATAATTGGTAATTGAGCAAGAGAAAAATAAATGATCAACATTCTCATCCACTATACTACAAAAACAACACTAAACATCAAAAATAATAATTTTCTTCTTTAATTAATCCACCATATTAAGTTTCTTATGAATAATCAACCACGTAAGAAATTTTGCTTTAGGCGGAGAATTAGACTTCCAAAGAACCTTAAATAAAAGCATAGAAACACCAGAAAAATTAAGAAACTTATACATAAGACTTAGAAGTATACTGATGACTCCGTTCAAAGCCCCAATAGATATTATCACCATTATTATCTATATGATACAAAGATAACTTTGCCCGCAGTAAGGCGAATTGCCTAAACACTGACCCTTCTAAAATATTATCAAAGGTAAATTCCCATGGGGGATCTAAACTATCCCTATAAACATCAATAATCAAAGCATTCCTAAAGCAGCAATTCTCAAAAAGCTCACGAAATTCAATCTTAAGGGGTATACGAGAGATCCAAGAATCATGCCAAAAGTAAGTTATATTACCTGAATGAACAGTCAGCTTACAACCTAAGTTAAAAAAAATCAAAACATTTAAAGATAGAATTCCAAAAATGAGATAGTCTATTAATCCAAATATAACTAGAATCAACTATAAATTTACCCCTAGCATAATAAAATTTGTAAACTATTAGCTTCCAAGTAGACATCACTTCTGGGCTCCTAAATTTCCATAACCATTTGGCTGATAAGGAAGAGTTAAAATTATATAAATTAATGATCCCTAGACCCCCATCTTTCTTGGATCTATAGCAAACATCCCACTTAACTAAACACTTATAACTTCTACAAAATCTATGTCCCCTCCAAAGGAAATTATGCCTAATTCTGTCTATTTTCTCAACTACCCATTGAGGAAATCGATGAACGACCATCCAATTAGTAGGAATAGCAGACAACACAGAGTTGACAAGAACTAATCTACTAGCTCTTGATAAAAATCTATTATTCCAACCTGATAATCTATTATTAATCTTATCTATAATAACTAACCAATCATCATGCTTAAGCTTAGAAGGCCTAATTTTAAAACCCAAATAATAAAAGGAAATTTCATAGAAGAACAATTTAAAGTAGCCGCAACAAGATTCTCTACATTGTCAAAGTCATTAAGAACCATAATAGAACTCTTATCAAAATTGATTCTGAGACCAGATAACATCTCAAAACAATAAAGAATAAACTTCAAAGCAATAATATGCTTGGGTAAGTGAGAGGAAAATAATAATGTATCATCAGCAAATTAAAGAATAGATAATTCATTGTTAAAAACCTCATCACCAACAGCACCCAAGACACCTAATCTCACAGCTCTCTTAATAATTCTAGTGAAAACATCAACTGCGAGATTAAACAGAAGAGGTGATAAAGGTTATCTTGTCTAAGACCTATTTTAGATTGAATTTTCTTACCAATAACACCATTGACTACAATACTAGAACACCCAGATTTGAGCAAAAGCATGATCCAATTGATCCTTCTAACACTAAACCTCTAGCTAAACATAACTCGCAAATTAAGTCCCAGGCAATTGAATCAAAGGCCTTCTCAAAATCAATTTTCAGAATAGCACAACAAAAATTATCCTTACAACAAACATTTATATACTCTTGAACCACGGTCACTCCATCAACTATGTTCCTACCTTTGATAAAGGCAGATTGGGCACAATCAATTATATCGTTCATCTTAATGCTAAGCCTATTAGCTAGGACTTTGATTATAATTTTGACAGAACAGTTGATTAAGGAAATAGGCCTAAAATCCTTTAAAGTATTTCCCCTCATAAAAATCATTGAATAAGTTAATAATATAAAATTTCAAGACACCCCAAAATTTCTTATAAAAAAGAATAGAAAAACCATCCGGACCAGGGGCTTTGTCACTTGGCTTATCATTAATAGGCTTCCAAATCTCCTGTTTTGAGAATGGTTTATCTAAATCTACTAAATCAATCTTAGCAGAAGAAGGATAAATGTCATTCCACCTAACATTGACCCTTCTCTTAATCTTAGAACCAAAAACCTGCTTATAATAACTAGTAAAAGCCTCATATAAATCACTTTGAACAGACAATTCCACATCATTAACAAAAATAGAATGAATCAAATTATTACGCCCTCTCTTATTAGCCACACTATGGAAAAATTTCGTGTTATTATCCCCTTCCTTGATCCATTGCACTCGGGCCCTTTGCTTCCACATGACCTCTTCTTTTTCCAGTAACAACTTAGGGTCATGTCTAAAATTGCAAAATTTATCCCTCTCATTGGAATTAAGAATTCTGGACTCACTAATCTTATCTAAGTCTAACATCTCACATATAATCTTGTCTTTCCTAATTCTAACACTACCAAAAATATACTTATTCCAACGCTTTAGAAAAAATCTTAAATTTCCTAACTTCGCAACAAATTTTTTAGCGGAATTACCAATATACATATTATTAAAATAAAACAAGGAATTCCACTTAACAGTAACTGAATTTAAAAAAATAGAATCTAACAGCCACATTTTCTCAAATTTGAAACTATTACTAATGGAAATGTTCAAATCACAAGAAAGAATGATGGGACAATGATCAGAAAATAAGAAGGTAAACCTTTAACTCTACAAATAGAAAACCTATCTTCTACCTCATTATCAATAAAAAAATTGTCTAATAGCGCAAAAGATGGAAAATCTCTCACATTAGACCAAGTAAACGATCTATTATTAAGAGGAATTTCAATTAAATTATTATCTATGATGAAATCATTGAATTCCTCCATATTAGAGAAATCACCTTCTCTAGGTGATCTCTCCCCCAAAAATCTCGTGGCATTGAAATCTCCCTCCACAATCCATTGATTCTGGACAAGATTCCTAAAATCAGAACACTCATTCCACAAAGTTCTTCTCTCTAATTTTGAATGAGGCCTATAAACATTAGTAATACCCAAAACAGAATTATCTACTACAGAAGACAATAAAATATGAAAGGAATGCTCCTTGGGAAATTCCTGAAGGAGCCTAAATTGAATTTCCTTCCAACCAATCATTAACCCCCCCCAGCTACCAATAGACGGTAAACATGCCCAATTTCTCAAACGAGAACCCCTAATCTCAAATAAAAACTAAAATCAGGGTTATTTGTCTTAGTCTCTTGCAATAATGCTATATCAATGTGATAATCCTTAAAAAAAGTTCTAATGTTATCACATTTTTTAGGGTCGTTAATACCCCTAATATTCCAATGACTAATCTCATCATCTCAACGAATTAACCCTCTCTAATTCTCTACTTCTAATAAAGTCTATATCTAACTCAATATCTGGAAAAACAAAATTTGTATCCTCAGCTAGGTGGCATAACTGCCCAGTGGAAAGACTACCTAAAGCAAAGGTGTATAACTACCATAAATTGGAACTATACCTGAGCCCAAATCTGAAGTTCTACCATTAGCATTCGAATCTGGGGACCAACCACAAAGAGATGAGGTTCTAGATCTAATCCTTGCACTGCGACGAACAACACCACTGATGGGAGTCTCTCTCTTACGTCTACCTCTTCTAAACGATGAAGAACCCACTGCTCTGCTAGGAGTGAACTCCAAACTATCAACTAATGAGGTAGCTTCATCCACACTATCCAACCCAATCGAGTCAACTTCTATTGTTCTCAACATGCTAG
The DNA here is from genome assembly GCA_030737875.1 of Allium sativum. Classification (NCBI taxonomy): domain Eukaryota; kingdom Viridiplantae; phylum Streptophyta; class Magnoliopsida; order Asparagales; family Amaryllidaceae; genus Allium; species Allium sativum. The sequence goes on from CM060916.1 coordinate 960,876,940, forward strand.
TCGACCAAGAAAAATCAACACTAGGTCTAGAAGAAATATAACATCCAATCAAAATCGTCTTCCCCAACATAACCAAGCAAGCCGAATTATCCAACCAGATAAAATAAGAATTAAACCCCATAAATCTGCCTCTATCAAAATTACTCACGAACAAAAACTGTGCAAAATCCAACTCTTCAAATATCTCCCCATGCAAGTCTGCAAACCTAGCATCCACACAAAATGATAAAATACTCTGACCATCGCTCATCCCAAAGTCACTACCATGTCTACATAAATCAGCATTCACACAATTAGATAAGCAAGCATAACCAATAACATCACTCCTCACTAGATCCTCACAACCGCCCTCCATATTGGTTTCCCAATTTTCACAGTTTAAATCGGAAGCTAAACCCATAACCCTCTTAGCCTCATCAATGCCCAAATACTCACTCTTAAACTTACTGTTAAACATCTTAAAAGCACTACCCTTACCAGAATCAAACTTATTTTTAGCACAACCGTGACAGTTCAAACCATTCCTACCCCCCATGTTATCAACCCCTCTCACGTTAAAAACTTCCTCATCACCATAATCACACAATATCCCAAAACTATTAAACAATAGAACATTATCCGCAATAGCCCAGTTACCAGAAACAATCACGCCATTACTAACCACCTCTTTAACATTGTTCCCAGATATATCATCCCTTACCACATCACCGCTATCCATATTAATCTCATAACTCTCCACTGTTTCAAGAACCGGTGAGTAAACATCAATATCCCCATTTTGTTTGTCAACTTGATCATGCCCTGTCATCAATTCTGCCATAGAACAACCCCTCATCAAACAGGACCTTTTAGCCTTGATACTACTATCCATACAACTAAGCACAAAAGGATCCAAAAGCAGCACATCAAATCGGCCAAAATTAGCTAAACCCCCAAGATGTAACTCTTGAGTATCCATCCCTGCACCATCTTTATTGGAATAGTCTGAATCCTTCTGTATGAGCTCATCATTTAGCAAACAATCCCTATCTGAGGCATAGTAGAGCCGATCCATTCCAGGTTTACAATTAATTGCAACGTTCACAACATCAAAATAATGCAACATTCCATCCAACAATTTCATCACTCTCATCTTTATATCAGCAAAAGAAAGAAATACCGTGTTCTTCAAAAATATAATATGATTTGTATCCTAACGATTTTTACAAACAAACATTATAAAATTCAATGCTATTTCATTATGCGATGCCGTACAGTATTACTTTTATACAAATTAATACTTTATAGATCATTTTTAGTTAACCCTAAATTTTCTTGATGGATTAAATTATTTGTGGCCTAAGCTATCAAGTGGTGTCGGTTTCATTAAAAATATAAGAAGATTTGTAATTTTTTATTTTACAAAACAGTACAATAAAATTAACATTACTTCATGATATCATGGCATATGATCATATTTTCACAAAGAGTTACTTTACTTGACCCTCTTCTTTCTTTCTAAATTAGATTAAATCGATTTAGACAAGTTACCTTATGAAGTTTGTTTCATCCAAGATATAACATGGTTTTGTAATCATAATGCACACTTACTTACCATCAAGATAAAATTCAACATTGTTTCATAATATGACAGCGTCCAGTGCTAACAACACATATAAATCGCGGATAATCCTAAATCTTTTTTATGGACTAAGTCATTATAAACACAAGCTGCTCGTATGACTAGATTTGTAATCCTAATGCTATCCAATTTGATAGCATTCAACATTATTATATAATATAATTTCATAGTGTCAACTTTACACAAACCACTACTTTACATTTTTTTTTGGCATGGCCGACCGATTTTTATAGTAATCTGTAACACTTATTATTGCAACTAATTACAAAATGTGAACAGGAGTTTGGCAGATTGTCAAACTACTACTAATGGTTTTTAAAGTGGACCGTCCACTACAACTACACAAGCTTACACAGCTGAAGTAAGATTATTTATCTAGTCTACACTAATCTGCAGAACAAACAAATAGAAAAGGCGGGTAGTGACACCCAAATCTGTAGAAGTTCACCAGCATTCTATCACATACCACAGCTGTTGGCCCGTCTTTTGGTAAGGCAGTGACATCACGGATTTCTAGCAATTGGAGTACTTAGGGCTTGAGTACATGCTTCAGAGAACTCAGATTCATTAGATGGAAGTAACGAAATAACTTGGAAATGTTGGTTTTGCACATTTGGATCTCAGGTCGGTATGGTCGGATCGATCTACTTCTCTACTACCAAATTTGGATTAAAGTGATTGGGATTAGTTTCTTGGATCAGAGGATCCCGTGTCGGCGTGCCCGGGTCGGTGCGGATTCACCACCACACCTCATAGCCACCACTCTGGATTTATACTTTCGGGTCGAAACGATTATGCCAACTCGAGTCGTATTGGCCCGAACCCTGGAGTAGTATGTAGACTTATTCCATCTGTTAGTTACGTGGTCAACCTATCTATTCTGGCTCTTATAATACCGGATCGAAGCACACATGTTGCATAACACAAGAAAGGATATTTCCCACGTAATTTGCACTTGTTTAGCAAGAAGAAGGTGGTCAGCTCATAGCCCCTAATTACTCGAATTGTGTGATACATGTCACATACCAAATCGGGATGGTCGCCAAGGGGCACACCGACTCGGAGCCTATCACTCCCTATAAAAACTGTAACAACCCGAATTTTTATAACATGTTAAAACAAGAAATCAGGGCAGAATTAAATTATAAGTTAAGAATCAATGGGAACGGGTTACTCCATTGCGTTCATCTCGAAATTCTGCTTGAAAACGAGTCCGAAATTTCGTAAATCGGAGTCCGTATGACCAAGATATGGCCCATAGAAGATTTCAGAAAATTCAAAATTCAGCCCGAAATTCAAAATCAGCTCCAAACAGATTGGGCGGGAAATTTTCCCGCCCAACCCCAGGTCGAATGGGGAGTCGACCTGCCCCAGCCCAGGTCGACTGCCCAGTCGACTTGGGTGTCGACCTGGGGGTCGACTTCCCTGGTCGGCCATCTTGGCTTGGTGCACCTGTTTGCTCTTTAGGTCTGCTCAGCTAGTCTATTACGAGATTTGATGGTTCAGATCTAAACTAGGGTTAATCCTATGGCCTAAACTTGTCTCTACACCTACAAAAATACCCTAAGACCTAGCCTAAACCACCACAAATCATCCTAACAACTAAATTCTGCCAAAATGCTCCCTAATCATGGCCTCCATCTTCATCTTGAGAGCTTCTAAGGCAAAGGAGCAATCTTTCTTCATTAAATCAAAGGAGCTACTTATTTCTCAAGGCTTTGTGTGGAGCTTATCATTGTTTGGAGATTGCTAGTGTTGCTACATCATCCCTAGAGCTTCTACAACGTCTCTATCTTGTTCTATTTTGTTCTAGTTCTCATAGCCACGATTTGTAAGCCCTACTCTACTCTTAGGTTTAAACTGTGAAATTAATATGAACATGTAGCAAGTTGAAATGGGATTTTTGGTGTAATACTTGTCTTGGGGCTATATTTGTATGCATAGATCCATTTATGACTCTTTTGATCTATGATTGTGGAACTATCATGAACCTAGTACCGTTCATCTTGATTTTTGGGTAGAAAGCTATGAGCTTTATTTGGGGATTATGCATAATGCAACATAGAACCCCTCATAACCTTGATGTTAACGTGCCTATGATGTTGAACTACATGCTACCCACAAGTTTATCACCATATATCAACTATTATCATGTTACCACCTTTGCCTATGATGTTGAACTACTTGCTACCCACAAGTTTATTTGCTAAGTTTGATGTCATACATGTTTTGAGGCCAATAATCCTATATGCGAGTTGTAATGAACACCTTTTCCTCAAATATCATCATGTTTAACTTATGACCAACTTTATCACCTTATGCCCATCTTTGTCATGTTGTTATGTTCCCCTTCTTGATCTATTTGTATTGATGCGAATTTACGTGCGAATGGGAATACGTTATGGGTAGTTAGGAAAACTTGAAATGACATGAAAAACATGACTTGAAATGTGACATGAAACTTGATTATGCTTGAAAACTTGAATGTGGTCATGACATGTAGAAAACCATAAAGTGGCCAACTCGAGGTTGGGTTGAGTTTGTAGTGTAAATTTGTCTGGAACCGCCCGGCCAATCAAGTGGCTACAAACAATAGGACCCAATGTGAGAAGTTGGTCATATCGCGCTTGAAACCCGAGGTTAGACTAGGTTGTGGTGTAAAGCTTCCCGGACCCGCCCGACATATCCAGTAACCACAACAAAGTCTAATGTGAGAGGTTGGGTGCATTAAATTAATTAATGCCACATGTTAGGGTTAAGTCATGAACCACTTGGATACACTTAACCAACTTGATGCATGATTGGATAGGGTTAACCAAACTTAACCCGTTGGAAACCCTAGTTACGTGGTCCTTTTCAGCAGTAACCCTCTTGGATGTATCACGATACCCTAGGGACTAGGCTAGGGCGGGGCACGATTACTGGGCTGATTGTAAGCGACCAGAAAGACGGCAGAGTAGGTGCGCCAGTGTAGGTTCAGGCGGACTATGGTCGTGCACATAGTCCGGAGTTGAATAAAACAGACATGTGCACCAGTAGGTTTAGACTGTGCGTGCTTGATTTGTGTCAGTGGTTAGCACCCTAGGGCTTGATACACCCTAGGGTGGACCTAGCACAGTCGACTACATTCCGTGATTGGGCCGTATGACACCGACACTCGACGAGTTAGGCTTATAGGGAGCCGATCGACTAGACCGTATGGTTGGACCTTGACTTGGGTCATCTCATGATATTGGGCCAAGGGATCATTTCTTGTTTATACTTGACATGGGTTGGAATACTAGTACTATTGGTGCAAAACTAAACCTCGTATATGTGATGCCACACTTGATCTACCTTGTTATCTATTTATCATGCCAGTTAGTTACCGTCTTTATGTTTCATCTCAGTTTCTCATGTTTAGTTAACTTCATTAGTTTTTATACTAATAGTAGGTAGGACTTACCAGTCTTTATGACTGACCCTTTTTCTTTCGCCTCTTTTCTTCCGTTTCCCCCTAGGTTCTCAAGGAGGGGACACTAGTGCTTAGCTTGGACATTTGGCTTGCTTTCTTGACAGCTCATGTACGGTTTGGACTTGAGCTTGCTATGGCTTCACCACATCTATCTTGGGGATAGTTTATTTTATGTTATTTCCAGTTTATGTTTTCTAGACTTATGGTAGTTGGAAAATAATGACTAAGTACTTTGATGTAAGTTGACTCTTTGGTTTTTGAAATGGTTAACTATGGTTTTTAAATTTCTACCGCTGCTTTACTTATTTATTTATCTATGTTCTATCTTGTGATATCTCTGTGCATGTTTACCTAGACAACACCCCTCCAAAGCTAGTGCATTCTCTCGTGAGTGGCCCGGGCGGAGGTGGGGTGTTACATTTGGTATCAGAGCATGAGGTTTACTAGACCAGACAAAAGTTTTAAAAACCCTTTTTGAAAAACTATTTTCAAAGCCAATTAAATATTTTTCCAAGGAAAGTCTAGTTTATTTTAAAAGGCTATTCCCCAAAAGCCATTAGCACTATCCATCGTTTCCTCGTTCTAAATCTATCTTTTCCTTTTTCAGCATGGCCGATCTTAACCTTCCCGAGGGAGTACCCATACTCGGATGGTTCCGAAGGTACTTGGAAGCTAGGGCCAACGATGCGGGCCCAGCAAACACTCCCACTCCTCCTCCCGTACCTGAGGTTCCTCCTCCTCCTCCTCAGCGTCCACAAGTGGATTTCGCGAAGATTTGCAAAGACTTTAAGGCGATGGGTGGCAAGAATTTTGTTGGGACAGAGACTTATGTTGAGGCAAGAAACTGGTTAAAGGAAACTGAAGACCTTTTTGTTATCTTTGATGTAGAAGATCGTAGGAAAGTTCTGTTGGCAGTATGGCTATTGAAAGAGGAAGCTGCTTATTGGTGGGAAGTCACCAACGCTACTAGGCCTATAGAGACTTGGGCCGACTTTAGGATGAGGTTTGGGCTTAAGTTTCTATCATCTGCTGAAGAGAATCTGCAATTGGAGCGGTTTATATCTTTGAAGCAAGGGGACATGACCGTGAGGGAGTATGTGAATAAGTTTAACCAGCTTGCTCGATTCGGTTTAGACATGGTTAACACACCTCAGAAGAAGGCTATACGCTTTGCTCGAGGATTGAATGAGCCATTGCAAGGTTAGGACATGTCTCATATACCCATGGGGGCCACTTTTGAGAGCTTAGTGGATATGGCCTTGCTTCAAGGAGATGATAAGAATGGCAAGAAAGAAGTTAAGCTTAATGAGACTCAAACCAAGAAGGTGGATTCCAAGTGGGGAGGCAGTCAGAACAACCATAACAACAAGAACAACAAGGGTAACAAGGCCAACAACAACAAGGCAAGGGAGACAAGGAAGTGCAACTTCTGTGGGATCACTGGACACATAATCAAAGATTGTAGGAAGAAGAAGAGGAAGTTGGGGGAATGCTTTCATTGCGGAGAGTCTGGACACTTCACTAAGGATTGCCCAAAGAAGCAAGGATAGGGGCAAGGACAGACTCAGCGAGTAGGACCTTCTGGAGGGCAGATGCATGCTCTCAACACTACTCCAGCTCCGGACCGAGGTAGTATTTCTGTAGAAAGCCTTGTTTACATTTCTGGTTTTCCTGTTCGAACTTTATTTGATTCTGGCGCATCGCATACCTTTATTTCTTCTGACATTGTTGAAAGTTTGCACCTAAGTACTAGTCTGGTTGAGGATCCCGTTAGTGTCTCAAATCCAATTGGGGGTTCCGCCCATCTATCTATGATTTGTATGGATTTGAGGATTTCTATCTTGACCGTAGAATTCACATGTAATGCTTATGTTCTCGGGTTCATGGGATACGGGTTGATTTTGGGCATGGATTGGTTGTCCAGTTATGGAGCCATTCTCGATTGTGAGCATAGGGTAGTGAGGCTTATGACTTGCCTTGGCAATACCCTAGAGATTTCTTGTAACCCTCTGCATCCCGTCATGTTATGTTATCTTGAATCCCTCGACTCGTCTATTGACAATCTTCAATCTGTGAGGGTGGTCCGAGAATATCCTGATGTCTTTGAGGAGGTGAAGGGGTTACCCCCTAAACGCGAGATAGACTTCCGTATTTATCTTGTTGATAATGCCAAGCCAGTTTCATTGCCTGTTAGGCACATGGACCCGCGAGAAAGAAGAGAGCTTAGCAAGCAAGTCAAAGAGTTGCTTGAGAAAAATTTCATTAGGCGAAGCATTTCTGAATGGGGTGCTCCTGTGGTATTCGCTACTAAGGCGGATGGTTCGCTTCGTCTATGTGTTGATTATCGCGAGTTAAACAAGTTGACAAAGAAAAATAGGCACCCGTTACCGAGGATTGATGATCTCTTTGACCAGCTTGTAGGTGCTTCTGTTTTCTCTCAGCTCGATCTAGCCACTGGATTCCATCAACTTAGAGTGGCTGAGGATAGTATTGACAAGACTGCGTTTAGGACTCCAGATGGATTCTTTGAATGGCTCGTCATGCCGTTCGGTTTGACTAATGCACCCGCATACTTCGTTGATTTGATGAGTAGGGTGTTTAGGGAGTTCCTTAACAAGTTTGTTGTTGTCTTCGTGGATGATATTCTGATCTTCTCTAAGGACGAGGAAGAGCATGTTACACATGTCAAGGAGGTTATAGATACGTTTAGAGCTCATCAGTTAAAAGCCAAGTTCTCCAAATGCCATTTTTGGAGAAGGGAAGTTCGGTTCCTTGGGCATATAGTTTCTAAGCAAGGCATAGTTGTGGATCCCGGTAAAGTAGTGGCGGTACAAGATTGGAAAGTTCCGAAAAATGCAACTAAAGTGAGAAGCTTTCTCGGTCTGGGAGGATTTTATAGGAAGTTCATTAAGGACTTCGCTAAGATTTCAGCCCCTCTTACTAAGTTAACGAAGAAGAACTTAGTCTTTGCATGGGACTTAGAGTGTGAGCTTGCTTTTCAAAGGCTCAAGAAAGCCCTCACCACAACTCCAGTTCTAGCATTACCCGATGGAGGGAAGTCGTTTACCGTGTACACCGATGCATGTGGCACGGGATTAGGCGTTGTCCTGATGCAAGAAGGGAGAGTGATATGCTTTGGGGGTAGGCAACTCAAAGCTCATGAGAAGAACTACCCTACTCATGATTTGGAGTTAGCGGCGATCGTCTTTGCACTCAAATCTTGGCGCCATTATCTTCTAGGTGAAAGGTTTGAGTTATATACTGATCACAAGTCGCTCAAGTACCTCTTCTCGCAGAAAGATTTGAATCTAAGGCAGCAGAGGTGGATGGAATTCTTGGCGTCATATGACTTCGATATAGCTTATACCCTTGGCAAGGGTAATGTTGTGGCGGATGCGCTAAGTAGAAGAAGGTTGACTTTGAGTCCCTTGTTTGTTGAGATGAAGAGCCTAGAGTTCTTGGCAACCTTTGATTTTACACCTGCTGTTGAGTCGATGACTGGTTCGTTAGCATCCCTTGAGCTTAGACCTACACTTCTTGATCAAGTTGGGGCTTCACAGAGGGAAGACCCGCAGATAGTCGAGATCATGGATAAGTTGATTCGGGGTGAGACGTCAAGTCACCTCGCTAGATATATTATTGATGACAAGGGGTGGCTAAGGCGTGATGGAAGACTATGTGTCCCACAAGTGGGAGACTTAGTAAATAAAGTTCTTGAGGAGGCGCATCACTCGAGGATGACCATACATCCCGGAGGGGATAAGATGTACCGGGATATGAAGCGCATTTTCTTTTGGGATGGGATGAAAAGGGATGTTGCAGAGTTGGTTTCTAGATGCATTGTTTGCCAACAAGTAAAGGCCGAGTCAAAGAAGCCCGGTGGGCTACTGCATCCATTGGAGGTCCCGCAATGGAAGTGGGAAAGTATCTCTATGGATTTTGTTGATGGATTGCCGAGATCAAGGAAGGGGAATACTAGCATATGGGTCATAGTGGATAGACTCACGAAGAGCGCTCATTTCATTCCAGTGAAGAGAAAGAGGACCGCATCATGGCTAGCATCTGTTTATCTTCGAGAGATAGTGCGATTGCATGGAGTTCCTTCTAGCATAGTGAGCGATCGTGACCCAATCTTCACTAGCCAATTTTGGAATAGTTTGCAAGAAGCGATGGGTACGCGATTGAATCTAAGTACAGCCTATCACCCACAGACTGATGGTCAGACCGAAAGGGTGAATAGGGTACTAGAAGATCTGTTGAGGCTATGCATTCTTGACTTTGGTGGCACTTGGGAAGACCACCTTCCCCTCATAGAGTTTGCTTATAATAACAGCTACCAAGCAAGCATAGGGATGGCACCATTCGAAGCTTTGTATGGGAGGCCGTGCAAGTCACCAACATATTGGTGGGAGACGATGGGTAAGCTTATACTTGGGCCCGACATGATAAGGGACACATCCGAGAAGGTTGAGTTGATTCGAAGGCGGATGAAAACGGCCCAAGACAGACAGAAATCCTATGCAGACAAGCGAAGGACAGACTTAGAGTTTGAAGTTGGAGATATGGTCTTTGTGAAGGTTTCTCCCTTACGAAATGTGGTTCGTTTTGGAGCAGTTGGAAAGCTAACACCAAGGTTCGTTGGACCCTTACCTATCATCGAGAAGATTGGGCAAATGGCTTATAGGGTGGAATTGCCCGAGAAGCTGGCTGGAGTGCACAATGTCTTTCATGTCTCGCATCTCCGAAAATGCCTACATGAATCAGCCGAAGTAGTTGAGCCTAGCATTCTTGAAGACGTGGAGGTAGAGAAAGAGGCAACCCTGAGGCGAGCTCCGATTCGTATCTTGGGAACGGAGATCAAGAAGCTGAGGAATCGAGAAGTCAAGTTAGTAAAGGTTCAGTGGAGTGAAGCCGATGAAGATGCAACTTGGGAAACCGAGGAGAATATGCGTGGGCTTTATCCATTTCTTTTTGAGGGTACATTCTCGATCTCTTTTCCTAGTTAGCATATCTTTCTTTTACTATCCATGGTTATCTTGTTATTTCGTTAATCTTGTCATGAGAACCTTAGGTAGAAACCCTTTGGATGAAACATGTATTTGAAACATGTTATGCTTGATGGTTGCAAATGGTTGCAAGTGTTTGCAAGTGGTTACTTGTGGATGCATGATACACGTTAGGCACTAAGATCAGCTCACACACTTTCATATTGCATATGCATGAGTGTTTATGCTTATTCATGGATGAAACTTGTTATGCTATCACGTGGATGTTGCATATGATTGAATGTTATGTGCACTCATGTAGAGATTATAAATTATGTTAAGAATTTGCATACATTTGGACTCATTTCACTAACATATTCTGTATTAAGGAGGTTTACTGAGTCAGTAACCGCCTGATTTTCACATTAGATAGGTGCATATACACACACTTTTGCATATGTTCATACAGCATTAGAATTCATTTAAGGACAATGATTACTTGTGGATGATGTTTTGGGTAGATGGATGATGGATGGTAGGATACGTTCTTCCTAACTTGGAGATTTCGGGGATGAAATCCTTTAAGGTGGGGAGAATGTAACAACCCGAATTTTTATAACATGTTAAAACAAGAAATCGGGGCAGACTTAAATTATAAGTTAAGAATCAATGGTAACGGGTTACGCCATTGCGTTCGTCTCGAAAGTCTGCTTGAAAACGAGTCCGAAATTTCGTAAATCGGAGTCCGTATGACCAAAATATGGCCCATAGAAGATTTCAGAAAATTCAAAATTCAGCCCGAAATTCAAAATCAGCTCCAAACAGATTGGGCGGGAAATTTTCCCGCCCAACCCCAGGTCGACTGGGGAGTCGACCTGCCCCAGCTCAGGTCGACTACCCAGTCAACTTGGGTGTCGACCTGGGGGTCGACTTCCCTGGTCGGCCATCTTGGCTTGGTGCACCTGTTTTCTCCTTTGGGTCTGCTCAGCTAGCCTGTGACGAGATTTGATGGTTCAGATCTAAACTAGGGTTAATCCTATGGCCTAAACTTGTCTCTACATCTATAAAAACACCCTAAGACCTTGCCTAAACCACCACAAATCATCCTAACAACTAAATTCTGCCAAAATGCTCCCTAATCATGGCCTCCATCTTCATCTTGAGAGCTTCTAAGGCAAAGGAGCAATCTTTCTTCATTAAATCAAAGGAGCTACTTATTTCTCAAGGCTTTGTGTGGAGCTTATCATTGTTTGGAGATTCCTAGTGTTGCTACATCATCCCTAGAGCTTCTACAGCGTCTCTATCTTGTTCTATTTTGTTCTAGTTCTCATAGCCACGATTTGTAAGCCCTACTCTACTCTTAGATTTAAACTATGAAATTAATATGAACATGTAGCAAGTTGAAATGGGATTTTTGGTGTAATACTTGTCTTGGGGCTATATTTGTATGCATAGATCCATTTATGACTCTTTTGATCTATGATTGTGGAACTACCATGAACCTAGTACCGTTCATCTTGATTTTTGGGTAGAAAGCTATGAGATTTATTTGGGGATTATGCATAATGCAACATAGAACCCCTCATAACCTTGATGTTAACGTGCCTATGATGTTGAATTAAATGCTACCCACAAGTTTATCACCATATGTCAACTATTATCATGTTACCACCTTTGCCTATGATGTTGAACTACATGCTACCCACAAGTTTATTTACTAAGTTTGAAGTCATACATGTTTTGAGGCCAATAATCCTATATGCGAGTTGTAATGAACACCTTTGCCTCAAATATCATCATGTTTAACTTTTGACCAACTTTATCACCTTATGCCCATCTTTTTCATGTTGTTATGTTCCCCTTCTTGATCTATTTGTATTGATGCGAATTTACGTGCGAATGGGAATACGTTATGGGTAGTTAGGCAAACTTGAAATGACATGAAAAACATGACTTGAAATGTGACATGAAACTTGATTATGCTTGAAAACTTGAATGTGGTCATGACATGTAGAAAACCATAAAGTGGCCAACTCGAGGTTGGGTTGAGTTTGTAGCGTAAATCTGCCCGGAACCGCCCGGCAAATCCAGTGGCTACAAACAATAGGACCCAATGTGAGAAGTTGGTCATATCGCGCTTGAAACCGGAGGTTAGACTAGGTTGTGACGGCCCGCCCCGCACCAACCGACATTTACTCCAAAAGTGCGTTGTACACATGTCCAGTTAGCACGGAACGGTCGCCAAAGAAAGGAAAGAAGGGAATGAACTAATCAAGGAACCTGTAGAATATCTCACAGCGCATGGAATAAAATATAATAATAATATACTTGACATAAAACAGGTGAGACAGTGCATAAGCTGATAACTAAAATCAACATAAATCATCAGAGCAGCGGAAATCCAAGTACAGCTTATTACAATCTTTTCAAATTTACTGTCTCTAACAAAAGAAAGCTAAAGTAGAAGATGCGCCACCAATGCCCAAGCAGCGATCTTCAACAACACAGGGAGAATACTATATATATATTACGTGGAAGCCTCCTGCTCGTCTCCAGATCATCTACCCGTGCATCACCAGCTAACCTGTCTCTAGTATGCTCGTGTGAGCACACAGAGTAATAAGAGGAGACATAAAACTCTGGGTCAGACATAAAGCCTGGTATGAGCGATAAGCATCTAAACAGAAAATAACAGGTATACTAAACCATACCTGAACCTGGACCTGCAACCAAAGAGTTAGTACCACATACCGTACAGTACTCTAAGGTGCCATAATAAAGAGTGTAAGAATACGGGGGTGGGGTGTGCATGTCATAATGATAGCAAACAAATCAACCATAGCAACCATCCTCACATCTCTCACTCAGTGCGTAAAGCATACGATATCTACCACTTTGGAACAGTAGACAAATTGAGGTAACGACGAATCCCGACTTGTAGAAACCCTGCTATGACCAAGCTAAACACATGGAGTCATGACCAAACATTTCAATGACCCACCACATTGGTCGTAGCCCTTGGTCCTACCAATGCCATAATGGCCCTGAATCCGCCTTCGCACCTCCTACCATAGTGGCCCAGAGCTATAGACATCGATAACCCCTTAACACGCGTCCCGCAGCAAAGCCCAATCATGAAGCGAACTCGCTGATTCCCATCTAAATCTTGAGCTCTAACTTCTCATTTGGACTTCCTTTGCATCTCGGGTTTTGGTCGAATTGGAGTGGGTCTTCAGAAGAATTGTCGCGAAGCAGTAATAACCCACGTACGGTTCGGTGCTCCTGGTCTAGCCCGGTTCGGTTCGGTGTAACCTCCCTACTCGGTTCGGTTCGGTGGTCCTAGTCCATGCCTGAGTCAATGCTCCATCTCTTCTCGGTTCGGTTCGGAAGTGTAGTGCCTATTCTCCAATCCTGTTCTTCTCCGTTTGCCCGATCCGCTCCCACGTTTCTTCACGTATTCCGATCCGATCCCCACTTGCTGTCTGATTCGCGTGGCTTTCCCTCTTGCTAGTCCTCCAAAGAGTTTACTTCCGATCCGAGCCCTGCGTCTCCAAGCCGATCCGATCTGGTCTCCATTATTCTTCCGATCCGATCCGCTTTCTCTTACTCCGGTCCTGCTCCATAGTTTCGATCCGATCCCCCTTGTCCACTCCATCTCTAAGTAAACGGCCTTCCTTCTCGCCAAGCCTCCTCCAGTGACAAGTCCCAATCCAGTTCGGATTCCCTTGGTCAGTTCACTAATCCGATCCGACCCCTGCTCCGATCCGAACCGGTTCGGAACCTGCACATTTCTGCAACTTTCCAGCGAGCTTTCTACGCCATTCGACGACGTTTTCGACCAAATTAACTATTCTCATCAATCATAAAACATACCATAGAGTCATAGCAACATGGAAGAGCAACCACAAACACCAAAACCATGAATTTACATGTCAAAATGGATCAAAGATGCCCAAAATCCTATTTTTCCCTTAAGCATGATTAAATAAGACTAATCATAGAATTAATAAAACTTAACTAAATCGAACCAAATTTCTAACAGAGGCATAAAATATTATTTAAGAATTTCTAAACATTTTTCCAGAATTTATTGGTGTATAAATTCGCTAATCTTCACTAATTACCCTTAGTTACCGTAATTAGTGCAAAAACTATGCAAATCACTCACCTTGGCCACAAAATAAAACACCAAATCTGAAATACTCTCTGTTTGGGTCGAATTCCTATGTATAGCAGCAGATCCAACCTTGCTTTGTTGCTATTTGGCCTTGTTTTGATGTAGTTTAGGCTTAATCTTCACTAAAAATGGGTTTTGGAGTGGTTTTAGAGGATGGAAGCCATTACTAAGGTCTCAAGAAGGTTTGTGGCGGCTCAAAACTGAAATGGAAATGATTTCCTAACCCTAATCAGTCCTCCTATACCTCTAAACCCGAAATCCCCCTCTTGGCCGAGCTGCTAATCACCCGGTTAAGCCCAATTAAGCTGTTTTTCACCATCTGAAACTTGTTTCAGCCATATCTCCCAAACGGTGAGTCCGTTTGGCTAATGTGACCACTCTACGGAAAGAGAAACCATCATCCGGAGCCAATGAAAGTGATTTCAGGTCAAAATTCATTTCCAGTCAAAAGTTATGGCCAAAACAGTGCCAACTAGGGGTAAAATGGTCATTTAAAAATCGGGAAAAATCATGAACATGGGAAATGACCCCAATAGTCGTCTCCCAAAGTTACATGACCATACGACTTCGTATGTGAAAGAAATAAATATCCTACGATCCTATGATGCGTAAGATACGGGTCGTTACATAGGTTGTGGTGTAAAGCTGCCCGGACCCGCCCGGCATATCCAGTAACCACAACAAAGTCTAATGTGAGAGGTTGGGTGCATTAAATTAATTAATGCCACATGTTAGGGTTAAGTCATGAACCACTTGGATACACTTAACCAACTTGATGCATGATTGGATAGGGTTAACCACACTTAACCCGTTGGAAACCCTAGTTACGTGGTCCTTTTCAGCAGTAACCCTCTTGGATGTATCACGATACCCTAGGGACTAGGCTAGGGCGGGGCACGATTACTGGGCTGATTGTAAGCGACCAGAAAGACGGCAGAGTAGGTGCTCCAGTGTAGGTTCAGGCGGACTATGGTCGTGCACATAGTCCGGAGTTGAATAAAACAGACATGGGCACCAGTAGGTTTAGACTGTGCGTGCTTGATTTGTGTCAGTGGTTGGCACCCTAGGGCTTGATACACCCTAGGGTGGACCTAGCACAGTCGACTACATTCCGTGATTGGGCCGTATGACACCGACACTCGACGAGTTAGGCTTATAGGGAGCCGATCGACTAGACCGTATGGTTGGACCTTGACTTGGGTCATCTCATGATATTGGGCCAAGGGATCATTTCTTGTTTATACTTGACATGGGTTGGAATACTAGTACTATTGGTGCAAAACTAAACCTCGTATATGCGATGCCACACTTGATCTACCTTGTTATCTATTTATCATGCTAGTTAGTTACCATCTTTATGTTTCATCTCAGTTTCTCATGTTTAGTTAACTTCATTAGTTTTTATACTAATAGTAGGTAGGACTTACTAGTATTTATGACTGACTCTTTTTCTTTCGCCTCTTTTCTTCCGTTCCCCCCCAGGTTCTCAGGGAGGGAACACTAGTGCTTAGCTTGGACATTTGGCTTGCTTTCTTGACAGCTCATGTACGGTTTGGACTTGAGCTTGCTATGGCTTCACCACATCTATCTTGGGGATAGTTTATTTTATGTTATTTCTAGTTTATGTTTTCTAGACTTGTGGTAGTTGGAAAATAATGACTAAGTACTTTGATGTAAGTTGGCTATTTGGTTTTTGAAATGGTTAACTATGGTTTTTAATTTTCTACCGCTGCTTTACTTATTTATTTATCTATGTTCTGTCTTGTGATATCTCTGTGCATGTTTACCTAGACAACACCCCTCCAAAGCTAGTGCATTCTCTCGTGAGTGGCCCTGACGGAGGTGGGGTGTTACAAAAACCAGCTTTTGGAACTTAGAAGAGGATCGACTTTTTTCTATTACTTCCCACGCAAGGACTTTGCAACTAAGGGAAGCCAAACTGCATATACAATGCAAGGATTTTGTGTTGATCAAATCACTTCTTTCCTTACATTCTTTCATGCAAATGTACTGTGTCTTATAATCTGATAGTATAACAATAGATTATAAAGTGGACGTAGGCCCGGATTGTCGAATCACTATAAAAACTCTTGCGCGTTCCTATTATTTTATTTGGTTTTTGCCTTTTTTGGCTTTGATTATGAAAGTATTATCTATGATTTGTGTACGGATTGAGCATTTAGGGGTTGATCGTCAAGTGAACCATTTCTGACGTCAACACTTTCGTGCACTAGGAAAGGGAACACAACTCTTGAATTGCTCTGGAATCAGATTGCTAACTTTAGGATTTGAAGATAGTGAAACGGAAGAAGGATAGAACGTCTTCCTATACTCATGCTACTAGCAATGCAGGCGCTGGAAACGGGGGAAGTCAGGAGGCTTCCTCTCACGAAGATCCATCCATCTACCTAACCAGAGAAGAGATGGATCGCGTATTGGATGAGCTATGATCACGGATGGAGCAGAAGGATGAACTTCTCCGTAAATAAGAAGAGATAATAGATTATTTCTTTTCAAGATTCCAAGAATCACAACGACCAAGAGGTCAAGGTTTATGCCTGAGGGAAGGAACCAGCTATGCAGCCCCCACGCACACTAGAGAAATCAACAACAAGCTAATATGGTAGCGGTAACATCTCAACCAGTAGGCTTACCCCAGCTCGGGTTGGTAGAAACCCCGGATTGACCAAGGGTCCCTACCGACTCGGGCATGACAGGGGGCATCCGCCCTCAATCTGATGACATACAACGTGACACTTCTGCTTGCAATATCCTGGATGAAAATATTAGACAAGCTCAAGCTAATAATATTCTAGATAGGAGTGGCAAAAAAGCTATAGGAATTTAGATCGGTAATACCAACGTGGGTCGACTCGGCTATACCGATCTAAGGTATACCGATCTGGCTTTAGGAGCCATGGATGAGCTTCCACCTACTGCAACACTTCATGCTGGAGCATAAGCGCTGCATTAAATAATTGGCAACAATTTCTCGGGAATGGAAATCGAATCACGTACGCTGATGTGATTCGATGGTTTATAAGAGAATCACCTCAAGATGACGTGGATATAGTCAACCGAAGCTCATTCACTTGGGAAATCCAGAACTCCCGTAACCCACTTGACTTCAAACTATTAGTTTTAGAGGATTATGATGGAAGGAAGGATCCTACTGTTAACCTAATGCGCTTCATGGGCCACTTGGAAGTGCTATCGGCATCGGATAGAGTCATGGCTAAGTGCTTCCCACTATACTTGACGGATATCGCTGCTATGTGGTTTCGACAGTTGGAAACAGAATTGATCAATAGTTGGAACGTATTGGTTGCCAAATTTATCGAGTAGCTTAGGGTCAATATCACTCGACCCAAAAACTTCATGTATCTTACTTCTTTTAAGAAAAGGTGCAAAGAAACTCTGCACTCATTTCTAGAAAGGTTTTACGCAGCGATGACATCGGTAGATTGACCGGAACCATCCATAATGTTGATGGAAGCCATATCCGGTATCTTGGATAAAACACGCTTTAAGGTTTTCCTACAACGGGATTCACCGAGGTATCTTGGCAAGTTCTACTTTGAAGCATATAGATTTCTACATGAGGAAGACGCTAATGTCAGGAAGGATGTTCTCAAAGTCAACATGGATAAGGACGGAGGACCGTCCCACTCTGGAAAGAATAAGGATAAAGGAAAAACCTGGCTAAGGATAATCGAAATGTTCGGGTTTGAAGAGAGTCAAAGTTCGAAAAGTACGCTATGCTCAATTCTTCGCTAGAGGATATCTACTTGGATGCAAAAAATTGCATTTCTTACCCAAAGCCTCCTAAGAGAAAGCCAACACAACATGAATCAGAATCTGCAAACTTCTTCCTATTCCACGAACTGGCTGGTCACACCATCAACGAGTGTAGGCATTTATGGGACTTTATCGAGGAACGGTTAAGATATGGATAGATGACCAAGTACGTCAATCTACCACCAGTATCATTAGAGGCATTTCCACCTACTGCTCCCCGAAGATGGAATAATCATGGACCAAGCAATCGCTGGATCATCATCGATTGATCTGGATTGCATCACATTGGATTTCTAAATATCTTAGGATAAATGTTTTTGTTTCTGTTTGTTTTTAGTTTCTCGAATGACAACGTCGACTCACCCATGCACGGGGACTAGGATTTGATCCTTAGGCATGCTTTGTGCTCGATAACAAAACAATCCAAAAATAAATGGCTAAGTTGATGCACTTAAGTATGGGATTAGGATTTAATTCCTGGGCGTTCTCTACATCCAACAATAAACACATCAGGATTTGTTTTGGTTGTGTAATGGACTTAGATTTAGTAAAATAGATTTCCAAGCATGAATAATCTTGAAGTACTTAATTATCTTTTCAGGATGTGACAGAGCTACTTAATCAGGATTAGAGATGGTTAATCTAGTCTTCCAAGTATGCATTATACCTTTGTGGATGGATTAACTTGTCAGGACTTGGCAAGAAAACTCAATCAAAACTCGAGTATGGATTGTGCTTAGTTTGGATTTTCGGGTATGGATTATGCCTGAAGGATTGAGCTATCTTGTTAGGAATTAACAAGGAAATTCAATCATGGATCGAGTATGGATTATACTCACTGTGATTTTCCAAGCATGGTTTATGTTTGGAAAGGCTAACCAGTAATATCCGGATTTGGCAAAACTATTCACTTAATTTATTTGTAGGTATGGATTATACTTGCAATTGGATAGGCCCGGCGAGGCTGTGAATATCTTGGGTTTCGATTTCTATTATATTACGATCTAGAGTGATCATCAGACTTCTTGGTATTCTGGTCTTCTTATAATATAATTCGAAGTGATCACAACCTTCTTATAATATGGTCCAGCACGACCATGTATTTTTGGTTTTCTATTAGTGCGAACCAGAGTGATCGTGGTTCCTTTGTTTTCTATTATTACTTAATACGCTCCGATGCGATCATGGATTTTTGGATTTTGAATATTGGGTTTTTATGGATTTCTATGGCTTATGGATTATTCAAAATACATCTTCCGCCAAAATATATGTTTTAGGGGCAAAAGTATTGGCCCTCCCTTTGGCAAGGAGGTCACATCACGGATTTCTAGCAATTGGAGTGCTCAGGACTTAAGTATATGCGTCAGAGAACTCAGATTCATTGGATGGAAGCAACATATTAACTCGGAATGGTTGGTTTTGCATATTTGGATCTCTGGTTGGTATGGACAGACTGACCTACCTCCCCACTACTCATTTTGGATTAAAGCGATTGGAATTGATTTCTCGGATCAGAGGATCCCGGGTCAGCGTTCCCGGGTCGGAGTGGATTCACCACTACATCTTATAGCCACAACTCTGGATTTATACTTCCAGGTCAAATTGGTTATGCCGGCCTAAGCCGTACAGACACGGACTTTGAAGTAGTAAGCAGACCTATTCCATCTGTGAGTTACATGGTCAACCTACCTATTCTGACTCCTAAAATACCAGATCGAACCACGCACATGCTGCATAACTCAAGAAAGGATATTTCCCAGGTAATTTTCACTTGTTCAACATAAAGAAGGTGGCCAGCTCACAACTCCTAATCACCCGGATTGTTTGACACATGTCACATGCCGAACCGGGTTGGTCGCCACGTGACACACTTACCCCAAGCCTATCACTCTTTATAAATACCAACTTTTAGGACTTAGAAGTGGATCGGCTTTTTTCTACTGCTTCCCACGAAAGGATTTTGCAGCTAAGGGAGCACATATTCAATGCAAGGATTTTGTGTTAATCAAATCACTTCTTTCTTTACATTCTTTTATACAAATGTATCGTATCTTGTAATCTGACAGTGTAAACAATAGATTATAAAGTGGACGTAGACCTGGAGTGCCGAACCGCTATAAAAACTTGTGTGTTCCAGTTATATTATTTGATTCTCGCATTTTATGGCTGTGATTTTGAGAATATTATTTGTTATTTGTGTATGGATTGTGCACTTAGGGGTTGATCGTCGAGTGAACCATTCCTGACGTCAACAACAGCATAACATCCAGGTAGAATGACGTGAGACACTCACTTACACCACGCAAACCATTTTGCTTCATTCTGTAACTGAAAGGAACAAGTCTAGGAAGAGAAAAAGAAGCAGCAGTTCATCACTTACACTCCAATCAACCCAAAAACCAAACTACTAGATCACCTCAGCACATACAGCCCAAACTAACTCAAACAGGCACTTCATACAAGTCGATACCCACAGGCTAACGGAGGAACACATTCAAAGGCACACGAACAAGTGCCAAACTACAACTACTTCATTGAATATAACCAATCAAAAAGGGATCACAACGCTAAAGATTCACCAAGCCGGTGAATAAGTGCATTGTTTCGCTCAAATTAAAGCAAACTTGGTATAGATTGTGGTTCAGTTGAAAAGAATAGCAGATTAACATGAGTGAAGAAAAGTTGTGAAGTATTAGTGGAATTGTTGACTATAAACTATAAGCAAGTGGGAACACCATGTAAAAAGATGAGACTTCTTCACCTCGAAAGGTTGATCAACCCACTAGTGACTAGCAACTCACTCAATCGAACAACCCCACGGATAACAGTGATAAAATCCATACAACACCATCAACTTCAGAACAATTGCAATTTAAATGGGTCATAGGACATAAACTCCCCAAGAAATAAAGAGGGCAAATAGACTTGGAGACCTTGTATTGCAGAAGATTGCAAAAGCCAGAGTGAGAACAAAAATGGATATGTTGCGAAGCTATTCAATGAGATTATTACCAAGCAAATCATTGGAGACAGCAGGGTACACCGCGCACAAGGCAAGGACGGGTTGTCAGCTCGAGTAGGAGGACGCTATGAGGCGAGATAAAAAAAGATATGAGATTAGGGACAATCAAAGATTTACGAACTCCATCGTTACAGCTAGGGAAAAGCTAGGGAGATTGTGGAGAGAGAAGGAGGTCGAGAAGGGATAAAAGAAATAGGAAAATGATGGCGGTGGCGAAATGGTGAAATGCCCTAGTCCCCAATAGGTGAAAATGAAGGAGTTCTTTTGCTAGATAATGGGAAAATCACTGCTTTACATGTTACTTGTTGATAATCCTAAAAAGATTATATGGATCAAATTTGTTTAAACAGATACTTCCAAGTGGTGTTAGTTTCACCCAAATATCACACGGTTTGTAATTCTAATGCATTTTTCCAATTAATTTGGTAAAGTTCATCATTGTTTTATAATATGATTTGCATATTATTGACTTTACAAAAATTGTTGCTGTAAATATCCCTGTTTGTATGAAATGTCATTCTTTGTTCTTTAGGCTCTTGTTCTTATTCTTCACTATTAATCGTTGTGTTTTAATGGTTAAAATATTTTTTAATAAAAAAGTACTAATTATTTTAAATGAAAATTGATACAAGCAATATCCAAACCTTGTTTTTTCAATTATCTCTTTTATTCAGGGGGGTTTTTATTGTTGTTTTAAATGTGTATTTTATTCAGGGGGTTTAGATTATTGTCTTATAAGTATAAGATCATTGGTTTATTGATATGTTTGGTATGTTTTAATTGACTTGACTGATTAGTTTGACTTGATTGACTTGGTTGATTTGTTAGACTTGATTGGCTTGTTTGACACGATTGGATTTGATGTGTATGTTGAGTGGTTTGTTTGAAATATACTTATACATATATGGGTATTGAATAATTATAATATAACTATATTCATCTTTTTCACATTTCACTACTTCATTTTCATATAATTGTTCTATTATTAGTTTGAGGGTGAGTTTTGTAGTTTTACAACTTTATATGGATGGGTTGAAGTGTAACAACCCGAAAATCTGGGCCAGTTTAAAATTTTTATTTTGGCAATTTTGGCGAATTTTGAATATTTGAAATGAATTATTTTAAATAAAATCGACGAGAAATTTATTTGAATATAATTCCAACGTATATATTATATACGCGTCATCGTTAGAATATAAAAATTTATTTATATTTATAAATAGAATTGAAAATGGCGCGGTAGTTCGATAATTCGATTTCAAACTTCAATTGAATGTACCGGGTGCAAAACAATCCGGATTTTAGTGAAACCAAAAATGATAGGATCTAATTGATAATATCTTTCCAACGAATCCGAAAAATCAAAATTTCATAGCGGGAATCAAAAGATATGTCCAGTTGAAAATTCTGAATAGTCGCTATGGAATTCAGGCCCTTAAAAATGGACATTTTGCAAATGACCTCGGATTTCGACGAAACTAGTTTTGTTAGGACCGTATCGTCAATACGAAGCTAGAAAATATTTTTCTGGAATTTTTCTAGTTAGTATGTGACCCCGGTAATTTGAAATGTACGTTTAAAATTCAATATAGTGATTTAAATGTAGATTTAACGGAAAACTGATTGTAACAGCCGAATCAGCTTACGATACATATCCCATTGAGTTCGGAATGAGGGTAAAACGTTATGGACGGTAGGCGGTGGGCCTCGTTTCGAGGTCGTATGTAAAAGTCAACTTTAGGACGAATAAAATAATTAAAAAAATAAAAATAAAAAAATATATAACTTCCCCTTTTTAACTCTGGCCCCCCATTTATTTTTTTTCTCTTTCAATTCAGAATCGAAAAAAAAAAGGGGATCGGGATCGATCCCCGTGCCACCGTTGCCCTCCCAAGCGGCGCCTTGCGCCGACGAGACCCCCCCAGCCACCCTCCGTCCTCCGATCGAACAGCGCCCAAACCCCCACGCCCAAGAATGAGCCGCCAGTCACCACCAACAGCCCCGACCGCCCCCCCTTTTCTCCGCCTCCCCCATCTTCTTCCTCCTCCTGAAAGAAACCGACGCCTCCTCCAAGTCCCGTCGCCAAAACCCTAGTCGCTGGTAGCCCTCCGTTCGAACCAGAAGCAGAGATGAGTGAAAAGCAGTGAGGTGATTTATTTGCAATTTACAATTAATAAACATTGGTTTATTTCAGATTTTTTTTTTATAGTAAATAACATAGTTTATTTTCAGATTTTAAAATAAAACTGCGTTGTTTATTTTCAGATTTTAAAGTAAAACTGCTTTGAATTTATTTTCAGATGTTAAAGATAATATAGCATTGTTTATCTTCAGTTTTAATTATATAGAATGCATTCAAAAAGAATAGACTTTTTATACAAGAAAAGAATAGATTTTTAGATCAAGATTTGGTTTTTAATTTGTAAAGGGATAAGATTTTAATATGAAAAAGGTTCGATATTTGATATGAAAAAGATTTGGTCTTTAGTTTAGAAAAGATTATATTTTTAAATATAAAAAGATTTGATTTTTGGTAGATAAAGAAACGATTTTTATTTATGGTTATAGATAATAAAAATATAATTTTTATGTTATAGAAAAGGAAAAAAAATATAATCTTTATATTGAAAATGGCGTTACAAAAATATGATTTTTATATATTGAACTTCGAAGTAAAAATATGATTTTTATATATTTAACATCGAAGTAAAAATATGATTTTTATATATTTAACTTCGAAGTAAAAATGTGATTTTTATATATTTAACATCGAAGTAAAAATGTGATTTTTATATATTGAATAGCGAAGTAAAAATTCGATTTTTACATATGTAGAGAATACGGGCAACGAAGATGACGGAGATGCGATAGCGATGAAGATTTCTATCAATGAAGTGCCGTGGAGCTAGGATAGCAATAGGTGAGAATTTCTCACCTTTCAATTTCTTTTTTCTAGTTATATATATATATACTAGGATGCAGACGGTGCTTAGTAGCACCCGACACAATCGTCCACAGACCATGGACTTGTTTGTTTGATTGAAAATTAGTTAGATTATTTGGTTGGAATTGTGTGGTGAAATGAATTGATTTGATTGATGTGTGAATGGCGTGGGCCTTCACTAGACCGGGGATAAGGCTAGGCCTCGTCCCGTTTCTAGTATCGTGCCGTTATGCCGCCGAAATTTTCTAAAAAAAGTTAGAAAAATAAAAATATCATTTTATTTAAAGAATGAACTGAATAGAAATTCATGTGTTGAAATAAAATGTTTTATCGTTAAAAATATAATTTTTAACGTGAATATGAGTAAATGAATATTTATAAACAAATCAGCCGATTTGTTTATATACACTGATTTGACTAATATTGATTGGGTCGATAAATTTTACACATCGCCCAACTGCACAACTAAAATATGTGTTTGATTGTTTGAAACCCCACACGGGTGTTGGGATGAAATTTGAAGTTCACTCATCCTGATTGATTAAATATGTCGATCGATTGATTGACAGGCTGTTATAAGCGTTAGATATCTATATTTGATGCTTATACAGTGTAGTGCACTTTGGTTGATGGTTGATTATTTTTCAATGCTATCATATACATGTGTTGTATGAAAATCCATATAATTAACTTTATATGGTAATTGATCGGGCCTCATTCCAATTTGAAAAATAAAGAATATTATAAAATAAAAGTTCATGTGTTGACAGTACTCATTCATTGAGATTGGTCATGTGTTGAACGAAATATTTTAGTAATAAAATTTACATCTTTATCGATATAAAATAAAAGTTCATGTGTTGACAGTACTCATTCATTGAGATTGGTCATGTGTTGAACGAAATATTTTGATAATAACAACTATTTTGAAAAAGAAATATTTGAAATAGAATATTTGAAAATAGAAATTTATGAAGCCGTGTTGATTAGATTGACGCCATTTTGACGTGAACGATATTTATATCGATTATAACGATTTCGAAATGAATTGAATATATTAGGATTTCGAAATGAAATGAATTGAAAACGATTTCGAAATGAAATGAATTGAAAACGATTTCGAAATGAAATGAATTGAAAACGATTTCGAAATGAATTGAATTGAAAACGATTTCGAAATGAAATGAATTGAAAACGATTTCGAAATGAAATGAATTGAAAACGATTTCGAAATGGATTGAATTGAAAACGAATTCAAATTGAATTGAAAGCGAATTGAAATGAATTCAAATTGAATTGAAATTTGAATTGAATAGAAATGAATTTTAAAACGAATTTATAAAGAAGAATTCAATTTTGATTTGAATTGAAAAGGAAGTTGAAATTGCTTTTGAAACGAATTTAAAACTATTTATATAATTCGTTTTAAATAGAAATCGACGAAATATATATTATATATATTATATATATAATATAATGGCCTGAATAGAACGCGCCGCGCCGCGGCAGTTCGCGAATTTCGACCATTTATTTCAAACGGACATTACGGGAGATCCGACCGTCGGATTCTCCTAAAACCGGAACCGTTGGGTTCGTATCGAAAAGAGCTTTCTAACGAATATTTGAAATTTGAAATCTAACGGTTGGATTTGGAATTATGTCCAAATCAAATTTGAAAAAGGTCGCTGTAAGTGCAGTTCGATGGCCGTTGATGGAAATCGACTGTACGGGCCTTGATAAAATTATTAAAAATAGTAATAATTTATGTAAAATCATAAGAAATGATTTAGAAAGATTTGGGATGAAAAACTCCATATTTGAAAAGATAAAAATAGATTTTTATCGAAATGAACTAGTTTTGAACTAGAAATATAATTCTATTTATTTTTAAATAAATAAATTGAATTAAAAAAAAGGGTTTTGAAAATAACCAAAATATCCAATGATTGCATTGGAGTGGATTTGAATCGAAATTGTCTTCGGAATATTTCGATGTCGGAATTCGTGATTATACAGGTGTTGTTATGGAAATTTGAAAGATATATATTTATATCGTTATTTCCAATACGACATTTGTTAATCGTAGAATTTGATATTGAATATAGGCCGATATATTTTCTATTCAGAGCCTTGTATTGAATATCGAATGTGATTTGGGTTTGTCGTGAATGGTGTCTTCACTAACACTGTTCTTGAACCCAGTTGAGAAAAGATTAAATCTTTTTATTTAGATTTAATGAAGTGTACTAATTAAATAATATTTAATTGGAATTGAATTAATATTGATTTTTGGGTTTATCGTGAACAGTGTTTTAAATAACACTCGTTCTTTAACCCGATAATTAATGAATGTGACTTCGGGTTTATCGTGAACCGTGTTTTAAATGACACTGATTCTTTAACCCAGTTAACGATTAAAACTAAGTGGAGTTTTAATGAATCTTTAATTAGATTGAAATAATCGAGAATGGAGTATCACCAGTTTTACTCCAGGCGATAGTTAAATCTTTAATTAGATTTGAACGTGAAATGGTAATTGAATTTACCGATAACACTGTGGTGTTAGATATGAAGTATTACCAGTTTTACTTCATGGGATAAATAGGTTGGGATTGGGAAATTAAAACAAATGATTACTTCGGTAAGTTTCGTTAATCCCGACTAGTTTGAATTGATATTCAAAAATAGAATAAAGAATAAATTCAAAGAATTTATCTTGGATAAAATTAATGGGAACATTTCCCTATGAATGTGAAATTTAGAAACTAACTGTCGGTTGGCCAAGCAGAATGGTTTTCTGGATATTGATCTGATGTTGGTTTCGGCCTTCGGGGTTAATATTTGGGAAATTATTCTCTTGATTAATTTACGGTTAGTGACTAATGAATTGGAATGAGGCGTATGTTGTGTTTGTGTAACACTTATTTAAAATATACGCGAGTTATTCGGAAAGACCGGGTTTATCCCATTCTGAATAACTGATACGACGATAAGTCGAAGATGAAGACGATGGTCGAAGACCGGAGGTCTTCACGTCGTTTGGATAATTACTGATGATCTTGATTGGGCTGTACACCCAAGAAGATGGAAACAGTTAGTGATCGTCCAGACGTACTTGGAGATCGATGGATATGCGGGGTACTAGGTGCCTCCGGTTTCGTTCAGACCCAGAACGGACTTGTAAAAGGACTGTGTGTCTGACATTGGATTTTAGTCTATGTGATTGATCTCTATTAAATATATATCTGTTTGGCGGCGGAGAATTTATTCTCTTGCTTAACGCCCTTCTCTGAGACGTACGAGCTCAGGGGTTATATGTTGATGGATATCAAACGCATGGAGTGAATTGCCTGTGTGGCATGCCTAAGTGGCAATTGATCGAGGCTTCTGTTGAAAAGCAAAGTCTTGTGGTGATGATCAAAGCACGGCCTTTGTGGCGTAGCTTTGTGTAACGTTTACTTCGCGAGTTTCACCCCCGGTATGAACCAAAAACGGGAGACGGACCTCAGGGAGGGCATGCGTTTCTTTCTAGTTAGAAGTGGCGTCAGTGGTTTTACACGCCCTGACGAGTTTGACTTATGTGGTTGTTGCTGTTGCGAGGCGCCTCGGATTGATCGGTCGTTCTCGAACCGATGGAGTCATTTAGTTGGCTCATTTACGCCCCAAAGGGCGGGGAGACGTAGTGTTCAGGCATTTTAATCCACATCGGTGGACCGGCCCTGTCGCTCCAAGGGTCGATGCGCTCTGACCCTGTGGCTCGGGCTAGAGAGTCACGAATCGGTTGAGGACTATCTTTTGCCTCGGTTCATAGATGGAAATCCAATTTCCAAATACGTGACATTTGCGGCTTTATTTGTAAACCTATATATGGCGACATGATATATGGTACCCATGCCGCCTATGATTGATACTTATGATTTGAAGTTGTTTTATACACTATGCACCTATTATAGTATCAAATGATTTGTTTTAAACGTATCAAGCATTCTTTGGCTGTTATAAGGGAAAACCCTATCCCCCGGCTTGCGTTGCATTGTGTGATAGGACCTGGGTCTTATAACAGCTTCATTTTTCTTTATTTAGCATTGCGCTGTTTGTTTTATGCACTGGTATTCTTGGGAGGAAACCCGTTCCGTGTTATACGGCGTGGTCCCTTGATTTACCTAACTTTAAAAATAAAGATTAAAAACTGTTTTAGTTCTCACACCAGTCACATGACTGACCTGGAGTTTATTGTTTTAACCTAAACTCTGGGTGCCCTTATTTTGACACGGGCAGCTAGTAGTTTCGGTTTTGCAGATTTATATTCACAGGATCCTGGTCTACAGCTGGAATGATATCCGGAAAGCTTTGTATCCGTATATCTCATTCTAGTTGTGTATTGTATCATTTTCCGCTGCGATGTATTTAAATGTAATTTAAATCTCTGATATTTCTGTGTAATATTTATTTGTTTATACTCTGTATATTCTTGTAATCTGATGCATTGTTGTAATATACAATGAAATGTTCTTCTGTATGCGTTCTGTTTTGTCCTGTTCTCAAACGATAGGGCGTTTCGAACGGCCTGGATCGGTTTAGCGACTGGTTCGGACCGAGCGAAATTCCTTGACGTCACATGAAGTTTGGAGAAATATTTGAATTAACATATATTATTTGATTTGGTTTGAATTGTTTGTTTTGATTGGAATGATTTTAACATAGTGTGTAAAATAATTAACAATAGTGTGGTTTAATTGATTTATTATGATATTCCTCATATTTACCTTACTATATTTTACTCACAATTATTATCTGTATTATTAATATTCTACTATATTTTATTATTATCCTATATAGTGTTATAGTCAGGGGGAATTATCTAGTTTAGGTTAGTTTTTGTTGATGACAAAGGGGGAGAATCGTAAAATAGGTTAGACAAGGCTTAAATTAAGAGGAGGGGGTTAGTAGTTTTAGGAGAAGTTGTTGAAGTAAGGGGGAGTAATTGAAGAATCAAGGCATCGGTAAGTATATTTTATAAACAAAGATAATCATCATAAAAAAGGGGATGATTGTTAGTTCCTGGGATGATGGTTTTGATGATAATAACCTTATGACTTATTATAAAATATGTATACTAATATTTTATGTTGAGTTATGTATGTGTATGTTGGATATTTATAGATACGTATTGGGAATGAAGACAATACAATATAAAGATTAAAGATTACAAAGATGAGGAATTCAAGATTGAAGACACATAAGTATCAAGAGTTCAAGGTATCAAGATAAGTAATAGAGTCTAGAATTTATGTTAAAACTTCATAATACACTAACATTTTTATTAGGATTTTAATTATGGGATGAAACCCACAACCAACTCTAGTTTTGATGGGAATTGAGGCTTGACATAATAAAGTATTCTGCAAGTAGGAAATCAAAAAACTTATTCAAAATGGTTTTTAAATTTTCCTTTTTATAAAATTTCTCTAAAAATATTTTAGCCTTAAAACTCTTCTCAACTATTGTTTTCATAATATTTCAAATCGCTTCTCATTTTTGAATTTACTTAGCAACTTGCGTTAAAAGCATCTCTTGATTCTAAAATAACTTCCGATTTAAACATTTTAGTCTTAAATCGCAAAATTATAATATATACTTAGAGTTTTAACATATCACTTTTACATATTATAAAAATATGTTTTAAATCTATATTCTTACTTTATTATAGTATCTTATAATATAGAGAAATAGTTTGTTTAAATTTCAGAATTACTTCAATCTATTTATACATCATTTTCATTAGTTTTTTTTCAAAATTCAATTTTTATTCAAATGACATGTCAACATCATAGGATAACCCATGTCGAAATGGTGGCCTTTAAATTCAAATTTTCAATTTTAAAAAGAAGTGTCTATTCGTTGAAATCCCTTTATGAGGGAATATGGCTGTTGTTTCCCTACAAAAACCTAATCAAAAACGAATTTTTAATAACTAATGTCATTAAGCCTTCACTCCTTCTCCACTTCATTTCCTTTCTAAATTTCAAAAATCCTTAACCAAACTCTTCCAAAATTCAAAGAGAATCAAACCAGTCATCACTATTTTAATTCTCTACCACACTCTCTTAAAGATCTAGTTGCTGTTCAAAATTATAGGAGAATTTGTAATCAAAGATCGAAAGATCAAAGTCCTATCGAGTCTGTTTATCAAGTTGCTACTAAAAAGGTGTGGTTGTGGTCTGTTTAAATCAAATTGGTGTGATTGTAGCTCATAAATCAATTAGGTGATCTTGTTGCCTAGCTAAATCAAGAGAGTTCCCTGTACTTGGAAGCAGGTGAGAGAGTAACTCATAGCCCTAAATTTGTGGATTGTAATATCAACATTTGTTTGAAAATAAATCTGCATAATCCTAAGTCATGTGGGACTGAATGTTGGGTAATTCCAAACCAGTATAAAATCATGGTATGTTCTTTCCTTTTCTGGTTTTACTTATTGTTTGCATCTATGTTTGATTCTGTCATTGTTTCATATCTATGATTTGCATTTAATTCTATTATATTCAAAAAGATTTTAAAAAAAATCATAATTTCTATGAAACACTATTCACTCCCTTCAGTGTTAAATTAGCCAAAATATCCGTAATCCTCATTCCCAATAATAATTCGTTCCATCCCGGCTACTCAGGATTGACCCTACCCTTTACTGGATAATGTTGAATATGATCACCCCGGATGAAAAACAACCAAATGGGCCTCAAAACATACATAGAAATCAACATTAGATATGAGATAAGCATACCTAATGAAATAAACTCATATAGCCCTACGACTTTCCCTTTCTTTAATCATTTACCAAGTGATGAGGCTAAAGGTTACCTTTTTACCTTATAAATAACAGACCATCATAGAATACTAACAATGCCTTCTACGTAGATATGTGATGTCAGCATTCATCCATACAACTTCATTCTGGGTCTGAAAAAACCAAATAACTCCATCTTCAAGATATTTCCAGTTGTAAAAACATTACTTGGATCGAAGTTGTTTTTGGACAACTTGGTCTAGTCCCGGTCTCTTCGAAACGACAATCGATAATTATTCGACAAACTCAACTTCGGTTCTTAAGGAATAAACCTTCAATAAATAAGTGCGGAGTTCACCACCTAAACAGTTCTGAGAGTGAGTTTCCTTATCGTTTATTGGATAAATTTCCAAATTTAAAATTGCCAGATTTGACAGTTATTTAATTATCAAATATATAAACATCAAATTTTTAAGGATTTAATTTTCTCTAGCAATCACCTAGCATCTTTAAAATAGATCTTTCATTAATAAAATATTAATTTTGGAATATTTATTAAAATATTTTTATACGTATCTCACCCACCTAAGTTTATTCACAAAATATTTTATTTTTACTACCTGGAAAATATATTCATCACTTATTAAATTTGAATAAGTATATTCAAAAGAATTTTAAAAAGCTTTCTTATTTACAAATCAAATTAAAGGTTTAAACAAAGTTATTTGAAAAGAAATGATACAAGAATAAACCCAAACACGATTACTTTGTTAAGTGTGGAACAAATGTTCATACCACCCGTTTTAAGAAGATCAATTTGGAAGAATCAAACCTCAATTACTTATATAATTCTCTTCGATAAATCCTTTAAATAATCCTTATTTCCTTGTATAAATCTCATTTTCTTATGTTCCAAATCCATTTTGAAAATTTAAATTAAAAAATATCTCCGAGTTTAGTTGTAAAACTCATCAAATAAATATCCAAATATGATAACTCTTTATAAGCATTACGAATTCCATTATAAACATCCTTTTATATATATTCATAATCATTTACATAATATATTTATAAATATATATAAAATCAATTATAGACTTCTTTTATAAATATCCAACCATTTTCAAACTTCCTTTATAAATATCAAATTTTAATCATTAACTCTCGATCATAAATTAATGCCATCTCTCGGATAATAATGTAGCATATCAAGTTGGGGTATTTTATTCACCTCTCAAACCTTGTCTCGACAACTGTAATAACCGGAAAATCTGGGCCAGTTTAAAATTTTTATTTTGGCAATTTTAGCGAATTTTGATTATTTAAAATGAATTATTTTAAATAATATCGACGTAAAATTTATTTTGAATATAATTCGAACGTATATATTATACGCGTCGTCGTTAGAATATAAATATTTATATATAATTATAAATAGAATTGAAAATGGCGCGGTAGTTCGATAATTCGATTTCAAACTTCAATTGAATGTACCGGGTGCAAAACAATCCGGATTTTAGTGAAACCAAAAACATTAGGATCTGATTGATAATATCTTTCTAACGGATGTAAGAAACTGAGATTTCACTTTAAAAATTGAGAGATATGTCCAGTTGAAAATTCTGAATAGTCGCTATGGAATTCAGGCCCTTAAAAATGGACATTTTGCAAACGATCTCGGATTTCGACGAAACCAGTTTTGTTGGGTCCGCAGTGTCAAATTATTGCTAGATTCCAAATTTCATAATTTTTCGAATCAATATGTGAGCGTGGCAAAGGAAAACGCGTTTGACCAGTTTCAGTTGATTTTAATCGACTGGAAATTGGCCATTTTTCAAACGGTCTCAGAATTCGACGAAACTAGTTTTGTTAGGACCGTATCGTCAATACGAAGCTAGAAAATATTTTTCTGGAATTTTTCTAGTTAGTATGTGGCCCCGGTAATTTGAAATGTACGTTTAAAATTCAATATAGTGATTTAAATGAAAATTCAAAAGGAAACTGATTGTAACAATCGAATCAGCTTGCGATACCTATTCCATTGTGTCAGGAATGGGGGTAGTTAGCTAGGGGCGACACTGGTTCGGTTTGATTTGGAGTTTAAATGAAAATTCCCTTTTTAAAAGAAAAATAGAATTAAATAATAATTAAAATAATTATATTTATATATATACTCCCCCCCCCGTTTATTCTTCAATCAGATGAAAAAAAAGGGGAAAACGACGAAACCCTCCACCGCGCGCTCGTCCACCCCGCCTCCACCGTAGCCGCTCCACCGCACCGAAGGCGCCTCAGTCGAGCCTGCCGCCACCACATCTCGCGCAGCCTCCCCCAATCGAAAACCCCCTTCCAATCGGGCTCCCAAAACTGCGCCGCCCCCCCCCTTTCTCAAACCTCCAGTCCGCCGTTCCTCCACCCCGTGCGCCACCTGACCCCGGCCGTGACCCCCTCCAGCAGCGAAATCTCGATTCCAACAATCACAGTAAGTTTTAATTTAGTTTATTCGATTTATAGAAATCTGAAGTTAATTTACATTGTATTGTTTAAATCTGAGATTTATTTAAAATAGTATGATTTTTGTTAGCTAGAGAATTAAAAATATAGTTTTTATTATATAGAGAAGTTAAAGGTATGATTTTTATATTTTTATAGTATTAAAAATATAATCTTTATAGGATAGACAATATTAAAAATATCATCTTTGTATACGTAGCGAAATAAAAATCTGATTTTTATTTTATATGTGTTGAAGTAAAGTGATGAAATTTAAAAAGGTGAAATCTTTAAATTTAAAAAAGGCGAAATCTTTATATAGAAAATAGCGAACTAAAAATTCGATTTTTATATATTGAATAGCGAACTAAAAATTCGATTTTTATATATTGAATAGCGAACTAAAAATTCGATTTTTATATATTGAATAGCGAACTAAAAATTCGATTTTTATATATTGAATAGCGAAGTAAAAATTCGATTTTTATATATTGAATAACGAAGTAAAAATTCGATTTTTATATATGTAGTGGCTACGGGCGACGAAGCTGACGAAGATGCGAAAACGATGAAGATTCTATCAAAGAAGAGTCAAGATGTTTGGATAGCTATCGGTGAGAACTTCTCACTCAAATTCTATTTTTCTAGTTATATATATACTAGGATGCAGACGGTGCTTATTAGAAGCACCCGACACCCGTCCACATACCATGGACTTGTTTGTTTGGTTGTGTAGTAGGTTAGATTATTTGATTTGGATTTGATTGATTGGTTGAATTGGAAATTGATTAAAATTGATATGTGAATGGCGTGGGCCTTCACTAGACCGGGGATAAGGCTAGGCCTTGTCCCGTTTCTAGTATCGTGCCGTTATGCCGCCGAAATTTTCTAAAATATGTTAGAAAAATAAAAATATCATTTTATAGAATAAATGAATTGAATAGAAATTCATATGTCGAAATAAAATGTGTTATCGTTAAAAATATAATTTTTAACGTGAATGTGAATAAATAAAATATTCATTTACAAACCAGACGGTTTGTTTATGTACACTGATTTGACTGACATTGATTGGGTCGATAAATTTTACACATCGCCCAACTGCACAAATAAAATATGTGTTTGATTGTTTGAAACCCCACACGGGTGTTAGGATGAAATTTGAAGTTCACTCATCCTGATTGATTAAATATGTCGATCGATTGATTGACAGGCTGTTATAAGCGTTGAATATCTATGTTTGATGCTTATACAGTGTAGTGCACTTTGGTTGATGGTTGATTATTTTCAATGCTATTATATACATGTGTTGTATGAAAATCCATATAATTAATTTTATATGGTAATTGATTGGGCCTCATTCCAGTTTTGAAAAAGAAATATTTGAAAAAAAGAAATATTTGAAATAGAATATTTGAAAATAAAGGAATATATGAAGCCGTGTTGATTAGATTGACGCCATTTTGACGTGAACGATATTTATATCGATTTTAAAAGTGATTTCGAAATGAATTGAATTGAAAGTGATTTCGAAATGAAATGAATTGAAAACGATTTCGAAATGAATTGAAAACGATTTCGAAATGAATTGAATTGAAATGAATTCAAATGGAATTGAAAGCGAATTGAAATGAATTCAAATTGAATTGAAATTCGAATTGAATAGAAATGAATTTTAAAACGAATTTATAAAGAAGAATTCAATTTTGCTTTGAATTAAAATAGAAGTTGAAATAGAATTTGAAACGAATTTAAAACTATTTATATAATTCGTTTTAAATAGAAATCGACGAAATATATATTATATATATTATATATATAATATAATGGCCTGAATAGAACGCGCCGCGCCGCGGCAGTTCGTGAATTTCGACCATTTATTTCAAACGGACATTACGGGAGATCCGACCGTCGGATTCTCCTAAAACCGGAACCGTTGGGTTCGTATCGAAAAGAGCTTTCTAACGAATATTAGAAATTTGAAATCTAACGGTTGGATTTGGAATTATGTCCAAATCAAATTCGAAAAAGGTCGCTGTAAATGCAGTTCGATGGCCATTGATGGAAATCGACTGTACGGGCCTTGATAAATGAGACGACCCGATTTCCCGTTCTCACGGAAACAAGGTTATCTTTTGGAATATAACACAGAAACATATAATAGCAGAACAGAATTAAATAAATACACCAGAATGAACAACAAAATATACTGGATAAAAGTAATTATCAGAGTTACACAGTATACAGGATCTTACTTAGTACAAATACAGTTCAGCTATACATAAATGTCTACAGCGGAAATAAACAAAATATGTACAATAGGAGCTGAACAGCATAAAAAGAAATAAATGATAGAATCCATCTTCAGCTCCAGCTATCCAGAAAGAACCAGCTAAACCTGAATACAAGGCTGCCCGTGTAGAAAAAGGGGCACCCGAGTTTGAAAGTGAAACAAACTACGAGTCAGTCATGGGACTGGTATGAGAAATCCACTCAACACATATATAATTGGCTAATCACAGGACCACGCCACTTTCGTGGAACGGGTTTACTCCATTGGATTGCCAGTGCTTTAAAACAAATCTTTCTTTTAAACATCGCTATGCTTTTTATAAAAATGAAGCCATTATAAGACTCAGTTCCCATCACACAATGCAACGCAAACCGGAGGATAGAGTTTTACCTTATAATGGCCAAAATATGATTGATACGAATAAAACAAAGGCAGTTGATATTATTGCTAGTGTTTATCTGTTTCGAAAACAATTTCAAATCATAACTATCAATCATAGACGGCATGGGTACCATATATCATGTCGCCATATATATATACAATCAAAACCGCATCGTCACGTATTTGGAAATTGGATTTCTGTCATGAACCAAGGCAAAAGATAGTCCTTACCGAATTCGAGACAATCTAGCCCATGTCTCAGGATCAGAGCTCGAGTGACCCTTGGATCGTCAGGGCCGGTCCACCGATGTGGATTAAAATTCCTGAACAATACGTTTCCCCGCCCTTTGGGGCGTAAACGAGCCAACGAATGACTCCATCGGACCCGGATCGTCCGATCAAACCGAGGCGCCTCGCAACAGCAACAACCACATAGGTGAAAAGTATATAAATGTCAGGGCTGGTAGGTCACTGACACCACCCTAGCTAGAAGAAAACGCATGTCCTCCCTGAGGTCCTTCCTCCCGTTTTAGGTTCATACCGGGGTGTGAGGCTCGCGAATTTACGTTATACACAAAGCTTCGCCACACAGGCGGTGCTTTGATCATCACCACAAGACTTTGCTTTTCAACAGAAGCCCTGATCACTGCATCTTAGCATGCCACACAGAATAAATCATATGTCAGACACACAGTCCATTTACAAGTCCGTTCTGGGTCTGAACGAAACCGGAGGCACTAAATACCTCGCAAACCCTTCGATCAACACGTACGTCTGAACGATCACCACTCATTATCCATATTTCGGGATGCCTCCCAATCAGGACCTCGGTTACCATCCAAACGAGGTGAAGATCTCCGGTCTTCGACCATCGTCTTCATCTTCGAATTTCAATCGTCGGTCGATTATTCGAAATGAGAATTAACTCGGCCTTTCCAAATAATTCACGTATATTTAGAATTTCAAATCGATTTATTTCAATGGTTAAATTATTCGACAACACCACTTTTGTTCTTTAATGAAATTTTCACACCAAACACATTCAACCATCAAATATCACATAAATCAAGCAAATTCAGTTTATTTCCATTCCATATCGCTTATGATATTTAATAACTATTTATCGCTATTTTTATTTATTTTAAAATAGCCATTTTATTTAAAACGACGCTTCGGGCCATAACGCGGCCGTGGCGCTGTTTTTCTTCAGATTTGATTTACACATATCTGAAAATCT
Source organism: Allium sativum (assembly GCA_030737875.1). Lineage (NCBI taxonomy): Eukaryota > Viridiplantae > Streptophyta > Magnoliopsida > Asparagales > Amaryllidaceae > Allium > Allium sativum. The sequence continues at coordinate 960,914,129 of CM060916.1, forward strand.
AACCGTTGGATCTTCACAAAATTTACATCATTAGAAAGGTCTTTTCAAAACGAATCCAACGGTTCCAGTTTCGGGAAAATCCGACGGTCGGATCTCCCGGTACAATCGTTTGAAATTTCGATTTCAAAATACGAACTGCAGCGTCGTTATTCGATTAAATATAATTTTATTTATATATATAAATAAATATAATCGTTTCTGGCGCTGTTTTTCTTCAGATTTGAATTAAACATTCCAGACACTCCAACCGTTGGATTTTTACAAGGTTGGTGCCGTTGGAAAGATTATTCCAAGGCGAACCCGACGGTTGAGGTTTCGGGAAAATCCAATGGTCGGATTTCCCGTACTAGTCGTTTGAAATCACGGTTTCAAAATACGAACTGCACGGCCTCGTTTCGTTTTAATTTTATTTATATTTATATAGTTATATAAATATAGTTCATTCAATGATTTCTATATCTTTTCACTTCAAAAATTTTTCTAACACCTTAAATTTTGGAAAAATTTCGCCATAACCTCCCCTGCACCGGGAGCGTCGGGAAATCGCAAATAGCGTCCCGGTCCTTCTAATCTCAAAAAGAAAAAGAAAAAGCCAAGCGGCTAGCCAATCAGGCTCAAAATCATCACCCAAACAAATCAGTAAATGTGTACCTATTTGTCGGGCACAAAATTTTATTCCTCTTCTCTAGCCCCTTTGCTATAACCTGTTCAATGAATATGCATGTACATATATATATACAGTTCATATCATTTTTCATTTTCTATTCAACTTCATATTTGATTTTTATTTGGTTTAAAAACTCCATTCATTCTAATGTTACATAAATAGGTGCAAATCATTTCATTAGCTAATTAATGAATATTTCAACTCATATATGTTTATTTTGAACAAGTGGCTATTTTTAACACTTCACATTTCAACGATTTATGCATACAATAAAAATGCGATTTTTATTGTAAAACGATTCATTTCAAAACACTATTTTTTTTCTATACAGTTCATATAGTCGGTAAAAGGTGATTTTTATTATCAAACAGTTTATTTCAAAATATGAATACCATTCAACACATGAATTTCTAAACAACGAATGGATATCAATTCAACACATGAATGTTTTCCATAGTTTTTATATATAGATAAAAATGTGATTTTTATTATCGAACTATTTATTTCAAAATATGAATACCATTCAACACATGAATTTCTAAACAACGAATGAATATCAATTCAACACATGAATGTTTCTATAGTTTTTATATATCGATAAAAATGTGATTTTTATTATCGAACTATTTATTTCAAAATATGAATACCATTCAACACATGAATTTCTAAACAACGAATGAATATCAATTCAACACATGAATGTTTCTATAGTTTTTATATATCGATAAAAATGTGATTTTTATTATCGAACTATTTATTTCAAAATATGAATACCATTCAACACATGAATTTCTAAACAACGAATGAATATCAATTCAACACATGAATGTTTCTATAGTTTTTATATATCGATAAAAATGTGATTTTTATTATCGAACTATTTATTTCAAAATATGAATACCATTCAACACATGAATTTCTAAACAACGAATGAATATCAATTCAACACATGAATGTTTCTATAGTTGAATAAATATAGTTTAAGCATATGAAAATAATTCAAACACAAGAATATTATTCAAAATTTCGGCAGCATAACGGCAGGGTAGTTACACCGGCACCGTCCCTAGTACGGCTCCTCGCTCTACCTTAAAACCTCGCGGTTTTTGACAATGGGAAACATGCATCTAGTTCGCACGCAGGCGGCATGTATATATTTATTTCATTACCACAAACTAATCCTATGTGGTTTCAACCAAATATTTCACAACCACCAATGGGTATTTTTCAACCGCAATCAACCAATATCAATCACAAACAATCCCAAACAATCATTCAATTTTCACAACAATTTCAACCAATAAATATCGTCCATGGTTTGTGGACGAGGGGCGTATATATATATATAGATATATATTTATAGATAGCAATTCACTTTCATTGTCAACACATATATAATTATTTTTAAATCAGAAATCTCACCAATAGCTATCCACTTCACGACTCTTCTTAATAGAAAGCTTCGCCTATTTGTCGCTTTCACCCGTATTCTCTGCATATGTAAAAATAGAATTTTTTACTATGCTACTCAATATATAAAAATATGATTTTTCTTTGACTTTCAACATATAAAAAATATGATTTTTATTTTGACTTTCAACATATAAAAATATGATTTTTATTTTGCTTTCAACATATAAATATGATTTTCATTTTGACTTTCAAAATCAGTTTTTCCTTGCTTTTAAAATTCGGTTTTTAAAATACTTTAAACAATTTCAGTTTTAATACTTTAACATAAAACAGTTTTTTTACTTTAAACAATTTCAGTTTTAATACTTTAACATAAAACAGTTTTTTTACTTTAAACAATTTCAGTTTTTTTTTTTTTTTTTTTTTTTTTTTTTTTACTTTAACATAAAACAGTTTTTTTACTTTAAACAATTTCAGTTTTTTTTTTTTTTTTTTTTTACTTTAACATAAAACAGTTTTTTTTACTTTAAACAAAATCAGTTTTAAATTTTTAACAAAATCAGTTTTAAATTTTTAACAAAATCAGTTTTAACCTAATTCAAATTTCAGTTTTAAATCCTAAGAAAAAAAACAGTTAAAAAAAATGCTTTTAAAGTCAGTTTAACCTTTTTATAAAATCAGTTCTTAACTTTACTTTTAAACATTTTCCAGTTTTTATTATTTAACAAAATAATAAATAAATAAAAAAAAAATAAAACGACTTACAGAAAGGGGAGGGGGTTTCTTCAGTTCGTCGGAGGCTTCACGAGGTGGGGCGGCGCTAGGGCTTTGAACGGGGGGGGGGGGGCTCGTGGGTGTCGCGATGCTTAAGGGGGGGGGCTCGTGGGTGTCGCGTTGCTTAAGGGGGGGGCTCGTGGGTGTCGCGGTGCTTCGATCAAGGGAGGAGGGCGAGGGGGGGAGAGGCTGCTGCGTCGGCGACGGGTCTTGAGGGGGGGGGGGGGCGGCGGCGCTCCAGGGGGGGTTCGATCGCCTGCTTAGGGTTCTTCTTCTTTTTTTTTTTTTTCTGTTATGTTCTATAACGAACGGGGGGGGGGGGGGGGGCCAGGAAGAAGATAAAGGGGAAAATTTAGATTTTTTTTTTTTATTATTATTTTATTATTTAATTTTGCAATTTTACATACGACCTCGTAACGAGGCCCACCGCCTGTCGCCCATAGCGTTTTACCCCCATTCCGAACACAATGGGATATGTATCGCAAGCTGATTGGATCGTTACAGCCAGTTTCCTTTTGAATTTTCATTTAAATCACTATATTGAATTTTAAACGCACATTTCAAATTACCGGGGTCACATACTAACTAGAAAAATTCCAGAAAAATATTTTCTAGCTTCGTATTGACGATACGGTCCTAACAAAACTAGTTTCGTCGAATTCTGAGACCGTTTGAAAAATGGCCAATTTCCAGTCAATTAAAATCAACTGAAACTGGTCAAACGCGTTTTCCTTTGCCACGCTCACATATTGATTCGAAAAATTATGAAATTTGAAACCTAGCAATAACCTGACACTGCGGATCTAACAAAAGTGGTTTCGTCTAAATCCGAGGTCGTCTGCAAAATATCCATTTTTAAGGGCCTGAATTCTATAGCGACTATTCAGAATTTTCAACTGGACATATCTTTTGATTCCTGCTATCAAATTTCGATTGGTCGGATTCGTTAGAAAGATATTACCAATTAGATACTAATGTTTTTGGTCTCACTAAAATCCGGATTGTTTTGCACCTGGTATATTCATTTGAAGTTTGAAATCGAATTATCGAACTACCGCGCCATTTTCAATTCTATATATAATTATAATTAATTATATTCGTTTTCAAATGTCGATTCAACTCAGTTTTCATCGCCATTGTTTAAAATATTTATTTTAAATATTTAAAATCCATTATTTTAGCCAATTTAAAAATTTTAAATTGGTTCAGATTTTCTGGGTCGTTACAATCTCCCCCACTTAAAACTTTTCGTCCCCGAAAAGGAATAAAGTCGAAAGTGGTTTGATAAATCCATAATCACACAACACAACAACCAATTCGTTTTTAATATTCAGAGTATAGAATAAACAATGCACATCCATGGGAAGAAAATAGCAACAGAATAGAGAATTAAAAGGTAATGCAAAGTAGGTTAAATGTACCTTGCACCAGAGTCAATCGGAGATATCTACTCGGCATCTAGGATAAACTTTCTGAATGCTCTCCTCAGTTTCCCAAGTACAATCTCGCGGATCTCCACTCCATTGCACTTTGACTAAGTGAACCTTCTTGTTTCTCAGCTCCTTGGTTTCTTTGCCGATAATCTTTAGCGGCTCTCGCCTCACGGCTAATTCTGGAGTAATTTCAATGTCCTGCTGAGCTGCTTCTTCCACGATCAAGTCTGGATCATGAACGTGCTTTCGAAGTTGAGATATATGAAATACATCATGAACTCCAGGCAACCAGTCTGGCAATTTAACTTTATATGCGAGAGTTCCAATCCGTCCCAGAATAGGAAACGGACCAATGAATTTGGGCGCTAACTTTCCTGTTTTACCGAACCGGATAACTCCTCTCATCGGCGATACTTTCAAATATACATAGTCGCCTACTTCAAATGATATATCTCTTCTTCTTTTATCAGCATAGCTCTTTTGTCGGCTTTGAGCGGCGAGTAATCGCTTCTTAATAAAATCGACTTTGTCGGCAGCTTCTCGAATCATATCGGGACCCAACACAAGTCTATTTCCAGGCTCGACCCAACAAGCAGGAGATCTGCAAGGTCTACCATACAATGCTTCGAATGGCGACATTGTCAGGCTCGCCTGGTAGCTGTTGTTATAAGAGAATTCAGCCAAATGTAGATGGTCTTCCCATGATCCACCGAAATCTATAACACAAGCCCGCAATAGATCTTCTAAAATGCGATTCACCCTCTCAGTCTGACCGTCTGTCTGAGGATGATAAGCGGTGCTCAAGTTTAACTTCGTTCCCAGCTCGACTTGAAATGCTTCCCAGAATTTGCTAGTGAAGATTGTATCTCTATCACTTACTATACTGAGCGGCACTCCATGCAGTCTAACTATTTCCCTGAAGTAAATATGTGCCAGACTCTGAGCAGTTCTATTTGATTTGACAGGTATAAAATGGGCGGTCTTCGTGAAACGATCAACGATCACCCAAATACTGTCATTTCCTTTTCTGGTTCTGGGCAAACCATCCATGAAATCCATAGAAATATGTTCCCACTTCCAACCAGGGACTTCTAGCGGTTGTAATAATCCAGCCAATTTCTGTTGGTCGCTCTTAACTAGTTGGCAAGTAGGGCATCGGCTGACATATAAAGAAATGTCCCTTTTCATCGACTTCCACCAGAAAGTGCGTTTAATGTCATTATACATTTTGCTTACTCCCGGATGGATACTGAGTTTTGACTTGTGGCACTCATCCAGTACTTCCTTTCGAAGTTCAGGAATGTTAGGAACGCATATTCGACCTTTGAGCCTTAGAATCCCCTCATTATCAACTTGAAAACTCGAGGGTTCGCCTTGTTGAATTATCCCCCTGATCTTCTGAATGAAGTGATCATCCTCCTGAAGAGCAGATATCTTATCTAGCAATGAAGTCGTGATAATAAAACTGGCGATCATTACATTCTTTCTGCTTAACGCATCGGCCACGACATTGGCTTTTCCTGGAGTATATATAATTTCAAAGTCATATGCTGCAAGAAACTCCAGCCAACGTTGCTGTCTCAGATTTAAGTCCTTCTGAGTGAACAGATACTTTAACGACTGGTGATCTGTAAACAGTTCAAATCTCTCGCCCAAAAGATAGTGTCTCCAGATTTTCAAAGAGAATATGATAGCCAATAACTCAAGATCATGAGTTACATAGTTTTTCTCGTGTGGTTTCAGTTGACGGCTAGCATAAGCAATTACTTGGCCTCTTTGCATTAACACTGCGCCAAGGCCTTCTCTAGAAGCATCAGTCCAGACTTTTAAATCTTGGTTGCCATCGATGATGGTTAACACTGGAGCTGTGGTTAATCTTAACTTTAGCTCTTCGAAAGCCTCCTCACTCTCTTGAGTCCATTTGAATTTAGAATGCTTCTTTGTAAGCTTCGTTAAGTGACCAGATATCTTCGAAAAGTCTTTAACGAACTTCCGATAATAGCTAGCCAATCCAAGAAAACTGCGGACTTCAGTGGGAGTACTAGGCTGTTTCCAATTTTGGATAGCTGTGATTTTGCTTGGATCAACAGCGATTCCATCTTTTGATACGACATGGCCCAGAAATTTCACTTCATCTTGCCAGAATATACATTTGGAAAACTTGGCTTTTAATACATTCCGTCTGAGAATTTCTAACACTTGTTCCAGATGCTTTTCATGTTCGGCCTTTGATTTAGAGAAGATTAGAATATCATCAATAAAAACCAGAACAAATTTATTCAATACTCCTCTGAATACTCTGTTCATTAGATCGACGAAATAAGCTGGGGCGTTACATAAGCCGAATGGCATTACTAACCACTCGTAGAATAAGTCGGGGCCTCTGAATGCTGTCATTGGAACACACTCTTCGGCAATTCGAAGTTGATGGAAACCTGTGGCTAGGTCCATTCGTGAGAATACTTGTGCTCCATTTAATCGATCTAACAAATCATCTATTCGCGGCAATGGATATTTATTCTTTATTGTCTGTTTGTTCAAATCACGATAATCCACACATAGTCGTAGAGTACCGTCAGATTTTGGGACAAACACCACTGCTGCACCCCAATCAGAGAAACTAGGCCTGATCAGACCTTTCCATACTAGCTGTCGTGTTTGATTGTCCAATTCCTCCTTCTCTTTCAAGGACATTCTTCGAATAGCGTGAACTACAGGCCTTGCATTTGGAACTAAAGCAATCTTGAAATCTATTTCCCTTTGCGGAGGTAAGCGAACAACTTCCTCGAACACATCCGCATAGTTCTTGACGACAGGAATATCTTTAATGAGATCAGGAATATTCTCCGTGATTTCAGGGATATTTTCTACTTGGGCTGGAGAAACATTCAAAGCTGCCCAGAAGTCTTTTCTATTTGCATTCTGACCTTCACAGGGAATGGTTATATAATCACCTGATTTAATCTTTGCCTTTACGATTCTGTCGGCGCATTTGACTTCAGCTTCATATTTGGTCAACCAGTCTAACCCCAAGATAATATCAAACTCTTTGAAATTCATGACGACTGCGATGGTAGGAAACCGATAACGAGAGAAAGAAACCGGCACTCCGCAAACCCAACTGAGATCAATGGAACCCCCAACTGGATTCTGGACAGTCATTGGTTCCTTGAGCTTTTTCAAATTCAAATCCAGTTTCTTAGCAGCATCCTTGGCGATGAAACTTCTCGACGCGCCTGTGTCAAACAGTACTTTGACTGGAATGTTTTTGACAGTAAGCGTGCCTTCTAAAACATCGGGCCTTTCTTGACTAGCTGAGGGCTCGGAAGTTTCTGCTACTTCATTTATATGTACTGCCTCAGGTTTTCTGAATAGCGGGCAGGCTTTTAAAAGATGACCCGACTGATGACATCCACCACATTTTCTATTCTCTTGAAATCTCTCCTTGGATTTAGATCCACTCTTTGTTCGCTTTTTCGAGGGTTTGCAATTCCCCTGAAAATGCCCTGGCTTATGGCAGTTATTGCATATGGCGGTCGTTACGGGTTCTTTCTCAGATTTAGCCCATTTTCTCTTGGCACTGGGCCTCTCATTGACCTCAGACCCTGTACTGGCTTCAGGAATATCAGCTTCTGACTTTGCTATGTCACTAGAACTGACTTCTTCTTCGTCGCATAACATTCCTTTCTTATGGAGATCTTCATACTGATAAGCCATATAAATCATTTCCGAAAAAGGAAGCTTCACATGCCCCAATACTTTATTCTGGTATTTCCTTTGAAGTCCGTGAATAAATCTCATATTTTTCCTCTTCGGATTTTGAATTAGATGAGGAGCAAAGTGAGCAAGTTCATTAAATTTCTTGTGATATTCTGGGATGGTCATATCGCCTTGAATTAAATAAGAAAATTCATCACATAATCTCTCGGTTGCTTCGGGAGGAGTAAATCTCTCTAGGAAAATCACTTTGAATCTGTCCCAGGTGATATCACCTTCTGGATTATCTCTGATGATTGTTTCCCACCAGATTAAAGCTTCTTCTTTGAGCGCCCAAGATGCTACTAACCGTTTCTGGTCATCTCTCAGCTGGATATGCTCAAAGATTCTTTCGACAGAACTCAACCAGGCTTGAGTTTGAATAATAGATTCATTGCCCGAGAATTGCGCTCCGTTCAGATTTCGATATTTCTTTAATAGAGCCTCTAGATCGGGTTCTGTATTCCTTCTGTTTCTGGCACTCATTTTTCTAGTACTTCTGCAATTAGCAGATCAAGTGTCAGGTCACAGAAAAGATAGTTTAACATATAGTAACACATACTTCAAATGTAAATGTGTCTATCAAGGTGTAATTTCATTCTGCTTTACTCATACTAGGATATTACTGATCCTATCTGTATAGAGTTACCCGTCCTAGAACACTACTGGTTCTATTTCTGACGAGTTCGTTCAAATGTTATATTCCAGAACTAAGCTTAACCAAAGCTCTGATACCACGTTGAGACGACCCGATTTCCCGTTCTCACGGAAACAAGGTTATCTTTTGGAATATAACACAGAAACATAGAATAGCAGAACAGAATTAAATAAATACACCAGAATGAACAACAAAATATACTGGATAAAAGTAATTATCAGAGTTACACAGTATACAGGATCTTACTTAGTACAAATACAGTTCAGCTATACATAAATGTCTACAGCGGAAATAAACAAAATATGTACAATAGGAGCTGAACAGCATAAAAAGAAATAAATGATAGAATCCATCTTCAGCTCCAGCTATCCAGAAAGAACCAGCTAAACCTGAATACAAGGCTGCCCGTGTAGAAAAAGGGGCACCCGAGTTTGAAAGTGAAACAAACTACGAGTCAGTCATGGGACTGGTATGAGAAATCCACTCAACACATATATAATTGGCTAATCACAGGACCACGCCACTTTCGTGGAACGGATTTACTCCATTGGATTGCCAGTGCTTTAAAACAAATCTTTCTTTTAAACATCGCTATGCTTTTTATAAAAATGAAGCCATTATAAGACTCAGTTCCCATCACACAATGCAACGCAAACCGGAGGATAGAGTTTTACCTTATAATGGCCAAAATATGATTGATACGAATAAAACAAAGGCAGTTGATATTATTGCTAGTGTTTATCTGTTTCGAAAACAATTTCAAATCATAACTATCAATCATAGACGGCATGGGTACCATATATCATGTCGCCATATATATATACAATCAAAACCGCATCGTCACGTATTTGGAAATTGGATTTCTGTCATGAACCAAGGCAAAAGATAGTCCTTACCGAATTCGAGACAATCTAGCCCATGTCTCAGGATCAGAGCTCGAGTGACCCTTGGATCGTCAGGGCCGGTCCACCGATGTGGATTAAAATTCCTGAACAATACGTTTCCCCGCCCTTTGGGGCGTAAACGAGCCAACGAATGACTCCATCGGACCCGGATCGTCCGATCAAACCGAGGCGCCTCGCAACAGCAACAACCACATAGGTGAAAAGTATATAAATGTCAGGGCTGGTAGGTCACTGACACCACCCTAGCTAGAAGAAAACGCATGTCCTCCCTGAGGTCCTTCCTCCCGTTTTAGGTTCATACCGGGGTGTGAGGCTCGCGAATTTACGTTATACACAAAGCTTCGCCACACAGGCGGTGCTTTGATCATCACCACAAGACTTTGCTTTTCAACAGAAGCCCTGATCACTGCATCTTAGCATGCCACACAGAATAAATCATATGTCAGACACACAGTCCATTTACAAGTCCGTTCTGGGTCTGAACGAAACCGGAGGCACTAAATACCTCGCAAACCCTTCGATCAACACGTACGTCTGAACGATCACCACTCATTATCCATATTTCGGGATGCCTCCCAATCAGGACCTCGGTTACCATCCAAACGAGGTGAAGATCTCCGGTCTTCGACCATCGTCTTCATCTTCGAATTTCAATCGTCGGTCGATTATTCGAAATGAGAATTAACTCGGCCTTTCCAAATAATTCACGTATATTTAGAATTTCAAATCGATTTATTTCAATGGTTAAATTATTCGACAACACCACTTTTGTTCTTTAATGAAATTTTCACACCAAACACATTCAACCATCAAATATCACATAAATCAAGCAAATTCAGTTTATTTCCATTCCATATCGCTTATGATATTTAATAACTATTTATCGCTATTTTTATTTATTTTAAAATAGCCATTTTATTTAAAACGACGCTTCGGGCCATAACGCGGCCGTGGCGCTGTTTTTCTTCAGATTTGATTTACACATATCTGAAAATCTAACCGTTGGATCTTCACAAAATTTACATCATTAGAAAGGTCTTTTCAAAACGAATCCAACGGTTCCAGTTTCGGGAAAATCCGACGGTCGGATCTCCCGGTACAATCGTTTGAAATTTCGATTTCAAAATACGAACTGCAGCGTCGTTATTCGATTAAATATAATTTTATTTATATATATAAATAAATATAATCGTTTCTGGCGCTGTTTTTCTTCAGATTTGAATTAAACATTCCAGACACTCCAACCGTTGGATTTTTACAAGGTTGGTGCCGTTGGAAAGATTATTCCAAGGCGAACCCGACGGTTGAGGTTTCGGGAAAATCCAATGGTCGGATTTCCCGTACTAGTCGTTTGAAATCACGGTTTCAAAATACGAACTGCACGGCCTCGTTTCGTTTTAATTTTATTTATATTTATATAGTTATATAAATATAGTTCATTCAATGATTTCTATATCTTTTCACTTCAAAAATTTTTCTAATACCTTAAATTTTGGAAAAATTTCGCCATAACCTCCCCTGCACCGGGAGCGTCGGGAAATCGCAAATAGCGTCCCGGTCCTTCTAATCTCAAAAAGAAAAAGAAAAAGCCAAGCGGCTAGCCAATCAGGCTCAAAATCATCACCCAAACAAATCAGTAAATGTGTACCTATTTGTCGGGCACAAAATTTTATTCCTCTTCTCTAGCCCCTTTGCTATAACCTGTTCAATGAATATGCATGTACATATATATATACAGTTCATATCATTTTTCATTTTCTATTCAACTTCATATTTGATTTTTATTTGGTTTAAAAACTCCATTCATTCTAATGTTACATAAATAGGTGCAAATCATTTCATTAGCTAATTAATGAATATTTCAACTCATATATGTTTATTTTGAACAAGTGGCTATTTTTAACACTTCACATTTCAACGATTTATGCATACAATAAAAATGCGATTTTTATTGTAAAACGATTCATTTCAAAACACTATTTTTTTTCTATACAGTTCATATAGTCGGTAAAAGGTGATTTTTATTATCAAACAGTTTATTTCAAAATATGAATACCATTCAACACATGAATTTCTAAACAACGAATGGATATCAATTCAACACATGAATGTTTTCCATAGTTTTTATATATAGATAAAAATGTGATTTTTATTATCGAACTATTTATTTCAAAATATGAATACCATTCAACACATGAATTTCTAAACAACGAATGAATATCAATTCAACACATGAATGTTTCTATAGTTTTTATATATCGATAAAAATGTGATTTTTATTATCGAACTATTTATTTCAAAATATGAATACCATTCAACACATGAATTTCTAAACAACGAATGAATATCAATTCAACACATGAATGTTTCTATAGTTTTTATATATCGATAAAAATGTGATTTTTATTATCGAACTATTTATTTCAAAATATGAATACCATTCAACACATGAATTTCTAAACAACGAATGAATATCAATTCAACACATGAATGTTTCTATAGTTTTTATATATCGATAAAAATGTGATTTTTATTATCGAACTATTTATTTCAAAATATGAATACCATTCAACACATGAATTTCTAAACAACGAATGAATATCAATTCAACACATGAATGTTTCTATAGTTGAATAAATATAGTTTAAGCATATGAAAATAATTCAAACACAAGAATATTATTCAAAATTTCGGCAGCATAACGGCAGGGTAGTTACACCGGCACCGTCCCTAGTACGGCTCCTCGCTCTACCTTAAAACCTCGCGGTTTTTGACAATGGGAAACATGCATCTAGTTCGCACGCAGGCGGCATGTATATATTTATTTCATTACCACAAACTAATCCTATGTGGTTTCAACCAAATATTTCACAACCACCAATGGGTATTTTTCAACCGCAATCAACCAATATCAATCACAAACAATCCCAAACAATCATTCAATTTTCACAACAATTTCAACCAATAAATATCGTCCATGGTTTGTGGACGAGGGGCGTATATATATATATAGATATATATTTATAGATAGCAATTCACTTTCATTGTCAACACATATATAATTATTTTTAAATCAGAAATCTCACCAATAGCTATCCACTTCACGACTCTTCTTAATAGAAAGCTTCGCCTATTTGTCGCTTTCACCCGTATTCTCTGCATATGTAAAAATAGAATTTTTTACTATGCTACTCAATATATAAAAATATGATTTTTCTTTGACTTTCAACATATAAAAAATATGATTTTTATTTTGACTTTCAACATATAAAAATATGATTTTTATTTTGCTTTCAACATATAAATATGATTTTCATTTTGACTTTCAAAATCAGTTTTTCCTTGCTTTTAAAATTCGGTTTTTAAAATACTTTAAACAATTTCAGTTTTAATACTTTAACATAAAACAGTTTTTTTACTTTAAACAATTTCAGTTTTAATACTTTAACATAAAACAGTTTTTTTACTTTAAACAATTTCAGTTTTTTTTTTTTTTTTTTTTTTTTTTACTTTAACATAAAACAGTTTTTTTACTTTAAACAATTTCAGTTTTTTTTTTTTTTTTTTTTTTTTTTTACTTTAACATAAAACAGTTTTTTTTACTTTAAACAATTTCAGTTTTAAATTTTTAACAAAATCAGTTTTAAATTTTTAACAAAATCAGTTTTAACCTAATTCAAATTTCAGTTTTAAATCCTAAGAAAAAAAAAGTTAAAAAAAATGCTTTTAAAGTCAGTTTAACCTTTTTATAAAATCAGTTCTTAACTTTACTTTTAAACATTTTCCAGTTTTTATTATTTAACAAAATAATAATAAAAAAAAAAAAAAAAACGACTTACAGAAAGGGGAGGGGGTTTCTTCAGTTCGTCGGAGGCTTCACGAGGTGGGGCGGCGCTAGGGCTTTGAACGGGGGGGGGGGGGGCTCGTGGGTGTCGCGATGCTTAAGGGGGGGGGCTCGTGGGTGTCGCGTTGCTTAAGGGGGGGGCTCGTGGGTGTCGCGGTGCTTCGATCAAGGGAGGAGGGCGAGGGGGGGAGAGGCTGCTGCGTCGGCGACGGGTCTTGAGGGGGGGGGGGGGCGGCGGCGCTCCAGGGGGGGTTCGATCGCCTGCTTAGGGTTCTTCTTTTTTTTTTTTTTTTTTTTTCTGTTATGTTCTATAACGAACGGGGGGGGGGGCCAGGAAGAAGATAAAGGGGAAAATTTAGATTTTTTTTTTTTTATTATTATTTTATTATTTAATTTTGCAATTTTACATACGACCTCGTAACGAGGCCCACCGCCTGTCGCCCATAGCGTTTTACCCCCATTCCGAACACAATGGGATATGTATCGCAAGCTGATTGGATCGTTACAGCCAGTTTCCTTTTGAATTTTCATTTAAATCACTATATTGAATTTTAAACGCACATTTCAAATTACCGGGGTCACATACTAACTAGAAAAATTCCAGAAAAATATTTTCTAGCTTCGTATTGACGATACGGTCCTAACAAAACTAGTTTCGTCGAATTCTGAGACCGTTTGAAAAATGGCCAATTTCCAGTCGATTAAAATCAACTGAAACTGGTCAAACGCGTTTTCCTTTGCCACGCTCACATATTGATTCGAAAAATTATGAAATTTGAAACCTAGCAATAACCTGATACTGCGGATCTAACAAAAGTGGTTTCGTCTAAATCCGAGGTCGTCTGCAAAATATCCATTTTTAAGGGCCTGAATTCTATAGCGACTATTCAGAATTTTCAACTGGACATATCTTTTGATTCCTGCTATCAAATTTCGATTGGTCGGATTCGTTAGAAAGATATTACCAATTAGATACTAATGTTTTTGGTCTCACTAAAATCCGGATTGTTTTGCACCTGGTATATTCATTTGAAGTTTGAAATCGAATTATCGAACTACCGCGCCATTTTCAATTCTATATATAATTATAATTAATTATATTCGTTTTCAAATGTCGATTCAACTCAGTTTTCATCGCCATTGTTTAAAATATTTATTTTAAATATTTAAAATCCATTATTTTAGCCAATTTAAAAATTTTAAATTGGTTCAGATTTTCTGGGTCGTTACAATAAAATTATTAAAAATAGTGATAATTTTTGTAAAATCATAAGAAATGATTTAGAAAGAATTGGGGTGAAAAACTCCATATTTGAAAAGATAAAAATAGATTTTTATCGAAATGAACTAGTTTTGAACTAGAATTATAATTCTATTTATTTTTAAATAAATAAATTGAATTAGAAGAGGGTTTTTAAAATAACCAGAATATCCAATGATTGCATTGGAGTGGATTTGAATCGAAATTGTCTTCGGAATATTTCGATGTTGGATTTCGTGATTATACAGATGTTGTTATGGAAATTTGAAAGATATAGATATATATATCGTTATTTCCAATACGATCTTTGTTGGCCGCGGAATTGGATATTGAATATAAGACGGGATATTTTCTATTCAGAGCCTTGTATTGAATATCAAATGTGATTTGGGTTTGTCGTGAATGGTGTCTTCACTAACACTGTTCTTGAACCCAGTTGAGAAAGGATTAAATCTTTTTATTTAGATTTAATGAAGTGTACCAATTAAATAATATTTAATTGGAATTGAATTGATATTGATTTTTGGGTTTATCGTGAACAGTGTTTTAAATAACACTTGTTCTTTAACCCGATAATTAATGAATGTGATTTGGGTTTGTCGTGAATGGTGTCTTCACTAACACTGTTCTTGAACCCAGTTGAGAAAGGATTAAATCTTTTTATTTAGATTTAATGAAGTGTACCAATTAAATAATATTTAATTGGAATTGAATTGATATTGATTTTTGGGTTTATCGTGAACAGTGTTTTAAATAACACTTGTTCTTTAACCCGATAATTAATGAATGTGATTTGGGTTTGTCGTGAATGGTGTCTTCACTAACACTGTTCTTGAACCCAGTTGAGAAAGGATTAAATCTTTTTATTTAGATTTAATGAAGTGTACCAATTAAATAATATTTAATTGGAATTGAATGGATATTGAGTTTTGGGTTTATCGTGAACAGTGTTTTAAATAACACTTGTTCTTTAACCCGATAATTAATGGGATGTGACTTTGGGTTTATCGTGAACCGTGTTTTAAGTGACACTGATTCTTTAACCCAGTCACAGATTAAAACTAAGTGGAGTTTTAATGAATCTTTAATTAGATTGAAATAATCGAAATGGAGTATCACCAGTTTTGCTCCAGGCGATAGTTAAATCTTTAATTAGATTTGAACGTGAAATGGTAATTGAATTTACCGATAAGACTGTGGTGTTAGATATGAAGTATTACCAGTTTTACTTCATGGGATAAATAGGTTGGGATTGGGAAATTAAAACCAATGATTACTTCGGTAAGGTTCGTTAATCTCGACTAGTTGAATCGAAATTCAAAAGAAGAATAAATTCAAGAAATTTATCTTGGATAAAATTAATGGGAACATTTCCCTATGAATGTGAAATTTAGAAACTAACTGTCGGTTGGCCAAGCAGAATGGTTTTCTGGATATTGATCTGATGTTGGTTTCGGCCTTCGGGGTTAATATTTGGGGAATTATTCTCTTGATTAATTTACGGTTAGTGACTAATGAATTGGAATGAGGCGTATGTTGTGTTTGTGTAACACTTATTTAAATATACGCGAGTTGTTCGGAAAGACCGGGTTTATCCCATTCTGAATAACTGATACGACGATAAGTCGAAGATGAAGACGATGGTCGAAGACCGGAGGTCTTCACGTCGTTTGGGTGATAACTGATGATCTTGATTGGGCTGTACATCCAAGAAGATGGAAACAGTTAGTGATCGTCCAGACGTACTTGGAGATCGATGGATATGCGGGGTACTAGGTGCCTCCGGTTTCGTTCAGACCCAGAACGGACTTGTAAATGGACTGTGTGTCTGACATCGGATTTCATTCTGTGTGACTGATATCGGTTGCATAGGATGGTTTGCCTGTGTGGCATGCTAAGATGCAAATGATCAAGGCTTCTGTTGAAAAGCAAAGTCTTGTGGTGATGATCAAAGCACGGCCTTTGTGGCGTAGCTTTGTGTAACGTTTACCTCGCGTGTTTCACACCCGGTATGAACCAAAAACGGGAGACGGACCTCAGGGAGGACTTGCGTTTCTTTCTAGCTAGAAGTGGCGTCAGTGGTTTTACACGCCCTGACGAGTTTGACTTATGTGGTTGTGGCTGTTGCGAGGCGCCTCGGTTATATCGGTTTCGGCCGATGCATTCTGGTCGGCTGACGGACCAGACTTACACCCCATAGGGTGGGGAAACGTAGTGTTCAGGCATTTTAATCCACATCGGTGGACCGGCCCTGTCGCTCCAAGGCTTGACTGAGTACTTGCCTGTGGCTCGGGCTAGAGAGTCACGAATCGGTTGAGGACTATCTTTTGCCTCGGTTCATAGACGGAAATCCAATTTCCAAATACGTGACATTTGCGGTTTTATTTGTAAACCTATACATGGCGACATAGTGGCATGGGACGCTCATGTCGTCTATGATTGATACTTATGATTTGAAGTTGTTTTATACACTATGCACTTATTATAGTATCAAATGATTTGTTTTAAACGTATCAAGCATTCTTTGGCTGTTATAAGGGAAAACCCTATCCCCCGGCTTGCGTTTGCATTGTGTGATAGGACCTGGGTCTTATAATAGCTTCATTTTTCTTTATTTAGCATTGCGCTGTTTGTTATATGCACTGGTATTCTTGGGAGGAAACCCGTTCCGTGTTATACGGCGTGGTCCCTTGATTTACCTAACTTTGAAAATAAAGATTAATAACTGTTTTAGTTCTCACACCAGTCACATGACTGACCTGGAGTTTATTGTTTTAACCTAAACTCTGGGTGCCCTTATTTTGACACGGGCAGCTAGTAGTTTTGGTTTTGCAGATTTTTATTCACAGGATCCTGGTTTACAGCTGGAACGATATCCGGAAAGCTTTGTATCCGTATATCTACTTCTAGTTGTGTATTGTATTATTTTCCGCTGCTATGTATTTAAATGTAATTTAAATCTCTGATATTTCTGTGTAATATTCATTTTTACTCTGTATATTCTTGTATTCTGATGCATTGTTGTAATATATAGTGAAATGTTCTTTCTATATGCGTTCTGATTGGTCGTGTTCTCAAACGATAGGGCGTTTCGAACGGTCTGAGTCGGTTTAGCGACTGGTTCGGACCGAGCGAGATTCCTTGCCGTCACATTTGGTATCAGAGCTTTGGTTTACAAAGCTTAGAGAACAAGGCACATTAGAACCATACGAAAGAATTCATCAGATATTGGATTAGTAATATCCAATTAGAATGACTCGTTAGAGATGGGATCAGTAGTATCCTAGAACGAGTGTGAAGAGTATATTTTTAAAGTGAAAACAAATTTTGTTTTGAAAATTTAAATCAATTATTCGTAGTTGATTATCTATTTATATTGATGTGGACAATCCAGTATATATAGATTTTGCGTATACGTCTGATCCGCGGGTATTCGAAATTTTAATATACTGGATAGATATAGAGTCACACTCTAGTCGCCCGGACGTGATTCTGATGATTGACGCGTCATCATTAGTAATTATTTTCGTGTTTCGAAGGTGTGATTTTCTATATATTTCCATTAGACTGGTGTGAGAACCAAAACTTATATAGCTAGATTTATTTGTTGTGATTTGGCATCAAAAATCTGATTTTTGACTATATATCAAAGTTATGAATTTGAAACTCTAATTCACTAATTGATTGATGTTTGTGTTGTTTGTTTAGTTGTTTGATAATTTTGAACCATTATGCCTAATGTGATCGAATAATGAATTGTATTGAAATTTGGTTGCGTTTGCTTGCATATACATATATATCATTGAACAGGTCATAGCAAGGAGGCTAGAGCCAGAGAATAAAATTTGTTTGCCCGACAAATAGGTACATGTTTACTACATAATTTACTGTTTTGTTTGGGTGATGATGATTTTGTGAGCCTATTGGCTAGCCGCTTGGCTTTTTCTTTTTCTTTTTGAGATCTGAAGGACCGGGGAAGCTATTTGAAATTCCCCGATGCTCCCATTGCAGGGGAGGTTATGGCGAAATTTTTCAAAAATTTAGGGTGTTAGCCAAATTTTTGAGATTTTGAAAATTCTCAGAAACTGAAAAGTTGGAGAATGGAAGCCAGATCGAGCGTAGAGTTGATTAGTCAAAACCACTTTCGACTTTGTTCCTTTTCGGGGACGAAAAGTTTTAAGTGGGGGAGATTGTAATAACCCGAAAATCTGGGCCAGTTTAAAATTTTTATTTTGGCAATTTTAGCGAATTTTGATTATTTAAAATGAATTATTTTAAATAATATCGACGTAAAATTTATTTTGAATATAATTCGAACGTATATATTATATGCGTCGTCGTTAGAATATAAATATTTATATATAATTATAAATAGAATTGAAAATGGCGCGGTAGTTCGATAATTCGATTTCAAACTTCAATTGAATGTACCGGGTGCAAAACAATCCGGATTTTAGTGAAACCAAAAACATTAGGATCTGATTGATAATATCTTTCTAACGGATGTAAGAAACTGAGATTTCACTTTAAAAATTGAGAGATATGTCCAGTTGAAAATTCTGAATAGTCGCTATGGAATTCAGGCCCTTAAAAATGGACATTTTGCAAACGACCTCGGATTTCGACGAAACCAGTTTTGTTGGGTCCGCAGTGTCAAATTATTGCTAGATTCCAAATTTCATAATTTTTCGAATCAATATGTGAGCGTGGCAAAGGAAAACGCGTTTGACCAGTTTCAGTTGATTTTAATCGACTGGAAATTGGCCATTTTTCAAACGGTCTCAGAATTCGACGAAACTAGTTTTGTTAGGACCGTATCGTCAATACGAAGCTAGAAAATATTTTTCTGGAATTTTTCTAGTTAGTATGTGGCCCCGGTAATTTGAAATGTACGTTTAAAATTCAATATAGTGATTTAAATGAAAATTCAAAAGGAAACTGATTGTAACAATCGAATCAGCTTGCGATACCTATTCCATTGTGTCAGGAATGGGGGTAGTTAGCTAGGGGCGACACTGGTTCGGTTTGATTTGGAGTTTAAATGAAAATTCCCTTTTTAAAAGAAAAATAGAATTAAATAATAATTAAAATAATTATATTTATATATATACTCCCCCCCCGTTTATTCTTCAATCAGATGAAAAAAAAAGGGGAAAGCGACGAAACCCTCCACCGCGCGCTCGTCCACCCCGCCTCCACCGTAGCCGCTCCACCGCACCGAAGGCGCCTCAGTCGAGCCTGCCGCCACCACATCTCGCGCAGCCTCCCCCAATCGAAAACCCCCTTCCAATCGGGCTCCCAAAACTGCGCCGCCCCCCCCTTTCTCAAACCTCCAGTCCGCCGTTCCTCCACCCCGTGCGCCACCTGACCCCGGCCGTGACCCCCTCCAGCAGCGAAATCTCGATTCCAACAATCACAGTAAGTTTTAATTTAGTTTATTCGATTTATAGAAATCTGAAGTTAATTTACATTGTATTGTTTAAATCTGAGATTTATTTAAAATAGTATGATTTTTGTTAGCTAGAGAATTAAAAATATAGTTTTTATTATATAGAGAAGTTAAAGGTATGATTTTTATATTTTTATAGTATTAAAAATATAATCTTTATAGGATAGACAATATTAAAAATATCATCTTTGTATACGTAGCGAAATAAAAATCTGATTTTTATTTTATATGTGTTGAAGTAAAGTGATGAAATTTAAAAAGGTGAAATCTTTAAATTTAAAAAAGGCGAAATCTTTATATAGAAAATAGCGAACTAAAAATTCGATTTTTATATATTGAATAGCGAACTAAAAATTCGATTTTTATATATTGAATAGCGAACTAAAAATTCGATTTTTATATATTGAATAGCGAACTAAAAATTCGATTTTTATATATTGAATAGCGAAGTAAAAATTCGATTTTTATATATTGAATAACGAAGTAAAAATTCGATTTTTATATATGTAGTGGCTACGGGCGACGAAGCTGACGAAGATGCGAAAACGATGAAGATTCTATCAAAGAAGAGTCAAGATGTTTGGATAGCTATCGGTGAGAACTTCTCACTCAAATTCTATTTTTCTAGTTATATATATATACTAGGATGCAGACGGTGCTTATTAGAAGCACCCGACACCCGTCCACATACCATGGACTTGTTTGTTTGGTTGTGTAGTAGGTTAGATTATTTGATTTGGATTTGATTGATTGGTTGAATTGGAAATTGATTAAAATTGATATGTGAATGGCGTGGGCCTTCACTAGACCGGGGATAAGGCTAGGCCTTGTCCCGTTTCTAGTATCGTGCCGTTATGCCGCCGAAATTTTCTAAAATATGTTAGAAAAATAAAAATATCATTTTATAGAATAAATGAATTGAATAGAAATTCATATGTCGAAATAAAATGTGTTATCGTTAAAAATATAATTTTTAACGTGAATGTGAATAAATAAAATATTCATTTACAAACCAGACGGTTTGTTTATGTACACTGATTTGACTGACATTGATTGGGTCGATAAATTTTACACATCGCCCAACTGCACAAATAAAATATGTGTTTGATTGTTTGAAACCCCACACGGGTGTTAGGATGAAATTTGAAGTTCACTCATCCTGATTGATTAAATATGTCGATCGATTGATTGACAGGCTGTTATAAGCGTTGAATATCTATGTTTGATGCTTATACAGTGTAGTGCACTTTGGTTGATGGTTGATTATTTTCAATGCTATTATATACATGTGTTGTATGAAAATCCATATAATTAATTTTATATGGTAATTGATTGGGCCTCATTCCAGTTTTGAAAAAGAAATATTTGAAAAAAAGAAATATTTGAAATAGAATATTTGAAAATAAAGGAATATATGAAGCCGTGTTGATTAGATTGACGCCATTTTGACGTGAACGATATTTATATCGATTTTAAAAGTGATTTCGAAATGAATTGAATTGAAAGTGATTTCGAAATGAAATGAATTGAAAACGAATTCGAAATGAATTGAAAACGATTTCGAAATGAATTGAATTGAAACGAATTCAAATGGAATTGAAAGCGAATTGAAATGAATTCAAATTGAATTGAAATTCGAATTGAATAGAAATGAATTTTAAAACGAATTTATAAAGAAGAATTCAATTTTGCTTTGAATTAAAATAGAAGTTGAAATAGAATTTGAAACGAATTTAAAACTATTTATATAATTCGTTTTAAATAGAAATCGACGAAATATATATTATATATATTATATATATAATATAATGGCCTGAATAGAACGCGCTGCGCCGCGGCAGTTCGTGAATTTCGACCATTTATTTCAAACGGACATTACGGGAGATCCGACCGTCGGATTCTCCTAAAACCGGAACCGTTGGGTTCGTATCGAAAAGAGCTTTCTAACGAATATTAGAAATTTGAAATCTAACGGTTGGATTTGGAATTATGTCCAAATCAAATTCGAAAAAGGTCGCTGTAAATGCAGTTCGATGGCCATTGATGGAAATCGACTGTACGGGCCTTGATAAAATTATTAAAAATAGTGATAATTTTTGTAAAATCATAAGAAATGATTTAGAAAGAATTGGGGTGAAAAACTCCATATTTGAAAAGATAAAAATAGATTTTTATCGAAATGAACTAGTTTTGAACTAGAATTATAATTCTATTTATTTTTAAATAAATAAATTGAATTAGAAGAGGGTTTTTAAAATAACCAGAATATCCAATGATTGCATTGGAGTGGATTTGAATCGAAATTGTCTTCGGAATATTTCGATGTTGGATTTCGTGATTATACAGATGTTGTTATGGAAATTTGAAAGATATAGATATATATATCGTTATTTCCAATACGATCTTTGTTGGCCGCGGAATTGGATATTGAATATAAGACGGGATATTTTCTATTCAGAGCCTTGTATTGAATATCAAATGTGATTTGGGTTTGTCGTGAATGGTGTCTTCACTAACACTGTTCTTGAACCCAGTTGAGAAAGGATTAAATCTTTTTATTTAGATTTAATGAAGTGTACCAATTAAATAATATTTAATTGGAATTGAATTGATATTGATTTTTGGGTTTATCGTGAACAGTGTTTTAAATAACACTTGTTCTTTAACCCGATAATTAATGAATGTGATTTGGGTTTGTCGTGAATGGTGTCTTCACTAACACTGTTCTTGAACCCAGTTGAGAAAGGATTAAATCTTTTTATTTAGATTTAATGAAGTGTACCAATTAAATAATATTTAATTGGAATTGAATTGATATTGATTTTTGGGTTTATCGTGAACAGTGTTTTAAATAACACTTGTTCTTTAACCCGATAATTAATGAATGTGATTTGGGTTTGTCGTGAATGGTGTCTTCACTAACACTGTTCTTGAACCCAGTTGAGAAAGGATTAAATCTTTTTATTTAGATTTAATGAAGTGTACCAATTAAATAATATTTAATTGGAATTGAATGGATATTGAGTTTTGGGTTTATCGTGAACAGTGTTTTAAATAACACTTGTTCTTTAACCCGATAATTAATGGGATGTGACTTTGGGTTTATCGTGAACCGTGTTTTAAGTGACACTGATTCTTTAACCCAGTCACAGATTAAAACTAAGTGGAGTTTTAATGAATCTTTAATTAGATTGAAATAATCGAAATGGAGTATCACCAGTTTTGCTCCAGGCGATAGTTAAATCTTTAATTAGATTTGAACGTGAAATGGTAATTGAATTTACCGATAAGACTGTGGTGTTAGATATGAAGTATTACCAGTTTTACTTCATGGGATAAATAGGTTGGGATTGGGAAATTAAAACCAATGATTACTTCGGTAAGGTTCGTTAATCTCGACTAGTTGAATCAAAATTCAAAAGAAGAATAAATTCAAGAAATTTATCTTGGATAAAATTAATGGGAACATTTCCCTATGAATGTGAAATTTAGAAACTAACTGTCGGTTGGCCAAGCAGAATGGTTTTCTGGATATTGATCTGATGTTGGTTTCGGCCTTCGGGGTTAATATTTGGGGAATTATTCTCTTGATTAATTTACGGTTAGTGACTAATGAATTGGAATGAGGCGTATGTTGTGTTTGTGTAACACTTATTTAAATATACGCGAGTTGTTCGGAAAGACCGGGTTTATCCCATTCTGAATAACTGATACGACGATAAGTCGAAGATGAAGACGATGGTCGAAGACCGGAGGTCTTCACGTCGTTTGGGTGATAACTGATGATCTTGATTGGGCTGTACACCCAAGAAGATGGAAACAGTTAGTGATCGTCCAGACGTACTTGGAGATCGATGGATATGCGGGGTACTAGGTGCCTCCGGTTTCGTTCAGACCCAGAACGGACTTGTAAATGGACTGTGTGTCTGACATCGGATTTCATTCTGTGTGACTGATATCGGTTGCATAGGATGGTTTGCCTGTGTGGCATGCTAAGATGCAAATGATCAAGGCTTCTGTTGAAAAGCAAAGTCTTGTGGTGATGATCAAAGCACGGCCTTTGTGGCGTAGCTTTGTGTAACGTTTACCTCGCGTGTTTCACACCCGGTATGAACCAAAAACGGGAGACGGACCTCAGGGAGGACTTGCGTTTCTTTCTAGCTAGAAGTGGCGTCAGTGGTTTTACACGCCCTGACGAGTTTGACTTATGTGGTTGTGGCTGTTGCGAGGCGCCTCGGTTATATCGGTTTCGGCCGATGCATTCTGGTCGGCTGACGGACCAGACTTACACCCCATAGGGTGGGGAAACGTAGTGTTCAGGCATTTTAATCCACATCGGTGGACCGGCCCTGTCGCTCCAAGGCTTGACTGAGTACTTGCCTGTGGCTCGGGCTAGAGAGTCACGAATCGGTTGAGGACTATCTTTTGCCTCGGTTCATAGACGGAAATCCAATTTCCAAATACGTGACATTTGCGGTTTTATTTGTAAACCTATACATGGCGACATAGTGGCATGGGACGCTCATGTCGTCTATGATTGATACTTATGATTTGAAGTTGTTTTATACACTATGCACTTATTATAGTATCAAATGATTTGTTTTAAACGTATCAAGCATTCTTTGGCTGTTATAAGGGAAAACCCTATCCCCCGGCTTGCGTTTGCATTGTGTGATAGGACCTGGGTCTTATAACAGCTTCATTTTTCTTTATTTAGCATTGCGCTGTTTGTTATATGCACTGGTATTCTTGGGAGGAAACCCGTTCCGTGTTATACGGCGTGGTCCCTTGATTTACCTAACTTTGAAAATAAAGATTAATAACTGTTTTAGTTCTCACACCAGTCACATGACTGACCTGGAGTTTATTGTTTTAACCTAAACTCTGGGTGCCCTTATTTTGACACGGGCAGCTAGTAGTTTTGGTTTTGCAGATTTTTATTCACAGGATCCTGGTTTACAGCTGGAACGATATCCGGAAAGCTTTGTATCCGTATATCTACTTCTAGTTGTGTATTGTATTATTTTCCGCTGCTATGTATTTAAATGTAATTTAAATCTCTGATATTTCTGTGTAATATTCATTTTTACTCTGTATATTCTTGTATTCTGATGCATTGTTGTAATATATAGTGAAATGTTCTTTCTATATGCGTTCTGATTGGTCGTGTTCTCAAACGATAGGGCGTTTCGAACGGTCTGAGTCGGTTTAGCGACTGGTTCGGACCGAGCGAGATTCCTTGCCGTCACAACAACATTATTATCCTTTGAAATAACTAAAAGTTTATGATCTTAAGTTAACTTACAAGTAAATATTTTCATTAATCTATATTAAATTCCTTTTACTCAGTTTTATAAATTATTTAAAATTACAACCCTTTATTATTTAGAAGATAATCAAATCAAAAGCTTTCGCTAAATTCAAATAATCATGAATTTAAAAACCTCTCTTATAAATTTTACTTCAAAACAAAATGAATTTTTAAATAACATTGTAAAGTATTAGCCATACCAGCAAATTTTAAAGAGAATTCATATACTTTTAAATTTTGAATGGAGACCTGAAAATTCCCAATGGCCCTGATTTAATTGAGTTAAGCTGAAACGACCGCGAATTTCGCTCGATCCGAATCAGTCGCTAAACCGACCAAGACCGTTCGAAACCCCTGATTGTTTTGAGAACACAACAAATTAGAATGCAGGCAGAAGAACATTTCATTGTTTAATCCAACAATTCATCAGAATACAAGAATATACAGAGTATGAATGAATAAAATACATTCGATAAATATCAGAGATTACAATAAATTACATAGCAGCGGAAAATAATACAAAAAAAACTAAAGGAGATATACGGATACAAAGCTTTCCGGATATCATTCCAGCTGTAAATTAGGATCCTATGAATATAAATCTGCAAAACCAAAACTACTAGCTGCCCATGTCAAAATAAGGGCACCCAGAGTTTAGGTTAAAACAATAAACTCCAGGTCAGTCATGTGACTGGTGTGAGAACTAAAACAGTTATTTAAAGCTTTACTTTAAATTAGATATATCAAGGGACCACGCCGTAAAACACGGAACGAGTTTTCTCCCAAGAATACCAGTGCATACAACAAAACAGCGCAATGCTTTTTGGAAAAATGAAGCTATTATAAGACCCAGGTCCTATCACACAATGCAACGCAAGCCGGGGGATAAGGTTTTCCCTTATAATAGCCAAACATGCTTGGTACGTTAAAACAAATCATTTGATACTAATATAAGTGCATAGTGTATAAAACAACTTCAAACCATAAGTATCAATCATAGACGACATGGGTACCATATATCATGTCACCATAATAGGCTCTACAATCAAAACCGCAAAGTCATGTATTTGGAAATTGGATTTCCATCTGTGAACCGAGGCAAAAGATAGTCCTCTACCGATTCGAGACAATCTAGCCTACAATGTCTCAGGATCAGAGCTCGAGTGACCCTTGGATCGTCAAGGCCGGTCCACCGATGTGGATTAAACTTAAACCCTGGACACTGCGTTCCCCCGCCCTATGGGGCGAAAATGAGCCAAATGACTCCATCGGCTCCACACAGTCACCGATATATCCGAGGTGCCTCGCAACAGCAACAACCACATAAGACAAACTCGTCAGGGCGTGTAAAACCACTGACGCCACTTCTAGCTAGAAGGAAACGCATGCCCTCCCTGATGTCCTCTCCCGTTTCTAGTTCACAACCGGGGTGTGAGGTTCGCGAATCAACACTACACAAAGCTATGCCACACAGGCCGTGCTTTGATCATCAACCACAAGACTCTGCTTTTCAAGAGAAGCCTTGATCATTTGCCACTTAGGCATGCCACACAGGCAATTCACTCCATGCGATTGATACCCACCAATATATAACCTCTAAGCTCGTACGTCTCAGAGAAGGGCGTTAAGCAAGAGAATAAATTCTACGCCGCCAAACAGATATATATTTAATAGAAATCAATCGCACAGAATAAAATCCAATGTCAAACACACAGTCCATTTACAAGTCCGTTCTGGGTCTGAACGAAACCGGAGGCACCTTGTACCTCGCATATCCATCGATCTCCAAGTACGTCTGGAAGATCACCAACTGATTCCCTCCTCTTGGGTGTACAGCCCAATCAAGATCATCAGTAATCACCCAAACGACGTGAAGACCTCCGGTCTTCGACCACCGTCTTCATCCTCGACACCACGTCGAATCAGTTATTCAGAATGGGACAAACCCGACCTTTCTGAATAACTCGCGTATATAATAAACAAGTGTTACACAAACACAACATACGCCTCATTCCAACTCAGAATATTCTTTTATTCAAATATTCTTATACTTTGGGAAAGGTTCCCATAAATTTTATCAAAGATAAATTCTTTAGATTTATTCTTTAATCTTCTTTTGAATATTAATTCAAACTAGTCGGGATTAGCGAACCACACCGAAGTAATCATTTATTTTATTTCCCAATCCCAACCTATTTATCCCATGAAGTAAAACTGGTCATACTCCATATCTAACACCGCGGTGTTATCGGTAAATTCAATTACCATTTCACGTTCAAATCTAATTAAAGATTTAACTATCGCCTGGAGCAAAACTGGTGATACTCCATTCTCTATCTTTTCAATCTAATTAAAGATTCATTAAAACTCCACTTAGTTTTAATCTTTAACTGGGTTAAAGAATCAATGTCTTTAAAACACGATTCACTATAAACCCAAAATCACATCCCATTAATTATCGGGTTAAAGAACAAGTGTTATTTAAAACACCGTTCACGATAAACCCAAAAATCAATTCAAATTCAATTCCAATTAAATTCCATTTTATTGGTACACTTCATTAAATCTAAATAAAAAGATTTAATCTTTTTCTTAACTAGGCTTAAGGACAGTGTTAATAAAGACACAATTCACGACAAACTCAAACCACATTTGATATTAAATCCAAGGCTCTGAATAGAAAATATATCGGCTTATATTCAATATCAAATTCCACGACCAACAAATATCGTATTAGAAATAACGATATAAATATATCTTTCAAATTCCCATAACAATATCTGTACCATCACGAAATCCAACATCGAAATATTCCAAATACAATTTCGATTCAAATCCATTCCAATTCAATTATGGGAAATTCTGGTTACTTTTAAAACCATTTCAAATCCACTTTATTTATTTTAAAAATAAATAGAATTATAATTCTAGTTCAAAACTAGTTCATTTTGATAAAAATCTACTTTTATCTTTTCAAATTTGGAGTTTTTCATCCCAATTCTTCACAAATCATTTCTTATGATTTTTCACAAATTATTACTATTTTTAATAATTTTATCAAGGCCCGTACAGTCGATTTCCATCAACGGCCATCGAACTGCACTTACAACGACCTTTTCCAAATTTGATTTGGACATAATTCCAAATCCAACCGTTAGATTTCAAATCACGTATATTCGTTAGAAAGCTCTATTCGATACGAACCCAACGGTTCTGGTTTTTGGAGAATCCGACGGTCGGATCTCCCGCAATGTCCACTCGAAGTCAATGGTCGAAATTCACGAACTGCCGCGGCGCGGCGCGTTCTATTCAGGCCATTCTATATATGTAATATATATATTATATATATTTCGTCGATTTCCTTTCAAAACGTATTTTATAAATCGTTTAAATTCGTTTTCAAAACGATTTCAACTTCCTTTTCAATTTCAAATCAAGATTGAATTTTTCAATATAAATTCGTTTTAATTTCATTTCAAATCGATTTCAATTCAATTTCAATTTAATTCAAATTTCAATTCATTTCAATTTAATTCGAATTTCAATTCATTTCAATTTAATTCGAATTTCAAATCTATTCAATTTAATTCGAATTTCAATTTAATTCGAATTTGAAATCATTTCAATTTAATTTGAATTTCAATTCATTTCAATTTAATTCGAATTTCAAATTATTTCAATTTAATTCGAATTTTGAAATCACTTTCGATATAATTGAAAAATGAATAAAATCGATATAAGTATCGTTCACGTCAAAATGGCGTCAATCTAATCAACACGGCTTTTATTCAACACATGAATGTTTATTCTATTCAACACATGAATATTTTTCAATTCAACACATGAATTTATTTTCAATTCATTTCAATTTAATTCGAATTTAAATTCCTTTCAATTTAATTCGAATTTCAATTCATTTCAATTTAATTCGAATTTTAATTCATTTCAATTTAACTCGAATTTCAATTCATTTCAATTTAATTTGAATTTCAATTTAATTCGAATTTCAATTCATTTCAATTTAATTCGAATTTCAATTCATTTCAATTTAATTCGAATTTCAATTCATTTCAATTTAATTCGAATTTCAATTCTTTTCAATTTAATTCGAATTTCGAAATCACATTCAACATTCATTGAAAAAATGAATACAATCGATATAAATATCGTTCACGTTAAAATGGCGTCAATCTAATCAATACGGCTTTTATTCAACACATGAATGTTTATTCTATTCAACACATGAATATTTTTCAATTCAACACATGAATTTATTTTCAATTCAACACATGAATTTATTTTCTATTCAACACGTGAATATATTTTCTATTCAACACATGAATATTTTTCAATTCAACACATGAATTTATTTTCAATATTGGAATGAGGCCCAATCACTTACCATATAATATTAATTATATGGATTTTCTACAACACATGTATATAATAGCAACGACAAATAATCAACCATCATCCAGAGTGCACCACACAACTGCATAAGCATTAAATATAAATAATTAACGCTTACACAGTCTGTCAATCCGTCGATTGACATACAACTAAACAATCAGGATTAGTGTATATAAACAAATCGTCCGATTTGTTTATAAATATTTATTTTATATACACGTTAAAAATTATATTTTTAACTATAAAATATTTTCCACTATAAAATATTTTATTTCATTCCACATCACATAATCAAATTTCACAACACAACAACCAAACAAACAAGTCATCCATGGTCTGTGGACGACGGGTGTAACGTCCCGTATTTTTGATCGTCAAATATTTTATTTATTATTTTAAATATTATATTTGGAATATAAATGGATTTTAATATTTAAATCACTATCTAAACAAAGTTGAACAATATATATTCATATATAAAATAAAACGAGCCAGAACAGCGCTGCAGTTCGTAAAATAGAGTTTTGAACTTCAACTGGATATACATAGCCCGTTTTAAATCGGATTTCTGTGAAACAAGAAATATACGGAGCAGGTGAAGTATATTTTTCTAGTGGAAGAGAAAAATCGGGATTTCGTCGTGTAGATTGGAAGTTATGCCCAAATCAATTTGGCAGAAAAACAGCGGCGTAATCATTTATCGACCATAACGGTTTATTCGATATAACTAGATACCAGTTTCGAATTTAGCCAAGGTTCTTTTGGGACATAGTGATAATTTAATTTTTAGAATTTTACTGTAATTTTTAATTAATTAAAAAAGCAACTTTTTATTTGGAGTATTTTACACCCTGTGACAACATTTTGGGATTTCACAATATAAGTTAAACTACCGGTATTATTATATTTTTGGGATCGCGACACCTCACTGAACACGACTGTATTTTTATTTCAGTCTGCAACGCTCATATAACCGTACATAGTGGTGTGGGTAACTGTTATTGAATGGTTAACGGGTCAAACGAACTTCAAATTCAACAAAACAAGTTTCATACGAAACCTTAGGAAGAGGTCTAGTGAAACGTCAAGGCCTCATATTTTTAGGATTTTTTCTGTAATTTTAAGAAATTAATGCTCGGTGTTTTTCATCGATATTTTCTAAAGGATTTTTGCAAACGGTGTCGGAATTCGACGAAACCTGTCCCATTGGATCCGGAATATTTTTTTATGTTAGGAATAGGTGTCTTCATCTCAATTGAAGATCGTATGTGATGGTTTTTAACCGGATTTCTCACAACAATGTTTAGTTATAATATATTATTAATAAAACCATCCAACCTTCCTTTATCTTTATTGTAGCACTTTTTACTTTACCTGTAGCGTTCGAATTCCTTGCGTGCCAAAGCAAGGTTACTTGCGCTCCAAACCATACGCGAGCACCGTGTTATCCAAGTAATTCTAGGCAACAGCTACCCTAAAAATTTCTGCAAACCTACGCACGCTCTAATGCCTTGACGTCCACGGTACCCCCATATAAATAAACACTACTGCTCCTTCCTTTCGCTACAGCAATCAACAATGGAAACAGCACCTTACGTCCACTAAATAAAAAAATAAAAAAAAAGAAAGAAGTGGGATCGAAATACTGATGGGAGGAAAGAAAGCAAAGCAGCTTTCTTGTTTTGGCGTGGGGGACAATTTTGTGTTCTTTGGCTTTGGAAGCATTCGGCTCTTCGAACCTGAGAAGAAAAAAAAATGGTGGAAACAAAACGAAGTGGACAGTAAGAGAGGAGCGGCGCAGGTGGTTTGTTTTTACATACAATAAAAATATATCTGTGCAATCATAAGAAAAAGGGTAGGCATAGTAGGAAAGGAAATAAAGGATGGCGTTAGTCTGTAGGGAAGAAAAAGGAAGTAATGAAAGGGGGGGTGGACGTGAAACATGGCGTAAGGGGGAAGATGGTGACTGTTCTTTGGAGAGGACTGTCAGAATTCAAAAAAAAAAGGAATGGAAAAAAAGGCATGGCATAGAGGACAAGAGCAGCGAACTCAAAGGCTGTTTGAATGGTCATGTTGGGGAACAGATTTAACTCCGCTGAAGGATTTAGAGCGAAGAAAGAAGGTAAGGGAAGAGTAATTATAAATTACACTAATTTATTTGCTAATACACCTAATAGTTAACACATCAAATATCGACCCATATAAGGAAACGCCTAGGAATAAAATAAAATAAATAAATCATAACCGTATAAATTTTTAACGTTCTCATATTTTGTCAGAACTCGACAGTACCAGGAGCGCTGGAAATGTAACGACAAAGGCAATATTATAAGACTGTTTTGGAGCACAATTGGAAGATAATTAAATTAAACATCAGACAAACCGTTTTAACGTCGGATGGAAACCCCAAGGTGAGTTAAACTCACCCAGTTCTCCCCTCTTATATTTTATATAAGTCGGGCTTTTAAAATTTTATGCTATGGTTGTTTGTTTGTTTGTTGTTGGTTTTATATTCATATATTGACTAGAACAGTTAAATTAAACGTTCGTTTAATTTAATTAATCGTTATTTCTAACGATTAAGTCCAAGTGAGGTAACTTATCACGGTGGTTACGTTTATAACACTATAAACGTTAAGTTGAATGCTTGAACTGCTGTCATTATCCCAGTATTGACTGTTACAGTTATTATTGACCGTTATTATTAAACTGTTTTATTTCATCTGTCAAGATGGAAACAAATATTGAACTGAATGGTTTGAATTGTGATAACCATTGTTTTGCAGGGAATAACAGGTTGGATAATATTGATAACGTTTATCAATATGATAAAATTGTTGTTATGGAATGTGAAATTAGTGTATATTTCACGGTTTGGTACTACAGTAGTCATTTGCCTCTTTAGTACCGTCGGTTAAAAGGAATGATTTTCGAAATCAATATTAAATGGATTTTGAGCGGTTTCAAAGTTATAAATATATTTTTGATATGATTTTAAAATGCGACTCTTATGGCAAAGATAATAGTCGAAGCTAAATGTACAAAATTTATAACTAACAGAAATGTAAGAGATTATCAAATAAATGTTTAAACGATATAAATTTGTTGAATTGGCTATTTAAATGTTGAAATGATTTTGTAAAAGCCTTATCGGTCGGATGGGAAGTTTAAGTAGTTCAAAATAGGATCATTGGATTGTGAATACACGGGAATGGGTAAAAGAGTTCAAAAGGAAATGTTTTGTAATAAATGATTGTTTTCAACAAACGGTGTTTCAAATAAATAAATACGAAATGTGATTTAATATCATTTCGTGAATGAGATTAACAAATCAATGGATTGGAAATGAGTGGTGATTTGGAAATGGGATTTGATATTTTAAATGAAACAAAGTTGAAATTGTGAATATGAATGGGAGTGAAAAACAAATGGAAGTGAGTTTATTGCTAGGTTCGGAATGTTAACTGAAGGCACAAGTATAAATGAGGTTAATGTTTTGGATAACAACAACGAATATTAGTTGTCGATAATGAATTGCAAAAGAGATTTGTAAACAAAGTTAAAGAAGTGAAAATGAAAACAAATGGTGAATTGTCGTACTTTATTTACAAAAAATTTTGTACATGGAAATTCTAAAGTTTTGGGAATGAAATCAAGTTAGTAAATGAAGTTAGTGGTTTGTAAATATGTTTTGTAACATTTGTTACAAACGAGATGAACTATATTTTAGACATAAGATTTTATAAAGGATTATTATATGTTTTTAAACAATGAATAAGTTGTCGAATATAAGTGGTTGAGAAGGTGACAAGTAAAATGGTTTTGAAAGGAAATAAGTAATGATTGTTATGGATAATAAGTTGAATTGTTTTTGATAAATACAAATATAAGAATTTGAAAAGATACTCA
Source organism: Allium sativum (assembly GCA_030737875.1). NCBI lineage: Eukaryota > Viridiplantae > Streptophyta > Magnoliopsida > Asparagales > Amaryllidaceae > Allium > Allium sativum. Next base: position 960,947,919 of record CM060916.1, read on the forward strand.
TACAAATTTACAAAGGCTTTGTTTATGCGATTTTAAACAAATGAATTGGGGTTGTTGAAAATATTTTGTAAATATAATAATAAAGAGATATTAAGGAAATTTTATAAGAATTCTATTTATAATAGAATTGAAGCTCGTATATAATATCATAAAGGGTTGTTAACATAAATCAGAAGAGATTAAGAAGAATTTACTTAATAATTAGTTAAGTAAACACAGTCGAGACTTAAATAAGGGAAATATGTGGTTAATAAACTTCTATTCATTCTGAAGATATGAATGTTATTGGTCAAGGTCTGAGAGGTAAATAAAATACCCCAACTTGAACGACGACATGATTATCCAAGAATAATATTAGTTTATAAACGAGGGTAGTTAAGGGAAATATAAGTTATGATTTCCGTATATGATATTATAAACTGTATTCGGAAAGTTTATAAGATGGATAAGTTGAATTGGGAGTATATTCTTATTTTATAATAAGAAGTAAAAGCAATGTTTCAAATACTGGAAAATTTGGAAATTTTAATTAACGGACGATTCGTTAAAGAGGCTAAATGATACTGAGTATTGAATCAGTGAATCCATTTTCTTTATGGATGAATGTTTGTTTATTTGATAGTTAAATAACCACTATCAAATATTGGCCCATACGATTGTTGGTACGGAAAGACCGGAATCGAATATATTCGAAAACCATTCCGTCCAGCAAATACAAATACGTTGAAGATGCTGATTCAAGATGGAGCTATTGAAGACCGTTGATCTTCATAAGCGGAAGGATTACTTAAAATCTCTGATTGCAAGCAGAGATATACTGTGATTCGGTCGTGGTTGGAATCTACGGATTGCAAGGACTTCTCGCTACTGATTCTCAGGGTGATTCCTAGGATGCAGTAGGAGGGTACCTTCGGTTCATCCTGTTCCTGGGTGACTTGTATGGATGAAATGTCTGGCAGAGTATTTCCAGAAAAGATCATGTACATTGATTTCTCCAACTGTACCAAGAGTGGAAGCGGAGAAGGAAACTTCTTTTAGCTAACACATAATGTATTGTTGTGGACGTCAGTTAGTGATTTCGATGGATCTGACGATGTGGCATTCGAAGTGAATGTGATGTGCTGATAAAACGCAGCCTCAAGCCTCATTAATCGGGAGATGACAAAAATCGGGCAGGCAACATGGCTATGTGGGTCGCTCCCATTAGGGTGTATAATCACCTATCTAGAGAAATTCCTTTTGCTTCTTTAATCTATCGATGCTGTCCCTTTTCGGGAAACGGTGGTTTGAGCCCAACCGTTGGTGATATACATTCGATACACTCAAGCGAAATGAGTGGTCGGTCATGTGAGGGCCGGGTTGCAAGACGTTCTTATGGAACCTAGTGTATTCGCCTCTAGAGATACACTATCGGCAGGTGGTCCCATACCTTGTCATAGTCGGAATCCAATCTCCAATAAGCACCCGCGGTTTTGATTGTATACTATATATGTGGAGCATGAGATGCAAGCGTTCCACTAGATTGATATCTACTTGTATGTAGACACTATTATAATATCAGACAAGATATTGGTTTTCGAAAATGTTTGGGTTATCGTAAGGTAAAAACCGTCCGTATTTATGTGTGGATTTGGTCTTACGATTATCCTTTTCTTTTGGAATGATTTTAAACTTTAAATTCAAGTTGTGTGATACCTTAATACTATGCGAGTTTTTCTCACTCTGGTTCACCAGACTGACCCGGTGTTTGTAATGCTCGGGTTAGACCGGGTTGTACAGGTTCAGGTTATCGAATGCTGCTAATTTCAGAAGATGTGCTGGAGAAGTTCAGACGTATTATCTATATAGTGTGTTTTTCCGCTGTGTGTTCTATATGGGGCAGATTATTATAACTGTCCAGGTGTTGATGTACTCTGATGTTGTAAGTATTTTAAAAGCTCTCAATAAAGACTTATTTCTGTATTATATCTTGTTTCGCTACGATGTGAGGCTCTATGCTGTGTTATTCCTTCTTCTTCTTCTATTCTAATATTTCTTTCTTTCTTATCTCACCCTCTAAAATTCTTTCTAATAACTATCTGGTGTTTTCGATACTTGAGTTCTGGCAAGTAATACGGGATTGGTGTATTATTGTCGGGATTCGGGCGTTGAAAATCCCGGGTCGCTACAACGGGTGTTGGGTGCTACTAAACACCGTCTGCATTCTAATATTTTCGGTTTCACTAAAATCCGGTTTATTTTGAATCCTGTACACTCATTTGAAATTTGAAATCGAATTATCGAACTACCACGCCATTTTCAATTCCTTTTATAATTAAAATAAAATATTTATATTCTAACGATGACGTATATAAATATATACATTCTAATTCTATTCAAAATAAATTTCTCGTCGTTTTTATTTAAAATAATTCATTTTAAATATTCAAAATTCACTAAAATTGCCAAAATAAATTTTTTAAATTGGCTCATATTTCCGGGTTATTACAATCTCCCCCACTTATAACTTTTCGTCCCCGAAAAGGAACGAAGCCGAAAGTTGTTTCACAAATCAACTCAACTTCCAGTATTTTCACTACGGCTTAAGTTCTTCAACTTTTCAGTTTCTAAGAACTTTTCAATTTTTTCAAAAATTTGACTAACACCCTAAATTTTCGAAAAATTTCGCCATAACCTCCCCTGTACTGGGACTTCGGGATATTTCCTATAGCCTCCCAAGGCCTTCTTCAATCCAAAAGAAAACGAAAAAGCCAAGCGGCTAGCCAATCGGCTCATAAAATAATCCAAACCCAAACAAAACAGTAAATTATGGTAAACATGTACCTATTTGTCGGGCAAACAATTTTATTCCTCTTCACTAGCCTCCTTGCTATGACCTGTTCAATGTAAGTATATGTATATGTATGCAAATGCGACAAATTTTCAATACAATTCACTATTTGATACAATTTGGCTAAATGGTTCAACTTTGAACTAATCAACCTATAATCAAACAACACAATCAGCAATCAATTAGTTGATTAGCTTTTCAAATTCATAACTTTGATATATAGTCAAAAATCACATTTTTGATGCCAAATCACAACAATAAGCCCTATTTAATTTTGGTTCTCACACCACCCAATTGGAAATATATAGATATCCCACTTTCGAAACACGAACATAAATACTGATGATGTCGCGACATCACCAGAATTATCCCCGAGCGACTACAGTGCGATTCTATATCTATCCAGTATATTAAAACTTCAAATACACGCGGATCAGACGTATACACAAAATCTTTATATACTGGATTGTCCAAATCAATATAAATCAATATTCAAATATGAATAATTGAATTAAATTTTCAAAACAAAACTTGTTTTTTTTAATTTTATTTTAAAAACATCACTCTTCACACTCGTTCTAGGATACTACTGATCCCATCTCTAACGAGTCATTCCCGTTGGATATTACTAATCCAATTTCTAATGAATTCTTTCGTTTAGTTCTAACGTGTCTTGTTCTCTGAGCTTTGTAAACCAAAGCTCTGATACCAAGCTGAAACAACCGGGAATTTCGCTCGATCCGAATCAGTCGCTAAACCGACCAAGACCGTTCGAAACCCCTGATTGTTTTGAGAACACGACAAATTAGAACGCAGGCAGAAGAACATTTCGTTGTTTATTCCAACAATTCATCAGAATACAAGAATATACAGAGTATGAATGAATAAAATACATTCGATAAATATCAGAGATTACAATAAATTACATAGCAGCGGAAAATAATACAAAACACAACTGAAGGAGATATACGGATACAGAGCTCGGCCAGCCTCTCGACTGTCAGCACACAACAACCAACCCTCGCAAGGGACATGTAGGGGTAAGAGCCCACTGTTCGCCACCAAACCACATGGTGAGAACCCCCCATCATGACTGCAACAAGAAATGGTGATACTCCATTCTTGATCTTTTCAATCTAATTAAAGATTCATTAAAACTCCACTTAGTTGTAATCTTTAACTGGGTTAAAGAATCAATGTCTTTTAAAACACGATCCACTATAAACCCAAAATCACATCCCATTAATTATCGGGTTAAAGAACAAGTGTTATTTAAAACACCGTTCACGATAAACCCAAAAATCAATTCAAATTCAATTCCAATTAAATTCCATTTAATTGGTACACTTCATTAAATCTAAATAAAAAGATTTAATCATTTTCTTAACTGGGATTAAGGACAGTGTTAATGAAGACACCATTCACGACAAACCCAAACCACATTTGATATTAAATCCAAGGCTCTGAATAGAAAATATATCGGCTTATATTCAATATCAAATTCTACGACCAACAAATATCGTATTGGTAATAACGATATAAATATATCTTTCAAATTCCCATAACAATATCTGTACCATCACGAAATCCAACATCGAAATATTCCAAAGACAATTTCGATTCAAATCCATTCCAATTCAATTATTGGAAATTCTGGTTACTTTTAAAACCATTTCAAATCCACTTTATTTATTTTAAAAATAAATAGAATTGTAATTCTAGTTCAAAACTAGTTCATTTTGATAAAAATCTACTTTTATCTTTTCAAATTTGGAGTTTCTCATCCCAATTCTTCACAGATCATTTCTTATGATTTTACACAAATTATTACTATTTTTAATAATTTTATCAAGGCCCGTATAGTCGATTTCCATCAACGGCCATTGAACTGCACTTACAGCGACCTTTTCCAAATTTGATTTGGACATAATTCCAAATCCAACCGTTAGATTTCAAATCACTTATATTCGTTAGAAAGCTCTTTTCGATACGAACCAAAAGGTTCCGGTTTTAGGAGAATCCGACGGTCGGATCTCCCGCAATGTCCACTCGAAGTCAATGGTCGTAATTCACGAACTACCGCAGCGCGGCGCGTTCTATTCAAGCCATTCTATATATATAATATATATATTATATATATTTCGTCGATTTCCTTTCAAAACGTATTTTATAAATCGTTTAAATTCATTTTCAAAACGATTTCAACTTCCTTTTCAAATTCAAATCAAGATTGAATTTTTCAATATAAATTCTTTTTAATTTCATTTCAAATCGATTTCAATTCAATTTCAATTTAATTCGAATTTCAATTTATTTCAATTTAATTCGAATTTCAATTCATTTCAAAATTTCAATTCATTTCAATTTAATTCGAATTTCAATTTAATTCGAATTTCAAATCTATTCAATTTAATTCGAATTTCAATTCATTTCAATTTAATTCGAATTTCAAATCATTTCAATTTAATTCGAATTTCAATTCATTTCAATTTAATTCGAATTTCAATTTAATTTGAATTTCAATTTAATTTGAATTTCAAATCATTTCAATTTAATTTGAATTTTGAAATCACTTTCGTTAAAATTGAAAAATGAATAAAATCGATATAAATATCGTTCACGTCAAAATGGCGTCAATCTAATCAACACGACTTTTATTCAACACATGAATGTTTATTCTATTCAACACATGAATATTTTTCAATTCAACACATGAATTTATTATCAGTTCATTTCAATTTAATTCGAATTTCAATTCATTTCAATTTAATTCGAATCTCAGTTCATTTCAATTTAATTCAAATTTCAATTCATTTCAATTTAATTCGAATTTCAATTCATTTCAATTTAATTCGAATTTCAATTCATTTCAATTTAATTCGAATTTCAATTTAATTCGAATTTCAATTTAATTCGAATTTCAATTCATTTCAATTTAATTCGAATTTCAATTCATTCCAATTTAATTCGAATTTCAATTCATTTCAATTTAAGTTGAATTTCGAAATCACTTTCAACATTCATTGAAAAATGAATAAAATCGATATAAATATCGTTCACGTCAAAATGACGTCAATCTAATCAACACGGCTTTTATTCAACACATGAATGTTTATTCTATTCAACACATGAATATTTTTCAATTCAACACATGAATTTATTTTCAATTCAACACATGAATTTATTTTCTATTCAACACATGAATATATTTTCTATTCAACACATGAATATTTTTCAATTCAACACATGAATTTATTTTCAATATTGGAATGAGGCCCAATCAATTACCATATAATATTAATTATATGGATTTTCTAAAACACATGTATATAATAACGATAAATAATCAACCATCATCCAGAGTGCACCACACAACTGCATAAGCATTAAATATAAATAATTAACGCTTACACAGTCTATCAATCCATCGATTGACATACAACTAAACAATCAGGATTAGTGTACGTCAAATATCATCCCAATACCCGTGTGGGGTTTCAAATCAACAAACACACAATTTATTTTTGCAGTTGAGCGATGTGTAAAATTTATCGTCCCAATCAATATCAGTCAAATTAGTGTATATAAACAAATCGTCCGATTTGTTTATAAATATTTATTTTATATACACGTTAAAAATTATATTTTTAACTATAAAATATTTTCCACTATAAAATATTTTATTTCATTCCACATCACACAATCAAATTTCACAACACAACAACCAAACAAACAAGTCATCCATGGTCTGTGGACGACGGGTGTCGGGTGCTACTAAACACCGTCTGCATCCTAGTATATATTTCAACTAGAAAATAAATAAAAGTGAGAAGTTCTCACCGACTAGCTAAACCAAACGCCACGACTCTTCATGTGTAGAACAACTCGCCGTGGTCGCCTTTTGTCACTTTCGTCATCCGTGTTTGCTACATATATAAAAATCACATTTTTATATTATCACTCCATAGATAAAAATTATATTTTTACTTTGCTAAAAAATATATAAAAATCATAACTTTATACTAGCATAAAAATCGTAATTTTATTTTACTTCTCCTATAATAAAAATCATATTTTTATTATGTTATTCATATAAAAATCCCAACTTTATACAAATAAAAATCTCGTCTTTGTTCGAATAAAAATCCCGTCTTTCACTATATAAAAATATCGTCTTTCACTATATAAAAGTATCATATTTCACTATATAAAAATCATAACTTTATACTAGCAAAGATCTCCACTTTATATAATTAAAAATCTCAACTCTCCTTGATTAAAAATCTGATTTTACTCAATCCCTAAAACATATTTAAACTAAATAAATAAATAAAATAACATAAAAAGCTCACCTTTTTTTATTTTCAGTGAAGGGGGAGGTGTTCACCGTCGTCACAGGTTGGGGGGGCGGGCTGAGATGGTCGGCGCGGTGGGGTCAGGAGGGGGTAGGGCGGCGCTGGCGCGCTCGAGGTGGGGGGGGGGGGGGTTGGCTGCGGTTCGATCCAGAGGGGGGAGGAAGCGGTTGCGGTAGAGGGAGGCAGTCGCGTAGGGGGGTGCAGATCGAGATCGAGCTGTGGTTTTTTATCTTTTTTTATATTTTCTTTCTAAATGAAGAACGTGGGGGAGGAGGAAAGGATATAGGGGTTTAATTATAATTAATATATTTTATTATATTTAATTTTCAAAAAGCAAATTTTTATTACGAACTCGAAACGAGACCCACCGCCTGTCGTCCATAGCTAATTACCCTCATTCCGAACACAATGGGATATGTATCGTAAGCCAGTTCGGACGTTTCGATCGGTTTTCGTCAAAATCAACATATAACTCTATATATTGAATTTGAACGCACATTTCAATTTACCGGGGCCACATACTGACTCTAAAAATTCCCGAAAAATATTTTATAGCTTCGTATTGACGATACGGTCCTAACAAAACTAATTTCATCGAATTCTGAGACCGTTTGAAAAATGGCCATTTTCCAGTCGATTAAAATCAACTGAAACTGGTCAAACGCGTTTTCCTTCGCCACGCTCACATATTGATTCAAAAAATTACGAATTTTGAAACCTAGCAATAACTTGACATCACGGACCCAACAAAAGTGGTTTGGTCAAAAACCGAGGTCATTTGTAAAATTTCCATTTTTAAGAGCCAGAATTCCATAGCGACTATTCTGAATTTTCAACTGGACATAACCTTTTATCCCCGCTATGAAATTTCAATTTTTCGGATTCGTTGGAAAGATATTCTCCATTAGATTCTAATATTTTCGGTTTTGCTAAAATCCGATTTATTTTGTATCCTCTACACTCATTTGAAATTTGAAATCGAATTATCGAACTACCGCGCCTTTGTCAATTCCTTTTATAATTAAAATAAAATATTTATATTCTAACGACGATGTATATAAATATATACGTTCTAATTCTATTCAAAATAAATTTCTCGTCGTTTTTATTTAAAATAATTCATTTTAAATATTCAAAATTCACTAAAATTGCCAAAATAAATTTTTTAAATTGGCTCAGATTTCCGGGTTATTACATAAACTTATTCAAGTTATGACTTGGGTGTCTACGTACAACCAGATATGTGTAAAGAATCAACTAATAACAATCAATCAATATAAAGGAAGTATTCAAGTGATAATAGCAGATAGGGATTTGTTCTCCCATATAGGTGTCCAAGTTAATACAAAAGCAAAATGAGTTTTTTTCTACCTAATTGATGTCCACCATAATTAACTACCAAGTTATAATCGAATGGGGATGTAATCCACTCACAGATGTCCATAAATATCATTCAATGCATAACATATCAACAATACCAACAACATAAAACGTCCATAAAAACATAGTACAAGAGGGTGATTTGTTCTGCTAAAGAGATGTCCAAAGTCGATTCAGTTTAACTAACAAAACATAGTTTTATTGTTCTAATAGATGTCAAAATCAATTTAGAATGGTGTTTGGTTCTACAAACCAAATAACATTTAGTTTCTAATCAATGGGGTTGCTTAAAGGTGATTGATAAAAAGATTTCTTGGAGGAAAACATATTTTAAAAACATCCTTGTAAAATAAAAAATTCAAATTTAAAGTAATATTAAAATTATTATTAAATAATTATTAAATCTCTAAATAATAATGAATTATTATTTTAAATAAATTTAATTGCAAATCACTAGTTAAATAAATAATTTAATAATTAAGAACCATTGAATAAATATTTGAACATTTATTTTAATCCTTAAAATAATAATTAACTATTAATTAACCCATAAAATAAAAACTAAATAGTAATTATTTCTTAAATAAACAATTAAAACCCGAATTATTTTTTATTAAATAATTAAATAAACACCTAGACCTTAATTAATAATTAGTCAGACCATAATTAAATTAAAACTTATCTTAATTAATAATCGTTAATTATTCAAACCATTATTTATTTAATTAATTAATCTTAATTAATCAATTAATAGTACTTAATCCTTAATTTAAAATTATTGTGTAATAATTAATTTTCATTAATTATACAAATTTAAAACAAATTTAATTGATTAAAACTTAAGTACAATACTTAACTAATTGGTAACTAAGTAGTAATTACACTATTAAATTACTTAAATAACAAACTAATAATTAATGAAGTAATTAAATAATTATGGTTACTTTCTTACACTTAAAATGAGATTTTAAAATATTTTCAAAACATACTTATGTTAAAAATAAAATCACTTAAAATAACAATCCTTTTTTATGAATTGCACTTGTAACAACTATCGGTATAAACCTGTAATTACAAAATCTTAGCTTTTTGATAACCTACTCAAGAAAGCTTACTAACTTTTCAAAACATAAAATAAATGTTTATAGAAATGAAAGTAAAGTTTTGAAACTTTAAAATGATATTAATTTAGAGTACATAAATAAGTTTTCAACCAGGGATTCCAAGTCATAAACCACATAAAGATTCTAACTTTCTTAGCATATAACACAAACATCATGCTGATAACATGCATAAACAAATTATGGCTGTAACGACCCAACTTTTCCATATCGTTTACGCCAGCATTTAACCACGCATATCCAACTCAAAAGACATAGAAAAGGGATAGTTAGGGAAAAGAAGTTTAGAAGGTGAGAAGTATAAAGAAAGAAATATTAGAATAAAAGAAGAAGACGATGAATATCACTACAGAATCAGAGTAGAAATAGAAACCTTACAGTGAAACGAATAAAATATAATATATCGACAACTCTTTTCTTAAAAGAAAACCGTATTTATATGTATGATTACAACACCATAGTACACATTAAATCAATGCAACACACATAGTGGAATAATTTATTACCATAAAATACAAAATTCGTCCCGACTCTAGCTCCTCTTTTGAAGCTCCAAGAAAATCCTAATGTAACTTGGAAATAAACCAGGGTCTGACCGAGCCCATTTATCGATGAGAAAAATCACACGGATTGTCAGTTTGGAAGATTTTTGGTGATAAAATTCATAACACCGACAACTTACTTAACTTTAGAAAATTCTTTGAAAGAATGGAACTCTCGCATGACACGACCGCATGTAAGCATGACATGTATTTTTACATTACGATAATCAAAATCACTTTTTATATCAGAACCTAGTGATATTATAATAGTGTCTATCAATCCATTAATAAATAGGAATATAGTTAGAAACCATGCATCTCACTTACCAACATAGTCGGTTTACAACTAAAAACGTACGACTCATATTAGAGTTTGGATTTCCAACATGACAAAGGTATGGGACCACCTCCCGATCAGTGTTCTCTAAAGATAAACACTGGGGTCCAACAAGAACATCTTGCAACCCGGCCACACATGACAGGTCACTCATTCAACTTGAGTGTACCGAATATATTTTCACCCATGGTTGGGATCCGCAACCATTTCCTAAGCATACAGAAGCGATAAAAGAAGAAACAAATGAATTTTCTGTAGATGGTGAAAATAAAGCATAATAGGAATGACCCACATAGCCATGCTCCCTGCCCGATTTCGTTCATTTCCCAGTTAATGAGGCTTGAGGTCACAATTAACTTTCAGAGAACACCACACTAACTTTGAATGCCACATTGTCAGACCCTCAAATCACTAATTGAAATCCACAAATATACTCTGGGTATTAAGCAAAAGAAGTTGCCTACTCCGCCACCAAACTTGGTATATTTGTAAAAATCAACGTACGTGATTCTTAGGAAATACTCTGTTAGAAATTCGTCCATACAAGTCATTCAGGAACAGGATGAACCGAAGGCACTCTCCTACCATATCCTATATAGGAACCACCCCAAAGATCAGTAGCAAGTAATCCTTGCAATCCGTGGATTTCAATCACGACAGAATCACAGTCTATCTCTGGTTGCAATTCAGAGAATATACATGGTTCTTCCCTTTTATGAAGATCCACAGTCATCAATTCTTTATTTGTAAAAGCATCCCTACAAGTTAGTTTTGAATGCCAAGTTGCTTCAAAGTGGTTTTGGGTCTAGTTCCCATCTCGGTCTCTTTGAACTAACCCATTAAAAAGTCAACAAGGGAATTCATTGATAGTGGGTTTTTAACTATCAATCACAATAGTATTGTCGATTACGTCAGCATCTTAGGCCCTTTTTATTTAAAACCATTCATTAAAATCATTTCATAGATTTAAAACCTTATCTCAACAATTTCATTGTTGTCATTACTTTGAAAACAATAACCAACCCTTATGTCTTTCCAAAATAAATGTATTCTCAAAATCACCTTTTGTTTCCTTTGCTTTAAAAATATTGCTATATATATCCATAAAACCTCTCTTTATTACTTTTAATATGGAAATATCAATACATTAACCCAATGGCTTAAGTCCAATTATGATCTTATATGAGAGTAACAATGTCCTATGCCACATTGTTTATTATATAAATCTCAATATTTCAACTTTGTCGATTAAGGTTAAAATAACACCTAAGGAAATAATAATTCCAATTCATATTCACTTCCATTTCTAAACCCGTATAACCTTTATTGTAATTCTTTGAAAGCCATTGCCGTATACTTATATCTTGTAATAAGTGTATTCACAAAACCAGTATATTTTCATTGTTTAGAAAATAGGATTATATACTGAAACAAATGGTATAAGTATAGATCACACTTCGTATCTGGGCCAAACAATGTCAAATAATACATTTTTTTACTATAAATCTCAATAATTTAATTTAAATCTCTAAATCTTGCAAATAAGTTGCAATATTACTTCTTATGGAAGTAATAATTTTTTTACAACATTTCTACCGTTATAAACTAATACCATAACTTCATAATAGTGAAGTCGCTCGAGTTAAGGTATTTTATTTACCTCTCAGACCTTGATTGAGAAGATTCTTATCTTAAGATAGATAAAAATTTGTAACTCAAAAACTGATATTAATTCTAATATTTAAACAAATCACATTTAACTATTCCATTTAAATATGGTTTATAAAACATTTCTTACATTTGAAATCTATTTTCAATTTCAATCACCTTTTACTTATTTGGTTTATCAAGTAAAAACTTACACAATCCCAATCCTTGGTTTTAAATCTCTTTTCTAAAATCCTTTGGGTTTATTATGACATCCATTTGCTGAACCCGATTACCCAGTTCATTTCCAAAACCATTAAAGTAACTTACTATACCTCATTTTCTTAAATTCCTTTCTTCAATTACAAATGTTTCACTTAATTTAACTATTAAGTAAATGCTTTAAAAATTATTGCATTAACTTTAAATTTATACATCTTTGTTTATAAAACTTGAGTTTACTTCAAAAACCTTTTTATAACATTTAGTTAAATCCATTAATAAAATTCGTTTTAACTTTGGATCCATTTACTGAATCCTTTATCCAAACCCGTTAAATATCTTAAAATAAAACTTAAATTTGGATTCTTATTACCGAATCTGTTTACCAAACACTATTACCCAAACCCATTTAATATTTCTTCTTTTTGCCTTTGTGACATTTTGCTTCGGATTCTAGTCATTTTAGTTTAATTCAATGATTAAATAAACGGTTCTTCAAAATTATTACTTTAGCTTTAAAACTCCTTTATAAACCCCTTCCATAACACTTGGATTTTTATTAAAATCCCTTTACAAAATATTTACGAACGTCCAACTAAATTTTATTACAAACTTGGTTACTTTCTTAAATGAATTTCATTTAAGATGTAGTCACTTATTAATTAAAATAATAATTAAGTTCATCATTTAGTGAAGGAAAAGTTATTTACTTCCTTCTTAACTAAAATAATTAATTACCTTTTTTAATTAAAATTATCAAACAATAACTAACTATATAAATAAATCTTTAAACATTGTTAATTAAAAGGTAAATTACGTTTTAAAAAATCTTATTAAATTAAAACAACTATTTGTTAAACTATTTCCATTAATCTTTGAAGACAAATTAATATAATAACAAATTTTCAATTAAAACAATTGACTTTGTCAACTTGAACCCATCAGTTAACTTGTTAACTGATTTCAATTAATCTTTCCTCTTAAATTAGTTAATAATATAACTAATTTAGTATGATCGCTTAATTGTTTTCTTAAAAACAATTATTCTAAATTAACCCATAGATTAATTATGACTTATATGCTTATAAAACATTAAAATTTCCATATATAGTATTTTATAACTATTTCTATAAAAACCATTTATAGACACCATTTTATTAATAAAACTTCTATTTTTATATTAAAATATAATTTAAAACTTTGTTTCAGCTATAAAAATAATTTTTATAACTTAAAATACGTTGATTTTCTTAACAACGAATTAACGTCTCAAAAAGCTAGATTTTTGGCCATTTGCTTCCAATCCCTTAATCAATACTGTTTATTGATTAAAAACACAATAATATTGAATTTTAGTTCAACAATCCACATCCAAATAGGTTTTAACATTTCCAGGGTCAAACAGTTCATATATAAATAATAGGAAATCAAATAACAACAAAATATTTAAGAAACCCAGTTGGATCCCTTCAACTGGTTTTTCCCTACAACATAGTTCATAATATCATTTAATAACATCGTATGAAATAGAAATTTTACCTAATTCATCCAAGATAACAGAAATATAAATGTAACAACCCGGAAATTCTGAGCCAATTTAAAATTTCTATTTTGTCGTGTTCTCAAGATAATCCAGGCTTTCCTTACCAGGGAAGTTACGGGTCATTACAGAGTCGGTATCAGAGCTTTGGTTTACAGAGCTCGAGAACAAGACACAATAGAACCGAACGAAAGAATGCATCAGATATTGGATTAGTAATATCCAATTAGAATGACTCGTTAGAGATAGAATCAGTAGTATCCTAGAACGAGTGTAAAGAGTATATTTTTTTTAAAATGAAAACAATATTGTTTTGAAAATTTAAATCGTTATATACGTATTTGGATATTTTTATTTGTATTGAATTTGGACAATCGAGTATATAAAAATTTCGCGTATACGCGTCATGAACGTATATTTGAAGTTTTAATATAATGGATAGATATAGAACCGCACTCTAGTCGCCCGGACATGGTCCTGATGATGAAGTATACCATCACCAGTATTTATTTTTGTGTGACGAAAGTGGGATTTCTATATATTTCCATTAGACTGGTGTGAGAACCAAAACTAGATAGGTTTATTGTTGTGATTTGGCATCAAAAACATGATTTTCTGTATATATATCAAAATTATGAATTTGAAACAATAATCCACTAATTGATTGATGGTTGTGTTGTTTGATTATTTGTTTGAAAATTTTGAACCATTAGGCCAAATTGAATTAAATATTGAACTGTATTGAAAAATGATTACAATTGCATGCATATACATGTACTTACATTGAACAGGTCATAGCAAGGAGGCTAGAACAGAGAATAAAATTGTTTGCCCGACAAATAGGTACATGTTTACCATAATTTACGGTTTTTATTGGGTGATGATGATTTTATGAGCCGATTGGCTAGCCGCTTGGCTTTTTCTTTTGGATTGAAGAAGGCCATGGGAGGCTATATGAAATATCCCGAAGTCCCCGGTGCAGGGGAGATTATGGCGAAATTTTTCGAAAATTTAGGGTGTTAGCCAAATTTTTGAGAAATTTGAAAAGTTCTTAGGAACTGAAAAGTTGAAGAACTTAAGCCGTAAAGAAAGCAATGGAAGTTGAGTTGGTTAGTTAAACAACTTTCAGCTTCATTCCTTTTCGGGGACGAAAAGTTTTAAGAGGGGGAGATTGTAACAACCCGGAAATTATTAGCCAATTTAAAATTTTTATTTTGGTAATTTTAGCGAATTTTGAATATTTAAAATTAATTATTTTAAATAATTCGACGAGAAATTTATTTTGAATAGAATTAGAACGTATATATTTATATAGATCGTCGTTAGAATATAAATATTTTATTTATAATTATAAAAGGAATTGAAAATGGCGCGGTAGTTCGATAATTCGATTTCTAATTTCAATTGAATATACCGGTTGCAAAATAAACCGGATTTTAGCGAAACCAAAAATATTAGAATCTATCTGAGAATATCTTTCCAACGAATCCGAAAAATTGAAATTTCATAGCGGGAATCAAAAGATATGTCAAGTTGAAATTTCAGAATAGTCGCTATGGAATTTCGGCCCTAAAAAATTGTCATTTTGCAAACGACCTCGAATTTCGACGAAACCACTTTTTTTGGATCCGGGATGTAAAGTTATTGCTAGATTCCAAAATTCAAAAATTTTCGAATCCATATGTGAGCGTGGCGAAGTTAAACGTGTTTTGACAGTTTAAGTCAATTTGGTCGACCAGAAAATGGACATTTTCAGACGGTCTTAGAATTTGACGAAATTAGTTTTGTTAGGACCGTATCGTCAATACGAAGCTAGAAATAATTTTTTGGGAATTTTTAGAGACTGTATGTGGCCCCGGTAATTCGAAATGTACATTTAAAATTGAATATATAAATTTATGTTTTAAATTCAACGGAAACTGATCGTAACGGCCTAATTGGCTTACGCAGCATATCCCATTGTGTTCGGATTGGGGGTAATTAGCTAGGGACGACAGTCGTTGGGCCTCGTTTGGAGTTCGAAATAAAAGGTAACTTTTTAGGAATATAAAAATTAAATTAAATAAAAAAAGTCAACCCTTATTTCACTAAAACCCCCTATCTTCTTCCTTTCCCATTCACTTACGTTCTAAACAGAAGAAAAAAAAGAAGAAAAAACGAAGAAGGGGGAGGAGCCGTCGCTCCTCCGCCAGCGAGCCAGCGCGCCTGGCGCGCGAGACCCCCTCCCTCTCTCCTCCAGCGCCTCCCCCTCCCCCATCCGACGCTCTCCTTCCTCCCCCATCCGACGCTCTCCTTCCTCCCTCCGATGAAGAACCGTGAGCCCCCCTCTTTGTGAATCCGCCGCCGCACCAGTAGCCTCACCACCGAGCTCCGCCTTCCCGCGCCCCCTTCTCCTCCCTCTTCTAGATTTAACCCCCTAAACCCCAGCCGACGCCACTCGAGAAGACCCCCCCCTTTTTTTAGCTACTCTCTCCCTCCTCCTTCCACTTAGAAGCCCTCCTCCCCTTCGATTTGTGCAGAAATCTGCCCCTATCCTCTGGAAATGAACAAAAGTAAGTTTTTATTTACTTGTTTAAATTTTATTTTCAGTTTTTTTAGCATTATTGAAATTTGAACTGTTAATTATAGATAACAAAGAAAAGATTTTTCAATTTATTTATATAAGGATTTTTGGTTTATGAAGACAATGGGTTTTTCCTATGTAAAGCCACGATTTTTATTCATGTGAATTGCATATAAAAAGGTGATCTTTGTTCATACGAGTTGGATAGGAGAGTATGATTTTTATTCTATATAAATCTATAATTTTCGAGATTTTTATAACAACAAAGTTTAGATTGTTGTTGTAGAGAGTTTAGATTTTTATAAAGTATAAAGTCTTGATTTTTATAAAGTAGAAAGATCGAAATTTTATATAGAAGGAGGCGATATTTTTATACATATACAAAGGGATTAAAAATATAATTTTTATACTAGTGGCATATTAAAAATATGATTTTTATTCATGTAGAGTAGTAAAAATATAATCTTTATTAAGAGAAGTGCAATATAAAAATATAATTTTTATAACGAAGTGAAGATAAAAATTTGATTTATATATATATATGAGGTGAAGATAAAAAAAATTCGATTTTTATATATGTAGCGTATGCGGACGATGAAAGTGACAAGTGGAGAATGATGAAGATTTCCTACATATGAAGAGTCGTGGGGTTTGGATTATCTTTGGTGAGAATTTCTCACTTTAAATTTTCTTCTCTAGTTTAAATTATATACTAGGATGCAGACGGTGCTTAGTAGCACCCGACACCCGTCGTCCACAGACCATGGATGGCTTGTATGTTTGATTGTTTGTTGTGGTGAAAATTGATTGTGTGATGTGAAATGAAATAAAATATTTATATAGTTAAAAATATTTTATCGTTAAAAATATAATTTTTAACGGGTATGTGAATAAATAAAAATCTGTGTTTGTTGATTTGAAACCCCACACGGGTATTGGGATAAAATACGGCATACACTAATCCCAATAATTAGTTGTATGTCGATCGATTGATTGACAGACTGTTATAAGCGTTAGATATCTATATTTGATGCTTATACAGAGTAGTGCACTTTGGATGATGGTTGATTATTTGTTAGTGCCATTATATACATGTGTTGGGTGGAATCCATATAATTAACAATATATGGTAATTGATTGGGCCTCATTCCAATTTGGAAAATAAAGAATATTAGAATATAAAAATAGTCATGTGTTGACGATGCTCATGTGTTGAGAATATTCATGTGTTGAAACTATTCATGTGTTGAGTAAAATATTTTAACAATAAAATTTACATCTTTATCATATTTAAGATTAGAAACTACTTTACGGTTGGAGTCTAATTAAAAAAAATTAAACGATAGATACCATAATTTTATAAAATATATTACATAACAAAAATAGTCATGTGTTGACAGTACTCATGTGTTGAGATTAGTCATGTGTTGAAAGAAATATAGATTCATGTGTTGAATAGAATAAATATTCATTTGTTGAATAGAATAACGAATTTATTGAAATATATAAAGCCGTGTTGATTAGAGTTGCGCTATTTTGACGTGAACGATATTTATATCGATTATATTCGTTTTTGTAATGAATATAGAAAAGGTAGTGATTTCAAAATATAATGTTTTGAAAATATTATCATTTATATGGTAATGATATGAAATATTCAATTTCGATTTGAAATTGAATATAGAGTTAAAATGGTTTTGAAAACGAATTTAAAACGATTTATAAAATACGTTTTAAAAAGGAAATCGACGATATAATATATATATATATATATTATATATATAATGGCCTGAATAGAACGCGCCGCGCCGCGGCAGTTCGTGAATTTCGACCATTGACTTCGAATTGACGTTGCGGGAGATCCGACCGTCGGATTCTCCTAAAACTGGAACCGTTGGGTTCGTATCGAAAAGAGCTTTCCAATGAATATTAGAAATTTGAAATATAACGGTTGGATTTGGAATTATGTCCAAATCAAATTTGGAAAAGGTCGCTGTAAGTGCAGTTCGATGGCCGTTGATGGAAATCGACTGTACGGGCCTTGATAAAATTATTAAAAATATTAATAATTTGTGAATTGGAAAGAATGGGGATGAAAAATTCTACATTTGAAAGGATAAAAATTGATTTTTATCGAAATGAACTAGTTTTGGAACTAGAAATAAAAATCCAATTATTTTTAAATAAATAAAATGGATTGAAAGTAGTTTTGAAAATAACCAGAATTTCCAGTATATAAAGTGGAAATGGATTTGAATCGAAATTGTCTTTGGAATATTTCGATGTTGGATTTCGTGATTATACATATATTGTTATGAGAATTTGAAAGATATATTTATATCGTTATTTCCAATACGATATTTGTTGGTCGTAGAACTTGATGTTGAATATAAGCCGATATATTTTCTTTTCAGAGCCTTGTATTTAATATCAAATATGATTTGGGTTTGTCGTGAATGGTGTCTTCATTAACACTGTTCTTAAATCCAGTTGAGAAAAAGATTAAATCTTTCTATTTAGATTTAATGAAGTGTACCAATTAAATAATATTTAATTGGAATTGAATTTGAAAGTGATTTTGGGTTTATCGTGAATCGTGTTTTAGGTGACATTGGTTCTTTAACCCAGTTAAAGACGGGATATTGATTTGGGGGAAAGATTAAAACAAAGTGGAGTTTTAATGAATCTGTAGATAAATTGAAATGTGAATTGATAATTTAAATTATCAAATTTAGAAAGTGATCGAGGATGGAGTATCACCAGTTTTGCTCCAAAGCGATAGTTAAATCTTTAATTAAATTTGAACGTGAAATGGTAATTAATATTTACTGATAACACCGTGGTGTTATTTATGGGGTAATAACATTTTTGCTCCATGGAATGAATAGGTTGGGATTGGGAAATAAAATAAATAATTACTTTGGTGTGGTTTGCTAATCCCGACTAGTTTGGAAAACCATAATATGGTTTGAAATGATATCCAAAGGAAGATTAAAGAATAAATTTAGAAGAATTTATCTTTGATAAAATTAATGGGAACCTTTCCCTAAGAATGTGATTTTCTGAATAAAAGAATATTCTGAATTGGAATGAGGCGTATATTGTGTTTGAGTAACATTTTTTTATTATATACGCGGGTTATTCGGAAAGGCCGGGTTTATACCCATTCTGAATAATCGATTCGACGATATGTCGAAGATGAAGACGGTGGTTGAAGACCGGAAGTCTTCACATCGTTTGGGTGATTATTGATGATCTTGATTGGGCTGTACACCCAAGAGGAGGGAATCAGTTGGTGATCGTCCAGACGTACTTGAGATCGATGGATATGCGAGGAAAGTGCCTCTGGTTTCGTTCAGCCCTTGAACGAACTTGTAAATGGACTGTGTGTCTGACATTGGATTTTATTCTGTGTTGATTGATCTCTATTAAATATACATCTGTTTGGCGGCAGAAAATTTATTCTCTTGCTTAACGCCCTTCTCTGAGATGTACGAGCTCATAGGTTGTATATCGATGGACATCAGTCGCATGGCATGAATTGCCTGTGTGGCACGCCTAAGTGGCAGATGATCAAGGCTTCTGTTGAAAAGCAAAGTCTTGTAGTTGATGATCAAGCACGACCTGTGTGGCGCAACTTTGTGTATGGCGTTAATTCGCGAGCCTCACACCTCGGTATGAGTCAAAAACGGGATAGTGACAGCAGGGAGAGAACGATGTTTCTTTCTAGCTAGTGGTGGTGTTAGTGCTTAAACTGGCTGACATTTACATACTTTTCACCTGTGTGCTTGTTGGAATGCGAGACGCCTCAGATATAGGTCTGTTAAAACCGGGAAACGTGTGCTCAGGAATTGCCAATCCTCAAAAATAAGAGAGGGTCGGCCCTGAAGATCCAAGGATCATAGTGGTGTCCTGAGACATTTTCTAGAGTGTCTCGAATCGGAGAGGAGCTTGCTCCTTGCCTCGACTCATGACGGAAATCCAATTTCCAATACATGATATTGCGGTTTTAATTGTAGAACTAGTATGGCAACATGATATATGGTACCCATGTCGTCTATGATTGATATTTATGATTGAAATTGTTTTGAAAGTATACACCTATAATAGTATCAAGTGATTTGTTTTAAACATACCAAGCATGTTTAGCTATTATAAGGGAAACCCTATCCTCCGGCTTGCGTTGCATTGTGTGATGAGACCTGGGTCTTATAATAGCTTCATTTTTCCAAAGAGCATTGCGCTGTTTTGTTATGTGCACTAGTGTTCTTTGGAGGAAACCCGTTCCGTGTTATACGGCGTGGTCCCTTGAATCACTCTCTTTTAAAGTAAAGTTTTAAACAACTGTTTTAGTTCTCACACCAGTCACATGACTGACCTGGAGTTTATTGTTTTAACCTAAACTCTGGGTGCCCCTATTTTCGACACGGGCAGCTAGTGGTTTTGGTTTTGCAGATTTATATTCACAGGATCCTGATTTACAACTGGAACGATGCTCGGAAAGCTCTGTATCCGTGTATTACTTTCAGTTGTATTTTGCATTGTTTTTCCGCTGCTATGTAATTTATTGTAAATCTCTGATATTTGTGAAATGTGTAATATTTATTCATACTCTGTATATTCTTGTATTCTGATGGAATTGTTGTGATAAACAATGAAATGTTCTTCTGTTTGCGTTCTGATTCGTCTTGTCCTCAACGCAATCCGGGCTTTCCTTATCGGGGAAGTTCGGGTCGCTACAATAAATATCGATAATTATTAAACAACTAACAGATAATAATCATGCATAGCAGCCAATAGACCAATTTATACTATCAACGATAAATTATAGTTATATGAATTTAACCACATCATAGAATTCCAGAAAGAGTGAGTTAACTCACCATCTTATTCGATTTGACGATTCTTTTTGAAAGGAAAGCATGAAAAAAAATTATTAACAAAGGAAAGACACACGATAAACAACAAGTCTAATATTTATAACATAACCATAGCCAATAAAATTCGTAACAGCTACTGAACAAATATAAAAAAGGTACAAAAGCATCTTGAATTCCTTGAAGTTAGTTCCTTCCATCAAGTAAATTCTATTTTGTCTTCAAAACCAAATACTAGTTATCAATATCACCCATCGAATAGACTTCTGCCAAACCAAATACATGTGGCTGTAGCGAAAACATCAAGTAACAGTAGCAAACACGAAGGCAGAAACATCTAAACCAAGATTTCAGTAGCCGATTTCACACTAAATCAAAGCCATCTTAACAAACCCATCAAATGATTACTCGCAAATAATGCATCAGACTCATCAAACACTAAACCAAACGTTAAACCAAATTATTATGAAAATCAGATTCTCCATCTAGAGCTTCACCCAAACCAGAATTACTAGTATCAAACCATGATTAGCTTCCAGTTTGGCATTAGCTACTAGGATGCCTTAGATGAATAGCTTGCAGTTTAGCAACAAATAACAATATATTCACTTAGCCATTTTCACCAGTAACTGTAATTCACTACCACTCATCACAACTCTGAACCCTCATAACCAATACATTCACTAAAACACGTTGTACCATGCACATATAATCACTTAACAGTTAAAATCCACTTCAAAGCAAACATCACTCAATAAGATTTCACTAACTTTCACCACCCAGTTGCTACAGAAATTATTTCCAGGATTTACAAAGAGATCAGAATTTTTTGTGCTAGATGACTCATCAGCTATATCAGAGAAAATGAATACGAGACAAGCATAAATGGGTAGATCGGTACCAGGATATACGAAGAAAAGAATAATTCATCTTGTCCAGATTGGCAACATGAAATGCACCAAATTATCGTATATGTACATATCAAATCAACATCCATTACATATTGCAGAAAGCAGAAGATGATGTGAATCCAAGATGATCAGCAAATAAGACAATTGATGTGCCTGATACTGACAATTGAAGAACAAAGACCCAAAGACCACCATGTCCAACAGCTAAAGAATGTCGAACAATCCACAAACAAACTTCATACTTCCCAAAAATGAGTAAAAATATTCAACAACCCAACAAATTACCAAACTACACTCCACAACTAGCTTGAACACAACGATCAGTAACATTACACTATCTATCAGAAAAAACAGCTAGTCCAACAAAATCTCTCACCATCCAAAGCGCCAAATCCATCAGTAGCTCACAAAGAAGACTGCACTTATATAGGAAATAAGCAACCCTGATAACGCAAAAATAGTTGCAAGACTTACCAATAGTGAAATCCAGATAGTGACACTACTAACTCTTCAATAAAACTGAACGATCATCCCCTGAGCAAGTTGAACTCCACCTAGAACCGTTGAATCTCGTCTACTACATCAACTCAGGAACATCTAAAAAAATACCCCAATCCTTAACACCCGACAAAAGCTAGACCCCACGTGTCATTATCACCAAGCAATGAAGTAGATCACACTCACTTGGAAGCTTCGAGAGGCACATTACTGGTAAGGATTGATTTGAAATCCGACACAAGTACAGAAAGACGAGGCAATCGGGACTGCCAGCTTCGAAAAAGCCACCAAGTCTAGGAAGAGACGTGTGGACTGCAACGAGGCATATGTTGAATGTTTGCAAAAACATAATTATCACATAGATCTCCACTTCAAAAATTGAATGACAATAAAAGACACCCTAGCAAGAACGTCAGAAACCAGATCTACAGAACTTGATGGCACTGATAGTAGGCCAAACAATTCCCTGACTCCACCCCAACCAGAAAAATACTAGATCACACTTAACCATTCACCATTCGAAGTCCAAACAGAAAAGTCGCAAACCAGAAGACAAATGGACTCACAGTAACACAGAATGTCCACCAGACGATCGAAAATTGAATCTACATCCCAGTTTAGTTGTTACCAGTCTTGTTGTAGGGAAAGCAGATCCAAGATTTAATCGAGTCGATCAATGCCGCCGCGCAAGAACTAAAGCTAATTGATCAACGAGATCGTGATTAGATAGAGAATAATGAAGGAAGAGGAGATCTGAGAAAATGAAAAGGAATTGGGGAGGAAAGCTACTGTTAATCACAAGCGTAGCGAAATCAAGCCCCAAAAATGATGGTGAAGGAGAGTAGAAATGATCCAGATGCGAAATGAAAAGAGGAAAAAGAAAAGAAGCGATAGGAGAGGGACTTGTTGCCATTTCCAGGATTAACAGAGCTCAATAAACCAAATTTTTTGGGCAATTAATTTTCTTAATCTCCTCGATTTGACGATACTGATCAATTTATATAATTTCGAACAAGCGTTTGAAACTATATAAAAATTCCATTAGTTCTGAATCCTTCTGAACTAGCTCGTGCACAAAGTACTTGTCGCTGCGATTCCAATGAATCCAGTTTCATCTGATTCGGATAACGAATGAATAAGGTATAAATATTACAAGTTTTTAATGGATTTTAAAATTAATTAACTAATTAACAAAAGCTAATTAACCTTTAATTAGGATTAAGCCAAGTCATTAGCGGTTAATCATAATTAAGCCATCGCGATTACTTCTATTCTTCGTACCTAGTTATCGAATAAAGCTGTCTCCCTCTAAACCGCTATCATCGCCTCTGAGGATCACGAGAGCCGCCGTCGCCCAGTCCCCTGACATCGCCGTGCCGAGACTTGCACCTACCTCAAGCGTCGGTCCCCAACAGTTTCTAGTTCACCAGAAAATCCCATATGATCGGAAAACAAAATTCCATCCAATTTGAATGCCTCAGACCACTGCGACAGCCCAGACCACCGCCATTGTAACCACCTCGAACTCTCCCTTGTTCGACCTTCAGACACCTCGACCTGATATCATCCTTAGTGCATGCAAATCAGAGAAACACGAAACTGCTACCCTTGACTTTGCCAGTGATTTTCGATCACCATAAGCATTCGTACTCCCTTCGGTCACCACCGATTTGAAGCCCTCTTCGAGCTCTACAACTTTCGTGTTGGAAGTTTCTTCTAATTCTTCCTTGATTTCGTGATTTAATTAGATTTTAGATTGCAAGGAAAGGAGGTGTCGGCGAATTTCAGTTGACCACAAAATGTTTATTGACTTAGGTTTTGGTAGGTTTAGGGTGTATATATAGGGTGAGGTTAATATTAAAATATTCTAATGAAACTTATGCCCAAAGTAACACGCTAAAATGACAACATACGAGCTTCAATCATGATGGAACTTGTAATCCTGCGATAACTTAATATTCTGGAAATGATGAAACTGTTTCGTCGAATTCCGAGATCGTTTGTAAGACTTTCTTTTAATTTCACAACGTGAATCGATACGTGTTTACATCGTGCACAATCACAAAATAAATCCAACTGATTCGAAATTGGAAAATTTACATTAATTAACTATTGCAAATTTTATAAAATTAGTTTCGTTGAAATCTGAGTTTGTTTGAAAATTGGTGATTCTTAAGTTCCGTATTACATCGATAAAACATACAACGATTTCAAAATAAATAAGTGTATTGATAATAAATTATTATTATCATATATACTCAAACAGAATTAATATAGCTTCAACTATCATAACTTGATTTTAAATCCCAAGTTATAACGATGTTCAATTTATTAAAAATCCTTTTATTTTATTTAATAAATCGTTATGGTTTATAAACAATTCCATAATGACTTTCTGAAAATTTGATTTGGACATAACTTAAAATATATAAGATGAAATCTCGATTTTTCTCTTTCATTGGAAAACTATAATCAAGTAGATCCGGAAGATCCTTGTCTTAATGAATTCTGACTTATATTAGATTATGTACATTCGTCTAAAGTTCAAAACGTAAAACTATGAACTACCACGCTAGTTAGAGCTTGATTTTAATTAAATATAAATTATACGTTCAAACTTCGTTTAATAAACGAATTTCTTATTATAATTTAAATCTAAACTTAATTAAATCCTTTTATATTGTCTAGTTCTTACTATATTGCAAATCCTACTTATTTTGACTATTTCAAAATTATTTTATTATTTAAATTAAATTAAATACTCAAAATTATATCATTCGAGTGTTTTAAATTCCCAAATCAACATTAAAAATCAACTTAAATGTTTAAACTTAATGGTAAAAATCCAGGTTGTTACAATGACCATAAGCAAGTCAAATACCCAAACAACAATCAAGTTAACAAGACGATAATAATATATTGGCTGTCAAATCTTTGATATAAAAAGGTGAGGTTTACTAACCTTAAAATTACTCAAACCGAATCTAACTTCACTATAACTTGAATCAACACTAGAAATTGCAATTTCGTTATTCAAGTTTGAATTTTGAAGGCTTCTTGCCAAAATGGCTTGGCTTAAATCCTTTTCGGATCAACCATAAAGCCTATATGCTCGGCCTTAGTCATATGAACATGTGGACTTAGGTTATCAACTAATTCCACAAAAATTCAAGCCTAAAAATTAACGTTTGGTTTGTTGATTTTGGTTTATATTTTCAGTTTTCAATTTTGAAAAACACTAAAAACATGTCCCTTTTATCATTTTCAAAAAATCATTTCAAAAAATCTATCATTTTTCAAAATAGGCCCAACAAAGAAAACTGAAAACTGTTTTTTCTTCTTTTCCCCGTTTTCAACCCAAATGAAAAATTGAAGAACCAAATCCCAAAACGAAACCAAACACATTAAAAAGCTTACTCATTTTCTGGTTGCACTATTCCTCTTCTCCATTTTCATCGGTCTTAAAAAAGGGAGATAAAATTGCAACTTTTTGTTTCTTTCATGCCTACTTTGATTCAATTGAACTAGTTCATCAAGTTTTCTATTTCACAACGGCTCCTTCTCTTTGGCATGGGTTAGGGTTTAATTTTTTTATTCGAGCTACTTCTGTTTCAACTGCTATATGGTAACTTCTGCCAATCTCATTTTGTTTCGTGCTTTTTCAAGTACTTGCTTGGGAATTTTTTTCTACTCTGTTTGTATGTCTAAAATGGTTCAACTCTGTTTCATGCAAAGTTTTAATTAGGAACTATTTTAGGCTGTTGATGAATTTTATTGTGGGCTTTGGTCTGATATAAACTAGAAATTTGCGGCACATGTAACTTGCACCGATTTAAGTTATTAGCTATGTTTTGTATTGAAACATATGATGTTGACTAAGCATGAAAAAAATCGTGCAACATTGGTGTCTTTTGTTCTTAAAGGAACGAACATATAATACACTTCCCTGTTATAGTTGAGTGGATATACATATGTTATAGTAGTAGCTTTGCTTAGGGGTCATGGCATGGTGTATATGTTAAATCCTTGTACATGGTGAGGTGTTATGTCATTGATATCTGACAACATATAAGTGGACTTAACTTATTTCCTTTACTTTCTTTTTCCTTTTAATCTGAGTTTGGTTCTCCTGGATGAGGGATGGAACTCGTTTCATATACCAAAATAAATCTTTGACAACATATAAGTGTCTTTTGTTAAAGATTGACCCAGTTTGGTTGACATGTAAATGTTGCATATGTAAATAGCTAGTTATTCTCTAATATAATATGTGTCTCCCTCTAATGTTTGTTACTCAGTTGTTGCTTTGGTAGAAAGGAAAGTGCAAAGGACACTTCTATTTCTCTAGATAATTGTAAATGTTAACGCCATTATACTATACAGAGCGGTGTTACTATTGTTTTCTTCTATTTCACATGCATGTTTCAGTTGAGTATCAGATTATGACTACCAAAATTTTCCCTTTTGTGGAGACAGAAACAAAGGGAGCGTCTGCTGTCGTTACAAGAATGAGACTATTATATTAGTGAGATATATGAAGATGTTATTTCTTGGTGTATTGAGGCTGTGATTAACTGCTCTTTAGATAACATGCATTTGAGATGCAATTAGTCTCTTACATGCTATAGTGGTGCTTGTATATAGGGTGTTTTGATTTTGGCTTTAATTCAGCTGATACAAGTAGATAACAAGCTGGGGTTCATCTATATTTAGATAAGAGAATTTGGTTTTGAATGTTAGAATTTTCTTAATTATTCAATCTTTCATGATTAATGATTTACAATTCAATTGAATAGTCCTAGGGTCACCAATATCGAATATTTTACAAACAAAAGGGAAAAACTTAATAAGATCTGTTATTTAAGATGACATATCTTGATTAGCACCGGAAGATGTAATGGCTGTCGTCTTCTTTTTTTGACTTCTAATGTTTACTCTTCTTCTTATAATTCAGTTTCTCTCTCTTACTTTATTTCCTTATGTGTTTCTAGATGGATAAGAATACAACTCTTTTCTTTCGGAGAGAAAGGACCTAATCCTTTATATAACATTTAACTCTAAATCTAGTATGTCCATCATATACCAATTCAATGCTTAAGATTAATCACAGGCCTAACGTTATAAATATTAAGGGTCTATTTATGTACTAATTATCGGGTCATATTAAGATTAGAAATCGCATAACGGAAAATGAAACACTTTATTTAGGACCTAATTAATAGGGTCATATTAAGATTAGAAACCGCATAACGTTTTTTTAAAGCAAAAACGTGTGATCTTCTAAAAAGAAGATAGAGCGCGCGCGCGCACACACACACAAACACACACACACACACACACATATATATATTACAAGAAAAAAAAATGTGTACAATAACCCCCAACAAGTCTGATAGGGAATCAAAAAACAACACAACTCAAGATGTGACTAAATGTACGTATAGAGAAGTAGATAGATGAACTCCAGATAAACCACCGCCCATCATACTTCAAAATCGAGTTCCGGCTCGGCCACCACCCGATAATGAAGTATATCGACTTCTATACAATACACTAGTCCTGCCAAACCAAATACAACAAAACAAAAGAATGAGGTATCACAATAAAACTTTCCAAATTGCTCACTAAAAATTACCTAAGCAGAAATCATCAACGAACCAGAGCAGCTCTCCAATAAGCACCATAGCTACAATCAACTACTTGTTTCCTGAAAAAAGACTAGCCAAACCGTAAGCAATTATCACATATGCATATGAATATATATATATATATATATATCCAAAGATATATATAAATATATCCATATAAATATGTGATAAAGAAAAAAAAAGTAAAGAAAAACAGAGACAAGTAGAAAACACAAAAAGAAAAAGTCAATTACAAATGCATAATCTATTATGACTAAAGTACATATTTAATCTAATGAACAGACTCAAAATAATCCTAACCTTAATCAAATATCTCTCAAAGAGAGAATCACTATATAACTTATAGTGAGGGTTAGACATCCAATCCAGACTAAAAGAAGTAACCCTAACAATTAGTTTATCAATAGGGCCAAAATTAGCATGGATCAATCTCTGATTTCTCTCCAACCAAATGAACCAACTAATAATAGTAATTAAAGAATCCAACACATATCTATGTTTGAAATCAAAAACAAATGTAAAGAAATTCCAGTAAAAATCACAGTTACTGAAAGAATTGGAACAATTAAAAACAAATATTATTAAAACCATATTAAGAATATAATTGGTAATTGAGCAAGAGAAAAATAAATGATCAACATTCTCATCCACTAAACTACAAAAACAACACTAAACATCAAAAATAATAATTTTCTTCTTTAATTAATCCACCATATTAAGTTTCTTATGAATAATCAACCACGTAAGAAATTTTGCTTTAGGCGGAGAATTAGACTTCCAAAGAACCTTAAATAAAAGCATAGAAACACCAGAAAAATTAAGAAACTTATACATAAGACTTAGAAGTATACTGATGACTCCTTTCAAAGCCCCAATAGATATTATCACCATTATTATCTATATGATACAAAGATAACTTTGCCCGCAGTAAGGCGAATTGCCTAAACACTGACCCTTCTAAAATATTATCAAAGGTAAATTCCCATGGGGGATCTAAACTATCCCTATAAACATCAATAATCAAAGCATTCCTAAAGCAGCAATTCTCAAAAAGCTCACGAAATTCAATCTTAAGGGGTATACGAGAGATCCAAGAATCATGCCAAAAGTAAGTTATATTACCCGAATGAACAGTCAGCTTACAACCTAAGTTAAAAAAAATCAAAACATTTAAAGATAGAATTCCAAAAATGAGATAGTCTATTAATCCAAATATAACTAGAATCAACTATAAATTTACCCCTAGCATAATAAAATTTGTAAACTATTAGCTTCCAAGTAGCCATCACTTCTGGGCTCCTAAATTTCCATAACCATTTTGCTGATAAGGAAGAGTTAAAATTATATAAATTAATGATCCCTAGACCCCCATCTTTCTTGGATCTATAGCAAACATCCCACTTAACTAAACACTTATAACTTCTACAAAATCTATGTCCCCTCCAAAGGAAATTATGCCTAATTCTGTCTATTTTCTCAACTACCCATTGAGGAAATCGATGAACGACCATCCAATTAGTAGGAATAGCAGACAACACAGAGTTGACAAGAACTAATCTACTAGCTCTTGATAAAAATCTATTATTCCAACCTGATAATCTATTATTAATCTTATCTATAATAACTAACCAATCATCATGCTTAAGCTTAGAATGCCTAATTTTAAAACCCAAATAATAAAAGGAAATTTCATAGAAGAACAATTTAAAGTAGCCGCAACAAGATTCTCTACATTGTCAAAGTCATTAAGAACCATAATAGAACTCTTATCAAAATTGATTCTGAGACCAGATAACATCTCAAAACAATAAAGAATAAACTTCAAAGAAATAATATGCTTGGGTAAGTGAGAGGAAAATAATAATGTATCATCAGCAAATTGAAGAATAGATAATTCATTGTTAAAAACCTCATCACCAACAGCACCCAAGACACCTAATCTCACAGCTCTCTTAATAATTCTAGTGAAAACATCAACTGCGAGATTAAACAGAAGAGGTGATAAAGGTCATCTTTTCTAAGACCTATTTTAGATTGAATTTTCTTACCAATAACACCATTGACTACAATACTAGAACACCCAGATTTGAGCAAAAGCATGATCCAATTGATCCTTCTAACACTAAACCTCTAGCTAAACATAACTCGCAACTTAAGTCCCAGGCAATTGAATCAAAGGCCTTCTCAAAATCAATTTTCAGAATAGCACAAGAAAAATTATCCTTACAACAAACATTTATATACTCTTGAACCGCGGTCACTCCATCAACTATGTTCCTACCTTTGATAAAGGCAGATTGGGAACAATCAATTATATCGTTCATCTTAATGCTAAGCCTATTAGCTAGGACTTTGATAATAATTTTGACAGAACAGTTGATTAAGGAAATAGGCCTAAAATTCTTTAAAGTATTTCCCCTCATAAAAATCATTGAATAAGTTAATAATATAAAATTTCAAGACACCCCAAAATTTCTTATAAAAAAGAATAGAAAAACCATCCGGACCAGGGGCTTTGTCACTTGGCTTATCATTAATAGGCTTCCAAATCTCCTGTTTTGAGAATGGTTTATCTAAATCTACTAAATCAATCTTAGCAGAAGAAGGATAAATGTCATTCCACCTAACATTGACCCTTCTCTTAATCTTAGAACAAAAAATCTGCTTATAATAACTAGTAAAAGCCTCATATAAATCACTTTGAACAGACAATTCCACATCATTAACAAAAATAGAATGAATCAAATTATTACGCCTTCTCTTATTAGCCACACTATGGAAAAATTTCGTGTTATTATCCCCTTCCTTGATCCATTGCACTCGGGCCCTTTGCTTCCACATGACCTCTTCTTTTTCCAGTAACAACTTAGGGTCATGTCTAAAATTGCAAAATTTATCCCTCTCATTGGAATTAAGAATTCTGGACTCACTAATCTTATCTAAGTCTAACATCTCACATATAATCTTGTCTTTCCTAATTCTAACACTACCAAAAATATACTTATTCCAACGCTTTAGAAAAAATCTTAAATTTCCTAACTTCGCAACAAATTTTTTAGCGGAATTACCAATATACATATTATTAAAATAAAACAAGGAATTCCACTTAACAGTAACTGAATTTAAAAAAATAGAATCTAACAGCCACATTTTCTCAAATTTGAAACTATTACTAATGGAAATGTTCAAATCACAAGAAAGAATGATGGGACAATGATCAGAAAATAAGAAGGTAAACCTTTAACTCTACAAATAGAAAACCTATCTTCTACCTCATTATCAATAAAAAAATTGTCTAATAGCGCAAAAGATGGAAAATCTCTCACATTAGACCAAGTAAACGATCTATTATTAAGAGGAATTTCAATTAAATTATTATCTATGATGAAATCATTGAATTCCTCCATATTAGAGAAATCACCTTCTCTAGGTGATCTCTCCCCCAAAAATCTCGTGGCATTGAAATCTCCCTCCACAATCCATTGATTCTGGACAAGATTCCTAAAATCAGAACACTCATTCCACAAAGTTCTTCTCTCTAATTTTGAATGAGGCCTATAAACATTAGTAATACCCAAAACAGAATTATCTACTATAGAAGACAATAAAATATGAAAGGAATGCTCCTTGGGAAATTCCTGAAGGAGCCTAAATTGAATTTCCTTCCAACCAATCATTAACCCCCCCCCCCGAGCTACCAATAGACGGTAAACATGCCCAATTTCTCAAACGAGAACCCCTAATCTCAAATAAAAACTAAAATCAGGGTTATCTGTCTTAGTCTCTTGCAATAATGCTATATCAATGTGATAATCCTTAAAAAAAGTTCTAATGTTATCACATTTTTTAGGGTCGTTAATACCCCTAATATTCCAATGACTAATCTCATCATCTCAACGAATTAACCCTCTCTAATTCTCTACTTCTAATAAAGTCTATATCTAACTCAATATCTGGAAAAACAAAACCTGTATCCTCAGCTAGGTGGCATAACTGCCCAGTGGAAAGACTACCTAAAGCAAAAGGTGTATAACTACCATAAATTGGAACCATACCTGAGCCCAAATCTGTATTTCTACCATTAGCATTCGAATCTGGGGACCAACCACAAAGAGATGAGGTTCTAGATCTAATCCTTGCACTGCGATGAACAACACCACTGATGGGAGTCTCTCTCTTACGTCTACCTCTTCTAAACGATGAAGAACCCACTGCTCTGCTAGGAGTGAACTCCAAACTATCAACTAATGAGGAAGCTTCATCCACACTATCCAACCCAATCGAGTCAACTTCTGTCGTTCTCAACATGCTAGTCGACCAAGAAAAATCAACACTAGGTCTAGAAGAAATATAACATCCAATCAAAATCGTCTTCCCCGACATAACCAAGCAAGCCGAATTATCCAACCAGATAAAATAAGAATTAAACCCCATAAATCTGCCTCTATCAAAATTACTCATGAACAAAAACTGTGCAAAATCCAACTCTTCAAATATCTCCCCATGCAAGTCTGCAAACCTAGCATCTACACAAAATGATAAAATACTCTGACCATCGCTCATCCCAAAGTCACTACCATGTCTACATAAATCAGCATTCACACAATTAGATAAGCAAGCATAACCAATAACATCACTCCTCACTAGATCCTCACAACCGCCCTCCATATTGGTTTCCCAATTTTCACAGTTTAAATCGGAAGCTAAACCCATAACCCTCTTAGCCTCATCAATGCCCAAATACTCACTCTTAAACTTACTGTTAAACATCTTAAAAGCACTACCCTTACCAGAATCAAACTTATTTTTAGCACAACCGTGACAGTTCAAACCATTCCTACCCCCCATGTTATCAACCCCTCTCACGTTAAAAACTTCCTCATCACCATAATCACACAATATCCCAAAACTATTAAACAATAGAACATTATCCGCAATAGCCCAGTTATCAGAAACAATCACGCCATTACTAACCACCTCTTTAACATTGTTCCCAGATATATCATCCCTTACCACATCACTGCTATCCATATTAATCTCATAACTCTCCACTGTTTCAAGAACCGGTGAGTAAACATCAATATCCCCATTTTGTTTGTCAACTTGATCATGCCCTGTCATCAATTCTGCCATAGAACAACCCCTCATCAAACAGGACCTTTTAGCCTTGATACTACTATCCATACAACTTAGCACAAAAGGATCCAAAAGCAGCACATCAAATCGGCCAAAATTAGCTAAACCCCCAAGATGTAACTCTTGAGTATCCATCCCTGCACCATCTTTATTGGAATAGTCTGAATCCTTCTGTATGAGCTCATCATTTAGCAAACAGTCCCTATCTGAGGCATAGTAGAGCCGATCCATTCCAGGTTTACAATTAATTGCAATGTTCACAACATCAAAATGATGCAACATTCCATCCAACAATTTCATCACTCTCATCTTTATATCAGCAAAAGAAAGAAATACCGTGTTCTTCAATCTCAGAAATACAACAGAAAAACAAAACGCATGTTCTTTTCTATTCTTAGGTAACGACAGTGGAGGGAAGACTTAAGATCTTGATTTACAAGACATCTTCTTTCTCCACAGTATTCCATCAATAATTCCCTCCATATGCCATCCTAACAACAAAAGCAAATATCCACATCCTTCTGCTTGATTCGAATCAGTCTCCCCAATAATATTCACAACTGAAATCATTTTGCGATAAAACTGAAGACAATTGAAATGAACCAAATCAAATGTAGAACTACCTCTGAAAACTTCAGGACAAGTTGCTCTTCGATGCCCAAGACTGTCACAGTGAAAGCATCGAATCAAATTCTTACAATCCCTCGCTAAATGATAGGAATCGCCACATTTAAAACATCGATCTTTAATCCGATTCCTACTGCCCAATTTCGACCGATTCTCAAGAAAAACTCGATACCAATTAGGTTTCTCAATTGCAACCTTCGCTGCATCAACATATGATCTTGAATTTCCAGAAGAATAGATTGGATATTTGGAGGAATCCAATTATTACAAGGAGAAAGAAAGAAATTAGAAGACGCAGATGCCATTTTCATTAACAAATGTATTTATTTGTATTTAGTTTTTAGAAGCTGCATAACGTTAAAGCTAAATGAAATGTTTTATTGCAGTTTCTAACATTCTCCCACTTAACCTGATTATTCATAATACCAAGCATTGAACATCATACTATGATAAATTGCTGAGAGTTATGGCGGTTGTGCATTATTAATTCAATGCATTCCCCTCCATATACTACAATTTCAACAATCCATCAATTTAAACTCATAATTTATATAAAGCAGCATAATGGTCCGCACAATGTCTTATATCATAATGATTAACTGTAATATCTTTATAAAATTCTTTCTTGTTTAAAATTACATAAAGCACGTACTAACATATTAAAACAAGAGACTCATAATTTTATATCATAAATGTAACAACCAACATTCTATGTATCGGAGGGTCGTAGAATATTTATTTTATTCTCATACGAAGTCGTATAGTCATGTAACTTTGGGGAACGACTATTGGGGTCATTTCCCATGTTAACGATTTTTGCCGATTTTTAAGTGACCATTTTGCCCTTGGAGAATATTGTTTCGCCCATAACTTTTGATTGGTAAGGGTTTCGACCTGAACCCATTTTCATTGGATTCAGATGATGGTTTACTTTTCCGTAGAGTGGTCACATTAATCAAAGGACTTACCGTTTGGGAGATATGGCTGAAATAAGGTTTGGAAGATGAAAAAAAGCATAATTGGGCTTAACCGGGTGATTGCAGCTAAGCCCATATCCCATTTCGGGATTGGGTTATGGGAGGGCTGATAGGGTTGGGGATTCAGTTTTATTCATTTTCTAGCCGCCATTTACTTTCCTCTAACCCTAGCCATGGCCTCCAACTCCCAAATCACCTTTTAATCACTTTTTAATCACATATTAGCCTAATCTACATCAAATTAAGGCGGATTAGCATAGAAATCGAGATAGAGCTGCCAGAATACATTCGGAACCATGCCAAATCAGTTAGATTTTCATAACTGAAGTTTATTTATGGCTAAGGTGAGTGATTAGCATGTTTTTACACTAGTTACGGATAATTAGGGGTGATTAGTGATAATTACTCAAATTATAACTCAGAAAAATCTAGCAAAACATGCAGAAATTTTAAAATACTATTTTAAGTAACTAATGAAAATTTAGGTTAATTTGGATTAAGTTTGCTAATCTCATAGTTAAAACATGCTTAAAGGGGGGAAAATCAAGCTTTTTGGGTATGTTTGATCTAAAATATTTCATGTGATTGATATTTTGGTGTTTTTCGTTGATTCTACATGTTAATAATGTTGTTTGGTATGTTTTATGATTTCATAGTAAGGTTAGAATGGTTGAAAACACCATCGTTTGGCGAAATTAGCTTGCTGGAAAAACCGCAGAAAACCAGTTGCTGAAGGGATTATGCCTCAGGAGCCACCCAAGACAACTTCTATTCCTGAAGCGGGTATGCCTCACGAACCGCTCAAAGATGATGGTCACGAACTGCTCCAAGATAATGGTCACGAACCGCTCCAAGATGATAGTCATGAACCGCTCCAATATGAGTACTCACGAACTGGGGAAGGGTGTCACGAGCCGGGGAGGGGGTCACGAGCTCGGGGGGTGGTCTCGAACCGGGAGAGGGGGGTCATGAGCTAGGGGGTGGTCACGAATCGGGGGAGGGGTGAGCTTTCCTATACTTCGTTAATCCAAGCGAGAGCAGGAATTCGAGAGTGAGATTCTGAGAGCGGGATTCCGAGAGCTGGAATCCAAGAGTGGGATCCCGAGAGCGGGATCCCAAGAGCGGGATTCTGGGAGCGAGATTCCGAGAACGTGATTCCGAGAGAGAGAATCCGAGCTTTCCTATACTTTGTCATTTTAACCAAGATGATGACTCCAAATTAAACCAGATTCAAACTTCTACCACGCGACGACAATTGTGAACTCTCCTGAAGATCAAACCTAATTCAACCAAAACTATAGATGCAAAGGAGGTCCAAGTGAGAAGTTATTACTCAGTATCCTGCTGGGAACCAATGAGTTAACTTTTTGAGTTGGGCTTTGTTGCGGGACATGTCCAAAGGGGTTATCGATATCCGTAATTTTGGTTCACCATTGAGAGATGGATTATGGGCTATGGATCAGTGCAATGGGGTTATTGTGACTCCCAAGGGCAAAGTGATCATAGGAAAGGATTGGGTGATAGAAGTGGTGGATATCGTATGCTTTATACACTGAGTGAGAGATGTGAGGATGATTGTTATGTTTGATGTTTGCTATCACCATGACATGCACACTTCCACTTTACACTTTATGCTAGCGTTAACTTAAGTGTTGTATATCTTGTTGTGCTAACTCTTTGGTTGCAGGTCTAGGTTTAGGTATGATTATTAATACCTGGTATGTTTTGTTTTGCTGCTATCGCTCATACCAGACTTTTTTCTGACCTAGAGTTTTATGCCTCTTCTTATTACTCTGGGTGCTCCTAAACGAGCAGACTAGAGGCCGGTTAGGTGGTTATGCACGAGTAGCTGTCCAGAGACGAGCATGAGGCTTCTACTTACTATTTACATATATTCTCCCTGTATTGTTGCCGGTCAATATTTTGGGCATTAATAGTGTACCTTTCCTATTTTTATTTAGAGATAGTATTTTGAAGTTGTTATAATGGTTTGGATCATAACCTGTATTTTGGATTCCGCTGTTATGATGGTTTAGTTTTCAGCTTATGTACTGTCTCGCCTATT
Organism: Allium sativum; assembly: GCA_030737875.1. Lineage (NCBI taxonomy): Eukaryota > Viridiplantae > Streptophyta > Magnoliopsida > Asparagales > Amaryllidaceae > Allium > Allium sativum. The sequence goes on from CM060916.1 coordinate 960,985,195, forward strand.
TTATTTCAAGTTATGTTATTATTATATTTTATTCCATGCACTTTGAGATATACTACAGGTTCTTAATGATTCTTCATTTCAAAACCCTTTTTCCTTGACGATTGTTCAGTGCTAGTCGGGCATTGGCAGCACATTTCAAGGGAAATGTGGGCTGGTGCAGGGCGGGCCGTCACACTTGGTATCAGAGCTTAGGTTAAGTAGTTAACCTAGGGGAAGACATCAGGGAGAGATTGTATATGTAAATGAGAGCGCGTATTTGTGATATTTTGGTTTTCAAAAACTATATATACTATTAGTATATCTAAGGAAGAAGTCGCACTGCACTGGCACCACTGAGGAGATGGTTAATCGTTTTCTCTTTACAGATTGGACGACGAGCCAAAATATGAGGACATGGGTTTAGGAGCCAATAATAAGAATGTCCTTGATATAAGGACGATGTTTACTACCTTCATGAGAGAGATGCTTAGGGATGCTCAGGGAGCAGTTCCTAATGCTTCTAACAGTGGTGGTGCAGCGGTGTGGGCGCCTAGAGCCGATTTCGCCAAGCTATGCAAAGATTATACTAGTCTTGGTGGGAAGCCGTTTCACGAAACAGAATCAGCTATAGAAGTTCAAGATTAACTTGTTAGTTGTGAGCGCATCTTCAAGGATTTGGGAATCGATGATGCGACGAAGAGAAAGCTAGCATCGTGTCAGCTTAGAGGACGGGCGATGAATTGGTGGAATGCTATTAAAGCGGCTACTCCTGAGGATCAAGTTGCTTGGAATCAGTTTAAGGCCCGATTCAGTGATACGTTTATTCCAGCCGCTCAGAAATCGGAATTGTTTAGGAAATTCTTGGAGCTTAAGCAGAATGGTAGGACAATCTCAGAGTATATTGCTGAATTTGATACCTTGTCGAAGTATGGATTGTCCCTTATCGATATGGTCGAGAAGAACGAGAAGTTCATAACTGGCCTAGATGTGTACTTGGGGGAGGGACTCATAAACCATATCGATGAGACTTTCAAATCTATTTTGGGAAAGGCATTGAGATCTGAAAGCCTTTACCCTAAGTCGAAGACCGAGGTTGCTATTACATCTGCAGAAGAGCCAAAGCCGCAGGCAAGTGGTGGAGGCAAGAATAATTCCCATAATAAGAGGAAACAAGACCAAACCAAGGATAGGCAGAGTCAGTTATGGGTGCTCGAGTGTTTTGCTAGTGTTATCTCACATAGATTATCGGAAATCGGAGGAGATGTTCCTCGGGTGCTTGTATGATATTGGTTTAGGCCTTTGGGGCTTGTGCTCGGGGAATGTCGAGTTTGACTAGGATGGTTTGCGTGAGATATAAGTAGTTGTTGTGATTTCCATTGAATGGTGTCTTGGTTTACTCAAGCAGTGATGTGCAGCTCGTAATGTGATAAGACTGTTTGATGATGTGGACTGCCCCGGGTTGGATTCGATAAGGCTATGAGATGACTCGAGTGGGACTTGAGAAGGCTGCAAGATAATGGATTGACTTTGGTGGGACTCGAGTTGGAGATGGAGTTGTTGATAACTCTTCTGATGGAGTGCCAAGGAATCGTTGATAGTTTGAAGTGTTCTAGGCGGACTCGAAGCAGGGGTATCCCATTTACCTTGGATCCGTTGGACGTGATCTAGTTATCCTTGGAGGATAAACGTAAATTGGATGTGCGGTAGTCCGTTTGGAGTCGGGGCTTCCATTGGCCCTTGATATTGGTTGGACCAGTCATACATGTATCAACGTATTCATGGCTTTAGCAGGTGATAGATAGGACTTGTTTGATGGATGTTATGGTTGCTATGTTGTTCCTATTTTCTTCTCATGAGTAGACTATCACTTGGAGGATTCTGGCGATGGGAAATGAAGAGATGACGGTATACACGGATACCTGTGTTATCGGACTAGGTGTGATAGCTGATGCATTGAATAAGATACATGCTAGTTTGGATGCTATGTTTCTTGAATGGAAGAAACTGGAGTATATCGCGGGATATGATTTCAGACCTAAGTATGGATTGGGTTTAGAGATGTTAGCAAGTTTGATGATTAGACCGACTTTGATTGAGCGGACTGGTTCCAGTCAGAGGGACGATCCTAACCAAAAAGAAATCATCTCCAAGGAAGAGATGAATATCAATGGTGAGAAAATGAACAAGTATGGACTTGATAGAGAAGGATGGCTTCGAAAGGATGGGAGACTAGTTGTACCCAGCGTTAATGGATTGAGAGATGAAGTGCTTAGAGAATGCAATCACTCGAAATTGACTCTATGGTAACAAAATGTATCGAGACATGAGGAAGACCTACTACTGGGAAGGGATGAAGAGGGACATTGGGAAGTTTTCTCCAAGGGCATGAACTGCCTGTTAGTTAAAGCCGAGCAAAAGAAGCCTAGTGGTTTGTTACAACCGTTGGAAATTCCTGAATGGAAATGGGAACAAGTCCCAATGGACTTCATCGATGTTTTACCAAGGACTAGATCCGACCATGATAGTATTTGGGTAATTGTGGATCGATTGACCAAAAGCGCAAGGTTTATACTCGTCAAGTCGATTAGAGTGGTAGCTAAGTTAGCAGAACCATATATGAAGTGGTGTGATAATGAAAAAGACTGTACTTGGGAAATCGAGAAGAACATAAGGAAGTCATATCCAGAGCTCTTTACCTGATACGGTTTTAATATCGATATAGTACCCCTTGTCAGTAAACTGCATGCTAGGATAGGCTTGTTATGTATGTTTGATTGTTTGAAAATAGTTGATAGGCATGCGGGCCACCTTTGTATATTTTGGTTAAGGAATTTCGGGGCCGAAATTTCTTAAGGGGGGAGAGTGTAACGACCTGCATTCTACATGTCAGAGGATCGTAGAATATTTATTTTATCCTCATACGAAGTTGTATAGTTGTGTAACTTTGGGGAACGACTATTGGGGTCATTTCCCATGTTCACGATTTTTGCCGATTTTTAAATGACCGTTTTGCCCTTGTCGAATCTTGTTTCGCCCATAACTTTTGACTAGTAAGGGGTTTTGACCTAAAACCACTTCCATGGGATTCGGATGATGGTTTATCTTTCCGTGAGTGGTCACACTAATCAAACGGACTTACCGTTTGGGAGATATGGCTGAAATAAGATTTGGAAGGTGAAAAACAACATAATTGGGCTTAACCGGGTGATTAACAGCTAAGCCCATAACCCATTTCGGGATTAGGTTTATGGGAGGGCTGTAGGGTTTAGGAAATCAGTTTTATTCAATTTTCTACCCGCCATTTACCTTCCTCTAACCCTAGCCATGGCCTCCAACTCGCAAATCACCTTTTAATCACTTTCTAATCACATATTAGCCTAATCTACATCAAATTAAGGCGGATTAGCATAGAAATCAAGATAAAGCTGTTGGAATACACTGGAACCATGCCAAATCAGTTAGAGTTTCAGATCTGAAGCTTATTTGTGGCTAAGGTGAGTGATTCGCATGTTTTTACACTAATTAAGGCTAATTAGGGGTGATTAGTGATAACTAGTGAAATTATAACTCAGAAAAATCTAGAAAAATATGTAGAAATTCTAAAATATTAGTTTATGTCACTGGTGAAAATTTAGGTTAATTTGGATTAAGTTTGCTAATCTTATAGTTAAAACATGCTTAAGGGGATTAAGGGGAAAATCATGCTTTTGGGTATGTTTGATCTAAAATATTTCATGTGATTGATATTTTGGTGCTTTTGGTTGATTCTACATGTTACTATTGTTGTTTGGTATGTTTTGTGACTTCATAGTAAGGTTAGAATGGTTGAAAACACTATCGTTAGGCGAAATTAGCTTGTTGGAAAAACTACAGAAAACTGGTTCCTGAAGAGGTTATGCCTCAGGAACCGCCCCGGAGAACTTCGACTCCTGAAGGGGGTATGCCTCACGAACCGCTTCAAGATGATGGTCACGAACCGCTCGATGATGGTCACGATCTGCTCCAATATGAGGACTCACGAACTGGGGAAGGGTGTCACGAGTCGGGAAGGGGGTCACGAGGCAGGGGATGTCACAAACCGGGGAAGAGGGAGGGGTGGTCACGAGCCGGGGGTGAGGGGTCGAACCGGGGGGGGGGGGTGAGCTTTCCTATACTTTATCACTTCATCCAAGCGAAAGCGAGAATCTGAGAGCCCGGGATTCCGAGAGCGGGATTTCGAGAGCAAGAATTCGAGAGCAGGATTCAGAGAGCGGGAATCCAAGAGCAGGAACCCGAGAGCGGAATTCCAAGAGCAGGATTCCGAGAACGGGATTCCGAAAGCGGGAATCCGAGCTTTCCTATACTTTGTCACTTCATCCAAGATGATGACTCCAAACTGAATCAGATTCGAACTTCTACCACGTAACGACAATTGCGAACTCTTCTGAAGATAAAAACCAATTCAACTAAAACCTGAGATGCAAAGGAGGTCCAAGTGAGAAATTATTACTCAGGATCTAGCTGGGAACCAATGAGTTAACTTTTAGAGTTGGGCTTTGTTGCGCGACGTGTGCAAAGGGGTTATCGATATCCATAATTTTGGTTCACCACTGAGAGATGGATTATGGGTTATGGATCAGTGAAATGGGGTCATTGCATGAGAGATGGAATTGATTCCATTTCCTTCCATTCAACATCATTCTTAGGACATTGCATGAGACTGAATTTATCACCTTTCTATACAGGAACTTCCCCAGACGAACATTTACTCATTCCAAATCTCTCTATAATTCTTTCGATATATCCTTTCTGAGACAATTCCAATATTCTTTGTGATCGATCACCAAATATTTCTATTCCAGTCACATAGGATGCCTCTCCTATATCTTTCATTTCGAAGTTCAATGAGAGAAATTTCTTAGTCTCATGCAATATGCTTAAATTATTTGCAGCAAGCAAGATGTTATCAACATAAAGGACAAAATACATAAACTTGCTCCCGCTGAGCTTCTAGTGTAAACAGTGATCAACCGTATTTTCCTTGAAATCAAAAGACATAATAATGGTATTGAACATGATATACCATTGTCAGGATGCTTGTTTAAGTCCATATATTGACTTCTTAAGTTTACACACCAATTGTTCTTTACCTTCTACAGATAAAACCTCAGATTGATCCATATAAACTTCCTCATCAAGATCTCTATTCAGAAAGGTTGTTTTCACATTCATTTGATGCAATTCCAAATTATAATGAACTACTAATGCCATTATAATTCTTAGTGAGTCCTTTTTCGAAACATGAGAAAATGTTTCCTTGTAGTCAACACATCTTTCTGAGTGTAACCCTTAGCAACAAGTCTAGCTTTATACCGTTCGATATTACCACTAGAGTCGTGTTTGGTTTTAAAAACCCATTTGCATTCGACTCTTTTACACCCATGTGGTAACTCAAAGAGATTCCAAACTTCATGTTTTGTATGGATTTCACTTCTTCTTTCATGGCATTAATCCATCCCTTTGACTCTTTACTTTCTATAGCAAGTGAAAATGAAATTGGATCCTTATTGATTCCTATATCATAATCCAATTCTTGCATATAAACCACATAATCATTAGAAATATTTGACCTACGATCTCTTTGAGATCTTCTTAATGCTACTTGTTGTGGTTCATGCGTATCAGCATTAAGTCATTTCCTTCAGGAAGTACTTCTTCATTTTTATGTTGTTCATCATCATGTTGTTCTTCAACAGTTGGAACAACATTTGGAGTAATAGTAGATGGAGGAACTATTCTAGACAGTGTAACATTAACCCATGTCTCCTTTATTTCTACTATTTTTCCCACCGACTTCACTAATTTCAATGAATCTAGCATTACCGGTTTCTATAATTCTTGGACTATGATTAGGATAGTAAAACACATACCCTTTAGATTTTTTTAAGGTAACCTAAAAAGTACCCACTAATCGTTCGAGAACCTAGTTTCTTTACATGTGGATTATAAATTCTCGCTTCTGCTGGACAACCCCAGACATGCAGGTGGCTTTAGCTAGGTTTCCTGTTAGTCCATAATTCAAAAGGAGATTTTTGAACATCTATACTAGGAACCCTATTCAACAAATAATTAGCGGTTTTGAGAGCATACGACTACAAATTCTTAGGTAGTGTAGAATCTAACATCATACTCCTAACCATATCTATTAACGCCCTATTGTGATTTTTTGCTACATCATTTTGCTGTGGTGTACTTGGCATTGTGTATTGCGCACAAATGCCATGATTTTCGAGGAATTTTGCAAATGGACCTCGACACTGGCCTGACTCATTATGTTTGCCATAATATTCACCACCTCTATCAGACCTTATGATTTTCTCCTTTTTATCTAATTGTCCCTCAACTTCCTTTATAAATGTCAGAGGGTAAATAAGTAAGGATTTTATTATAGACTCCGGTTTTTTATAACGAGAATATAGTTGTACGATGATTCCATTCTAAAATATAATTATTTTAGGAAGGATACCATAAATATAACCCCATCAAAGAAACTATTGATTTTTTACTCTTGTTTATAGCGAATTCAATAAAATCCTATCGAGAAACCAAAAGTAAATGACAGTTCATCAGAAATTATATTCGGAAGGATTCATCGAAAAGAAAATGATAAAACTATGGCGTATAAACAAAAGAGTTGCATAACGACAGTAATAGTGGAATTATTTTCAACTTACTATAGGGGTCATTTTTTTTTCCATACCACTCATGGCAATTTAAAAATATTTAAAAAACGATTCTTACCCAATATTGAATTCCTTTTAATAATGCAGAAAATTAAAATGCATACCATTACAAAGTTGAAAGCTGGTTGTGAATTTGTCTTACATGCCAATAAGGAATGAAATGTATACCCACACATATACATATATTATAGAAGTGTTAAATGACGGCCTGAACAGTGCAGCACACTATTAGCCGCCTGGTTTCATCACCAGTTCCTATTTACGAAGGTGCTAGGAAGAGATACAAAGAATCGTTATTTAAAAGGAATTTACGGTAGAAATCAAGAGGCGAATGAGGTTTTGTACTACTTGTGGCAATTAAAGGCTCCTCATACACCTATATAACCAAATGCTCAAATTTTATTTATTATATTTTTAATTGTTTATACTTTTATGTATGTGAAATAAAGAATGTTTAGGATTGAAGTTTTACAGATAAGCATGTATAATGTTATTTGTAGTTTTATATGATTAATTGTTAACTTTTATTTATTGTTCAAAAATCATTAATTACTAAGAGATAATAAGTTGTGCCTCCATGTTAACTTTAAAAACACCTCATGCCTCAACGTTTTGATGCTTTGTCTTGGTTCGTAAGCCCAAAAACGCATCAAGTACCATTCATGTTTTTTAAAGCTTTGATGTAAATCATTTTATGCTAGAAGGGAAAATGTTACAGTAAATAGGAAACCATCGCTTATTCACAAACTTGTTCCCATAGTACTGATAAAAATTTAATGCACATAAGACAAAGATCAAAAGTCGACAATTTTCTAGTATTATGTTGTCATAGGTGCGACGTTATCAAAGCGCGGTTTATAGAATGCTATAGCAACAAATAGTGCTAGAGCTGCACTATTTTAGTTATAGTAGGTGTGGAATCTTCTATAGTGTAAAAATAGTGTGCTATTTTGTCAGAGTGTGAAATAGCGCACATATCTTAATAAACGCTATTTTTTCAAAGCTTGGACAACGAATAAAGCCCAATCCAATCCATTTCCATATGGAGTGGGATAATTGTGGAATATGTACATTTTTCTTTCTGATTCAGGTCACAATTACGTGATCTTGCAACTTCCCTTCTAAGGTAAAAATTCTTTCCTCCACAAATCGATATCAACTATTGACAAGGTGAAGCCAACTAAATTAAACTTACATGTTTCTTTATTCATTTAAATTTTCAATTGACTTTTCTTTCTGTTTACCTTTACTTCACACATCTGAGCCACAATTATTTCGTATAGATTCTTGAGATATTTTTTATCATTTTTTCTTTATTTTTAATCAAGCTATAATATGGTTTATACTTTTTAGAAACACTAAGAATGAAGATTGAATCATGAATTTACCACAAATTTAGTGTTTTTCTATAGTAAAGTATATTTACATTTGCTACTAATTAAAAAAACAATTTTTTTCGGTTGTACTTATGTATTTGTGATTATGGATCTAATATTTAGATTGCACTAATGATTTCGTAATATGCTCATATTCAGGAATGAAGAAATGCTTTATTAATGATTCAAAGAGAAATACATTGTACTTATGTACAACAAGAGTTGCGGTACGAATACATGTTAACGGCTTAAATGTAATGTTACCCGAATACTCATATAATACCCATATAATAAACATATTCTACAATGCCTAGGTATCGTTTATTATACTTTATATTCTCCTTGAATGAAGCATAAGTTTTCTTCTTCTTTGTCAGCATGGTCGTCCTCTTCAAAAATGTCGAATAATCTACTGATAAATCATGAAGTTGGCTTAGATCTAAGCTTCACTTCAAATGATTTCCCATATTTAAGTGATTATTCATACAAATCCATAAGGGTTGAGAGAGATCATCAAAAGTTGAATTGAAACTTAAAATTTAACTTTGGTCTGCTTTGATTAAGAAAGTTCGATGTTTTGCTTTTGTATTCCTTGTGAAAGCGAAACCAATTCACATCAATTTCATTGTGTGACTGGATCTGGCCGACTCAAATCAAATGTACTCAAATGCTTTGATCATTTTCCAAATTGAGGGTGGAAGCTTTTAGATTTGTTGTCCTTGGCAACTGGATCCTCTTGATATGTAGAATGTTGGTTTTGAGTTCGATAAGGCTCTATTTGCTTCAAAAAATTTGAGATTTGTCTTCAGTTTGGTTAAAAAATCTTTGACAATAACTGTAATAACCCGAAAATCTGGGCCAGTTTAAAATTTTTATTTTGGCAATTTTAGCGAAATTTGATTATTTAAAATGAATTATTTTAAATAATATCGATGAGAAATTTATTTTGAATATAATTCGAATGTATATATTCGTTTGAATCGACGATAGAATATAAATATTTATTTATATTTATAAAAGGAATTGAAAATGGCGCGGTAGTTCGATAATTCGATTTCGAACTTCAAATGGATGTACAGGATTCAAAATAAACCGGATTTTAGTGAAACCAAAAATATTGGAATCTAATTGAGAATATCTTTCCAACGAATCCAGAAAATTGAAATTTCATAGCGGGAATCAAAAGATATGTCCAGTTGAAATTTCAGAATAGTCGCTATGGAATTTCGGCCCTTAAAAATAGCCAATTTGCAAACGACCTCGGATTTCGACGAAACCACTTTTGTTGGATCCGCGATGTCAAATTATTACCAGGTTTCAAATTTCATAATTTTTCGAATCAATATGTGAGCGTGGCAAAGGAAAACGCGTTTGACCAGTTTCAGCCGATTTTAATCGACTGGAAAATAGTCATTTTTCAAACGGTCTCAGAATTTGACGAATCTAGTTTTGTTAGGACCGTATCGTCAATACGAAGCTAGAAAATATTTTTCTGGAATTTTTCGAGTTAGTATGTGACCCCAGTAAATTGAAATGTGTGTTCAAATTCAATATATAGAGTTATATGTTGATTTTGATGAAAACTGGTCGAAACGATCGAATCAGCTTACGATACATATCCCATTGTGTTCGAAATGGGGGTAGTTAGCTATGGACGACAGGCGGTGGGCTTGATTTCGAGGTCGAAATAAAAAGTCAACTTTTTTTGAAATAAAATAATAAAATTAAAATATCCCTCCCTCTTCCCTTATCACTCAGGCCCCCCTTCTACCATTCATTTCAGAAAAAAGAAAGAAGGAAAAAAAATGTGAATCGCGATCCATGATCGGAGCTCCACCCACGACCGCCTCCTTCTCTCCTCCACCACGTCCGCAACCCCCCCTCCTTCGCCGATCGGCGAACTCCCCCAATCCTCACCTCGAGACGCTCCAGCACCCACAACCCGAACTCCGCCTGCCGCGACCGCCTCCCAAAACCACCCCATCCCTAGGCCGCACCTCGACCACCGCAGCCTCCCCTCACCACCAGCGTCGCCTGCTCCACCTCCCGCGAGCGCCGTTCTCCCCCCACCAGCGGCCAAGACCCAATCCCCTCAATGAATGTGAGTTTTAATTTATTTCCATTTAGTTTTATTATTAAATCCGAATTTAATTTCCTTTATTTTCAGTTTTTTTTGTTATATGAGTTAAAGTGAAAGACGAGATTTTTAGTAAGTAAAAGGCGAGATTTTTAGTATGTAAAAGATGGGATTTTTTATATGAATAGCATAATAAAAATATGATTTTTATATATTGAATAGCGAAGAAAAAATTCGATTTTTATATATTGAATAGCGAAGTAAAAATTTGATTTTTATATATTTAACAGCGAAGTAAAAATTCAATTTTTATATATATGAAGTGAAGTTAAAAATTCGATTTTTATATATATGAAGTGAAGTTAAAAATTCGATTTTTATATATATGAAGTGAAGTTAAAAATTCGATTTTTATATATTGAATAGCAAAGTAAAAATTCGATTTTTATATATGTAGTGATTACGGATGATGAAAGTGACGAAAGAAGAAACGACGGAGATTTCCTACCTAAGAAGAGTCGTGGCGTTTAGATTAGCTTTGGTGAGAACTCCTCACCTTTATTTTATTTTATTTATAGTTAAAATATATACTAGGATGCAGACGGAGTTTAGTAGCACCCAACACCCGTCGTCCACAGACCATGGACGGCTTGTATGTTTGTTTGTTTGATTTTGATGTGTAGTTGATTGTGTGATGTGAAATGAAATAAAAAAATTATATAGTTGAAATAAAATATTTTATAGTGGAAAATATTTTATAGTTAAAAATAGAATTTTTAACGTGTATATGAAACGAAATAAATAAATATAAACAAATCGGACGATTTGTTTATATACACACATTTGACTGATATTGATTGGGACGATAAATTTTACACATCGCCCAACTGCACAAATAAAATATGTGTTTGATTGTTTGAAACCCCACACGGGTATTGGGATGATATTTGACGTACACTAATCCCGATTGTTTAGTTGTATGTCGATCGATTGATTGACAGGCTGTTATAAGCGTTGAATATTTATATTTGATGATTATACAGTGTAGAATGCACTTTGGATGATGGTTGATTATTCATCGTTGTTATTGTATACATGTGTTGTAGAAAATCCATATAATTAACATTATATGGTAATTGATTGGGCCTCATTCCAGTTTTGAAAAAGAAACTTTGAAATAGAATATTTGAAAATAGAAATATATGAAGCCGTGTTGATTAGATTTACACCATTTTGACGTGAACGATATTTATATCGATTTTATTCATTTTATAATGAACATCGAAAGTGATTTCAAAATCTGATATTTTGAATAGAAATGAATTCGAATTGAAATTGAATAGAATTGAAATTGAATTGAAATTGAATAGAATTGAAATTGAATAGAAATGAATTCGAATTGAAATCGAATAGAATTGAAATTAAATAGAAATGAATTCGAATTGAATTGAATTGAAAACGAACTGAAATTGAATTCAAAATCGATTTGAATTGAAATCAATTTGAAATGAATTTAAAACGAATTTGTAAGGGAAAATTCAATTTTGATTTGAATTTGAAAAAGAAGTTGAAATCGTTTTGAAAACGAATTTAAAACGATTTATAAAATACGTTTTAAAAGGAAATCGACGAAGTATACAATATATATATTATATATATAATATAATGGCCTGAATAGAACGCGCCACGCTGCGGCAGTTCGCGAATTTCGACCATTAACTTCGAACGGACATTACGGGAGATCCGACCGTCGGATTCTCCTAAAACCGGAGCCGTTGGGTTCATATCGAGAAGAGCTTTCTAACGAATATGAGAAATTAGAAATCTAACGGTTGGATTTGGAATTATGTCCAAATCAGATTTGGAAAAGGTCGCTGTAAGTGCAGTTCGATGGCCGTTGATGGAAATCGACTGTACGGGCCTTGATAAAATTATTTAAAATAGTAATAATTTATGCAAAATCATAAGAAATGATTTGGGAAGAATCGAGATGAAAAACCCCATATTTGAAAAGATAAAAATAGATTTTTATCGAAATGAACTGGTTTTGAATTAGGATTAAAATTCTATTTATTTTTAAATAAATAAATTGGATTTGAAAATGGTTTTGAAAATAACCAGAATTTCCAATAATTGAATTGGAATAGATTTGAATCGAAATTGTCTTCGGAACATTTCGATGTTGGATTTCGTGATGATACAGATATTGTTATGGGAATTTGAAAGATATATTTATATCGTTATTTCCAATACGATATTTGTTAGTCGTAGAGTTTGATACTGAATATAAGCCGATATATTTTCTATTCAGAGCCTTGTATTTAATATCAAATGTGATTTGGGTTTGTCGTGAATGGTGTCTTCATTAACACTGTTCTTGAACCCAGTTGAGAAAAGATTAAATCTTTTTATTTAGATTTAATGAAGTGTACCAATTAAATAATATTTAATTGGAATTGAATTGGTATTGATTTTTGGGTTTATCGTGAATAGTGTTTTAAATAACACTTGTTCTTTAACCCGATAATTAATGGAATGTGATTTTGGGTTTATTGTGAACCGTGTTTTATAATGACACTGATTCTTTAACCCAGTTAAAGATTAAAACTAAGTGGAGTTTTAATGAATCTTTAATTAGATTGAAAAGATCGAGAATGGAGTATCGCCAGTTTTACTCCAGGCGATACTTAAATCTTTAATTAGATTTAAACATGAAATGGTAACTGAATTTACCGATAACACTGTGGTGTTAGATATGGAGTATTACCAGTTTTACTTCATGGGATGAATAGGTTGGGATGGGGAAATAAAATAAATGATTACTTCGGTGTGGATCGCTAATCCCGACTAGTTTGAATTGATATTCAAAAAGGAGATTAAAGAATAAATTTAAAGAATTTATCTTTGATAAAATTAATGGGAACCTTTCCCAAAATATAAGAATATTTGAATAAAAGAATATTCTGAATTGGAATGAAGCGTATGTTGTGTTTGTTTAAAACTTGTTTATTATATACGCGAGTTATTCAGAAAAACCGGGTTTATCCCATTCTGAATAACTGATTCGACGTGGTGTCGAAGATAAAGACGGTGGTTGAAGACCGGAGGTCTTCACGTTGTTTGGGTGATTACTGATGATCTTGATTGGGCCGTACACCCAAGAGGAGGGAATCAGTTAGTGATCGTCCAGACGTACTTGGAGATCGATGGATATGCGGGGTACTAGGTGCCTCCGATTTTGTTCAGACCCAGAACGAATTTGTAAATGGACTGTGTGTCTGACATTGGATTTTAGTCTGTGTGATTGATTTCTATGAAATATATATCTGTTTGGCGGCGGAGAATTTATTCTCTTGCTTAACGCCCTTCTCTGAGACGTACGAGCTCAGAGGTTATATATTGATGGATATCAAACGCATGGAGTGAATTGCCTGTGTGGCATGCCTAAGTGGCAATTGATCAAGGCTTCTGCTGAAACGCAAAGTCTTGAGGTGATGATCAAAGCACAGCATGTGCGGCATAGCTTTGTGTAACGTTGATTCGCGAGCCTCACACTCCGGTTGTGAACCAGAAACGGGAGAGGACATCAGGGAGGGCATGCGTTTCCTTCTAGCTCGAAGTGGCGTCTGTGGTTTTACATACCCTGACGAGTTTGACTTATGTGGTTGTTGGTTTGCGAGGCGCCTCGGTTTGATCGGATGATCCGGGTCCGATGGAGTCATTCGTTGGCTCATTTACGCCCTATAGGGCGGGGAGACGCAGTGTTCAGGCATTTTAATCCACATCGGTGGATCGGCCCTAACGATCCAAGGCTTGTCTGCGCGCTTGCCTGAGACATGGGCTAGATTGTCTCGAATCGGTAGAGGGCGATCCCTGGCCTCGGTTCATAGATGGAAATCCAATTTCCCAATACGTGACATTTGCGGTTTTGATTGTAGAGCCTAGTATGGCGACATGATATATGGTACCCATCCCGCCTATGATTGATACTTATGATTTGAAGTTGTTTTATACACTATGCACTTATAAAAGTATCAAATGAAATTTAGCGTATCAAGCATTCTTTGGTTGTTATAAGGTAAAACCATATCCTCCGGTTTGTGTTGCATTGTGCGATGGGACCTGGGTCTTATAACAGCTTCATTGTTTTTTATTTAGCATTGCGCTGTTTGTTATATGCACTGGTATTCTTGGGAGGAAACCCGTTCCGTGTTATACGGCGTGGTCCCTTGATTTACCTAACTTTAAAATAAAGATTTATAACTGTTTTAGTTCTCACACTAGTCCCTTGACTGACCTGGAGTTTATTGTTTTAACCTAAACTCTGGGTGCCTTTATTTTGACACGGGCAGCTAGTAGTTTTGGTTTTGCAGATTTATATTCACAGGATCCTGGTTTACAGCTGGAATGATATCCGGAAAGCTTTGTATCCGTATATCTCTTCTAGTTGTGTATTGTATTATTTTCCGCTGCGATGTATTTAAATGTAATTTAAATCTCTGATATTTCTGTGTAATATTTATTCATACTCTGTGTATTCTTGTATTCTGATGGAATTGTTGTAATTAACAATGAAATGTTCTTCCGTCCGCGTTCTATTTTGTCGTGTTCTCAAAACAATTCGTTCTTTCTCTTCTCTTCGGAGACCGGGGAAGTTCGGGTTATTTCATCGTGGTTTCAGAGCTTTGGTTTGCAAAGCTCTTAGAACAAGACACATTAGAACCCTACGAAAGAATTCATCAGACATTGGATTAGTAATATCCAATGGGAATGACTCGTTAGAGATGGGATCAGTAGTATCCTAGAACGAGTGTGAAGAGTATATTTTTGAAAATGAAAACAAGTTTGTTTTGAAATTTAAATCACTTATTCGTATTTGATTATTTATTTATATGAATTTGGACAATCCAATATATAAAGATTTTGCATATACGCCTTGCAAACGTGTATTCGAAGTTTTAATGTGTTGCATAGTTATAGAATCACACTCTAGTGCCCAGGGATAATTCTGGTGACGGGGCACCATCGCCAGTATTTATTTTCGAGTTTCGAAAGTGAGATTTCTATATATTTCCAATTGACTGGTGTGAGAACCGAAACTAAATAGGGCTTATTGTTGTGATTTGGCATCAAAAATCTGATTTTTTGACTATGTATCAAAGTTATGAATTTGAAAAGCTAATCAACTAATAGATTGATGGTTGTGTTGTTGATTATTGTTTGATTAAATTAAATGTTGAACGTATAGCCAAAATGATCAAAAAGTGAATTGTATTGAAATTTGTTGCATTTGCATGCATATACATGTACTTACATTGAACAGGTCATAGCAAGGAGCCTAGAGCAGAGAAATAAAATTGTTTGCCCGACAAATAGGTACATGTTTACCATAATTTACTGTTTTGTTTGGGTGATGATGATTTTATGAGCCGATTGGCTTTTTCTTTTTCTTTTTGAGATCAGAGGGCCTATATGGCAATTTCGGGATTTTCCCGGTGCTCCCGGTGCAGGGGAGGTTATGGCGAAATTTTTCGAAAATTTAGGGTGTTAGCCAAATTTTTGAAAAATTTGTAAAGTTCTTAGAAACTGAAAAGTTGAAGAACTTAAGCCGTAATGAAAATAACGAAAGTTGAGTTGATTTGTTAAACAACTTTCGGCTTCGTTCCTTTTCGGGGACGAAAAGTTTTAAGTGGGGAAGATTGTAATAACCCGGAAATCTGGGCCAGTTTAAAATTTTTATTTTGGCAATTTTAGCGAAATTTGATTATTTAAAATGAATTATTTTAAATAATATCGACAAGAAATTTATTTTGAATATAATTCGAACGTATATATTCGTTTGAATCGACGATAGAATATAAATATTTATTTATATTTATAAAAGGAATCGAAAATGGCGCGGTAGTTCGATAATTCGATTTCAAACTTCAAATGGATGTACAGGATTCAAAATAAACCGGATTTTAGTGAAACCAAAAATATTGGAATCTAATTGAGAATATCTTTCCAACGAATCCAGAAAATTGAAATTTCATAGCGGGAATCAAAAGATATGTCCAGTTGAAATATCAGAATAGTCGCTATGGAATTTTGGCCCTTAAAAATAGCCATTTTCAAACGACCTCGGATTTCGACGAAACCACTTTTGTTGGATCCGCAATGTCAAATTATTGCTAGGTTTCAAATTTCATAATTTTTCGAATCAATATGTGAGCACGGCAAAGGAAAACGCGTTTGACCAGTTTCAGTCGATTTTAATCGACTGGAAAATAGTCATTTTTCAAACTGTCTTAGAATTTGACGAAACTAGTTTTGTTAGGACCGTATCGTCAATACGAAGCTAGAAAATATTTTTCTGGAATTTTTCGAGTTAGTATGTGACCCCAGTAAATTGAAATGCGTGTTCAAATTCAATATATAAAGTTATATGTTGATTTTGACGAAAACTGGTTGATACGATCGAATCAGCTTACGATACATATCCCATTGTGTTCGGAATGGGGGTAGTTAGCTATGGACGACAGGCGGTGGGCTTGATTTCGAGGTCGAAATAAAAAGCCAACTTTTTTTGAAATAAAATAATAAAATTAAAATATCCCTCCCTCTTCCCTTATCACTCAGGCCCCCCTTCTACCGTTCATTTTAGAAAAAAAGAAAGAAGAAAAAAAAGTGAATCGCGATCCATGATCGGAGCTCCACCCACGACGCCGCCTCCCTCTCTCCTCCACCACGTCCGCAACCCCCCTCCTCCTTCGCCGATCGGCGAACTCCCCCAATCCTCACCTCGAGACGCACCAGCACCCACAAACCGAACTTCGCCTGTCGCGACCGCCTCCTAAAACCGCCCCATCCCTAGGCCGCACCTCGACCACCGCAGCCTCCCCTCACCACCAGCGCCGCCTGCTCCACCTCCCGCGAGCGCCGTTCTCCCCCACCAGCGGCCAAGACCCAATCCCGTCAATGAATGTGAGTTTTAATTTATTTCCATTTAGTTTTATTATTAAATCCGAATTTAATTTCTTTTATTTTCAGTTTTTTTTGTTAAATGAGTTAAAGTGAAAGGCGAGATTTTTAGTAAGTAAAAGGCGAGATTTTTAGTATGTAAAAGAAGGGATTTTTTATATGAATAGCATAATAAAAATATGATTTTTATATATTGAATAGCGAAGAAAAAATTCGATTTTTATATATTGAATAGCGAAGTAAAAATTTGATTTTTATATATTTAACAGCGAAGTAAAAATTCGATTTTTATATATATGAAGTGAAGTTAAAAATTCGATTTTTATATATATGAAGTGAAGTTAAAAATTCGATTTTTATATATTGAATAGCAAAGTAAAAATTCGATTTTTATATATGTAGTGATTACGGATGATGAAAGTGACGAAAGAAGAAACGGCGGAGATTTCCTACCTAAGAAGAGTCGTGGCGTTTGGATTAGCTTTGGTGAGAACTCCTCACCTTTATTTTATTTTATTTATAGTTAAAATATATACTAGGATGCAGACGGTGTTTAGTAGCACCCGACACCCGTCGTCCACAGACCATGGACGGCTTGTATGCTTGTTTGTTTGATTTTGATGTGTAGTTGATTGTGTGATGTGATGTGAAATGAAATAAAACATTTATATAGTTGAAATAAAATATTTTATAGTGGAAAAATATTTTATAGTTAAAAATAGAATTTTTAACGTGTATATGAAATGAAATAAATAAATATAAACAAATCGGACGATTTGTTTATATACACACATTTGACTGATATTGATTGGGTCGATAAATTTTACACATCGCCCAACTGCACAAATAAAATCTGTGTTTGATTGTTTGAAACCCCACACGGGTACTGAGATGATATTTGACGTACACTAATCCCGATTGTTTAGTTGTATGTCGATCGATTGATTGACAGGCTGTTATAAGCGTTGAATATTTATATTTGATGCTTATACAGTGTAGAATGCACTTTGGATGATGGTTGATTATTCATCGTTGTTATTGTATACATGTGTTGTAGAAAATCCATATAATTAACATTATATGGTAATTGATTGGGCCTCATTCCAGTTTTGAAAAAGAAATATTTGAAAAAGAAATTTTTGAAATAGAATATTTGAAAATAGAAATATATGAAGCCGTGTTGATTAGATTTACGCCATTTTGACGTGAACGATATTTATATCGATTTTATTCATTTTATAATGAACATCGAAAGTGATATCAAAATCTGATATTTTGAATAGAAATGAATTCGAATTGAAATTTAATAGAATTGAAATTGAATAGAATTGAAATTGAATAGAAATGAACTCGAATTGAAATCGAATAGAATTGAAATTAAATAGAAATGAATTCGAATTGAATTGAATTGAAAACGAACTGAAATTGAATTCAAAATCGATTTGAATTGAAATCAATTTGAAATGAATTTAAAACGAATTTGTAAGGGAAAATTCAATTTTGATTTGAATTTGAAAAAGAGGTTGAAATCGTTTTGAAAACGAATTTAAAACGATTTATAAAATACGTTTTAAAAGGAAATCGACGAAGTATACATTATATATTATATATATATAATATAATGGCCTGAATAGAACGCACCGCGCTGCGGCAGTTCGCGAATTTCGACCATTAACTTCGAACGGACATTACGGGAGATCCGACCGTCGGATTCTCCTAAAACCGGAACCGTTGGGTTCGTATCGAGAAGAGCTTTCTAACGAATATGAGAAATTAGAAATCTAACGGTTGGATTTGGAATTATGTCCAAATCAAATTTGGAAAAGGTCGCTGTAAGTGCAGTTCGATGGCCGTTGATGGAAATCGACTGTACGGGCCTTGATAAAATTATTAAAAATAGTAATAATTTGTGTAAAATTGTAAGAAATGATTTGGGAAGAATCGGGATGAAAAACTCCATATTTGAAAAGATAAAAATAGATTTTTATCGAAATGAACTGGTTTTGAACTAGGATTTAAATTCTATTTATTTTTAAATAAATAAATTGGATTTGAAAATGGTTTTGAAAATAACCAGAATTTCCAATAATTGAATTGGAATAGATTTGAATCGAAATTGTCTTCGGAACATTTCGATGTTGGATTTCGTGATGATACAGATATTGTTATGGGAATTTAAAGATATATTTATATCGTTATTTCTAATACGATATTTGTTAGTCGTAGAGTTTGATATTGAATATAAGCCGATATATTTTCTATTCAAAGCCTTGTATTTAATATCAAATGTGATTTGGGTTTGTCGTGAATGGTGTCTTCATTAACACTGTTCTTGAACCCAGTTGAGAAAAGATTAAATCTTTTTATTTAGATTTAATGAAGTGTACCAATTAAATAATATTTAATTGGAATTGAATTGGTATTGATTTTTGGGTTTATCGTGAATAGTGTTTTAAATAACACTTGTTCTTTAACCCGATAATTAATGGAATGTGATTTTGGGTTTGTTGTGAACCATGTTTTAAAATGACACTGATTCTTTAACCCAGTTAAAGATTAAAACTACGTGGAGTTTTAATGAATCTTTAATTAGATTGAAAAGATCGAGAATGGAGTATCGCCAGTTTTACTCCAAGCGATAGTAAAATCTTTAATTAGATTTGAACGTGAAATGGTAATTGAATTTACCGATAACACCGTGGTGTTAGATATGGAGTATTACCTGTTTTACTTCATGGGATGAATAGGTTGGGATTGGGAAATAAAATAAATGATTACTTCGGTGTGGATCGCTAATCCCGACTAGTTTGAATTGATATTCAAAAAGGAGATTAAAGAATAAATTTAAAGAATTTATCTTTGATAAAATTAATGGGAACCTTTCCCAAAATATAAGAATATTTGAATAAAAGAATATTCTGAATTGGAATGAAGCGTATGTTGTGTTTGTGTAACACTTGTTTATTGTATACGCGAGTTATTCAGAAAGACCGGGTTTATCCCATTCTGAATAACTGATTCGACGTGGTGTCGAAGATGAAGACGGTGGTTGAAGACCAGAGGTCTTCACGTTGTTTGGGTGATTATTGATGATCTTGATTGGGCCGTACACCCAAGAGGAGGGAATCAGTTAGTGATCGTCCAGACGTACTTGGAGATCGATGGATATGCGGGGTACTAGGTGCCTCCGGTTTCGTTCAGACCCAGAACGAACTTGTAAATGGACTGTGTGTCTGACATTGGATTTTAGTCTGTGTGATTGATTTCTATTAAATATATATCTATTTGGCGGCGGAAAATTTATTCTCTTGCTTAACGCCCTTCTCTGAGACGTACGAGCTCAGAGGTTATATATTGATGGATATCAAACGCATGGAGTGAATTGCCTGTGTGGCATGCCTAAGTGGCAATTGATCAAGGCTTCTGTTGAAAAGCAAAGTCTTGAGGTGATGATCAAAGCACAGCCTATGTAGCATAACTTTGTGTAACGTTGATTCGCGAGCCTCACACTCCGGTTGTGAACCAGAAACGGGAGAGGACATCAGGGAGGGCATGCGTTTCCTTCTAGCTAGAAGTGGCGTCAGTGGTTTTACACGCCCTGACGAGTTTGACTTATGTGGTTGTTGGTTTACGAGGCGCCTCGGTTTGATCGGACGATCCGGGTTCGATGGAGTCATTCGTTGGCTCATTTACGCCCCATAGGGCGGGGAGACGCAGTGTTCAGGCATTTTAATCCACATCGGTGGACCGGCCCTGACGATCCAAGGCTTGTCTGCGCGCTTGCCTGAGACATGGGCTAGATTATCTCGAATCGGTAGAGGACGATCCCTGGCCTCGGTTCATAGATGGAAATCCAATTTCCTAATACGTGACATTTGCGGTTTTGATTGTAGAGCCTAGTATTGCGACATGATATATGGTTCCCATGCCGCCTATGATTGATACTTATGATTTGAAGTTGTTTTATACACTATGCACTTATAATAGTATCAAATGAAATTTAGCGTATCAAGCATTCTTTGGTTGTTATAGGGTAAAACCCTATCCTCCGGTTTGTGTTGCATTGTGTGATGGGACCTGGGTCTTATAACAGCTTCATTGTTCTTTATTTAGCATTGAGCTGTTTGTTATATGCACTGGTATCCTTGGGAGGAAACCCGTTCCGTGTTATACGGCGTGGTCCCTTGATTTACCTAACTTTAAAATAAAGATTTATAACTGTTTTAGTTCTCACACCAGTCCCATGACTGACCTGGAGTTTATTGTTTTAACCTAATCTTTGGGTGCCCTTATTTTGACATGGGCAGCTAGTAGTTTTGGTTTTGCAGATTTATATTCACAGGATCCTGGTTTACAGTTGGAATGATATCCGGAAAACTTTGTATCCGTATATCTCTTCTAGTTGTGTATTATATTATTTTCCGCTGCGATGCATTTAAATGTAATTTAAATCTCTTATATTTCTGTGTAATATTTATTCATACTCTGTATATTCTTGTATTCTGATGAAATTGTTGTAATTAACAATGAAATGTTCTTCCGTCCGTGTTCTATTTTGTCGTGTTCTCAAAACAATTTGTTCTTTCTCTTCTCTTCGGAGACCGGGGAAGTTCGGGTCTTTGTAAGTATGTCTGCAATTTGATAAGCTATAAGTACGTGATTGACTGGAAGCTTTCCATTGATTACTTGTTCACGTACAAAGTATAAGTCTGTCTCCATATGTTTAGTTCTTTAACGTAAAACTAAGTTTGTTTTAAGTGACTCTACATTTAGATTATCATAGCACAGTGTTGGTTTTTCTATTTGATATGATATTTAATTCATAGAGTAAGGACTATATCCATATTATTTCTCCTATGGCATGTGCAATGCTTCTGTACTTTCTCTTGACACCGTGCGTTGCTTTTTTGAATACCAAAAGATTGTGTTGCTTCCTAGGTAGATTCAGTATCGTAATGTAGATCTTCTATCAATAGGATCTATATCCTAGTCTGCATCACTGTATCCTGTTGTATTTAGTTTATCTACATACTTTAAAGCTTAATCCATGATCATTTGTTCCTTTTAAGTATCTCAATGTCCTTTTCGTTGATTTAATATGATCTTCTTTTGTTTTATGCATAAATTAAGAAATTTTGTTAACATTTATATGTTATTTGTAGCCTAGTGATGGTTGCATATTGCAATACAGTAACAAGGCTTCTATATTGTTTGTCATGAAGTATGTTTTCTTGTTGTATTTTGATAACTGATGACCAGTTATCATTGGTGTAGGTAGATAGTTAGCAACATCCATGTTTTCTTTGATTAGTATTTCAATAATATATTTTCCTTGACATAAGAATATTTTTGAGTTGCTCTTGTGACTTCACTTCTTAAGAAGTAGTTGATATCTCTAAGATCCTTCATTGAGATTCGTTTGCTTAGAAGTTGAATAAGTCTTTTTATTTCAACCTCATCATTTCCTTTAATAATAAGATTATCAGTATATATTAGAACATTTATAATTGTGTCATAATCTTGTATAACAACTAAAGAGAGGTTTGATTTGATAAAATGAAACTTTAAACTAATTAAAGTAAGTTTTAGTTTGTCAAACCAAACTCGTGGAGTTGTTTAAGCCTATGTATTGCTTTGTTCAATTTTCACATAATCCCTTTGCCTTTCAGATACCCATCTGGTTTACTCATATGCACCTCTTCCTTTAGATTTACATTTAGGAATGCATTGTTAACATCTGGTTCTTGTATTTTCCAATTTTTAGACAATGCACTTGTCAGTATAATTATGATAGTAGTTGGTTTAACTACCAGTGAAAAAGTTTCTTTGAAATTAATTCCATATTGTTGTGTGCAACTTTTAGCCACAAGTCTGGCTTTGTATCTTGCTAATGATCCAACAATATTCTTTTTCAATATGTCGGTCCACTTGCAGTCAACTATATTTTTGTCTTTTGATGCTTGAAAAAATGTCCATGTTTTGTTGTTTATGAGAGCTTGATACTCTTAATTCATTGTCCTTTTCCAGTTTTTCTTGCTAACCGCTGTTGGGAACTGAGGTGTCTACAACACAGTGTTAGATGGATCTTAAGACTGTTCAGACACTATAGCGGCGAAATATATTTACTATATCTATTCAAATTGCAATTAGAATTAAATAAGTAATAAAATGAAATACAATAAAGTAAATAACACCATAATTTTTGTACTGGTTCGGATTAACCAATCCTATATCCAGTCCTGCACTCCACCTTGTAAAATTCCACTATAATCGCTTGCTTTTCACGGGTGGCAAGATCACCTTTACAATCTCGATTTTACAGGGAACAAGATGCACCTTCTCCTTATCAACAACAACAAACAATGGCAATTAGTCTTATCTTCAATACAGTTTTTTGCAGAGTTAGTACAATGATCCTATAGACCTCCAATGACAAAATATTTTCGAATTCTTTGAGGAAATAGAATGAATAAGAGAGAGAATGATGTGAATTAAAGTATAACTCTCTAATATTATGTGGCTTGCAAATCAATGTAGAATTGGAGTGAAAGAGAGTGGATTTGCAAGAATTATTGGACAATATTCAATGTATTTGTGTAGAAAATATATGAAGAAGAAGTAGAAGAAAACGTGAAAAAGTTGGTGTTAAAATTCATTTCCAAGAACCTTTAAATGGTGGTTGAAAGGAAGTATCTTTTGGTGAAGGGATGGAGAGAAATAACTCTTCATTTGAAATTGAAAATCCGAAAAATCCGTTATATGTCAACATATGTAAGTGTTGCAAAAGACACTTATAAGTGTTGCAAATATTTAGCTTTTCAAATTACCTTATATTTGTGGATTTGGTTGATTCAATTGAGGTCAACGATTGATGAGCTTCAAGTATAATTTCCATGAGATATTCACAAGATATTCTAAGGTTCAACCAATTCTTCATTGCTTCAAACACCTCTGCCCTTCAGCATACTTCTCTAATAGGCTTTGGTCTTTAATTGTTCTGATTATCCTTCCTCTATTATTCCTTCATTGCTCTAATCAACCTTATTTTATAATTCTTCTTTTGTACTCATGTTTTTCTTTTATAAATGCATTCATAATATATCTGATGGAGTTGCACAACTCAAATATATGTTAGTAGTAATGTTTATATGGTTGTTGTCATCAAAATAAATTCCTAGGGTATTAACAATCTCCCATTTTTTATGATGACAACTATATAAATATTTAAGAGATGAAATATAACACTTTTAATATTTGACCCCTAACTTTATGCATCCCCTCTCTTATTTTGTCTAGTATATTTATACCTTTTCTCCCCATTTGTCATCAACAAAAAGGGTAAAAAGAATTGTTTATTCTAAACAATATGTTGAGTTTTCATATGCATATAAAATAAAACACAAGAGGGGAAACCAAATAAAAGCATGAATTAAAATATATAAATAGATGTGTTTTAGAGTTAACAACTTTGTTTATGCCAATTAACAAATCATTTTCATATATATCCAAGGTTGAATAGATTTCTTGTCATATACATTGAGCATCTGCTATTTGGTACCTGGAAAATTATAAAATATGCACACTGGTACCCTTTACATTTTAGGTCCATTGGGTTAAGTTTTGGGATGCCAAACCCATAAAAAGTTTGGATGCCCTTTCAAAATATAATCATTAGATAAATAAACCTTATTGATGAAATTATCAATATATTTTTCTTTTTAAATATTATCCAAGTTTTCTGGAACCCATAAGTTAATGAACCTATTTTGAGGATTTAATTTTAATTTCCTAGGTTTAGGTTTGAACGTGGTAGCCTTAAAAAAATTAGTACTTTGAGTACTATTTTTCTTTGATTTAGCTTTCCATGTTTTGTTCCTAGTGTGTTTAGATGCAGATAATAATTTTTCTAGATTACCCTTCCCTTTGTTAAATTTATCAACATCAGTTTTCATTTTATCGAAATTCTTACTACGATTAAGAATAACATTGTCTAGAGATGTTATTTTGTTATTCAAATCAGTGATCTGTGACTTCATTGAAAGATTTTCTGATTTTAAGGACTCATTTTCACTTTTCAGTTTTTCAAAGCTTCTAAGTATTAAATCATTTCCATTTGTATGACCATTAAATCTATCAATTTCATATTCTAGAAATTGTTTTTCTTTACTTAACTTTTCATTAGATATTTTTCGAACTTGTACTTTTTCCTAAGTATTTCATATCTCTGATGCATATCATTCAAAACATTAGTGATCTCTTAATTTAAGTTCCAAACCTAGTCATCCATTGCCATAAAGAACATGCTGGAAGAATCATTAATACTTGGTGATGTATCTGAATTATCCCATGTTGCAATGAACGCCTATTTCCTCTTCTTGTTGGAAGTATTTAAAATATGCTTTGGTTTCTTCGAGTTGAGACAATCTCTTTTCAAATGATCGGGTTTATCATATTCGAAACATTTAAAAACATCTCCATTTCAGGAATTATTATTGTTAGTTTTTCAATGTTTCTTCGTTATCCAATACTTTAAGAATTTCTTGATCTTCCTGATAATAAACTCGAGATCATCACCATCTGGTTCATCATTTTCGATCATAGCATTAACTGCCAGTGATTTCTTCTCATTTTCCTGATTCTCTTTTCTAACCTTCAACTTTGCTTCATAGGACATTACATTATCAATTAATTCTTCCATTGCCAAAGTACTATTATCATTGGCTTCTTCGACTTCCAGAGTCTTCTAATCCCATTCACTAGGAGGTGAATTCAAGATCTTTATGACTTGGTCTTCTTCAGTAATTTTCTTTCCTAATGATATTAAGGCATGTACTATATCTTGAAATCTAGAATACATATCAGAAATAGATTCATTTGGTTTCATTTGAAAGAGTTGAAACTGGTGAGTTAGCATAGATATCTTTATCTATTTTACTTTATTGGTGCCTTCGTGTACGACTTGCAGTGTTTTCCAAATTTTATATGCAGAATTACAAATAGACACTCGATTAAATTCATTTCTATCTAAAGAAAAATATAAATGTTCATGGTCTTATAATTATTAATTTCTTTTGTCTTTTGGTCCAGTGTCCATTTTGAATTTTTAGTTTGAGGCTCTATGTATTCTATTTGGGTAATGTTCCAAATATCAAAACCATAAGACTGCAAATAAACTTTCATCCTATAAGCACAATAAGCATACTTAATGCCATCAAATAGAGGAGATCTAGCGGTAGATTTTCCTTTTATAAAAGTGTTAAAAAATGTGTTACAAGTGTCGCTAGCCATTTGTACTTTTCAAAAAACAGTTGAATAATTTTTGAAAACCAGTGCTCTAATACCAATTGTTAGAAG
The DNA here is from genome assembly GCA_030737875.1 of Allium sativum. Lineage (NCBI taxonomy): Eukaryota > Viridiplantae > Streptophyta > Magnoliopsida > Asparagales > Amaryllidaceae > Allium > Allium sativum. The sequence goes on from CM060916.1 coordinate 961,011,666, forward strand.
TGAAAATTAGTCACGCATCCTTAAAAAATTTCAAAATACAAACGACATCCTTCCCATGTTTCAATTTCAAAGAGGGTCCCTATTTTGATAGTTACATGTTTTTTGGAAAAGAAATGCGCTGCTATATAATTTATTTATTTTCAAAAAATCGGAAATATTTTAGGAAACAATCTAAAGAATTTTTTTGCATAATCTATACAACTATACTGAATATATGCATATATGTATGCATATATTCATCCAATGTTTTCTATTGAAAATCTGGATGAATATATGCATACATGTGTGCAACTATTACCAATAGTTGCATATATGTATGCATATAAAGTTGAACTGAGATGCATGTGTTAGAAATAGTTGCATACATGTTTGCAACTATTTCGTATATATGCATACATGTATGCAACAAAGTTAAAAGGGATGAAGGCTTCTGAATATATGCATGAATGTATGCATTTTGTAACGACCCAATGATTTTCAGCCTTGAAAATCGACATAAACACCTTTATCGTATCTCATGCCGATCCTCCAAGCACCGCAGATTGTCACGAGAAAGAAATTAGAGGGTGAGAAAAGAAAGAAATAATATTAGAATAGAAGAAAGAAGAAGAACACATCATCAGAATCTTACAGCAGAACAGATAAAATATAATATAACAAATCCTTTATACAAAAACTGTACCAATCATCAGAGTACAGAATACATCAGACACAGCGGAAAAATATCTGTATATAACTAACAGTGAAGCCTCCTGCTTCTAGCTCCTGAAACTCCAAGCGAAACCTAACCTGGAACATACTCGGTCTGACCCGAGCACATTTGAAGCAAAGCAAAATACACCGGGTCAGTCTGGAATACTATCAGTGATAAATTCATAGTACACACAACTCGTTTAACTTTGGAAAATCCTTTTGAAATAAAAGGATAATAGTAAGACCCATCCACACATAAACACGGACGGTTTTTACCTTACTATAACCCAAACCACTTTTGAAGTCATAACTTATTCCGATATTATCATAGTGTCTAAATACAAGTAAATAACAATCTAGTGGAACGCTTGCATCTCACGCTCCACATATATAGTATACAATCAAAAACCGCGGGCGCTTATTGGAAATTGGATTCCGACTTTGACAAGGTATGGGACCACCTGCCGATAGTGTATCTCTAGAGGCGAATACACTGGGTTCAACAAGAACGTCTTGCAACCCGGCCCTCACATGACCGACCACTCATTTCGCTTGAGTGTATCGAATGTATATCACCGACGGTTGGGATCAGCAACCGCCTTCCCGAATAGGGACAACATCGAACATAGATTAAAGAAGCAAATGGAATTTCTATAGATAGGTGATTCAACACCCTAATGGTAGCGACCCACATAGCCATGTCGCCTGCCCGATTTTTGTCATTTCCCGATTAATGAGGCTAGAATTCTATTTTGAAAACATCTAGTCATCATTCACTTTGAATGCCACATCGTCAGATCCGTCAAATCACTAATTGACGTTCACAAATATACTCTGGGTATTAAAGAAGTGCCCCTCTTTGCCACCAACTCGGTATATTTGTCAAAATCAACGTACGTGGTTTTAGGGAAATACTCTGTCAGACATTCGTCCATATAAGTCATCTATGAACAGGATGAACTGAAGGCACCCTCCTACTGCAACCTTATATAGGAATCACCCCAAGGATCAGTAGCGAGAAGTCCTTGCAATTCGTAGCTTCCAATCACGACAGAATCAAAAATCAAATAACTCTGGTTGTAAGCCAAAGGAATTTGACCAGTAGTCCTTCCGCTTATGAAGATCCATGGTCTTCACTTGCTCCGTCTTCAATCGACGTCTTCACGTATTTGTTGGTTGGAATGGTTTTCGAATATAGATTCGATCCCGGTCTTTCCGTACCAACAATCGTATTGGTAAGGTTTTGATAGTCGGTGTTTTAACTATCAAATAACAATAGTGTGAATACAGTGAGTTTGCTGATTCGGCACTTGGCATAACTTGGCCTCTTTAAAATATTTTTAACAAAATGGTTAATCAACCTTTAATTCTTTCAATATATTAAAAACATTAAATTTATTCTTATTTATAACAAAACTATTTCAAATACTTTAAAGCATATATACATACACCCAGCTTTCCATTCCTTCTTGGAAATATCGATATATTCCTTTAAACCTTTTTCTGTATTCGAGCATCACATGATATACATATATGTATAATACTTAATGGTATAAACCAAATTATAAATTCTAATAAGATGCATCAAATGTCAAACCATATTCTTTTAAAATCAAATATTTTTATTTATTTTGAAACTAGTATTGCAATATCATTTACATACCAAATTCTCTCATTAGAGTTCAATATTCCTCATACAGGCTAAAACCAATTCCAACACCTTCACTTATTTCAAACTAATACCATTCCTCGATAATAGTGAAGCCGTTCAAGTTGGGGTATTTTAGTTACCTCTCATACCTTGATCGACCACGTTCTTATCTCACAATAATAATAGTCCTTCACTTAACCACTGATATTAAAATCTCCTTTCCCCTTTGATTTCTAAAATTTGGTTTTAAAATCATTTCTTATGCTTGAAATCCTCGCTCAAAACTTCTTTTACTTAAGTCCTTTAATCAAGTAAATATTTACTAACCATAACTTTTAACTTCAACCATTATTTCACTTATAACACTTGATTTATAATATAAATCCCTCATCAATTAGTTTGATTCTATTTATTCGAGTATGCTTAAAATGAAAACTTTTACCTTGGATTTTACAACCAATGCTTACACATACTTTAAAATAAACCTTTTCTAACTGGGATTTCATTTCCAAAATTCCATTACCAATATTTAACACAACTGAATTGTATGCACTTTCCTTTATCCTTGAAATCCTTACTTCTATTACATGGTTTGTCCAATTCAATGCTTTTACCCTTAAGTAATCAATTTGGTTTCAAAAACCTTTTTAAAACCTTGTTTGGATCTCTTCCAAATCACCTATACAAATCTATTAACCATTTCTATGTTTTTGGTCCTTCTTAATACGTTCACCCTTTTCCTTTAAAGTTTCAATTCATTTGAACTCACTTTACTTAATTTAGAGGTTAAGTAAAACTTCCTTTAAATTCTTACATTCACCGACAAATCCCATTTACCAATCCTGTTTGAAACCTGGGTTATAAAACCCTTTATAACACCCTCAATTGATTTTGGTCAAACCTATCGATACTCAAACACTTTCTAATGGAAATCCCAATTAAAGGGCATTTCTTTAATTGTTATTAATTAAGAAAAATAATTAACTATATATTAACTATGTTAGAAATGATTAACTTTGATATTACTCAAAGATAGGGTTATTATCATTTTAAAAGCTTATCAGACAGTAATCAACATTATTAACACTCACAAATTCAATAATTCTTTTAATTCATAGTAAATCAAAGATTTACTAATATTCAACACTATTCGTTAAAATTAACGAATATTCAGAAAATTTAAATCAAATTAACTCTATTATCAATTTAAATTCAACACGGTTGATTTTGTTAACTGTACATCCCTGTTAATTACTTACTGATTTTCATTTGTCATTTCCCTCATTTAAATTAATTAAATAACTTAATTAATTTAAAATTACCATTTAATTGTTTAAAAATGATTATTCTATTTTAACCATTCGTAGTTAAATTTATTTGATTTCTGCTTTCGGTATATGCATAAATCACAAAATCTCGTTACATAACCCTCTAAATAATTTCTTGATAAACTCGATTAAAAATATATATATTAGTAAATTTCTAACTTAACTATTTATATAAAATGATTGAAAACTTCAATTTAGTTATAAAATAATTTATAACTTTAAAAATGCGTCGATTCACGGAACGGTAGAATGATGTTTAAAACAACACGTTTATGGCCATTCACTGCCAATTACCCAATCAACACTGTCGGTTGATTTTAAACACAACACAGGTGAATATTTATTCAACCATCACGCTCAAACAGATTTTTCTAACATATGGGGTTCAATCAATTCAAATATCGACAGTATAAAACAAACAAACAACACATGTAATATTTGAGGAATCCAGTCGGATCCCTCCAACCTGTTCTTCTCTGCATCACATCTCGTTATACATTTCATAATAATATATGAAATAAATTCCAACCATCTATAAATTTAAAACGATAGATTATAAATAACAGCAACCAATCAACCAATAATCAGCCAATGGCAACCAATCAAACAATTTATATTTTTAAAGGTAGATTATATTTTTATATGAATTTACCACATCACAGAATTTCAGAGGGTGTGAGAATTAACTCACCAGATTTTGTTCTGGTTGATGGTTGACGCGTTTTTTGCTTTTAATTTGAGTCGAACGTTCAAAATTAGCTGAATTTTCAACTGCATCAAATCGACTCCTAGTCAGTGCCATCGGATAAGTCTCGTCCCTGCGATCCCAACGGATCCAGTTTCGTCAGATTCCGTCCACGTATGTGGAAGTTATGCTAGTTTAAAGCTTATAAATATTTATCGATTATTAACTAAGTTAAATAAAAAATTAATTAAATAATTTAATTACCTTTAGTCACCCCTTAAATAGCCACGTAAGCAGCTTAATTAGTTCCCCACGCGCTTTCTTCTTTCTTCCCAAAATGAACCCGACGTTCTTCTTCAACAGGCCTCTTCAAAGAACATGAACCAGAAAATGCTCCACTGCCGCCATAGACGATCGCCGGAGACCACCCCCGGACCTCCACCTGAACCGCCGTGGCGCCAGGCTCCATCGCCACCAACCCCAGCCCCTATCGTGCCTCCGACCGCCGTGATTTTGACAAAGACCCATTTCTATTCATGGATGAAAATTCGCCACCACAGATCGAACTAGGCTGTCGCACCACCATCAGTGTCACCACCCCCATCAGGCTTCCGACAACGTTCAGCTTCCACCACCAACCATGCACCACCGTCGCCGAAAAATCCCAATTTCCGTTCGCCACTTCCTTATTTCACCCAGAAATTTACACCTACGTTCATCTCACAATTCCCGGTGACTCCGACCATCGTAGCACCTGAGACCGGTGCCAAATCGAAGCCTTGTCTCTCCTCTACAAAACCCCCAAGGTTCCATCATCTAAATTTGGTAAATCTCTCGAATTTGGGCCAAGAACGAAACTGGAATTCTCCATTGTTCAGCCGATTCCGGCCACCACACTCAACGAAAACTCCACAACTTTTTACAGCGGGTAGATATCGACCCGATCTACAAGTTTACTTCAGAACCCCTATGCAAATTCTTGACAGATTGTAAGATATAAATTGATTTGTGTTGGAGGACTTTTTTGCAAAATGTGAATGTGAAGGATGGGTTGTGGCTGAAATTCTGAAGTATAGGGTATATATAGAGTGGAGAAAATATATTTTAAGTCGATGTGACGATCGACGTTGACTAACGATTTTTATTTCGTGTATGTCGCTATTTCGAACATCTTTTATTTGCTGCTGCGCTCACATACAAACCCCGTTCGAGACGCGACTGGACGACATAGTATAATTTGACGATACGGTCCCAATGAAACTTGTTTCGTCGAATTCCGAGTTCGTTTGCTCGAATGACGCATGTTCACGTTCAAATGGTCGTTTTAAATTTGTATTTTTCCATGCTCACAAATTAACACCAATTGACGCGCCACTTGAAATCTAGCAATAATTTACTGTTGCGGTCCCAATAAAATTTGTTTCGTCGAAAACATAGATCGTTTGAAAAATATCCCTTTTATAACTACCAATTTAAAATATAATAAAATAATTTTAAAATACTTCAATATAATATATATAAAATATTGTCATTGGCCATACACGACCAGGATTTGATACACTACCAATAGAAAATATCCCGGGTTGAATTTGAAGAAAAATCGATATATAAAATATTTAAAAACCCTCATTTTATATAAATACAGTGCTATATATAAAGGAAATTCCATAGCGTTTTTTTCAAAATTTGATTTGGACATAAAATAAAATCTACACGATGAAAACTGGATTTTTCTCTGCCATTGGAAAGATATCGTCAAACCGGTCCCGACGTTTCTTGTTTCGAGAAAATCCGACTTATTTTGAACCCGATACGACCAATTGAAGTTCAAAACGCCAAATCGCGAACTGCCGCGCCGCTGCAGCTCGTTATTTAATTAAATTATAAACCATATATATTCCGTCGTCGTTTTCGAATCAAAATCGTCACTATATCTTCAATATAACCAACATTTGACCACTTTATACTGTCCAGTCACAATATATTTCAAATTCTATATTTCCCCAAATATTTTTGAAATTAAAATATTATTTTATTATTTATTTAAATAATATATTCCAAATAAAATCGTTAAATTCGATTATTTAAATTCAAACCAATATTTTAAGTAAATAAAATAATTAAAATATTCCAAATAAATAGGCAAAAATTATGGTTCGTTACACATTTATTCTGTATAAGTGTATAAATGTGTGCAACAATGTCTAAAAACCGTGAATGCTTGAAAAAACAAGTCAGAATTGAATATATGCATAAAAGGATGCGTATATTTCAGTTTAACTGCATACATGTATGCATTTATACTGCAGTTCAATGCATCACTGAATATATGCATGAATGTATGCAACTATTTACAAATGTGTGCACCTTTTGATGCATATTACCGCTTTTTCGCTTTTTTATCTATTTTTGGTGCTTTTTTTTTTAAATTTATTTTGTTTACGTGTTTAATTTAAATTTGAATTTACGTGATTTTTTTTTATTTTTTTAATGAATTTTTAAAAAAATAGGGATGTAATTTATAATAAGTTTAGGACCAGATTTGAGCCTGATTTTGAAACTTAATTGAGACCTAGGCCAAACGCACCCTTGTTAGAAACTGGGGTGTCTACAACACAGTGTTGGATAGATCTTAAGACTGTTCGGACACTAGAGTGGCGAAGTGTATTTACTATATCTATTCAAATTGCAATCAAAATGGAATAAGTAATAAAATAAAATACAGTAAAGTAAATAACACCAGGATTTTTATACTGGTTCGGATTAAGCAATCCTACATCCAGTCCTACACTCTACCGCGAAGAATTTCACTATAATCGCTTGCTTTCCACAGGTGGCAAGAACACTTTTACAATCTTGATTTTATAGGGCACAAGATACACCTTCTCCTTATCAACAACAACAGATAATGGAAATCGTCATGTCTTCAATACAAATTCTTGCAGATTTAGTACAATGATACTATGTACCTCCAATGGCAGTATATCTTTGAATTATTTGAGGAAATAAAATGAAACTAGAGAGAGAATGATGTGAATTCAAGTATGACTCTCTAATATTGCGTGGCTTGCAAATCAATGAAGAACTGGAGTGAAGGATACTGGATTTGCAAGAATAATTGGATAATATTCAATGGATTTGTGTAGAAAATATATGGAGGAGTACAAGAAAATGTGAAAAAGTTGGTGTTAAAATTCGTTTCCATGAGCCTTTAAATAGTGGTTGAAAGGAAATGTATTTCGATGAAGGGATGGAGGGAAATAACTCTTCATTTGAAACTTGAAAAACTGACAATTCTATTATATGTCGACATATAACAACATATATGTCGACATATGTAAGTGTTGCAAAAGACACTTATAAGTGTCGCAAATTTTCAGCATTTCAGATTACCTTATATTTATGGATTTTGGTAATTCGATTGAGGTCAACGATTGATGAGCTTCAAGTATAATTGCCATGGGATCTTTAACAAGGTATTCTAAGGTTCAGCCAGTTCTTCATCACTTCAAACACCTCTGTCCTTCATTAGTTATTCTTCCATTGCTCTAATTAACCTTCTTTTATATTTCTTCTTATATACTCTTGTTTGTCTTTTATAAATGACTTCATAATATATCTAATGTAACTTCATAACTCAGAGATATGTTAATAGTAATGCTTATATGGTTGTTGTTATCAAAATCAATACATTAGGTATTAATAACCACTTGATTATAGTTGTTTGATTCTTCTGATGTATATGTGGTAGTGTATACTTTGGGTTTGAAAATGACACTTTTTGGTCTTGTCACCATTGGATGTCCAATTTGTGGTTATTGTCTTTCTTGTTCATGATTGATTGTGTTGTCTTCTTCATTGCTAGATTGATCATTGTCATTTTCTTAACTTGAACCATGTGTTTGACTTTATGTAGTTAACTTAGTGGTTTTATAGGATGGTTCAGTTTGCTCATGACCAAGTTCAAGTGGCAGTGTGTGTTGTAGATTTGATCAGCCATCATCCCATTCATTGTTATGATCATTTGTGTGCAAGTATGGAAGAAATTGAACTCTTTGCATACAAAATTTTTTTCGCTGTTGAAATTTCTACACTAAAGAATGGAAACAACCATTATTAAACAAAACATGCCTGCTCACAAATATTTTTCCATTTTTATCCAGATACATGTATCCATTTTGATCACTTTTCATATATGAATATGCATGGTGCAGGCCTGAAACTTAATTTATGTATGTTATAAGGTCTTAAGTATGGGTAACATAAAAAAAATCAAAGGCTCTTAGCCTTTTATAGTCCGATTTTACATTGTATAGTACTTCCACTGGGATTTTGTTCTTCAATACTTTAGTTGGCTATTCATTTATCAAACAAAATGCAATAATGAAGGCATCTATCCATAATTTCATTGGAAGTGAACTTTGTACTAACAATGCAAGACTCCACTCAACGATATGTCCATGTTTCCTTTCCATTAGACCATTTTGTTCAGAAGTATATGGGAAACTTAATATATAAGGAATTCCTTTTTTGAAATGAATCATTTAGTTGTTTAAATTCAGTACCACCGTCAGTTTGCAATATTTTTAATTATTGTCCATCTTGTCTTTTATCTTGATTAGTGAAATGAATAACTGCCTTACATGTTTTTAATTTGGTTTTCATGTAGCACATCCAAATATATCTAGTATATGAATCAAAAATGAAAATGTAATTATTAAAACCATAATCATAAATTATTGGTATTAGTCCCCATGGATCAATAACAACCAACTCAAGTGGTTTTTCATAAGTTATTTGGGAATTCAGAAAGGGCATTTTGTGGATTTTGCTTATTTGATAGTAAGTGCTCACGTACAACATGGCTACGTTTTGAAAAGAATTTTTATTATCTAACAGTACTTGTTTAACAACAGTAACTTTGGGATATCCTAACTTTACATGCTATAAATCAAATATTGTTGTATTGTCGTTAATCTCAACTAGATAGCAGCTTCTACTTCTCTAATCAGTATTTGCAGAGTTAACAACATTGAACTTGTATAGTGCTCTATCTGCTTTACCCTGCAAAGTAATTTCATTAGTCAATAACTCTTTAACTAACAAATGACTAAGGTAAAATTCAAAGTAAACACTATTGCCTTTAGAAAATTTAGATATACTTAAAAGATTCTTCTTATTTATGGCACCCTTAATAAATTGTTAAGATACAATTTTTTTATCTTTAATACTACTAAAGTCGATGGGTGTAATACTAATGCTCTCACCATTGCCCATGTGTATGGAGAGATTACCTCTATTTATTATCAAATTGCTAGTAAGGTTGTTTGTAGCTCCAAAATCAGGGTACCAATTATAATCACATATGTCATCAGATTTCAGTTGTTGACTATTCCTTTAGTCTTCAATCTGTGTGGTTGGTTCTATTTGAGCAACATTTACACTCAGGTTTGGCCTTCTTTTTGTTATTTTGATTTTGATCCGCCATATAAGTTGAATTGAATCTAAAGTTGCACTTCACTGCTATTTAACCAATTTTCTTACATATCCGACACTTGGTTTTATCGTAGCTTGTGACACCCCACGTCCATTAATGAGTAGACTATAGAGAGTTTTTTGGGGTTGGCAGCCTATTATAGGAAGTTCATTAAGGACTTCACAAAGATATCATCCCCACTCACCAGGCTGACAAAGAAGAATCTGACATTTTCATGAGATATAGATTGTGATATTGCTTTCCAATGATTGAAGAGGGCTCCGACAATAGCCCAGTCTTGACCTTGCCCGATGGAAACAAAGTATTTACAATACACACTGATGCATGTGATATAGGGCTTGGAGCGGTTCTAATGGAAGAGGGAAAGGTAGCATGTTATGGGGGTAGACAGCTAAGAGTTCATGAGAAGAACTACCCTACCTATGACTTAGAGCTTGCTGCCAAATTATTCATGCTTAAGACGTGGAATCATTATTTGCTTGGAGAGAAGTTCGAGTTGTACACCGATCATAAATCTCTCAAGTACTTGTTCTCACAGAAAGATCTTAATTTAAGGCAACAAAGGTGGATGGAGTTCATAGCATCTTATGACTTTGAGATTTCTTATACCCTTGGCAAGGGTAATGTGGTGGCGGATGCACTAAGTAGGCAGAGGATGGCCTTAAGTCCTCTATTTGTGGAGAGGAAAAGCTTGGAGTTTATATCGATTTTTGACTTTAGACTCTCCACCGAGTTTTTGCCTGGTTTGTTTGCATCACTAGAGATACGACCTACTCTAATGGCTCAGATAGAAGCTTCACAACGAGAGGATCCGCAGATTTCAGACATCTTCGATAGGCTCAGTAAAGGGGAGACTTCTAGTCACCTCAATAGATATTCCATAGATGATAAGGGATGGTTGCGACGAGATGGAAGGCTTTGTGTTCCCCAAACTGGATGTTTGTTGAAGACAATCCTAGATGACTATTCATCCAGGCGGTGATAAGATGCATAGAAATACGAAGAGGGTTTTCTTTTGGGCTAGAATGAAGAAAGATGTGGTGGAATTTGTTTCTCAATGTTTGGTTTGTCAGCAAGTTAAAGCTGAGCAAAAGAAGCCCGGTGGTTTACTTCATCCTTTGGAAGTTCCACAATGGAAGTGGGAGAGCATCTCTATGGATTTTAATGATGGTTTGCCTAGATCAAGGAAAAGCAACACCAGCATTTGGGTTGTAGTAGACATGCATACGAAGAGCGCTCATTTCATCCCAGTTAAGAGTAAGAGGATGGCGACATGGTTGGCAGTAATTTACGTTCGTGAGATAGTCTGTTTTCAAGGAGTACCTTCCAGTATCGTAAGTGATCGTGATCCCATTTTCACCAGTGAATTTTGGAAGAGCTTGCAAGAAGCATTAGGTACACAGTTGTGTTTGAGCACCGCTTATCACCTACAGACCGATGGATAAACGGAAAGGATGAATAAAGTTCTTGAGGATCTTTTAAGACTGTGTATCCTAGACTTCGGAGGGACTTGGGAGGAGCATCTTCCTTTAGTAGAGTTCGCCTACAACAGTTATCAAGCTACCATTGGCATGGAACCTTTCAAAGTGTTATACGGACGACCTTGTTGATCACCGACTTGTTGGTGGGAGTCTACAGAAAGACTATTACTTGGACCAGATATGGTTAGAGAAATGTCCGAAAAGGTTGATCTCATTTGACGGTGGATGAAAACAGCTCAGAATAGGCAAAAGTCATATGCAGACAAGAGAAGGACTGACATTGAGTTTGAGGTGGGAGACATGGTTTTCATTAAGGTGTCACCTTTGAGTAATGTGGTTCGCTTTGGATCTATAAGGAAATTAGCGCCATGATTCGTAGGGCCATTTACCATAACGGAAAGGATTGGCAAAATGGCCTATAGAGTAAAGCTACCTAAGAGACTATCCGGTGTTCATGATATTTTCCACGTTTCTCGTTTGAGAAGTGCTTACATGATACCGCAGAAGTAGTTGAGCCAAGTATATTGGAAGAAGTAGAGGTGGAACGGGAGGCGACAGTTAGACGAGTTCCTACCCGTATTCTTGGATCAGAAGTTAAGAAGCTAAGCAACTGAGAAGTCAAGTTGATGAAAGTTCAGTAGGGAGATAACCCAGAGGATGCAACTTGGGAGACCGAAGGCAAGATTCGCACTTTGTACCCCTTTCTTTTCGAGGGTATGTTCTTAACTTCTTTTCCAAAGCTTTTGTTTATGCTTGTATCTATCATTTAAGTATATCCTATCGATCGAATCTTCAACCTTTAGGTAGGAAACCCATGGATGTAAACATGTGTTTGAGACATGTTATGGTTGATGGATGCAACTGTTTGCTCGTAGATGCATATACACACAGTAGGCACTAGATCGGCTCAATCACTCTCATAATGTATATGGATGTGTGTGCATTTTTCTTCTTTTATGGATGGAAATGGATGTATCATCATATGGATGTTGCATTTGGACGGATGATTGTGCAAACATATAGAACTTACATGTTATAATAGGATTGTTTGCATACATATTGGATTCATAGCACTAACATACATTGCATTAAGGAGGTCGACTGAATCAGTAGACCGCCTGATCTTTCGCATTAGTATTGGGACATATACACACACCTTTTCATATGTTCATATAAGCATTAGAAATTTTTAAGGACATTGGATGCCTGTGATTGGTGGATGAGTAGATGGACATGGATGTTAGGATAACATTCTTCTTAACTTAGAGATTTCGGGGATGAAATCTTTTAAGTATGGGAGAATGTAACACCCTGTACTTTAACAACACTAAAGATGATAAATTAAAGAATAGTTAATTCAATATCCATAATTAAATGAAATGAACAACGCCATTGCATTCATCTTGGAATTTTCGTCAAAATAGACACCTGGTTTGCGTAAAACAGACACTGTATGAAGAAGTTATTAAGGTTTGAAGTTTGTATACACGTAAGAAGAATATATATATATATATATAAGTGGTCCAGAAAATTCAAAACTGTTCAAAATCGTGGAATTTAGGGGAGCGGGAAAAATCCTGCCCAGGTGTGATGACCCATGGATCGACCCCATAAAGGGGTGGTCGACCCCTCTATAGCAAATCTGGATAGATTTTAGGGTTTAGGACAGCTATATATATGGCCTCATTTCTCTTGTTTTTTTACACTAAAAATTATGGAGAACTAGATGCTGCCTCTGCCCAGATTAAATCAAGTCTCTTCTAAAGCAATCAACTAGAGTTTAGAGATCTATGATTCAACATCTGCGACCTTTCTTCTATTTTTCGAGATCCAATCAAAGTGAGTCTATGTTAATTTTAGATTTAAATATTTAAAAAGGTAATTCTTGACATGACAATAACTTGGATCTATGCCTGTGAATAATTGAATCATATCATATCTGGTATAACCTGTGTACGTAATTTATTCTGACATTACTATGAACTAAATCTAAGACTATACCTATTTATCATGTCATATCTGCCATTGTTAATTGATCTAATTTATTACCTAGATCTCATCATGCCTGTTTACAATGACCTTATTATGTTAGAATCAATTCTATTGTAACATGTTCATCAGATCTGTTCCTATATGCCTATCTTGTCATTATGCCACTATATGTTTATGTCTTTTTATGCCATTATATGTGAATCTTGTTAGTATGATCATTTATGTCCTCTTCCCTTCATCTTTTCCCTTTATAGTCAGGCTACCTTCGAGCCTAGGCATGCCGCTGAAATATATGAACGCGTTAAATTGGGAATGAGAGGAAAACATTAAATTAGGGCATAACTTGTAGTTGGAAATTTGGGCATAACTTGAATGAAATATATGAACATGAATTTGGGGACATAAATCAACTTGTGATTAAAGACCTTAATTTGGGGTATATGGTTCATTATGAACATAACTTGGGAAAGGGGCATGAAAACTATAATGACATAGGAATAATTGGTTAATAATTGAAATGCCTAGAATTACAGTAATTAGAAGCTGTAACCACGCTTAGACACAAGATTAGACTAGCTTGTGGTGGAAGTCTTCCCGGAACCGCCCGGCATATCCAGCAACCACAAGTGGTGAATCTAATGTGACAGGTCTATGTGCATAAACACGAGACGTACTAAGACGCGAAGTTAAGTCTGACTTGTCGTAAAAGCCTGCCCGGAACCGACTGGCATATCCAGCATCCACAAGTAATAGGCTTAATGTGGGAGGTCTAGCACATTATAACCATAAATGAATATGGTAATGAATTGGAATACTTAACCTAGTTGAATCCATAGGGATTGTACGAACATATAACTTGAGTAGGGATTATGTAAACTTGTTTGAAACAGTGGGTGGGTTAAGTAAATCTTGGTTCGACCAATAAATGGGGAAACAGAATGCAAGCATAATCCTGATCAAGCTTGAGTATTCCCACCCTGAGAACATGGAGGGGAAACGGAAGAGAAAGAAGAGGAAACAAAACAGGTCAAACATAAAGTCTGGCGAGTCCAGTTACTTTTAGAATATAAATAAGTAAAAGTATCAAGACATGCATATAAAGTGGATAAGAGAGATAACATCATAAAAGACAGGTATGACAAGGTAAACATGATAACATTATTGAGTATACTATGCTTCTCTAATAATTTCTCTTTCTCTCCACCAATACTAGTGTCTTATTAACAAGATGATCCTCAACAAGTATAAGATGGTAGACTTAGGTGTACTTCAAGTGAGAGTTTTGCACCCCCATACAATCAACAGACACCGCAACATACCAGAGTTACCCGTAAGGGTATTAACGGGCTCCCCAACATACCGGAGTCTAAATGTACCCTAATTACTACCCTAAACAAAACAGGTCAAACATAAAGTCTGGCGAGTCCAGTTACTTTTAGAATATAAATAAGTAAAAGTATCAAGACATGCATATAAAGTGGATAAGAGAGATAACATCATAAAAGACAGGTATGACAAGGTAAACATGATAACATTATTGAGTATACTATGCTTCTCTAATAATTTCTCTTTCTCTCCACCAATACTAGTGTCTTATTAACAAGATGATCCTCAACAAGTATAAGATGGTAGACTTAGGTGTACTTCAAGTGAGAGTTTTGCACCCCCATACAATCAACAGACACCGCAACATACCAGAGTTACCCGTAAGGGTATTAACGGGCTCCCCAACATACCGGAGTCTAAATGTACCCTAATTACTACCCTAATCGATCGGCTCCCTACTCCGTAGATACCCTGTGCTGGCCCCACAGTAGGATGTATCACTTCCTAAAGTGGCAACCCTTCGTTTTCAGGATGTGCACAACCATATCTATAGGTGTCACGACGTCTTATCCCCCTCTGTCCAGACCATGCACGCACATGACCCGGTCGGTACGCGCTGCCCACACTGTCCCCCACTTTTGGATCTCTTACAATCAGCCCAACAAGCGTGCCTCGACTCCGACCTAGTTCGGAGTAGTCGTTTGATAACTATATATGAGTAACTGACTGAAACGGGTCCCACACACAAGATGATACAAGCTTCACCCTACGCTTGTGTAATGTCCCATATTTTTACCGTATAATGATTAATCTATTTAATTAATTAAATAGTGATTTAGAGGATTTAATGGTTGTTTAGTTAATTAACTTGGAATATTTAATTAATATAATAATTAAATAATATGTTTAATTCTGAAATAATCAACATTAGCTGAAATGGCAATATGGTGTGAATTGGGAAATTCAAAATATATAATTCAGTTTAGATTTGAATTATATTTACGAATATATTTATAAATGCCATATGAACGTGTAAATTTTATTATAATTTTAATCGAGCTTGAAATGGCGCGATAGTTCGCAATTTGGTGATTCGAACTTTAAATGAATATACAGAATCCGTTTTAATTCGGATTTCTATGAAACAAGAAACGTTCGGAGCTGGTGAAGTATATTTTTCTAATGGAAGAGAAAAATCGAGATGTTGTCGTGTAGATTTTGATTTATGTCCAAATCAAATTTTCAAAAAGTCGCTACGGAATTCCTTTATAATTTATAACGATTTATTTATATTTTAAATGAATTTTTCAATATAAATTGAATATCGATTCAGCCGGGATTTGAATATCGAGTTATAAATCCAATTGGAGCTGTATGATATTCTATTATGAATATATACAATAATATTTATTTATAAATATTTAATATAATTATTTTTAAATATATTAATATTTAAAAGGGTTTATTTAGAGCTTTAAAAATAGCCAGTTTTGCAAACGATCTCCGTTTTCGACGAAACTAATTTTGTTGGATCAGGAATGTTAAATTATTGTTAGATGTCAAGTTCCGTGATTTTTGAAGTCAGTATATGGCCGTACGGGATTTTAATGCGAAAAAAAACGATAATTTAACTTTAAAAATACGCTGAGTGAGCAAACGGAGTCGGAATTCGACGAAACCAGTTTCGTTGGGTCCGTAATGTCGAACTGTGGCTACATGCCCATTTTCATGATTTTTGGGTATCATGTTTGATCATAGGGATTTTTAAGGACCAATACAAATAGCATTGAATAAAAATCAATATAAAAATGGAATATAAAAATAATATATCTTTTCTATAAATACCCTACAATAACCCTAAACCTAACTGAAATTCATTCTCGATCAAAAACGAGCCGCCACAAATTTTCTTCCATCTCAGTAAATGA
Organism: Allium sativum; assembly: GCA_030737875.1. Taxonomy (NCBI): domain Eukaryota; kingdom Viridiplantae; phylum Streptophyta; class Magnoliopsida; order Asparagales; family Amaryllidaceae; genus Allium; species Allium sativum. The sequence goes on from CM060916.1 coordinate 961,028,247, forward strand.
TCGATCTTTAAAAATTCATAGAATTACAAATAAAATCCAATAAAATGGAAAATTGATTTCTTTGTGTTCATATAGGGTAGTTCTTCGAATTCCTACCCATTCCATCGTGTTCGATCCTGTTTTGGTCGATGTTCATTTTGGTCTTGTTTACTAAGGTTACTGATTAGTCCACGTACAAGCAACTATAGGGGTGTTCGGCAATTGTTTCGAGTTCCAGGAGGGTTTTAGCACCTGTGTGCCATTTTTTTGGAGTCCGAGAGAAGAAAGATGTTGGTTTGAAGTTTTGTTGAGAGACGATGGATTCAGGTGGAAGGAAATCACGGTAATGGAATAATGGAGCACGATCTTCTGAAAGCAACGGGGAAGAAGGCTGTTAATTTGGGTTTGGGGATTAAAGCGGGTTTGGGCCTTAGGAGAAAGGGGTGAGCCCAATTAGAGTTTAAAATTTAAGTTAATTCAAGTTTAAATACCGTATAACTTGTAAATGACATAACTTATACATACATTATCAGAAATAGACAAAACTGGATCCGTTGTATGGACGACGGCTATGCCATGAAACTGACTGGGAGTGAATCGGGGCTCATTACAATTTATAGCAAAATAAATTGTCTGATCCGAATCAACAACAGTTTACGGTTATTTAACGATGAACTGCCAATGTGAGTAAAACTCACCAACTCTATCAGTTCGTATTTTTATAATGTATAATTAGAACTGATAAATGATGATGATTGCTGTGTGCTAACTGTTTGATTGAATTGCTGAATGATTGGTTGAAATTTTAGATAAGGATATATATATATAAATCGTTAGCTAAATATTGATTCTGTTTATTAGAATATTTCATACTGAAGTGATATCGATGTGAATTATATTGTGTAATATCTGTGGATGCAGGAAAACAGGTTGGAGGGATCCAACTGGATTCCTCAATATTTATAATACTGTTCTTTTCATATATTGTAATATGTGATGTGATATATAATCTGTTGTTGATTATGTGTGTTTGAATGATATCAATCATTGTTATCCGGTATTTTAAATAGCATAAAAATACTGGGATGTAGAAAATAGGATTTTCAAAGTGTATGTTGAAAATACATTATTTATATAAAATCAATGGATTTTATATATAAAAGGAAAGCGATTTTATAAAAGAAAATAATTATAAAATCAAAGGAGATTATAAAAAAAGGAAATATTTATTTGTTAAATAAATAAAATTGAAAAAGGAAATATTTATTTGTTAAATAAATAAAATTGAAAGGGAAATATTTAATTGTTAAATAATAAAATTGAAAGGGAAATATTTATTTGTTAAATAAATAGAATTGAAAAGGAAATATTTGTTGAAAAAATAGAAGAGAAAAGAGATATATATTGGAAAAATAAATAGAAAGATAAAAAGGAATATCTATTTAAAAAATAAATAAGACATCGTAAAAGGAAATATTTGGAGAGTAAGTAGGATTACAAAAGGAATTAGAGTTAATCGATTATGCTTAAATCAGTTAGAGTTAATCAGTTAGAGTTAATCAATTATGGTTAAATCAATTAGAGTTAATCAGTTAGAGTTAATCAGTTAGAGGTAATCAGTTAGAGTTAGTCGAATACAGATTATTCGAAAAAGAGAGATTATCGAATGTAGTTTATTCGAAAGGAATTAATCGAATATAGTTATTTGAAAGGAGTTATCAAATATAGTTATTCGAAAGGACTTATCAAATATAGTTATTCGAAAGGAGTTATCAAATATAGTTTATTCGAAAAGAGATTATCGAATATAGTTTATTCGAAAAGAGATTATCAAATATAATTTATTCGAAAAGAGATTATCGAATATAGTTTATTCGAAAGGAGTTATCGAATATGGTTTATTCGAAAGGGGTTATCGAACATAGTTTATTCAAAAGGAGTTATCGAATATAGTTTTTCCAAAGGGGTTATCGAATATAGTTTCTCGAAAGGAATTAATCGAATATAGTTATTCGAAAGGAGTTATCAAATATAGTTATTCGAAAGGAGTTATCAAATTGAGTTATTTGAAAGGAGTTATCAAATATAGTTTATTCGAAAAGATATTATCGAATATAGTTTATTCGAAAAGAGATTATCGAATGTAGTTTATTCGAAAAGAGATTATCGAATATAGTTTATTCGAAAAGAGATTATCAAATATAGTTTATTCGAAAGGAGTTATCGAATATAGTTTATTCGAAAGGGGCTATCAAATATAGTTTATTCGGAAGGGGTTATCGAATATAGTTTATTCGGAAGGGGTTATCGAATATAGTTTATTCGAAAGGGGTTATAGAATATAGTTTATTCGAAAGGAGTTATCGAATATAGTTATTCGAAAGGAGTTAATCGAATATAATTTGTTCGAAGAAAGGAGTTATCGAATAGAGATTATTCAAAAGAGAATTATACGTTGAATTCGATTATATCGAATTCAGGAAAGTACTATTCACTTTCCGTTTTTAATCAAGATTTATTTATAAATAAATTAGTTGTTTTTTATTTATCCAAATTTTAAATAAAAGTTATACTTAAGTTATTATATTTTGGAAGCATGGGATTTTAACACTATTGTTAAAATCAAATGATTTCTGTAAAAGAAGTGGATTCGTAAATAGAATCGGAGAGTTACGTAAGGAAGTTTGTTAAAGATTTAGAAGGTCAACTTTGTCTATTTTCGAAGTTAGAAATGTTGTTCAGTTAAGGTCTGAGAGGTAGTTATACCCCAACTTGATTGACTCCATTTTTAACTAAGGAATGATTAAGGTTCGATAGTAAAGGTTGGTTAAGTGAATTTAGTTGATGAAGGTAATGGTTTGAGTTAGCATAGCGATGTTTTATTTAAACATCTGTTTAAATCCAATGAATGAGTTTTGGAACATTTTCCAAATATAATCAGAGATATTTTCTAATCATTGAAAATGGAATGTTTGATGATAAAGAATACTAGAATGATAGTGATACGTGGAAAAGAGATGGAAATGTTTTCCAATAATTAATAACGTATATTTTCTAAATTTAGAAAATAAGGAATGTTGAATATATGGAAATAGGAAATGAAAAATGAATAAATTAATGAACTAAAGAGATAAACGTTAACTGATGATTGATTGATAGAATTTCCATCTGGAAATAATATCGTTGTTTGCACACATGTTTTTCTTTGATAGTGAACTCACCGACTATCAAAGTTTTTGACCATTTTTCCGTCGTCAATACGGAGAGACCGGGATCAGATTCATTATCTGAAAACCACTCCATAAGGGCGTTAGCATTGCAATCAAATATGATGAAGATAATTGAAGACGGAGTTTGTGTAAGAGTCATTCTGTCAAATCCTAAGTAGAAATTGCCTAAGATGGATTTACAGAATAGTGCCTTCGGTTTGTCCAGTCCCAAGACAACCTGTATGGAAGAATGTCTAACATAGTGTATTTAATGGATCACGTAAGTTGATCTCTTCAAACGTATGTACGTTGGTGGCGGAGGAATTCATTTCTCTTAGCTGTATACCCGTTGTATTTTTGGGGAAATCAATTTGTGATTTGGTGCATATAACGATGTGACATACAAAGTGAATAATTGTGTGATCTATCAGAGATAAGCGTAGCCTCTAGCCTCAAAACCGGGAAATGACAAAAATTGGGCAGGCAACATTGCTAAGTGGGTTGCTTCCAATTAGGGTGTATTATCACCTATCTAGAGATATTCATTCCATTCTTTAATCTATTCGATGTTGTCCCATTCGGGAAACGGTTGCTGATCCCAACCGTTGGTGATATACATTCGATACACTCAAGCTAAAATTAGTGGTCGGTCATGTGTGGCAGGGTTGCAAGATGTTCTTGTTGAACCCAGTGTATTCCTCTCTAGAGGTACACTATCGGAAGGTGGTTCCATACCTTGTCATAGTTGGAAATCCATTATCCAATAAGTGCTCGCGGTTTTGATTGTATACTATATATGTAGAAAGTGAGATGAAAGCATTTCTGCTAGATGATTATTTAGTTGTGGTTGATAGACATAATTATAATATCAAAAGAGTTTTCATATAAATTTTATCGTTTCTTTCAAAAGGAATTTTAAAGTTGAATCAAATGTTTTGGATTCTCAAAAGGGAGAAATCCGTTACGTTATACGGTGTGGTCTTATGAGATATCGTTTAATTGCTCAAACTGTTTTAAATGGTTTTACTCATACTAGTCACATGACTGACCCAATGTTTATTTTGTTTTGTTTTTCCCTAAACTCTTGGGTGCCCAATTTTGTATGGGCAGTCAAGTAGTCAGGATTTTACCGATATACTTGGAGAGCTTGGAGCAGGAGGCTTCAGGATTTTATAGCTATTGTTATTTCTACTGTGTTGTAAGTGTTGTACTCTGATAATGTTACTGTATACATATACTGATTTTATTTCAAAGATATGTTATCTATTATATGTTGTACGTTCCGCTGTGAGATTCGTGTTACTCTGACGTTGTATCTTCTTCTTCTTCTTCTATTCTAAGTTTCTATCTTATCTATTCTCACCCTCTAATTTCTTTCATGGACTATCCGGTATTTCCGATGCTTGATAGTCGACATTGGGTTATATGTCGATTACTTAGGATCGCGAAAACCCGGGTCGTTACAGTGGTATCAGAGCTGAAGGTTAAGTAATTACCTTGGCTCTGTGGCGTGACTCAGTAGAGATGGGGTTAGTAATACCCTAGATTGAGTGAGTGTACATATACGAGAGAACGTATTTGCAGATTTTATAAAAATTGTTTTATATTATGGAGATTTATTGGTTGAGTTGTTTATGGGTTCTGGTCAATCAGTTTGATCCACTGTATCGGTAGGAGTTTATAAACACTCGAATACGATGAACCGATACAGTATGTTTTGAAAAGAGGGTAAATGAAATAATTTTACCCAAATTATATTTTGATATAAACAAAGTATAGATATTTGAAGTATTATAGTATATTGGATGTGTTGGTTGTGATTATGGTTATGTAAATAGCCAATCGAAATTCGTACAAGTGAAATACGTGAAATCAAATGAATTAAATCTGAATTTAAATCAGAATTGGAATTAAAACCTGGAAGGTTATAAAAGTGTTTGTAAATGAATTTGGGTTAAATATATGTGAATTTTAAAATCCTGGGAGATTTTAAATTTGTTACAAGCATTGTAAATGGTATTTTGAAATGAATTTCAAAATGGAAGTGTTTAGATATGGTTTTGAAAGTGATATAGTATTGAAGTCACTTCGATAGCTGGAAAATAGATTCCGATGATGATCATAACATCATCAGTGTTCATTTTCGGGTTGTAAGTGACAGATTACTAACAAAGATTTTGTTTTTAAATTGTTTTGCGAAAACAAGCTATTAAGAAATTCAAAGGTTTTGAATTGTTATTATGATTTCAAATTGATTTGAAAGAGAAACCCAGGAATTTAAATTCTAGAATTTAAATTTAACTTGTGAAGTTAAATAGAATGAGACGGTAAAAGTAAATAAATAAACTAGAATTTAACTTGAACTAAGTTAAGTAAAACTGGAATTGATCAGAGAATAATCTGGAATGGAATTTAGTTGGTAAGTTAAGAGTTCAAATCAAGAATGGAATTTTGAGTTTGAAATGAAATCTGGCTTGAATATAAGCAGATGATTTGGGTCTGCGAATGAATTGAATGGAGATCAAGTTGGAAGGGTATTGGTATATGCAGAATTGGTAATAGATTGGAAGGATATAATGATATGACCGCCAAAAAGGTACAAGTTTACATTTCATGTGGTATGAGATTTTTGATGACCCGAATTGGCAAGCCGCTTGGCTGTTTGATTTTCTTTTGGGTTGGAGAAGGCCTAGAGAGACGAGTTGTAGTTGTACTAATTGAGCCATACAAAGGAGGTGCTGGCGAACTTTTTCGAAAATTTAGGGTGTTAGAAAACTTTCATGATTTTTGAAAATTTTCGTTAATAAAAATGAATTAATATTTAATTGAAATTAATTGCTATAGTGAAATTGAAATTAAAGAAGTAAACAAATATTTTTAACCAGTCAATAGGGTTAGTTTTCTACTTTAGCAATTTCGAGGATGAAATTATTTTACGGGGGGAAGAATGCAATGTCTCGTATTTTTACCGTATAATAATTAATTAATTTAATTATTTAAATAGTGATTTAGAGGATTTAATGGTTGTTTAATTAATTAACTTTGAATATTTAATTAATATAATAATTAAATAATATGTTTAATTCTGAAATAATTAGAATTAGCTGAAATGGCAATATGGTGTGAATTGGGCAATTCAAAATATATAATTCAGTTTAGATTTGAATTATATTTACAAATATATTTATAAACGCCATTTGAACGTATAAATTTTATTATAATTTTAATCGAGCTCGAAATGGCGCGGCAGTTCGTAATTTGGCGATTCGAACTTTAAATGAATATACAGAATCCGTTTTAATTCGGATTTTTGTGAAACAAGAAACGTTCAGAGCTGATGAAGTATATTTTTCTAATGGAAGAGAAAAAATGGGATTTCATCATGTAGATTTTGATTTATGTCTAAATCAAATTTTTGAAAAGTCGTTATGGAATTCCTTTATAATTTATAACGATTTATTTATATTTTAAATGAATTTTTCAATAAAAATTGAATATTCAACCGGGATTTGAATATTGAGTTATAAATCCAATTGGAGCCGTATGATATTCTATTTTGAATACATACGATAATATTAATTTATAAATATTAAATTTAAATATTTTTAAATATATTAATATTTAAAAGGGTTTATTTAGAGCTTTAAAAATAGCCAGTTTTACAAACGATCTCCGTTTTCGACGAAAGTAATTTTGTTGGATCAGGAATGTTAAATTATTGTTAAATGTCAAGTTTCATGATTTTTGAAGTCAGTATGTGGCCGTACAGGATTTTAATGTGAAAAACAAACGATAATTTGACCTTAAAAATACGCTATGTGAGCAAACGGAGTCGGAATTCAATGAAACCAGTTTCGTTGGGTCCGTAATGTCGAACTATGGCTACATGCCCATTTTCATGATTTTTGGGTATCATGTGTAATCATAGGGATTTTTAAGGACAAATACAAATAGCGTTTGAATAAAAATCAATATAAAAATAATATATCTTTTCTTTAAATGCCCTATAACAACTCTAAACCTAACTGAAATTCATTCTCGGTTAAAAACGAGCCGCCACAATTTTTCTTCCATCTCAGTAAATGATCGATCTTTAAAAATTCATAGGAATACAAATAAAATCCAATAAAATGGAAAATCGATTTCTTTGTGTTCTTATAGGGTAGTTCTTCGAATTCCTACCCATTCCATCGTGTTTGATCCTGTTTTGGTTGATGTTCATTTTGGTCTTGCGAACTAGGGTTACTGATCGGTCTACGTACAAGCAACTATAGGGGTTTTCGGCAACCAGGAGGGTTTAACACCAATGTGCCATTTTTTGTGGAGTCCAACGCTTATTAGAGGTCGGGGTTTTACGATAGCAGCGAATACAGCTACTCGACGCAACCCTGAAGGTGGGATCGAGATGAGAGAATTTGGCATAGGAAGGAAGAGCGACTAGAGAGAAGAAAGATGTTGGTTTTGGTTTGAAGTTTTGTTGAGAGACGATGGAGTTCAGGTGGAAGGAAATCACGGTAGTGGCATAATGGAGCACGGCCTTCTGAAAGCAACAGGGAAGAAGTCTATTAATTCGGGTTTGGGGATTAAAGCGGGTTTGGGCCTTAGGAGAAAGGGTTGAGCCCAATTAGAGTTTAAAATTTAAGTTAATTCAAGTTTAAATACCGTATAACTTGTAACTGACATAACTTATACAAACGTTATCAGAAATAGAAAAAACTGGATCCGTTGGGATCGTATGGACGGCGGCTACGCCATGAAACTGACTGGGAGTGAATCGGGGCTCGTTACAATTTATAGCAAAATAAATTATATGATCCAAATCAACAAGTTTACCGTTATTTAACGATGAACTACCAATGTGAGTAAAACTTACTAACTCTATCAGTTCATATTTTTATAACATATAATTAGAACTGATAAATGATGATGATTGTTGTGTGTTGACTGTTTGATTAAATTGTTGAATGATTGGTTGAAATTTTAGATAACGATATATATATATATATATATATATAATTAACTAAATATTGATCCTGTTTATCAGAATATTTCATACTGAAGTGATATCGATGTGAATTATATTGTGTAACATCTGTGGATGCAGGAAAACAGGTTGGAGGGATCCAACTGGATTCCTCAATATTTATAATACTGTTTTTTCATATATTGTAATATATGATGTGATATATAATCTGTTGTTGATTAGTGCGTTTGAATGACATCGATCATTGTTATCTGGTATTTTAAATACCATAAGAAATACTGGGATATAGAAAAGGGGATTTTCAAAGTGTATTTTGAAAATACATTATTTATATAAAATCAATGGATTTTATATATAAAAGGAAAAGGATTTTATAAAAGAAAATAATTATAAAATCAAAGGAGATTACAAAAAAAGGAAATATTTATTTGTTAAATAAATAGAATTGAAAAAGGAAATATTTATTTGTTAAATAAATAAAATTGAAAGGGAAATATTTATTTGTTAAATAAATAAAATTGAAAGGGAAATATTTATTTTTTAAATAAATAGAATTGAAAAGGAAATATTTGTTGAACAAATAGAAGAGAAAAGAGATATATATTGGAAAAATAAATAGAAAGATAAAAAGGAATATCTATTTAGAAAATAAATAAGATATCATAAAAGGAAATATTTGTAGAGTAAGTAGGATTTTAAAAGGAATTAGAGTTAATCGATTATGGTTAAATCAGTTAGAGTTAATCAGTTAGAGTTAATCGATTATGGTTAAATCTGTTAGAGTTAATCAGTTAGAGTTAGTCGAATACAGTTTATTCGAAAAAGAGAGATTATCGAATGTAGTTTATTCGAAAGGAATTAATCGAATATAGTTATTTGAAAGGAGTTATCAAGTATAATTATTCGAAAGGACTTATCAAATATAGTTATTCGAAAGGAGTTATCAAATATAGTTTATTCGAAAAGAGATTATCGAATATAGTTTATTCGAAAAGAGATTACCGAATATAGTTTATTCGAAAGGAGTTATCGAATATGGTTTATTAGAAAGGGGTTATCGAATATAGTTTATTCGAAAGGAGATATCGAATATAGTTTATTTGAAAGGAGTTATCGTATATAGTTTTTCAAAAGGGGTTATCAAATATAGTTTCTCGAAAGGAATTAATCGAATATAGTTATTCGAAAGGAGTTATCAAATATAGTTATTCGAAAGGATTTATCAAATAGAGTTATTCGAAAGGAGTTATCAAATATAGTTTATTCGAAAAGATTTTATCGAATATAGTTTATTCGAAAAGAGATTATCGAATATAGTTTATTCAAAAAGAGATTATCGAATATAGTTTATTCGAATAGAGATTATCAAATATAGTTTATTCTAAAGGAGTTATCGAATTTAGTTTATTCGAAAGGGGTTATCGAATATAGTTTATTCGAAAGGGGTTATTGAATATAGTTTATTCGAAAGGGGTTATCGAAGGTAGCCTGGCTATAAAAACAAAATGGAAAAAATGAAGGGAAGAGGACATAAATGGTCATACTAGCAAGATCGTCATATAATGGCAGAAATAGACAAAAACATATAGTGGCATAATGAAAAGATAGGCATATAGAAACATATCTTATGAATATGTGACAATAGAACTGATTCTAACATAATAGGGACATCTTAAACAGACATGATGAGATCTAGGTAATAAATTAGATCAACTAACAATGGCACATCTGACATGATAAATAGGTATAGGATTAGATCTAGTTCACAGTCATGTCAGAATAACTTAGATACACATATTATAGCAGATCTGATACGATTCAAATAGTCACAGGCAAAGATCCAAGTTATAGTCATGTCAAGATTTACTTTTTAAATATTTAAATCTAAAATTAACATAGACTCATTGTGATTGGATCTAGAAAAATAGAAGAAAGGTTGTAGATGTTGAATCACGGATCTCTAAACCCTAGTTGATTGCTGTAGAAGAAAAGGCTTGATTTAATATGGGCGGAGGAAGATCTAGTTCTCCATTATTTTCGGTTAGAAAAACAAGAGAAATGAGGCCATATATATTGTGAAGCGACCGATCCCCGTGAAGGAAATCCCGGATTGACTTTGAGAACAACACACATCGGGACACAAACAGAAGAACACTTCATTGCTTATTACAACGATTTCATCAGAATACAAGAATATAACAGAGTATGAATAAATTATATACATTTACTAAACATCAGAGATTTACAAGTTACAATGCAGCGGAAAATAATACAAAACACAGCTAAAAGAGATAAATGGATAAAGAGCTTTTCGGATATCGTTCCAGCTGTAAATCAGGATCCTGTGAATATAAATTTGCAAAACCAAAACTACTAGCTGCCCGTGCAGAAACAGGGGCACCTAGAGTTTAGGTTAAAACAATAAACTCCAGGACAGTCATGTGACTGGTGTGAGAACTAAAACAGTTATTAATCTTTATTTTAAAGTTAGATAAATCCAGGGACCACGCCGTATAACACGGAACGGGGTTCCTCCCAAGAATACCAGTGCATAAAAACACCAGCGCAATGCTAAGTAAAGAACAATGAAGTTATTATAAGACTCAGGTCCCATCACACTATGAAACGCAAACCGGAGGATAGAGTTTTACCTTATAATTGCCAAAAATGCTTGGTACGTGAAATTTCATCTTTTATTATTACTATAGGTATATCGTGTCAAAACAATTTCAATCATAAGTATCAATCATAGACGGCATAAGTGCCCCATACCACTATGTCACCATACTAGGTTCTACAATCAAAACCGCAAAATGTCGTATTGGAAGTTGGATTTCCATCTGTGAACCAAGGCAAGGGATCGCCCTTACCGCTTCGAGACTCTCTAGCCCGAGCCTCAGGCAAGTACTCAATCAAGCCTTTGGATTGTCAGGGCCGGTCCACACGGAGTGGATTAAAATGCTTGAACAATGCATTTCCCCGCCCTATGGGGCGTAAACTGGTCATATCCTGGCCCAACCATCGGCCCCGAAATGATCGATATAACCGAGGCGCCTCGCTATCCATCATCCACATAAGTAAAATGTCAGGGCGTGCTAAAAGCTGACACCACTCCTAGCTAGCAAGAAACGCATGTCCTCCCAGAAGTCCTCTCCCGTTTCTGGTCCATACCGGGGTGTGAGGCTCGCGAATTAACGGTACACAAAGCTAATCTATATTAAAGCCGTGCTTTGACCATCAACCAGAAGACCCTGCTTTTCAACAAAATCCTTGATCATTTGCATCTCAGCATGCCATACAGGCAATTCACGCTATGCAACCGATGTCTATCAATCACACAGAATGAAATCCGATGTCAGACACACATCCATTTACAAGTTCGTTCTAGGTCTGAACGAAACCGGAGGCACCTTATTCCTCCCCCATATGTCCAATACAGGGGAGAGGCCCTCGCATATCCGTCGATCTACAAGTACGTCTGAACGATCACCACTTATTACCTCGCCTTGGGTGTACAACCCAATCAAGACATCAGTAATCATCCAAACGATGTGAAGACCTCCGGTCTTCAACCACTGTCTTCATTCTCGACATATCGTCGAATCAGTTATTCAGAATGGGATGAACCCGCTCTTTCTGAATAACTCGCGCATATAATAAACAAGTGCTTTAAAAACACAACATACGCCTCATTCCAATCCAAAATATTCCTTTATTCAAATATTCTTATACTTTGGGAAGGGTTCCCATTAATTTTATCAAAGATAAATTCTTTAGATTTATTCTTTAATCTTCCTTTGGATATCAATTCAATCTAATTAAAGATGCATTAAAACTCCACTTGGTTTTAATCTTCCCAGAAATCAATATTAACGATTGTTTAACTTGGGAAATCATATCCTGCCTTTAACTGGGTTAAAGAACCAATGTCATTTAAAACACGGTTCACGATAAACCCAAAATCACATTCCATTCCATTAGCCTTTTAACCGTAAATTAGCAAGAGAACAATTCCCTAAGTATTAACCGCGAAGGACGAAACCAACATCAGATAAATACCCAGGAAACCATTCAACTTAACTAATCTCCAGTTAGTTTATGGTTTTCTTAACTCCATTGGGTCTAAGAACAATATCATTAAAGATACCATTCACGACAACCCAAAATCACATTCCATTAACAATGGAATCTTCATGGAAAAAAATCGATATATATATATAATCGATATAAACTTCCATATCCAACCGATAATATAAATGGAATAACGACAACGCCTCTTGAATTCCATATGTATTAACAGTCTTCCTCCACAGAAGTTCACTTCGATTATTATCAAATCGAATTCCATTCAATTCCAATTTAATGTATTAAATTGGAAAACATTACCTTGGAAAATTCCCGTTAAATCTAAATAAAAAGATTTATAAATCATATTTCACTGTAAATCGGGTTAAAGAACGAATGTCGTTAAAAACACAGTTCACAATAAACCCAATTCACATTAGCCTCTAACCGTAAATTAGTAAGAGAACAATCCCCTAAATATTAACCCCGAAGGCCGAAACCAACATCAGATCAATACCCAGGAAACCATTCAACTTAACTAATCTCCAGTTAGTTTCTGATTTTCTTAACTCCATTCGGTTCAAGAACAATATTATTAAAGATATCATTCACGACGAACCCAAAATCCAATTTGATATTAAATACAAGGCTCTAAATAGAAAATATATCGGCTTATATTCAATATCAAATTCTGAAACCAACAAATATCGTATTGGAATAACGATATATATATCTTCCAAATTACTCCACAATCTCCGTATAATCACGAAATCCAATATCGAAATATTCCGAGCATAATTTCGATTCAAATCCATTCCAATTCATATATTGGAAATCCTGGTTATTTTTAAAACCATTTCAAATCCAATTTATTTATTTTAAAAATATTGGATTTATTATTCTAATTCAAAACTAGTTCATTTCGATAAAAATCTATTTTTATCTTTTCAAATATGGAATTTTTCATCCCGATTCTTTCCAAATCATTTCTTATGATTTTACACTAATTATTGATATTTTTAATAATTTTATAGAGGCCAGTACAGTCGATTTCCATAAACGGCCATCGAATTGCACTTATAGCGACCTTTTCCAAATTTGATTTGGGCATAATTCCAAATCCAACCATTAGATTTCAAATATCTAATATTCGTTAGAAAGCTCTTTTCGATACGAACCCAACGGTTCTAGTTTTAGGAGAATCCGACGGTCGGATCTCCCGTAACGTCCATTCGAAGTCAATGGTCGAAACTCGCGAACTACCGCAGCGCAGCGCGTTCTATTCTGGCCATTATCTTATATATATAATATATATAATATATAATTCGTCGATTTCCATTTAAAACGTATTTTATAAATCATTTTAAATTCGATTTCAAAACGATTTTAACTTCATATTCAATTTCAAATCAAAATTGAATATTCCGTATCATCGATATATAAATGATAGTATTTCCAAAACATTAGATTTTGAAATCAATTCCTTTTCGATATTCATTATAAAAATGAATAAAATCGATATAAATATCGTTCACGTCCAAATGGAATTAATCTAATCAACACGGCTTTATTTATTTAAATATTTTCGTGTTCATCCCAAATCGGACATCAAAATCATATTTTGAATCTTTTCTGAATATTATTTGAAAATATTCGTTATTTTAAAATAATCGTTATTTTAAAATATTCATTTTTTCTGAACTGGAATCAGACACAGCCAATTACCATATAATTTGATTTATATGGATTTCATACACACATGTACACAACAACAATCAAACACAGCCAACCATCATCCAGAGTGCATTCTACACTGCATAAGCATCAAATATAAATATTCAACGCTTACAACAGCATGTCAATCAATCGATCGACATACAACTAATATTGGGACTAGTGTATGTCATATATCATCCCAATACCCGTGTGGGGTTTCAAACAATTAAACACATGTTTTATTTGTACAGTTGGGCAATGTGTAAAATTTATCATCCCAATCAATATCATTCAAATCAGCGTACGTAAACAAATCGTCTGAATTGTAAATGAATATTTATTTTATTCATATACACGTTAAAAATTATATTTTTAACTATAAAATATTTTATTTCAATACAAGAATATTTATTTATTTCATTCCACATTACACAGTAAAATTTCACAACGCAATCAAACAAACAAGTCGTCCATGGTCTGTGGACGACGGGTGTCGGGTGCTGCTAAGCACTGTCTGCACCGTAGTATATAATTTAACTAGAAATAAAATTAAAAGTGAGCAGTTCTTCCACCCTGCCGTGCTTTCTTTCTGAACAGTTCGGATATGCCTAAAATTCCAATTCGACCTTTTCACGCTGTTCATAGTAAAAACTGCATTTTTATTATTTAGTTTTGTATATAAAAATCATATTTTTACGTCGTTACTTCCTGTATAAAAATTATATCTTTATAACGCTAACCTCTATATAAAGATTATATTTTTATATCGCTTCATAGAAAATAAAAATCATATTTTTCTCTCGCCATTCTCTATATAAAAATCACATTTTTATATATAAAGATCGTACTTTTATATCTCTACTACATATGTAAAAATCGCGTTTTTATATTCTCTGTCATATAAAAACCAAATCTCTACTATATAAAAATCATATTTTCATTATCTCGCTATATTATAAAAATCATATTTTTATTACTTCTATAATATAAAAATCATATTGAACCCAAATCGCGAACGGGTGCTCGTTGGTTCGGTTTTCCTTGACTGAAGGAGGAAGAAGGCGGAGGGCAAGGGAGCGTCGGAGAAGGGGGGTCACGGCGAGGTGCGGTGGTCGGTCTGGGAGGTGGCGGTGTCGCGATTTAAAGGGGAAGGGTTTCCGTCTTTGACATTTTTTTAATTTAATTCTTCTGAATGGATCGGGTAAAGAGAAAGTGGAAGGGGGTTAAGTGAAAATAATTATTTATATTTTATTTTATTCTCTAAATGGTTACTTTAAAATTCATACTCCAAATTGAAACCACCAAATGTCGTTCCCAATTAATTACCCCCATTTCGAACACTATGGGATATGTTTCGCAAGCCAATTCGACTGTTACGACCAGTTTCCATTTAAATCAAAATATAAATCATTATATTGATTAAATGTACATTTCAATTTACTGGGGCCCCATACTAACTCTAAAAAGTTCCAAAAAATTATTTTTTAGCTTCATATCGGCGATACGGTCCTAACAAAACTAATTTCTTCAAATTTGGAGACCGTTTGAAAAATGACCATTTTCTGGTCGATCCAAATTGACTGAAACTGTCAAAACACGTTTTACTTCGCCATGCTCACATATTGATTCGAAAAATCATTAATTTTAGAATCTAGCAATAACTTGACATCCCGGATTCAACAAAAGTGGTTTCGTCGAAAACGGAGGTCGTTTGTAAAATGGCTATTTTTTAAGGGCTATATTTCTATAGCGACTATTCTGAATTTTCAACTGAGCATAATGTTTTATTCCCGCTATGAAATTTCAAATTTTCAGATTCATTGGAAAGATATTTTCCAATAGATTCTAATATTTTTTATTTCGCTAAAATCCGGTTTATTTTGAATCCTGGGATTTCATTTGAAATTTGAAATCGAATTTTCAAACTACCGCGCCATTTCCAATTCCATTTATAATTAAAATAAAATATTCTATATTCTAACGTCGATTCAAATAAATATATACATTTTAATTCTATTCAAATAAATTTCTCGTTGTTATTATTTAAAATAATTCATTTTAAATATTCAAAATTCACTAAAATTGCCAAAATAAAATTTTAAATTTGTTCAGATTTTCCGGGTTGTTACCATCTCCTCCACTTAAAATCTTTTCGTCCTCAAAAAGGAACGGAGCTAAAAGTTGTTTAACTAATCAACTCAACTTTCAGTATTTTCATTATGGCTTAAGTTCTTCAACTTTTCAGTTTCTAAGAACTTTTCAAAATTTCCAAAAATTTGGCTAACACCCTAAAATTTCGCCATAACCTCTCCTGTACAGGAGCATCGGGAAAATCCTGAAATCGCCATACAGGACTTTCCAATCAAAAAAAAAGAAACAACCAAGCGGCTAACCAATCGCCTCATAAAATCATCAAAAACCCCATGAAATACAATAAACATGTACCTACTTGTTGGGCAAACAATTTTATTCCTCTGCTTAGCTTCCCTGCTATGACCTGTTCAACGTAGATACATATATATGCATGCAATTCCAAACAATTCTTGGGTCAGTTCAACATTTGGTACAATTTGGTTATATGTACTGTTCTTTCGCATAATGGTTTTATTAGATAACAGATAATCATACAACACAACCATCAATCAATTAGTGACTTAACGTTTCAAATTCATAATTTTGATACATATACAGAAAATCATATTTTTGATGCCAATTCACAACAAGTAACCCTATCTAGTTTTGGTTCTCACACCAGTCAATTGGAAATATATAGACATCCCACTTTCGAAACTTGAATACAAATACTGATGACGCCGCAACATCATCAGAATCATCTCCGGGCGACTAGAGTATGATTTTATATCTATTCCGCATATTAAAACTTCGAATACACGTGGATCAGACGTATATGCAAAGTCTTTATTTATTGGATTGTCCAAATTCAATATAAAATGACAATTCAAATACGAATAATTGATTTAATTTTTCAAAAAAAAATTGTTTTCATTTTTACTTTTAAAAACAACACTCTTCACACTCGTTCTAGGATACTACTGGTCCCATCTCTAATGAGTCATTCTCATTGGATATTACTAATCCAATTTCTGATGAATTCTATCGTTTGGTTCTAATGTGTCTTGTTCTCTGAGCTCTGTAAACCAAAGCTCTGATACCAAATGTGAAGCAACCCGAACTTCCCCGTGAAGGAAAGCCCGGATTGACTTTGAGAACAACACACATCCGGACACAAACATTACAACAATTTCATCAGAATACAAGAATATAATAGAGTATGAATAAATTATATACATTTACTAAACATCAGAGATTTACAAGTTACGATGCAGCAGAAAATAATACAAAACACAACTGAAAGAGATAAACGGATGCAGAGCTTTCCGGATATCGTTCCAGCTGTAAATCAGGATCCTGTGAATATAAATATGCAAAACCAAAACTGCTAGCTTCCCGTGCGGAAATAGGGGCACCCAGAGTTTAGGTTAAAACAATAAACTCCAGGTCAGTCATGTGACTGGTATGAGAACTAAAAAAGTTATTAATCTTTATTTTAAAGTTAGGTAAATCCAGGGACCATGCCGTATAACACGGAACGGGTTTCCTTCCAAGAATACCAGTGCATAAAAACAACAACGCAATGCTAAGTAAAGAACGATGAAGCTATTATAAGACTTAGGTCCCATCACACAATGCAACGCAAGCCTAACGATAGAGTTTTTACCTTATAATAGCCAAAAATGCTTGGTACATGAAATTTCATCTTTTATTATTACTATAGGTATATAGTGTCAAAACAATTTCAATCATAAGTATCAATCATAGACGGCATAAGTGCCCCCATACCACTATGTCGCCATACTAGGTTCTACAATCAAAACCGCAAAATGTCAACCACTATGTCGCCATACTAAGTACTACCATAAGTATCAATCATAGACGCGATTTTTATTTGATCATCAACCACAAGACCTCTGGCCTTCAACCATCGTCTTCATACTCGACACATCGTCGAATCAGTTATTCAGAATGGGATAAACCCGGTCTTTCTGAATAACTCGTGTATATAATAAACAAGTGCTATAAAAACACAACATACGCCTCATTCCAATCCAGAATATTCCTTTATTCAAATATTCTTATACTTTGGGAAAGGTTCCCATCAATTTTATCCAAGATAAATTCTTTAGATTTATTCTTTAATCTTCCTTTGGATATCAATTCAATCTAATTAAAGATGCATTAAAACACCAATTGGTTTTAATCTTCCCGGAAATCAATATTAACGATTGTTTAACCTGGGAAATCATATCCTGCCTTTAACTGGGTTAAAGAAACAATGTAACACCCCGTAATTTTGGTTAATACTAAAATTCACTAATTACAGAATAAATAATCTCAGATGTGAGAATTGGGGGAAACGGGCTGCGTCATTGTGTTCGTCTCGGAAAAATACGCAAAATAGAGTCCAAGTTTTCGAAAATCGGAGTCCGTATGGCCCAGTTATGGCCCGATGAAGTTTGCAGAAAATTCAAAACTAAAAACAGAATTAAGAATTTAAAATTCAGATTTTAAATTGGACAGGCGGGGCCAGGCGGGAAGATTCCCGCCCTACCCATGTCGACAGGGCTGTCGACAGGCCTGTCGACAGGGGTGTCGACTTGCCTGTCGACTTGCCTGTCGACAGGGGCCTGGCGTCCAGTGAACCTAGGTGCACCAGGTTGCACCAGGTTGGGTTTCAGGCTGGCTAGGAGGGCTGGTTCTAGAGATTTCCTAAATCTAAGGGTCCTAATCTAATCTAGGGTTAATCTAAGGGCCTAAAACACTCACCTAATCCTATAAATAAGACCCTAAGCCTACCCTAATTCATTCATAATTAAATCTAGTAACTAAACTATGGCAAATTGAAACTTGAGAGAGCCTCCATCAAAAATTAGAGAAGGGATAGCATTCCAAATCAACTTCTAGCCTCTTAATCTTCTTCATTAGTTTGCTAATTTTGTTTTGGTGA
The DNA here is from genome assembly GCA_030737875.1 of Allium sativum. Taxonomy (NCBI): domain Eukaryota; kingdom Viridiplantae; phylum Streptophyta; class Magnoliopsida; order Asparagales; family Amaryllidaceae; genus Allium; species Allium sativum. Next base: position 961,047,226 of record CM060916.1, read on the forward strand.
GCTTCTATCTCCTTAATAATCAATTGTTAAATTGATTAAGATAGGATATGATGATGTATGGTTATGTTTGTGGATCAATGTGTTTATGCAAGCTTAATATTGTATATGTTATGTGTTTTGCAAGTTATATGCTCTATGTCATGCAAGTTTAGTGTATGTGTTCATGACATTTTTATGCAAGTTTAATGTTATATCTTTATGCAAGTTTGGTGCTATGTTTCATGGTGATTAGGATGCAAAACACTAAGTTGGACATTGATCTATTATGCAACATGTTATGCATGCTTATGAAGTTATGTGAATAAATATGCAAGTTATGTGTATGTTTAAATGCAAGATTAACATGTTATGCATGCATATGAAGTTATGTGAATGATTATGCATGTTATGTGTATGTTTAAATGCAAGATTAACATGTTATGCATGCATATGAAGTTATGTGAATGATTATGCAAGTTATGTGTATGTTTAAATGCAAGATTAACATGTTATGCATGCATATGAAGATATGTGAATGATTATGCAAGTTATGTGTATGCTCAAATGCAAGATTAACATGTTATGCATGCTTATGAAGTTATGTGAATAATTATGCAAGTTATGTGTATGCTTAAATGCAAGTTGGGTTAATATATGCTCATATATGCAAGTTGACATCCTCTTAACCCATGACAAAGTATATGCTAATATTTGGTTTAACCCATGATATTTGTGATGGATCTTCCCTTTATGAGAATGATTTACGTGGGGAACGATGGGGTTAATAAATATGTTAATTAAAAGTATGGTTGGGTATGATTAAGCATACCATAAAAATAAATTAACATAAGTGGGAATTTACCTATTGAGTTAGGTCTACCCCATGGGAATTTACCTATTGAGTTAGGTCTACCCATGTTATGAAAAACTTGATATTAATTAGGGATAATTAATATGGGGTGATTAATTAGGTGTAATTAATCGACTAAGACACGAGGTTGGACTCAGTTGTAGCGTAAAACTGCCCGGACCCAACCGGCTTAACCAGTTGCTACAAATGTTAGCCCAATGTGAGAGGTCTTAGGCACAAACTAAATACGTGGTTAATGTAAAGACACGAGGTTAGACTCGGTTATGACATAAGGCTGCCCGGACCCAACCGGCTTAACCAGCGGTCATAAAAGATAGTCTAATTTGAGAGGTCTTTATGAGGATCATGGTCTTAATTAATTAAGAAACACTTAACCAGATAAGCATGTAGTAGAGCATGAGGGGTTAAGTGGGTGCCTTGGGTGGCATGTGGAAATCTAGTGGGTTGCCTTGGGTGGCAATAGAAAATACGATTAGAATACTTAACCAAGTGGAAACATGTAATTAAACATGATTAAAGGGTTAAGTGGGACACACTAGATAAGTAACAAGCTTAGGTGGGTAGCTTGTGGGGGCCCATTTCAACCAATATCCCAAACGTATCTTTGTGGGCTCGACTCTAGTCGGGTGACGGGACACGCATATTGGGCTTGACTATAAGAGGCCAAAACGGGTTAGCGGTGGCAACGCGAGTCCAACGGGTTTCATATGCGTGTGTGGACCCGGGCTGGTAGATAAGTCGTTGTTGCATCGTGTAGGTATAAGCCGTGCACCGTGGATAATATTGGGTTGCCACTTTAGGGGGAGTGATACACCCCACTGTGGGTCCAGCACGGGTATCTACGTTAGGGAGCCGATCGCTTGGGGTAGTGGGGTACACCTAGTGGAGATAGGGGCAGACGGCACCTATGTGGTCAGCTAGGAGTACATGAAACTACTAGTTATATCTTTCTTTAAGTCCTTGGGTGGGATCAACATTTAAGTAGGAATGACTGGTGTGGTGCAGTTAGTAATTATCCTTGGGTGGGTAGATGCGTCTTTACGGTTATCTTAGTTCACCCTATGTTGTTGGCTACTTAGTATAGTCATTATCCCCAAAGGTACCGTACCGAGTTCATGTCTTACCCTAATTACTTTAATAATTGTATTGTTAAGGTTATAGGGCTCACTCAGGCTTATGTCTGACCCCGTTGTTTTTATCTTTTTCCCCTCAGGTCCTCAGGTTGGGCCTAGTGCTAGCGGGCCTTGATCAGTTTGCTTTACCTACCTCTTGGAGTTTGGACCGTAGATGTAGAGCTCAGCTTCCCTTTTCTTTTATGGCTATCAGTTCATGTATTGGGATTATGTATTTTTATTTAGCAAGAATGGATATTTGTACTTAACTCTTATTATGGTTTTGTGATGTAACCAGACATGTTTATTTCCGCTGTTATGAGATGATGTTTTAAATTTCAAGTATTACTTATATCTGTCTTGCTGTAATTTCTCTGTTCTATATTCACTAAAATACTCCGCCGATGTTATGGCATTCCCTTAGAGAGTGACCATAGCGGGTGTGGGGTGTTACACGTGGTATCAGAGCAAAGGTTACCGGAACAGATAAAATTTTTAGAAAACTATTTTTCTAAAAACATTTTTGGAAGAGATATTTTCAAAAACATGTCTTTAAAGAGAAAAGTTTTTGAAAGAAAAACATAATCCCAATAGCCATATCTTTGTCTTTCGAATTCTCCGTTTTGAATCTTTCCTTTTTCGTTTCAGCATGGCTGAGGATCTTAACTTTCCGGAGGGTGTGACGGTACCAGTATGGTATAGGAGATTGATGGAGGCTAGGGCCACCACTGCATGTCCAGCAAATGTTCCTCCACCAACCGTAGCACCCGATCTTCCTCCTCCCCCTCCTCCTCGCACGGATACTTTTGCTAAGACTTGTAAGGAATTCAAAGCTATGGGAGGGAAACCTTTTCAAGGATCTGAAACTTTTGTGGAGGCTAGAGATTGGCTTAAGGAGGTGGAAGAGTTGATAGATATCTTTGAGATGGAAGAAGGAAAGAAAGTCAAGTTGGCTGCTTGGTTAATGAAGGGAGCGGCCTCATTCTGGTGGGAGGTCACTAATGGAGAACGCCCCGTTGACTCTTGGGCGGATTTTAGGCAAAGATTTGTGGCCAAGTTTCTCTCAAGGGCGGAGGAAAACTTGTATATGGAAAGATTCTTGACTCTAAAGCAAGGAAATCTCTCGGTGAAGGAATATGTCAACAAGTTTAATCAATTGGCAAGGTTTGGCCTAGATATGGTGAATACACCGGAGAAGAAGGCTTTGAGGTTCGTGAAAGGCTTGAATGAACCAATGCATGGGTTGGCTATGACTCATATCCCGATGGGGGCCACCTTTGAGAAGTTAGTTGACATGGCACTCATGCACGAAGAAGAGAAGGGTCCCAATGCTAATAAGGCACCCGAGAAGAAGGGAGATCAAAAGAGTCCTCAGCAACAACAACAAAACAAAGGTGGGAAAGGCAACGGTGGCAAGGACAAGAAGAAGAAGTGTTTCAATTGTGGGACACCTGGCCACCTAAGCAAGGATTGTCGCAAGAAGAAGAAGACTGGCTGCTTCCACTGTGGCGAAGCAGGGCATCTAATAAAAGATTGTCCTAAGAAGGGGCAAAGGACGGGATCTACCTCAGGAGGTCAGGTGCAAGTTCTAATGGCACCAGCTCAGGCAGGGGGGCAAGTTCAGGCTCTCTCAGTTCCACCTGTTCAGCAGAGAGGTAGAACTATTTCCGTTGAAAGTCTGGTTTTTCTATTTGATCATCCTGTCCGTACATTGTTTGATTCAGGCGCATCGCATTCGTTTATCTCATCATCATTAGTTGAGTCACTGCACTTAGACACCAGTCTTGTAGATGATCCCTTGGTTGTTTCAAACCCAATTGGGGGCTCCACTTATTTGTCCATGATATGTTTGGGTTTGAAGATTTCTATACTTAGCATTGAGTTTAGATGTGATGCTTTTGTGTTGGGCTTCACGGGCTATGGGTTGATTTTGGGCATGGACTGGTTATCCAGTAATGGTGCCGTTCTTGATTGCGAAAGGAGAGTTGTTAGGCTTCTGACCCGTTTGGGTAACACTCTCGAGATCTCTTGTAATCCCATGGATTCTGTTATGCTAAGTTATCTTGAATCGCTCGATGCTTCAGTCGAGAGTTTGCATTCTGTTAGAGTGGTCCGGGAATATCCGGATGTGTTTGAGGAGGTGAAGGGCTTACCTCCGAAGCGGGAGATTGACTTCCGAATATATCTGGTGGATAATGCTAAACCTGTATCTTTACCAGTGCGCCACATGGCTCCTCGTGAGAGGAGGGAACTCCATAAGCAAGTAGGGGAGTTGCTTGAGAAGGGGTTCATAAGACGAAGTATATCGGAGTGGGGTGCTCCAGTAGTGTTTGCTACGAAGGCGGATGGGTCCCTCAGACTTTGTGTAGACTATAGAGAACTCAACAAGCTCACAAAGAGGAATAGACACCCATTGCCTAGGATTGATGATCTTTTCGATCAGTTGGTTGGCGCTTCAGTATTTTCTCAGTTGGACTTAGCCACGGGGTTTCATCAGTTGAGGGTGGCTGAGGATAGCATAGACAAGACTGCCTTTAGGACTCCGGATGGTTTCTATGAGTGGCTGGTGATGCCATTTGGGTTGACGAACGCCCCTGCATACTTTGTTGATTTGATGAGTAGGGTGTTCAGGGAGTTCCTTAATAAGTTCGTGGTGGTCTTTGTGGATGATATCTTAGTATTTTCTAAGAGTGAAGAAGAGCATGCCCTACATCTTGGGGAGGTGTTGAAGACTCTTCGAGCACATAGCCTTAAGGCTAAATTCTCTAAATGTCACTTCTGGAGGAAGGAAGTGCGGTTCTTGGGGCACGTGGTCTCCAAGGAGGGGATAGCTGTGGATCCCGCGAAGGTAGTATCGATTCAGGATTGGAAGGTTCCAAAGAATGCTACCGAAGTAAGAAGTTTCTTGGGGTTGGCGGGTTACTATAGGAAGTTTATCAAAGACTTCGCGAAGATATCAGCCCCATTAACCCGCTTAACGAAGAAGAATCTTGTTTTTGCATAGGACGTAGATTGTGATGATGCGTTCCGACGGTTAAAGAGAGCTTTAACCACTGCTCCAGTTTTAGTGTTGCCAGATGGGAGCAAGCCATTTGTTGTCTATACCGATGCTTGTGGGACAGGACTTGGCGCAGTCTTAATGCAAGAGGGAAGGGTGATAGCCTATGGTGGAAGGCAGTTGAGAGTGCATGAGAAAAATTACCCTACCCATGATCTAGAGTTGGCCGCTATTGTTTTTGCGCTTAAGATTTGGCGCCATTATCTTCTTGGTGAGAGATTCGAATTGTTCACTGACCACAAATCATTGAAGTACTTGTTTTCTCAGAAGGATTTGAATTTGAGACAACAAAGATGGATGGAGTTCTTAGCATCCTATGATTTCGAGATAGCGTATACCCCTGGCAAGGGTAACGTGGTGGCGGACGCCTTGAGCAGAAAAAGGTTGTCCTTGAGTCTATTGTTTGTGGAACAGCGAAGCTTGGAATTTATCTCGATGTTTGATTTCAGACCTTCCATTGATTATGTACCCGGTTTGCTAGCTTCCTTGGAAGTTAGACCTACTCTTTTGGGGCGGATTGGAGAAGCACAGAGGGACGACCCACAGTTGGTTGAGTTGGTAGAAAAGCTCATAAGGGGGGAGTCGTCCAGCCATTTGAGTAGGTACACCCTAGACGATAGGGGGTGCTTGCGTAGAGACGGTAGACTTTGTGTACCGCAAGATGAAGGGTTGAGGAAGGATATTCTTGATGATGCACACCGTTCTAGGATGACCATTCATCCCGGTGGGGACAAGATGTACCACGATATGAAGAGGGTTTTCTTCTGGGCCGGTATGAAGAAAGATGTGGCCGAATATGTCGCTCGATGCTTGGTATGCCAGCAAGTGAAGGCGGAGCAAAAGAAACCAGGTGGGTTGCTTCACCCATTGGAAGTTCCGCAATGGAAGTGGGATAGCGTCTCGATGGATTTTATTGACGGGTTACCCAGATCAAGAAAGGGTAATACGGGAATTTGGGTGGTGGTAGACAGACTTACTAAGAGCGCCCATTTCATACCTGTGAAGAGCAAGAGGACTGCTCCATGGTTAGCTTCTGTATATCTTCGAGAGATAGTTCGTTTGCATGGGGTACCCTCTAGCATAGTGAGTGATCGAGATCCTATCTTCACTAGCGAGTTCTGGAGAAGTTTGCAAGAAGCAGTGGGGACTCAATTGTGTCTGAGCACCGCATATCATCCTCAGACGGACGGCCAGACTGAGAGGGTGAATCGTGTTCTAGAAGACCTTTTGAGGCTTTGTATCTTAGATTTTGGAGGTACATGGGAAGAGCATCTTCCATTGGTGGAGTTCGCATATAATAACAGCTTTCAGTCCAGTATTGGTATGGCTCCTTTCGAAGCTCTCTATGGAAGGCCTTGTCGATCTCCTACGTGTTGGTGGGAGTCTACGGATAAGATCTTGCTTGGGCCTGATATGATTAGGGAGACTTCTGAGAAGATTGACTTGATTCGAAGAAGGATGAAAGCAGCTCAGGATAGGCAAAAATCTTATGCGGACAAAAGAAGGACGGATCTTGAGTTTGAGGTTGGGGATATGGTTTTTGTCAAGGTATCTCTGTTCAGAAATGTTGTTCGCTTTGGATCCGTTGGGAAGTTAGCACCGAGGTTTGTTGGGCCGTTTCCTATTAAGGAAAGGATTGGACGGATGGCTTATAGAGTAGAGTTGCCCGATAGACTTAGTGGTGTTCATGATGTATTCCATGTATCACATCTGAGGAAATGCTTACATGAGACCGCAAAGGTGGTAGAGCCGAGCTTGCTTAGAGATGTAGAGATAGAGCGTGATGCGACTATCCGACGAGCTCCTACTCGCATCCTTGGGTCAGAGACTAGGAAATTGAGGAATCGAGAGGTTCAACTAGTCAAAGTGCAATGGGGAGAAGATGAGAGCAACGCAACTTGGGAGACGGAAGCGAAGATGCGTTCATTGTACCCATTTCTTTTTGAGGGTATGTCTTTACTTTCTCCTCTATCATTGTCTAGTACTTATCTTATCTTTAGTATGTCCTCTCGTTAGTACTGTTTGACCTTTAGATAGGGTAAACCTATGGTTGAAACATGTGTTTGAGACATGTTATGGTTGATGGATGCAAGTGGATGCAAGTGTTTGCTAGTGGTTGCTCGTGGATGCATATACACACACTCTAGGCACTAGATCGGCTCAATCACTTCATATTGCATATTGCATAAAAAATTGTGTGTAGGAAGCTATATATGGATGTATAATGGTTGTGTTATCATATGGATGATGCATTTTGGTGAATGATTGTGCACTCATGTAGATATTGTATGTGTCGATAGGGTTCTCTCGCATACATAATGGATGCATGGCACTATCATGGTTTGCATATGTTCATACATTAGATAGGGAACATATACACACACTTTTTGCATATGCTCATACATCATTAGAAACTGTTTAAGGACAATGGATGCCGTGGTTGATGGTTTGAGTAGACGGTTGTTTGGATGGTAGGATATGCATTCTCCTTAGCTTAGAGATTTCGGGGACGAAATCCTTTAAGGAGGGGAGAATGTAACACCCCGTATTTTTGGTTAATACTAAAATTCACTAATTACAGAATAAATAATCTCAGATGTGAGAATTGGGGGAAACGGGCTGCGTCATTGTGTTCGTCTCGGAAAAATACGCAAAATAGAGTCCGAGTTTTCGAAAATCGGAGTCCGTATGGCCCAGTTATGGCCCGATGAAGTTTGGAGAAAATTCAAAACTAAAAACAGAATTAAGAATTTAAAATTCAGATTTTAAATTGGACAGGCGGGGCCAGGCGGGAAGATTCCCGCCCTACCCATGTCGACAGGGCTGTCGACAGGCCTGTCGACAGGGGTGTCGACTTGCCTGTCGACTTGCCTGTCGACAGGGGCCTAGCGTCCAGTGAACCTGGGTGCACCAGGTTGCACCAGGTTGGGTTTCAGGCTGGCTAGGAGGGCTGGTTCTAGAGATTTCCTAAATCTAAGGGTCCTAATCTAATCTAGGGTTAATCTAAGGGCCTAAAACACTCACCTAATCCTATAAATAAGACCCTAAGCCTACCCTAATTCATTCATAATTAAATCTAGTAACTAAACTATGGCAAATTGAAACTTGAGAGAGCCTCCATCAAAAATTAGAGAAGGGATAGCATTCCAAATCAACTTCTAGCCTCTTAATCTTCTTCATTAGTTTGCTAATTTTGTTTTGGTGAGCTTCTATCTCCTTAATAATCAATTGTTAAATTGATTAAGATAGGATATGATGATGTATGGTTATGTTTGTGGATCAATGTGTTTATGCAAGCTTAATATTGTATATGTTATGTGTTTTGCAAGTTATATGCTCTATGTCATGCAAGTTTAGTGTATGTGTTCATGACATTTTTATGCAAGTTTAATGTTATATCTTTATGCAAGTTTGGTGCTATGTTTCATGATGATTAGGATGCAAAACACTAAGTTGGACATTGATCTATTATGCAACATGTTATGCATGCTTATGAAGTTATGTGAATAAATATGCAAGTTATGTGTATGTTTAAATGCAAGATTAACATGTTATGCATGCATATGAAGTTATGTGAATGATTATGCATGTTATGTGTATGTTTAAATGCAAGATTAACATGTTATGCATGCATATGAAGTTATGTGAATGATTATGCAAGTTATGTGTATGTTTAAATGCAAGATTAACATGTTATGCATGCATATGAAGATATGTGAATGATTATGCAAGTTATGTGTATGCTCAAATGCAAGATTAACATGTTATGCATGCTTATGAAGTTATGTGAATAATTATGCAAGTTATGTGTATGCTTAAATGCAAGTTGGGTTAATATATGCTCATATATGCAAGTTGACATCCTCTTAACCCATGACAAAGTATATGCTAATATTTGGTTTAACCCATGATATTTGTGATGGATCTTCCCTTTATGAGAACGATTTACGTGGGGAACGATGGGGTTAATAAATATGTTAATTAAAAGTATGGTTGGGTATGATTAAGCATACCATAAAAATAAATTAACATAAGTGGGAATTTACCTATTGAGTTAGGTCTACCCCATGGGAATTTACCTATTGAGTTAGGTCTACCCATGTTATGAAAAACTTGATATTAATTAGGGATAATTAATATGGGGTGATTAATTAGGTGTAATTAATCGACTAAGACACGAGGTTGGACTCAGTTGTAGCGTAAAACTGCCCGGACCCAACCGGCTTAACCAGTTGCTACAAATGTTAGCCCAATGTGAGAGGTCTTAGGCACAAACTAAATACGTGGTTAATGTAAAGACACGAGGTTAGACTCGGTTATGACATAAGGCTGCCCGGACCCAACCGGCTTAACCAGCGGTCATAAAAGATAGTCTAATGTGAGAGGTCTTTATGAGGATCACGGTCTTAATTAATTAAGAAACACTTAACCAGATAAGCATGTAGTAGAGCATGAGGGGTTAAGTGGGTGCCTTGGGTGGCATGTGGAAATCTAGTGGGTTGCCTTGGGTGGCAATAGAAAATACGATTAGAATACTTAACCAAGTGGAAACATGTAATTAAACATGATTAAAGGGTTAAGTGGGATACACTAGATAAGTAACAAGCTTAGGTGGGTAGCTTGTGGGGGCCCATTTCAACCAATATCTCAAACGTATCTTTGTGGGCTCGACTCTAGTCGGGTGACGGGACACGCATATTGGGCTTGACTATAAGAGGCCAAAACGGGTTAGCGGTGGCAACGCGAGTCCAACGGGTTTCATATGCGTGTGTGGACCCGGGCTGGTAGATAAGTCGTTGTTGCATCGTGTAGGTATAAGCCGTGCACCGTGGATAATATTGGGTTGCCACTTTAGGGGGAGTGATACACCCCACTGTGGGTCCAGCACGGGTATCTACGTTAGGGAGCCGATCGCTTGGGGTAGTGGGGTACACCTAGTGGAGATAGGGGCAGACGGCACCTATGTGGTCAGCTAGGAGTACATGAAACTACTAGTTATATCTTTCTTTAAGTCCTTGGGTGGGATCAACCTTTAAGTAGGAATGACTGGTGTGGTGCAGTTAGTAATTATCCTTGGGTGGGTAGATGCGTCTTTACGGTTATCTTAGTTCACCCTATGTTGTTGGCTACTTAGTGTAGTCATTATCCCCAAAGGTACCGTACCGAGTTCATGTCATACCCTAATTACTTTAATAATTGTATTGTTAAGGTTATAGGGCTCACTCAGGCTTATGTCTGACCCCGTTGTTTTTATCTTTTTCCCCTCAGGTCCTCAGGTTGGGCCTAGTGCTAGCGGGCCTTGATCAGTTTGCTTTACCTACCTCTTGGAGTTTGGACCGTAGATGTAGAGCTCAGCTTCCCTTTTCTTTTATGGCTATCAGTTCATGTATTGGGATTATGTATTTTTATTTAGCAAGAATGGATATTTGTACTTAACTCTTATTATGGTTTTGTGATGTAACCAGACATGTTTATTTCCGCTGTTATGAGATTATGTTTTAAATTTCAAGTATTACTTATATCTGTCTTGCTGTAATTTCTCTGTTCTATATTCACTAAAATACTCCGCCGATGTTATGGCATTCCCTTAGAGAGTGACCATAGCGGGTGTGGGGTGTTACAAACAATGTCATTTAAAACACAGTTCACGATAAACCCAAAATCACATTCCATTCCATCAGCCTTTTAACCGTAAATTAGCAAGTGAACAATTCCCTAAGTATTAACCGCGAAGCTCGAAACCAACGTCAGATCAATACCCAGGAAACCATTCAACTTAACTAATCTCCAGTTAGTTTTTGATTTTCTTAACTTCATTGGGTCTAAGAACAATATTATTAAAGATACCATTCACGACAACCCAAAATCATAACAATGGAATCTTCATGGAAAACAAATCGATATATATAATCAATATAAACTTCCATATCCAACCGATAATATAAATGGAATAACGACAACGCCTCTTAAATTCCATATGTATTAACAGTCTTCCTCCACAGAAGTTCACTTCGATTATTATCAAATCGAATTCCATTCAATTCCAATTTAATATATTAAATTGGAAAACATTACCTTGGAAAATTCCCGTTAAATCTAAATAAAAAGATTTATAAATCACATTTCACTGTAAATCGGGTTAAAGAACAAATGTCGTTAAAAACATAGTTCACAATAAACCCAATTCACATTAGCCTCTTACCGTAAATTAGTAAGATAACAATCCCCTAAATATTAACCCCGAAGGCCGAAACCAACATCAGATCAATACCTAGGAAACCATTCAACTTAACTAATCTCCGGTTAGTTTCTGATTTTCTTTACTCCATTCAGTTCAAGAATAGTATTATTAAAGATACCATTCACAACGAACCCAAAATCAAATTTGATATTAAATACAAGGCTCAGAATGGAAAATATATCGGCTTATATTATCTCGCTATAATATAAAAATTATATTTTTATTACTTCTATAATATAAAAATCATATTTTTATTACTTTTATAATATAAAATTCATATTTTTATTACTTCTATAATTTAAAAAACATATTTTTAAACAAACAAAAAAAATCTCATCTTTCTTCGTGATAAAAATCATCTCTTTTAATTGATAAAAATATAATCTTTTCAATGATAAAAATATAATCTTTTTCTATATTAAAAATACAATCTTTCTCTCAATAAAAATGTAAACTTTATCTATTTAAAAATGTTTAGATTTCATGTATATATAAAAAAAGGAAAATCGGATTTTATAAAAATAAAAATTATAAAGACTTACTGTGATCAGAGGAAGGAGGGGGGTTTTGCCTTGCGGTGGTGAGAAGCTGTGGGGTTGGCGGCGCGGCTGGGAGTGAAGGAGGAGGGTGGCTCGGCGGTGGGGGCTCGCTATAGGGTGCTCGCTAGTTCGGTTTTTCTTGACTGTAGGAGGAAGAAGGCGGAGGGCAAGAGAGCGTCGGAGAAGGGGGGTCACGGCGATGGGCGGTGGTCGGTCTGGGAGGCGGCGGTGTTGCGATTTGAGGAGGGGAGGGTTTCCATCTTCGACATTTTTTTATTTAATTCTTCTGAATGGATCGGGGAAAGAGAAATTGGAAGGGGAGGGGGGTTAAGTGAAAATAATTATTTATAATTTAATTTCTAAAAAGTTACTTTAAAATTTGAACTCCAAATTGAACCCACCGACTGTCGTTCCTAACTAAATACACCCATTCCGAACACAATGGGATATGTTTCGCAAGACAGTTTGACTATTACGATCAGTTTCCGTTTAAATAAAAATATAAATCATTTTATTGAATTTTAAACGTACATTTCAATTTACTGGGGCCACATACTAACTCTAAAAATTCCCAAAAAAATATTTTTTAGCTTCATATTAACGATACGGTACTAACGAAACTAATTTCGTCAAATTTGGAGACCGTTTGAAAAATGGCCATTTTCTGGTCGATCCAAATTGACTAAAACTGTCAAAACACGTTTTACTTCGCCACGCTCACATATTGATTCAAAAAATCATGAATTTTGGAATCTAGCAATAACTTGACATCCCGGATCCAACAAAAGTGGTTTTGTCGAAAACGGAGGTCGTTTGCAAAATGGCTATTTTTAAGGGCTATATTTCTATAGCGACTATTCTGAATTTTCAACTGGGCATAACTTTTTATTCCTGCTATGAAATTTCAATTTTTCGGGTTCATTGGAAAGATATTTTCCAATAGATTCTAATATTTTTGGTTTCGCTAAAATCCGGTTTATTTTGAATCTTGGGCATTCATTTGAAATTTAAAATCGAATTTTCAAACTACCGCGCCATTTTCAATGCCTTTTATAATTAAAATAAAATATTCTATATTCTAACATCAATTCAAATAAATATATACATTCCAATTCTATTCAAAATAAATTTCTCGTCGTTATTATTTAAAATAATTCATTTTAAATATTCAAAATTACTAAAATTGCCAAAATAAATTTTTTAAATTGGTTCAGATTTTCCGGGTTGTTACATATATAGCTGTCTGAAACCCTAAAATCTGCCCAGATCTGCTGTAGGGGGGACGACCCATGGGTCGACACCCCCTTAAGGGGTCAACCCAAGGGTCGACACCCCTGGGCAGGAATTTTCCCGCCCCTAAATTCCGCGATTTTGAACTATTTTGAATTTTTTGGACAACTTATATATATATATATTCTTATGCGTATACAAACTTCAAACCTTAATAACTTCTTCATACGGTGTCCGTTTTACGCAAACCAGGTGTCTATTTTGACCAAAATTCCAAGACGAACGCAACGGCGTTGTCCATTGCATTTAATTCTGGATATTAAATTAATTATTCTTTAATTTATCATCTTTAGTGTTGTTAAAGTATGGGGTGTTACATTTTCCCCTACTCAAAGGATTTCGTCCCCAAAATCTCTAAGTTAAGAAGAATGTGTATCCTACCATCCACATCCATCTACTCATCCACCAATCACAGGCATCCAATGTCCTTAAAAAATTTCTAATGCTTATATGAAAATATGCAAAGGTGTGTGCATATGTCCCAATACTAATGTGAAAGATCAGGCGGTCTACTGATTCAGTCGAACTCCTTAATGCAATGTATGTTAGTTCCATGAATCCAACATGTATGCAAACAATCCTATTATAACATGTAAGTTCTATATGTGTGCAAAATCATCCATCCAAATGCAACACCCAAATGATGATACATCCATTTCCATCCATAAAAGAAGAAAAATGCACACACATCCATATGCATTATGAGAGTGATTGAGTCAATCTAGTGCCTACTGTGTGTATATGCATCCACGAGCAACCACTAGCAAACACTTCCATCCACTTGCATCATCAACCATAACATGTCTCAAACATATGTTTACATCCATGGGTTTCCTACCTAAAGATCAAAGGTTCGATCGATAGGATATACTTAAATGATAGAGAGAAGCATAAACAAAAGCTTTGGCAAGGAAGTTAAGAACATACCCTCGAAAAGAAAAGGGTTCGTAGCGCGAATCTTGCCTTCGGTCTCCCAAGTTGCATCCTCTGGGTTATCTCCCCACTGAACTTTCATCAACTTAACTTCTCGGTTGCGTAGCTTCTTAACTTCTGATCCAAGAATATGGGTAGAAACTCGCCTAACTGTCGCCTCCCGTTGCACTTATACTTCTTCCAATATACTCGGCTCAACTACTTCTGCGATATCATGTAAGCACTTCTGCAAATGAGAAACGTGTAAAACATCATGAACGTCGGATAGTCTCTCTGGTAGCTTTACTCTACAGGCCATTTGGCCAATCCTTTCCGTTATGGGAAATGGCCCTATGAATCTTGGCGCCAGTTTCCCTACAGATCCAAAGCGGACCACATTCCTCAAAGGTGACACCTTAATGAAAACCATGTCTCCCACCTCAAACTCAATGTCAGTCCTTCTCTTGTCTGCATATGACTTCTGCCTATCCTGAGTTGTTTTCATCCGTCGTCTAATGAGATCAACCTTTTCGGACGTTTCTATAACCATATCTGGTCCAAGTAATAGTCTTTTTGTAGACTCCTACCAATAAGTCGGTGATCTACAGGGTCGCCCGTATAACACTTCGAAGGGTTCCATGTCAATGCTAGCTTGATAACTGTTGTTGTAGGAGAACTCTACTAAAGGAAGTTGCTCTTCCCAAGTCCCTCCGAAGTCTAGGATACACAGTCTTAAAAGATCCTCAAGAACTTTATTCACCCTTTCCATTTTTTCATCGGTCTGTGGTAGATAAGCGATTCTCAAACACAACTGTGTACCTAATGCTTCTTGCAAGGTCTTCCAAAATTAACTGGTGAAAATTTAGTCACGATCACTTACAATACTGGAAGGTACTTCATGAAGACGGACTATCTCATGAACGTTAATTGCTGCCAACCATGCCGTCGTCCTCTTACTATTAACTGGGATGAAATGAGCGCTCTTCGTAAGCCTGTCTACTAAATCCCAAATGTTGGTGTTGCCCTTTCTTGATATAGGCAAACCATCGATGAAATCCATAGAGACGCTCTCCCACTTCCGCTGTGGAACCTCCAAAGGATGAAGTAAATCACCAGGCTTCTTTTGCTCGGCTTTAACTTGCTGATAAACCAAACATTGAGAAACAAATTCTGTCACATCTTTCTTCATCCCAACCCAAAAGAAAACCCACTTTATTTCTCTATATCACATAAACACACACACATACACACATATACATACATACATACATACATACATACATAAAGCCATGAAATAAGTTTTATAATAAAATTTTAGAATAATCTATATAACATCCTAAAACCATTTTAATACTTTAATCTTATCATTTTGTTATTTATTACTAAGAATCAAGTATTTATTTTATAAAATATATGTTATATATGTATATATTAAAATACTTTTAAATTTATTTTATTAAGTATTATATAAAATCTTATATTTTAAACTAACTAGTATTATATTTCCAAAATTAGAATTTTTGTATTTTAAAATACATAATTAAAATTTTAAATCATATCTTTATATCTTTGAACTTTAAATTAAAAACTTTATTAAATTAGACTAAAATCTATGTTTTAATAAAAATATTAATTTACAAATTTAAAATAAATATAATTAAGTTAAAATATATTTATAAAATTCCAGAAAATACCTAAAAATAGACTAACGATGTCCGTATATAATTTTCTACTTCAGTTAAGTAATACGAATATGTAGGGCTGTCAACGGATACTTTCAGATACGAATAGTGCCATATCTGTATCCGCATCCGAAACCATTTTCGAATATCAGATATCTGCATCCGCGGATACGGACGGATATCGGATAATTATCCGCTCCGCCAACGGTCGATAAATCAATGAACATAAAAGGTTTTTTAATGCTAAATATTAAGAGATTTCAACCCAATTAGTTACAAGTGCTAAAAATACATAGAGATGATGATAATATATAATTTTGAGCAATTAGCGTGCATTTAGTAGACTTTCAATTTTACAAAATAATAAATTAGTATATTTAATATATTTAGTTATGTTAAAATACACATAATTTAAGCAATAATTGTGAAAAAAAGCGAACGGATAATTTTCGGATGCGAAGGAATAAATCACTCCGACCAACAGGTAGGAGAAGTAATAAATCACTCCGACCAATATCCGTATCCGCATCCACTTTTCCGGATATCAGATATTTATCCGCTTTTCGGATACAGATGCGGACGGATTTCGGATTTTTTGGGTATCCATTGTCAGCCCTACGAATATGTATCATTTCAAACCATTTAATTTATTTATTTCAAATATTTATCATTTTAGCCTGAATCCCAAAATTTCAGTTTTCGTTTCCTGAAATCTACACAATCATTTCTATATGTATTATTTCAACCTGTGGTGATTTTCCTAAACCTACGAGAACTTCCAGTGTGAGAACAAATATATAAAACATTTTAAATATCACAATTAAATAAGCATTTGTCATAGTGATCACTTGTACAGATTTTGTGTTATATATCATAAGTGTGCGTATCACATGTGCAAAATTTATGAGCAAAATGTTTGCATGTTCTAAAACAATCCTAACATTCTACAAGCCATTTCAAAGCATTAACTTTACTTAAATTGGGTTATATGTCCTAAAGGAGATGAACTCACATTTTCTTGTAAAATGAGAGTATACGATAAGATGAAGTGAATATAGGCACGACAAGCACATGATGAGCTAGCGAATCAACTACCTGTTAATTCAATGACACAAATTTTAACCACTTACATTATTATATTTTATTTCGCAAGTAGAAACAAAACATAAACTATTTCAGGCAATAACCTCATCACATATTAAAAGTGTGCATAAGGCAGCAAAGATTAAACACTACCACTACAAGAGACATTGTAATTTTCGACAGGTTATACCGACGGTTTCCGACGGCTATTTCCGACGGCTACCGACGGGCCGTTGGCGGCCGTCGGAAACCGTCGAATATATTCGGGATACTTCTTCTAGACCCGAAAGCTTTCTTCCCCAAATCCAAACCTTCTCTTTTATTTTCCAGCATGAATTTTCGCCC
This sequence comes from Allium sativum, assembly GCA_030737875.1. Taxonomy (NCBI): domain Eukaryota; kingdom Viridiplantae; phylum Streptophyta; class Magnoliopsida; order Asparagales; family Amaryllidaceae; genus Allium; species Allium sativum. Next base: position 961,064,338 of record CM060916.1, read on the forward strand.
TACCCATCCCAAATCCCCATTTTCGCCCAAAATCGAAGATTTCTTCATCTAAATTCTTCTCCGGTGTCTCTCTAACCTATTGGACAAGCAAATTTATGTAAAATCTCTTTATTTCTTTAGAAATCAAGTTTTTTTTTTAAAATCTATTTATGTCATAAATCAAAAATTAGGGTTCATTATTGATAGTAATTGGTTCCAATAGCCTAGTAGTGCGTAGTAGAATCCTATTATGTGCATATTTCATGCGATGTTAGAGAAATTGAAAATTTTGTGTTATGTTTGGGTGTTTGTGAATGTTTGGGTGTTTGTGAATATATTTCCACTTAGCTTGGTTGTTGTCGTTGTATAATTTATGATATTTGTGTAAATGTGCGCAATTGCACGATTGTCATTCTTGTATGTGTTAGTTGACATATGAAAAAATGAACGATCGAACTAGTACATCGATATCGTGCAAAATATGAGTTGTGCACAAAATAACATGAATCTAAATTCTAGTTGTGTTTATTGAGACGACGATAACAGTAAATTAGATTTAAGTAGATTGAAATGTCAAGCAGACGAGATAGAAAGAAAAAATATTTTTGTGTTGTATTAAATCATTTTTTGTAGTAAAATGCGCACATCGATATCTAATTGAATAGCTAATATCTCCTAGAGTGTTTTCGGCCCCGTCCGACGAGTGTTGTACATGATCGTTATATAAATAGTCGTTTTTTTCGAATTAAAAAACGACCGTTTATATTCATCTGGTACAATATTTGTTGGATTTGTCCTTGTATTGGACAAGTTATAAACACAGTAAGCATCTACATTTTGTATACTACTTCGTTTCAAAAGATTCACGGAATTTTGGTTTAGTTTTCCTTTTGTTTCCTGCGTACATGTGTACAGTGCAGGAAACAAAAGAGAAATGCTGCCGAAATTTTGTTGAATCGTTTGAAAAGAAGTAATATACAATTGTAAATGTTTACTGTGTTTGTAATGGGAAGTAGGATGCCTTACCATGTAAAAGAGTTGCATTTAAAAAAGTATCAAATTAGATTATTTTTTTAACTTAATGAAAATGTTATTTGCTATCCAACTGTTATATATACGTGCGTTTTACGAATTTGAATTCATAAATAAATAAACATTAATTTTTGAACTTGTAACTGAATTTCTCAAATAGGAAAAATGATTGATTATTTTGTTGATCGGAGGAGTTGAATGTACCAAAGAAGAGGACAGAGAGGTTCGATAAAAAAAGATTTTTATAATGGTATAAATGTCTTTGTTGAATTCGCGTTAAGTAATAATGGAAGCGATCCTGAAATTCGTTGTCCGTGTAGCAAGTGTAGACATTTGAAATATTTGTTATCCGATCTTGTGAAAGTCCATTTGTGCAAAAACGGATTCGTACCCGAGTATTATTTTTGGGATCATCATGGAGAAGTTGTATCAAATACTCCTGTTGAGACTGAGGTAGAAAGTGTTGTTGATGAGAATGTTTGCACGAACCGTATTGAAAATATGGTCGAAGATGCAGCGCGATCTATGTTTCCTATGAGTGTAGCTGACGATGACGATGAAAATGATGAAGAACCGAATATTGAAGCTAAGAAAATTTATGATTTGTTGGAAAATGCTAAGAAACCTATGTGGGACGGTTGTAAAAGCAGCACTCAGCTATCAGTAATCGCAGAATACATTGCGATGAAGTCAAAATACAACATCACTGAAGCTGGGTTCACAGCTATTGTACAAGCTGCAAAAAGGCACATGCCACCAAATAATTTAATGTGCGAAAATCACTACGAAGTTAAAAAACTTATGTCGGCATTTGGTTTACCTTATCAGAAAATAAATACATGTGTAAAAGGATGTATGTTGTTTTGGAAAGATGACGTAAACCATAGAAATTGTAAATTTTGTAATGAAGAAAGATATAAACCAAGAAAAAAGAAGGGAAAGGAAGTTCCATACAAACGTATGCATTACTTGCCTATTGCTCCAAGGCTTCAAAGATTATATGCGTCTTCTACAACTGCATCTCATTTGAGATGGCATAAGGTGAGATTGGAGGAAGAAGGTAAGTTGACCCATCCAGCCGATGGGGAAGCATGGAAGCATTTCGATAAAACTTATCCCAATTTTGTAGCGGAGAGTCGTAATGTCAGACTAGGATTATGTACAGATGGTTTTTCACCTTTTTCCTAGTTTGGTTCTAAATACTCATCATGGCCCATTATCATCACACCTTATAATTTACCTCCATGGATGTGTATGAAAACGCAATATATGTTTCTTACTGTTGTTGTTCCTGGCCCAGATGATCCGACACAAGAAATTGATGTTTATTTACAACCGTTAATTGATGAATTAAAAACATTATGGAACAAAGGAGTAGAAACGTACGATGTTTCGAAGAAGAAAATTTTTTGTATGTTCGCTTCTTTGTTGTGGACTATAAGTGATTTTACTGCCTATGCAATGCTTTCAGGATGGAGTACTGCTGGTCATTTAGCATGTCCATATTGCATGGAAGAGACACGAGCGTTTTCCCTACCGCATGGTAAGAAAATTTCATGGTTTGATTGTCATTGATGTTTTCTCCATGTAAATCATCCTTTTAGAGCAGACAAGAAAAACTTTTTGGCTAATAGAGTATAAAACAGACAACCTCCAACGTTATTTAATAGCGAAGAAATATATGAAATGGTTCGAAATCATCCAAAGATATATGAAAGTGGAGTTCAAATAGAAATTGAAGGCAAATCGATTTATCACAATTGGTGCAAACAGTCTATTTTTTGGGAGTTGCCGTATTGGAAACGTCTTCTGCTTCGTCATAATATTGATGTGATGCATAATGAGAAAAATGTATTTGATAATGTCTTTAACACGATTTTGAATGTTAAAGGGAAAACTAAAGATGATTTGAAATCAAGGCACGATATAGAAGAATTATGCAAACGTCCCGAGCTTCATATGAAACCAAATGACAGTAAAAAACGCAAAGCATGTTATGAATTAGATAATAATCAGGTTAAAGTTTTGTTAAAATGGGTTGAAGGGTTAAGATTTCCTGATGGGATTTCATCAAACCTTCGTAGATGTGTTGACTTCAAAAATGGTAAATTGAGTGGAATGAAAAGTCACAATTGTCATATTATGTTGGCGCATCTATTTCCTGTTATGTTCAAAGAACTACTGCCGGTAAAAGTTTGGAAGGTAATAACAAAGCTTAGTTTGTTTTACAAAGAGCTTAGTCCGTATTCTCCTTGTAGTGTACAAGTTCATGCAATAATCGAGCCAAGATCACTGTACAAACCCAAAAGCAAGTTCAAGTGTACAAGGCAGCTAGACCATTTGTAAAATTAAGGCCAAACTTGAAATAATCTGCACAGATATTATTTTTTTCAAGTAAAGGGGTTACTTCTTAATTACTTAAAGCAAAAGCAAGAAAAAGATAACATGCCAAATGTAACACCCCGTAAGTTGAATAACTTGTTATAATATAAATCAGGGAAGAATTAAAATTTAAGATCTGAATCATGGAAAACGGGCTATTCCATTGCGTTCGTCTCGGAAAAATACGCGAAATAGAGTCCGAGTTTTCGAAAATCGGAGTCCGTATGACCAAGTTAAGTCCCGAAGAAGTTTTCAAAAAATTCAAATTTTGAAAAACAGATTTCAAAAGCAGAAATGGGGCTAGGCGGGAAAATTCCCGCCAGCACCAGGTCGACCCCGTGTCGACTGGGGAGTCGACACACATGGGGGCGTGTCGACTGTAGTGTCGACACCCCTGTCGACACAGGTGGCTCGGCCAGTTTGGCTGGGTGCACTGTTTTGGCTGTTGGGCTGTGTTTTGGGGCTTGTGACGAAATCTGACTGCTCTAACCTAATCTAGGGTTAATCTAAGGGCCTAAACTACATCCTAAATCTATAAATACACCCTAAGACTACCCTAATCCATACTAAAATTGGATACAACGTCGTCATGCCGTCAAAATGCAACTTAGAAGGAGCCTCCACAAATTAAAGAGGAAGATAGCTTCTCAAATCAACTTCTAATCAACTCTAGCAACTAAATCTTCTTCATAGGAGTGCTAATCAACAAGTTGTGAGTTTCTATGCCTTTAGCAAGCAATTGCTAAACTAATTATGATAGGATATAATGAGGTTATGGTTATGTATGTGGATCAATGCAAGTTATGTTATCATATGCTATGTGTTCATGATGTTAGTTATGCAAGTTTTATGCTATATGTTCATGATGCTAGTTATGCAAGTTGTATGCTATATGTTCATGATGCAAGTTATGCAAGTTTGATGCTATGTGCCCATGAAGCTAGTTATGCAAGTTGGGTGTAATTTATGCTACATGTTCATGATGCTAGTTATGCAAATCACTATGATAAACATTGATCCATTATGACACCATGTTATGCAAGTTTGGTGTTTGATTATATGCAAGTTCATATATGACATGTTATGCAAGTTTGGTGTTTGATTATATGCAAGTTCATATATGACATGTTATGCAAGTTTGGTGTTTGATTATATGCAAGTTCATATATGATATGTTATGCAAGTTGGTGTTGGATTATATGCAAGTTCATATATGACATGTTATGCAAGTTTGGTGTTTGATTATATGCAAGTTCATATATGACATGTTATGCAAGTTTGGTGTTTGATTATATGCAAGTAACATGTGCAAGTTTACACCTTTGTATGATATGCATACATATGCAAGTTAACCCCTTTGTATGTCATACATACATATGCAAGTTTACCCCTTTGTATGACATAAGTAACTTATGCAAGTTACCCTCTTTATGACATATGTGATTCATGCAAGTTTGAGTTGATTATTTATGCTAGCTGGGTTTGATGCTATGGTCATATATGCAAGTCGACACCTTTAAAACCCATGTGATGCTAATGTTATGCTAAGTTGAACCCATTGTATTTGTGATGAATCTTCCCTTTTAAGTATGTCATGTTAGCGTCTTACGTGGGGAACGATGGGGTTAATATTCATGTTGACAAAATTGTGGTGAAATTGGTATGATGTTGCATACCATAAGTGGATGGACATAATTGAGTCAATTATGTACATCATTAAATTGGAATTAATTAGGGAAAATTAATTCAAAATATGGGGGTGATTAATTAGGTGTAATTAATCGACTAAGACACGAGGTTGGACCCTTTTGTAGCATAAGACTGCCCGAAACCGACCGGCAAATCTAGCGGCTACAAATGGTTGGCCCAATGTGAGAGGTCTTAGGCATGAACTAAATACGTGACAAGTGTAAAGACACGAGGTTAGACTCTGTTATGGCGTAAGGCTGCCCGGACCCGACCGGCAAATCCAGCTGCCATAAAAGACAATCTAATGTGAGAGGTCTTTACAAAGGTTACGTTCTTAATCAATTAAGAAACACTTAACTAGATAAGCATGTAGTGGGGCATGAGGGGTTAAGTGGGTGCCTTGGGTGGCATGTGGAAATCAAGTAAGTGCCTTGGGTGGCATGTGGAAATCTAGTGGGTTGCCTTGGGTGGCAATAGAAAATACGATTAGAATACTTATCCAAGTGGAAACATGTAATTAAACATGATTAAAGGGTTAAGTGGGATACACTAGAAAAGGGGACAAGCTTAGGTGGGTAGCTTGTGGGGGCCCATTTCAACCAGTAACCCATATGTATCTTATTGGGCTCGACCCATGTCGAGGACGGGACACGCGTACTGGGCTTGACTATAAGAGGCCAAAACGGGTTAGCGGTGGCAACGCAAGTCCAACGGGTTTCATATGCGTGTGTGGACCCGGGCTGGTAGGTAAGACGTTGTTGCATCGTGTAGGTATAAGCCGTGCACCGTTGGTTGTATCGGGTTTCCACTTTGGGGAGTGATACACCCCACTGTGGGGCCAGCACGGGTATCTACGGTAGGGAGCCGATCGGTTGGGGAGTAGTGGGTACACCTAGTGGAGATAGGGGCAGACGGCACCTATGTGGTCAGCTAGGGGTACACGAAACTACTAGTTATATTTTCTAAGTCCTTGGGTGGGATCAACCTTTAAGTTAGGAATGACTGGTGTGGTGCAGTGTAGTAGTTACCCTTGGGTGGGTAGATGCGTCTTTACCGATATCTTAGTTCATCCTATGTCTAGTTGGCTGCTTAGTGTAGTCATTTATCCCCAGTCATTACCGTACCAAGTTTATATCATACCCTAATTACTTTAATGATTGTATTGTTAAAGTTATGGGACTCGCTCAGACTTATGTCTGACCCCGTTGTTTTTATCTTTCTCCCAACCCTCAGTTTCTCAGAGTGGGCCTAGCACTAGTGGGCTTTGATCAGATTGCTTTATCTATCTTTTGGAGCTTGGACCGTTGATGTAAAGCCCAGCTTATCTTTTCTATTATGGCTATTAGTATGTAGTGGGATTATGTACTTATGTTTTTAACGAGATGGATATTTTGTACTTGACTCTTGTTGGTTTTTGATATGTAACCAAACATGTTTACCTTCTGCTGCAATGAAATGATGTTTTAAATTTCAAGTATTACTTATATCTGTCTTTTTGTAATTTTTCTGTTCTATATTCACTTAAAATACTCCACCGAAGTTAAGGCATTCCCATAGTGAGTGATCTTAGCGGGTGTGGGGTGTTACACGTGGTATCAGAGCTGAAGGTTACCAGAACAGATAAAACTTTTAGAAAAACTATTATTCTAAAAACATTTTCGAAGGAGTATTCTCAAAAACATGTCTTTTAAGAGAAAAGTTTTTGAAAGAAAAGCATAATCCCCAATAGCCATATCTTTTTCTTTCGAATTCTCCGTTTTGAATCTTTCCTTTTTCGTTTCAGCATGGCTGAAGATCTTAACTTTCCGGAGGGTGTAGCGATACCAGTATGGTATAGGAGATTGATGGAGGCTAGGGCCGCCGCTGCGGGTCCAGCAGATGTTCCTCCACCACCAGTTGCACCCGATCTTCCTCCCCCTCCTCCTCCTCGCACGGATACTTTTGCTAAGACTTGCAAGGAATTTAAGGCTATGGGAGGGGAACCTTTTCAAGGATCAGAAACTTTTGTGGAAGCTAGGGATTGGCTTAAGGAAACGGAAGAGTTGATAGACATCTTTGAGATGGAAGAAGGAAAGAAAGTCAAGTTAGCTGCTTGGTTAATGAAGGGAGAGGCCTCGTTCTGGTGGGAGGTCACTAATGGAGAGCGCCCTATTGACTCTTGGGCGGATTTCAGACAAAGGTTTGTGGCAAAGTTTCTCTCAAGGGCGGAAGAAAATCTGTATATGGAAAGGTTCTTGACTCTAAAGCAAGGAAACCTATCAGTGAAGGAATATGTCAACAAGTTTAATCAATTGGCAAGGTTTGGCATAGACATGGTGAATACACCGGAGAAGAAGGCTTTGAGGTTCGTTAAAGGCTTGAATGAACCGATGCATGGATTGGCTATGACTCACATCCCTATGGGGGCCACCTTCGAGAAGCTAGTAGACATGGCATTCATGCATGAGGAAGAGAAGGGTCCCAATGCTAATAAGGCACCCGAGAAGAAAGGAGATCAGAAGAGACCTCAACAGCAACAGCAAAATAAGGGTGGGAAAGGCAACGGTGGCAAGGGAAAGAAGAAGTGCTTCAATTGTGGGACACCAGGCCACCTAAGCAAAGATTGTCGGAAGAAGAAGAAGACTGGCTGCTTCCACTGTGGCGAAGCAGGGCATCTAGTGAAGGACTGCCCTAAGAAGGGGCAAAGGACGGGATCTACCTCAGGAGGACAGGTGCAAGCTCTTATGGCACCAGGTCAGGCAAGGGGGCAAGTTCAGGCTCTCGCGGTTCCACCGATTCAGGAAAGAGGTAGAACTATTTCCGTTGAAAGTCTGGTTTTTCTGTTTGATCATCCTGTCCGTACTTTGTTTGACTCTGGCGCATCGCATTCGTTTATCTCATCATCATTAGTTGAGTCACTGCACTTAGACACCAGTCTAGTAGATGATCCCTTGGTTGTTTCAAACCCAATTGGGGGCTCCACTTATTTGTCCATGATATGTTTGGGTTTGAGGATTTCTATACTTAGCGTTGAGTTTAGATGTGATGCTTTTGTTTTGGGCTTCACGGGCTATGGGTTAATTTTGGGCATGGAATGGTTATCCAGTAATGGTGCCGTTCTTGATTGCGAAAGGAGAGTTGTTAGGCTCATGACCCGCTTGGGTAACACTCTCGAGATCTCTTGTAATCCCATGGATTCTGTTATGCTAAGTTATCTTGAATCGCTTGACGCTTCGGTCGAGAGTTTGCGATCTGTTAGAGTGGTCCGGGAATACTCAGATGTGTTTGAGGAGGTGAAGGGCTTACCTCCGAAGCGGGAGATAGACTTCCGAATATATCTGGTAGACAATGCTAAGCCAGTATCTTTGCCAGTGCGCCACATGGCTCCTCGTGAGAGGAGGGAACTCCATAAGCAAGTAGGGGAGTTGCTTGAGAAGGGGTTCATAAGACGAAGTATATCGGAGTGGGGTGCTCCAGTAGTTTTTGCCATGAAGGCGGATGGGTCCCTCAGACTTTGTGTAGACTATAGAGAACTCAACAAGCTCACAAAGAAGAATGGACACCCATTGCCAAGGATTGATGGTCTCTTTGATCAGTTGGTTGGCGCCTCAGTGTTTTCGCAGTTGGACTTAGCCACGGGGTTTCATCAGTTGAGAGTGGCTGAGGATAGCATAGACAAGACTGCCTTTAGGACTCCGGATGGTTTTTATGAGTGGCTTGTGATGCCATTTGGTTTGACGAACGCCCCTGCATACTTTGTTGATTTGATGAGTAGAGTGTCCAGGGAGTACCTTAATAAGTTCGTGGTGGTCTTTGTGGATGACATCTTGGTCTTTTCTAAGAGTGAAGAAGAGCATGCCCTACATCTTAGGGAAGTGTTGGAGACTCTTCGAGCGCATAGCCTTAAAGCTAAATTCTCTAAATGTCACTTTTGGAGGAAGGAAGTGCGGTTCTTGGGGCACGTGGTCTCCAAGGAAGGGATAGCTGTGGATCCCGCGAAGGTAGTGTCCATCCAAGATTGGAAGGATCCGAAGAATGCTACCGAGGTGAGGAGTTTCTTGGGGTTGGCTGGCTACTATAGGAAGTTTATCAAGGACTTCGCGAAGATATCAGCCCCATTAACTCGCTTGACGAAGAAGAATCTAGTCTTCACATGGGACGTAGATTGTGATGATGCGTTCCAACAGTTAAAGAGAGCTTTAACCACAGCTCTAGTCTTAGTGTTGCCAGATGGGAGTAAGCCATTTGTTGTTTACACCGATGCTTGTGGGACAGGACTGGGCGCAGTCTTAATGCAAGAAGGAAGGGTAATAGCCTATGGTGGAAGGCAGTTTAGAGCGCATGAGAAAAATTACCCTATACATGATCTAGAGTTGGCCGCTATTGTTTTTGCGCTTAAGACTTGGCGCCATTATCTTCTTGGCGAGAGGTTCGAATTGTTCACTGACCACAAATCATTGAAGTACTTGTTTTTTCAGAAGGATTTGAACTTAAGACAGCAAAGGTGGATGGAGTTCTTAGCATCCTATGATTTCGAGATAGCGTATACCCCTGGCAAGGGTAACGTGGTGGCAGACGCCTTAAGCAGAAAAAGGTTGTCTTTGAGTCCATTGTTCGTGGAACGACGAAGCTTGGAATATATCTCGATGTTTGATTTTAGACCTTCCGTTGACTTTATACCCGGTTTGCTAGCAACCTTAGAGGTCAGACCTACTCTTTTGGGACGGATTGGCGAGGCACAGCGGGACGACCCACAGTTGGTTGAGTTAGTAGAGAAGCTCATAAGGGGGAAGTCGTCCAGCCATTTGAGTAGGTACACCCTAGACGATTGGGGGTGGTTGCGTAGAGATGGTAGACTTTGTGTACCGCAAGACGAGGGTTTGCGGAAGGCTATTCTTGATGATGCGCATCGTTCGAAGATGACCATTCATCCCGGTGGGGACAAGATGTACCAAGACATGAAGCGAGTTTTCTTTTGGGCCGGTATGAAGAAAGATGTGGCCGAGTATGTCGCTAGATGCTTGGTGTGCCAACAAGTGAAAGCGGAGCAAAAGAAACCCGGTGGGTTGCTTCACCCATTGGAAGTTCCGCAATGGAAGTGGGATAGCGTCTCGATGGATTTTATTGATGGGTTACCGAGATCGAGGAAGGGTAATACGGGAATTTTGGTTGTGGTAGACAGACTTACTAAGAGCGCCCATTTTATACCCGTGAAGAGTAAGAGGACTGCTCGATGGCTAGCTTCAGTTTACCTTCGAGAGATAGTTCGGTTGCATGGTGTACCTTCTAGCATAGTGAGCGATCGAGACCCTATCTTCACTAGCGAGTTTTGGAAGAGTTTGCAAGAGGCGGTAGGGACTCAGTTGTGTTTGAGCACCGCATATCATCCTCAGACGGACGGCCAGACCGAGAGGGTGAATCGTGTTCTAGAAGACCTTTTGAGGCTATGTATCTTAGATTTTGGAGGTACATGGGAAGAGCATCTTCCATTGGTGGAGTTCGCGTATAATAACAGCTTTCAGTCTAGTATTGGTATGGCTCCTTTTGAAGCTCTTTATGGAAGGCCTTGTCGATCACCAACATGTTGGTGGAAATCTACGGATAAGATCTTGCTTGGGCCTGATATGGTTAGAGAGATTCGGAAAAGAATGATTTGATTCGAAGAAGGATGAAAGCAGCGCAAGATAGGCAGAAATCTTACGCGGATAAGAGGAGGACGGATCTTGAGTTTAATGTTGGGGACATGGTCTTTGTTAAAGTATCTCCATTACGGAATGTTGTTCGCTTTGGGTCCGTTGGAAAGTTAGCACCAAGGTTTGTAGGACCGTTTCCTATTAAGGAAAGGATTGGACAGATGGTAAATAGAGTGGATTTACCTGAGAGACTTAGTGGGGGTACATGACGTATTCCATGTGTCACATTTGAGGAAGTGCCTACATGAGACCGCAGAGGTGGTAGAGCCGAGCTTGCTTAGAGAAGTGGAGGTAGAGCGTGATGCGACGATTCGACGAGCTCCTACCCGCATCCTTGGGTCAGAGATTAGGAAGTTGAGAAACAGAGAGGTTCAACTAGTCAAAGTGCAATGGGGAGATGATTAGAGCAACGCTACTTGGGAGACAGAAGCGAAGATGCGTTCACTGTACCCATTCCTTTTTGAGGGTATGTCTTTTAACCTCTCCTTTATCGTTTGTCTAGTACTTATCTTATCTTTAGTATGTCCTCTCATTAGTACCTTTGACCTGTAGATAGGGTAAACCTATGGTTGAAACATGTGTTTGAGACATGTTATGATTGATGGATGCGTGTGGATGCAAGTTTTTGCTAGTGGTTGCTCGTGGATGCATATACACACACTTTAGACACTAGATCGGCTCAGTCACTTCATATTGCATATTGCATATAATTGTGTGTAGGTAGCTATATTAATGGATGTATAATGGTTGCGTTATCATATGGATGATGCATTTTGGTGTATGATTGTGCACTCATGTAGAGATAGTATGTGTCGATAGGGTTCTTTCGCATACATATTGGATGCATGGCACTATCATGGTTTGCATTAAGGAGGTCAACTGAATCAGTAGACCGCCTGATTTTGCATTAGACAGGGAACATATACACACACTTTTTGCATATGTTCATACAGCATTAGAAACTTTAAGGACAATGGATACCAGTGTTTGATGGTTTAGTAGATGGTTGTTTGGTTGGTAGGATATGTTCTTCTTGACTTAGAGATTTCGGGGACGAAATCCTTTAAGTAGGGGAGAATGTAACACCCCGTATGTTGAATAACTTGTTATAATATAAATCAGGGCAGAATTAAATTTTAAGATCTGAATCATGGGAAACGGGCTATGCCATTGCGTTCGTCTTGGAAAAATACGCGAAATAGAGTCCGAGTTTTCGAAAATCGGAGTCCGTATGACCCAGTTAAGGCCCGAAGAAGTTTTCAGAAAATTCAAATTTTGAAAAACGGATTTCAAATGCAGAAATGGGGCTAGGCTGGAAAATTCCCGCCAGCACCAGGTCGACCCCGTGTCAACTGGGGAGTTGACACACATGGGGGCGTGTCGACTGTAGTGTCGACACCCCTGTCGACACAGGTGGCTCGGCCAGTTTGGCTGGGTGCACTGTTTTGGCTGTTGGGTTGTGTTTTGGGGCTTGTGACGAAATCTGACGGCTCTAACCTAATCTAGGGTTAATCTAAGGGCCTAAAATACATCCTAAATCTATAAATACACCCTAAGACTACCCTAATCCATACTAAAATTGGATACAACGTCGTCATGTCGTCAAAATGCAACTTAGAAGGAGCCTCCACAAATTAAAGAGGAAGATAGCTTCTCAAATCAAGTTCTAATCAACTCTAGCAACTAAATCTTCTTCATAGGAGTGCTAATCAACAAGTTGTGAGTTTCTATGCCTTTAGCAAGCAATTGCTAAACTAATTATGATAGGATATAATGAGGTTATGGTTATGTATGTGGATCAATGCAAGTTATGTTATCATATGCTATGTGTTCATGATGTTAGTTATGCAAGTTTTATGCTATATGTTCATGATGCTAGTTATGCAAGTTGTATGCTATATGTTCATGATGCAAGTTATGCAAGTTTGATGCTATGTGCCCATGAAGCTAGTTATGCAAGTTGGGTGTAATTTATGCTACATGTTCATGATGCTAGTTATGCAAATCACTATGATAAACATTGATCCATTATGACACCATGTTATGCAAGTTTGGTGTTTGATTATATGCAAGTTCATATATGACATGTTATGCAAGTTTGGTGTTTGATTATATGCAAGTTCATATATGACATGTTATGCAAGTTTGGTGTTTGATTATATGCAAGTTCATATATGACATGTTATGCAAGTTGGTGTTGGATTATATGCAAGTTCATATATGACATGTTATGCAAGTTTGGTGTTTGATTATATGCAAGTTCATATATGACATGTTATGCAAGTTTGGTGTTTGATTATATGCAAGTAACATGTGCAAGTTTACACCTTTGTATGATATGCATACATATGCAAGTTAACCCCTTTGTATGTCATACATACATATGCAAGTTTACCCCTTTGTATGACATAAGTAACTTATGCAAGTTACCCTCTTTATGACATATGTGATTCATGCAAGTTTGGGTTGATTATTTATGCTAGTTGGGTTTGATGCTATGGTCATATATGCAAGTTGACACCTTTAAAACCCATGTGATGCTAATGTTATGCTAAGTTGAACCCATTGTATTTGTGATGAATCTTCCCTTTTAAGTATGTCATGTTAGCGTCTTACGTGGGGAACGATGGGGTTAATATTCATGTTAACAAAATTGTGGTGAAATTGGTATGATGTTGCATACCATAAGTGGATGGACATAATTGAGTCAATTATGTACATCATTAAATTGGAATTAATTAGGGAAAATTAATTCAAAATATGGGGGTGATTAATTAGGTGTAATTAATCGACTAAGACACGAGGTTGGACCCTTTTGTAGCATAAGACTGCCCGAAACCGACCGGCAAATCTAGCGGCTACAAATGGTTGGCCCAATGTGAGAGGTCTTAGGCATGAACTAAATACGTGACAAGTGTAAAGACACGACGTTAGACTCTGTTATGGCGTAAGGCTGCCCGGACCCGACCGGCAAATCCAGCTGCCATAAAAGACAGTCTAATGTGAGAGGTCTTTACAAAGGTTACGTTCTTAATCAATTAAGAAACACTTAACCAGATAAGCATGTAGTGGGGCATGAGGGGTTAAGTGGGTGCCTTGGGTGGCATGTGGAAATCAAGTAAGTGCCTTGGGTGGCATGTGGAAATCTAGTGGGTTGCCTTGGGTGGCAATAGAAAATACGATTAGAATACTTAACCAAGTGGAAACATGTAATTAAACATGATTAAAGGGTTAAGTGGGATACACTAGAAAAGGGGACAAGCTTAGGTGGGTAGCTTGTGGGGGCCCATTTCAACCAGTAACCCATATGTATCTTATTGGGCTCGACCCATGTCGAGGACGGGACACGCGTACTGGGCTTGACTATAAGAGGCCAAAACGGGTTAGCGGTGGCAACGCAAGTCCAACGGGTTTCATATGCGTGTGTGGACCCGGGCTGGTAGGTAAGACATTGTTGCATCGTGTAGGTATAAGCCGTGCACCGTTGGTTGTATCGGGTTGCCACTTTGGGGAGTGATACACCCCACTGTGGGGCCAGCACGGGTATCTACGGTAGGGAGACGATCGGTTGGGGAGTAGTGGGTACACCTAGTGGAGATAGGGGCAGACGGCACCTATGTGGTCAGCTAGGGGTACACGAAACTACTAGTTATATTGTCTAAGTCCTTGGGTGGGATCAACCTTTAAGTTAGGAATGACTGGTGTGGTGCAGTGTAGTAATTACCCTTGGGTGGGTAGATGCGTCTTTACCGATATCTTAGTTCATCCTATGTCTAGTTGGCTGCTTAGTGTAGTCATTTATCCCCAGTCATTACCGTACCAAGTTTATATCATACCCTAATTACTTTAATGATTGTATTGTTAAAGTTATAGGACTCGCTCAGACTTATGTCTGACCCCGTTGTTTTTATCTTTCTCCCAACCCTTAGGTTCTCAGAGTGGGCCTAGCACTAGTGGGCTTTGATCAGATTGCTTTATCTATCTTTTGGAGCTTGGACCGTTGATGTAAAGCCCGTCTTATCTTTTCTATTATGGCTATTAGTATGTAGTGGGATTATGTACTTATGTTTTTAACGAGATGGATATTTTGTACTTGACTCTTGTTGGTTTTTGATATGTAACCAAACATGTTTACCTTCTGCTGCAATGAAATGATGTTTTAAATTTCAAGTATTACTTATATCTGTCTTGTTGTAATTTTTCTGTTCTATATTAACTTAAAATACTCCACCGAAGTTAAGGCATTCCCATAGTGAGTGATCTTAGCGGGTGTGGGGTGTTACACCAAACTAGAGGAGTAACATGGACATAAGTTTTATAACAACCCAGCAAAAAAATGTTACCTTGATTAGTTAACATGTCTCGGCCAAGCAACTTCTATATGTCAACAACATTCATCCAAAATTTCCAAAACACAATTTTTTCTATGAATACATGTATATCCAAAATTTCGATAATATGCAGTTACCATAAAATATGTCTGAAAACTGTTTTACAATTCAAAATGTAAAACGAACCAGTTGTTTGGATGCACGATCTTCTCGTATGTTTCATTTGTTGAAAACTGTTCCATACTACAAGGTGTAAAACGAGCTACAACTGGCCATGGAGTCTAAATTCTTTGTCTACTGAGCTGAGTAGTGGTTATCTTGTACTTGGTTTGTATTGCTATGTTAAGTGATGCTAGAAAAACATAGGTTAATTCAATTGTATTTGTTCTGTATATTTCTGAGAAATGTTGCTCAGTTCATCACCAATGTTTGATTCAGTTCTTCAGATTGCTTCCCACTAATGTAGACAGAAACATGTATACCCATTTATGCTTCTGTCTTGCAACATTTCCGGAAATCATAAAAAGAATTGATTTTAGCACTTTAGAGAAAAGATGATGTTTCAAGGATATATGATGAAGAGTTATGCACTTGAAAACAAGATTGTCCTTTAACTTGGAATTTCACTTCCCTTCCATGCTCAATGAAACAGAGCAGTTTCATATGTAAAAAAGTAACAACACAGCGGTGGAATGGAAAAAAGCGGTGGCAGCTGTGTTAAAATGTGGGGAAACATAGATGTTGCTGCATAGCATACCACTTTGAAAGCTGATATTACATTTAGCCAAAATAGCATGGATCTAAAGAGAATGGAATAAGCTTTGGGATAAAAGAAATTAAATCCAGTATTCTTTCTAAAGTTATTTACTTATAGAGGACTATCATATGCTGTTCGTGCCATTTTCTAGAAAAGTACTCAAGTCTGGTTTGTAAAATTTTCACTGTTTTTCCTGTTGGATGCATAACGGTTTCACAAGATTAACTGTGGAATTGACAGCAAGGAACACGTGTTAAATAATCAAACTATGAAAGATAATGCTTCATGGAAATGGTATGCGGCAGTAGGGTAACATGGTGCATGTTCAAAGGAAGCTGTGCAGACTTGAGTTCAATATCAAATAAAGAGATCTTATTGCTATTTCCTACCATTTTCACAAGAAAATTGATGTCCTTCGAACTGCCAGCTATTTGAGGACTGACTTACACATAGATTTCTACATGAACAAGGCTAGGAACGTCAATATTGTGTTTTGAAGTGCAGGAGGCACC
Organism: Allium sativum; assembly: GCA_030737875.1. Taxonomy (NCBI): domain Eukaryota; kingdom Viridiplantae; phylum Streptophyta; class Magnoliopsida; order Asparagales; family Amaryllidaceae; genus Allium; species Allium sativum. The sequence goes on from CM060916.1 coordinate 961,080,692, forward strand.
TGTAGTGGGAAGTTTGACCTTATCATGGGTCCTTGTTTTCTTAGTGTTTTCTACAACTTTTGTGTTGTATTTAGATTATTTATGTTGCATTTGTAATTAAGGTTAGAATGCTAATCTTACTATGTAATTTTCTATATGTTAAGAAAGCGTACAATTTTTTTTTTAAAAAAAAGAATGATCTTTTAGTAAAACCCAAACTCTCGGCTAGTTTGGCGACGCTTCGGCCTAGAGTTAAGAGTCACGTCAGCCGCGGGCACAGAGTTTTGGTCAGGGCGGAAGTAGAAGCTTGGGTGTTGGAGGGCTCGATTTTTTATTTTTTTATTTAGGTCTCAGATTTGTATTGGAAGGATAACAGAGACAGAGGGGACTGGTGGAGGTCGGAGGAGTGTCGGAGGTGGTGGTGGACAGTTGTATGTAGGCTTCAGTTCATTGGTTGGTGGTGGGTGAATGTTCAGATTGGTTTTTTTTTCACTCTCAATTTTGAACTTGGAAGAGAAGAGAGAAGAGGGGAGAGAAAGCGGGGGCAATGAGGGAAGGAGATTGATCAGAGACGTGAACAAGTGGTGGTGGCCAAGGTGCGGCGGTGAACGAAGATGGATGAAAGCATGTGGGAGGGAAGCCTTCAGTAGAAAAAGGGAGATGAAAAGTTTATTTGTTTTTTCTTTCTAAAGCTTTGTTTTTGTTTGTTTTTCCTCTGATTTGAATATTGAGCTTTGATTTTCCCTTTGCTGAATTGAAGAAGAAGACGTTGGAAAGGAGGAATGACGTCTAATAGGCCCAAAACTACACATATGTCCATTTATGTTTGTTTAATTAACAAGTGTAAATTATGTTTAATTAACAAGTGTAAATTAAAATTCCTCTTCTTTATATTTTACAAATTTATATTATTTATTTTAATGATAAGAGAAATTCTTGTAAATACACAGTACAAGAGGAATATAGATGAAATACGGGTTACGATATATAAACAAATATTGTCCGTTTCACGCGTTTTTCGCACTTGTAAAATGTGAATTCTAAATAAACGAACTCTTATTTTTACGAACTGAAAATTATTAGATCACTAATAATTAGATGTAAATCTTAATAAAAAGAAATTTTAAAGATTTAAATTTTTTAAATTTCCAATTCAAATTCAAATTTAGACCAAACTTGACCAAGACTGACTATTTACGATAAGTTCATTTTACAATAGCTTTGGTAAACCCTGCTATTCATTAATTCAATTTGTATTTTGACTCTAGTTTCTATATTATCAATTTAAAATTAAAATTTAAAATCTTTCAAATTTGTAAGTCGTTACACTCTCCCTTACTCAAGATTTTCATCCTAAAAAAGGAACAAGATAAAAAACCCAATAAAGATGAGATAAATAAATCCAACGAATAGTGCCTGGAATGAATAACTCCAAATTCGAAGCATGTATGCTCTCCTCTACCTCCTATGTACAATCTCGATAATCAGCACTCCACTTTGCCTTGACCAGTCTAACCAATTGCCTTCTAATCTGGTTCGTCCTCTATCAATAATAAGAAGTGTTTTCCTCTCATTGGTCAGATTGTGCTCTAGTCTCTAAACTCTCTAATGTAGTGGGTTGAACATAAGAAGAAGGATCATACAAATATTTGTGAAGGTGGGATACATGAAACTTGTTGTGCACCCCCGCATGTTTCTTTGGTAGCTTTACACGATAAGCTAAGGGATCGACTCTCTCAGAAATACAGAATGGGACAATGAATCTTGGAGCCAGCATCCCTCTGCGAGTAGAACAAATCATATTCTTCAGTGATAAGATCTTCAAAAAGACCTGATCGCCCGCTAGGGACTCCGGGCTTCTTCCCCCTCCTATTGGCATACTTCTTCTGAAGATCCTAGACCATCGTCATTTATTGGTAGTGTCTGCAACTTTCTGGGAGGCTTTCAATATCATATTTAGCCCAAGAACTAGTCGATCAAGATTTGATCTAGCTAGAAGGAATTCTGCATGGTCACCAAGCCTCAAATGGGGGCATCTTAATGCTTGGCTAAAATTCAAAGAATTGCTTCAAAGAATAGAATTTAAAGATTGAAACTTAAGATAATTTCAAATTCTATCTAATTTTTTCCTTATAACTATTATTATATGTTAATTCGATGAGATGGAGGTGATCGTCACAAGATCCTCCATAATCAAGGATATAGGCATGAAGGAGATCCTCAAAAATCTGATACAACCTCTCTGTCTGACCATTCGGTCTGCGGATAAGTAGTACTGTAGTTTAATGAGTGCCCAAAGGTTCCTGAATACCCTCCAAAATCCACTAGTAAAGATGTGACCTTGATCACAAACAATGCTAAGAATTCCATGCAATCTAGTGGTCTCTCTCATATATAACTCAGCCAATCTTAAAGTGGTACGATCAACTTTGATTGGAATGAAATTAGCTGATTTGGTCAATCTATCGCCTATCTCTCTTATGCACTCGTTGCCTTTCCTTGTACTCAGTTGATCGTCAATACAAATCCATTGAAACCTATCCCACTTTCAATTAGGGATCTTAAGAGTTTGTATCAATCCAGCTAACTTCTGATGGTTGGCCTTAATCTGTTGGCATGTCACACATCACCTAACATAACATCAAATACCATGCTTCATGCCGCTTCACAAATATAATTTCTTCATGTTTTGTAACATCTTCATTACACTTGGACGAATCAAGAGTTTGGATTAGGATTTTCTCTCAACTCTTCTTATCTCAAACCATCAATATAAAGGAAACAAATTTTGTTCCTAATCCTAAGGATTCCCTTTCTCGTTGATTGGTGCATCCCTCTCACAATGATCACCATTTCCTCTGATGCGAACATTATCTTTCGTAATCTTGATATTTGTGTCTTCGTCTTGTTTTGTTGTTATACGATCTATAAGAGGTAATGAAACCAAAATCTGACACGACATCTCTCTTTTTTACTTAATGCGTCGGCTACTACGTTCGCCTTCCCGGGAGTGTAATTAATATTAAGATCATATAAAGCGAGAAATTTGAGTCGTCTGACTTCTCTCTGATTTAGAACTTTCGAGAAGAATATACATTTGAGAGACTTCTGATCGGTAAATAACTCAAATTTGGTTCCTAGAAGATGATGTCTCCATAATTTCAAAGCGAACACCACAATAAGTAACTCCAAACCGTGAATCCCTCATTCCCATTTAGGACAGTAAGAACAAGAGTAAAAGTGAGACTCTTCTTCAATTCTTTAAATGTCGCCTCACACTTAGAGCTCCAGTCAAACTGGGTATTTTTCCGAGTCAAAGAAGTCAAAGGCATGGTAATTCGAGCAAAACTATATATGAATCTACAACAGTATCCGCGAGGCCTAAGAACCTACAGATATCAGTCACAGTTTTAAGCTTTGCCTAATCCTACAAATTAGAATAAGCAATTTAGATTTAACGAATGATAAAGTGATTTAAATATAAAGGAAGAAATAAATATGGCTTACATTCAATCTTTTTGCAATTATTCGTAGAGCTTTATAATTCCTCATGGAGGACTAGGGTTCCGCTCTCTACCCTCCTTTCCTTTCTGCTCTTTTCTTCTTACTTTCCCCGTCCTCTTCTCCCTTTCGACATCCTCCATCCTTCTTCATTCTCTCTCCTTAGCTTTTTTGTAACACCCCGCATTTTTAATAAAATTAAAAATATGCATATATGTATGAATATATGCATGAACATAAATTATACATTAAAAGAAAACGATTGGTTGCATGTTGCATGCACTAATTATGCATTGATAACAAAAAGAGGTAGTTTGTGTTTGCGAATTAATGCGACACATAAATTAAAGAAAATGGTAAATTAGCATGCAAGCGTTAAAACAGAATATATGTATGTATGTATGTATATGTATATATGTGTATATATATATATATATGTATATATATATATTTAGAGGAAAGTAACGCACACACAAATAAATGTAATGCATACAAAGAAAGAAGAAATAAAGAAATCAATGCATGCAAAATAATAAAGTCACATGCATAAGAACATTGAAGGGAGAATGTACATTTGATACATTAATGTTAAAATTGATTGCATGCATAGGAATGATCAATATTAATAAAATCGATTGCAATTAAAGGAAGGCATGCATAGTAATAAAGTTGCATGAAATATTTGCAATGCAAAGTTAGTGAATTAATTGAAATGTATAAAATTCATACATTGAGAAGAAGATAAAATGTACTAATAATGAAAATGTGTTAAATAAAGATAGCGCATGCATAAACATGCAATTCAAATTAAAATAATATATAAAAAGAGAAGGATAAATTAGAGAAAGTATAATGGGCAATCAATTAATTGATTTAATTGCATGAAAATAAGAAGACATGTGTATATATATACATGGCGATAAAAAAGTTGAACAAATGTGATGCATTAAATAGAAAGAAAATATTGCATTAAAATAATGCATGCAAGGAGGAAATTTTGGAAGAAGTTAAAAATAATAGAAAGAAGGTTAATGCATTAAATCAAGGAAGAAGTTTAAAAATTTAATGTGAAACGGGTTTAATTAGAAGCGGTTTCGTGTGAAAGCAGGTTTTATATGAAAGCAGCTTAATTAGGAAGAGTTTAATAAGAAGGGTATTTTAAAAAGAGAAAAGTTGGATATTAATTGATTTGAAAAAAATAAATATGGAACAAAGTAAAGAATTATTCGCATAGAAAAGTTTTATATACGATTAAGAGTTGAATGCGAATAAACATGATTTAAATTAAGGATTGCGCGCAAATAAAGAAGCATTCAGTGAATATGGATTGTTTTCTGGTCTAAATATGTTGTTGAACGCCTATAAATAAGACCCTAAACCTAGGCTTTTATTCATCTAAAAAAAATGGCGGCGACGGCGGAGTTCTGCTGCAACATAAATTGAATATCATATTCTTCTCCAAATCCAATTCAGTAAAGATTAAATACATTCAATGATTGCTACAACAACAAATCCAACGTGTTCTTCACAGTAATTTGGATCCATTTCCTTAGATCTATTCACTGCGAATTCTAAATATTTAATTAGAAATCATAATATGTATATAAAATTGGATATTGGATCTATGCCTAAACAAGTTCTATTATGACATAATTATCAGATCTGCCTTTATATGTTCATACCACCACCATGTTAAATCTTGTCATAATATATCTATTCAGCTTTATGCCTATTTCTGTCAGTTTATTATTGGTTCGTCATTATGCCAATTTTTCCTTCACTCTTTTCCCCTTTTATTTTTATAGCTAGGCCACCTTCGAGGCTAGGTCTAACACTGAAATATGCGAATGCGCGAAATTAGGAATCGTTTGGAAAAAAATATGATTTGAGCGTAAATTGGAACATATGTAAAAGATGATTTGGCATAAATTGGAACATATGTAAAATTTGATTTGGGCGTAGATTGGAACATATGCAAATATGAAATTTGGCATAAAATGGAACATGTGTAAATATTGGTTTGGGGCATAAATTGGAACATATGCAAATATGAAATTTGGCATAAATTGGAACATATGTAAAATATGATTTGGGATAAATTGGAACATATGTAAAGTATGATTTGGGTGTAGATTGGAACATATACTAATTTGAAATTTGGCATAAACTGGAACATGTGTAAATATTAGTTTGGGGCATAAATTGGAACATATGCAAATATGAAATTGGGCATAAATTGGAACATGTGTAATTATTGGTTTGGAGCATAAATTGGAACATATGTGAATATGAATTTTAGGCATACATTGGAAAATATGTGAATATGAATTTGGGTATAACTTGTATTGAAATATGCGAATAGGGACTTGGGGTATAAATTAGAAAATATGTGGATATAGGTTTGTGCATAATATATATATACACACACACACGCACACACATATATACGCACACACACCTTGATTTATGAATTGAGAAAAAGATCATATTGTGCACAATGAAATATGAATTAAAAAGGGGCATGAAAATCTATATTTGGAATAGGGAAATTTATTAATATGAATATGCTTAACGTAACGGAACCGTAGTAACGCTTAGACACGAGGTTAGATTTCACTTATGATATAAGTCTGCTCGGAGCCGCCCGACATATCCAACGACCACAAGTAGTTAATCTAATGTGAGGAACCTAATGTATAACAACACTATGACACGAGGTTAAGTCTAAACTTGTGGTTTAAGTCTGCCCGGAGCAGCCCGACATATCTAGCATCCACAAGTGGTTGACTTAATGTGAGAGGTCTGGGGCATTAACATGTATGAACAGAAAAGATAAGATGTTTAGGCTTGTTCTAGGGACAAGTGGAAATTATAACTTAGGTTATAATAAATGAAAAAGGGAATAGAATAACTTATGTAAGGGGATAAGCTGTATTTAATTGTAAATTAAGTTATTTATAAGAACAAGAATCTGCAATCAACAAATGAGGAAAACATAAGTTATATTTATAGGAAGAAAAACTTATTAGTGGACCTTAGTTAAGAGGACTAAGTTAATAAGTAAACAACGATAAGTTGTAGTGATGGTGTAAACTGAATTTATGATTAAATGAGAAAGGATGAGGAAAATTTGTGAAATGATATAAGTTATATTTAATCATAAATGATTAATGACATGCTAAATAGTAAACATGTAAAATGAGACATACTTAATTACACATTAAGTAAGAACATGTTATTGTAACTATGGAATCGAACGATGAAAATATAAAGGGATTATGGATTACAGACCTTGGGCCACAATCTAGAGAATAACATGTTGTGGGCTTAGTAATAAACTTAAAGGGGTTAAGTTATATAACCAAAATTAATAAGCAAGAGGAACTTGGTAACTTGATTAAGAATTCAATATGAATGGGGATAACCAAGTTAAAAGGAAACCTGATGAGGAAAAGCAAGCGCGTAATAGAATGATTAGACATAGGGTCTAATAACATATTAAAGTAAAGCGCTTGGATCAGTCCGCACGTCTAAGGGTGAATAACCCAATGGGGTAGACCATCGTGGTGTTATAAGGCACGAGGGGAGCGCACATTCATCTGATTATTCTATCGGCTCCGAAGGATTGGAAGGGGAAGCACGTGGCTTCCCGAGATCCGTAAGGTGCTCCTAGTAGTCCCCTATGCGGTAGCAGATGTTTAGGCTGTGCTCGCAGAGGTTGGGTCTGCGCGTAACTACTAGGTGGGTGGGCCTTGACCGCAAATGTAGCTTTGCAGTCAGAATGCTATGAAGCGGTGACACTAGGGTTATTCGGCGGTTGCCTCAACGGGGAGGCGAAGGGTCAGGATCAACAAGGATAGTAGATCGTCGGATACCCGTCATCGGCAGCTAGTGGGATACGAAAAGATTAAAGCTAAAATCAATAGACCATTCACCTTTCACTATTGGGGTACGGTTGTTAAGGGGAGACGCCAAATGGATGTTTAGATTGTTTTCTTTAGGGGCATTCGTTTAGCTCTTATACTCTTTACTAGTTGAGGGAGGGGTCGAGGTGGGGCCATAACCACCATGGAAAATAGACCCTAGGAATATCTGTATTTTGAGGCTCTTAAAGGCGGGCCTGTACAGGTATGGAAAAGCTCCCGACCAAGTTCTGTGTTTCTTGTTTAGCCCTGCCACGGAACTCGGTGCACATTAGAGGACGTGAATTTAAGGCATCGAGCTACAATTGATGACACGAATGTGGGATAGTTTAGATACATGCATATCAGCTCTCGGTGGTGTATCGTAGACTTGAAGGCATTACTCTGGTATGAAATCTGATTCGATAGATGGTGGCTGTGATGGCCCGCCCCGCACCAGCCGACATTTCCAAGGAAAGTGCGTTGTGCCAATGTCCAACTAGCACGGGACGGTCGCCAAAGAAAGGAAAGGGAAGGAAACTTAACAGTGGACTAACAAAGAACATATAGAATGTCTCACAGCGCATGGAATAAAATAAAATAATAACATACTTTGACATGAAAACAGGCGAGACAGTGCATAAGCTGAAAACTAAACATCATAGCAGTGGAAAATCCAAATACAGCTTATGTTCCACTTCATCATTATTACAATTTAAAAACTGTATCTAAAGCAAAAGAAAGGAAAGGTACACTACTAAAGCCTAAAGTAATGACCAACAACGACACAGGGAGAATATATAGAGAATAGTACGTGTAAGCCTCCTGCTCGTCTCCGGACAGCTACTCGTGCACAACCAGCTAACCTATCTCTAGTCTGCCCGTTTAAGAGCACCCAGAGTAATAAGAAGAGACATAAAACTCTGGGTCAGACAAAAGTCTGGTATGAGCGATAAGCAGCAAAAAAGAACAATAACAGGTATACTAAACCATACTTGAACTTGGACCTGCAACCAAAGAGTTAGCACAACATACCGTACAATACTCTAAGGTGCCACTAACATATGGTGTAAAGGATATGGGGGTGGCGGTGTGCATGTCATAGTGATAGCAAACAATCAAGCATAGCAACCATCCTCACATCTCTCACTCAGTGCGTAAAGCATACGATATCCACTGCTTTGATCACCCATATCCTTGCTATGATCACTCTGCCCCATGGAGTCATGGCAACTCCACTGCATAGATCCATAGCCACTAGTCCTTGTTATGTCCACTCTGCCCCATGAAGTCATAACGACTCCACTGCACTGGCTCATAGCCATGCTACGATCACTCTGCCCCCATGGAGTAATAACTACCCCACTGCACTGATACGTAGCCTAACATCCATCTTGGTAGTGAATCAAAGTTATGGACGTCGATAACCCCTTAGCACACGTCCCGCAGCAAAGTCCAACTCATGAAGTTCACTCATTGGTTCCCATCTGGATCCTGAGTTACAACTTCCCATTCGGACTACCTTTGCATCTCGGGTTTTTGTCTCCTCCGAATCGGTTCGGTTCTCCACTTCTCTTCGCTTCAGATCGTACTCCCGGTTCGGTTCGTGGTTCACGCCTCAAGTCCACGCTCTTTGGTTCGGATTGTGACACTCCACCCATGTCGGATCGGTTCGTGATTCCAACTCCCAGTCATGATCCTCCTTCCCTACACTGGCTCGTGACAATTCTCCAGGCTCGTGAGCCTTCAGTAGGCTCATGGTGCATCGGATCGGAGCTTCTGGTTCGTGGTTGGCACTTCAATTTGGGTCAGAGATCTTCAGATACGAGCAAATCGTGACTAGCGGTTCAGGTCGTGGAGCTATCCAGGTGGGCGAGTCAGTTCGTGTACTGTAATGCAAGCGGATCGGGGTCGTGGCCACCATTCACGATCGGTTGGGGTCGGGTAGGGGCGATCCGATCCGGTTCTAGGTCATTTCCTGCAACTTTTCCAGCGACTATTTTTACACCACACGATGGCATTTTCAGGCATTTTAACTGTTCTAAACAATCACCAAGCATACCATACAGTCATAGCCACATGTTGAATTGACCACAAACTCCAAAACCATAATTTGATATGTTAAAATGAATCAAACATACCCAAAAACCCATATTTTCCCCTTAGTCATGTTTAACAACAACTAATGATAGACTTAGCAAAACATAACCAAATTAGCCCAAATTTCTAACAGAGGCTTAAAATAATATTTAAGAATTTCTAAACATTTTTCCATATTTTTAACATGCATAATCTCGTTAATTAACACTAATCACCCTAATTAACTGTAATTAGTGTAAAAACAATGCTAATCACTCACCTTTGCCACAAATAAAACTTTCAGAACTGAAACTCCACTGATTTGGGCGGATACTGATGTTTAACAGCAGCTCCAACCTCGCTTTGGTGTTATTCCTCCTTAATTTGGTGTAGGTTAGGCTAATCCTTGATTAAACGGTGATTAGAGATGATTCTAGATGTTGGAGACCATTGTTATGGTCTCTATGATGTATGTGGCGGCTGGAAAGTGACTAAAAAGCGAAATCCCTAACCATAACAACCCTTAAACAACCCAAATCCCGAAATCCCCCACTGGGCCTAGCTGTTAATTACCCAATTAAGCCTGGTTAAGCTGTTTTCACCTTCTAAACTTAATTCAGCCATACCTCCCAAACGGTTAATGTGACCACTCTACGGAAAGGTAAACCATCATCCGGATCTAATAGATGTGGTTTCAGGTCAAAACTCCTTACCAATCAAAAGTTATGGCTGAAACAAGACCAGCCAGGGCAAAACGGTCATTTTAAAAATCGGCAAAAATCATGAACATGGGAAATGACTACAATAGTCGTTTCCCAAAGTTACATGACCATACGACTTGACATGAAAAAGAAATAAATATTCTACGATCCTCTGATTCGTAGAATGCGGTTCATTACATTCTCCCCCCTCCCCCTCTTTAGAAATTTCGCCCCCGAAATTCCTTAACCAAAACATACAAAGGTACCCTGCATGCCTATCAATCATTAATAAAACAACAAAGCATACAAAACGACACAACAAGCCTATCCTAGCATGCGGTTTACTAACAAGGGAGTACTATATCGATATAAAAACCTTACCAGGCAAAGAGTTCTGGATACTTCCTCCTTATGTTCTCCTCTGTTTCCCAAGTACAGTCTTCCTCATCGTCACCTCACTGGACTTTGACTAGTTTCACCGCCTTCCTTCGAAGTTGCTTCGTATCGTTCCCAACAATACGCATAGGCCTGCGGTTCCCAACCGCCTCGGGTTCAATCTCGATATCGTCCAATTGATCCGGTGAAATAGTCATATCAAGGTCGTGCACGAATTTTATTAACTTGGAAACATGAAATACGTTATAAACTTCTGCCATCTTCTCTGGTAATTCAACTTTATACGCCAAATTCCCAACTTGCTCAAGAACTAGGAATGGACTAACAAATCTTGATGTTAACTTGCCTCTCCTGCCAAATCGTATCACGCTCTTTAACGGATAAATCTTGACAAACACCAGGTCGCCAATGGAGAACTTTTAATCTCTTCTCCTCTTATCAGCATAACTCTTTTACCTATCTTGGACAGCCTTCATTCGTTGTCGGATAACTTTGATCTTATCTGAGGTTTCTCTTATCACATCTGGCCCAAGCACAAATTTCTTACCGGTTTCTAACCAACATGACGGTGAGTTGCACGGTCTTCTGTACAGAGCTTCAAATGAAGCCATACCAATATTGGATTGATAACTATTATTATATGCGAACTCCACTAGATGTAAATGGTCATCCCATGATCCACCAAAATCCAATATACAAGCTCTTAAGAGGTCTTCTAATATACGATTCACCCTCTCTGTCTGACCATCGGTTTGAGGATGATACGCGGTACTGAGATGTAATTCTGATCCTAACGCCTCTTGTAAGCTCTTCCAAAATCCACTAGTGAACAACGAATCTCGGTCACTCATAATGCCTTTGGGTATTCCATTAAATCTCACTACCCACTTCATATACAGTTCTGCTAACTTAGTTGCAGTTCTATTTGACTTGACGAGTATAAACTTTGCACTCTTGGTCAATCGGTCCACAATCACCCAAATGCTATCATGGCCCGATCTAGTTCTTGGTAACCCATCAATGAAATCCATTGAGACTTGTTCCCATTTCCATTCTAGAATTTCTAATGGCTGCAACAAACCACTAGGTTTCTTTTGCTCAGCTTTAACTAACTGGCAATTCATGCATTTGGATATAAACTTCCCAACGTCTCTTTTCATCCCTTCCCAGTAGTAGGTCTGCTTCATGTCTCGATACATTTTGTTACCACCGGGATGTATAGTCAGTTTTGAGTGATGACATTCTCTAAGCACTTCATCTCTTAATCCATTCACGTTGGTACAACCAGTCTTCATTCTTTCTAAGCCATCTATCTCGATCAAGCCCATACTTGTTCATCTTTTTGTCGATTCCCATCTCTAACTTTGAGATGATTTCCAATAGGTTAGGATCGTCCCTCAAGCTGGAACCATTCCACTCAATCAAAGTGGGTCTGATCGTCAAACTTGCTAACATTTCTGGATCCAATTCACACTTTGGTCTGAAATCATACCCATCGATATACTTTGGTTGCTTCCATTCCAGAAACATAGCCCCTAAACTGGCATGTCTCCTACTCAAGGCATTTGCTACTGCATTGCCTTTTCCTGGTGTATATGCGATATCAAAATCATATGAAGCCAAGAATTCTAACCATCTTTGTTGTCGGAGATTTAGATCCTTCTGAGAGAGAAGATACTTCAACGATTTATGATCGGTGAACAACTCGAATCTTTCTCCCAAGAGATAATGTCTCTATATCTTCAATGCGAACACGATCGCTGCCAATTCCAAATTATAGGTAGGATATCTTCTCTCATGCGGTTTCAGTTGCCGACTAGCATAAGCTACAAACCTACCTCCTTGCATCAATACAACACCTAGTCCGGTACCACATGCATCTGTATATACTTTCATCTCTTCATTCCCCTTAGGAATGACTAACATTGGTGCACATGTCAACTTTTCCTTTAGACTCTTGAATGCATTCTCGCACTCTTCGTCCCAGACGAAAGCTTGATTTTTCTTGGTCAACTGAGTCAATGGTGCTGCTATCTTGGAGAAGTCTTGGATAAACTTACGATAACATCCAGCTAATCCCAAGAAACTTCTTACATCTGTTGCATTCTTGTGCATTGACCAATCCTGTACCGTAGCCACCTTCGCAGGGTCCATGACAATACCATTCTCTGAAACAACATGGCCCAAGAAACTCACTTCCCTTCTCCAGAAGTGACACTTAGAAAACTTCGCTCTCAATTGGTGTTTTCTCAACACCTCCATCACTATCCTCAAATGTTCCTTGTGTTCTTCCTTTGTCCTTGAATAAACCAAGATATCGTCCACGAACACAAGAACAAACTTATTCAGTTGATCCCTGAATACCCTATTCATAAGATCCACAAAATATGTTGGTGCGTTGGTCAACCCGAATGGCATGACCAACCACTCATAGAATCCAGACGGTGTCCGAAAGGCCATTTTAGCTATACTCTCAGCATCCACTCTAAGCTGATGAAAACCTGTCGCGAGATCCAACTGGGAGAACACTCTCGCACCACTCAACTGATCAAACAAATCATCTATCCGCAGTAGAGGATACTTATTCTTCCTCGTCACCTTATTCAACTCGCGGTAGTCCACACACAAACGAAGGGAACCATCTGCCTTGGTAGCAAACACAACTGGTGCTCCCCACTTGGAGACACTTCTTCTGATAAATCCCTTCTTCAACAAATCGCTTACTTGCACTCCGAGCTCTCGCTGCTCTCTTGGTGCCATACGACGAAGTGGCATCACTATAGGTCTGGCATCTTTCCCTAAATCAATACGGAACTCAATCTCTCGGTGTGATGGAAGTCCGGTCACTTCCTCGAAGACATCCGGATACTGGCCAGCCACAGGCACATCTGACAACTCAACATGCGGGATGTCGAAGGAATTTAGAAAACTAGCCATTACCCCATCACTAGGTAGACCACCAAACACTACCCTCCGCCCATCATCCTCTCTAACTGTCACCAAAAGCCCTCACAGTCTACAACCACCCCATATCTTTGGAGCCAGTCGACTCCCAAAATAATGCCAAACCCAGTAAAGCCCAAAAAAAAAACAATCACAAACAACCATACATCCATGACTCGATAAGACCACATTACAGCAAATCATACTAAGGCTAGTCGAACCACCAATCGGGTTCGTCACAACTAAAGGTCTGTCGACTATCTCGGGTTCCAATCCCAACCTATCTACCAGGTCACTAGATATGAAGGAACGGGAAGCTCCGATATCAAACAATACTCTCGAACAGGAACATCATAAACAGAAAGCATACCTTGAATGACGATATTCTTTCCTTTCTCCGCCGCGGTTGGGGTATTCAACGAAGAAGGAACAACATTAATAGTATATGCTTTCACAATCTGCTTTGTTTAGGGGGTTGCGGACACTTATCCTTGTGATATCCCACTTGGCCACAGTTGAAGCACTTCCTTCCGCTTGCTTTGCTCGACATTATTTAGCATAATGGCCCTTCTTGCTACAACTAAAGCACTCAATATCTTTCTTGCTCTTTTTCAGACCATCCTTATCTTGGTTCTGACTCTGCTTCCTTTTATTCTGTGAATTATTCTTGCCTCCACCGCTTGCTTGTGGCTTTGGCCCCTCTGCAGATGCGACAACGACTTCAGTCTTGGGTTTACGATAAAGTCTCTCTAACCTCAATGCTTTCCCCACAATCGATTCAAACGTCTCATCGATATGGTTTATAAGCCTTTCCCCCAAGTACTGATCTAAGCCTGTTATAAATTTCTCATTCTTCTTCTCGGGAGTGCCGATAAGGGATAATCCATACTTGGATAAAGTATCGAACTCAGCAATATAGTCCGAGACTGCCCTACCATTCTGCTTAAGCTCCAAGAACTTCCTAAACAATTCTGATTTCTGAGCAGCTAGGATAAACTTATCGCTAAAGCGGGTCTTGAACTGATCCCAACTAACTTGATCCTCTGGAGTAGCTACCTTAATAGCATAACACCAATTCATCGCCCGTCCTTGCAGCTGACGGGATGCTGGCCTTCTCTTCATCGCATCCTCGATACCCAAGTCTTCGAAGATACGCTCACAGCTATCCAACCATTCCTCAACATCCGTAGCCGACTCTGTTTCGTGGAACGGTTTTCCACCAAGACTAGTGTAGTCCTTACAGAGCTTGGCGAAATCGGCCCTAGGCGCCTGCATCGCTGCACCACCACCATTTGCAGCGTTAGGAGCTGCCCTCTGAAAATCTCCAAGCATCTCTCTCATGAGGTCAGTGAACATCGTTCTCATATCAGGACCATTCCCATTATTAGCTCCTCTACCAGTACCCCTAGTATATCGGCTCATCGTTCAATCAGTAAGGTGAAAATGATTAACCATCTCTTCAGTGGTGCTAGTGCAATGCGACTTCATCCTTAAATATACTAATAGTATATATATATAGCTTTTTAAAACCAAAATATCCTAAATACGTGCTCTCATATACGTACTATCTCTCTTTGGTGTCTTTCCCTAGGTCAACTACGCAACCCAGAGCTCTAATACCAAATGTGACGGCCCGCCCCGCACCAGTCGACATTTCCAAGGAAAGTGCACTGTGCCAATTTCCAACTAGCACAGGACGGTCGCCAAAGAAAGGAAAGGGAAGGAAGCTTAACAGTGGACTAACAAAGAACCTGTAGAATGTCTCATAGCGCATGGAATAAAATATAATAATAACACACTTTGACATAAAAACAGGAGAGACAGTGCATAAGCTGAAAACTAAACGTCATAGCAGCGGAAAATCCAAATACAACTTATGTTCCACTTCATCATTATTACAATTTAAAAACTGTCTCTAAAGAAAAAGAAAGGAAAGGTACACTACTAATGCCCAAAGTAATGACCGACAACGACACAGGGAGAATATATAGAGAATAGTATGTGTAAGCCTCATGCTCGTCTCCGGACAGCTATTCGTGCACAACCAGCTAACCTGTCTCTAGTCTGCCTGTTTAAGAGCACCCAGAGTAATAAGAAGAGACATAAAACTCTAGGTCAGACAAAAGTCTGGTATGAGCGATAAGCAGCAAAATAGAACAATAACAGGTACACTAAAACCATACCTGAACCTACAATCAAAGAGTTAGCACAAGATACCGTACAATACTATAAGGTGCCACTAACATATGGTGTAAAGGATATGGGGGTGGGGGTTTGCATGTCATAGTGATGGCAAACAATCAAGCATAGCAACCATCCTCACATCTCTCACTCAGTGCGTAAAGCATACGATATCCACCGCTTTGATCACCCATATCCTTGCAATGATCACTCTGCCCCATGGAGTCATGGAAACTCCACTACACTGGCTCATAGCAATGCTACGATCACTCTGCCCCATGGAGTAATAACTACCCCACTGCACTGATACGTAGCCTAACATCCGTCTTGTTGGTGAATCAAAGTTATGGACGTCGATAACCCCTTAGCACACGTCCCCCAGCAAAGTCTAACTCATGAAGTTCACTCATTGGTTCCCATCCGGAACCTGAGTTACAACTTCCCATTCGGACTACCTTTGCATCTCGGGTTTTGGTCTCCTCCGGATTGGTCCGGTTCTCCACTTCTCTTCGCTTCAGATCGTACTCCCGGTTTGGTTCGTGGTTCACGCCTCAAGTCCATGCTCTTCGGTTCGGATCGTGACACTCCACCCATGTCGGATCGGTTCGTGAT
Organism: Allium sativum; assembly: GCA_030737875.1. Taxonomy (NCBI): domain Eukaryota; kingdom Viridiplantae; phylum Streptophyta; class Magnoliopsida; order Asparagales; family Amaryllidaceae; genus Allium; species Allium sativum. The sequence goes on from CM060916.1 coordinate 961,096,986, forward strand.
TCCAACTCCTAGTCATGATCCTCCTTCCCTATATTGGCTCGTGACAATGCTCCAGACTCGTGAGTCTTCAGTTGGCTCATGGTGCATCGGATCGGAGCTTCTGGTTCGTGGTTGGCACTTCAGTTCGGGTCAGAGATCTTCAGATGCGAGCGGATCGTGACTAGCGGTTCGGGTCGTGGAGCTATCCAGCTGGGCTAGCCGGTTCGTGTACTCTAATGCAAACGGATCGGGGTCATGGCCACCATCCACGATCGGTCGGGATCGGGTAGGGGCGATCCAATCCGATTCTGGGTCATTTCCTGCAACTTTTCCAGCGACTGTTTTTACGCCACACGACGGCGTTTTCGAGCATTCTAACTGTTTTGAACAATCACCAAGCATACCATACAGTCATATCAACATGTTGAATTGACCATAAACTCCAAAACCACAATTTAATATGTTAAAATGAATCAAACATACCCAAAAACCAATATTTTCCCCTTAGTCATGTTTAACAACAACTAATGATAGACTTAGCAAAACATAACCAAATTAGCCAAATTTCTAACAGGGGCTTAAAATAATATTTAAGAATTTCTAAACATTTTTCCAGATTTTTAACATGCATAATTTCGTTAATTAACACTAATCACCCTAATTAACTGTAATTAGTGTAAAAACAATGTTAATCACTCACCTTTGCCACAAATAAAACTTTCAGAACTGAAACTCCATTGATTTGGGCGAATACTGATGTCCAACAGCAGCTCCAACCTTGCTTTGGTGTTATTCCTCCTTAATTTGGTGTAGGTTTGGCTAATCCTTGATTAAACGGTGATTAGAGATGATTCTAGATGTTGGAGGCCATTGCTAGGGTTTCTATGATGTATGTGGCGGCTGGAAAGTGACTAAAAACCGAAATCCCTAACCCTAACAACCCTTAAATACCCCAAATCCCAAAAATTCCCCACTGGGCCTAGCTGTTAATTACCCAATTAAGCCCGGTTAAGCTGTTTTTCACCTTCTAAACCTTAATTCAGCCATATCTCTCAAACGGTAAGTCCGTTTGGTTAATGTGACCACTCTACGGAAAGGTAAACCATCATCCGGATCTAATGGAAGTGGTTTCAGGTCAAAATTCCTTCCCAATCAAAAGTTATGGCCGAAACAAGATCAGCCAGGGGCAAAACGGTCATTTAAAAATCGACATAAATCATGAACATGGATAATGACCCCATTAGTTGTTTCCCAAAGTTACATGACCATACGACTTCACATGAAAAAGAAATAAATATTCTACGATCCTCCGGTGCGTAGAATGCAAGTCGTTACAGTGGCAGTCCGTACGCGCGTAGTAATGATCGATATATGCGGAACGTAACATTGTTATGTAGAGATCCGTATGTCACTCCAACGTAGGATGAGGGACTGCGTTCACTTCTGTGGCATTACGGTGGAGACCGTGCAGGTGGGGTACCATAAGGTGTATCTTGATATTGAGAGGTAGCTACATACATATTGTATTAGGTAAATCCATTGGAAAGTGAATGGGTACGACGCGTGTATAAGCCTTGAGTGCTGTTAACCCAAGTAACCTAATAATTAAGAAAATGTAATGGAACGGTGTATGCAGGGATCATTTTGTTTTTGATATACTAGTATTGGTGCAGTGCAGAGAAACATATTTAAGAAACGCAATATATTTTGCTCAACTTATCTTGCTCGGTTCACACTTGTCCTTGTTATTGTTATCTTGTTCTTCCAGTTTTTATATACCTGCCATGATACTTTTATTTATTTATATTTAAAAGTAACTGGACTCGCCAGACTTTATGTATGACCGTTTTTGTTTCCTCTACTCTCTCTTCCATTCGCCCTAGGTTCTTAGGGTGGTAGTGCTTAGAGTTGGTTTGGATTCTTTCATCTCAGCTTGGATTTTGGATATTGATGTACCGCTTTGACTTCTTGTCAACTCTCTTATGGCTTCGCATGGGAAAAATGGTTTTTTGCTTTTATACTCTGATATTTTTGGCAAGACAGATTATTAATGTAATTGGTTACTTCAAACTTATGATGTTAACTCAACATTTGGGACCATGATGTTTTAATTTAAATAAAGTTTTTAATTCCGCTGCTGTTTTGCATGTCTGTCTTGTGATATTATGTTCTTATTTACTTATAACACTTCACAAAACTTAATGCATTATATATAGAGTGACATTAACGGACGTGGGGTATCACATTTGGTATCAGAGCATATGATTATAAGACCGGATAAAAAATGGTTTTCAAAATGGTGTAAAAAACAAAGTATTTTAAAATAGAAAGTCTGTTTTTGAAAAGCATATTTCCCAAAGCCATAAATATCTTCTTGATTCCCCACTTGATTTCTTTTCCTTTTTGTTGAAGGAACCATTTCTTCCCGAAAGGGTAACCCCATTTTGGCATGGTTCTGTAGGCAGGTTAAAACTACGGTACATGTCGAGGGGCAAAGAAGTGCCCAACCTTCATCTGTGGCCGCAATAGTTTCAACTGAGGCTTATTTTATCTTAAGCCTCGTAAGGATTTCCGTGCGATGGAGGCAGCTTTCAAGAGACTTGTTAGCATGTTGCATAAAGATGGTAAAAAAGAAAAATGAAAATCTTAAGAGAAGATGAATAAAAATGAAAATTTTCCAAGATAAGTTGAAAAAGAAAAATAAAGTTTTCTTATGCAAGCTGTATTTGGACAGGAAAATGGGGAATACTTGTAACGACCCAGATTTCTGGTCGATTAATTTTGAATATTTAATATTTATTTTAAATATTGATTTGAGAATATAAATGAATTTTTATATTTTGTTATCGATTTAAAAATCAAAATATGATTTATTTCAAATATATATAATTATCGAAATACGAAATTGAATTTATTTGAATTCAAAGTCAACACTGAATTAGAAACAGTTTAGATAATCAATTCAAACTCCTATTTGAATTAGAATAATAATAATAATTGATTTTAGAAGAATTAATTGTTTTGAATTTAATTTATATCAATTTAAATTTTTATCTTCTCCATATGATCGAACTGGACTTCGAGACTTGTCCTAATGTGTTCAGAATAGTGTTATAACCCTAGGAATGTCATTTGTTGGGTTCAGAAAGGAGTTCGGAATCTTGGGTATTTTAATTTAAAGGATACAGGTTCAAAAACAAATTAAAATAAAATAACTCATGGCCTTCTTCATTCTACCGTTCACTCATGAAAATAAAGCTATGTGTTCCTTTTCTCACCTCTAATTAAAACAAATCGTGGCTTGTTTATTTCCATCCGTTCCTTCATAAAATCACGAACTCCCTCACTTCTTTTTCCATTGATTCGAAGGAACCAAATTCATTTCTGAAAATGGCTTCTCTTCTCTAATGATTCTCAAATTCGATCAGTAATAAAGCAAATAAAATACGCTCCTTTCCTCAATCTAAATAAAAATCGAACGCTGTTTGATTCTGGTGAAGGATGGAACAAGGTACAGGTCACGATGGTTTCTAGAAGGGTGCGATAGGGAGTCGCGATGTAAAGAGAAGGAGTTTGTACAGCGATTGATTTAGGTGAGTGATTCATGATTTAGGGCAGTGCGGTGTTTCAGCGACGTTGAGGTGGGCGTTCGAAGTGAAGGAGCACGCTGTTGAATGGCTCGAAGGGGATTTGTGCGCTGTTCGATGTGTATTGGTTATTGAAAAGGAGATCACTATAGGCTTGAAGCAAAGGGCAATGTGAGTAAGAGCAGGTGAAATAGAGGACTACCAGAATTTACTGTAGCCGCGATTTAGGGTTACACGAAGGAAAAGGTGTTGAGCTGAAGAAGTAGCTCGCGTTCAGAAGGGAGGCAGTCGGGTTTATCTGATGGTAGTGTAGATGTCGTACTGACAACCAACAATCAAAACTAGCGATGATGGTGAAGTTGAGAAGGGGAAACTGAAGTCGTGATGGATATCGGAGCTGGAATGGTGAAAACCAAAGCACAGTGACAGTATACGTGTATCAGGGTCTAATTAGAGAAATCAAACTAGTATAAGGTGAACCCTTATTTAAAGTCGATTATTGTTTTTATTTATTTATTAGTATATCAATTAGAACTAAATAAGTATACTTTTAAGAGAAAAGCAAATGGCATTAACTTTTAATCAGAAATTTAGAAACTAAGAAGAGAAAGTTGTTTAGTAAATCATTATATATATAGTAAATGGGATGGGTGAAAAAGTAATTTCTTTTAGTATATCTTTAACATAAAATTAAATTCAATAGCTTATCTTTAAAATTCGGATTTTTCTTATGTTAGGATTAATCGAATGGGATCATTTGTGTGGGGTTCGGAGTCTCGAAAATCGCTGAAAAGAAATTGAAATTGGTACAAGTGCAAAATAAAAAAATCGGTGAGTAAATCTCACTCGCTAATTTATTTTTAGCATTTAAAAATAAAGTGTTGATTGTTTGTATGCATTGAAATATTATTGTGGCTATAAGATATTTATTAGTTATTTAGGCTTGGCTATTATATATATATATATATATATATATATTGGTTTGTTGGTTGGATTCCAGCAGTATCATTAGCGGATGCCCGCGGTACCATTAGCGGATGATTTCCCTATGCGCCCGACAAATATATATATATTAGTGGATAACCTTCATACTGCGATATCCTGCCTCGAAGCAGGATGGTATTATTTATGTTGGCTAACATTTGTGGATGCAGGAAAACAGGTTGGAGGGATTCGACTGGATTCCTCAAAATTTATTACTGTTTGTTTGCATGTATACTATCATATATGATGTGTTAGAAAACCTGTAATTAATAATGGGATGTTACGTGTGTTTAAATACCACTGGGCCTAAATGTTGATATTTAAAAAATATCGTGAAAATGATATTTGAGATTTAAAAGGAAAATTCTATTTTTCTAAAATAGAATTTGAAATTCGAATAGAATAGAAATATTAACTTGTTTTAAATAATAAAAAAAAGTAGTTCATTTATAAACGAAGTTTATAAATTAAGTGAAATGAATTATCATTGGGTAACTCAGGAAATATAAATACAAGTGTTAATTTGAAAAGGGAAATTTATTTTTACAAAATAGAAATATTTATTTCAAATGTAATTTGAAATCGAGACTTGTTTAAATATATAAACAAGTAAAATAAATGGGGTTTGTAAATAAAAAGGAAAAATCATAAATTGGATAACATGAATATGAAACCTGAGTTTGAAAAGTGGGATTGGATTGGTTTATAAGTAAGTTAAAATATATTTGAACATGTCATATTCAAATATGAAAGCGAAATAGGCAAAAGAGTTGATTAACGAATTAATTAACGAGCTGAGTTAAAACAAGTGTGTTAAGTGGGAATGAATTAGAATGATTAGATATATGTTAAGCAGGTATAGAAATGAAGAAATGGAAGAATATAAATATAATGCTCGATAAAAAGGTACGTATTTAAATTGAATATGAGATTTTATGCGCCGTATCGGCTAGCCGCTTGGCTGTTTCTTTTTCTTTTTGAATGGAGAGGCCTATGGGGCAAGGTTTGACTTTTTCCAGTAACCCCGTACAAAGGAGGTTATTGCAAATTTTTCTGGAAATTTAAGGAGTTAGAATATTTTTAAGAAGATTTGATAAACTAGAAATCGATATATCGATATATATAGAATTCGATAATAAAACGAACTTAAAATTGAATATTATAAACGAAAAGGAATTTTATAAATAAAATCCTGGGATATATATGTTTTAAAGTGAATGATGATTTAAAAGCAAATGATTTTCAGATTTAAAATAATCGTGTTGATAAGAAGTTAATCAAGTGGAGTTAAAGAAATGGAGTTAAGCAGAATTAGAAACTGACTGGAAATTAGTTAAGTTAAATGACTTTTTGAGTATCGATCTGATGTTAGTTTCGGCCTTTGGGGTTTATACTAAGGAAGTTATTCTCTTACTAGTTTACAGTTAGAGTCTGATAGATGCGGAAGAATAGTGATATGTAAATATGCAATGGGAATGTTTTCTAGTGTTAATAACATATATTTTCTAAACATAGAAAATAAGGAAATATGAATATATATATATATACATGTTTGATGATTTGATCGATAATTCCATTTGGAAATAAGATCATTGTGTGTATACGAACATTTTCCATTTGATAGTTAAATGACCAACTATCAAAGTTTTTGTCCATTTTAACGTTGCTAGTATGGAGAGACCGGTTGGATTATTATCCGAAGAACCAACCCGTATTGGCATAAGCGTCGCAAACCAAGTATGCTGAATATATTGAAGACGGAGTAAAGTGCAAGGGCTGTTGTATAAGTCCTAGGTAGTGATTGCCTAGGATGGATGTACGGAATAGTGCCTTCGGTTTCGTTCCATCCCATAACGAACGTGTATGGATGAATGTCTGACAGAATATTTCCAATGATCGCATTTTGGACTGTACAAATATATATGGTGGCAACGGATTTATTCCCTTAGCATAATATCCAGAATATATTTGTGCAAATCAATTAATGATTAACGAATCTGACAATGTGGCATTCAAAGTGATTGTGTTATCAATGAATGGCAAGTAAGCGTAGCCTCAGGCCTCAACAGCCAGGAAATAACAAAAATCGGGCCGGCAGCATGGTATGTGGGTAGCTTCCATTAGGATGTATCATCACCTATCTAGAGATTCATTTATTTCCTTATTCTATTCAGTGTTGTCCCATTTGGGAAACGGTTGCTGATCCCAACCGTTGGTGATATACATTCGATACACTCAAGCGAAATGAGTGGTCGGTCATGTGTGGCCGGGTTGCAAGATGTTTTTGTTGAACCCTGTGTATTCTCCTCTAGAGATACACTATCGGAAGGTGGTTTCATACCTTGTCATAGTTGGAAATTCATTACCCAATAAGTGCTTGCAGTTTTGATTGTATATTATATATGTGGAACGTGAGATGCAAGTGTTCCACTGGATTGTTATTTATTTGATTTAGACACTACTATAATATCAAAAGAGTTTGATATAAAGATTATTTTGGATTCTCATAAGGGAAAAACCCGTTCCGTGTTATACGGCGTGGTCTTATGAGATATTGTTTAGTTTCTCAAACTGTTTTAAATTGTTTACTCATACCAGTCCCATGATTGACCCGGAGTTTATTTTGTTTTGTTGTACCTAAACTCTTGGATGCTTAAATTTGTACGGGCAGTCAAGTAGTTCAGGATTTTACATATTTATCTGAAGGAGCTTAGAGCAGGAGGCTTCAGTATTAGTTATATAGAGTTTTGTTCCGCTGTGTTGTAAGTACTGTACTGTGATAATGATATGTGTATACTGTACAAATTTTGTATTTCAAAAGTTATGATATATTATATTTTATTCCGCTACGATGTGAGATTCTGTGTTGTTGTTTCTGTTCTTCTTCTACCTTTTCTTCTAAAAAAATGATTCGTATTTTTGTGATATTTGGGTCGGATGTATGATGTATGTAGTCAACTCTGATATTACGGATTTGTGGTTCATTACAGTTGGTATCAGAGCTTAGGTTGAGCGAATACCTAGGCTGTGGTGTTTTGCTCATTAGAGATAGGGTCAGTAGTACCCTAGAATGAGTTGAGTGTATATATACATGAACGCGTATTTGTTAATTAATATAAAAGTTATTTTGTATTATGTTGGCTTGTCTGTTGAGTGGTTTATGAATTCTGATCGAATCATGGGACACCATGAAGTCTATAGGAATTTCTAAACACTTGAATAGAAAATTCGACGTGATATTGTTTTAAAGTGGGTAAATGAAATAACTTTACCCAAAAATTCTATTTTTGATAGAAAAAGAATAATTTTCTGAAATTATTATAATATATGGATGTGTTGAATGTTAACATTATAATCAAATTAGATTACAAAATTGGAATGGTTATATATAACCAAATAAAATTTGTATATAAAAGAAATATACAAGTGAAACAAATTAAAATTCGATTCAGAACTAAAATTTGGAATTTAATCCTGGGAAGTTGGAAAATATTTTATGAAGTAAATATATTGATTGTTCAAATAAAAAGAATGTAAACCAAAAGTTTTGGTAGAACTGAAATTTGTTGACTTATGAAATATTGAATTTCAACATAAGTGAGTTTTGAAAAGTAGTGGGTTTGTAACATTTTTCCTACCTTACTAATTTCGGGGACGAAATTCTTTTAAGAGGGGAAGAATGTAACGACCCGATTTCTGATCGATTAATTTTGAATATTTAATATTTATTTTAAATATTGATTTGAGAATATAAATGAATTTTTATATTTTGTTATCGATTGAAAAATCGAAATATGATTTATTTCGAATATATATAATTATCGAAATACAAAATTGAATTTATTTAAATTCAAAGTCAACACTGAATTGGAAACAGTTCAGATAATCAATTCAAACTCCTATTTGAATTAGAATAATAATATTAATTGATTTTCGAAGAATTAATTGTTTTGAATTTAATTTGTATTAATTTAAATTTTTATCTTCTCCATATGATCGAACTGGACTTCGAGACTTGTCCCAATGTTTTTAGAATTGTGTTATAACCCTAGGAATGTCATTTGTTGGGTTCAGAAAGGAGTTCGGAATCATGGGTATTTTAATTTATAGGACATAGGTTCAAAAAGAAATTAAAATAAAATAACTCATGGCCTTCTTCATTCCACCGTTCACTCATGAAAATAAAGCTATGTGTTCCTTTTCTTACCTCTAATTTAAACAAATCGTGGCTTCTTTATTTCCATCCGTTCCTTAATAAAGTCACGAACTCCCTCACTTCTTTTTCCAAGATTCGAAGGAACCAAATTCATTTCTGAAAATGGCCGCTCTTCTTTAATGATTCTCAAATTCGATCAGTAATAAAGCAAACAAAATCCGCTCCTTTCCTCAATCTAAATAGAAATCGAACGCCGTTGGGTTCTGGTGAAGGATGGAGCGAGGTACAGGTCGCGATGGTTTCTGGAAGGGTGCGATAGGGAGTCGCGATGTAAAGAGAAGGAGTTTGTACAGCGATTGATTTAGGTGTGTGATTCATGATTTAGGGCAGTGCGGTGCTTCAGCGATGTTGAGGTGGGCGTTCGAAGTGGAGGAGCACGCTGTTGAATGACACGAAGGAGATCTGTGTGCTGTTCGATGTGTATTGGTTAATGAAAGGGAGATCGCTATAGGCTTGAAGTAAAGGGCGATGGGAGTAAGAGCAGGTGAAATAGAGGACTACCGAAAGTTATTGTAGCCGTGATTTAGGGTTACACGATGGAAAAGGTGTCGGGCTGAAGAAGTAGCTCGCGTTCAGAAGGAAGGCAGTCGGGTTTATCTAATGGTAGTGTAGATGTCGTACTGACAACCAACAATCAAAACTGGCGATGGTGGTGAAGTTGAGAAGGGGAAACTGAAGTCGTGATGGATATCGGAGCTGGAATGGTGAAAACCAAAGCACAGTGACAATATACGTGTATCAGGGTCTAATTAGAGAAATCAAACTTGTATAAGGTAAACCCTTATTTAAAGTCGATTATTGTTTTTATTTATTTATTAGTATATCGGTTAGAACTAAATAAGTATACTGCAAAGAGAAAAGGAAATGGCATTAACTTTTAATTGGAAATTTAGAAACTAAGAAGAGAAAGTTGTTTAGTAAATCATTATATATATAGTAAATGGGATGGGTGAAAAAGTAATTTCTTTTAGTATATCTTTAACATAAAAATTTTCTAAGAAATTCAATAGCTTATCTTTAAAATTCGGATTTTTCTTATGTTAGGATTAATCAAATGGGATCATTTGTGTGGGGTTCGAAGTCTCGAAAATCGCTGAAAAGAAAATGAAATTGGTACAAGTGCAAAATAAAAAAATCGGTGAGTAAATCTCACTCGCTAATTTATTTTTAGCATTTAAAAATAAAGTGTTGATTGTTTGTATGCATTGAAATATTATTGTGGCTATAAGATATTTATTAGTTATTTAGGCTTGGCTATTATATATATATATATATATATATATATATATTGGTTTGTTGGTTGGATTCCAGCAGTATCATTAGCGGATGCCCGCGGTACCATTAGCGGATGATTTCCCTATGCGCCCGAAAAATATATATATATATTAGTGGATAACCTTCATACTGCGATATCCTGCCTCGAAGCAGGATGGTATTATTTATGTTGGCTAACATTTGTGGATGCAGGAAAACAGGTTGGAGGGATTCGACTGGATTCCTCAAAATTTATTACTGTTTGTTTGCATGTATACTATCATATATGATGTGTTAGAAAACCTGTAATTAATAATGGGATGTTACGTGTGTTTAAATACCACTGGGCCTAAATGTTGATATTTAAAAAATATCGTGAAAAGGATATTTGAGATTTAAAAGGAAAATTCTATTTTTCTAAAATAGAATTTGAAATTCGAATAGAATAGAAATATTAACTTGTTTTAAATAATAAAAACAAGTAGTTCATTTATAAACGAAGTTTATAAATTAAGTGAAATGAATTATCATTGGGTAACTCAGGAAATATAAATACAAGTGTTAATTTGAAAAGGGAAATTTATTTTTACAAAGTAGAAATATTTATTTCAAATGTAATTTGAAATCGAGACTTGTTTAAATATATAAACAAGTAAAATAAATGGGGTTTGTAAATAAAAAGGAAAAATCATAAATTGGATAACATGAATATGAAACCTGAGTTTGAAAAGTGGGATTGGATTGGTTTATAAGTAAGTTAAAATATATTTGAACATGTCATATTCAAGTATGAAAGCGAAATAGGAAAAAGAGTTGATTAACGAATTAATTAACGAGCTGAGTTAAAACAAGTGTGTTAAGTGGGAATGAATTAGAATGATTAGATATATGTTTAGCAGGTACATAAATTAAGTAATGGAAGAGTATAAATATAATGCTCGACAAAAAGGTACGTATTTAAATTGAATATGAGAACCGTATCGGCTAGCCGCTTGGATGTTTCTTTTTCTTTTTGAATGGAGAGGCCTATGTGGCAAGGTTTGACTTTTTTTGGTAACCCCGTACAAAGGAGGTTATGGCGAATTTTTCCGGAAATTTAAGGAGTTAGAATATTTTTAAGAAGATTTGATAAACTAGAAATCGATATATATAGAATTCGATAATAAAACTAACTTAAAATAGAATATTATAAATGAAAAGGAATTTTATAAATAAAATCCTGCGAGATGTACGTTTTAAAGTGAACGATGATTTAAAAGCAAATGATTTGCAGATTTAAAATTATCGTGTTGATAAGAAGTTAATCAAATGGAGTTAAAGAAATAGAGTTAGGCAAAATTAGAAATTAACTGAAAATTAGTTGAGTTGAACGACTTTTTGAGTATCGATCTGATGTTGGTTTCGGCCTTCGGGGTTTATACTTAGGAATTTGTTCTCTTACTAGTTTACAGTTGGAGTCTGATAGATGTGGAAGAATAGTGATATGTAAATATGCAATGGGAATGTTTTCCAGTGTTAATAACATATATTTTCTAAACATAGAAAATAAGGAAATATGAATACATACATACATACATATATATATATATGTTTGATGATTTGATCGATAATTCCATTTGGAAATAAGATTGTTGTGTATACACGGATATTTTTCATTTGATTGTTAAATCACCGACTATCAAAGTTCTTGACCATTTTAACGTTGTTAATATGGAGAGACCGGTTGGATTATTATCCGAAGAACCACTCTGTATTGGCATAAGCGTTGCAAACCAAGTATGCTGAATATATTGAAGACGGAGTAAAGTGCAAGGGCTGTTGCATAAGTCCTAGGTAGAGATTGCCTAGAATGGATGTACGGAATAGTGCCTTCGGTTTCGTTCCGTCCCAAAACGAACGTGTATGGACGAATGTCTGACATAATATTTCCATTGATCGCATTCTGGACTGTACAAATATATATGGTGGCAACGGATTTATTCCCTTAGCATAATATCCAGAATATATTTGTGCAAATCAATTAATGATTAACGGATCTGAGAATGTGGCATTTATCAACGAATGGCAAGTAAGCGTAGCCTCAGGCCTCAACAACCGGTAAATGACAAAAATCGGGCAGGAAGCATGGATATGTGGGTAGCTTCCATTAGGATGTATCATCACCTATCTAGTGATTCATTTAATTCCTTATTGTATTCGATGCTGTCCTATTCGGGAAACAGTTGTTGATCCCAATCGTTGGTGATATACATTCGATACACTCAAGCGAAACGAGTGGTCGGTCATGTGTGGCCGGGTTGCAAGATGTTCTTGTTAAACCCAGTGTATTCTCCTCTAGAGATACACTATCAGAAGGTGGTTCCATACCTTGTCATAGTTGGAAATTCATTACCCAATAAGTGCTTGCGGTTTTGATTGTATATTATATATGTGGAACGTGAGATGCAAGCGTTCCACTAGATTGTTGTTTATTTGATTTAGACACTATTATAATATCAAAAGAGTTTGATATAGAGATTATTTTGGATTCTCATAAGGGAAAAACCCGTTCCGTGTTATACGGCGTGGTCTTATGAGATATCGTTTAGTTTCACAAACTGTTTTAAATTATTTACTCATACCAGTCCCATGACTGACCCGGAGTTTATTTTGTTTTACCTAAACTCTTGTGTGCCCAAATTTGTACGGGCATTCAAGTAGTTCAGGATTTTACAGATTTATCTGAAGGAGCTTGGAGCATGAGGCTTTAGTATTAGTTATATAGATTTTTGTTCCGCTGTGTTGTAAGTACTGTACTCTGATAATGATATGTGTATACAGTACAAATTTTGTATTTCAAAAGTTATGATATATTATATTTTGTTCCGCTGCGATGTGAGATTCTGTGTTGTTGTTTCTGTTCTTCTTCTACCTTTTCTTCTAAAAAAATGATTCGAATTTTTGTGATATTTGGGTTGGATGTATGATGTATGTAGTCTACTCTGATATTACGGATTTGCGGTTCGTTACAATACTTATATAGTAGTTATATAAAAATCAAGTACAAATAAAAAAGGTACAGAAAAGAAAAACGAAGAACGTGAATTTTTCCGTTTTATACCATTCGTAACATAAGAAATCGGATTTAGAAAAATAGATTTTTTTACAATTCAAAATTTGAAGATGGTTGGTAGGATTTTGGATGCAACAATTGGATGAATTAAGCTCTTATTCAATAAGGGTGTGGAAAAATTTGGATGAAAAAGTGTTTTGATTTTCAGGTGAACAGAACTTGAATTAGCGGAGTTAATGAATGGTATGATCCTCTTCCCCATGCTATCTAGGCTAAATGACTTGGATTTGGCATGAGAGAAGGAGCTAGTGCTATTCAGCTAAGTAAAACATCGGAGAATCCGACAATTAATATACTGGGGAAGAAACCCAAGATCTCAATAAGCAGAGCGTGAATAATCAATCTCATTAACATTCATGTATAACTGCCAGTATATTTAGGATCTAAGCATCATGTTTTAAAAGAAATTTTTGAAAAAGTTTGCATACATATAGGAGGTACCGCTTGGGCATACATGTATTACTATGATGCACTTTGCACATGTGCACAATGTTTGCAGAAATTGGATGCACACATGATGGATGTATATTATGCGAGAGGTTATTCGATTTTACTCTTATCAAATTTCGGGGATGAAATTCCCTAAGGGTGGGAAGAATGTAACACCCCGCATTTTTAATGAAATTAAAAATGTGCATATATGTATGAATATATGCATGAACATAAATTATACATTAAAAGAAAAAGATTAGTTGCATGTTGCATGCACTAATTATGCATTGATAACAAAAAGAGGTAGTTTGTGTGTGCGAATTAATGCGACACATAAATTAAAAAAATGGTTAATTAGCTTGCAAGCGTTAAAATAATATATATATGTATATATATAAATTTAGAGAAAAGTAATGCACACACAAATAAATATAATGCATACAAAGAAAGAAGAAGTAAAAGAAATCAATGCATGCAAAATAATAAAGTCGCATGCATAAGAACATTGAAGAGAGAATATACATTTGATAGATTAATGTAAAAATTGATTGCATGCATAGGAATGGTTAATATTAATATAATCGATTGCAATTAAAGGAAGGCATGCATAGTAATAAAATTGCATGAAATATTTGCAATACAATGTTAATGAATTAATTGAAATGTATGAAATACATACATTGAGAAGAAGATAAAATATATTAATAACGAAAATGTGTTAAATAAAGATAGCGCATGCATAAACATGCAATTCAAATTAAAAATGACATATAAAAGAGAAGGATAAATTAGAGAAAGTATAATGGGAAATCTGTTAATTGATTTAATTGCATGAAAATAAGAAGAGATGTGTATATATATGCATATATATACATGGCGATAAAAAGTTAAACAAATGCGATGCATTAAATAGAAAGAAAATATTGCATTAAAATAATGCATGCAAGAAGGAAATTTTGGAGGAAGTTAAAAATAATAGAAAGAAGGTTAATGCATTAAATCAAGGAAGAAGTTTAAAGATTTAATGTGAAAGGGGTTTAATTAGAAGCGGTTTAGTGTGAAAGCAGGATTTATATGAAAGTAGCATAATTAGGAAGAGTTTAATAGGAAGGGTGTTTTAAAAAGAGAAAAGCTGGATATTAATTGATTTGAGAAAATTAAATATGGAACAAAGTAAAGAATTATTCACATAGAAAAGTTTTATGTACGCATAAGAGTTGAATGCGAATAAACATGATTTAAATTAAGGATTGCGCGCAAATAAAGAAGCATTCGGTGAATATGGACTGTTTTCTGGTCTAAATACGTTGTCGAACGCCAATAAATAAAACCCTAAACCTAGGCTTTTATTCATCTGAAAAAAATGGTGGCGATGGCGAAGCTCTGCTGCAACGTAAATTTAATATCCTATTCTTCACCAAATCTAATTTAGCAAAGATTAAAAACATTCAACGATTGCTACAACAACAAAACCAACGTGTTCTTCACAGTAATTTGGATCCATTTCCTTAGATTTATTCATTGTGAGTCCATGTTATTTTTAGATCTAAATGTTTAATTAGAAATCACGATATGTATATAAAATTGGATATTGGATCTATGCCTAAACAAGTTCTATTATGACATAATTATCAGATTTGTCTTTATATGGTCATACCACCACCATGTTAAATCTTGTCATAATATATCTATTCAGCTTTATGCCTATTTCTATCAGTTTATTATTGATTCGTCATTATGCCAGTTTTTCTTTCCCACTTTCCCCTTTTTATTTTTATAGCCAGGCTACCTTCGAGCCTAGGCCTAACGCTGAAATATGCGAATGCGCGAAATTGAGAATCGTTTGGAAAAAAATATGATTTGGGCGTAAATTAGAACATATGTAAAATATGATTTGGCATAAATTGGAACATATGTAAAATATGATTTGGGCATAGATCGGAACATATGCAAATATGAAATTTGGCATAAATTGGAATATGTGTAAATATTGGTTTGGGAATAAACTGGAACATATGCAATTATGAAATATGGCATAGAATGGAACATATGTAAAATTTGATTTGGCATAAATTGGAACATATGTAAAATATGATTTGGACGTCGATTGGAACATATGCAAATATGAAATTTGGCATAAATTGGAACATGTGTAAAAATTGGTTTGGGGCATAAATTGGAACATATGCAAATATGAAATTGGGCATAAATTGGAACACGCGTAAATATTTATTTGGGGCATAAATTGGAACATATGTGAATATGAATTTTAGCCATACATTGGAAAATATGTGAATATGAATTTGGGTATAACTTATATTGAAATATGTGAATAGGGACTTGGGGTATAAATTAGAAAATACGTGGATATGGGTTTGTGCACAATATATATATATATATATACATACATACATATACATATATATATATATATACACACACACACCCTGATTTATGACTTAAGAAAAAGATCATGTTGTGCACAATGAAATATGAATTAAAAAGGGGCATGAAAATCTATATTTGGAATAGGGAAATTTATTAATATGAATATGCCTAAAGTAATGTAATCGTAGTAACACTTAGACATGATGTTAGATTTCACTTGTGGTATAAGTCTGCCCAGAGCCACCCGACATATCCAACGACCACGAGTGGTTAATCTAATGTGAGGGGTCTAATGCATAACAGCACTATGACACGAGGTTAATTAAGTCTAAAATTGTGGTTTAAGTCTGCCCGGAGCCGCCAGACATATCCAGCATCCACAAGTGGTTGACTTAATGTGAGAGTTCTGGGAAAAGATAAGATGTTTAGGCTTGTTCTAGGGGAAAATGGAAATTATAACTTAGGTTATAATAAATGAAAAAGGGAATAGAATAACTTATGTAAGGGGATAAGCTGTACTTAATTGTAAATTAAGTTATTTATAAGAACAAGAATTTGCAATCTACAGATGAGGACAACATAAGTTATATTTATTGGAAGAAAAACTTATTAGTGGACCTTAGTTAAGAAACTAAGTTAATAAGTAAACAACGATAAGTTGTAGTGACGGTGTAAACTGAACTTATGATTAAATGAGAAAGGATGAGGAAAACTTGCGAAATGATATAAGTTATATTTAATCATATATGATTAATGACATGCTAAAAAGGAAATATGTAAAATGAGACATACTTAATTACACATTAAGTAAGAACATGTTGTTATAACTCTGGAATCGAACGATGAAAATATAAAGGGATTGCAGATTACAAACCTTGGGCCACAATCTAGAGAATAACATGTTGTGGGCTTATTAATAAACTTAAAGGGGTTAAGTTATATAACTAAAATTAATAAGCAAGAGGAACTTGGTAACTTGATTAAGAATTCAATATGAATGGAGATAACCAAGTTAAAAGGAAACCTGATGAGGAAAAACAAGCGCGTAGTAGAATGATTAGACAAAGGGTCTAATAACATATTAAAGTAAAGCGCTTGGACCAGTCTACATGTTTGAGGGTGAATAATCCAATGGGGTAGAACATCGTGGTGTTATAAGGCACGAGGGGAGCACACATTCATCTGATTATTCTGCCAGTTCCGAAGGACTGGAAGGGGAAGCACGCGGCTTCCCGAGATACGTAAGGTGCTCCTAGTAGTCCTCTGTGCG
Organism: Allium sativum; assembly: GCA_030737875.1. Taxonomy (NCBI): domain Eukaryota; kingdom Viridiplantae; phylum Streptophyta; class Magnoliopsida; order Asparagales; family Amaryllidaceae; genus Allium; species Allium sativum. The sequence continues at coordinate 961,114,208 of CM060916.1, forward strand.
GTATAAGATGTTTAGGCTTTGCTCGCAGAGGTTGGGTCTGTGCGTAACTACTAGGTGGGTGGGCCTTGACTGCAAATTTCTAGTTGCTGATTTGCAGCCGAACTGAGCTTTTTCAACTCTCTGCATTCTTCAATCCTCTGATTCTCAATTCGTCCACTGCTAACTGGTAAGGTTGTGGTAAGAGATACACCAGCTTGGCATAATAACCGATAATTACCAATCATTATATTGTCGTTGTGTTCTTTGGCTTGGGGCTCTCTTCTTGTATTGGTTACGTGAGCCTACTAGTGCATGCTGTCTATGATGTTGCATATATGTAGGCCAAAAAATTGGAGCCGTTAATGTGCTAGAAAAAGTTGGTAGGTTGAGTTGTTTCAACCCTTTGCTCAATGTCATTCAATCCTCTGACTTAGTTTCCTAGCTGCGATATTATGTTCCTGGCCATAACTGTAAAATAAGTGCTGAATCAATTTGTGTTATGTTCAATGGACTGTTGGGCAGCCTGAAAATAGAAGTTGTAATTCAATGTGTTTTGTAGTGTATTTATATGTTTTCATTCTAGCTATTTACATAAACTAATCTCACACTGAATGGTGTTCGATTATAGTTTAGGTAGTAGTCAGGGAAACATGTCTGTAGCAGATAGGTGATCAGCCTATCTACTGTTATAATATATGCTCATTATTTATAATGAAAAGAGATTTGGTCCACTATAAAAACTGGCTAGCTTTGCCAAAAAAAAAAATGGCTTACATTAATCGCATCGATCTTGGCTAGATCAACCAATGCACTACTTTCAAAAATAATATGTCCAAGATAACGGGCTTCATCCTTCCAGAAATGACATTTAGCAAAAAAAATCTTTCAATTGATGTTCCCTTAAGGTTCCAAGAACATAACTTAAGTGCTCAGCGTGCTCCTTCTTTGATTTGGAGAAAACTAGAATATCATCAATAAAGACGAGAACAAACTTGTTGAGAACGTCACGAAAAACATGGTTCATAAGATCAATAAAGAAGGAAGGACAATTAGTTAAGCCAAAAGACTAACCACTCGTAGAAACATTCCCTGTTCAGAAATCAGTTTTAGGGGTGTTCTCCTCAGCTACTCTATGCTGATGGAAACCGGTGGCAAGGTCGAGCTAGAAGAATACTTCAGCTCTATAGAGCAAATCGAACGTATCATAACATATCATTGAATCAACTCATAAAGTATTTGTTCTTCAAGGTGATCTTGTTTAGCTTTTGATAATCTAAGCACATCCATACCGAACCATCATATTTGGTCACGAATACTACTGCTGCTCACCAGAATAACTCAGCCTAATTGGTCCTTTAGAGAATAAATCTTCAACTCGGGCCTTCAATTCAACTTTTTCTTCGGTTCCATTCTTCATGGAGGAAGTACCACTGGACGTGCTCCGAGAATAAGATCTATATGGAATTCAGTTTCCCGCTTTGGTGGAAGAGAGGTAACTTTGCCAAAAAGATCTGAAAAGTTCTGGACGATAGGAGTTGAGATAAAACCACTAGGATGCACATTGAGTGAAAAGTATAGCTATTGGCATACTCCATCAGCATACAACATTCGATCACTAATTTGTTTCTTTGGTAATCTTTTAAAGAAACAGTTCAGGCTTGCATGAGATTTTTGCAGCATCATACTTCTTTAACCTGTCACCGCCAAGCAGGATATCGAAAGCATTAAAGCCAAGAATATAGAAGTCACTGGTGAAACAATGAAGGTTATAAAGTACTTTCACCCCTTTACATATCTCGCTAAGAATGGTTGGACCACCAATCAGGTTAGACACACACAAAGATTCAGTTGCATATTCAGGGTTTAACATGTGTTCAAACTAGTACAAAGATGAACAGAAAGAAAACTAAGTGAGGCACCTATGTCAAATAAAACATAGTTATGATGAAAAATAAAGCAAAGATAATCTAGATCGTACATTAGTGTCATTACATGTGGAAGGAGTAGAAGATGTCATAGCAAAAACTCCAAACGTCTTTTCCTTTTCCTGAGTGGGGCAGTCTTTCTTAAAATGTATGGACTGAACATAAAAATGACTGAGATTGTCTTGGTCCTCTAGGCTGGTGGAAAAGGTACTCCAATCGAGTTAGGATAGCTAGTGAAGTAATGACCTTGCTTGTTGCACTTAAGTCAAGTAATGGAAGATAGTTCCTTAAGAGGCTTCTAGGCTTGATATCCCATGCCTTGTGATTCTGTTACTTCTTCTTTTGATCTTAGAAATTCAATACCCTTTTCTTTGAATTGTTGGATGATCCATGAGACTGTGGCACATGAATGGCTTGCTTTCCATTCATATTGCGGGAATTTTCAAATCTGGTGGTCATATTTATGAGATCCGTGAAAGGCTTGTCGATATGGTTCATCAGGTAGTCAGAGAACTCTGACACGCTCCAAATATGAATTTCTAGTTTTTCTTAAGGTGCGTTTTTGATTAGATTAGGCTTGAACCTTGAAAACTCATTGAATTTTCTCTCATGTTCCACGTATGTTATACTTCCTTACTTAAGATTCATAAACTCGTGAAATAGCATAGACTCTCCTGTTTCTGCCTTCTATTTATTGTGAAAGTACCCTAGATTTTTTTGTTTAAGGTTAGGATGGAATCGAAGGAAAGATACTTAATGATATACAATTTACTAAAGATTTATACCAAAACTGCTTCTATGAAAAGTCCATCTTTGCCAAATGAGCAATAATGGACTTCCACCAATTCTGTGCAGCAACTTGTAGCTACCAAGCTGCCATTTGACACTTTTGAGCATCTTAAATATCCTCTCTAAATTTCTTATCCATTATCGGGCCTTTATAATCATCCCAAAATAAGAAAACTTAGCATTCTCAAGCTGGGTGTAGTCCTCGCAAAGTCATGAGAATTTGACGGGTTGAACAGGCTAACTGGAGTGATAGATGGAACACACTCAGCCAGGGTACATCTATAACCCCTATCTCTAATCCTAGCGGCACTTCGTCTGGTAGTCATCTAGAATAATTAAAAATAGTTTTTTAGAATGAAGACAAAAGGTTGATTCAGACTTAACGAAAATCCTAACTGAAGAATTTAACTAAACAATTAGATTGAATTCTAGCCAATAAGATGGATTCAGACAGAGAGAAATTCTTAGAGAAAGGTTTAAATTTTTTAGAGTCGATATTATAATAAAGCCATTTAAGAAATGTTTCTAAAACTCTTAAAACCTTTAACCCTATAAGAGCTCTAACTTTAGATAACTTTGAAAGAAAGAAATTTTTAGAAAACCTAATTTCAAAATCAAATCTTTATCTCTTATAATACTTGAAAATCTTTAAAAAAAATTGTAAACCATTTGTGCTTTTAAAATACGCTCTCTCTCAAGAATTGATTTTACTCATTCTAGAGTATTGATATCCTATCTCTAATGAGCTGTTACCCTAACGAATAAGATTTAGTTAAACTAGAGCTCCAATACCAATTTGTAATGACCCACTATTACGAACCATTTAAATCGATAATGAACCACACATGTCAGACTTGAATTTTTTAAATCAGTGAACTATTAATTTAATTTGTAGTAAATACAATTCAGAATATAGAATCACATACATGGAAGCATCATAACTCGTAAAGGAAATAAACAAAACCATAATAGTACGTAAGTCACTACCCAAAATAGATGATCCCAGATAAGCACATAAACGGAGTCATAAGCTCAATAACACAACAAGTCTGATAATATATACATTAACTGATGCAGAGATAAGAATAACTAAGATAATAGAATAGATGATAGGCCAATAAGGATCATACAAGACTCGAAGCTCCAAAAGATACATCATGAAAGGCTGTGATACTCAGGTTGATTGCAGCATAAATCAAAAACAAAATACTCGAGTCGGGACTAACATTCTTAATTAATTAAATTAAATCGAATGAAATGTTTATAGAGATGCACAATAACTTAAAGGATGTCTGGGATTTCATCCTTTAAGGATTTGTAAAACTAATACATATAATATAATAAATGTCTATAGTAAATATACTATTGAAAATAGTGTAAGCAGGATTACTATATTATCCTTACACCATTTATAATACCGTAATCTATACAGATATCGCAAAGTCAATCGTAAACTAGTGGCAATCAGAGGGAACTCCGTTGGTAAGATACAAATCAAAATATTTGGGTGCTCATTCAGGATAAATTTGACAAGGCATGGAGGGGGGCAATACCCAGGGTAGGATTATACCAACTTCACCCCTGGACTAGTGGCAACGCATAGCCGTAACTACTACCCACCTTGAACAACACTCCCATATTCATAGGGGTCACAAATATATCACATAGTTTGAGAGATGATATCAAAGAAGCGCGTTTGATAGATTGAGTGATCTCACTTAGTTACGATATTGGTCCTATTTTAGCCATTTCAATTATGTCCCGAAGTTCAAGGCTATCAATTATCGTTCTCTTGCTTCATTCCAATAGCGTTCACCAAAACCATCATACTTCATTCTAGTCTCTCCACTATGTACACAGTTGTTAAAGTGATATCAGTATTGATAGAGAGTACTTTAATGCCGCCTCAACTCTCTTTGACAACCAATCACTTATTTTACACCGTGGTCATTTTATAAAATCATAGTTTACAAATAATTTCCAAATTATTTACATGTATTTTAAAGTTAAAAGCATTCACCTGATTATATTCTTATTAAATCGATCTATTATACGTACCTTCTAAAACTCAACTTGGCTTAGCTTAATAACTATACTATGGTTATATATTTTACATCTATTATAAATATTAACTTTAAATATCTCTTGAAATTGGTTTAACACTTTAAACCATTTAATTCATTTATTCTACAAAGTCAAGTTATTATGCTTTTACATTAACTCGAATTGTGTGTGTGTGTGTGTGTGTGTGTTTCTCCAAAATACCATACCATTATAATAATCAATTTGACTTAACTAAATAAATCCCATTTAAATCAATCTAAAAATTATAACCTCAAATATATCTTACAATTCTGTTAACTTAAAACCATTCCATTCATAAGTCATATTGTTAAATTTTACTTTAACTCAAGTTATAAATTTCAAAATATTATATTTAAATAAATTTTGAAACTAACTGAAATAATCTTAACACAACTTCATTCTTCAACTATATTATATATATAAAGTTATTCAATAAGTTTTATAATACAATTTTAGAATAATTTATATTAAGTCTTAAATCACTTTAATACTTAAATCTTATTATTTTATTATTTATGTATAAAGTATAAAATATTTGTTTTATAAAATATATGTTATAGATATATGTATTAAAATACATTTTAATTTAATCTATTAAGTATTATATAATTTCTTATATTTTAAACTAATTAGTATTATATTTCAAATTCGTATTTTGAAATACATAGATTTATAATTTAAATTTTTAGAATCACATCTTTATATCTTTGAACTTTAGATTAAAACTTTTATTAAATTAGCTTGAAATATAAGTTTTAATAAAAATCTTAATTTACAATTTAAAAATAATTTTTATTAAGTCAAAATATATTTATAAAATTTTAGGAAAGACTAGAAAATAATCCACTGGTGTCCGTATATAATTTTCTATCTAGGTCAAGTAACACAGATATGTATCATTTTAACCCATTTAATTTAAATTCTTTGAGTATTTATCATTACAATCCGAACATCAAAATTTCAGTTTTCATTTTCTAAAATCTATACAATCATTCTGGTATGTATCATTTCAACCCATAGTGATTTTCCTTAATCTATGAGAACTTATAGTGTGAGAACAAATAGATACAACATTTCAAATAGCACAGATAAATAAGCATAGCCGTAGTGATTACTTGAATAGATTTTGTGTCATATATCACAAGTGTGCGAGTCACATATGCAAAATTTCATAAATAAAATATTTGCATTTTCTCAAACAATCCTAACATTATATATGACATTTCAACGTGTTAACTTTACTTAAATTGAGTTGTATGTTGTAAGCAAGATGAAATAACCTTTAATGGAAAATGAGGAGATATGACAAGCTAAAGTGAATATAGCTAGGCATGACAAGCACACGATGGAACAACAAATCAACTACCAATTAATTCAACGAAATAAATTTCTACCGATCACATTATTTTATTTTATTTCACAAGCGGAAACAAAACATAAACTATTTCAGCCAAAAACCCCATTACACACTAAAGATGTACATAGGCAGCAAATATTAAAGACTACTAGTTTATGTAATAATCTAGCCAATATTAATATGCAAGCCCAAAACCAAGTTCGTGTATAAGGCAGCAAGACCGGTTTGCAAACTCAAGGTTGAACTTAAAAAATAATACGCTTAGTTTTTTTCCAAGTAAAGGGGTTTCATCTCAATCACTTAAAAAAAAATAGGAAAAGGACAACATGCCAGACTAGAAGAGTAACATGAACACAAGCTTTATAAGAACATTTCCAACAGTGCTTAAGTCAATCAAAACAGGGTAGGTTCTCGTTTTTTTTTCCTTCTTCGCTATAGCAGCGCTGATTCAAGCGCAAGGAAGAGAAGGAAAAGGGGATTTACCCCCATTATATTTTTTCAACGTTGACTCATAAATGAGATTTCAGAATTCTGTTTCTACTTTCCATTCATTTTTTAAATTAATTTTTTAAACGAGTTTATGAAACCCTTTTTTTAGCACTAAACAGGTTTCAGAAGCTCATTTAATTTTTTTTCCTCATTTTTATTTGTAAGCCAAAAAATGAAAAAAAAAATCTATAGTTGGTTGTCGGAGAAGCATCGATTATCGATGCTTTTTTTGGCTCTCCCCATGTTCAAAATGGACATGCTGCTAGAGTTTAAAGATGCTCTAAGAACCCATAAACAAATGTTTCCTCAATTAGTCAATAAGCCTCGGCCAAGCAAGTTCAATATGTCAATGACATTCAGCCACAATTTCCAGAAAATAATTGTTTTTTCTAAGAACATATATGTACAAAAAAGAAAAGAAAAGAAAGAATGATTTTTTGATAAAACCCAAACTCTTGGACAGCTTGGTTATGCTATGGACTGGACCTGAGAGCCACGTTAGGTACGGGCGAGGAGTTTATCGCTGGTCAGATCGGAGGTGGAAGCTTGGGTGGTGGATGGCTCATTTTTTTGACTTTTTTTATTTAGTCAGGAGTTTGGATTGGAAAGAGATGAGAGACTGAAGAAGACTGGCGAAGGCCGACGGGGTGTTGGAGGTGGGTCGAAGATGGAGGAGCGTTGGAGGTGGGCTTCAGGCCGGTAGCTAGTGGTGGGTGAATGTTGTTCTTGATTTTTTTTTCACTCTCGATTTGGAAATTGGAAGAGAAGAGATAAAAGGTGAGAGAGAAGCCAGAGACACAAAGTCTGGACAATTGGATTTGTTTGTTATTATGTAGAACGTGGAATTTAGGAGGAAGTCTAGTGGATGAGATTTATTATGTTCAAATTTGTGTTTAAGTTGACTTTTCCATATACATATATATATTATTTACATGAATGGTAAGAGAAGTTCATGTAAATACACAATACAAGAGGCATACATATGAAATACGGTTAGGATACATGAACTAACACTTTCTGTTTCATGCATTTTTCACACTTGTAAAATGCGAATTTTGGCCAAACGAAATTAGATTTTAACAAAACGAAAAAACATTAGATCGGTCATACTGTAGAATTATAATATTATTTTTTCAAGATTTGAAGCTTTTAAATTTTGAATACAAATTCAAATTAAGACTAGATTTGAACAAGATTGTCTATTTACAACAAATTCGTTATACAGTAACATTGGTAATTCCTGTTATTCATTAATTCAATATTTGTATACTATAATTCTAGTTTCTATATGCATATTTAAAACTAAAATTTTAAATCTTCGAATTTCTAAGTCGTTACACCTAAACTATTAAGTGAAGATATTTCAAATTTCTGATGAGAAGAATCCCAATGATGATATTTCTTTGATGGATTAATATCAACAATAAAAAATGCAGTAATTTGTTGTGAAGACTTGCTGTTACACAATTAGCTCTGATATCATGCAAGAATTTGATGTATTTGTGATTTGATATTGATATTGCAGCAACGATTTTGTTATAATACTTGTGTTCGGGAACGAAGAATGCTTTACTAATGATTCAGAGACAGAGATACATTTGTATTCTGCTGTATAATGCTACCCGCATACCTATATGATTAACATATTGTACAACGCCTATTATACTTTATTGTACTTTATAGAGCCAGAAAGCTATACTGTATTAACAAGCATTAGGTCTCATACTTAGGAGTTATAGTACCTATTTATCTCATAGTAAATTGTGAACGCCTTGTGAATAATTCTATTTTATCAGCAATGTAGACATTTGATGAATGGAGGGTGCAACTTAGTGCTTAGGGATATAAACCAGTATCATAGTTGTTAAGATGCACGCCTAGGCGCGTCTAAGGCTCAAACGTAGGTTTTATGCCTCGCTATAATTTGAGGCACCTAGGCTAACTGTGGCGTAAATAAAGCGGGCTATGGAAGGAAACAAAACATTGAAGAGCTGATGACAGTTTCTTTTATATATTGTATTGGGCCGAAATTATTACGAAGCACAAGTGTTCTTATTATTACATTATCTGTTGGTCCAACAACCAACCTTTACCTTGTATATATAGAGGGTCCATACACCTGTACAAATTATCGATTCAATCTAAAATAAAGAAAGTCATCCATTTTACAATTCGTTTATGGTATCAGAGCTTAAGGCCCAAAGGCAACTTAATATATCCAGCAAAACCTTCTTCCTTCCTGATCTAAAACGGTGCCATGCCTAACAACCATCAGATAAGCTTCATCATATGGTCATTGGCTACACCGTGGCCTTATCATCAGTAGTTTTGAGTACTGATTGCTTCATCATTTGATAAAGGCCGAGTTTTGCAATCATCAAACTATCAAGAAATCAAGTTTTTTGGTAATATGCTCATTCCTGTATCCCTCTTTCCCACGAACAGAAGTGCCTCGCCATAGCAATCACTATCTAATCTTCATCCAACGACAACCAGGCCGCATCTTCTGTTTTCAATCATCCCATCCTCTCAAGATGGCTCATGGCACAATCGATAATCCTGTAAACCCACAAAATCCCACCATCACAAATCAGTTACCAATGTTGATGAAATTATAAAAACAATCATCAATCCAAGAAGTTAATTAATCACAAACCAACTTGATCAAAACAGCTATTTATCTTGGAAGTACCATGTCGACATTGGCATCAATGGATATGGTCTGAATGATTTCATCATGAGAACTGTCTCTATTCCAGCAAAGTTCATTCAAATAGATGGCAGAATGACCAGTAATCAGGATTATATCAAGTATGGCAGACAAGATAGCTTACTCGATGCCTAGATATTTTCATCTATAGGGCCAAACTTTATACTACAAATTGTGGGATGTAAATCTGCGCATGAAATCTGGTCAAAGATACAGAAAATATTAATACTTAGTCATCTGCCAAAATTCTTCACTGCAAAGACAAATATAGAGCTTAAGAAAGAATGATTTGTCAATGAGAGATTAATTAGCAAAAATGAAATCATTCTGTGACATTCTTGAAGCCACTGGAAACAAGGTTCCTGGAAATGAACGAGTTCTACGTATAATGAATGTGTTAGATGAGGGCCATGAGGCAGTAGCGATAGTGATCTTATCTCTGCCTAACATACCAAGTTTAGATAACGTTTATGCCACACTTTTTGCGCATGAAGGCATAATAGAGCAAAAGAAATATAGCACAGAAATGTCAGTTAATCTTGCAACTCAATCACAACCAAGAAATAAGAACGTGAATCAGAATTTTCAAAGTGGTGGACACAATTCAAAAGGTAGAGGAAGAGGTGGTAGGTTCAATAACAACAACATGTCAAGATGCCTGATATGTGAGAAGATAGGGCACACTACAAATAATTCTTACTTTAGGTTTGACAATAGTGTGAACCCAAGTCAACCCACAAACAACTCCTCTCCCTCAAACTCAATAAACTACAGTGTTAATATGGTAAACATGCAAACCGACTGAAGAAACATGAGTGACAGTGCAAAAAATCAAGGAAATGATACTATCAGAATGGATGATCTACCAAATGAGGCTTAGTATTCAGACAGTGGTGCAATAAACCATGTAACCAACAACCTTGAAAATCTAAATATTGGCAGTAAGGAGTACAAAGGTAAAAAACTCTATTTTTATGGGTAATGGTTAGCCAATCAAAATCACACACACTGGAGTTGCTTGCTTAAGAGGTGAAAAACATTTTTTCTTAAATAATTTACTTATGGTGCCTCAAATCAAAAAGAACCTGTTAAGTGTATCTAAATTTGCAAGTGACAACAATGTGTATTTCGTATATATTTTACCCTAAGTATTCTGCACAAGGACATGCTAACTAATGATATACTTTTGCAGGGTAAAGAATACAATGGACATACAGATTTAATATTGTTAATTTCAAGAACTCAAGAGTCAGAAAATCAAATCATGATGATATGCATATTAATCTATCAGAATTGAAATGTCATGAAAGACATTGATGTATGCATTACAAACTAGGTCATCCTAGTATAAATATTGTAACATAGATATTAAATGCCAATAATATAAATGTTGATAAAGTTCATTTACCTTATATTTGCATTCACTACCAAATGGGAAAAGTCATAAAATTGCCTTCAATGACCCTACAACTCTGTATCATAACCTCCTGGAACTGTTTGCAACAGACCTATGGGGTCCTACACCAGTACCTCTGACTCTGGATTCGAATATTACATTTCCTTTGTTGATGCTTACTCCAGGTACACTTGGATATATTTTATCAAGAGAAAGTCTGAAACTTGCAGAGTAGTTATGTAGTTTATAAATCAAGCTGAAAGGCTAATCGATCATAAGTTGAAAATACTGCAATCAGATGGAGGAACTGAGTACAACCACTCAGTGAGTTCTTCCAGAAAAATGGAATAACTCACAGAGTAACCTTCCCCTACTCATCTGAATAAAATGGGTTAGTTGAAAGGAAATATAGACATATTGTAGAAACTGGTCTTACATTTTTAGCTTATGCTTCATTACCTCTAAAGTTCTGGCCTGAAGCATTCAACACTGTGGTATATCTAATTAATAAACTACCAACCAAAGTGTTGAATGACTCAAGCCCTTTAGAAAAATTATTTAGTGTAAGACCAGATTATTCAATGTTAAAAAGTATTTGGATGCCTATGCTTTCTTTATCTAAGAACCTACAACTCACATAAATTAGAGTTCTGGTCCTCACCTTGTACCTTTCTAGGCTACCCCAGTAATCAAAAAGGGTACAAGTGTTTAACTAAAAATAGGAAAATAATTATATCAAGGCATTTTGTTTAATGAACATTGCCAGTAAAACAATTAAGACCACATAAATGGTCTATAATCCAAATTTCTCTCTATTTAATGTACCTTTGTATAAGGATATTAATGTAGGAAATCAAATATCAATCATGCTCATAACACACAATGCTTGAAGCCAGAGCAGGTCATGAGCTTAGTGTCTCGGCTGACTCCTCAACCCATCACAGTGACAACATTAGTGCCACTCAACCTACTCAACTCACTCAGGATGAAGAGACTTCGTCACAGTGACACCTAATGTCACAGAAACTACACCAAGTGAAAGGCCTTATGTCACAGAAGCCACAACAAGTGAAAGACCAAGACATTATATGATAACAAGACAAAAGGAGGTATATTTAAACCAAAAGCATAAACAGTTGATCTAAAGAGAGAAGAACCAGAAAAATTGCAGTAAGAAATGAGCAATATTAAGTGGAAAACTGCAATGGAAGATGAACTTAAAACACTCAAAAGAAACAATACATGGGAACTGGTTTAAGCACTAAGGAACAAAAACATAATAGGATGCAAATGGATCTACAAGATCAAGAAAAATCCTGAAGGATCAATACAAATGTATAAGCCAGATTGGTGGCAAAAGGTTGCACACAACAACATGGTCTAGATTTTACTAAACATTCTCACATGTGGTTAAACCCACTACCATTAGAGTAGTCTTAACAATAGAATTACATAACAATCGGAAAATCAAGCAACTTGATGTGAATAATGATTTCCTAAATGGAGAGCTAGAAGAAGAAGCTTATATGGAACAACCTCATGGTTTCAGCAACAACAATAAGAATTTAGTGTGCAGGCTCAACAAAGTTATTTATGGGTTAAAGCGGGTTCCTAGAGTCTGGTTTAATAAACTCAAATCAATCTTGATTAAACTGAATTATTAGTCAACAAGATCTAATAATTCTCTCTTTGTTAAGTTATGTAAAAATATTATTAATTTATGTTGATGACTTCATTGTGACAGGTAACAATGAAAATGAAATCAGTTACTTAATCAAGTAACTATATATGCAGTCCTCAATTAAAGACCTAGGAGAGCTAAGTTATTTTTTAGGCATCAATGTCAAAAGAAATTTGTTACTACCAGATTCCGACACCGAAACCAAATAAAGGTGAAGGAGTATCGGAACTCAACTAGCACCAGAAGAATGCTTCGAAAGCACATGATCGACACCAAAGAACAAGACAACCGATACCGGGGGCATTAAGGGAAGAAATCCAGATCATATGCTATCGATACCAACATGGGTAGCGGAAGCTTGGTATCGATACAAAAAGGATAGCGGCAAGGCGGTGTCGGTACCAACAAGTAGCAAGCAAAGTACAATAAGAGTAATAACAATGACGACACCAAAAGCAATCAACTAATCCCACTTCTAAAAGCATTTAGTTAGATACTAAAACACTGAGTCACAAAGGATAAGGCACGAAACCAATTTGGATTTAGCAAGGATCTATCAGTACGAATGTACTGGGCATCGATACCGCTACTGGAGAGCTGCTTCAAAGTCATCAGAAGGAATCCCAAAACAACGCTGTCGTAAAGGCAGTACCAAAATAAAAGAAGGCCGATATAAGCCAATGTTTATTAAAAAACATGAGATTGAAGGGCCATCCACACTAACTGGCTTAGTGTCGATGTCGATACCAAGGAAGACATCAAGACCATAAGAAATGAAGTATAAAGTCAATACTTAGAAGCCACTAAAGAAGAGCAAAGCCTAGTATTTGCTATCGGCATAAAGACATATCACCGGAATCGAAAGCAGAAAAGGAAGCTATCCATACCAATTTAATTGGTATTGATACATTATACAGAGGCGAAACTATAGTTACAAGCCACTAGAGACCGAGACCAACACCCCGGAAGCAAAAGCTGATCGATACCGCTGCTAAATAACAGTTGCCCAAGCCAAAAGCGCCCAAAACCGGGCTTTTGCTGACCGCAAGCGAAAGGGGGCCAATTTGTCTATAAATAATTCCCTAGGGGTCTCATTTTGGGGGAACTTTCCTCATTCCATTGTCTTGTATTCATTTCTTAGAGAGAAAATCCTACTTTGTAAATAAATTGTGGATTTTACTTGTAATCACTTATGTACTCATACAAATGATCAATAAAGAGAGAATCAAGACTTGTTATCAATTTCATGTGACTTGTCACTAATGCCATATATTTTCCTATTCCATCCCACGACAAGGCTTTATACATAAGCCTAATTACCGAAATAATCTTCTTAAACCGTTTATCTTTCTATCATGTGTTGAGCTTAGGGAACCCTTATCCTAAGGTAATTGATGTTCTTTGAGTCTTTTAAGCATGTTACTCACCTCTTAAAGGAAGGGTAACTAATTTTAGGCTAAGACTTTGATATCTAGGAAACGGTGAACTGACTCGAGCTTGTAGAAATTAAATAATCCTTTAGTTCTCCCAAATCCACATCCTTTACCTTGATTCATGTGTTGACGAAAAATATCGTTAACATTTTTGTGCTAGAAGGAGGGCTTGAAACTCTAATCCTTTGGATAACCTATCACATCCCTAGCTGTTTCGTTCCGAATTGGACTAAAGCTTTGACGAAACAAGACGATGGATAAGGGGTCTCTACTAGTATCTTCTGAATCTCGAATTACAACGTCAAGCATTAGTGATTCAAGAATTATTGAAAAGTAAAAGCTTAGATTAGAAGCCATACGAATCAAGAACAAGGATAATTAAGTAGATCCTTATGAACGCGACCGTTGAAGCATTAACCCTTTCCATATAGGACGAACCCCAATCTTTGCTATAAGAAATTCTACATCAAAGGAATACAACCTATTCACACACATAAAGGAAGCCATCCATGCACAGGCTAAACAAATTATATTTGAGCAAAGAATAATGGAGGATTTCAATCACCTTTCCTTAAGATGGACTAAAAAGGTCACACCTCAGTCTCAAGACGCGGTAAAAGGAAAGCTGGAAGAGTAAGAGGAGCCGATAAAATTGAGCAACGAAAGGCTAAATTACGACGTCGAAAAGGGGTCTTTGAGTTAAGATTACCCGAAGAATGCAAAGTTAACACATCTATTGAGAATATCTACTTCCTAACCAAATATATGCTTAATTTCCAGAAATTACTAAGAAAGAAACCCAAGAACAAAGTCAAATTGGGAAGGGCCTACTGTTACTATCATATGATGAATGGACACGAAACCAAGCACTATAGAGTCCTATAAGGGATGACCATTAAATTCTTCAATCAAGGCCAGATAAACAGATATGTAAAGAACACTTAATCTACTACAACAAAGGACTTCTTGAAGGAAGAATGTCTACATGGTCAAGAGTACAAAACTCCTTAAAACTTGGAACCACCTGAAATGGGTGAAGCAACCTACAATGGTAGAGAGCCCATGTTACTGCCAAGATGGCCCGGGTAAGGCACCCCTCGAACAAGAGTGGTGTGTAATCCATTATCCATGCCCAAATCACAAAGTTTCAGGTTAAAGCCTCAAAAGTGTAAGCCTCTGTCCCCATGGCAGAGCAGCTAAAACCCCTACTCCTACCTACGATGGCTAAGGGAAGGCACCCCTTGGAAGTGGGGGGGGGGGGGTGTAAGCCTTTATCCGCGTCCAAATCAGATAAGGCTAGGATAAAGAATCGAAAACCCTTATCTACTCCTATAATGGCCAGGTTAAGGCACCCTTGGAGATGGTGATGTGTAAGCCTCTATCACCACATACAATGGCCAGGGTAGAGCATCAAAAGTGTAAGCCAATACCCGCGCCTCTGATGGCCAGTTAAGCATCTAAGCCCTTATCATTGCCTATGATGGCCAGGGTAACGCGCCTCCTAAAGGGAGGTCGGGTAAGTCCTTCGGCCCTACTTAAAAATAAGATAGCCAAGCGCACTAGAAACACAAGACTAGAGAGTGGAAAACAAAGCACGTACATTCTCTGCTTTGACAATCAAAAACCCAGAGAGTGGATCAGTAAGCATGTACATCCTTTGCTTACATCTAATCCCGCCAAGGGGAACAAAATCTCTAAAGGAGAATTCTAAGCACGCAATCGCCTTTGCTTACATCAATATCTCGTGGAAAGGGAATAAAATATCGAAAGAAGAGAACATAAAGAACGTACAACCTCTCCTTTAGAAAATAAACCTGGAATTGGTACACGTAACATCAAATACCCAAATCTAGGTTTGGTTCGGGAGTTCTATCGATACCAGATGTGGATATTCGGTCCCGTATTGAATATTCGAATCTAGGTTTGGTTTGGGACTTCTAGTAATACCAGAAATGGATATCTGGTCTCCTCTTAAGTACCCGAATATGGGTTTTGGGTTTTTTTAATTTATTATTTCCAGAGGAGGATTTCTGTTTCTTTGTTATAAAAGCCTGAGTATGGGCGACGGAACATCTATTTACCCTTCCAAAGAAGGTACTACAAATTTCTTAGTTTAAATAACCTAATCTGGGTCACGATACTCTAAATCTCATTCTTGGGAAAGGTTTACTATCAATACTTGGGTTGATAGCTCGAGTCTGCTATCTAATAGCCATCAATTGAAGATCGTGATCAGTCACATTTCATAGGGAAATTCTCTAAGCACAAACTCAAATAATAGTGATAAACTTCTATTTCCAAATAAAAATTCTAAGTTTACTCCCAGACCGATGCCGTTCAAACACCTAAAGTTAGGTGACAATTTTCATAACTTGTTTCAAGGAAAGAAGGGTTTCTAAACTCCCATTATTAGGCCCAAGTAA
The DNA here is from genome assembly GCA_030737875.1 of Allium sativum. Lineage (NCBI taxonomy): Eukaryota > Viridiplantae > Streptophyta > Magnoliopsida > Asparagales > Amaryllidaceae > Allium > Allium sativum. The sequence goes on from CM060916.1 coordinate 961,130,475, forward strand.
GGGGCTCAAACTTATTGTCTTATTTCCAAAAAGAGGATTTTTTAATAAGTACTCGAGCAAGGTACCTTGAGTCTTCTATTTGAAACCTTATAACAAAAGTTATGTTTTCTCAGCACCTTACGCAGGAAAGTTCTTTAGGCTTTTGTTATACGAAAACTACTATTCGGTCATTGTGACTAAATATATGATGTAGATGGTTGTATCGTTCCTTTAGAAGGTCAAATATCGCTAGATGACAACCCATATGGTATTCCATAATTGTATAGGAAAGCATCATACACACTTTACCTTAATCAGGGAAATAACATAATGCATTATATGACGAGTTTTATGCAGGATATTGCGAAAGGAATCCCAGATAAGGACATTCGTAATGCCAACAAAAGATGTACAACAGGTAACATCCAAACAACTTACGAATAATTTTGCAAGATAGTTTATAAGATCATTTCACAAATAACCAAATGCGAAGGTTACATCTTTACATAACTATTATTGCAAATTCTGTTTGTTTTGTACTGATTGATCAAAGAAAAGTTTGCCATAGCATGAGCATAAAATTAAACATTATACAAATGACTAACACAAAGGATGTTAGCTACTATATTTGTTGTGAAAAATACAAAGGAGATCCCGAATAAGGATATCCGCAACAAAAGTAGAAGCTATACTCAATACCTTGCATACACAAACCAAAGATTTATTCACTTTTGCTAAGATATTACATCTCGGGAATGAGAGACAACGCAATATTGGTAGCAGAACCCAAATGCTTCCACAATTAAGCCCTCAAAAGCATAATTACAAGTTATTTGAATATATCCTAGGGCAAGAAACAACTCTCGTAACCTTGTTCAAAGTATTAGCAGTAGGAGTGAGTGTGGAATCAAAAGGAATTTCAAATCCTTCGGGTGTATAAGAAGGTAGACAATTGACGTAATCCCATTCCTCAAATGGAGGGCTATCATAAACTCTAGTCAGCCTCGAATGGTATGTTTGGATCTCTTGCAAGAATTTATCCTTCTCTTCACCCAGAAAGTCAAGGCAGAACCTCAGACATTAAGCATTAACCTTCTCGAGATCTATGATAAAACAGTATCTCTCCAATTTTGAAGATTTAATAAGAAAAGACTTCTCGTAGTACTCCCTCTTCTACCTAACATAGTTGTCTAAGAAGTCCCTAGAAAGCAAATCTATCATAGATAATGAATTCTGAATAAGTATCAAGAAACCGGGAAAAAGCAAATTCATTACAACAATAGTAGAAGTTGAAAGAATACACATGCTACAGACACTCCTCTTGTTCATACAAAATGGATTTCTTAAAGGTTTTAGACACAAATCTATTCTTGTTAGCTTAAGTTCACCTAAAGGTAATCCTTTGAGAATTGAGTAGACCCGTAGAAGGTTCCATCAAGCTTCTGGGTGGAGATCAACACCACGATCATCTAGGCACCTTCTGTGGAGACGCCTAAGAAAGCCTCCACTTATATCACCTAAAAAGGAAAAGTCTACTGTTCCATATCTACTATAAATTTTGTGTAAAAAAATTACTAGAATGTCTCTATCCTCAATTAACATCTAGAATAGTTTCGTGAGCTCAGCATTCTCTTTCACGAGTCTCTTACAACGCAATTGGGCAGTTTTCAACCTGGAGGCTGCTTCTCTCTCTTTGAAAAACAATAGTCTTTCAGGAATCTTGTCAAGATGGAAATATCTATCAGATGAGATGTTATACTCACTCGCTTACTTATTTATCTCTCTAGTAAGATGGGCTACTTCTGATCATGCTCTTTCAAGACGGACATGCCTAGAACCTAACTTTTTCCTTTTCTTCTATTCGGGTAATTAAGAGTAAGAGCAAAAGGGTCATCATGGAAGTTACCATACCTTGGATATAGGAACGAAGGCTTGTTGAGTCCAAATAGCATTAGCACCTTTTAAGTTGAAGCCTTCCACCTCTTCTTGTGTGTTAGAAGACTCGGGAGTTTCAGCCGAAACGACGTCAGAATCAAAAATTTCAAGGTCATTATGTTCTACTTCATCCTGGTCGTTGGAAGCCAAGAAAGTATCACCATAGTCACCTTTATCTCTAGTAATGTTCCTAAGGCCGGGGTTATTATCATCAGTACAAACGGCTTTCGCTGCTATAGTAATGCCTTCTTTGTCATCGACACTTGGTTTTTCCAGGGGAAAGTCATCTATAAATAGAAGCTTTCCCACATCAATCTCTGCCCTCTCGGGGATGACATTTACCTCCTTCACATGGGTTATCTTTGACATAAACCTTTCTATATCAAAAGTGGATCAAGAGAAGGAAAACTTAAATTTGGACATTTTTCTATGTTGTCTGCATAAATGAGAAAGAATGCATCTTCAAAGGAATTAACCATAATATCATCCAAGGTGGTCTGGAAAAATCAATAGAGCCTTTGTTTGGCATTATTAATCACGCTAATAGCTTTGGTCAGGGAAGCCCTATTCTCATCAAGCTTATTGCTAAGAAAGGCGTTCTTCTACTTAAAAGGATAATTTTGTTCTTGTAATGAAAAGCAGCTAGAATTAAGCGCAGTAGTTTCTTCTTTAAATTTTCCCAATGTTTCTTTTAGAACTCCGACTTCCTCGGTTAAAGACAAATTGATTCCCTTCTGTTTGGCTACCGAAGATTCAGCTAGATCGGTTTTTAACTCTTCCAATTTCTTCATTATATTCTCTTTGGTATTGGTAAGAGCACTAATTTCTTCTTTCAAAGAGAAGTTTTCTTCCCTAAGTTTTGGTGAGGTCTTCTTGCATTAAGAACCATTATTTGATGGCCTATAAGAAATAAAAGCATGAAAAGAATGAGAGACACAATCACAAAACTGGAGAGAGTAGAAGATAAAGTTTGTATCAAGAGTTGTTGCTCAACTAAGGAAGGACGATACCTGGAGAGTTTAGGTGGAAGACCGATATTGGAAAATGTGGGAGAAGACATAATTTGTTTGACTAATTCATCAAAACCTTCAACAGCCGGAGGCACCGAAATCCCTTGAGAATTAAGATCTTCAGAAGAGGAAGAAAACCCCATCGCATGATGGATTGTGTTCCAGGAGTCTTAGGCAGACGAGCTTCCATTGGGGAAATTATTCGTGGAGAAAGGGATATAAGAGGATCGACAATTGCATCAAAGCAAGGAGTTTGCTCTGTAGTACCTTTAGGTCTCTTAGATGGAAAACCCTCTGAAATCACATCAATAAGTTTTCTTTTAGCGATCTCTCTTGACTTGACTAAAGCATTCCTCAGTGAAGAGGCTCCTGCTTTTGGAACCAAAGAAGATGAGTCGATCTTACTTAACTCAAAGTAGATAACACCTAGTGTATCACGAATAAAACATGTCAGTTAAACAGGTCACAAAAGGGCCAAGCTATTACTAGATCTCGAGTTTCCATGTGAGTTACTTACCTCGGGTGTTGGAAAATAAAGGCGAGCTGGAGGAAACAGGAGCATTCCTTGCCAACGACAAAGAAAGAATTCCTTTGAGGAGAGAAATCAGGGGAGGTTTCCCGATAATGAACTGACCAGTTGGCAAAAGAGAATGTTTTGGAAGGACACTAGGTGTAACACCCCATAATTTTAAAGAACATTATATCAATAAAATAAAGAATAATTAATTAAATATTGAGGATTAAGTAAAACGAATTACACCATTGCATTTTTCTCGGAATTCTGCTTAAGATAGACTCTGAGTTTGCATAAAAACAGACATCGTATGAAGAAGTTATTAAGCTTAGAAGTTTGTATACATATAAGCAATATATATATATACACACACAAAACCAGTCCAGAAAAACGAAATCGAAGGGCGGGTAAACACGTGGGAAATCGACCCGTAAGGGGTCGACCCACACAAGGGGGCGTCGACCCCGGGGTCGACCCTACCCAAATCCGGGGGAGATCCGTTCTCTGAACCTGGATTGGTTTCTTGAATTGATTCGTTAGCTTGAGGCTATATACAGGACCTCATTTCTATTGTTTTATTCATAAAAAACAATGGAGGATACGAGATGTTGTCCTAACTCAGATTGAATTAGCCTATTCTTCTGCAACAACGACTTATACGTATTCAAGAATTTTTGCTTCAACATCAACATTCATTTCTTTGTTCTTTAGATCCAGTCTCTGTGAGTTTATGTTGCTTTTAGATATAAACATTTAGTAAGTAATCCTGACATGTTTATAAGTTTGGATCTAAGCTTACGCCTGTTAATAACCTGAACCATAATAATACAGATCTGTCATTACTTGTACACCTGACCTACTATTCAGTTCTCATATGTCTACTCCTAGTATGCCCATTTCTTTCATTATATGCCTATTCTGTTATTATGCCCATTTCTGTGATCATATGTGTATTATGCTATTATGCCTATTTCTATTCTCTTCTCTCCCTCCTTCACTTTTTATTTTTATAGCCAGGCTACCTTCGAGCCTAGGCCTATCGCTGAAATATGCGAACGAACGAAATTGGGAATGGCAAATTGATGCATAACTTGTATTGTAAAACATGACTGGGAATTGGGGGCATAACCTATACCATGATCTAAGACTTTAATTTGGGGCATATCGTACATGATGATTTATGACTTGAGGGTAAGAGCATGAAAAACCTATGATCAATGTGAATAATTGTTTAAGAATGAATATGTCTAAATTTACAATAAATAGAAACTATAACCGCATTTAAACACGAGGTTAGATTACACTTGTGGTAGAAGTCTTCCTGGAACCGCCCGGCAAATTCAGCATTCACGAGTGGCTAATTAAATGTGAGGGGTCTAGTGCATAAATGTACACGTAACGGGGCTAGGAAATGAGGGTAAGTCCAACTTGTGGTAGAAGTTTGTCTGGAACCGCTGACATATCCAACATCCACAAGTGGTCAACTAAATGTGAGAAGTTTGGTGCATTAACATACATGAATGAGAAATAATAATAACCTGTTAACAGTTTAAATCTGTGGGGGTTATATGAACCTGTCAAATTGTGTAAGGGATAAGTATGCTTGTTTGAATAAATGGGGAGTTAAGTAAATATGTTAAATCTGTAGGGGGTTATACGAACCCGACAAACTTAACCTGTTTTATATGTTAGTGTTATGCGGGCCTGTGAATCTATTAGGCATAACCTGTCAAAATCCTAGTAGTAGGGATGCAGGCCTAGGGTTGGCGTGTATCATCTATTGTATGGGACCCGTATTAGTCAGTAACCTATTTTGGTATCGAAAGGGGGACCCCGATTTAGGTAGGGGTCAGGGCACGCTTACTGAGTTAATTATAAGAGGTCCATATGGGTGGAGGTGTCTGATGGCATGTTTCGACGGGGCCATGTGCGTGCATGGATCCACTGCCTGGGTAAATAAGACGCTATAGCATCAATAGATATGGCTGTGCCTATCAGGAAAAGGGGTTGCCACTTTAGGAAATGATACATCTTACTGTGGGGATCGGTTGGGGGGTAGTAATTAGGGTACATCTAGTCCTGCCTGTTTAGGAGCCCGTTATTATCGTTCGGGGTAACAACCATTATTTCTGTGAGGCTGCTTGTTATTATCATTAGGGGTAAAACTCATCACTAGAAGTACACCTAAGTCTATCATTCTGTTTCTATTGGGGTCATTCTATTTATGTTATACAAGTGTTGGTGCAGAGAAAATTATTTGGGAAGCATAATCTATTATGTCCTGTTTATTCTGTTTATCCTGCATAATCTATTATACCTATCTTATGACACTATTATCTCTCTCATCCAATTTATATGTCTGCCATGACGCTTTTACTTATTTATATTCTAAAAGTATCTGGACTCGTCAGACTTTATGTCTGACCCGTTTTGTTTCCTTTTCTCTCTCTTCCTTTTCTCCCCCCAGGTTCTCAGGGTAGGAATACTCAGGCTTGATTAGGATTCTGTCTTCTATTTCCAGTTGGAGCTTCTTATATGTACCACTTTGGTTACTATCTACCTTGCTATGGCTATTTTTTGGGACTATGATTTTATATTACTGTACTCTGATGATTTTAGTAAAAGGCAGATATTTTAAATATTGATGTAATGGGTTTTCTGTATTTCAGACTTATGTTGTAATTGGATTTTGGACCATAATATTTTCTGTTTGAAGAATAAAGTTTCAAATTCCATTGTTATTTTATATTTGTCTTGCGATATTTTTGGTTCTGTTTACCTATAACGCTTCATGGAACTTAGTGCATTCTGTTAAAGAGTAACATTAATGGACGTGGGGTGTCACATTTGGTATCAGAGCTAAAGGTTACCATTTCGGGTAAAATGTTTTGAAATTTGTTTTCAAAAGGTTGTAAAAGGAAAGTATTTTCAAAAAAAAGTTTGTTTTTGAAAAACATATTCCCCAAAGCCATATGAAATATCTTTCGATTCTCTATTTGAATCCCTTTTCTTTTTCTTTTCAGAATGTCTGGGGAACCGAATATTCCCGAGGGTGTTCAGATACGGGGTTGGTTCCGTAGGTATCTAGAGGCTATGGCGCCTGCCAAAGGACAAGCAGACGCCCTTCCCCAAGCTGCAGCCACTGTTCTTACTCCTCCTCCTCCGTGAGAGGATAATTTCTCCAAGATATGCAAGGATTTCTGTGCGATGGGTGGAAAGCCTTTCTGAGGAACTGAGACTTTTGTAGAAGCAAGGAATTGGATTAAAGAGAAGGAGGATTTTTTTGGGATTTTTGGGGTTGACGACCGTAGAAAGATTCAGTTGGTAGTTTGGCAGCTGGAAGATGAGGCTTCATTCTGGTGGGAAGTGATGCAAGCAGGGCATCCAGTTGAGACTTAGGATGATTTCTGATAGAGATTCGAGATGAAGTTTCTTTCTCAGGCAAAAGAGAGTATGCAAATGGAAAGATTTCTGGCATTTAAGCATGGAGGCATGTCTGTCAAAGAGTATGTCAATAATTTCAATCAATTGTCGAGGTTTGGTATGGTGCTAGTGAATACCCCACACAGAAAGCTTTGAGGTTTGCAAAAGGGTTAAATGAACCCCCTCCATGGGTTGTCTATGTTTCATATTCCGATGGGTGCAACTTTCGAGAAACTCGTTGATATGACATTGATGCATAAAGAAGATAAAGGCGAAAAGAAAGAGGCTAAGATTGATGAGACACAAAACAAGAAAGTGTGCCCCAAGAAAGAATAACAATAAAAGAAGGGCGGAAAGAATGACAAATCCCAAGATAAGAGAAAATGTCATAGTTGTGGACGCCCGGGTCATTTGAGCAAAGAGTGCAGAAAAAGGAAGAATGCTTGCTTCCACTGTGGTGAGGTCGGACACTATACTAAGGAGTGCCCGAAGAAGCAAGGGCAGGGCCAAAGGGAAGGATCTTCTGGAGGGTAGGTGCATGCTCTCGTGGCTGGTGTACTGGATAGAGGTAGGAAAGATTCTGTTGAAGGTTTGATTTTTCTTTTCGATCATCCTGTTAGAACACTTTTTGATTCTGGCGCTTCGCATTCTTTTATATCTGATTCTGTGGTTGAGTCTCTGCACCTTAGTACTAGTATGGTTTTGGATCCCGTTGTTGTCTCAAACCCCATTGGTGGCACAAATCATTTGCCGGGGTTTGAGGATATCTATATTGGGCATCGAGTTTGAGTGCGATGCATATATGCTTGGTTTCATAGGCTATGGTTTGATTCTAGGGATGGAGTGGTTAGCCACGTATGGTTCCATTCTAGACTATGGGAGGAGGGTCGTTAGGCTTTTGACTTGTCGTGGGAGGACTCTCGAAATTTCTTGTGACTCTAAGGGGTCGGCCATGCTTAGTTTCCTAGAATAGCTTGATGCTTCTGTCGATGATTTACGATCTGTACCAGTAGTCTGTGAGTATCCTGATGATTTTGAGGAGGTTCGGGGATTACCTCTAAGGCGAGAGATTGATTTTTGGATATACTTGGTGGACAATGCAAAGCCAGTTGCATTTTCTGTGCGCCGCATGGCTCCAAAAGAAAGGAGGGAGCTCAGCAAGCAAGTAGGGGAGCTACTTGAGAAAGGTTAATTAAGCGAAGCATATCGGAATGGGGTGCTCCAGTCGTTCTCGCGACTAAGGCAGATGGCTCGCTTCACTTATGTGTGGATTACAAAGAGTTGAATAAGCTCACTAAGAAGAATAGACACCCACTTCCAAGGATAAATGATCTGTTTGACCATCTTATTGGTACATTTGTTTTCTCCCAGTTAGACTTGGCCATGGGGTTTCATAAGTTGAGGGTGGCCGAGGATAGTATAGACAAGACCGCTTTTATAACTCTAGATGGTTTCTTCGAGTGGCTTGTCATGCCTTTTGGGTTGACGAATGCACCCGCCTATTTTGTGAATTTGATGAGTAGGGTGTTTCGGGAGTTTCTATACAAGTTCGTTGTGGTGTTTGTTGATGACATCTTGATTTTCTCAAAGAATGAAGAAGAGCACATCAGCTTAAGGCAAAATTCTCTAAATGTCATTTTTGGAGAAAGGAAGTGAGATTTCTAGGGCATCTGGTCTCCAAGGATGGGATAGCAGTGGATCCCGCGAAAGTAGTTGTAGTTCAAGATTAGAAGATTCCAAAGAATGCAACGGAGGTAAGAAGTTTTCTTTGTTTAGCGGACTATTATAGCAAGTTCATTGAGGACGTCGCAAAGATATCAGTCCCACTCACCAGACCGACGAAGAAGAATCTGGCCTTTTATTGGGATATTGACTGTGAGGATGCTTTTCAATGATTAAAGAGGGCACTGACAACAGCCCCAGTCTTGACTTTTCCTGACGGGAACAAGGTGTTCACAGTACACATGATGCATGTGGCACAGGGCTTGGTGTGGTTTTGATGCAAGAGGAAGGGTAGTATGTTACGGTGGCAGACAGTTGAGAGTTCATGAGAAGAACTACCCTATCCATGACTTGGAGTTGGCAGCCATAGTATTTGCGCTTAAGACTTGGTGTCATTATCTACTTGGAGAGAAGTTCGAGTTGTATACCGATCATAAATCTCTCAAATACTTGTTCTCGTAGAAGGATCTCAATTTGAGGCAACAGAGATGGATGGAGTTCCTATCGTCCTATAATTTTGAGATTTCTTATACCCTTGGCAAGCGTAATGTGGTGGCGGATGCATTGACTAGGCTGAGAATGACTTTGAGTCCACTATTTGTAGAGAGGTAGAGCTTGGAGTATATATCGACCTTTAATTTTAGGCCCTCTACCGAGTTTACACATGGTATGTTGGCATTGTTAGAGGTGCGGCCTACTCTTATGGATCAGATAGGAACTTCGCAGCGAGAGGACCCACATATAGCAGACATCTTGGATAGGCTCAGTAGAGGGGAGACTTCTAGTCACCTCAGTGGATATTCCACGGATGATAGAGGGTGGTTGCAACGAGATGGAAGGCTTTGTGTTCCACGAGTTGGGAGTTTGTTGAAGACCATGCAGTTAAAGCGCTCAGCGTATCCAATGTGGCGGAGGCGTAAAAAGTTGGAGTTGGGATAAAGCAAGGAAATAGTAAGATATAGCAGATGAGCCTAAAATAGCATATAAAACTCATATTTAATGCTTTTACAAAATATAAATGATAAATAAATGGAAAATTATCATTCAACTTAATTATTATTAGTACTTTCTTGATTTTAAATATAAACATAAGCAAATATATGTAAATAAGTGTAAACTTTTATTTAGCTTGACTAAATTTAATAGAATATTATAGTATTTTATATTTTGAAAAAATATATATTAAAAAATTATATTTAAAATGTAATTTTATAGTGCATAAATATATTTTTAATTCATTTCTCTTAAAGAATATATAGCTGGAATAATAGGATATAGCAGGAATATCGGAATATAGCGAGGCTTAAAGCGGGAAGGCTACTTCAGAGGCTATTTGAAAATAGTGCAGTGTCTGAAACCCGCTACACGATATAGCTAGGATATGGCGGGGTAATAGCAGGGCATAAACTGCACAGGTTGAAGACAGTCCTTAAGGAAGCCCATTCTAGGATGACTGTCCATCTAGGCAGTGATAAGATGTATAGAGATATGAAGAGGGTTTTCTTTTGGGCTAGGATGAAGAAAGACGTAGCGGAGTTTGTTTCTCGATGTTTAATTTGCTTGCAAGTCAAAGCTGAGAAAAGGAAGCCCGGCGGTTTATTTCATCCTTTGGAGGTCCCACAGTGGAAGTGGGAGAGCGTCTCTATGGATTTCATTGATGGTTTGCCTAGATCGAGGAAAGGCAACACCAGTATTTGGGCTATAGATGACAGACTTACTAAGAGCGCTCATTTCATCCTGTTAAGAGTAAGAGGACGATAGCATGGTTGGCAGTAGTTTATCTTCGTGAGATAGTCCGTCTACATGGAGTACCTTCCATTATAGTAAGTGATCGTGACCTCATATTCACCGGTGAGTTTTGGAGGAGCCTGCAGTGGGTATTAGGTACACAGTTGTGTTTAAGCACCGCTTATCACCCTCAGACTGATGGGCAGACTGAGAGGGTGAATAGAGTTGTTGAGGTTCTTTTAAGGTTGTGTATCCTAGACTCCGGAAGGACTTGGGAAGAGCATCTTCCTTTTGTAGAGTTCGCTTACAACAACAATTATCAAGCTAGTATTGGCATGGCACCCTTTGAGGCATTGTATGGATGAACCTGTAGATCACCGACTTGTTGGTGGGAGTCTACAGATAGGCTTCTACTTGGACCTGAGATGATTAGAGAAACTTCAGAGAAGATTGATCTTATCTGCAAACGCATGAAGATAGCTCAGGACAGGAAGAAGTCCTACACTGATAAGATAAGGACTGATATTGAGTTTGAGGTGGGAGACACGGTTTTCATCAACGTATCATCTTTGAGGAATGTGGTTCGCTTTGGATCTGTAGGGAAATTGGCACCAAGGTTTGTAGGGCCATTTCCCATAACAGGAAGGATTGGCCAAATGGCTTATAGGGAGAAGTTACCAGAGAGATTGGCAGGTGTTCATGATGCTTTCCACGTTTCTCATTTGCGGAAATGTCTACATGATACAACAGAGGTAGTTGAGCCGAGTATGCTTAAGGAAGTAGAGGTGGAACGGGAGGCGACAGTTAGACTAGTTTTCTTAACCGGCTTTTTGGTCTGGTTCCCAAAAGTAAATGAGCCATGCTTGACTCAACGCATCGCATGAAACTAAAGCGAAGAGGGATATCTAGGAGCGAAGGAAATAGTTGAAGAGGGATCGCGCCAACATAGACCTCGCAGTCCGAGCTGCGAACCCGAATCTTGGGCCACCAAAACACTCATACCCATGGCCTTCGCGTCTCTCATAATGCGACCTTCGTACCCCTCGGAGTGTGAATTTCATACCCCTAAGGGGTGCGAAATTCGCACCCAGCAGGGTGCAAAATTCATACCCTGGGGTGCGAATTTCGCACCCCAGGAGGTATGAGATTCGTACCCCCGCAGGGTACGAGTTTCGCACCCGACACGGTGTGAAATTCGTATCCTACGGGGTACGAATTTCACACCCTCTATGGGGTACGAATTTCACACCTCGCGAGGTGCGAAATTCGCACCCCAAGGCTGGGTGCGAAATTCTGGCATGCGCAGGGATCGGGTGCGAATTTCTGGATGTGGTCCCCAATTTCTACCTACTCCTACCTAACCACTCTCCTATAAATACCCCTTGGCCTCACACTTTAAGGGGGTTGGAATTTGTGAAATTGAGACCTCTGGGGAGCCCCTTGAATGGCATTTCCTTTTTGAGGAAGAAGAAGGGCAAAAGTGTCTTTTTCCTAATATATTAAATATATGATAATTAGGACATCATATAACTTAGAGACGAATGTAATGAGATGTCATGAGATAGTCTCAACCTTGTAACCTTATGTTATCAATAATATTCCAACAACTCTTCAACGTGGACGTAGGCCTCTCCCGAGGTCAAACCACTATAAATATCTCGTATTATTTACTAATTTCCGCTCTTGTCTACACGACCAAATCAATAATTCCTAGTAATTGGAATCTTGGGTATTTACGACATTTTTTGCCGTCAACATTTGGTGCTTTCACTGAGAAAACTCAGATTTGCATCTTTTCCACACATTATCATCTCGACTTCAACGAGCTTTAGATTCCTCTGATAAACCTGCTGCCGAGCCCGCTTGCGGTGGTAAAGCGACCAAAGAACGCAATGGTCAGCTCTTTAGCCGCAACAGAAGCCGGCACATCTCAACAGCCTCAGCCGGCAGATATCCCAGCCACTACCAAACCCGTTCCTTCTACAGACCCCAAAGCGCCCGCAAATCAAGCATAAATTTGCGCGCTTAATGAAAAGTATGAGAACACAACGGTCGAGCTCAATCAAGCATTAACGAATAACATCGACCTTATGCAACAACTTCAAGAAAGTCAGCGCATCATTTCTCGACTCTAACTAGCTCGGAACAATGCTCGACCGTGGCCAGCTTCCTCGGAAACTTCCTCTTCTGAGTCGAGGGGCCCGCATCAAAGAAGGAGGTTTAGTCTCATCAACAATGTCACTGTTTGGACCAACGCCCTCAACAACGGTAACGACAATGGATACGCAAACAGCAATGGAAACGACAACGACGACCGAACTACAGTCACATACAGTGAGGGGGCACAATAAAGAGATTGCTCTCACTTGATCATCAACGACATACCAATTCGGACCAACCAACCCCTTCCTCGACAAAACCTAGCGGTCGTCCCTCGAGATGATGGACCTACTATTCCAGCGACCCGCACTCTTCTCGAACAAGATGCGCATCAACCTGCTTCACCTCATCATCCACACCAGGATCCGATTATAGATGTCGAGGACATGGAAGAAGAGACCCACACATCCATGATAGAAGACACCCTCGCAACAGAACTTCAGAACCTCGCCAAAACCCATGGGTCCCGATGGCAGATCCCATCCAACTTATCTTCCCGACAAGGTCCGAAGGATCATGAGGGAAATGCAAGGGAATGTGCATGATTCTTAGGAGGCGTACATTAGGCATAACCCCACAAGAAGGGTAAACGAAGCTGAGTGGCCGAGATGCTTCAACATGCCACAGAAGCCGCTCTACGACGGCACCACCGATCCCTTTGCCTTCCTAAATCGATATGAATGGCAAATGGACTCGAGCCGGGGAAACGATCCGGTCAAATGAAAGTGCTTCCCAATATTCTTATCAGGAACTGCTCTATTATGGTTCTCTCGCCTTCCACTTGATTCCATCAACAATTTCGGCAAGTTAGTGACAGAATTGGTCAAGCATTTAGGATGCATATCCCGACTCCAAAGAACGTCCTCACTCTGTCCCATCTATATCAAAGGCCCGCTGAGTTGCAAAAGCTACCTCTCTAGTTCAACATCGCCCTCACCAAGGTTGGGGACCCGGACCCTCACACCATACTCTTTCAGTTAGCAAAGGGTGTCCTTCCTACTTCCGAATTCGGGGCATGGATCGATCGGAAGAAACCAAAAAGCCTCAATGCTTTCTATGAGAAGGATGGGCAATACTAATGCCAAGAGGAAGCAAGACGGAACCGGCTCCCCGAGACCAGTCGCCCCAACGACTCTCAAGCAGTCACTGCAAATAACCGCCTCGGAGGAAGAGAAGTGGGAGAGGCCACTGATCAAAACAAGGGGGCAGGTCCCTCCAAGCAAAGACCAAATAACGGTAGGCAAGATGGCCGAAGCAACGGTCAGACCCCGACCGAGCCAAGGAAGCCCGACCCATACCGAGCCTACGAGACGTAGACCCCATTAAATGAGATCCTAGAAACAATTTACTTGGAGACATGCAACACTTTGCCATGAAAGAAGCCACACACCAGGGAATCAACCGACCTCGAGAAAAATACTGGAAGGTACTGCTGATACCACGATGTGTATAGGCATAACACCAATAAATGTCGGCCAACTCAGGGTTGCAATTGAGAAGCTTATACACGAGAAACGACTTGAGTAATACGTCCAAGAACCGTTTCCTCCGAAGCAAATTCAAAACCTCCGGCGCCAGCACCTAAGGCGGCCGCCAAGACAACTCTAAGTCCATCTAATCCGAGGGGAGGGATTGTGATCAACACTATATGTGGCGAGCCTAGCCCCACACACGACAGCTTTCGGAAAATGGAAGAAATGTAAGTTCCATAAAGCATGCTACTTATGAGGCTTGCTCCGCTCCCGACGAATATGTCCCAACCAAGCTCCAAAATACCATGCGGGATGACATTGTTTTCCACAAAAGAGATTCTATGGGAGTTGAAATTCCAACAACCGACCCTCTGGTTATCACATCCCCAATTGGAGCCACATCCGTCCGAAGAATATTGGTTGACTTAGGAAGCTCGGTCAACATCATTTTCAAAGCTGCTTATGACCAGATGAAATTAGAAGCAAAGGATCTCAAACCATGCCATTCCATGATCCACAACTTCAATGGAGCTTCCAGTTGTCCAATAGGAATTATTGACCTACCCGTCGAACTCGACGCTGGGGATCGGAGCCGAGTATGAATCCTCGCCTTTGTAGATATCGACACCATTTCCTCATACAACATCATCTTTAGACGTCCTTTTCTCATATAATTTCGGGTCTGCATGTCACCATGGACCCTCCTAATGAAATTCCCAACAGAAAACGGGATTAGAACAGTTAGAGGCAACCAAGCCAATGCTAGAGAATGCTATGCAATAGAATGGAAGAACGCGCGCAATAAGGACAAGGGCAAAGCTATGTCCACACCTTTTTGTGCCAAGGCCGCCTCCGCATAGCAATCAACGACGTCTGGGCTTTGGCTCAGATGTCACTGTCGTCTTTCTGATGACCTCGACCCACGAAGGGACGAAGAACCCGAATACGAGAGGTCTATTCCGGTTGAATCCACAATGGATGTTCCAGTCAATCCCGACGATCCATCAAGGGTGTTAAAGATAGGATTACACCTCCATCCAGCAATCAAAGAGGATCTTATGGATTTCTTGAAGGCTAACTTAGACATGTTCGCATGGACTCACTCCGACATGAGGGGCATCAACCCTGCGGTTGCTTTCCATTTTCTAAGTATAGATCCTACGATGCCTTCAGTCAAGCAGAAACGCTTCTTGGGACCCGAGAGGTCCAAGGCACTTGAGGAAGAGGTAGACCGCCTACTCAACAAAAACTTCATCCGCGAAGCCGACTACCCCAATGGGTCTCCAATCCAGTTTTGGTCAAAAAAGCCAACGGTAAATGGTGGACGTGTGTCGACTTCTCCGACTTGAACAAGGCATGTCCCAAGGACAGCTTCCCACTCCCAAAGATCGACCGATTTGTCGATTCAACCATAGCTACTATCTTTCATGGATGCCTATCCAGGATACAATCAGATCCCGATAAGTCTTCCCGATCAGGATGGTACCTTTTTCATAACCGACCTTGGACTTTACTGCTATTGTGTCTTGCCATTCGGCCTCAAGAATGTCGGCGCCACTTATCAGCGAATGGTTAATCGACTCTTTATAAACCAAATTGGAAAGTCCGTGGAGGTGTACGTGAATGACATGTTGGTAAAATCAAAAGTGTCCAGCGATCATGTCCATGACATCTTTGAAATGTTCGATGTCCTCCGCCGGTACGACATAAAACTGAACCCCCTGAAATGCTCCTTCGAAGTCGCTTCAGGAAAATTCTTGGGTTTCATCATCAACTCCCGGGGAATCGAAGCTAATCCAGAAAAAATCCAAGCTATTCAGGACATGCAAATCCCCAAGAACATCAAGATGTCCAAAGTTTAAATGGAAAGGTCGCCGCTTTAAGTCGGTTCATCTATAAGGCCACCGACAAGTGCATTCCTTTCTTTGGTTTACTTCGAAAGGGGAATCGCAATTTCGAGTGGACCCCAAAATGTGTTTCTGCATTCAAGAAAATTCTGGATCACTTAGAGCGACCACCTATCTTAAAGCCCATAGACCATGAGGACTTATACATTTATTTGGCTGTTTCTACGCGGGAAATCTGCTCGACATTAATACGCCTCGAAGACCGCATGGAACGACCCATCTACTACATAAGCAAACGATTGACGGGGGCAGAGAAGAATTACCTAAAGCTGGAAAAGTTGGCATTCTTCTTATTGATTTCTTCTCGGAAACTTCAACCATACTTCAAGTCTCATCTTGTAAAGGTTTTCACCAACTAGCCGCTACGTCCAGTCCTAGAGCGAGGCGTTCGGCCGACTATTAAAATGGAGTATGGAGCTAAGCCAGTTTTAGATAACATTCATCCTCCGTCGGGCCATCCTCGGACAAGCCCTCGTCGATTTCATAATAGAATTCACGGCTCCCGAGGAGACTCCTACAAAGAACACTGAGGCTTCCGACAACCAATGGAAACTGTTCGTGGATGGGTCCTCCAACAGCAAGTGCTTGGGGAAGGAGTCGTGCTCATCACTCCTGAGGAATGCTCGATACATTACGCACTAAACTAAATTTTCCTTCTGCTAACAACGACGCGGAGTATGAGGCCTTGATAGCCGGACTTAGAATCACGATCGAGCTCAAATTAAAGACCATCCAAATTTTCTCCGATTCACAACTCATCGTGTGCCAAGTGCAAGGATAATATCAAAGCAAGGGGGAATGACTCGCCCTGTACTTAACCCAGGCTCAGGAACTGCTCACCTACTTCGACCACTTTGTCATCACACACATTCCTCGAGAGAAAAACGAAAAAGAAGATTCACTAGCAAAACTAGCAAGCTCCGAGGATTCACAACTCTTGGGGTTCGCTACCGTCGAAGTGCTCAACTCCCCTAGTATTAAGCAAATACAAACCGATGCGGTCATGAACACCGAATCCAAACCTGAATCTTGGATGACACCAATTAAAAATTACCTACTGCATGGGGACCATCCAGGAAGCTACAAGGAAAGATGAGCGCTCACCCGCCAATCGGCTCGTTGTCTTCTTATGGATGGGGTCCTCTACCGTAGAGGATTCTCTGTCCCATTATTCAGATGCATAGCCCATCACGACACCATCAGAGTCTTAACCAGTGTACATGAAGGGGAGTGTGGCGACCAAACCGGAGGGCAAATCTTGACCAGAAAAATACTTAGACATGGTTATTATTGGCCCATGCTCGATCTCAATAAATCTCTCGTGTTATTTGCTGCTTTTCGCTCTAGTCTACATGACCAAATTAATAATTCCTAGTAATTGGAATCTTGGGTGTTTACGACATTTTTTGCCGTCAACAAGTTCCTACCCGTATTCCGGAATCAGAGGTTAAGAAGTTACGCAACCGAGAGGTCAAGTTGATGGAAGTTCAATGGGGAGAAGATCGTCAAACTTGGGAGATTGAAGACTAGATTCACGCCTCGTACCCTTTTCTTTTCAAGGGTATGTTCTTAACTTCTTTTTCCAAGCTTTTATTCGTATTGGTTTCTATCACTTGTATGTACCCTATCAATCGAATCTTCGACCTTTAGGTACAAAACCAATGAGTGAAAACATATGTTTGAGACATGTTATGTTTGATGGATGCAAGTTTTTTCTTGTGGTTGCTCATGGATGCATATACACACAAACACTAGGCACTTGATCGGCTCAATCTCTCTCATACTACATATGCATGCATGTGCATTTTTTTTATGGATGGAGATGGGACTATCATCACATGAATGTTGCATTTGTATGGATGATTGTGCATGAATATAGCATTTACATGTTATTCTAGGATGATTGCATACATGTTGGATTCATGGCACTGACATACATTGCATTAAGGAGGTCGACTGAATTAGTAGACCGCCTGATCTTTTGCATCAGTATAGAGACATATACACACACCTTTATATATGTTCATATAAGCATTAGAAACCTTTTAAGGATAATGGACACGTGTAATTGGTGGATGAGTAGATGGATGATGGATGTGGGATATACATTCTTCTTAACTTGGAGATTTCGGGGACGAAATCCTTTAAATAAGGGAAAATGTAACGCCCATAATTTTAAAGAACGTTATATCAATAAACTAAAGAATAATTAATTAAATATTGAGGATTAAGTAAAACGGACTGCACAATTGTGTTCGCCTCGAAATTTTGCTTAAGATAGACTCTGAGTTTGCGTAAAACAAACATCGTATGAAGAAGTTATTAAGCTTAGAAGTTTGTATACATATAAGCAAATATATATAAACAAAAACAGTCTAGAAAATCAAAATCGAAGGACGAGAAGAACGCGTGAAATCGACCCATTGGGTGTCGACCCAAGCCCCATGGGGGTCGACCCTAGGGTCAACCCACACAAGGGGGTTTCGACTATAGGGTCGACCCCGGGTCGACCCCACCCGGATTCAGGGCAGATCCATTCTCTGAACCTGGACTTGTTTCTTGATCTGATTCATTGGCTTAAAACAATATATAGGACCTCATTTCTGTTGTTTTATTCATCAAAAACAATGGAGACAACGAGATGCTAGCCCAAATTAGATTGTATTAGCCTATTCTTCAGCAACAATGACTTATATGTATTCAAGAATCTCTGCTTCAACTTCAACATTCATTTCTTTGTTCTTTAGATCCAGTCTTTGTGAGTTTATGTTGCTTTTAGATATCAACATTTAATAAGTAATCCTAACATGTTTATAAGTTTGGATCTAAGCCAATGTCTGTTAATAACCTGAATCATAACTATACAGATCTGTCATTACTTGTACACCTGACCTATTGTTCAGTTCTCATATGCTTATTCCTGGCATGCCTATTTCTGTCATCATATGCTTATTCTGTTATTATGCCCACTTCTATCATTATATGCCTATTCTGTTATTATGCCCATTTCTATTATTATATGCCTATTCTATTATTATGCCTATTTCTGTTCTCTTCTCCCCCTTCTTCCCTTTTTATTTTTATAGCCAGGCTACCTTCGAGCCTAGGCCAATCGCTGAAATATGCGAACGAACGAAATTGGAAATGGTAAATTGAGGCATAACTTGTATTATAAAACATGACTGGGATTTGGGGGAATAACCTATACTGTGATCTAAGATTTTAATTTGGAGCATATCGTACATGATGATTTATGACTTGAGGGTAGGGGAATGAAAAACCTATGATGAATATGAATAATTGTTTAAGATTGAATATGCCTAAATTTACAATAAATAGAAATTGTAACCGCACTTATACATAAGATTAGATTACACTTGTGGTAGAAGTACGCCCGGAACCACCCAACAAATCCAGTATCCACGAGTGGTTAATTTAGTGTGAGGGGTCTAGTGGGTAAATGTACACGTAATGGTGCTAAGACACGAGGTTAATTCCAACTTGTTGTGGAAGTATTCCCGGAACCGCCCGGCATATCCAGCATCCACAAATGGAGGGTTAAGTAAATATGTTAAATCTAGGGGGAGGGGGGTTATACGAACCCGACAAACTTAACCTTCTTTGTGTATTGGGGTTATGCGGGCTTGTAAATCTGTTAGGCATAACGTGTCAAAAAATCCTAGTAGTAGGGATGCAAGATTGTGGGGTGATACCCGTTATTCCTATGGGACTGCCTATTATTATTGTTGGGGGTAAAACACGTTACTAGAAGTGCACCTAAGTCTACCATTCTGTTTCTATTGGGATCATTTGTTTATGTTATACTAGTATTGGTGCCGAGAAAAGTATTTGGGAAGCATAATCTATTCTATCTTATTTATTCTGCTTATCCTGCTCAGTCTGTTATACTTGTCTTATGATACCGTTATCTCTCTCATCTAGTTTATATGTCTGTCATGATGCTTTTACTTATTTATACGTTAAAAGTAACCGGACTCGCCAGACTTTATGTCTGACCCGTTTTGTTTCCTTTTCTCCCCCTCCCCCTTAGGTTCTCAGCGTGGGAATACTCAGCCTTGATTAGTATCCTCTCTTCTGTTTCCATGTGCAGCTGCTTAGATGTGCTGCTTTGATTACCTATATACCTTGATATGGCTATTTTTGGGGACTATGATTTTATATTACTGTACTCTGATGATTTTAGTACAAGGCAGATATTTTAAATATTGTTGTAATGGGTTTTCTGTATTTCAGATTTATGTTGTTACTGAATTTTGGACCACGATGTTTTCTGTTTGGAGAATAAAGTTTTAAATTCTACTGTTATTTTATATCTGTTTTGTGATTTTTTTGTTTACCTATAACGCTTCATGGAACTTAGTGCATTATGTTAAAGAGTGACATTAACGGACGTGGGGTGTCACACTTGGAGTCAACAATAAGGACCTGTTACCCAACTTTTCAAAAGCAATGTTTAGAAGATCTACTAGTCCCTTAGCCGCAAAGCTTGGCAGTTTGGGGGATACATCTGCAATAAAAATGGAATAAAAACGAATGTGTATGATAAAAGAAATTGAGAGAGGCAAATAAGAGATATAATAAAATTCCATACATGGAGTGTTGAAACTTCCAGAGATACTAGAATGGCATCGTATAAAGAAAAACTGAGTTTCCCATTTTTTGAACCTTATAGCTCCTTTAGATAATAGTTTCTTTGTGGGGTCCGCATGGAATTTTTGATGATTTACATCACTAAGTTTGTAGGGACAAACCAAATAATCTAGAAGGGAAGAACTTAAAGAGGAGTTGCTAGACTCCAAAGATAAGAGCTGTAAGCCTAGGAGGTAAGTATTGGTGTCTAGAGAAAATTAGATAGGAGTAATCTTCAAGTGTCACAAGAATCGTGCAATAAAGTCAGGGAAGGGAACAAAACGCCCATGCCAGATATGAATAGCGGAGTAAGAAAAATATCCTTCTGGAGGGGATGCAATGGTATCAGCCTAGCATGGAGGGATGGTCACCACTCTAGAAATATTAAAATCTTGAAGAATGGCATCGACTTCCTCTTGCGAGGTAATCAAAGAATATTTTTCAATGGCGCCAATCTTATTTGAAGAAGAGGATTCAAGTGGTAAGGAGAAACTTTTGACGGGTTTAGTAGCAGTACACTTCTTTCGCATAATATCAGGTATTATCTACTCAATTCACAAGTCAGAATAATTGTAACGGCCCGAAAATCCGTACCAATTTGAGCTGACTAATATCCTACACATTTAACTCAAAGT
This sequence comes from Allium sativum, assembly GCA_030737875.1. Taxonomy (NCBI): domain Eukaryota; kingdom Viridiplantae; phylum Streptophyta; class Magnoliopsida; order Asparagales; family Amaryllidaceae; genus Allium; species Allium sativum. Next base: position 961,151,610 of record CM060916.1, read on the forward strand.
GCACGAAAATTCAGATCATTAATAAAAAGAAGTTAGAGGGTGAGAAAGATAAGATATAACTAATAGAATAGAAGAAGAAGAACATCAGAATCAAAGTAAACCCGAATCTCACAGTTGAACGAATAACATGTATTATAACATAACTTTGAAATACACAAACTGAAATTTCTATATACATACCATATCAGAGTACAACTCATATATATTACAGCGGAAATAATCTCTAACTAACAAATGGTGAAGCCTTCTGCTTCCAGCTCCTCCAAATGAATCTGCAAAGCCTGAAACATTTGGCTGTCGTACAAATTTGGGCACCCAAGAGTTTAGGGAAAATAAACAAAATAAAGTCTGGGTCAGTCATGGGACTAGTGTGAGTAAATTCCAACCATATCATTTAACTTTGAAAAATCCTTTTGAAACAAAAGGATAATAGTAAGACCAGCCCACACATAAACATGGACGGTTTTTACCTTACTATAATCCAAAACACTTTGATATCAAAATTCAGTGATATTATAATAATGTCTAATCAAGTAAATAACCAAATAGCAGAACGCTTGCATCTCACGCTCCACATATATATAGTATAAAATCATAAACCGTAGAGCGCTTATTAGAGATTGATTCCAACTATGACAAGGTATGGGTCCACCTCCCGATCAGTGTACTCTAGAGGGGATACACTGGGGTTCAACAAGAACATCTTGCAACCCAACCCACACATGACCGACCACTCATTTAGCTTAAGTGTATCAAATATATTGTCACTCACGGTTGTTGGCCACCAACCGTAATCCGAAGATACAGAAACGAAAGAAGAACAAATATGAATTTTCTCTACATCGATGACAATACACCCTGCTTGGGTATGACCCAACTAGCCATGCTGCCTGCCCGATTTCTGTCATTTCTCGGTTGTGAGGCTAGAGGCTACGTCTATCTTCAGAACATCTGATCACGATTCATTTTGAATGCCGCATCGTCAAACCCATCAATTCACTGATCGATTTCCAAAAATATCATGGGTATAAAAAGCTAAAAGGAACGAATTCCTCTACCACCATACGTAATACCTTTAAGAGATCAACCATATGTGATTGTTAGGTATACTCTGTCAGACACTTGTCCATACAAGTTGTCCTGGGATTGGACAAACAGACAGCACCATTCTGGAATAGAACGCCCCTTGCATTTCATTCCGTCTTCAATTGTCTTCAGCATAATCTAATTTGCAACGCTTATGCCTATACAGAGTGGTTTTCGGATAATATATCCAACCGGTCTCTCCGTATTGACAACGATGGTCAAACACTTCGATAGTCGTTTATTTAACTATCGAAGTAAAAACAAACATTCATTCAAATGTACAACTAAACATCACACAACCACGGGCACTTTTTTATTTACATTAATTTTCTAGTTTTTCATATCCTCCCAGATATTTCCCTCAACCCATTTAAGCCTTACACTTCTTGGAAAACATTTCCAGTTTTTATTATAACTATTTAATTTGCAACATTTGCTTTTTAAACACTATTCACTTTAAAATGAGAATATAATCCGTTTATAGAAATCTGAACACTTTTATCAAATACACTTCCATTTAAGTAATAAATACCCTTACCTTGTTTACCGAATCTCTTTCATAATTCTATATTCCCATTCCACTTTATAAACTCGGTTTCTATATCAACATTTTGTTAATTCAATATCAAGTTTATAACTAAATATTGATTACCTATAATATTATAATTTATTGGTTTAAACTAAATATTAATTATCCTATCAGATTTATAATTCTTAAAAATGATTTACTTTAATACATTCGACATCGTCGAATTATAGTTCCAATTCCTAATACTGTTATTTCATTCTAATCCTATTCCAAACATCGAAATGATGTTATCGTTTTCTGAAATGATTCTCCAATTCTCTTTCTAAACCTATTCTTTTATTTCTTTGAACAAACATCGTTACTTGTTACTTTAGAATAAGTGGATTTCAAATCAAACTGTTTTCATTCCCTAGGGAGTAGTGCTATATATAAAATTCACGCTTAAGCTTGGTCAACAATGCTAATTTATCGTTATAGTTCAATAGCTTGTCATATGCTGTAATATTCCCCTTTATACTAATCTCGACATAACAGTCACGCTTAAGCCTAGTCAACAACGTTATTTTATCGTTATAGTTCAACAGTGCATATATAAACGGTACATATAAGTATTGAGGAATCCGATTGGATTCCTCCAACCGTTTTCCGCATCCACAGATGTTAGTCAAACAATTAACACTGATTCCATAATAGGGAATATTATAATCGATGGAATAAGTCTCCAATCCATGATGTGTACATATGCAACGATATGTATATATTTCAACCAATTTAGTTGTAATCTACCTAAACGACCATCACACAACATTCAACCAATATTTAAAATATAATTATAATATTTTAAAATAGATTAGAGTTAGTGAATATACTAATCTTCGCGCGTTCACCATTAGATAACGATTTGGGTCAGTTGATTAACAGGCGGTTTATTTTTTTGAATTCGTAATGAGCTCCAAACCGCTTCAACCCAATCTCAAACCGCATGTTCCCTTTGCATCTCTTCACTATTCGACAAACATGAATCACCATCACCACTTCTTGCTACTCACGCATCAATAAATTCGCCTGCATTTGAATGGCACACGCATCTGCCTGGTTCCCGGTTACGAACTACTTCTTTTTATATATAAAAACTGCTTTCAAACCGATGCTTTGCTCTACGCCTCGACCCAACTGCTTCATCCCTTGCTTGTCTGGCCTCTGCCTTCTCCAAAACTCAGAACTCCGCTCACTTATGGGTCTTCATTGTGACTGCAGTGCCACAATATATGTCCATCCCGCTACAACCTCTTCATGTGCAGCACATACATATTCCAATGCAGCACATATTCACTCATATACAGCATATACGTTGTGCACTTCAACATGGTCGTGCCCTTTGCCTTTACTTACGTCACCACTACACAAACCAGATTCTTTTTCCCATGACCTTCGAAACCTGTCTCTTCTTTCGTCCATCCCAACAGCAAAACTACCCACTCCCTTTTATCACCGCACACTAGAAGAAAATAGTGCCAAAGTCTCCAGTTATCTTTTTACGCAAGCCCATGTCCTCTTCACCATGTCTTCAGCTACAACCAAACCCATTCATTCATGCTCCATAACTAACTCCTACTGGTCTTCTTGCTCTTATATTTGCATGCACTCTATCTTTCTTTTTATTCACGTTTTTATCCCCTTTGTTTAGTCCATTAGCAACTCTCCTTTTTCTTTACTATACGGGTTTTCTCCATCCCATTCCACATGGTATTGACACCACCTCTCTCTTTATAGTATATAATATATATTCCTTCACGTGATACTTCTTTCCAGAACCGACATCTCAGCACCCACTTTTCTTCTTCTCTGGTAGTTTACTAAACATGACAGCAGCTTGCACGAGGTTCCACCTCTTCCATCAGTACTCCGGAACGCCCTCCACCCGCCTCGAGCTGACCTCGACGCCTGAACTCCTCCAGCACAGCTACAACATGCCAGAAACTCCTTGCTCATGTCCGGGTGACCACCACACAACCTCGAGCTCAGTTACATCCCTCAACCCGCCAAGTCCTTACCTTCCACTTGAAACAGTCCATCCCATCACCTGAAAACTGCGCCCCTACTTCTTTGTTTGTCGGAACCCACCTTGTTCGCCTCTATCACCTCGCGGCTTACATGAACTGCTGCAGTTGTATTTTATTTTAATTTTTGTTTTTATTTAGTTATCCGTGGGATTGAGAAGTTTGATTTATGCCTCGGAGAAAAAGGATGGTCTGTGTATTATATAGAGGGAGACAACGTGGGAAGAACGCTTCATTAGTATAGGGTATGGTAATTGGTAATAGTTAGGGTAGGTTGTTCATATCCAACGAAGCCATACCGCAAGATTATGGTTCATTAAATTTTGATAAGAACCTTCCATCACTTTTTCTTAAGTCTATACATAGAGGCATGTGTGTTTGCCTCGAAAAGGAACACAGTGATTAGCGTTAGGACATAGGCTGCTTAGATTAGTGTAGTGTACCCATACTTATTTAACAGCGAAGGTAGAAAAAGTACATTAATATATATATATATATATATATATATATGCGTTCTTACTTGCTAAGCAAAGGAGGATGTACGGGATACCTTACTATATAAATGTTTATGATTGTCGTTGAATAAGATATATTTTTGTTTCCAAAATGAAGAGTTTTACGGTTTCCGTTATACACAACTTCATTTGCTACATGGACCACTATAGACAGAAATAAAAATACCGTCACCTCGGGCACTGCGCCACGATCCTAAAAATATAATAATGTCGGTAGTTTAACTCATATTTTGAAACCCCAAAATAATGATATAGGGTGCAAAATACTCCAAATAAAAAGTTTCATATTTAATTAATTAAAAATTACAGTAAAATTCTAAAAATTAAATCATCAGTACGTCTCAAAAGAACCTTGTCCAAATTTGAATCCAATATCTAGATATTTCAAATAAACCGTTACGGTCGATAAACGATTCTATAGCGACTTTCTGAATATTTGATTTGGACATATCTTGCAATCTATACGACGAAATCTCTATTTTCCACTTTCGTTAGAAAAATACAGTTTAACAGATTCCAACGTTTCTTGTTTCGCAGGAATCCGATTAATAACGGGTCCTGTACACTCAGTTGAAATTCAAAACATTAAATTACGAACTACTGCGATATTACGAACTCGATTATATTTAATATATATTTTTATACGTTCAAATTCATTTTAATTAATATATAAATCCACTTATATTACGAATTCAATATTTAAACTGATTTAAATATTCAAATACAAACCGATAAAAATGCAGGACGTTACATTCCTTCCCCCTTAAAAGAATTTCGTCCCCGAAATTACTAAGGTCGAAAAAATGCTACAATCCATATTATAACCCGGTTTAAAATATTTTATTTAATTTCTTAAATTTAGTCTTCAATAGAAACGATTAATTCGAATTAAAATATTAATTCCTTCATCCTAACGAATACTTTCAAAAATTTTGAAAATTTCCTGACCGCTTAAGATTTCGGAGAATTCTGCTAGCATCTCCTCTGCATGGCTCATTCGGTACTACTACAACACGCCACTCTATGTCTTCTCTAATCCAAAGAAAAATAAACAACCAAGTGGCTTGCCAAACATCTCAAAATTCTCATATCCAAATTTAACATTAGTTTGTACCTTTTTGTTGGGCATTCAACTTTATCTCTATTGAGTTACGCCACAAAGCCAAGGTAATCACTTAACCTTCAGCTCTGATACCAAATGTAACGGCCCAAAAATCCATACCAATTTGAGCTGACTAATATCCTACACATTCAACTCAAAGTGCACGAAAATTCAGATCATTAATAGAAAGAAGTTAGAGGGTGAGAAAGATAAGATAGAAGTAATAGAATAGAAGAAGAACATCAGAATCAGAGTAAACACGAATCTCACAGCGGAACGAATAACATGTATTATGACATAACTTCTAAATACACATACTGAATTTTGTATATACATACCATATCAGAGTACAACTCATATATATTACAGCGGAAGTAATCTTTAACTAACAAATGGTGAAGCCTTCTGCTTCCAGCTCCTCCAAGTGAATTTGCAAAGTCTGAAACACTTGGCTACCCGTACAAATTTGGGCACATAAGAGTTTAGGGAAAACAAACAAAATAAACTCTGGTTCAGTCATGGGACTGGTGTGACCAAATTCCAACCATATCGTTTAACTTTGAAAAATCCTTTTCAAACAAAAGGATAATAGTAAGACCAGCCCACACATAAACATGGACAATTTTTACCTTATTATAACCCAAAACACTTTGATAGCAAAATTCAGTGATATTATAATAATGTCTAATCAAGTAAATAACCAAATAGCAGAACGCTTGCATCTTACGCTCCATATATATATAGTATAAAATCATAAACCGCAGGGCGCTTATTGGAGATTGGATTCCAAGTATGACAAGGTATGGGTCCACCTCCCGATCAGTGTACTCTAGAGGGGATACACTGGGGTTTAACAAGAACATCTTGCAGCCCGGCCCACACATGACCGACCACTCATTTAGCTTGAGTGTATCGAATATATTGCCACACACGGTTGTTGGCCACCAACCGTAACCCGGAGATACAGAAACGAAAGAAGAACAAATATGAATTTTCTCTAGATCGGTGACAATACACCCTACTTGGGTATGACCCAACTAGCCATGCTTCCCGCCCGATTTCTTTCATTTCCCGGTTGTGAGACTAGAGGCAACGTCTATCTTCAGAACATCTGATCACCATTCACTTTGAATGCCACATCGTCAAACCCACCAATTCACTGATCGATTTCCAAAAATATCACGAGTATAAAAAGCTAAGAGGAACGAATTCCTCCGCCACCAGACGTAGTACCTTTAAGAGATCAACCATATGTGATTGTTAGGCATACTCTGTCAGACACTAGTCCATACAAGTTGTACTGGATTGGACAAATAGAAAGCACCATTATGGAATGGAACGATCCTTGCATTTCACTCCATCTTCAATTGACTTCAACATAATCTAATTCGCAGCGCTTATGCCTATATAGAGTGGTTTTCAGATAATATATCCAATCGGTCACTTCGATGGTCGTTTATTTAACTATCGAAGTAAAAACAAACATTCATTCAAATGTACAACTAAACATCACACAACCACGGGCACTTTTTTATTTACATTAATTTTCTAGTTTTTCATATCCTCCCAGATATTTCCCTCAACCCGTTTAAGCCTTACACTTCTTGGAAAACATTTCCAGATTTTATTATAACTATTTAATTTGCAACATTTGCTTTTTAAACACTATTCACTTTAAAATGTGAATATAATCCGTTTATAGAAATCTGAACACTTTTATCAAATACATTTCCATTTAAGTAATAAATACCCTTACCTTGTTTACCGAATCTCTTTCATAATTCTATATTCCCATTCCACTTTATAAACTCAGTTTCTAAATCAACATTTTGTTAATTCAATATCAAGTTTATAACTAAATACTGATTACCTATCCTATTATAGTTTATTGGTTTAAACTAAATATTAATTATCCTATCAGATTTATAATTCCTAAAAATGATTTACTTTAATACATTCGACATCGTCGAATTATAGTTCCAATTCCTAATACGGTTATTTCATTCTAATCCTATTCCAAACATCAAAATGATGTTATCGTTTTCTGAAACGATTCTCCAATTCTCTTTCTAAACCTATTCTCATATTTCTTTGGACAAACATCGTTACTTGTTACTTTAAAATAAGTGGATTTCAAATCAAACTATTTTCATTCCCTAGGGAGTAGTGCTATATATAAAATTCACGCTTAAGCTTGGTCAACAACGCTAATTTATCGTTATAGTTCAAAAACTTGTCATACGCTGTAGTGTTCCCCTTTATACTAATCTTGACACAACAGTCATGCTTAAGCCTAGTCAACAACGTTATTTTATCGTTATAGATCAACAATGCGTATATAAACAGTACATATAAATATTGAGTCCACAAATGTTAGTCAAACAATTAACACTGATTCCATACTAGGGAATATTATAATCGATAGAATTAGTCTCCAATCCATGATGTGTACATATGCAACGATATGTATATATTTTAACCAATTTAATTGTATTCTACCTAAACGACCATCACACAACATTCAGCTAGTATTTAAAATATTTATAATATTTTAAAATAGATCAGAGTTAATGAATTTACTCACCTTCGCGCGTTCACCGTTAAATAACGATTTGCCTCAGTTGATTAACAGGCGGTTTATTTTTCTAAATTCGTAATGAGCTCCAAACCGCTTCAACCCAATCTCAAACCACACGTTCCCTTTGCATCTCTTCACTATTCGACAAACAGAAATCGCTATCACCACTTCTTGCTACTCACGCATCAATAAATTCACTTGCATTATAATGGTATACGCATATGCCTGGTTCTCGGTTATGAACTACTTCTTTTTACATATAAAAACTGCTTTCAAACCAACTCTTTGCTCTACGCCTCGACCCAACAGCTTCATCCCTTGCTTGTCTGACCTCTGCCTTCTACACAACTCAGAACTACGCTCATTGATGGGTCTTCATTGTGACTACAGCGCCACAGTATAGGTCTGTCCTGCTACAACCTCTTCATGTGCAGCACATACATATTCCAATGCAGCACATATTCACTCATACATATCATATACGTTGTACACTCCAACATGGCCATGCCCTCTGCCTTTACTTACGTCACCACTACACAAACCAGATTCTTTTTCCCATGACCTTCGAAACCTCTCTCTTCTTTCGTCCATCCCAACAGCAAAACTACCCACTCCCTTTTATCACCGCGTACCAGAAGAAAACAGTGCCAAAGTCTCCAGTTATCTTTTTACGCAAGCCCATGTCCTCTTCACCACGTCTTCAACTACAAACTAACCCATTCATTCATGCTCCATAACTAACTCCTACTGGTCTTCTTTCTCTTATATTTGCACGCACTCTATCTTTCTTTTTATTCACATTTTTATCCCCTTTGTTTAGTCCATTAGAAACTCTCCTTTTTCTTTACTATACAGGTTTTCTCCTTCCCATTCCACATGGTACTGACACCACTTCTTTCCTCTATAGTATATAATATATATTCCTTCACGTGATACTTCTTTCTAGAACCGACATCTCAGCACCCACTTTCCTTATTCTTTGGTAGTTTACTAAACATGATAGTGGTTTGCACGAGGTTTCGCCTCTTCCATCAGTACTCCGGAACGCCCTCAACTCACCTCGAGCTGACCCCGGCCCCTGAACTCCTCCAGCATGCCAGAAACTCCTTGCTCATGTCCGGGTGACCACCACACAACCTCGAGCTCAGTTACATCCCTCAACCCGCCAAGTCCTTACCTTCCACTTGAAACACCGTCACCTAAAAACTGTGCCCCTACTTCTTTGTTTACCGGAACCCACCTTGTTCGCCTTAATCACCTCGCGGCTTACATGAACTGCTGCAGTTGTATTTTATTTTAATTTATGTTTTTCTTTTGTTATCAATGGGAACGAGAAGTTTGATTTATGCCTCGGAGAAAAAGGATGGTCTATGTATTATATAGAGGGAGACAGCGTGGGAAGAACGCTTCATTAATATAGGGTATGGTAATTAGTAATAGTTAGGGTAGGTTATTCATTTCCAACGAAGCCATACCACTAGATTATGGTTCATTAAATTTTGATAAGCACCTTCCATCACTTTTTCTTAAGTCTATATGTAGAGGCATGTGCGTTTGCCTCGGAAAGGAACACAGTGACTAACGTTAGGACATAGGCTGCTTAGATTAGTGTAGTGTACCCATACTTACTTAACAGCGAAGGAAGAAAAAGTATATTAATATATATATATATATATGCGTTCTTACTTGTTAAGCAAAGGAGGATGTACGGGATACCTTACTATATAAATGTTTATGATTGTTGTGGAATAAGATATATTTTTGTTTCCAAAATGAAGAGTTTTACGGTCTCCGTTATACACAACTTCATTTGCTACACGGACCACTATAGACAGAAATAAAAATACCGTCACATCGGGCACTGCGCCACGATCCCAAAAATATAATAATATCGATAGTTTAACTCATATTTTGAAACCCCAAAATATTGATATAGGGTGCAAAATACTCCAAATTAAAAGTTGCGTATTTAATTAATTTAAAATTATAGTAAAATTCTAAAAATTAAATCATCGGTACGTCTCAAAAGAACCTTGGCCAAATTTGAATCCAATATCTAGATATTTCAAATAAACCGTTACGGTCGTTAAACGATTCTATAACGACTTTCTGAATATTTGATTTGGACATATCTTGCAACCTATACGACGAAATCTCTATTTTCCACTTCCGTTAGAAAAATACAGTTTAATAGATTCCAACATTTCTTGTTTCATAGGAATCCGACTAATTACGGGTCATGTACACTCAGTTGAAGTTCAGAACGTTAAATTACGAACTACTACGATATTACGAACTCGATTATATTTAATATATATTTTTATACGTTCAAATTCATTTTAATTAATATATAAATCCACTTATATTACGAATTCAATATTTAAACTGATTTAAATATTCAAATACAAACCGATAAAAATGTGGGACGTTACAATAATGTTGCATAAAAAGAAAATGATCTCTCGTCTTCCGAAGATGCTGGGAAAGTAAAAACACTTGCACTAAGCCACTTAACATGTGCCATTGGAAGAACATAAAATGATAAAAATATCCTATTTAAATATCACCCAAATCGTGGTTAGTTTGAGGAGATTAGTTTTGGCAATATAGCCGAAATCGGTTCGCATCGAACAACTCGACAATTACATCTGCTTAAGGCGGATAAGTTGGTTAATGGGTAACTAAATAATTAGTTCAACCAATGTTAACAACCTTCTAAAATCACTCAATTGAAATCAAACAAGGATGATTGTTTTACACGAATTCAAATTATGCAGTTAAGATATTATAGATTTAATAGTGTTCCTCTTACTAGAATTGACACAAAAATGTTTCGAGAGGAACAAAACAAAGCTTACCAGAATCGACGCAAAATTATGACTACATGAAACAATTTATACTTGTGCAAGAAAATTTTAAATGCTGGAGGTTGAAGAAGGAAACAAAATAAGCTGGAAAGAGGAAATGGAACAAGTACTTATAGGCGAAAGGAAGCAGTTATTTGAACCTTTGAGTTGGAAAGTCAAATATACCCCTTCAGAAAGGAGGGGGACAAATGTTGCTACCAGATTCCGACACTGAAATCAAATAAAGGTAAAGGAGCATCATAACACAACTAGCACCCGGATAATGCCTCAGAAGCATATGATCGACACCAAAGCACCAAGACAACCTATACTAGGAGCAATAAGGGAAGAAATTCAGATCACGTGCTATCGATACCAACATAGGTAGAAGAAGCTTGGTAATGAAACAAAAAGGATAATGGAAAGGCGGTGTCGAACCAACAAATAGCAAGCAAAGTACAACCTAGTGTAATGTCGATGATGATAGCGAAAGCAATCAACCTGATCCCGCTTCTAAAGCATTTAGCCCGATACTAATACACATAGTCACAAAGGAGACGACACAAAACCAATTTGGATTGAGCAAGGTGCTATCGGTACCAATGTACTGGGCATCGATACCATTACGAAAGAGCGGCTTCAAAGTCATCAAAAGGAATCCCAAAATAATGTTATCGCAAAGCCCGTACCGAAACCAAAGAAGGCCGATATATGCCAAGGTTTATAAAAACAACGTGAGAAGGAAGGGTCATCCACACTGACTGGCTTAGTGCCAATGCCGATACCAAGGAAGATGTCAAGGCTATAAGAAAGAAAGTATAAAGTCAATACTCATAAGCCACTAAAGCAGTGCAAAGCTTAGGATTTGCTAACAACACAGAGACATATCACCGGAAATGAAAGCAGCAAAGGAAGCTATCCATACCAATTTACTTGGTATTGATACATTATACAGAGGAGACACCAGAGTTACAAGCCACTAGAGACCAAGATCGACACACCGAAAGCAAAAGCTGATCAATACCACCACTAATAATAGCTGCCAAAGCAGAAAACGCCCAAAACCGGGCTTTTGCTGACCGCAACTGTAACACCCGTAAAATAAACTTGAAAACATAAATATTAATAAAAATATATAAAGGCTGGAAACAGAGATTTTTGCATATTTAATAATTTGGCTATGAAAATCTTTTATTTGGATTCATGGCAAAATTCTGAATCATTTGCATATATAATATGCTAAAAACGGTGAAAGTATGAAGAGGTTACAAGCGAATGAAATTAGACAATAAAACCTAAATATGTATAATCATATATATAATATATATCCAAAATATATAATAAAATAAATAAATATGGATGAGTTTGAATTTCAAATAAAAGATATGATGGAGGGACAAAGAATATTGTAAACAAGGTAAGATATAAAGTAAATAAGTAAACGATATATATAAATTAACACCTCAGCCCCATATACGCTCATTGGGCACTTCAGTAGCCAAGAGGTCGATCACCCCCTAGAAGAGGTGTCGACTGACCATTGGTCGACCACCCTTCTAGGAGGTAGGTTAACCACTTGGCGGCAGAAACGCCCAATAATACTAGGTTTGGTTAGGTTTTTAGGGTTAATATATATAAATGGATGACCAGGATTATATCAAAATATACCAACAGCCCAAGCTTACACAAGCGACTATATGTAGACCCTTAGACCTCACAACTAAACCTTAGCCATTTTTCTCCAGTGTGCCACCAATCTGCCTCTAACTCCATTAATTTCCTAAATTAGGTATTTTTCATCTTCTTCTAATTTATTCCTCTTACTCTCTAATCTTTTCTAATAGATCTAGATTGGAATATATTCTATATTTCATATGAAATACATTTAATAATTTGTTTAATATATTATTATGTGTATATATAGGTTTCTATAGTTGGAAATTTCATCCAAAAGGCACAACATTTGATTTACCCTCTTCAAATCAATGTGAGTGGAATATTGTATTTCTTAAGGAATATTCTACTTTTTGTAGATTAACATATTGATTTGTATGCCTAAGAGGATTTGGCACAATGATAATATAAAAATGCCAAAATCCTCTAGTTTTATGTATTCCGCAAGATTTATTGGGTTTGTGGATCTTGTTCTTAGTATTGAATTAAGAATAAAAAGGGGTGATGTGCTTCTATTTTATATAATTTATCCTTATGCCTAAATATTTGATTGTAACTTAAAAAGGTTTCGATTTGGTTTGATTCATTATTTGATTAGGTTTGGGTTCTACTCTAAATCCAAACGTATTCAAATGTGAAGCCTATCAAATATGAACGTTTTTATGTGCAAGTATATAAAAAGGGGTAAATTAGATAAAATAAAGCTTATGTATAAACATGTATATATTTTCGTGTATATATATATATTATACTCTCTTCTTGATCCATTACTAAAATCATTCCAATAAGCCAGAATGCAAGTTGAAATTTGTACGTATGTTGTATTTTCCATTCACTACTATATGTTATTATCTTATTATGACATTATTCTTTAAATGTAGTGAAAACATGGAAATTAATTTGTATACCTTTAAACTTAGGACAAGTTGACAAGTTTAATCTCGTTAGAACGTACTCTCATTCATATGAAGATTAGCATTATTTATATGTTTTAAATATTATATTTATATAGCATAATTAACGTAATAATGACATAATAAATGCGATTAAGATAGGATTCAAATTTTAAATGTCCCCATATATATTGATTGCTTGTGTGTGTGTATAATGGCTTTACATATATTAATGGTGACACATAGACAAGTGGTTAGTGGCCATTTGTCGTATAAGCCTGCCCGGAATCAACCGACAAATCCAGTAACCACATGTAGGCTAACTAATGTGCGAGGTCTGGGTACTATGGGTAATTCAAATTTGTACATTATGACACGAGGTTAAACCTACTTGTAGTAGAAGCCTTCTCGGAGCCGCCCAACATGTCTAGCATTTACAGGTTTATGATTTAATGTGAAAGGTTTAGTGTGTGTGTGTGTATATATATATAAATCTATTATGTGTGAAAATAGGTAGGTTTACAACACCTTGAGAAGGTCTTAAGAGGTTGACTCTCTTCTCATCTAGTTTGGATCTTAAGTGGTTAGGACTAGGAACCCCCTCGAAGGTTTTTTCTTGGAGAGGAACCAAAGTCATGGGACCTATTTTTATTAGATTTTAAGTAAGTCTATGGGTCCTCCTACTCTAAAGTGGTTATGCATAGCGGTAACGGAGTAGGGTAGTTAACGGGGGATGTCCACTTCCTTTAGAAGCTTGTAGCGGCTCAACTAGGTACAGGACTGGTTTAGAAAATATACATGGACATAGCATGCTCACCAACTGTGTAAGGGAAGTCTTAAGAGACATAGGTGTTCTACTGTAATATCAGTTAAGTAGTGACGTTCACAACACTACTTCTCATATTACAAGTGAGAGTATATACTTAAGAACGTTGACGTGTTAGGATGGGGTGTTAAGAGGCTAGGGTACGCCTCAGGGTTATAAGAGATCATAAGAATCCATCTTTAATAGGGCTATAAGTGGCCAAGAATGCCCGCCTTGTTTGGTCTTTACCCTATATAAACTAATGAGCGATTGACTTGGATATCCACATCATTGGTTAGATATTTTGTGTTTGTGTGAATGTTTGTGTTGCGTAGACATATTTTGATATATGTAACCTGCCAAATCTTGGGTATGGACTTTAAGTAAGTACTATATTTCAGTCACGAAGAACTTTATGTTCTGACCCCTCTCCTTAACATATCCAACAGGTCAGTAGGTGAGGTAGATTATGTTCATAAGGCAATGATAGAGGCTGAAGATGAAGACGAAGACTACTTTTATTAGTTATTATTACTGTACTTCTTATCGAAACTTTTTAGAATGGATCTATTGGTGTACCTGTGGAACAAATGTATTTTTGACAAGTATGTGTTTGGATTCTATGATTTTATAAATTGGTACATCTTATTTGGATATTGTATTTCTCTCATTCCGCTCTGTGAGATTTCCAATTGAAGTGTATATATATTATTCTGTGCAAATGTAATTCCTTATAGGAACCAATGACCTATTTAGAATGAATCTAAGTTTCGATGGGCCTTTTCTAGGTCAAAATGTAGGCCCATTCCGTGCGGGTTATTATATTTGGTATCAGAGCATAAGTTACCCGATTATAAGGGAATTATATGTATGAGAGGCGTATTTGTAATTTGAAAAAGGTTTTTCAAACTATATATAAATGTATAATATATTTACCCCAATAAGCATACACATCTATACTAGGCAAATTCATCGTTTTCTTCCCTTTTTAGCTTAAATACTATCTCAAGAGTATTCACTGAAGGATTCTTCCTTTTCTTTTCATATAGTAGAATGGATGATAATCCTACCATGTAGGGAAACCATGTAAGGCCTAAATATTTTTCAGAATGGTTTCAACGGTATCTCCATACTATGGAGCAAGTCCATGTTGCTAATCTAGCCCCAGCGGTACCTGCAGCTCCTACCGCTGAGGTAGCCTTTGACTTTTCTCACTTCTGTAAGAGCTTCGCAAATCTTGGAGGGAAATCATTCACTGGGAAGGAAGGTTTTACTAATGCCTAATCTTGGATAATGGATTGCAAAAGAATTTTTGAAGCTACTGGTTGGCCCGATGAAGTGAAAAGGAGAATTGTGGCCTGGGACTTGAAAGAGGAGGCCCTTAAAGGGTGGAACTTAGTATTTGGACAAAATTAGGGCCAAATATTTACATGGATCGAATTAAAACCCCGTTTCGAAGAAAAGTTCCTACCAAGAGTTGAATGACAATCTAGTTGGAAAAATTTATCCACCTCAAGCAAGGAATTGAGCTTGCAAGAGTATGTGGCCAAGTTCATTGAACTGATTTAGTTTGGTAGGGGTTTAGTAGGCAACCCAAGGAACAAAGCCTTGACATTTGTTAAATGGTTGAACTCCCTACTAAAGGAAACTTTATTAGCACAAGAAACATTCGGGGAAACTTTTGAAACCCTAATGAGACAACAGTCCTGTGCACGGCCAAAGGCTCCAAGGGGAATAAGGAAGGTGTGAAGGTAGAAGGAAGTTCTAATAAGGATAAGAAAAAGCAATGGTAGAGGAACAAGATGAAAGAGGGCAAATTCAAAAGGGAAGCTAAGACTTATATGAAATACATCCATAAGGGCCATGAGGCCAAGGATTGTAGGACTTCGTTGGGAAAGAAGGAATTAAAAGGAAAGTGTTTCAACTATCATGAGGAAGGACACACGTCTAAGTACTACCCAAATCCCAAAGTTATCCGAAGTGGTCAGAATTACGCAATAGAGGCAACACCAATTCAAAGCCGACCCCCAAGAGACCATGGACAACCCACATTCAAAGGTATAAAGTCAGTTTTATGAAATTTCGTAAACACCTTGTTTGATTCTAGAGCGACTCATACTTTTATCTCTATGATACTAGTGAATCTATTGAATCTTCCCATCTCTATCTCTGGCCAAATGCAACGATCCGTATTTTTACGGTATAATAAATAATTTATTTAATTATTTAAATGATCATTTGGTAATTTAAAATGGCCAAAATTAAATAATATTGAATATTTAATTAATATTTATAATATAATAATATATTATAATTCCAAAATAGTTGAAAATAACTGAATTCACAATACAGTGTGAATTGGATCATATACAAGGTATAATACAGATTAGAATTGGATTAGAATAGCGAATATATTATTTAATCAACGTTAGAACGTATTAATTATAATTTAATTATAATCGACCCTGTAATGGCGTGGCAGTTCGTAATTTGGCAATTTGAACTTCAACCGAATGTAGATGATTCATTTTAAATCGGATTTCTGTGAAACATGAAATGTTCGGAGCTGGTGAAGTATATTTTTCTAATGGAAGAGAAAATCGAGATTTCGTCATGTAGATTGTGAGTTGTGTCCAAATGAAATTTTCGAAAAGTCACTATGAAATTCCTTTATAATTTATAAAGATTTATTTACGTTATAAATGGATTTTCAATATAAATTGAATATTGATTTAATCTGGATTTGAAATGTCGAGTTATAAATTCAGATAGGAATATTTTGGAGCTGTATTATATTTTATGTGAATATATACAATAATATTAATTTACTAATATTTAATTTAATTATTTTTAAACATATTAATATTTAGTTGGTCAATTTAAAGCTTTAGAAAATAACCATTTTTGCAAACGAACTCCGTTTTCAATGAAACTAATTTTGTTGGATCCGAAAAATTAAAGTATTGGATTTCAATTTCCATGATTTTTGGAGTCAGTATGTGGCCGTACGGGATTTTAGTGTGAAATACAGTCAATAATTTGACTTTAGAAATACGCTATGTGAGCAAACGGACTCGGAATTCGACGAAACAAGTTTCGTTGGGTCCATAATGTAGAACTGTAGCTGCATGCCCATTTTCATGATTTTTGGATATTGTGTGTGATCATACGGATTTTTAGACTACAAATACAAGCAGCGATAACAATATAAATTAATTAAAAAAATAGCGAAGCTTCTTATACAAGCTAACGTACTCTATAAATACCCTCATTTTCCCCTTAAATCTAATCTCTTTTCCTCACCGGTCAATGAAGTGCACAGCCGACAATTTCATCCTCAAAACATTTTCGTGAGCAAACCTATCTTCCAGACTCAAGAAAAATTCAATGAAAATTTATAAAATAAAAAGAGTATAATATTTAGAATCCTGGAAGGGTTCTCTTCAACTGGGTATATACATCGGGTGGTTTGAACATGGTTGTGCATGATGGATTTCTACAACAGTAAATTAGGGCTTCATAACCATGAGAGATTAGGGCAGCGATTCGAGAAATGGAGTTCATGGTTTCGTTTGTGGTAGGAAATATAACTTGTTTGCAAAAAATTGGGGGATGCAATGACGATACTCGTCGATATTTACTATAGGCTATCGAACGGGGATGAACGACGCAACAAAGGAGACGAGGTCGAGTTGAATTCTGTCTGGTGGAGGAGGAAGAGGATTCTAACAGAGAGATAATGGTATAGTCGGTTTATGGATTTACGTAAAGGCGAAATAGATCAAGAAGCAAGAAGGAGCGGCAATAGTTTTCTAGCCTGATTTGTACTAGAGCAAATTAGATTTGAGAGGAAGAAGTCATCGCGGGTTGGGTTTTTGAAGGGGTAAGTGGGCCTGGTCATATAGGTAAAGCCCAGTATTGAATTTAAATAGAAATCAATTTTAAATTAAATATGTACACAACTTGTAATGACAATAACTTGCACATATGTTAACGGAATTCAGCAAAACAAGATCCGTTGGGATCGTATGGATGGCGGCTACGCAATGGAACTGATTGGGAGTGAATTGGAGCTCATTACAATTTATAGCAAAATAAATCGTCTATCTGAATCAAAGATAGTTAATCGTTATTTAACGATAACCATCCAAAATGAGTAAATCTCACTAACTCTGTACAGTTTATATTTTTATAAATATAATCTAGTATTGATAAATGATGATTGATTGCTGTGTATTGATTGTTTAGTGGAATGGCTAATGTATTGGTTGAAATTATAGATAACGATATATATAAAAATCATTAATTAAATATTGATTTTGTTTATCAGTATATTTCATATTAAAATGAAATCGATGTTATTTACATTGTTTAACATCTCTGGATGCAGGGAAACAGGTTGGTGGGATCCAACTGGATTCCTCAATACTTATAATACTGTTTTTTTAATATATTGTGATATATGATGTGATATATAATCTGTGATTGATTATGGGTGTGTAGATGATGTTGATCATGGTTATTTGGTATTTTAAATGCCATAAGAAATACCGGAATGTGAAAAGGGTATTTTCAAAGTGTAAATTGAAAAGGAATATTTATAAAATCAAAGAATTTTATGAAAGAAATTTTATAAAATAAATAGAAGTATAAAAGGATTATTTATATATAAGATAAATAGAAGTTGTAACACCTCGTGTTTTCGATAAACCTTAAAGTAACGAATTAAAGAATAATTAATTCTAAATTTGAGAAATAAGGGAAATGGGTTATGCCATTGCGTTTGTCTCGGAATTCTGGTTGAGATAGAGTCCGAGTTTGCATGAATTGGACTTCGTATGAAGAAGTTATGGCCTTCGGAAATTCAAAATTCAAATTCAAACACAGAAGAGGGCAGGGCAGGAAAATTCCCGCCCAGGCCAGGTCGGCCAGGAGGTCAACCCTAGTGTCGACCTACCCTACAGGTCGACCTAAGGGTCGACCTACCCCCCTCCCCCCCCTCCCCCGGGCAGATCTGAAGGGATGATGATTTCTGACTCCTTGCTGAGTCATTAGGGCTGAGGTGTAATCCTATCTTGACTGGATGGTCGAGATTATTTCTAGGGTTAATCTGACGGCTCTAAATTAATTAAAACTCTATAAAAACAACCTAACTCTTAACCCTAAATCACAAATATTCATACCAAGAGCCGCCATGCCGTCAATGGTGAACCTAGGATAGCCGTCATCTCTTTCAACTCAAAGGCAAGATTATAACTATGTCAAAATTAAATCTAATCTAATTCAACTAAAAAAATTCAACGATCTACATCAAAGGCGAGCAATTCAATTTCAGAATACAGATTCCATAACTCAAGAATTCCTTTTTGTTTGTAAGTGTAGTTATCTTTCAGATGCGAATGAATTAAAGACATGGTTTGTAATGAATTGTAAAATAGAATTGTATCAAGTTGTATGTGATGCTGATTAATGTTTATTCATGTCTGTTCTATCGTATATGCCTATGAATTATTGTGGTTTATCATGTTTTGTGGAAATTGGAGAATAAACCTATGATGTTATGAAATTATCATATGTAAGTTTGGTGATATTATACAAGTTTTAGGCTAAGTCATATAGTTTATGCCTAATTGTTTAGATCCATTATGCATACATGTTTAGATCTACGACCTTGTGATGACATCTATATGTTGTATGTTAATTTAAAAATTATGCCATGTTTATGCAAGTTAAGTGATGCTATCATCTTATGAATACATGCAAGTTTATAGGTTAAAAACATGACTGTGTTAACCTATATGTTTAGATCTACAACTTTACATGTTAGAACCACATGCCTTTATGTTAGATTAATATTAGCATGATTCAACCTATGCAAGTTCACCACTACATGTCTAATTAGATTTTGGTAGTTCTATGTAATACTATTATTTTATGATTCATGTTGCATAGATCTAGTTTGCAAGTTCATAATTAAAAGTATATTATGCCAAGTTCATGTGACACATCTGTAGTTAGATCCATATTTTTGTATAATGTTGGGATGTTGCAAGTTCCTCTTTTTTCCCCTTTTAGTTTATTAGTTAGGCTAAAATGTCGAGCCTAACATCCTATGAAATTTTGCGAATGTACAACAGGGGTAGCGTTGGGGGAAACTTGAAATTATACATAATTAACATATTTGGCTCATAACCATGTAAATGGTATGGCATTGAAATGGTATAATTTACTTACCAAAAATTATGAATTTGATTTAGAAGGAAAGTGATCCATAACAATAAATTGTTTACAAATTTAAATATAAGCATAAAAGGATAAAAATATAAATTTAGAAAAGACGAATATGCCTAACCCGAGGTTAGACTGAGTTGTGGTGTAAAACTGCCTGGAACCGACCGGCACATCCGGTGACCACAACAATATTTGTCTAATGCGGGTGGTTAGTGCATTGAGCCCAAAAAGGACCCGAGGTTAGACTGAGTTGTGGTGTAAAACTGCCCGGAACCGACCGACACATCTAGTGACCACAACAATACATGTCTACTGTGAGTGGTTGGTGCTCTAATAAAGCTAAGTCAAGAGAGGTAGGGTTAAGTCAGTTTAGGAAACATTTAACCAATCCAACATGTTAGCTAAACTGATGGGTGGGGTTAGGTAAATTTGGACACTTAATCAATTTAACATGTTGATTGGAAAACCCTTGTAACGGGGACCCATTTCAGCAGTAACCCACGTAGATGTATCATGGGACCCTGAACTAGGAAGGGTAGGGCACAATTACTGGGCTGATTATAAGTGGTCATAAACATCGGCGGTGATGGATCAGTGTAGGTTCCGGCGGAGTATCGGGCATGCACGTACACCGAAGTGGAAAAAGCAGGCACTGAGCATTAGTAGTCATACACTGTGCATCTTGAATCATGTCGGGTTGCCACCATAGGATTTGATACACCTCGTAGTGGGACCAGCACAGGTATCTACAGTCAAGCGGGGGCCGAAGGACACACGTGATAAATGTATGCTAATAGGAGCCGATCGATATAAGGGAATCATCTCACCATGAACACGTGGTGCTAGTTGGACAAGCATAAATAGATGCAGAAGAATTAAACATGGGTGCGATGTACATTCGGTTTATCCTGCCTTATATATAGCTTTATGTTAGTTGTTGTTCTAGTACTGTCCTATTTTCAGTTTATTCCTATCATGACCTTTTTCTTATTCACACACTGAAAAGTCACTAGATTTACTCAGACTTATGTCTAACCCATTTTTCTTTCGTCTTCTTTTTCTTTCGTTTCCCCCCAGGTAGCCAGGGAGGGAATAAATCAGCTTAACTTGGACCGTCCATCTTTCCAAGCTTGAAGACTCTGTGATGTACGGCTTGGAATCTCTTATCTTTGGCTATGGTTTTGGACACATTAGACTTGGGGATTTATGCAGTTTTATTTATGTTATATGTTTCTTTATGTTTTAATCAAGACAGAGATTATGATGAAGTGTTTTTGGAGGTTGTGTTGAGATAATTTACTGTAATGGTTTTTGTATTGAACCACGTATGAAATAAATATTAGTTTTATTTTCCGCTGCTTATATTTCTGTCTTGTAAATTTTCTGTGTCTTTTACCTATAATGCTCCATCAAAGTTAAGGCATCCCCTTTGTGAGTGACATTAATGGAGGTGGGGTATTTCACTTGGTATCAGAGCAAAGGTTTACTAGATTAGATAAATGTTTTTGAAAACTATTTTCAAAAAGAAGCATTTTTCAAGAAAAAAGTGTTATTTTACTTTAAAAGGCATAATCCCCCAAAGCCATATGCATTATCTTTTTATCCTTTGTCTTGAATCTTTCCTTTTTCGTTTCAGCATGTCTGGGAATCTTAACCTTCCAGAGGGTGTACCGATACCCGGCTGGTTCAGGAGTTACCTAGAAGCTAGGGCCAACGACGCAGGCCCAACAGACATTCCTCCTCCCCTAGATACAGCGATTCCTCCTCCCCCTCCTCGAGCGAATGGTTTCTTAAAAATATGTAAGGACTGTCGAGCCATGCGTGGAAAGAACTTCAATGGAAATGAATCCTTCGTGGAAGCAAGAAATTGGCTCAAGAAACTAAGGATTTGCTCTAGATCTTCGAAGTGGATGATAGATAGAAGATACAGTTGGCGGTATGGTTGCTCAAAGATGAAGCTTCCTATTGGTGGGAAGTCACTAACACTGAAAGACTAATTGAAACTTGGATGGATTCTAGGATGAGGTTTGAAATGAAATTCCTCTCACAAGCTGAATGAAGCCTACAGATGGAGAAGTTCTTAGCTCTCAGACAGGGAAGTATGTCGGTCAAGGAATACGTTAACCAATTTAATCAGCTGGCTAGGTTTGGAATGGAGTTAGTAAACACTCCACATAAGAAGGCTCTCTGCTTCGTTAAAGGATTGAATGAGTCACTGCACAGTGTAGATATGTCCCATATACCTATGGGTGCGACTTATGAAAGACTGGTGGACATGGCACAGTTACAAGAAGAAGATAAGGTTGGAAATAAGGAGACCAAGGTGGAAGCATCTCAAGATAAGAAAGGGGAAGGATCACAGAGCAAGAAGACAGACTCAAAGAAGGGCGGGAAAAATAACAAAATTCGTGACAAGAGGAAGTGTAATTTTTATGGCATTCCTGGACATCTGGTTAAGGACAGCAGGAAGAAGAAAAGGAAGATGGGTGGTTGTTTCCATTGCGGCGAGGCAGGACACATGGCTAGGGACTGCCCAAGAAAGCAAGGGCAAGGGCAGAAAGTTGGACATACTTCTGGAGGGCAGGTTCATGCTCTCATGGCACCTCCGCAAGAATAAGGTAGAAATGTTTCTGTTGAGAGTTTAGTTTATCTTTTTGATCATCTTGTTCGTACACTCTTTGATTCTGGCACATCACACTCTTTTATATCTACTACTTTAGTTGAATCTCTGCACCTAGACACCAGTTTAGTAGAGGATCCCTTGGTTGTTTCAAATCCAATTGGGGGCTCAACTTATTTGTCAATGATCTGTTTGGATTTGGAAATTTCTATATTGAGTGTGGGGTTTAGATGCAATGCCTATGTTTTGGGCTTCACGGGCTATGGGTTAATTCTAGGCATGGACTGGCTATCCAGTAATCGTGCCATCCTCGACTGCGAAAAGAGAGTGGTTAGACTCATGACTCGCCTTGGTAACACTCTCGAAATTTCTTGTAATCCCATGAACTCGGTTATGCTTAGTTATCTAGAATCTCTAGATGCGTCTATTGAGAATTTGCAGTCTTTTAGGGTAGTCCATGAATACCTGGATGTCTTTGAAGAGGTTAAAGGGTTACCTCCAAAGCGGGAGATACACTTCCTCATATATCTCATTGACAATGCAAAACCCGTCGCTCTACCCGTTAGACACATGGCTCCAAGGGAGAGGAAAGAACTCAGCAAGCAAGTTAAAGAGCTGCTTGAGAAGGGGTTTACAAGACGGAGTATTTCTAAATGGGGTGCTCCAGTAGTGTTCCCAAATTAAGCGGACGGTTCGCTTCGCCTATGTGTCGATTATAGGGAGCTAAACAAGCTGACCAAGAAGAATAGGCACCCACTCCCAAGAATAGACGACTTGTTCGATCAGCTTGTAGGTGCATCGGTTTTCTCCCAATTAGATTTAGCTACCGGATTTCATCAGTTGAGAGTGGCTGAAAACAGCATCGACAAGACCATGTTCAGAACTTCGGATGGTTTCTTCGAGTGTCTTGTCATGCCTTTTGGCCTGACAAGTGCACCCGCTTACTTCATCTATTTGATGAGCAGGGTGTTTAGGGAGTTTCTCAATAAGTTTGTGGTGGTCTTCGTAGACGACATTTGTATTTTCTCGAAGAGTGAGGAAGAGCATGCTCAGCATCTAAAGGAAGTCATGGACACTCTTCGTACACACCAGTTAAAAGCCAAATTCTCCAAATGCCACTTTTGAAGGGAAGAAGTAAGGTTTCTTGGACACGTGGTGTCCAAAGAAGGATTAGCTGTGGACCCCGCAAAGGTAGTTGCGGTGCAAGATTGGAAGGTCCCACAGAATGCAACCGAAGTCCGAAGCTTCCTCAGGCTAGCGGGCTTTTATTGAAAGTTCATCAAAGATTTTGCAAAAATCTCAGCTTCACTTGCAAAGTTGACAAAGAAGAACTTCACTTTCACTTGGGATTTGGATTGCGATATTGCTTTCCAATGCTTAAAGAGAGCTCTAACGACAGCCCTAGTTCTGACATTGCCGGATGGGAGCAAGATGTTTACCGTATACACATATGCTTGTGTTACGTGATTAGGAGCTGTCTTGATGCAAGAAGGGAAGGTAGTAGCTTATAGAGGCCGACAGCTTAAAATACATGAGAAAAACTACCCAACCCACGATCTAGGGTTGGCTGCCATCGTCTTTGCGCTTAAGTCTTGGCGCCATTATCTCCTAGGTGAGAAGTTTGAATTATATACTGACCATAAATCGTTGAAGTACCTTTTCTCGCAGAAAGATCTTAACTTGAGGCAACAGAGGTGGATGGAATTCTTGGCATCCTACGATTTCGAGATTTCCTATACCCCTGCCAAGGGTAATGTAGGAGCAGACACCTTGAGTAGAAAGAAGCCGACCTTAAGCCCTCTCTTTGTTGAAAGGCAGAGCTTGGAGTATATAGCCAACTTTGATTTTAGACCCTCTGTCGATCATTTGACTGGTTTGTTAGCATCGCTAGAGGTGCGGCCTACTCTTTTGGACTCAATGGAGATCGCCCAACGTGAAGACCCTCAGCTAGTTGATGTGATAGATAAGATGAGTAGGTGTGAAACTTCTAGTTACCTCAATAGATACTCCATCGATGATAAGGGTTGGTTGAGGCGGGATGGAAGGCTATGCGTCCCACAAGCAAGGGATTTGGTAAAGAAGGTTCTCGAAGAGGCACACCATTCCAAGTTGACCATACACCCTGGTGGAGACAAAATGTACAAAGACATCAAAAGGATTTTCTTTTGGGATGGCATGAAGAGGGATGTAGCTGAATTCGTCTCGAAGTGCTTAGTATGCCAGCAAGTCAAGGTGGAACAGAAGAAGCCTGGTGGTTTGCTTCATCCTCTAGAAGTCCCACAGTGGAAATGGGATAGCATCTCGATGGACTTTATTGATGGGCTGCCTAGGTCAAGAAGATGCAATACTAGTATTTGGGTAATAGTGGACAGGCTCACAAAAAGCGCTCACTTCATACCCGTTAAGAGTAGAAGGACTGCCTCATCTTTAGCATTCATATATCTTAAAGAGATAGTCCGACTCCATGGGATATCCTCCAGCATTGTTAACGACCGAGATCCTATCTTTACGAGCGAGTTTTGTAAGAGCTTACAAGAGGCTGTAGGCACACAGTTATGCTTAAGCACGGCCTATCACCCCCAAGCCGATGGTTAGACAGAGAGAGTGAATAGAGTGTTAGAAGACCTCTTGAGATTATGCATTATTGACTTCGGAGGAAAATGGGAAGATCATCTTCCTTTGGTGGAGTTGCCTACAACAATATCTACCAAGCCACCATAAGCATGGCACCCTTCGAAGCTTTATATGGAAGACCGTGCCGATCACCAACTTGTTGGTGGGAGTCTACAGATAAGCTCATACTTGGACCAGATATGATTAAAGAAACTTCAGAGAAGGTGGACTTGATACGAAAAAGAATGAAGACTGCTCAAGATAGACAAAAGTCCTACGCAGATAAGAGAAGGACCGACCTTGAGTTTGAGGTTGGGGACAGGGTTTTCCTTAAAGTATCTCCTTTGAGGAACGTCGCTCGCTTCGGATCCGCAGGAAAGTTGGCACCAAGATTTGTAGGGCTATTTCCTATCATTGAAAGGATTGGGAAGATGGCTTATAGAGTAGAGCTGCCCGAAAGATTGGTTGGAGTTCATAATGTCTTTCACGTTTCTCACTTACGAATGTGCTTACATGAGTCTGCGGAAGTGGTGGAACCAAGCATATTAGAGGACGTAGAAGTAGAACGAGAGGCGACTGTGAGGAGAGTTCCAACTCGTATCTTGGGTACAGAAGTCAAAAAGCTACGCAACCGCGAAGTCAGACTTGTAAAAGTTCAATGGAGTGACGCTGAGGAAGACGCGACTTGAGAGACTGAGGCCAAAATACGTGCAGCCTACCCTTTTCTTTTTGAGGGTACATCTTTGATCTCTTTTTCCTTAAGTTTGTTCATACTCGTATCTATCTTTTTAGTATTTTCCTCAGTGCCGTTCTCGATCCTTAGTTAGGAACCAATGGATGTAAACATGTATTTGAAACATGTTATGATTGATGGTTGCAAGTGGTTGCAAGTGATTGCTAATGGTTGCTCGTGGATGCATATACACACACTTTAGGTATTAGATCGGCTCAGTCACTTTCATATTGCATATGCATATATGTACTTTTATATGATTGAAACTTGATGTGTTATCATATGGATGTTGCATTTGTATGAATGATTGTGCACTCATGTAGAAAGCATGATTAGGGAAGAGTGCATACATTATGGACGCATGACACCGACATGACTTGCATTAAGGAGGTCAACTGAATCAATAGACCGCCTGATTTTTGCATTAGATAAGGACATGTACACACACTATGCATATGATCATGAAGCATTAGAAGTCTTTTAAGGACAATGGACACTTGTGTTGGATGGTTGAGTAGATGGACGATTGGATGGTAGGATATACATTCTTCTTGACATGAAGATTTCGGGGACGAAATCCTTTAAGGAGGGGAGAATGTAACACCCCGTGTTTTCGATAAACCTTAAAGTAACGAATTAAACAATAATTAATTCTAAATGTGAGAATTAAGGGAAACGGGTTACGCCATTGCATTCGTCTTGGAATTCTGGTTGAGATAGAGTCCGAGTTTGCATGAATTGGACTTCGTATGAAGAAGTTATGGCCTTCGGAAGTTTCAAAAATTCGAAATTCAAATTCAAACACAGAAGAGGGCAGGGCAGGAAAATTCCCGCCCAGGCTAGGTCGACCAAGAGGTCGACCCTAGTGTCGACCTAACCTACAGGTTGACTACCCCCCGGGCAGATCTGAAGGGAAGATGATTTCTGACTCCCTGCTGAGTCATTAGGGCTGAGGTGTTATCCTATCTTGACTGGATGGTCTAGATTATTTCTAGGGTTAATCTGACAACTCTAAATTAATTAAAATTTATAAAAAACAACCTAACTCTTTACCCTAAATCACAAATATTCATACCAAGAGCCGCCATGCCGTCAATGGTGAACCCAGGATAGTCGTCATCTCTTTCAACTCAAAGGCAAGATTGTAGCTACGTCAAAAATTAAATCTAATCTGATTCAACTAAGAAAATTCAACAATCTACATCAAAGGCGAGCAATTCAATTTCAAAATACAGATCCCAGAACTCAAGAATTCCTTTTTGTTTGTAAGTGTGGTTATCTTTCAGATGCAAATGAATTAAAGACATGGTTTGTAATGAATTGTAAAATAGAATTGTATCAAGTTGTATGTGATGCTGATTTATGTTTATTCATGTTTGTTCTATCGTATATGCCTATGAATTATTATGGTTTATCATATTTGGTGGAAATTTGTGAATAAACCTATGATGTTATTAATTATCATATGTAAGTTTGGTGATACTATACCAGTTTTAGGCTAAGTCATATAGTTTATGCCTAATTGTTTAGATCCATTATGCATACATGTTTAGATCTACGACCTTATGATGACATCTATATGTTGTATGTTAATTTAGAAATTATGCCATGTTTATGCAAGTTAAGTGATGCTATCATGTTATGAATACATGCAAGTTTATAGGTTAAAAACATGACTATGTAAACCTATATGTTTAGATCGACAACTTTACATGTTAGAACCACATGCCTTTATGTTAGATTAATATTAGCATGATTCAACCTATGCAAGTTCACCACTACATGTCTAATTAGATTTTGGTAGTTCTATGTAATACTATTATTTTATGATTCATGTTGCATAGATCTAGTTTGCAAGTTCATAATTAAAAGTATATTATGCCAAGTTCATGTGACACATCTGTAGTTAGATCCATATTTTTGTATGATGTTGGAATGTTGCAAGTTCCTCTTTTTCCCCTTTTAGTTCATTAGTTAGGCTAAAATGTCGAGCCTAATATCCTATGAAATTTTGCGAACGTACAACGAAGGTAACGTTGGGGAAAACTTGAAATTATACATAATTAACATATTTGGCTCATAACCATGTAAATGGTATGGCATTGAAATGGTATAATTTACTTACCAAAAATTATGAATTTGATTTAGAAGGAAAGTAATCCATAACAATAAATTGTTGACAAATTTAAATATAAGCATAAAAGGATAAAAATATAAATTTAGAAAAGACGAATATGCCTAACCCGAGGTTAGACTGAGTTGTGGTGTAAAACTGCCCGGAACCGACCGGCACATCCAGCGACCACAATAATACCTATCTAATGTGGGTGGTTAGTGCATTGAGCCCAAAAAGGACCCGAGGTTAGACTGAGTTGTGGTGTAAAACTGCCCGGAACCGACCAACACATCCAGTGACCACAAGAATACCTGTCTATTGTGAGCGGTTGGTGCTCTAATAAAGATAAGTCAAGAGAGGTAGGGTTAAGTCAATTTAGGAAACACTTAACCAATCCAACATGTTAGCTAAACTGATGGGTGAGGTTAGGTAAATTTGGACACTTAACCAATTTAACATGTTGACTGGAAAACCCTAGTAACGGGGACCCATTTCAGCAGTAACCCACGTAGATGTATCATGGGACCCTTAACTAGGCAGGGTGGGGCACGATTAATGGGCTGATTATAAGCGGTCATAAACATCGACGGTGATGGATCGTGTAGGTTCCGGCGGAGTATCAAGTGTGCACGTACTCCGGAGTGGGAAAAGCAGGCACTGAGCATTAGTAGTCATACATTGTGCATCTTGAATCGTGTCGAGTTGCCACCATAGGATTTGATACACCCTGTGGTGGGACCAGCACAGGTATCTACAGTCAAGCGGGGGCCGAAGGACACAAGTGATAAATGTATGCAAGTAGGAGCCGATCGATATAAGGGAATCATCTCACCATGAACACGTGGTGCTAGTTGGACAAGCATAAATAGGTGCAGAAGAATTAAACATGGGTGCGATGTACATTCGGTTTATCCTGCCTTATATAGCTTTATGTTAGTTGTTGTTCTGGTACTGTCCATTT
This sequence comes from Allium sativum, assembly GCA_030737875.1. NCBI lineage: Eukaryota > Viridiplantae > Streptophyta > Magnoliopsida > Asparagales > Amaryllidaceae > Allium > Allium sativum. The sequence goes on from CM060916.1 coordinate 961,180,972, forward strand.
TTTCAATTTATTCCTATCATGACCTTTTCCTTATTCACAAATTGAAAAGTCACTAGACTTACTCAGACTTATGTCTGACCCATTTTTCTTTCGTCTTCTTTTTCTTCCGTTCCCCCCCCCCTCAGGTAGCCAGGGAGGGAATAGCTCAGCTTAATTTGGACCGTCCATCTTTCCAAGCTTGAAGACTCTGTGATGCACGGCTTAGAATCTCTTATCTTTGGCTATGGTTTTAGACACACTTGACTTGGGGATTTATGCAGTTTTATTTATGTTATATGCTTCTTTATGTTTTAATCAAGACAGAGATTATGATGAAGTGTTTTGGAAGTTGTGTTGAGACAATTTACTGTAATGGTTTTTGTATTGAACCACGTATGAAATAAATGCTAGTTTTATTTTCCGCTGCTTATATTTCTGTCTTGTAAATTTTCTGTGTCTTTTACCTATAATGCTCCATCGAAGTTAAGGCATTCCTTTTGTGAGTGACCTTAATGGAGGTGCGGTGCTTCAGATGTATAAAAGGATTATTTATATATAAAATAAATTGAAGTATAAAAGGATTACTTATATAGAAGTATAAAAGGAATATTCATTTACAAAGTAAATAGAATTATAAAAGGAATATTTGACAAGATATAAAAGAATTATGAGAAGGTTGTTTAAAGTGGGTATTAAACAGAAATACGTTTTAACAAATAGATTGATAAGATTTATTTATAAATTATGTTTTATAAATTCAATAAAATATTTATCATTTGATAAACGAAATATATAAGACTGAATTTATATAGAGAAGTAGGAATCGGTTTTAACACCGATATTTTAAATGGAATTTGAGCAGCATTTATAAATGTGATTATCAATGGGATTATAAGTGTTAGAAGAATAAAATGAGATTTCATATGAATAATTCTATAATTAGGAGTATAAGTAGAAATTGGATTTGGTATATTGTTTTTAAATACGAAGTCAAACTGTTTTGATTGCAAAGAAGAAATATTATTCACATTTAATGCGAATAAAGGATTAAAGTAAATATTTTGCAAATAAAATATTATTAAGGAATTTGGGGTTTGAATTAGGAATTTAAATGGAATTACTGAAATTAGAAACTTACTGGAAATTAGTTGAGTTGAATGGCTTTCTGGGTATCGATCTGATGTTGGTTTCGGCCTTCGGGGTTTATACTTGTGAAGTTGTTCACTTACTAGTATACAGTTAAAGTCTAATAGAGGTAGGTAGATATGGATGCATGAATCAGAAATCAAAATGTTTTCCAAAGTTAATAACGTATGTTTTCTAAATTAGAAAATAAGAATTTATGGAGATATGGAAATGGGTAACTGAATAAATTAATGATGAATTAATTTAAAAAGAGAAAAAGTTGATTGATCGGTAAGATTTCCATTTGGAAATACGACCGTTTTGTACACATGTTTTTCTTTGATAGTTAAATCACCGACTATCAAAGTTTTTGACCATTTTTCCGTTGTCAATACAGAGAGGCCAGGATCAGATATATTATCTGAAAACCACTCCGTACGGCATTAGCGTTGCAAATAAAATATGATGAAGATAATTGAAGACATAGTTATGTAGGGGCTGTTAAGTAAATCCTAGGTAGAGATTGCCTAAGATGGATTTACAGAATTGTACCTTCGGTCTGTCCAGTCCCAGGACGACCTGTATGGAAGAATATCTGATAAAGTATATTTAATATATCGCGTAAGTTGATCTCTTCAAACGTACTTACATTTGGTAACGAAGAAATTCGTTTCTCTTAGCTGCATATCCGTTGTATTTTTGAGGAAATCAATTTGTGGTTTGGCGGGTATGACGATGTGACATTCAAAGTAAATAAAGGTGCGATCTGTACGTTTTGGCCTCAAGCCTCACAAACCGGAATGGTATAAAATCGGGTAGGTCGTATGGCTAAGTGGTTGGCTGCCAATTAGGGTGTATTGTCACCTGATCTAGAGAAATTCCATTTACTTCTATAATCTATTTCGATGCTGTCCCTTTTGGGAAACGGTTGCTGATCACAACCGTTGGTGATAATACATTCGGTACACTCAAGCGAAATGAGTAACCGGTCATGTTTGGCCTGGGTTGCAAGATGTTCTTGTTGAACCCGATGTATTCCTCTCTAGAGATACACCGTCGGAAGGTGGTCCCATACCTTGCGAGTTGGAATTCATTAACCAATAAGCGCCCACGGTTTTTGATTATATATTATGTATGTGGAACGTGAGATGAAAGCGTTCTGCTAGATGATTATTATATTGTGGTTGATAGACACTATTATAATATCCAAAGAGTTATGATATAAAGATTATCATTTCTTTTAAAAGGATTTTGAATGATAAATTAAGTGTTTTGGATTCTCGTAAGGAAAAACCCGTATTTTGATATACAGTGTGGTCCTATGAGATATCGTATAATTGCTCAAACTGTTTTAAATGGTTTTACTCATACCAGTCCCATGACTGACCCGAAGTTTATTTTGTTTTGTTTTCCCTAAACTCTTGGGTGCCCAATTTTGTACGGGCAGTCAAGTAGTCAGGATTTTACAGATATACTGAGAGCTTGGAGCAGGAGGCTTCAGGATTTTATAGCAATTGTTTATTTCTGCTGTGTTGTAAGTGTTGTACTCTGATAAATGTTATTGTATACATATATTGGTTTTATTTTAAAGTTATGTTATATTTTATTCGTTCTGCTGTGAGATTCGTGTTACTCTGATTATATTGTTGTGACCTTCTTCCTCTTCTATTCTAAATTTTTTATCTTATCTATTCTCACCCTCTAACTTCTTTCTATTAACAATCTAGTATTTCCGATGCTTGGATAGTCGACATTGAGTTTATGTCGATAACCAAGATCACGAAAAACCAGGTCGTTACAGTGGTATCAGAGCTGACGGTTAAGTTAATACCTTGGCTCTATGGCGTGACTCATTAGATATAGTAATGCCCTAGATTGAGTTGAGTGTATATATACGAGTGAATGTATTTATAGATTTTATATAAAAAATGTTTTACATTGTAGAGATTAATTGGTTGAGCTGTTTATGGGTTCTGATCGATCAATTTGATCCACCGTATCGGTAGGGGTTTCTAAACGCTCGAATACGATGAACCGACATGGTATGTTTTGAAAAGAGGGTAATGAAATAATTTTACCTTAATATATTTTGATATAAAGAATATATATTGTAAATATTATAATATTGGATGTGTTGGTTGTGATTATAATCAGGTAAGATTATAATTGAAACGGTTATGTAAATAACCAATCAAAATTCCTATAAGTGTTATGAAATGAATTAAATCTGAATTTAAATCTGATTTGAAATTAAAACCTTGGAAATTTGGAAAGGTGTTTGTAAATGGATTTGGAATTAATATATGAGAATTTTAAAATCCTGAGAGATTTTAAATTGTTTACAAGCATTGTGAATGGTGTTTTGAAATGTATTCCAAAATGGAAATGTTTAGAAATGGTTTTGAAAGTGGTATAGTATTGAACTCACTAGGGTCGCTAGAAAATAATTCCGATGATGATCCGGACATCATCGGTGTTCATTTTCGAGTTTCTAAGTGATGGATTACTACCAAAGATTTTGTTTTTGAATTGTTTGGAGGAAACAAGTTGTTCAGAAATTCAAATGTTTTGAATTGTTATTACGATTTCAAATTGATTGGAAAAAAAAACCCCGGAATTTAAATTCTGGAATTTAAATTTAACTTTTGAAGTTAAATAGATTAAGATGGTAAAAGTAAATAAATAAATTAGAAATTAACTTGAAATAAGTTAAATAAAACTGGATCTGATTAGAGAATAATCGGGAATGGAATTGAGTTGATAAGCTAAGAGTTTGGAATTTGAGATTGGAGTTCAAATGGAATTCGACTTGGATATGAGCGAATGATTTGGTTTGAGAATAAATTGATTAAGTTTGATTGGGGTGGTATTGGTATCTGCTAAATTGGTAACAGATGGAAACGATATAATGACATGCCCGACAAAAAGGTACAAGTTTATTTTTTGTGGGTATGAGACTTTTATGAGCCGAATTGGCAAGCCACTTGGCTGTTTGATTTTCTTTTGGGTTGGAGAAGGCCTAGAGAGGCGAGTTGTAGTTGTACTGATTGACCAAGGAAGTACTGGCGAAATTTTTCAGAAATTTAGGGTGTTAGAAAATTTTCAGGATTTTTGAAAATTTTCGTTGGTAAGAATACATTAATAATGTAATTGAAATTAAATTGGTTCAGTTGAAACAGAAGTTAAAGAAGTAAGCCAAATAATTTGAAACCCAGTTAATAGGGTTTGTTTTCTACCATAGTAATTTCGAGGACGAAATTATTTTAAGGGGGGAAGAATGTAACGACCCGTATTTTTACGGTATAATAAATAATTTATTTAATTATTTAAATGATGTTTTGGTAATTTAAAATGGCATGAATTAAATAATATTGAATATTTAATTAATATTTATAATATAATAATATATTATAATTTCGAAATAGTTTAAAATAGCAGAATTCACAATACAGTGTGAATTGGATCATATATACGGTATAATACGTATTAGAATTGGATTAGAATAGCGAATATATTATTTAATCAACGTTAGAACGTATTAATTATAATTTAATTATAATCGAGCCCGTAATGGCGCGGCAGTTCGTAATTTGGCGATTTGAACTTCAACTGAATGTACATGATTCGTTTTAAATCAGATTTCTGTGAGACAAGAAACGTTCGGAGCTGGTGAAGTATATTTTTTAATGGAAGAGAAAAATCGAGATTTCATCGTGTAGATTGTGAGTTGTGTCCAAAACAATTTTCAAAAAGTGGCTATGGGATTCCTTTATAATTTATAACGATTTATTTATATTATAAATGGATTTTCAATATAAACTGAATATTGATTTAATTTGGATTTGAAATGTCGAGTTATAAATTCTGATAGGAATATTTTGGAGCTGTATTATATTCTATGTGAGTATATACGATAATATTAATTTATTGTTATTTAATTTAATTATTTTTAAATATATCAATATTTAATTGGTCAATTTAAAGCTTTAGAAAATAACCTTTTTTGCAAACGAACTCCGTTTTCGATGAAATTAATTTTGTTGGATCCGGAAAATTAAAGTATTGCTAGATTTCAATTTCCGTGATTTTTGGAGTCAGTATGTGGCCGTACGGGATTTTAATGTGAAATACAGTCAATAAATTGACATTAAAAATACACTGTGTGAGCAAACTAACTCGGAATTCAATGAAACAAGTTTCATTGGGTCCGTAATGTAGAACTGTAGCTGCATGCCCATTTTCAGGATTTTTGGATATTGTGTGTGATCATATGGATTTTTAGAAGACAAATACAAGTAGCGATAACAATATAAATTAATATAAAAATTGGCGAAGCTTCTTATACAAGTTAACGTACTTTATATATACCCTAATTTCCCCCTTAACCCTAATCTCTTTTCCTCAACGGTCAATAAAGTGCGCAACCGACAATTTCATCCTCAAAACATTTTTGTGAGCAAACCTATCTTCCGAATTCAAGAAAAATTCAATGAAATTTTCTAAAATAAAAAGAGTATAATATTTAGGATCGTGGAAGGGTTCTCTTCAACTGGGTATATACATCGGGTGGTTCGAACATGGTTGTGTACGATGGATTTCTACAGCAGTAAATTAGGGTTTTATAACCGTGAGAGATTGGGGCAGTGATTCGAGAAACGGAGTTCATGGTTGTGTTTGTGGTAGGAAATATAACTTGTTTGCGAAAAATTGGGGGACGCGGTGATGATACTCGTCGGTATTTACTGTAGGCTGTCGAACAGGGATGAACAACGCAACAAAGGAGACGAGGTCGAGTTGGATTCTATCGGGTGGAGGAGGAAGGGGTTTCGAAGGGGGAGATAATGGTGTACTCGGTTTATGGATTAACGTAAAGGAGAAAGAGAACAACAAGCAAGAAGGAGCGGCAATGGTTTTCTAGCGTGATTTGTACTGGAGCGAATTGGATTGGAGAGGAAGAAGTCATCACGGGTTGGGTTTTTGAAGGTGTAAGTTGGCTTGGTCATATAGGTAAAGCCCAGTATTGAATTTAAATAGAAATCAATTTTAAATTAAATATGTACACAACTTGTAGTGACAATAACTTACTCATATGTTAACGGAATTCAACAAAACAAGATCCCTTGGGATCGTACGGGCAACGACTACGCAATGGAACTGATTGGGAGTGAATTGGAGCTCATTACAATTTATAGCGAAATAAATTGTCCATCTAGATCAAAGATAGTTAATCGTTATTTAACGATAACCATCCAAAGTGAGTAAATCTCACTAACTCTGTACAGTTTATATTTTTATAAATATAATCTAGTATTGATAAATGATGATTGATTGTTGTGTGTTGATTGTTTGGTTGAGTGGCTGATGTATTGGTTAAAATTATAGATAACGATATATATATATATCGTTAATCAAATATTGATTTTGTTTATCAAAATATTTCATATTGAAATGAAATCGATGTTATTTATATTGTTTAACATCTGTGGACGCAGGGAAACAGGTTGGAGGGATCCAACTGGATTCCTCAATATTTATAATAATTTTTGTTTTCATATATTGTGATATAAAATATGTGATTGATTATGGGTGTGTAGATGATGTTGATCATGGTTACTTGGTATTTTAAATACCGTAAGAAATACCGGAATGTGAAAAGGGAATTTTCAAAGTGTAAATTGAAAAGGAATATTTACAAAATAAAAGAATTTTATAAAAGGAATATTTATAAAATCAAAGAATTTTATAAAACGAATATTTATAAAATAAATAGAAGTATAAAAGGATTATTTATATATAAAATAAATAGAAGTATAAAAGGATTATATATATAATACATAGAAGTATAAAAAGATTATTTATATAGAAAATAAATAGAAGTATAAAAGGAATATTTATTTAGAAAGTAAATAGAATTATAAAAGGAATATTTGACGAGATATAAAAGAATTATGAGAAGATTGTTTAAAGCGGATATTAAATAGAAATATGTTTTAACAAATAGATTGAGAAGATTAATTTATAAATAATTTTTTATAAGTTTAGTAAAATATTTATCATTTGATAAACGGAATATATAAGACTGAATTTATATAGAGAAGTAGGAATCGGTTTTAACACCGATATTTTAAATGGAATTTGAGCAGCATTTATAAAGGTGATTATAAATGGGATTATAAGTGTTAGAAGCTTAAAATGGGATTTTATATGAATAATTCTATAATTAGAAGTATAAGCAGAAATTGGATTTGGGATATTGTTTTTAAATACGAAATCAAATTGTTTTGATTGCAAAGAAGAAATATTATTTGCATTTAATGTGAATAAAGGACTAAAGTAAATAGTTTGCAAATAAAATATTATAAAGGAATTTGGGGTTTGAATTAGGAATTTAAATGGAATTACTGAAATTAGAAACTGACTGGAAATTAGTTGAGTTGAATGGCTTTCTGGGTATCGATCAGATGTTGGTTTCGGCCTTCGGGGTTTATACTTGTGAAGTTGTTCACTTACTAGTTTACAGTTAGAGACTAATAACGTTTTCCAAAGTTAATAACATATATTTTCTAAATTTAGAAAATAAGAATTCATGGAGGCATGGAAATGGGTAACTGAATAAATTAATGACGAATTAATTTAAAAAGAGAAAAGGTTGATTGATGATTGATCAGTAAGATTTCCATTTTGAAATACGACCGTTATTGTACACATGTTTTTCTTTGATAGTTAAACCACCTATCAGAGTTTTTGACCATTTTTCCCTTGTCAATACGGAAAGGCCAGGATCAGATATATTATCTGAAAACCACTCCATATGGTATTAGCATTGCGAATCAAATATGATGAATATAATTGAAGACAGAGTTATGTAGGGGCTGTTCAGTAAATCCTAGGTAAAGATTGCCTAAGATGGATTTACAAAATAGTACCTTCGGTCTGTCCAGTCCCAGGACGACCTGTATGGGAGAATGTCCGACAGAGTATATTTAATATATCGCGTAAGTTGATCTCTTCAAACGTACTTACATTTAGTGGCGGAGAAATTCATTTCTCTTAGCTGCATACCCGTTGTATTTTTGAGGAAATCAATTTGTGATTTAGCGGGTATGACGATGTGACATTCAAAGTAAATAAAGGTGTGATCTGTACGTTTTGGCCTCAAGCCTCACAAACCGGAATGGTACAAAATCGGGTAGGTCGCATGGCTAAGTGGTTAGTTGCCAGTTATGGTGTATTGTCACCTGATCTAGTGAAATTCCATTTACTTTTATAATCTATTTCGATGTTGTCCCTTTTGGGAAACGGTTGCTGATCCCAACCATTGGTGATAATACATTGGGTACACTCAAGCGAAATGAGTGACCGGTCATGTTTAGCCTGGGTTGCAAGATGTTTTTGTTGAACCTGGTGTATTCCTCTCTAGAGATACATTGTCGGAAGGTGGTCCCATACCTTGCCAGTTGGAATTCATTAACCAATAAGCGCCCACGGTTTTTGATTATATATTACGTATGTGGAACGTGAGATGAAAGCGTTCTGCTAGATGATTATTATATTGTGGTTGATAGACACTATTATAATATCCAAAGAGTTTTGATATAATAATTATCATTTCTTTCAAAAGGATTTTGAATGATTAATCAAGTGTTTTGGATTCTCATAAGGAAAAACCCGTTCCCTATTATACGTCGTGGTCTTATGAGATATCGTTTAATTGCTCAAACTATTTTAAATGGTTTTACCCATACCAGTACCACGACTGACCCAGAGTATATTTTGTTTTGTTTTCCCTAAACTCTTGGGTGCTTAATTTTGTGTGGGCAGTCAAGTAGTCAGGATTTTATAGATATACTAAGAGCTTGGAGCAGGAGGCTTCAGGATTTTATAGCAGTTGTTTATTTCCGTTGTGTTATAAGTATTGTACTATAATAAATGTTATTGTATACATATACTAGTTTTATTTCAAAGTTATGTTAAAATTTATTCGTTCCGCTGTGAGATTCGTGTTACTCTGATTCTGTCGTTGTGATCTTCTTCTTCTTCTATTCTAATTTTCTATCTTATCTATTCTCACCCTCTAACTTCTTTCAATTAACTATCCGGTATTTCCGATGCTTGGATAGTCGACATTGAGTTTATGTCAATTGCCAAGATCGCGAAAACCCGAGTCGTTACACTAAACCTATCGGAGGATCTATGTATCTTGAGTTGTTTTGCAAAGACCTAGTATTGGAGGTCGACAATGTCGAGTTCCTTTGCGAAGTGTATGCATTGGATTTTATGGGTTATGACCTTATCCTAGGTATGGATTAGCTATCATTTTTTGAGGTCATCCTAGATTCCGATATGAGAATCGTTCGCCTTAGGAGCCGAGGAGGACGTTGTCTGAATATCCCTTTTAATGTTACGAACAAGGATAAAGCCTTATTATGTTCCTTATCTCCTAATTTAGAAGGACTATCTTCGATCCTATAATATGTGAGTTCTTGGATGTCTTTGAGGAAGTCATGGGACTTCCACCCATAGAAAAATCTCCTTTCGTATTGACCTAGAGAAGGATGCTAGACCAGTAGCACTACCCTTGAGGCATATGGCACCTAAGGAAAGAAGGAAATTGGATAAGCATATTTCAGAATTACTTTAGAAAGGTTTCATTTAGCGAAGTACCTTAGAATGGGGTGCACGCGTTGTGTTTGCCACCAAAGCGGGTCAACCTTTAAGACTTTGTGTGGATTATATGGAACTTAACAAGTTGACCAAGCAGAATAAGTAGTCCTTACCTAGAATCGATGATCTTTTCGACCACTTAAGAGGAGCCCGAGTATTTTCCAAACTAAACCTTGCTACTGGATTTCGCCAATTAAGAATTACGGAGGATAGTAAGGACAAAACTACATTTAGGATTGTAACGACCCGAAAATCCGGTCCAATTTGAGCTGACCAAAAACACAAGTCCAACCCCAAATTAAACTGAAAATCAGGAAATTAATAGAAAGAAATTAGAGGGTGAGGAAAGATAAGATTGAAACTTAGAATAGAATATGAAGAAGAACACATTATCAGAGTAACAAGAACCTCACAGCGAAACGAATAACATATAATAGATAACATATCTTTGAAATAAAAGATTGTACTTCAATATACATATTATCACAGTACAACACTTACAACACAGCGGAAATAAACAATAGCTATATGATCCTGAAGCCTCCTGCTCTAGCTCTTCAAGTATCTGTAAATCCTGACTACTTGATTGCCCGTACAAAATGGGGCACCCAAGAGTTTAGGGAAAACAAAACAAAATGAACTCCGAGTCAGTCATGGGACTGGTATGAGTAAAACAGTTTAAAAACAGTTTGAATAAGTAAACGATATCTCATAAGACCACGCCGTATAACGGAACGGGTTTTTCCCTTATGAGAATCCAAAATATCTTTATATCAAAAACCCTTTTGATATTATAATAATGTCTATCAACCACAATATAATAATCATCTAGCAGAAACGCTTCCATCTCACGTTCTACATATATAGTATACAATCAAAACCGCCAGCACGTATTGGGTAATGGATTTCCAACTATGACAAGGTATGGAACCACCTTTCGCTAGTGTACCTCTAGGGAGGAATACATTGGGTTCAACAAGAACATCTTGCAACCCGGCCACACATGACCGACCACTCATTTCGCTTGAGTGTATCGAATGTATATCACCAACAGTTGGGATCAGCAACCGTTTCCCGAATGGGACAGTATCGACAATAGATTTTTAGAAATAAATGAAACTCTAGATCAGGTGATTATACACCCTACTTCGGAGCGACCGACTTAGCCATGTTGCCTGCCCGATTTCTTTCATTTACCCGTTTGTGAGGCTAGAAGCTACGCTTTATCATCACACCAGATTCACTTTGAATGCCACATCGTCAAATCCATCAAATCACCGATTGACGTCTACAACCATACATTACGTGTTAGCTAAAAGAAGTTTCCTTCTCTGCTTCCACTCTTGGTATAGTTGAAGAAATCAATGTACGTGACCTTTCTGGAAATACTCTGTCAGACATTTATCCATACAAGTCACCCAGGGACGGGATGAACCGAAGGTACTATTCAGTACATCCATCTTAGGCACTGTTATCTAAGACTTATACAATAGCCCTTGCACTTTACTCCATCTTCAATTATCTTTGGCATATATGATTCGCAACGCTTATGCCAATACAGAGTGGTTCTTTGGATAATAATCCAACCGGTCTCTCCATATTAACAACGTTAAAATGGTCAAAAACTTCGATAGTCGGTGATTTAACTATCAAAGAAAAACACGTGTGCAAACAACGATATTATTTCCAAATGGAAATTCTATCAATCAATCATCAATCACATATAAATATATATATATATATTTCCTTATTTCAATATTTGATTACGTTTCTGATTCTATTTGGAAAATATTTCCAAATCTTCTTTACTTGGATTTAAATAGATGTTTAAATCAACATCGCGACGACAACTCAAACCACTATACTTATTTACTAAATCACTTAACCACTTTCACTCTCGAACCTTAACCATTTCTAAATTAAAAACGAAGTCAATCAAGTTGGGGTATAACTACCTCTCAGACCTTAACTGAACAACATTTCAAATCGCGAAATAGGTTAAGTTCATCTTTTAACTCTTTAACACTTCCTTACGTAACTCTCGTTCGAATAAATCTCTATTCGATAACTCCTCCCTTCGAATAACCATATTTGATAATCTCTCTTACGAATAACTAGATTCGAAAACCTTTCTTCGAATAAACTAAATTCGATTAACTCTATTTGATTAACTCTTTTTACTTAACTCCTTACTTAACTCCTTTCGAATAACTCATTCAATAACTCTTATGTGTTTAACTCTATTCGAATAACTAATTCGTATAACTCTTATGTGTTTAACTCTATTCGAATAACTAATGTGAATAACTCTTATTTATTTAACTCTATTCGAATAACTAATTCGCATAACTAATTCGATTTGCTTACTTTCGAATACTATATTCGATTAACTCCCTTCGAATAAACTATTCATTTATAAAGATTTACTTTTAGTAACGGTTCTTCACTTTACAAATGATTTCCTTTTTAGTAACGTTTTCCTTTTTATAACGGTTTCCTTTTTATAACATCCTATTTGGTTATAAACAAATTTCCTTTTTATAACTCTATTTATTTTCTAAATATTTCCTATCAATTCTATTTGTAAATGATTTACAAATATTTCCTTTTCTATTATTCTATTTGCAAATGGTTTGCAAATATTTCCTTTTCAAATCTATTGTTTGATTTTAAAATTTCCCTTTTCTAAATATCTCCTATTTATAAATATTCCAATTTATAAATATTTCTTATTTATAAATATTCCATTTATAATATCATCTATTTATAAAATCCTTTGATTTTATAAATAATCTATTTTCAATATTCATTTTGAAAATTCCCTTTTCACCATTCCGGTATTTCTTATGGTATTTAACATACCATATAACAACGATAAATATCGTCCAAACACACATAATCAACAACAGATTATATATCACATCATATATTACAATATATGAAAAACAATAAAATAACTGTAGAGGAATCCAGTCGGATTCCTCCAACCTGTCTCCATGCATCCACATATGTTATACAATATAAAATCAACACCACTTTCAGTTCCATATGATATATTCTGTTAAACAGAATTAATATAGAAATTCAACTAACTGACTAGCAGTTCAATCAAACAGTCAACACACAGTCAATCAACCAATATTTAACAGTTCTAAAAATACAACATGAAATTATAAACTATTCAGAGTTAGTGAGATTTACTCACTTTGGCAGTTCATCGTTAAAGAACGATAAACTATAGTTTGATTTGAATCAAACAGTTTATTTCGCCATAAATTCATACGAGTCCCAATCCACTTCCAGTCAGTTCCATTGGGTTGCCCCCGTCCATACGATCCCAACGCAACTTATGGTTCGTTAATCTGATATCGTACAAGCTAGATACAGACATCACAAGTTAGTAAACTATATTAGATTTAAATAGAACTTAAATTAAAAACCTATTGGGCCTAACCCCCTTATCTCTTGGCCCACTTACCACATTAAAGACCCGACCCGTACTTGACCCTTCTTCCCCGTCCAACATATGCCACGCTCCAGTTATTTTCTCCACACCATTACCGCATGTTTATCCCCTTTGTACTCCTTCTCCTTTCATTTGAAAATCAAACAAAAAATACCACAAATCGCCTCTTTCCTTCCTCTTCCTCTACATACCCAACTCATACCCTTCGATGGCCCCAAACGGAATGCGCCCTGACATCTCGTGGCGGCTACAGGTTTTAGAACGAAGACTTTCAGCACCGAACTACTTGAATCTTTGCATACAAATGTAGTTTTTCATCAGGAACCCAAAGTCCAAGACTCAAATCAACTATCGAGGCTTCAATCTCGTGATTTATATAACCCTAGCTTTCCTATAAGCCGCTGTAAAAACCGCGACAGCAAAAAGGGTGCTCGAACCATTCAAAACTGGTACCAGACTAAGAACTTCTTCTTAGGAACTCAAATATACACCTATTGTGATTTATAGCAATTTGTTTAATTCTCTTTTGATTTTTCTTTTGAATTTACTTGCTCCGTTTTGGTGTTTGGATGAAGAAAAGGGTCCGGCGGCCAAGACAGTGATTATATAGAGGATCACATATCTGTGTGTGGTAGAAAACATGAGTGGGTGGCTTTGTTTTTGACCACTAAATAAGTTTAGATATTTTCATTTATCGTTTTATATTCGTTTTAGCCCTTCTAAATATCTGTGTGATCACACACGATACCTAAAAATCACCAAACTGGACGTGTAGCTAGAGTTCGACATTACGGTCCCAACGAAACTGGTTTCGTCGAATTCCGACTTCGTATGCTCACACAGCGTATTTTTAACCGTCGAAATACTGACTGTTTTTCACTCTAAAAATCCGTACGACCACACAGTGACTCTAAAAATCACGAAACTGGAAATCAAACAACTATTTGACATTGCGGATCCAACAAAATTAGTTTCGTCGAATTCTGAGGTTGTTTGTAAAACTAGCTATTTTTAAAGCTCTGGATGACCCATTTAAATATATAAATATATTTAAATATAATTAAATAAAATATTAATAATTTTATATTATCGTATATATTCACAGTGGAATACCATACAGCTCTAGAATATTCCTATATGAATTTCTAACTTGATATTTCAAATCTGGGTCCACCAGATATTCGATTTATATTGAAATCCCTTTTAAAAATATAAATAATTCCTTTATAAATTATAAAGGAATTCCACAGCGACTTTTTAAAAATTTGATTTGGACATATCTCAAAATCTACACGATGAAATCCAGATTTTTCTCTTCCACTAGAAAGATATACTCCACCATCTCCACACGTTTCTTGTTTCACAGAGATCTGGCCTAAAACGAATCCTGTACATTCAGTTGAAGTTCGAATCGCCAATTTACGAACTGCAGCGCCATTTCGAGCTCGATTTTAATTATATTATAACTCTACGTTTAAACTGTCGTTTATATAATATATTCGTTATTCAAATTCAATTCCAAGTTGAATTAAATATCACAGATGATCCGGTTCACACCATATCGTAATTTCAGCCAATTCTGATTATTTCAGAATTAAATATATTATTTAATTATTATTATTTTAAATTAAATATTCACCATTATTTAATTAAACCACCATTTAATTCACTATATCACTATTTATATAATTAAATAAATTAATTATAATACCTCTGCCAATGCGGGTCATTACAAGGATGCTGGATGAATTTTTTTCAATGGGAAGTTATGCCCTCTGGACTGACGAATGTACCTGCCTTTTTTGTTGACCTTATAGCAGAGTGTTTAAAGGCATTCTAAATAAGATCATGGTAGCCTTCGTAGATGATATCCTTATTTTCAAAAGACCATAAAAAGCATGAAAATAACTCAAGACAAGTTTTAAGGATATTAACGAAGAACCAATTGGAAGCAAAATTCTCGAAGTGCCATTTTTGGAAGGAAGAAGTTAGATTTTTAGGACATATTGTGTCAAGTAAAGGCTTGGTTGTAGACCCCGCAAAGATTGAGGAAATTAAGGAATAAAGGATACCTTGAAACACTATGGAAGTAAGAAGCTTCCTTAGATTGGCCAGATATTATCGGAAATTCATTAAAGATTTTGCAAAGATTTCTACTCCTTTAACCCAAGTAACAAAGATGAATTTGGTTTTTTTTTTTTTGGAGTAATAATCGTGACATAACCTTTAAGATTAAAGGAAGTATTAACTAACACGCCAGTCCTAATTATACCCAATGGATCAAAATTGTTACAGTTTACACTGATGCATATGGGACCGGTTTAGCAGAGGTCCTTATGAAAGAAGGAAGAGTAGTTGTTTACGCTAATAGACAATTCAAGGGTCCAGAGAAAAGATAGCCAGTTCCCAACCTTGAGTTAGCCGCAGTAGTGTTTGCCCTTAAAATATGGAGCCATTATCTTTTAGGGGAGAAATTTGAACTTTTACCAACCATAAGTCCGTAAAGTATTTATTTTCTCAACGTGACTTGAACTTGAGACAACAATGGTGGATGGAATATATTGCCTATTTGATTTTATGGTCTAATATACCCCTGGAAAAGGGAATGTTGTGGCGGATGCGTTAAGTAGGAAACACTAGGGCTATCAATTTCTAACAAGACTCGTAACCCGCATGGAAAAAATCCGACCCGACCCATTTACAAACGGGTCAATGTTGGGTCAACTCGCACTGACCCGTTTAATAAACGGGTGGGTTTTAGGTTGTTCCATGAACCCGTTTTTGACCCGCCATGACCCGTTTAATACAAAAAATATTTTTATTCATCATGTGGCATATGCAATTATGCATACACGGACTGGATGGGCCTTTTAGACTTAGTTACTTTTATTCACTATCTCGGTGAAGTCTGTGTACAAATAAAATTACAGAATACCCTAGTTTACACTTTACAACATGCATAAATGTAGATTTCTTCGTTGAATACGTGCTGAATTAAGTGAATACCCTTATTTCCCAATAACCAAGGAAGATTCTATCACTATCAATATGTCATGTTTATTTGGTAAACCATACTTGTTGAATTGAGTGTCTACTTAATTTGAATATCACTGTCACGTTGATTATGAATATTTGATTATTTGTATCGTTGTTATTTGATGACTTGAATGTCATAATATGTATGATGTCAATTGTATTGTGTCATCTTAAATTAAGTGTATGCATTGTTGTTACTGGATGCTCATGTGAAATGTGGATTTGAATACTCATGTATTGTATCTTATGTTTTCATTTTGCTAAATGCATTTTTGAAATGCAAACTGTTTTTAAGAATACAGTCAAGTAAACGGGTTTATGGGTTCATAAGTCAACCTATTTAACCCGACTCGGCCTATTTGAATAAACGGTTACATGGGTCGGGATGGGTCAACCCGTTTATAAACGGGTTGGGTTCGGGTTGATAAAATATAACCCATTTAATAAACGGGTTGACCCGACATGTTTAAGAATTAACCCGAACCCGAGCTGACCCGAACCGAACCCGACCCGACACGTCCCATTGACAATCCTAGGAAACACGCAATCTTGAATGCGATCTTAGAATGGAAACTAATAGAGTTTATTTATAGTTTTAATTTGCAACCCTCGCAAATAACTTCTAATGGTTTTCTTGGAGCTATGATAATCATACCTACTCTAAAAGAGAGGATTCCAAGTACATAAGACCTCGACGAATAATTAAGAAGCTTCAAGGAGATAGTGGGAAAGAAGGAGACCTTTCCCCATTTGACTAGATATTCGATTGGCGATGATGGAAGTTTACCTTGGGATGGGCGACTTCATATCCCTACAGATAAAGGACTAAGGAAAGAAATTCTAGAAGAGTGCGATAGGTCAAAGATGTCCATACACCCCGGTAGGGATAAAATGTATAGAGATATGAAGAGGAATCTCCATTGGGAAGGAATGAAGAAAGACATGGCTGAGTTCATAGCTAAATGTTTGACATGCCACAAAGTGGAAGCGGAGTAAGGGAAACCTAGAGGATTATTACTACCTACAGAGGTTCCCATGTAGAAGTAGGAACATATTTCCATGCACTTTGTTGATGGACTTTCTAGGAGCTAAAAGGGAAATGAGGCTACTTGGGTTGTGGCAGACCGTTTAACTAGAAGTGCTCATTTTATACCAATCAAGAAGACAAGGACTGCAACCTCATTAGCCCAATTATACGTCAAAGAAATAAACAAGTAACATGGTATCCCATCAAGTATAGTGAGTGATAGAGACCCCTTGTTCACAAGCGAATTTTGGAGAAGCCTACAAACATGATTGGGACGGCCGTCAACCTAAGCATAGCCTGTCATACACAGACCGACGGCCAGACAGAAAGAGTAAACTGGATCTTGGAAGACTTGTTCAGAGCTTGCATCATCGACTTTGGAGGAGTTTGGGAGTAGCACCTACTGCTCGTAGAGTTTACTTATAATAATAGTTTTCAAACGATGATTGGTATGGAGCCTTTTGAAGCACTTAAGGGGACGTCTTGCAAATCGCCAACTTGTTAGTGGGAAACTACCGACAAGGTTCTACTCGGACCAAACTTCGTCTGTGATTCCACGGAGATGATATCCTTGATTAGGCAAAGGATGAAGGCAGCCCAAGACCGTCAAAAATCGTATGCCGTTAAACAAAGGAAGGAACTCGAGTTTAATATTGGAGATTTGGCATTCATAAAAATATCCCCTTTCAAGAAGACCGTTCGGTTTGGAAAGACTAGGAAGTTGGCTCCCATATTTATTGGACCTTTTCACATCATCAGATGATAGGATCTTTGGCTTATCGAGTGGATCTCCCAGAGCATTTATCGGGAACCCATAATGTTTTTCATGTATCTCATCTAAGGAAATGCCTTCATGATTCTACTATCAGACTCGAGCTCGATGAAATTGGGGACATAGGAAAACTCGTGTTGGAATCCAAGGTACTCTATGCCACCACAAGGATTGTAGAGCACAAAATCAAGAGACTCCGCAGATGAGTCTGTCTCATCTTATCCTTGGTCTCCCATGTATTTTCCGCAGGATCATTTCTCCACTGTACTTGGACTAGCGACTTTTCTTGGGTAATTTTTCCTTAAAATAACGTTTATGGATGCATCGTGATTACTAGATTGGATGTTAGGAAATGGATGCAACACTATTGCACATCACACTCATATAGAAATATGTAATGGCTCGTTTAATCCTAGAGCAAAGTATAGGGCCTTCTTCTGAGCTGTATTAACCAAGTCTAAATCGACCCGAGCTAGTTGATTAAACTTATCTATGTATTCCCTAATAGACATGCCCCCTTGCTTCAGTGATAAGAACCTCAGTCCAAACCTTCCTCTAAAGTCATCCCAAGTCTCGATTGGCCTAGTAGCGGTGGTGACTACCCACCAACGTGCAGCTTCTTCCTTTAGCAACCATACTGCCAATAAAACCTTCCTGCGGTCACCTATATCAAAGGTGGCTAAAAGATCTTCGGTCTCTTTCAACCAATTCCTTGCCTCTACAAACGTCTTTGTTCCATTGAAATTCTTGCCACCCATCATCTTAAAGTTCTTACAAGTTTCCGCAAAATCCGCTTGTGGAGGCTGAAGGAGAAGAGGAATATCAGCTACGGAAAGAGGAGGAGAAACAGCGGCCTCGACTGGAAAGACAACATTAGAGACATCCGGGACCGGTGCCGTGACTTCCAAGTACCGACGAAACCAATCGGGTATTACTACCCCTTCGGGTAAGATGAGATTATCAGACATGCTGGAAACGAAAAGAAAAGAGTTCAAACGAGGGATCAAAGGATAGTGCTAATGGCTTTTTGGGGAATAGCCTTTTAAAAATAACTAGACTTTTCTTTGGAAAATACTTAATACTTGGTTTTGAAAATAGTTTTTCAAAAAGGTTTAAAAACCTTTTTATCCCTTCTCGTAAACCTTATGCTCTGATACCAAATGTAACACCCCACCTCCACTAGGGTCACTCGCAAAGGAATGCACTAGCTTTGGAGGGGCATTATTGGTAAACATGCATAATGATATAGCAAGGCAGGACATGACATATATATATATATATGTAAATAAACAGAGTGAGTAAATAAAACAGCGGAAGATTTATAAACCATTTCAAAACACAAGTCTGGTACATCAAAATGTCAATTTCCCAAAATTACAAGCCTAGATAGATACATCATCTGATAAACTGAAAATACATAAGTACTATCCCCAAATAAGAGTGATAAACCATAGCGATACTTGAGCTATCCAAGGAAGCAGCTAAAATCCAAGCTAGGCTCCAGTATTCCCTCCCTGAGAACCTGGGGGGGGAACGGAAGAAAAGAGGCGAAAGAAAACAGGTCAGTCAAAAAGACTGAGTAAGCCCTGCTACGATCAGTCTATAAACTAATAAAGTTAACAACATGATGGATACTGAGATGATCATAGACAACAACATACTGGCATGGTAAATTAACTACAAGATAGATAGAGGTGTCATCGCATAAAACAAGGTTAAGTTTTTGCACCACGGTGTACTAGCAAACCAACATAACAGGTACTGATCCCCTTAGCCCAAACATTGGCCCAATAACATGAAGTGACCTTAATATAAGGTCCAGCCCAACGGTCTAGTCGATCGGCTCCCTATAAGCCTAACACGTCAAGTGTTGATGTCCATACGGCCCACCTATGGATGTAGTCTGACTGTGCTGGGTCCACCTTCGGGTGTATCAAGCCCTCGGGTGCAAACCCCGGACACTTAAGCAATAATGCACAGCCCAGATCTACTGGTACCCGTGCCTCGAGTTTGTCCAACATCGGACTACGTGCACGTCCGTAGCCCGCCGGACCCGCACCGCTGTACCACTCAGCCGTCGCTTTGGTCGCTTACATCAGTCCAGTAATCGTGCCCCGCCCTAGCCTAGCCTCTAGGGTTGTGAATGATACCAAACTGGGATTACTGCTGGAACAGACCACGTTGCTAGGGTTTCTAAGAGGGTTAAGTGTGATTTAACCCTTCACTAATCCTGGATTAAACTGGTTAAGTGTGGCTTAACCCCATTCTAATCCCTTGAACTCCCAAATGGATTAAACTAGTTAAGTGTAATCGGTTCACAACTTAACCACATTTTAATCCCTCGAATCCCCAAATTGGTTAAGTATTAGTGGACCCTGACTTAACCCTAATCATGAGGCATTAATTAATCTAATGCACCTTAACCTCTCACATTAGACCTTGTTGTGGTTACTAGTTAGGCCGAGCGGATCCGGGTAGGTTTACACCACAACTCAGGCTAACCTCGGGTTTTGGCACCACATGACCAACTTCTCACATTGGGTCCTATTGTTTGTAGCCACTAGTTAAGCCGGTCGGTTCCGGGTAGGATTACGCTACAAACTCAACCCAACCTCGAGTTGGCCACACTTATGTTTTCTAAGTGTCATGTCCACTTTATTTCAAAACATAATTACAAGTCAAACAATTACTTGGGTAGACCTAACTTAATAGGTAAATTCCCAAGGGGTAGACCTAACTTAATAGGTAAATTCCCAATCTTATATTTTCATGTATTTTATGTTTTTACCCAAAACCCTCCCAACGTCATTCTATCGCTTACATATTCGTAATAACGCATAAAGGATAGGAAGAGGGAACTTGGCACAACATACATGATGGACTTGCATATCACAACAAACACACATAACATGTTAGATTTGCACAACTTAGCATCGTGAACTTGCATATTACCATAAACGTGCATAACATGTTAAACTTGCATAACTTAGCATAGTGAACTTGCATATTACCATAAACGTGCATAACATGTTAAACTTGCATAACTTAGCATAGTGAACTTGCATATTACCATAAACATGCATAACTTGTCAAACATGCACAACTTATCATTTTAAACTTGCATAAACATGCACAACTTGTCAAAACATGCACAACTTGTCAAAACATGCACAACTTGTCAAAACATGCACAACTTGTCAAAATATGCACAACTTGTCATTTTAAACTTGCATAAATATGCATAACTCAATAAACATACAAATCATGCCTTAGCAAACTTGCATAAATATGCATAATTTATTAATCTTGCAAATCATGGCTTAGTATACATGCATAACTCAATTAACTTGCAAATCATGGCTTATTACACTTGCATAAACATGCATAACTTGTTAAACTTGCAAATCAAAGCTTAGTAAACTTGCATAAACATGCATAACTTGTTGAACTTGCAAATCATGGCTTATTACACTTGCATAAACATGCATAATCCATTAAACATGGTATAGTAAACTCGCATATGCATGCATAACTTATGAAACATGTAAAACATGGTATAGTGAGTTCGCATAAGCATGCATAATCAACCAAACTCACATAAATCTCAACTTTCACCACATATTAACTTTAGAGTTCGCAAAGTGAAGGTAAGAGGGCTTACAATGCTTATGCGGACTCAAATGGGTATAACAAATGCAAGAAACCCCTTATGCAACTAATTAAAACCCCCAAATGCAAGCAAACTAGATCAAGGCTCCTCCTTTATGATGCCAATTGAAAAACAAGCCTTTAATGCAAGCTAAGGAGGATCATACAAGCCTAAATATGCTTGTATGCATGGAAAATTTCTTAGGAATCAAATTGGGAATTGTATGAAGAGGGTGGAGGCCATGAGAGTTTGGATTTTGGCATAGTTTAGTTACTAGGATGAATAATGAATGATTTAGGGTAGGTTAGGGTCTTATTTATAGATTAGGTTAGTGTTTTTAGGCCCTAGGATTAACCCTAGATTCAATTAGGTCCATCAGATCCCGGAACTCTCTAGAAACAAGCCACAAGACCCAGCCCAAATCAGAAATGGTGCACCAGGCTAAACAGCCCGGGCACCCCCTGTCGACAGGGCTGTCGACAGGGCAGTCGACATGCCAAGACCCCTGTCGACAGGCCTGTCGACATGGGGTCCATGGCGGGATTTTTCCCGCCTTGGCCCAGCTGGCCCAATTCTTGATTTTAATTTAAATTTAAATCTGTTTTAATTATGGAAATTTCTGAAAACTTCCATGGGCCTTAACTGGGTCATACGGACTCCGATTTTCGAAAACTCGGACTCTATTTCGCGTATTTTTCCGAGACGAACGCAATGGCATAGCCCGTTTCCCTTGATTCAGATTTTAGAATTAAATTCTGCCTCAATTTTCATTATTACAGGTTATTGAAAATACGGGTTGTTACATTCTCCCCTCCTTAAAGGATTTCATCCCCGAAATCTTCAAGTTAGGAAGAACGTATCCTACCATCCAATCATCCATCTACTCAAAGCATCGTCCACGAGCAATCATTGTCCTTACAAGATTCTAAATGCTGTATGAACATATGCAAAGGTGTGTGTATATGTACTTACCTAATGCAAAAATCAGGCGGTTACTGATACAGTAGACCTCCTTAATGCATATGTATGTAAATCAGGCGGTTACTGATACAGTAAACCTCCTTAATGCACATGTATGTCAGTGAAATGAATCCATATGTATGCAAATTCCTAAATTCATAGTATCTATATGAGTGCACATAACATTCACCCATATGCAACATCCATGTGATAACATACGAATTTCATCCAAGAATAAGCATAAACACTCATGCACATGCAATATGAGAAGTGTGTGAGCCGATCTAGTGCCTACTGTGTATCATGCATCCACGAGTAACCACTTGCAAACACTTGCAACCACTTGCAACCATCAAGCATAACATGTTTCAAACACATGTTTCATCCAAAGGGTTTCTACCTAAGGTTCTCATGACACGATAAACATGATAAACTAGATAAACTAGATAAACATGGACAGAGAGATATGCTTAGAAGATAAGCAAGATAAACTCCTTTTTGGATTTCAAGAAATCCATTCAAACTCTGACCTATAGTACTGACCGATGAGTCTTAACCCCCTTATGGAGTTTACAACAGAAATAGGTTCGAGAATGGGACCGAGAGGATATATACAAAAGATAACTTGCAAGCAAGCTCCACAGGAAAACAAGGATCAAGGATGCACTCTTAAAAAGAGCTATGATGCGCGTATCTAGTCTTCACTCTTCTTAGTCACGTTTCCTTGAGCTTTAACTCCACTGTGCTTTGACCGTCTTATCACTTCATGATTCCTTGGCTTCCTAACTCCTATTTCCCAAATTCGAGTTGGAACTTATTTCATTATTGCCTCTCGTCTTCCCTTTTCCACTTATTCTTCTTTCTTAGACATAACTGTAACCTCATGATTTTATACCAGCTCTCCAAAATTCACTAGTGAATCCTGGATCTCGTCTACTTACTATAAAGTGTTCCACGCGGCAGAACTTTTCTTGAAAATACCAATCCACGTTGCCAATTGCCCTTATAAACGTGATTTTCTATAACTCATGCTTCATCGAAATGAACTATCCGCCTATGAGTGATAGGTCATACCTAGATTCAGTTGCCTACCCATGGCTTCCTGTAGGCTATTTCAAAACTGGCCAACTTCTTGAGGATAAACCGTTGCTAACCATGATACAGTCCTCTCGCTCTTCACCAGACCGAAATGAGTACTCTTCGTGAGCCTACCTATTATGAACCACATACCCGTGTTCCCTCTCTTTGATCTAGGTAGTCCATCCACATAATCTATCGGGATGTTTTCACACTTCCCTTGCGGAACCTCTAATGGAGGTAATGGCCCACTGGGCTTCTATGACTTGGCCTTAACCTGGTGGCACAACATGCATCCGGAGACCAACTCGGCCACCTCCTCGAGTGATACGCATCTTCAAGAACCTTCTTTACCAAGTCTTCCTCTCGAGGAACACATAATCTCTCACCGCGCCTTAGTCATCCCTTGTCATCTATAATATATCTAACGTGGTGACTTAACATCTCGCCTCGAATCAACTGGTCCATGTTCTTGACTAACTGCGGGTCTTCTTCCTGTGAAACCCCCTTCTTGATCCAGAAGAGTAAGTCTAAGCTCAGGGATTGCTAACTAACTAGCCAAACGGAGGAAGCTTCTTACTTCAATTGCCCTCCTCGGAGTTTTCCGGTTTTAAACCGCAACCACTTTTAGCGGAATCCACCGCTAAGCCTTACTTAGAAACTATGTGCCCAAGAAATCCGACTTCTTTCCTCCAAAATGATATTTGGAGAACTTGACCTTCAACTGGTGGCTCTAAGCGTATCCATCTCCTCCTTGGGATGGATAGCATGCTCTTCCTCGTTCTTTTGAGGAGATCAAATTATTATCTACGACGACCACGACAAACTTGTTCAAGGACCCCCTAAACACCCTACCCATCAAGTTCACGTAATATGCGGGTGCATTAGTCAAACCAAATAGCATGACTAGCCATTCTAAAAATCCATCTAGAGTCCTAAACGCAGTCTTGTCAATCCCATCCTCAGCCACCCTAAGCTGATGGAACCCGGTAGCTAGATCAAAAGAAAACATATGCTCCTATAAGCTGATCAAACAAATCATTGATCCTTGGTAACGGTTATCTTACGATAATCAACACATAAGCAAAACAAACTGTCCACATCAGTAACGAATACTACTGGAGCACCCTACTCGAAAATGCTTCGTCTCAGGAAGTTCTTCTCCAGCAACTCCTTGACTTACTTTCTTAACTCTCATCTCGTGAGGTCATGTGCCTAACCGGCCACGAAACTGGCTTGGCATTACCAACCAGATAATACGGAAATCTATCCCCAGATATCAGGATATTCTCGGACCACCCTCACAGATTGCAAACTATCGATAGACGAGTTGAGGGATTCAAGATAACATAGCATGACGGGACCCATAGGGTTGCTAGAAACTTCTAGGGTATTACCGAGGCGAGTCATGAGCCCCACACCCTATATACAAAAACCCAGAATGGCTCCAAAACAAGACAACCATTCCATGCCCAAAACCAACCCATATCCCCTGAAACCGAGAATATAAACATCCCACGAGAATTCTATACTCAAGATAGAAATTTTCAAATCCACTCAGACCACAGACAGGCGGGCAGAACCCCCAATTGGATTTGAAACACATGCGGGATCATCAACTAGGCTAGTACTTAGGTGCAAAACTTTCCACTAGATCGGATGAAATAAAACTATGCGATGTGCCAGAATCGAACAAGGTTCGAACAGGGAAAATCAGAAAATGCAAACAAGATTTTCAACAGAAACACTACCTCTATCATAAGCTGGAAGAACGGTGTTGAGGGGATGAACTCGCCCTCCAGATAGTCCTGTACACCGAGTCTGACCTTGCCTTGGTTTCCTCGGGCAATCCCTGCTGAGATGTCCAAACTCACCACAAATGAAGCATTCGCCCCGCTTTCTCTTTTCCTTCTTCCTACATTCCTTGGCTATATGTCCAACTTTACCACAGAAGTTACATTTCATATTATTGCCCCGTTTCCTGGAATTTACTCTTTTGCCTTGAGACTTATTCGCCTTGACCTCTTCCTTGTCATTGTTATCTTCTTCTTGAAGTAGGGCCGTATTCACCAAATTCTCGAAAGTCGCCCCCAAGGGTATATGAGACATGGCCAAACCATGTAATGGCTCGTTTAATCCTAGAGCAAAGTATAGGGCCTTCTTCTGAGCTGTATTAACCAAGTCTAAATCGACCCGAGCTAGTTGATTAAACTTATCTATGTATTCCCTAATAGACATGCCCCCTTGCTTCAGTGATAAGAACCTCAGTCCAAACCTTCCTCTAAAGTCATCCCAAGTCTCGATTGGCCTAGTAGCGGTGGTGACTACCCACCAACGTGCAGCTTCTTCCTTTAGCAACCATACTGCCAATAAAACCTTCCTGCGGTCACCTATATCAAAGGTGGCTAAAAGATCTTCGGTCTCTTTCAACCAATTCCTTGCCTCTACAAACGTCTTTGTTCCATTGAAATTCTTGCCACCCATCATCTTAAAGTTCTTACAAGTTTCCGCAAAATCCGCTTGTGGAGGCTGAAGGAGAAGAGGAATATCAGCTACGGAAAGAGGAGGAGAAACAGCGGCCTCGACTGGAAAGACAACATTAGAGACATCCGGGACCGGTGCCGTGACTTCCAAGTACCGACGAAACCAATCGGGTATTACTACCCCTTCGGGTAAGATGAGATTATCAGACATGCTGGAAACGAAAAGAAAAGAGTTCAAACGAGGGATCAAAGGATAGTGCTAATGGCTTTTTGGGGAATAGCCTTTTAAAAATAACTAGACTTTTCTTTGGAAAATACTTAATACTTGGTTTTGAAAATAGTTTTTCAAAAAGGTTTAAAAACCTTTTTATCCCTTCTCGTAAACCTTATGCTCTGATACCAAATGTAACACCCCACCTCCACTAGGGTCACTCGCAAAGGAATGCACTAGCTTTGGAGGGGCATTATTGGTAAACATGCATAATGATATAGCAAGGCAGGACATGACATATATATATATATATGTAAATAAACAGAGTGAGTAAATAAAACAGCGGAAGATTTATAAACCATTTCAAAACACAAGTCTGGTACATCAAAATGTCAATTTCCCAAAATTACAAGCCTAGATAGATACATCATCTGATAAACTGAAAATACATAAGTACTATCCCCAAATAAGAGTGATAAACCATAGCGATACTTGAGCTATCCAAGGAAGCAGCTAAAATCCAAGCTAGGCTCCAGTATTCCCTCCCTGAGAACCTGGGGGGGGGGAACGGAAGAAAAGAGGCGAAAGAAAACAGGTCAGTCAAAAAGACTGAGTAAGCCCTGCTACGATCAGTCTATAAACTAATAAAGTTAACAACATGATGGATACTGAGATGATCATAGACAACAACATACTGGCATGGTAAATTAACTACAAGATAGATAGAGGTGTCATCGCATAAAACAAGGTTAAGTTTTTGCACCACGGTGTACTAGCAAACCAACATAACAGGTACTGATCCCCTTAGCCCAAACATTGGCCCAGTAACATGAAGTGACCTTAATATAAGGTCCAGCCCAACGGTCTAGTCGATCGGCTCCCTATAAGCCTAACACGTCAAGTGTTGATGTCCATACGGCCCACCTATGGATGTAGTCTGACTGTGCTGGGTCCACCTTCGGGTGTATCAAGCCCTCGGGTGCAAACCCCGGACACTTAAGCAATAATGCACAGCCCAGATCTACTGGTACCCGTGCCTCGAGTTTGTCCAACATCGGACTACGTGCACGTCCGTAGCCCGCCGGACCCGCACCGCTGTACCACTCAGCCGTCGCTTTGGTCGCTTACATCAGTCCAGTAATCGTGCCCCGCCCTAGCCTAGCCTCTAGGGTTGTGAATGATACCAAACTGGGATTACTGCTGGAACAGACCACGTTGCTAGGGTTTCTAAGAGGGTTAAGTGTGATTTAACCCTTCACTAATCCTGGATTAAACTGGTTAAGTGTGGCTTAACCCCATTCTAATCCCTTGAACTCCCAAATGGATTAAACTAGTTAAGTGTAATCGGTTCACAACTTAACCACATTTTAATCCCTCGAATCCCCAAATTGGTTAAGTATTAGTGGACCCTGACTTAACCCTAATCATGAGGCATTAATTAATCTAATGCACCTTAACCTCTCACATTAGACCTTGTTGTGGTTACTAGTTAGGCCGGGCGGATCCGGGTAGGTTTACACCACAACTCAGGCTAACCTCGGGTTTTGGCACCACATGACCAACTTCTCACATTGGGTCCTATTGTTTGTAGCCACTAGTTAAGCCGGTCGGTTCCGGGTAGGATTACGCTACAAACTCAACCCAACCTCGAGTTGGACACACTTATGTTTTCTAAGTGTCATGTCCACTTTATTTCAAAACATAATTACAAGTCAAACAATTACTTGGGTAGACCTAACTTAATAGGTAAATTCCCAAGGGGTAGACCTAACTTAATAGGTAAATTCCCAATCTTATATTTTCATGTATTTTATGTTTTTACCCAAAACCCTCCCAACGTCATTCTATCGCTTACATATTCGTAATAACGCATAAAGGATAGGAAGAGGGAACTTGGCACAACATACATGATGGACTTGCATATCACAACAAACACACATAACATGTTAGATTTGCACAACTTAGCATCGTGAACTTGCATATTACCATAAACGTGCATAACATGTTAAACTTGCATAACTTAGCATAGTGAACTTGCATATTACCATAAACGTGCATAACATGTTAAACTTGCATAACTTAGCATAGTGAACTTGCATATTACCATAAACATGCATAACTTGTCAAACATGCACAACTTATCATTTTAAACTTGCATAAACATGCACAACTTGTCAAAACATGCACAACTTGTCAAAACATGCACAACTTGTCAAAATATGCACAACTTGTCATTTTAAACTTGCATAAATATGCATAACTCAATAAACATACAAATCATGCCTTAGCAAACTTGCATAAATATGCATAATTTATAAATCTTGCAAATCATGGCTTAGTATACATGCATAACTCAATTAACTTGCAAATCATGGCTTATTACACTTGCATAAACATGCATAACTTGTTAAACTTGCAAATCAAAGCTTAGTAAACTTGCATAAACATGCATAACTTGTTGAACTTGCAAATCATGGCTTATTACACTTGCATAAACATGCATAATCCATTAAACATGGTATAGTAAACTCGCATATGCATGAATAACTTATGAAACATGTAAAACATGGTATAGTGAGTTCACATAAGCATGCATAATCAACCAAACTCACATAAATCTCAACTTTCACCACATATTAACTTTAGAGTTCGCAAAGTGAAGGTAAGAGGGCTTACAATGCTTATGCGGACTCAAATGGGTATAACAAATGCAAGAAACCCCTTATGCAACTAATTAAAACCCCCAAATGCAAGCAAACTTGATCAAGGCTCCTCCTTTATGATGCCAATTGAAAAACAAGCCTTTAATGCAAGCTAAGGAGGATCATACAAGCCTAAATATGCTTGTATGCATGGAAAATTTCTTAGGAATCAAATTGGGAATTGTATGAAGAGGGTGGAGGCCATGAGAGTTTGGATTTTGGCATAGTTTAGTTACTAGGATGAATAATGAATGATTTAGGGTAGGTTAGGGTCTTATTTATAGATTAGGTTAGTGTTTTTAGGCCCTAGGATTAACCCTAGATTCAATTAGGTCCATCAGATCCCGGAACTCTCTAGAAACAAGCCACAAGACCCAGCCCAAATCAGAAATGGTGCACCAGGCTAAACAGCCCGGGCACCCCCTGTCGACAGGGCTGTCGACAGGGCAGTCGACATGCCAAGACCCCTGTCGACAGGCCTGTCGACATGGGGTCCATGGCGGGATTTTTCCCGCCTTGGCCCAGCTGGCCCAATTCTTGATTTTAATTTAAATTTAAATCTGTTTTAATTATGGAAATTTCTGAAAACTTCCATGGGCCTTAACTGGGTCATACGGACTCCGATTTTCGAAAATTCGGACTCTATTTCGCGTATTTTTCCGAGACGAACGCAATGGCATAGCCCGTTTCCCTTGATTCAGATTTTAGAATTAAATTCTGCCTCAATTTTCATTATTACAGGTTATTGAAAATACGGGTTGTTACAATGCAAGTTGAAATTTGTATGTAAGTTGTATTTTCCATTCACTGCTATCTGTTAAAATACTATTATGCCATCATGCCTTAAATATAGCGGTCAAAACATGGAAATGAACTTGTATGCCTTTAAACTTTGGACAAGTTGATAATTTTTATCTCGTTAGAACGTTCTCTCGTTCATACAAAAATCAACGTTATTTACGTTTTAAACATTATATTTATATAGTGTAATTAACGTAATAATGACATAATAAATACCTATAGGACAGGATTCGAATTTGAAATGTCCCCATATACATTGATTGATCGTGTGTGTAACGATACACCCAGTACAGCAGGTAACACCCAATTTTATCGGATGTCCCCACAACTATACGGTGGGTAAGTTGGGGACAATATCTTGCGTGAACGGAGGTGCGGGCTTTTACAATGTGTGTATAGAATGGCTTTACATATATTAATAGTGGCTCACAGACACGAGGTTAGTTGTCATTTGTGGTATAAACCTGCCTGGAGCCAATCGGCAAATCCAACAACCATAAATTGGTCCAACTAATGTGAGAGGTCTGGGTGCCATGGGCCATTCAAACTTAGTACATTATGAAATGAGGTTAAACCTATCTGTAGTAGAAGTCTGCCCAGAACCGCCGGGCATATCCAGCATCTGTAGGTATACGGTTTAATATGAGGGGTCTAATGTGTGTGTATATATAGAGGATTTTCACTTAAAGGGCTTATTTGTTCAGGGTAATAAGTTTTAAGGAGAATACTTCTGAAAAATTAGTTTTAAGGACAATTCAGGACGAAAAAGATAAAAGCGGTTATCTTTTTACGTTATACAGAAATAAAGACAACCGCTTTTATCTTTTTCATGTAGAATTGTCCTTAAAACTTATTATCCTACAAAAAGAAGCCCTTTGACCTAATTTCCACACAC
Organism: Allium sativum; assembly: GCA_030737875.1. NCBI lineage: Eukaryota > Viridiplantae > Streptophyta > Magnoliopsida > Asparagales > Amaryllidaceae > Allium > Allium sativum. The sequence continues at coordinate 961,211,819 of CM060916.1, forward strand.
ACATAAACACACACACACACACACACACATATATATATATAATCTATTGCGTGTGAAAATAGGCAAGTTTACTACAGCTTGAGTAGGTAAGTGGCTGACTCTCTTCTTATCTAGTTTGGGTCTTAAGAGGTAAGGACTAGGAACCCCTCCGAAAGCTTATTCCTTGAAAGGAACTAAAGTCTTGGGACCCACGCTTATTGGATTTGAAGTAAGTCTATGGGTCCTCCTTCTCTAAAGTGGTTAGGCATAGCGTTAACGGGAAGGGTAGTTCACGAGGGATATCCACTTCCTTTAGAAGCTTGTAGGGGCTCAAGTAGGGACAAGACTGGTTTATAAAACATATCTGGCCATAGCATGCTCACCAACTGTCTAAGGGAAGTCTTAAGTGACATAGGTGTTCTACCATAATATCAGCTAAGTAGTAACGTTCGCAATACTACTTCTCATATTATAAGTGAGAGTATAGACTTAACAACATTGACGTGTTAGGACGGGGTCTTAAGATGCTAAGTTCCACCTCAAGGTTATAAGAAATCATAAGAATCCACCTTTAATAAGGCCATAAGTGACCGGGAATGCCCGCCTCGTTGGGTCTTTACCCTAAATACACTAATAAGCGATTGACTTGGATATCCATCTCATTGGTTAGATATTTTGTGTTTGTGTGAATGTATGTATGTTGCGTAGACATACCTTGATATATGTAATCTGCCAAATCTAAGGTATGGACATTAAGAAAGTGCTATATTTCAGTCACACGCAACTTTATGCACTGACCCATCTCCTTAACATATCGAACAGGTCAGTAGGTGGAGTAGATAATATTGGCGAGGCAATGATGGAGGCTGAAGACAAATATGAAGACGTTATGCTTTTATTGGTCATTATTAATGTACTTCTTATGGAAACTTTTTAGAATGAATCCATTGATGTACCTATGGAACAAATGTATATTTGACAAGTCTGTGTTTGGACTCTGTGATTTCATAAATTTATACGTCTTATTTGGATATTATATTTCTCTCGTTCCGCTGTGTCAGATTTCCGTTCGAAGTGTTTATATATTATTCTGTGCAAATGTAATTTCTTATAGGAACCAATGACCCATTTAGAATGACTCTAAGTTTCGATAGGCCATTTTTAGGTTGAAATTTAGGCCCATTTCGAATGGGTTATTGTTAGAGAATGCAGAATGCAGATCTTAAGGCAAAACAAACACTAGAGGGGGTGAATAGTGTTTATAAGGAATTTATGAAAATCTTAAACTTAATCGATCTACCGTATGAATCACTTACACCAGAGATGAACACAAACATAGAATCAAACACAAACACATATATAAGTAGATATAAAATGTAGAAAAGGAGAGAACACACCGGATTTTATACTGGTTCGAATTACTCCTATGTCTTGTGTAACACCCCGTATTTCTGTTAATATTTATGTTCACAAATTAAAGAATAACTAATCTCAGATGTGAGAATTAAGGGAAACGGGTTGCGCCATTGTGATCGTCTTAGAATTCTAGTTGAGATAGAGTCCGAGTTTGCATGAATTGGACTTCGTATGAAGAAGTTATAGCCATCAGAAGTTTCAGAAAATTCAAAAATTATTTCACAAAATTCAAATTTCAGAGTCAAACAGGCTAGGCGGGAAAATTCTCGCCAGGGCCAGGTCGACCTGGGGGTCGACCTACCCTGACCAGGTCGACCATAGGGTCAACCTGGGGGTCGACCTGCCCCCCCCGGGAAGAATTGATTGGTGACCTGTTTGTGACTGTGTGCTGACTCATTAGGGTTTCTGATCTGCTGTGATTGGCTGGGATTAATTCTGGGTTGATCGGACGGCCTAAACTAATCCTAAACTCTATGAAAAGACATGTAGACTCAAACCCTAAAATCAAAATAAGATTAGATTCATGGCCTCCACGCCGTCACCTAGCAACTCAGAATACCCGCCACCAATTAGAGAGGAAGAAAGCAAATCAAATTCAATTCTATTCAACTCTAACAACGAATCTTCTTCAAAGGAAAGCTAATACAACTTCAGAACTCAAAATTCAGAACTCAAAATTCAGAACTCAAGTCCTTCTTTGAGTTGTGAGTTTGATTTCTTTAATAAAATAATTAGCAATTTAATTGGATTAAGTTATGATGTGGATTATATGGATATGATGTGAATTATTGACCGCATGTTATAATTATGTTGTAAAATTGTGATGTTATCATACATGTTGTAAATTCTATGATGTTATGTTGTGATGTTATCATCTATGTTGTAAAGTTATGATGCTATCATCTATGTTGTAATTCTATGATTGGCTTATGTATAATCAAATCATCATGTTGTTCATATGCTAGTTTGGTTATGTTGATTCATATGATAAATCATATGTATGTATGCAAGTTTAGATATTGATTTAGACATGAATCATATGCAAGTTAGTGAAAATTTATGTATAACCTTACATGTTTCATGACATCTATTTTAGATCTAAAGTTAGGCTATGACATGTGTGAGTTATATGCTAAATTCTACATGCTAGTTTACATGTTTAGATGTAAGTTTATACCATTGTTATGTTGCATAAATCACATATGCAAGTTTATATAAATATATGAGTTTGGAATATGAATCATGTTATGCAAGATTGTGGTTATTGCTTATGCATGTTTACCCCTTTAGATGTAGATCTATGACATACATGATTTATGTAAGTTGTGACCATTACCTAAACAAGTTTACACCTTTAGATTTGGATCTATGACATATGTAGTTTTATGGAAGTTGTAACTTTGTCCTATGCAAGTTTTAGATGTAGAACATCATCCACACATGCAAGTTCACCCCTTATGTTTAGATCTATTTTTAGTTATATGTATGTTGTGATGTTTTCTCTTTATTCTACGAGTTAGACTATTCGAGTCTAACATATATTTTACGTTAAACGAATGAACGTACAACGTGGGGTAAGGGGATAATATTAAAAGATTTAATATTGAGAATTTGGCATAAATGCCTTTAATGGCATATAATAAATTTGTGATGAAATTGGTATGATTTTGCACACCATAAATAGATGGACATAATTGTGTCAATTATGGACATCATTAAATTTGGAATTGATTGATAATTTGAATTGGGAAATTAATTCAAATTGGGGGATGATTAATTAGGTGTAATTAATCGTCTAAGACACGAGGTTAGGCCCTTTTATGGTGTAAGACTGCCCGGACCCGCCCGACAAATCCAGCTGCCACAAATGCCAGTCTAATGTGAGAGGTTTTAGGCATCAATTAAATACGTAACAGTTGTAAAGACATGAGGTTAGACTCATTTGTGGTGTAAGACTGCCCGGACCCGCCTGGCAAATCCAGCTGCCACAAATGCCAGTCTAATGTGGGAGGTCTTTATAAGGTTACGGTCTTAATGAAATTAGAAACACTTAATCAGGTAAACATGTAGTGGGACATGAGGGGGTTGAGTGGGTGCCTTGGGTGGCATGTGGAATTCAGAGGGTGCCTTGGGTGGCATTTAAAATATGGTTAGAAACACTTAACCAAAATTGAAACATGTAAGAAAACATGAATAAGAAGAGGGTTAAGTGGGATGTACTAGAGGGGACCAAGCTTAGGTGGATAGCTTGTGTCAAATAATGGGGGCCCGTTTCAACCAGTAACCCATAAGTATCTCTGTGGGCTCGACCCAAGTCGAGGACGGGACACACGTACTGGGCTTGACTGTAAGAGGCTAAAACGGGTTAGCGGTGGCAATGCAAGTCCAACGGGTTCATGTGCGTGTGTGGGCCCGGGCTGGTAGGTAAGACGTTGTTGCATCGTGTAGGTATAAGCCGTGCATTATTGGTGGTATCGGGTTACCACTTTGGGGAGTGATTCACCCCACTCTGGGGCCAGAATGGGTATCTACGAGTTAGGGAGTCGATCGCATAGGGTTAGTGGGTACACCTAGTGGAGATTGAGGCAGGAGGCACTTATGAAGGCAACTAGGGGTGCACGAAACTACCATTATCATTATTAAGTTCTGTAGGCGGGATTAACCTTAGGGTGACTAGTTGTGGTGTAGTATAGTGGTGGTGGTGCAGTATAGTAATTATCTTATAGTGGTTTAAGTGCACCTTTAACGTTATCTTTGTTCATCTTATTTCCTTGTTTACTCTGCCATACTCAATTGTTCATAATCATTTCCTTATTTTCCAACTTATGCCTTAGCCTAGTTATTTTGGTAATTATATTGTTAAAGTTATCGCACTCGCCAGACTTTATGTTTGACCCCCTTTGTTTCCTCCTCTTTTCTTCCTTCCCTCCTCCTCCCCCCAGGTGCTCAGGTTGGAACTGACACCAGTGGAGCTTGATTTTGGACAACTATATCTCTGCTTTTAGAAGTTGCTTGGATCGCTGAAGTAATGTTCAGCCTCTCTTATTTATGGCTATTTTGTACTGGGGTTATGTCTTTCAATTTATGTACTTTGATTTAGTCAAGATGGATATTATGTACTTTGACTCTGCTTTTGATGATGTAATCAAACTTATGTGTTTACCACTGCAATGAATAAAGTTATAAAGTTTTAGTACTTCTTATATATGTCTTGTTGTTAAGTTTTTGTTCTATACACACTTAAAATGCTCCATGGAAGTTAATGCATTTCCTTTGTGAGTGACATTAATGGACGTGGGGTGTTACACGTGGTATCAGAGCCGAAGGTTACCAGAACAGATATGAATTTGAAAAACTGATTTTCGAAAACACTTTTATAAAGAAGCACCTTCAAAACTATGTTTTAAGTAAAGTATTTTCAAGAAAAAGCTTATTTTAGAAAGCATAACCCCAAGAGCCATAATCTTTTCTTCGGTTCTTTTGTATTGAATCTTTCCTTTTTCGTTTCAGCATGTCTGGAATTCCCGAGATACCCGAGGGGGTAACGATACCAGGATGGTTTAGGAGGTATTTGGAGACTAGGGACACCACTACAGGTCCAACAAATCCTCCTCCTCCTCCTCATGTCGATACTTTTGCAAAGATATGTAAGGACTTTAGGGCAATGGGTGGAAAACCTTTTCACGGGACGGAGACATTTGTTGAAGCTCGTAATTGGATAAAGAAGGTGGAAGAATTGTTTGGAATCTTTGAAGTGGTTGATGGAAGAAAGGTCCAGTTAGCTGCCTGGCTAATGAAGGATGAGGCCTCGTTTTGGTTGGAGGTCACTAATGGGGAGCGTCCAGTTGATACATGGCCAGACTTCAGGAGGAGGTTTGAGGCGAAGTTTCTCTCACGAGCTGAAGAGAATCTATACATGGAAAGATTTTTGGCATTGAAGCAAGGGAACCTATCATTGAAAGAATACGTCAACAAATTCAATCAGTTGGCGAGATTTGGCTTGGACTTGGTGAATAAACCAGAAAAGAAGGTCCTGAGATTTGTTAAGGGTTTGAACGAGCCGCGTTATGGGTTAGCTATGACCCACATCCCTATGGGGGCTACCTTTGAGAGACTAGTTGATATGGCGCTTATGCAAAAAGAGGAGAAGGGCTCCAATGCTAATAAGGTACCCGAGAAGAAAGGGGATCAAAAGAAACCGCAACAGCAACAACAGAACAGAAAGGTAGTAAAGGCAACAATGGTAAGGGAAAGAAAAGATGCTTTAACTGTGGGACACCAGGTCATCTAAGCAAAGATTATAGGAAGAAAAAGAAGACTGGTTGTTTCCACTGTGGCGAAGCGGGACATCTGATTAAGGACTGCCCAAGGAAAGGGCAGTGGGCAGGGTCTACCTCGGGAGGACAGGTGCAGGCTCTTATGGCATCAGAGCAGGTAAGGGGGCAAGTTCAGGCTCTCATGGTCCCACCGCTGCAAGAACGAGGTAGAGCAATTTCCGTTGAAAGTTTAGTTTTTATGTTTGATCATCATGTCCGTACTTTATTCGATTCTGGTGCATCACATTCGTTTATCTCTACATCATTAATTGAAACATAGCACCTAGATACTAGTTTAGTTACAGATCCCTTAGTAGTCTCAAATCTTATTGGTGGTTCGGCTCATCTTTCTATGATTTGTCGGAATTTTAGAGTGTTTATCTTGGGCGTTGAGTTTGAATGCAACGCCTTTGTTCTTGGCTTCATGGGCTACGGCTTGATTCTAGGTATGGATTGGCTAACTAGATACGGGGTATCCTAGATTGTGAAAGAAGGGTAGTTAGATTGTTGACTCGTTGTGGAAAGACCCTTGATATTTCTTGTAACCCTAGAGGTCCAGTAATGCTTAGCTACTTAGAATCCCTTGACACATCCGATGATGATCTACATTCTGTTCGCATAGTCCGTGAATATGTTGATGTCTTCGATGTGGTGAGGGGTTTACCTCCAAAATGTAAGATAGATTTTCGAATATATTTAGTAGATAATGCAAAGCCAGTTGCATTGCCAGTGTGCCACATGGCCCCAAGAGAGAGAAGAGAACTCAGTAAGCAAGTGAAAGAATTGCTTGAGAAGGGGTTCATCAGACGTAGTATATAAGAGTGGGGTGCTCCAGTAGTATTTTCCATGAAGGCAAGGTGGTCCCTTAGACTTTGTGTGGACTATAGAGAACTTAATTGTAACGACCCGCATTCTGCGCATCATAGGATCGTAGAATATTTATTTCTTTCACATACGAAGTCGTATGGTCATGTAACTGTGGGAGACGACTATTGTAGTCATTTCCCATGTTCATGATTTTTCCCGATTTTTAAATGACCATTTTACCCCTAGTTGGCACTGTTTTGGCCATAACTTTTGACTGGAAATGAATTTTGACCTGAAACCACTTCCATTGGCTTCGAATGATGGTTTCTCTTTCCGTAGAGTGGTCACATTAGCCAAACGGACTCACCGTTTGGGAGATATGGCTGAAACAAGTTTCAGATGGTGAAAGACAGCTTAATTGGGCTTAACCGGGTGATTAGCAGCTAGGCCCAAGGGGAATTTCGGGTTTAGAGGTATAGGAGGACTGATTAGGTTTAGGTTATCACTTTCATTTCAGTTTTGAGCCGCCACAAACCTCCTTGAGACCTTAGCAATGGCTTCCTACATCTAAAACACCCCAAATCACTCTCTAATTGAAGATTAGGCTTAGCAACACCAAATTAAGGAGAAAAAGCACCAAAGCAAGGTTAGAGCTGCTGTTAGACATCAGTATTCGCCCCAAATCAGAGGAGTTTCAGTTCTGAGAATTTCATTTGTGGCCAAGGTGAGTGATAGCATCATTTTTGACACTAATTACGGTTAATTAAGGGTAATTAGTGAAGATTAGCGAATTTATACGTAAATAAATTCTGGAAAAATTCCTAAAATTCTAAAATAATGTTTTAAGGCTCTGTTAGAAATTTGAGATAATTTCGATGTGTTTTGTTAATTGTATGCCTAAACATGATTAAGAGTGCCTAAGGGAAAATATGAAGTTTTAGCTACTTTTGATCCATTTTGATTCATTTAAATTGTTGTTTGCTGTGTGTGGTTGCTATTACATGTTGCTATGACCCTATGGTATGTTTCATGATTGATTAGAATAGTTAAATTGCTCGAAAACGTCGTCGAATGGCGTAGAAAGCTTGCTGGAAAGTTGCAGAAGTGTGCAGGCTCCGAACCGGTTCGGATCGGAGAAAAGGGGTCGGATCGGACTAGGGAACTGACCAAGGGAATCCGAACTGGATGAGGACTTGCCACTGGAAGAAGTTTGGCAGGAAGGAAGGCCATTACTAGGGTTGGAGTTGGACAGAAGATCGGATCGGAGCGATGGAGCAGGACGGATCGGAGGAAGAGAACAGATCGGATCGGAGCGATGGAGCAGACCGGATCGGAGGAAGAGAACAGGACGGATCGGAGCAGGCAAACAAGTTAAACAGGAAGAATCAGATCTGATGAACTACCTCCGAACCGAACTCAAGCAGAGGCACCCGAACCGAACCGATATCTGAAGGGGGAGAATCACTGAACCGACCCGACCCGGAGGGAGACACCGACCCGACCCGAAGTGGACCACCGACCCGACCCGATGATGGTGACGACTACCGAACCGAACAGAATTCTACGACTGTTAATGCGCGACAACTCTTCTGAAGACCCACTCCAATTCGACCAAACCCGAGATGCAAAGGAAGTCCAAATGAGAAGTTGGAGCTTAAGATTCAGATGGGAATCAACGAGTTCGCTTCATGGTTGGGCTTTGCTGCGGGACGCGTGCTAAGGAGTTATCGACACCTATAGCTTTGGACCACTATGGTAGGAGGTACGAAGGCGGATTCAGGGCCATTATGGCATTGGTAGAACCAAGGGCTATGACCAATGAAGTGGGTCATTGAAATGTTTGGTCATGACTCCAAGTGTTTGGCTTGGTCACAGCAGGGTTTCTACAAGTCGGGATTCGTCGTTACCTCAGTTTGTCTAGTGTTCCAAAGTGGTAGATGTCGTACGCTTTACGCACCGAGTGAGAGATGTGAGGATGGTTGCTATGGATGATCTGTTTGCTATCATTTTGACATGCACACCCCACCCCCGTATTCTTACACTATTTATTATGGCACCTTGGAGTATTGTACGGTATGTGGTACTAACTCTTTGGTTGCAGGTCCAGGTTCAGGTATGGTTTAGTATACCTGTTATTATTCTGTTTAGATGCTTATCGCTCATACCAGGCTTTATGTCTGACCCAGAGTTTTATGTTTCCTCTTATTACTCTGGGTGCTCACACGAGCAGACTAGAGACAGGTTAGCTGGTGGTGCGCGGGTAGATGATCCGGAGACGAGCAGGAGGCTTCCACGTAATATTCATATATAGTATTCTCCCTGTGTTGTTGAAGATCACTGCTTGGGCATTGTTGGTGTATCTTCTATTTTAGCTTTCTTTTGTTTAGAGACAGAAAATTCGGAAGTTGTAATAAGCTGTATTTGGATTTCCGCTGCTTTGATGTTGACATTGATTATTAGTTATCAGCTTATGCACTGTCTCACCTGTTTTATGTCAAGTATGTTACTATTATATTTTATCCCATGCGCTGTGAGGCATTCTACAGGTTCTTTGATTAGTTCATTCCCTTCTTTCCTTTCTTCTGACGACCGTCTTGTGCTAGTCGGGCATGTGTACAGCGCACTTTTGGAGGAAATGCAGGCTGGTGCGAGGCGGGCCGTCACATTTGGTATCAGAGCTCTAGGTTGCGTAGTTAACCTAGGGAAGTTATCAGGGAGAGATAATATACGTATACGAGAGAGCGTATTTGTGATTACTTTGGTTTTTAAAAGTTATATATATATACTGTTAGTAGTATAAGGATGAAGTCGTACTGCACTAGCACCACTATGGAGTCGTTAATCATTTCCTTTTTCAGATTGACGATGAGCCGAGATACTAGAGGTGCTGGTAGGGGAACCAATAATGGGAATGCTGCTGACATGAGGACGATGTTTACTGACCTCATGAGAGAGATGCTTAGAGATGTTCAGAGGGCAGCTCCCAATGGTGGAAATGGTGGTGGTCCTATAGTGCAGGCGCCAAGAGTCGACTTCGCCAAGCTGAACAAGGATTATACTAGCCTTGGTGGGAAGCCATTCCATGGAACGGAGTCGGCTACGGATGTTCAGGATTGGGTGGATAGTTGTGAACGTATCTTCGAGGATTTGGGTATCGAGGATGCGATGAAGAGAAAGCTAGCGTCCCGTCAGCTGCAAGGGCGGGCAATGAATTGGTGGAATGCTATAAAGGCAGCTACTCCCGAAGACCAGATTACTTGGGAGCAGTTTAAGGCTCGCTTTAGTGAGAAGTTCATTCCAGCTGCTCAGAAGTCAATGTTGTTTAAGAAATTCTTGGAGCTCAAGCAGAATGGCAGGGCTGTCTCGGAGTATATTGCTGAATTTGACACTTTGTCAAAATATGGGTTATCTCTTATAGATACTGCCGAGAAAAAGAATGAGAAATTCATAACTGGATTGGATCAGTACTTGGGGGAAAAACTTATTAACCACATCGATGAGACATTTGAATCGATTGTGGGGAAAGCGTTAAGGTCAGAAAGTCTCTACCCTAAGTCGAAGACTGAGGTTGCATCTGCAGAAGAGCCAAAGCCACAAGCAAGTGGTGGAGGCAAAGGTGGTTCCCAGAATAAGAGAAAGCAGAATCAGGCTAAGGATGGCCAGAAGAAAAAGAATAAGCAAGATGTGGAGTGCTTCAGCTGTGGTAAGAAGGGCCATTATGCTAGTAATTGTCGGGCCAAGCCAGCGGATAGGAAGTGCTTCAATTGTGGCCAATTGGGACATCACAAGGACAAGTGTCCACAGCCCCCTAAAGAAAAGCAAATGGTGAAAGCATATGCTCTTAATGCTATTCCTTCTTCGTCGAATGCCCCAACTGCGGCGGAGAAGGGAAAGAATGTCGTCATTCAAGGTATGCTTTCTGTTTATGATGTTCCTGTTAGAGTTTTGTTTGATACCGGAGCTTCCAGTTCTTTCATATCTAGTGACCTGGTAGATAGGTTGGGATTGGAGCCCGAGATTGTCGATAGACCTTTAGTAGTGACGAACCCGATTGGTGGTTCGACTAGTCTTAGCATGATTTGTCGTAATGTGGTTCTATCGAGTCATGGATGCATGTTTGTTTGTGATTGCTTTGTTTTGGCCTTTACTGGGTTTGGCATTATTTTGGGAGTAGATTGGCTCCAAAGATACGGGGTGGTGGTAGACTGTGAGGGCTTGTTGGTGACAGCTAGAGCGGATGATGGGCGGAGGATAGTGTTTGGTGGTCTACCCAGTAAGGGGGTATTGGCTAGTTTTCTAAACTCCCTCGACATTCCGCATAGTGAGTTGTCAGGTTTGCCCGTGGTTGGCCAGTATCCGGATGTTTTCGAAGAAGTGACCGGACTTCCACCACACCGAGAGATTGAGTTTCGTATTGATTTGGTAAAAGATGCCAGACCTATAGTGATGCCACTTCGTCGTATGGCACCAAGAGAGCAGCGAGAGCTCGAGGTGCAAGTCAGCGATCTTTTGAAGAAGGGATTTATCAGAAGGAGTGTTTCTGAATGGGGAGCACCAGTTGTGTTTGCTACCAAGGCGGATGGTTCCCTTCGTTTGTGTGTAGACTACCGCGAGTTGAATAAAGTGACGAGGAAGAACAAGTATCCTCTACCGCGGATAGATGATTTGTTTGATCAGTTGAGTGGCGCGAGAGTATTTTCTCAGTTGGATCTCGCGACAGGTTTTCATCAGCTTAGAGTGGAAGCTGAGAGTATAGCAAAAACGGCATTTCGAACGCCGTCTGGATTTTATGAATGGTTGGTTATGCCATTTGGGCTGACTAATGCCCCGGCATATTTTGTGGACCTTATGAATAGGGTATTCAGGGATCAGCTGAATAAGTCTGTCCTTGTGTTCGTTGATGATATTTTGGTCTATTCGAGGACAGAGGAGGAACACAAGGAACATTTAAGAGTAGCGATGGAGGTGTTGAGAAAACACCAATTGAAAGCAAAGTTTTCTAAGTGTCACTTCTGGAAGAGGGAAGTGAGGTTCTTGGGCCATGTTGTATCAGAGAGTGGTATTGCCGTGGACCCAGCAAAGGTGGCTACGGTACAAGATTGGCCTACGCCCAAGAATGCAACAGATGTAAGAAGTTTCTTGGGATTAGCGGGATATTATCGTAAGTTTATCCAAGGTTTCTCCAAGATAGCAGCACCATTGACCCAGTTGACCAAGAAGAATCAAGCTTTTGTCTGGGATGAAAGGTGCGAGAATGCATTTAAAAATCTAAAGGATAGGTTGACAAGCGCACCAGTGTTAGTCATTCCTGAGGGGGATGAAGAGATGACGGTATACACAGATGCCTGTGGTACCGGACTGGGTGCTGTATTGATGCAAGGTGGTAGGGTTGTAGCTTATGCAAGTCGGCAATTGAAACCGCACGAGAGAAGATACCCTACCCATGATTTAGAATTGGCAGCGATCGTGTTCGCGTTAAAGATGTGGAGACACTATCTCTTGGGAGAAAGGTTTGAGCTGTTTACAGATCATAAGTCGTTGAAGTATCTGTTCTCCCAGAAGGATTTAAATCTCCGTCAGCAGAGATGGTTAGAGTTCTTAGCTTCCTATGATTTTGACATCGCATACACACCAGGAAAGGGCAATGCGGTGGCTGATGCATTGAGTAGAAGACATGCCAGCTTAGGGGCTATGTTCCTTGAATGGAAGCAACTGGAGTTTATCGCGGGGTTTGATTTCAGACCAAAGTGCGAATTGGATCCAGAATTGTTAGCAAGTTTGACGATCAGACCCACTTTGATTGAGCGGATCGGCTCTAGTCAGAGGGACGATCCTAACCTATTGGAAATCATCTCCAAGTTAGAGATGGGAGTCGATGAGGAGATGAACAAGTATGGGCTTGATCGGGATAGATGGCTTAGAAAGAATGGAAAGCTTGTTGTACCCAATGTCAATGGATTGAGAGATGAAGTGCTTAGAGAATGTCATCACTCAAAGCTGACCATACACCCCGGTGGTAATAAGATGTATCGAGATATGAAGCAGACCTACTACTGGGAAGGGATGAAAAGAGATGTTGGGAAGTTTATATCCAAGTGCATGAATTGCCAGCTAGTAAAAGCCGAGCAAAAGAAGCCTAGTGGGCTGTTGCAGCCTTTAGAAATTCCCGAATGGAAATGGGAGCAAGTCTCGATGGATTTCATCGATGGATTACCAAGGACTAGATCGGGATATGACAGCATTTGGGTAATTGTAGATCGACTGACTAAAAGTGCAAGGTTCATACCAGTCGAATCGACTAGAACGGCAGCTAAGTTAGCGGAATTGTATGTGAAGTGGGTAGTGAGATTTCATGGAGTACCTAAAAGCATTGTGAGCGACCGAGACCCGTTGTTCACTAGTGGGTTTTGGAGGAGCTTACAAGAGGCGCTAGGGTCAGAGTTACATCTCAGTACCGCATATCATCCTCAGACCGACGGTCAGACGGAGAGGGTGAACCGTATTTTGGAAGATCTCTTGAGAGCATGTATATTGGATTTTGGAGGATCATGGGATGACCATTTGCATCTAGTAGAGTTTGCATATAATAATAGCTACCAATCCAGTATCGGTATGGCTCCGTTTGAAGCTTTGTACGGAAGGCCGTGTAACTCACCATCATGTTGGATAGAGACTGGCGAGAAGTTTATGCTTGGACCAGATGTGGTGAGGGAAACTTCAGATAAGATCAAGATCATTCAGCAACGAATGAGGGCAGCCCAAGATAGGCAGAAAAGTTATGCAGATAAGAGAAGAAGAGACTTAAAATTCTCAGTTGGTGACTTGGTGTTTGTCAAGATTTCTCCGTTGAAGAGCGTAATACGATTTGGCAGGAGAGGCAAGTTGGCACCAAGGTTTGTTGGTCCATTCCCTGTTCTTGAACTAGTCGGGAATTTGGCATATAGAATAGACTTACCAGAGAAGATGGCAGGAGTTCACAACGTATTTCATGTTTCCCAACTAAGGAAGTTCGTTCACGACTCAGATATGACTATTTCACCTGATCAGTTAGAGGACTTCGAGGTAGAACCCGAGGCGGTTGGGAACCGCAAGCCGGCCCGTATTGTCGAGTACGACATGAAGCAACTTCGGAGGAAGGCGGTGAAGCTAGTCAAGGTACAGTGGAGCGAGGACGAGAATGATTGTACTTGGGAAACAGAGGAGGACATAAGGAAGAAGTATCCAGAACTCTTTGTCTGGTAAGATTTTGACTTCGATTTAGTTTTCCGCATGCTAGGATAGGCTTGTTTGCTTGTTTTGCATACTTGATTGTTGTATATGGTTGTTAGGCATGCGGGATCCTTTGTATGTTTGGGCTAAGGAATTTCGGGGGCGAAATTTCTTAAGGGGGGGAGAGTGTAACGACCCGCATTCTGCGCATCATAGGATCGTAGAATATTTATTTCTTTCACATACGAAGTCGTATGGTCATGTAACTGTGGGAGACGACTATTGTAGTCATTTCCCATGTTCATGATTTTTCCCGATTTTTAAATGACCATTTTACCCCTAGTTGGCACTGTTTTGGCCATAACTTTTGACTGGAAATGAATTTTGACCTGAAACCACTTCCATTGGCTTCGAATGATGGTTTCTCTTTCCGTAGAGTGGTCACATTAGCCAAACGGACTCACCGTTTGGGAGATATGGCTGAAACAAGTTTCAGATGGTGAAAGACAGCTTAATTGGGCTTAACCGGGTGATTAGCAGCTAGGCCCAAGGGGAATTTCGGGTTTAGAGGTATAGGAGGACTGATTAGGTTTAGGTTATCACTTTCATTTCAGTTTTGAGCCGCCACAAACCTCCTTGAGACCTTAGCAATGGCTTCCTACATCTAAAACACCCCAAATCACTCTCTAATTGAAGATTAGGCTTAGCAACACCAAATTAAGGAGAAAAAGCACCAAAGCAAGGTTAGAGCTGCTGTTAGACATCAGTATTCGCCCCAAATCAGAGGAGTTTCAGTTCTGAGAATTTCATTTGTGGCCAAGGTGAGTGATAGCATCATTTTTGACACTAATTACGGTTAATTAAGGGTAATTAGTGAAGATTAGCGAATTTATACGTAAATAAATTCTGGAAAAATTCCTAAAATTCTAAAATAATGTTTTAAGGCTCTGTTAGAAATTTGAGATAATTTCGATGTGTTTTGTTAATTGTATGCCTAAACATGATTAAGAGTGCCTAAGGGAAAATATGAAGTTTTAGCTACTTTTGATCCATTTTGATTCATTTAAATTGTTGTTTGCTGTGTGTGGTTGCTATTACATGTTGCTATGACCCTATGGTATGTTTCATGATTGATTAGAATAGTTAAATTGCTCGAAAACGTCGTCGAATGGCGTAGAAAGCTTGCTGGAAAGTTGCAGAAGTGTGCAGGCTCCGAACCGGTTCGGATCGGAGAAAAGGGGTCGGATCGGACTAGGGAACTGACCAAGGGAATCCGAACTGGATGAGGACTTGCCACTGGAAGAAGTTTGGCAGGAAGGAAGGCCATTACTAGGGTTGGAGTTGGACAGAAGATCGGATCGGAGCGATGGAGCAGGACGGATCGGAGGAAGAGAACAGATCGGATCGGAGCGATGGAGCAGACCGGATCGGAGGAAGAGAACAGGACGGATCGGAGCAGGCAAACAAGTTAAACAGGAAGAATCAGATCTGATGAACTACCTCCGAACCGAACTCAAGCAGAGGCACCCGAACCGAACCGATATCTGAAGGGGGAGAATCACTGAACCGACCCGACCCGGAGGGAGACACCGACCCGACCCGAAGTGGACCACCGACCCGACCCGATGATGGTGACGACTACCGAACCGAACAGAATTCTACGACTGTTAATGCGCGACAACTCTTCTGAAGACCCACTCCAATTCGACCAAACCCGAGATGCAAAGGAAGTCCAAATGAGAAGTTGGAGCTTAAGATTCAGATGGGAATCAACGAGTTCGCTTCATGGTTGGGCTTTGCTGCGGGACGCGTGCTAAGGAGTTATCGACACCTATAGCTTTGGACCACTATGGTAGGAGGTACGAAGGCGGATTCAGGGCCATTATGGCATTGGTAGAACCAAGGGCTATGACCAATGAAGTGGGTCATTGAAATGTTTGGTCATGACTCCAAGTGTTTGGCTTGGTCACAGCAGGGTTTCTACAAGTCGGGATTCGTCGTTACCTCAGTTTGTCTAGTGTTCCAAAGTGGTAGATGTCGTACGCTTTACGCACCGAGTGAGAGATGTGAGGATGGTTGCTATGGATGATCTGTTTGCTATCATTTTGACATGCACACCCCACCCCCGTATTCTTACACTATTTATTATGGCACCTTGGAGTATTGTACGGTATGTGGTACTAACTCTTTGGTTGCAGGTCCAGGTTCAGGTATGGTTTAGTATACCTGTTATTATTCTGTTTAGATGCTTATCGCTCATACCAGGCTTTATGTCTGACCCAGAGTTTTATGTTTCCTCTTATTACTCTGGGTGCTCACACGAGCAGACTAGAGACAGGTTAGCTGGTGGTGCGCGGGTAGATGATCCGGAGACGAGCAGGAGGCTTCCACGTAATATTCATATATAGTATTCTCCCTGTGTTGTTGAAGATCACTGCTTGGGCATTGTTGGTGTATCTTCTATTTTAGCTTTCTTTTGTTTAGAGACAGAAAATTCGGAAGTTGTAATAAGCTGTATTTGGATTTCCGCTGCTTTGATGTTGACATTGATTATTAGTTATCAGCTTATGCACTGTCTCACCTGTTTTATGTCAAGTATGTTACTATTATATTTTATCCCATGCGCTGTGAGGCATTCTACAGGTTCTTTGATTAGTTCATTCCCTTCTTTCCTTTCTTCTGACGACCGTCTTGTGCTAGTCGGGCATGTGTACAGCGCACTTTTGGAGGAAATGCAGGCTGGTGCGAGGCGGGCCGTCACATTAATAAACTTACTAAGAAGAATAGGCACCCACTGCCGAGGATTGGCGATCTCTTCGATCAGTTAGTTGTCACCTTGGTGTTTTCGCAGTTGGACTAAGCCACGGGTTTCCATCAGTTGAGAGTGGCTGAGGATAGCATAGACAAGACTGCCTTTAGGACTCCAGACGGTTTCTTCGAGTGGTTTGTGATGCCCTTCGGTTTGACAAACGCCCCCGCATACTTTGTTGACTTGATGAGTAGGGTGTTTAGGGAGTACCTTAATAAATTCGCGGTAGTCTTCGTGGACGACATCTTGATCTTTTCTAAAAGCGAGGGAGAGCATGCCCGACATCTTAGGGAAGTGTTGTAGACCCTTCGAGCGCATAGCCTTAAAGCTAAATTTTCTAAATGTCACTTTTGGACGAAGGAAGTGCGATTCTTAGAGCACGTGGTTTTCAAAGAAGGGATAGCTGTGGATCCCGCGAAGGTAATGGCCATCCAATATTGGAAGGTCCCTAAAAACTCTACCGAGATGAGGAGTTTCCTAGGGTTGGCTGGCTACTATAGGAAGTTTATCAAAGACTTCACCAAAATATCAGCCCCATTAACACGCTTGACGAAGAAGAACCTAGTTTTCACATGGAACGTAGATTGTGATGATGCGTTCCAACGTTTAAAGAGAGCTTTGACTACAGCCCCAGTCTCAGTGTTGCCAGATGGGAGTAGGCCATTTACCGTTTATACCGATGCTTGTAGGACAGGACTAGGCGCGGTCTTAATGCAAGAGGGGAGGGTAATAGCCTATGGAGGGAGGCAGTTGAGAGTGCATGAGAAAAATTACCCTACACATGACCTAGAGTTGGCTGCTATTGTTTTCACGCTTAAGTCTTGGCGCCATTATCTTCTTGGCGAGAAATTTGAATAGTTCACTGACCACAAATCGCTAAAATACTTGTTCTCTCAGGAGGACTTGAACTTGAGGCAGCAAAGGTGGATGGAATTCTTAGCATCCTACGACTTCGAAATAGCATATACCCCTGGCAAGGGTAACATGGTGGCAGACGCCTTAAGTAGGAAAAGGTTGTCCTTGAGTCCATTGTTTGTTGAGCGACGAAGCTTAGAGTTCATCTCTACGTTTTACTTTAGACCTTCCGTTGACTTTGTACCCGGTTTGCTAGCATCCTTAGAGGTTAGACCTACACTTTTGGGACGGATTGGTGAGGCACAGCGAGATGACCCACAGTTGATTGAGTTAGTAGAGAAGCTCAAAAGGGGGGAGTCATCGAGCCATCTCTATAGGTATACCCTAGATGATAAGGGTTGGTTACGTAGGGACGGTAGACTTTGTGTACCACGGGACGAGGATTTGAGGAAGAACATTCTTGATGATGCACATCGTTCGAAGATGACCATCCATACCGGTGGGGACAAAATACATGGACATGAAACGAGTTTACTTTTGGACCGGGATGAAGAGGGATGTGGCTGGGTTTGTCGCTAGATGCTTAGTGTGTCAACAAGTAAAAGCAGAGCAAAAGAAGCCCGGTGGGTTGCTTCACCCATTGGAGGTCCCACAATGGAAGTGGGAAAGTGTCTCGATGGTCTTTGTTGATGGGTTACCGAGATCGAGAAAGGGAAATACGGGGATTTGAGTCATGGTAGACAGAGTTACTAAGAGCGCCCATTTCATTCCCGTGAAGAGTAAGAAGAGTACTCCATGGTTAGCCTCCGTATACATTCAAGAGATAGTTCATTTGCACGGTGTTCCTTCTAGCATAGTGAGCGACCGCGATCCTATCTTTACTAGCGAATTTTGGAAAAGCTTGCAAGAGGCGGTAGGGACTCAGTTATGTTTGAGCACCGCATATCATCCTCAGACGGACGACCAGACCGAGAGGGTGAATCGTATTCTAGAGGACCTTTTGAGGCTATATGTCTTAGATTTTGGAGGTACATGGGAGGAACATCTTCCGTTGGTATAGAGTTCGCATATAACAATAGCTTTTAGTCTAGCATTGGCATGGCACCTTTCGAGGCTCTTTATGGACGGCCATGTCGTTCGCCTACATGCTGGTAGGAATCTACAGATAAGGTCTTGCTTGGGCCCGATATGATTAGAGAGACTTCGGAAAAGATCGATTTGATTCGAAGGAGGATGAAGACGGCGCAAGATAGGCAGAAATCTTATGCGGACAAGAGAAGGTCAGATCTTGAGTTTGATATTGGGGACATGGTCTTTGTCAAGGTGTCTCCATTACGGAACGTCGTTCGCTTTGGGTCCGTTGGTAAGTTAGCACCAAGGTTCGTAGGGCTGTTTCCTATTAAGGAGAGGATTGGACAGATGGCGTAGAGAGTGGAGTTGCCCGAGAGACTTGGTGGTGTACACGATGTATTCCATGTATCACATTTGAGGAAGTGCCTGCACGAGACCTCGAAAGTGGTAGAGCCGAGCTTGCTTAGAGAGGTGGAGATAGAGCGTGATGCGACGATTCGACGAGCTCCTACGTGCATTCTTGGGTCGGAGATTAAGAAGTTGAGGAATCGAGAGGTCATGCTAGTCAAAGTGCAATTGGGAGATAACGAGAGCAACGCTACTTGGGAGACGGAAGCGAAGATGCGTTCATTGTAACCTTTTCTTTTCGAGGGTATGTCTTTTAATTTCTCCTTTATCGCTTAGCTTGTACTTATCTTATCTTTAGTATGTCCTCTCGCTAGTATCTTTGACCTTTAGATAGGGTAATCCTATGGTTGAAACATGTGTTTGAGACATGTTATGTATGATGGATGCAAGTGTTTACTAGTGGTTGCTCGTGGATGCATATACACACACTTTAGGCACTAGATCGGCTCAGTCACTTCATATTGCATATTGCATATAAATGTGTGTTCATATTTAAGTTAATGGATGTATAATGGTTGTGTTATCATATGAATGTTGCATTTTGGTGAATTGTTGTGCACACATGTAGAAATAATATGTATCAATAGGATTCTTTTGCATACATAATGGACGCATGGCACTATCATGGTTTGCATTAAGGAGGTCAATTGAATCAGTAGACCGCCTGATTTTGCATTAGATAGAGAACATATACACACACTTCTTGCTTATGTTCATACAACATTAGGAATTTTATAAGAACAATGGATGCCTGTGTTTGATGGTTGAGTAGATGGTTGTTTGGATGTTAGGATATGCATTCTCCTTAACTTGGAGATTTCAGGAGCGAAATCCTTTAAGGAGGGGAGAATGTAACACCTTGTATTTCTATTAATATTTATGTTTACAAATTAAAGAATAACTAATCATAGATGTGAGAATTAAGGGAAATGGGTTGCGCCATTGTGTTCGTCTCGGAATTCTGGTTGAGATAGAGTCCGAGTTTGCGTGAATTGGACTTCGTATGAAGAAGTTATGGCCATCGGAAGTTTCAGAAAATTCAAAATAGATTTCAGAAAATTCAAATTTCAGAGTCAAACAGGCTAGGCGGGAAAATTCCCACTAGGGCCAGGTCGACCATAGGGTTGACCTACCCTGACCAGGTCGACCATAGGGTCGACCTGGGGTCCACCTGCCCCCCCCCCCCCCACCCAGGCAGAATTGATTGGTGACCCATTTGTGACTGTGTGCTGATTCATTAAGGTTTCTGATCTGCTCTGATTGGCTGGGATTAATTCTGGGTTGATCGGACGGCCTAAACTAATCCTAAACTCCATAAAAAGACATGTAGACACAAACCCTAAAATCAAAATAAAATTAGATTCATGGCCTCCATGCCGTCACCTAGTAACTCAGAATACCCGCCACCAATTAGAGAGGAAGAAAGCAAATCAAATTCAATTCTATTCAACTCTAACAACGAATCTTCTTCAAAGGAAAGCTAATACAACTTCAGAACTCAGAATTCATAACTCAAGACCTTCTTTGAGTTGTGAGTTCGATTTCTTTAATAAAATAATTAGCAATTTAATTGGATTAAGTTATGATGTGGATTATATAGATATGATGTGAATTATTGACCGCATGTTATAACTATGTTGTAAAATTGTGATGTTATCATACATGTTGTAAATTCTATGATGTTATGTTGTGATGCTATCATCTATGTTGTAAAGTTATGATGCTATCATCTATGTTGTAATTCTATGATTGTCTTATGTATAATCAAATCATCATGTTGTTCATACGCTAGTTTGGTTATGTTGATTCATATGATAAATCATATGTATGTATGCAAGTTTAGATATTGATTTAGACATGAATCATATGCAAGTTAGTGAAAATTTATGTATAACCTTACATGTTTCATGACATCTATTTTAGATCTAAAGTTAGGCTATGACATGTGTGATTTATATGCTAAATTCTACATGCTAGTTTACATGTTTAGATGTAAGTTTACACCATTGTTATGTTGCATAAATCACTTATGCAAGTTTATATAAATATACGAGTTTGGAATATGAATCATGTTATGCAAGTTTGTGGTTATTGCCTATGCTAGTTTACCCCTTTAGATGTAGATCTATGACATATATGATTTATGTAAGTTGTGACCATTACCTAAACAAGTTTACAACTTTAGATTTGGATCTATGACATATGTAGTTTTATGAAAGTTGTAACTTTGGCCTATGCAAGTTTTAGATGTAGAACATCATCCACACATGCAAGTTCACCCCTTATGTTTAGATCTATTTTTAGTTATATGTATGTTGTGATGTTTTCACTTTATTCTATGAGTTAGACTATTCGAGTCTAACGTATATTTTACGTTAAATGAACGAACGTACACCGTGGGGTAAGGGGATAATATTAAAAGATTTAATATTGAGAATTTGGCATAAATGCCTTTAATGGCATATAATAAATTTGTGATTAAATTGGTATGATTTTGCACACCATAAATAGATGGACATAATTGAGTCAATTATGGACATCGTTAAATTTGGAATTGATTGATAATTTGAATAGGGAAATTAATTCAAATTGGGGGATGATTAATTAGGTGTAATTAATTGTCTAAGACACGAGTTTAGGCTCTTTGTGATGTAAGACTCCCCGGACCCGCCCGGCAAATCCAGCTGCCACAAATGCCAGTCTAATGTGAGAGGTCTTAGGCATCAATTAAATACGTAACAGTTGTAAAGACACGAGGTTAGACTCGTTTGTGGTGTAAGACTGCCCGGACCCGCCCGGCAAATCCAGTTGCCACAAATGCCAGTCTAATGTGGGAGGTCTTTATAAGGTTACAGTCTTAATGAATTAAGAAACACTTAACCAGATAAACATGTAGTGGGACATGAGGGGGTTGAGTGGGTGCCTTGGGTGGCATGTGGAATTCAGAGGGTGCCTTGGGTGGCATTTGAAATACGATTAGAAACACTTAACCAAAATTGAAACATGTAAGTAAACATGAATAAGAAGAGGGTTAAGTGGGATGTACTAGAGGGGACCAAGCTTAGGTGGATAGCTTGTGTCAAGTAATGGGGGCCCGTTTCAACCAGTAACCCTTAAGTATCTTTGTGGGCTCGACCCAAGTCGAGGACGGGACACGCGTACTGGGCTTGACTGTAAGAGGCCAAAACGGGTTAGCGCTGGCAACGCAAGTCCAACGGGTTCATGTGCGCCTATGGGCCCGGGCTAGTAGGTAAGATGTTGTTGCATCGTGTAGGTATAAGCCGTGCATATTGGTGGTATCGGGTTGCCACTTTGGGGAGTGATGCACCCCATTGTGGGGCCAGCACGGGTATTTATGAGTTAGGGAGCCGATCACATGGGGGTAGTGGGTACACCTAGTGGAGATAGGGGCAGGCGGTACCTATGAAGGCAACTAAGGGTGCACGAAACTACCATTATCATTATTAAGTTCTCTAGGCGGGATCAACCTTAGGGTGACTAGTGGTAGTGCAGTATAGTAGTGGTGGTGCAGTATAGTAATTATCTTATAGTGGTTTAGTGGTGCCTTTAACGTTAACTTTGTTCATCTTATTTCCTTGTTTACTTTGCCATACTCAATTGTTCATAATCATTTCCTTATTTTCCAACTTATGTCTTAGCCTAGTTATTTTGGTAATTATATTGTTAAAGTTATCGCACTCGCCAGACTTTATGTCTGACCCCCTTTATTTCCTCCTCTCTTCTTCCTTCCCCTCCCCCCCCGGTGCTCAGGTTGGAACTAGCACCGGTGGAGCTTGATTTTGGACAGCTATATCTCTGCTTTTAAAAGTTGCTTGGATCGCTGAAGTAAAGTTCATCGTCTCTTATTAATGGCTATTTTGTACTGGGTTATGTCTTTCAATTTATGTACTTTGATTTAGTCAAGATGGATATTATGTACTTTGACTCTTGTTTTGATGATGTAATCAAACTTATGTGTTTACCGCTGCAATGAATAAAGTTTTAAAGTTTTAGTACTGACTTATATCTGTCTTGTTGTTAAGTTTCTATTCTATACACACTTTAAATGCTCCATGGAAGTTAATGCATTCCCTTTGTGAGTGACATTAATGGACGTGGGGTGTTACATCTTGTCTCATGCAATGATGGATTGTGCAGAGTTTTATTATTATCAATATCCAAGTAATACCCTTTGATTTCACGACTACAAGGTAACACTGCTCCAAACACCCTTGATTTCACGGCTACAAGGTTAACACCGCTCCTTTTCCTTGATTTCAGGGCTATAAGGAGCACACCCTTTTCCAAACAATTCCCAAATGATTTCAACAACTCTATAACTCTTCAATAGCACTTCCAAATTGATAGTAGTCAATAGAGATTAAGAAGAGAACAAGTTGGATATAATTTGAGTAGAAATTGGCAAAGTATAAGTGTAGAAATAAAAAAAATGATGTATATTAATGGTGGTATGTAAAGGGGTGAAGATGGAGAATAAGAATGATTAAAAAATTCGAAATCAACTCATATTTATAGTGTCTCAATGTTTGCAACATTTCAAAAACGTTACAAATAGTGAAAAGACACTTCCTTTAAAAATTAAAATTATGACAGTTGTATATCGACATAGCCATAAACATATGTCGACATATGTATGTTGATTTTGATTTTTAAACTATTTTTTAAGTTTTTAAACTAGTATATGTTTTGGAAATTCCTGAAATAAAAACTAGTGTTTAAAATAGATTTTCTAAAGGATAAAAACATATGAAATCATAGTACTATATTATATAACCATATTTATAAAGTTATAAGAATTAAAACTTATAAAACTATATAACTATATATTATAAACTTATTAAAACTTTATAAACATATATGTTTGAAATCATAAGTAAGATAATAATTTGAAATCAGGATTTGAATTTTAAAAACGGAATTTGGAATTTGAAAATTTGGAATTTGAACCTGGAGTGCTATTTAGAGTCTTACATATAAACTAGACTTTATTACTATATTTTTACTGAACTCTTGATATCTTGATAACTTGGTAACTCATGAGTCTTGAATCACTTCTGAATCCTGAATCTCTTGGAACTCTAAAACTGTACAGTCTTCAGTATTTAAGTCATGTATATAAACCCTGCATATATATATATATATATATATATATATATTCTAAATAGAGATGTTGGAATATATTTTATAATCAATTAATAATGATAATTGAAATAAGGTTATTGTCATCAAAACTCCATTCGCCAATAGTTGTTACCGCAACCGAAAAGGGACCAATTTGTCTATAAATAAGACCCTAAGGTTCTCATTTTGGGGGACTTTTCCTCATTCCATAGTCTTGTATTCATTTCTTAGAGAGAAAACCCTAATTTGTAAACCATTTTGGGGTTTTTACTTATAATCACTTATGTACTCATACAAATGATCAATGAAGAGAGAATCAACACTTATTATCATTTCATGCATTTCCTTGTCACTAATGTCATGTATTGTCCTATTGTTATCCCACGACAAAGCTTCATACATAAGCCTACCGAAATAACCTTTCTTAAGCCGTTTAGCTTTCATCTTGTGTTGAGATTAGAGAACCCTTATCCCAAGGTAATTGTTGGTCTTTGAGTCTCGTAAGCATGATACTCACCTCTTGAAGGAAAAGTAATTAATCTTCGGGCTTTAGACCTTGATATCTAGGAAATGGTGAACAAACTCAAGCTTGTACGAACTAAATAATCCTTTAGTTCTCCCGAATCCATATCCTTTACCTTAATTTCGGTGTTGATGAAAAATATCGTTAACAAAAGTCAAGCAAAGAGCTACATCTGTGTTAGAAAGAATACATCTCCGATATATTAAACAAAGCTGCCCGAGTCAAGCCAATCCATTACCTACTTCTATGATAAGCAACTCAAATCTATCAAGAAATAATGGTGAAGCTATTACTAATAGGATAAGTACAAAATCATAGCAGGTGCAATCTAAAATGTCATAATAACAAGGCCAGACATATCATTTAGCATAAACAAAGTATGTCAGTATATGCAACAACCTATCAACAACCATTGGAAAGCTGTCAAAAGGATATTATGCTACTTAAGGGGTACAATGAACTACGACCTGACTATGAGAACAAATAAAGACTTAAACTTAACTGGTTTTGCATATTCTAATTGGGGTATTGACCTAGATGACATAAAAACAACATGATACTGCATCTACATGGGTCAGAACACTTATCATGGTGTGCTAAAAAGAAGTCAATAATTTCTCGATCAAGTACCGAAGCAGAGTTCAAAAGCATGACTAGCACCACAGTAGAGATCATCTGGATCGAATCCCTACTTAGTGAGTTAAGGATTCAAACCAATTGAACACTTATTACATGGTGCGACAATCTCGGCACAGTCTCACTCACTGCAAAACCCTACACTTCATTCACGTACAAAACACATGGAATTGGACCTAATTTTTGTTCATGAACGTGTAATCAGAGGCCAACTGCAAGTAGATCACTTACCATCTGCTTACCAAATGGAAGATGTGATAACCAAACCTCCTTCAGCCACAAGCTTCATTCGATTGAGAAGCGAGCTCAAAGTTGAAGAGTATGAAGGAAGTATCCCTCAACAATCCAAAAAAAAGATGAAGATATCATCATCCCAGTCGCCATTAATAGAAACGAAAGAGAAGCAGTGAAGCGGTGGAAATCGTAGATAATTTTGAGGACGGCTATGAATGGAAACAATACATCGAAGAGATGAAGATAATTTCTTTTATATATTGTTGAAGCCATTCTAATAATTTATTTTGACTATTTTGATTAATTGTTATGTTACCCATCTAATAAT
The DNA here is from genome assembly GCA_030737875.1 of Allium sativum. NCBI lineage: Eukaryota > Viridiplantae > Streptophyta > Magnoliopsida > Asparagales > Amaryllidaceae > Allium > Allium sativum. Next base: position 961,237,552 of record CM060916.1, read on the forward strand.
TTATGCAGTAATAATACTTAATTGTCATGTTGTTCACGTAACAATAATTTTGCCATGGATTGAGCGTATTGAGATTATCAAGTTATTTAAACTAAGAGATAGCATGAAGTATCATGTCATTTAATACATGGATATTTGTTGAAGTTGTAGCATTGAATAATAAATGGGTGGTGAAGATCTTATTACATTAATGTTCATGACGTGCGAGGACAGAATGTTTATAAAAAACCTATTAAAAAAAATGATAATCGTCTAGTCATTTAGGTAGGTAATACCAGTGGATCAAAAGTGAAATTGAAATATGAAATAACCGAAAAAGAGTTGACAAATGACATCTTTAAATATGTAATTGTGATATAGAACTTGTTTTAATGGTTGATGATGTGTTTTTCTGCATTTTCATTTATTTATTTGAACATGAAACTCTTTGTCGATGTCACATGTGTTTTTAATTATTCAACCTATAAATATAATAATATTCAAATTTATCGAATGACAATAGCACCAAAGCTATAATATACAATGTTCACAATTCAATTTGCAGGACATGTATCTATCGAGTGTAAGATAGTTGATAAAACAAAAGGGTATTCACAAAATTAAACAATACATCATGTTTTGGACCAAATATTGATGTATCAACTTGAACAAAATTAAACAGGGATATTGTTTCTATGGTTAATGTATCAAATTTTATTTTCACACCTTTTATAACAATAATGTTCTAAGTCTAAAATATAGCTAACGTGCTTAAGTGAAATGTTTCAAATTTGGCCCAAAAATGGATCCCTGCAATTGCATAGCTATATAATTTTTTTTTTTAATTTGATACACAGGTGATAGGACATTGCTGCATTCTCTTATTTTTACACAGTCAATATTACCTAAGTTAGAAAGAAAAAAAATATAGTTGCAATCGAAAAACACTATATTTTCTGACTCACATAACATAATATAATCTAATTTAGATGTTCTAAATTTACTACTTTATATATTCTAGTTTAAACTTAATAGAGAATTAATGTATGTTTCTAACTTATTTCTCTTTGTTCTAATTCAAAATATTAATTTGGGAAATAAATACATATACCAATTATAAATTAATGGTTCATGATGGCTAAACTAAAGGATTCATTATCGGCTATGCGCATATTGATTCAATTATAACTGAACACAATTCTGGTTTATTAGAAGATGTGCGAACAATATGAATATGAACAGTACAACATGAGCTAATAAAGATAACGATAGAGAATGTGGAATATAATAGAATTAAGATGCTGATATGGTACTAAAATTATGATTATGCATGAATTTTGTAGATGATAATATTTGGGATTGCTAGACATTATTGTGCTCATCCATCTCTGCTCTCCATATCATTTGAACACATTAGCAATTTGAATAATTTGTATACAAAATCAATAATCAAAATATTAGACATTATGCCAAAATGTACAAATCAATTAATGAAAATGCATCAAATTCAAAAATTTTATGCTGCGTTTTCCATTTCAATTTCTTCGAATCCTCTAACACTGATGTACTTACTGCCTGCAGTTATCCAAAATGATAGTTGTCTTATATTATGCTTAATGGTTTTAAACATGCTTAGATGTCTACATCAATTTTAATATTCCAACTTTCTATAACACACTTATAGGCATAACAACATCACCTAAACCAATTTAAACCATAATTTTGCAAGCCTGTGAACCAAAAGTTACAATCAAAGTAACAATCTTACTGAAGTATATATTGTTATTGCTATTTCCATTCTTCATAAGGAAGTCTTACCTAAAGTATTTAATATAACTCCCAATGTGAAATGTGTTCAATCATAGAAATTGCCTCAGATGAAATAAAAACTAGTATGAAATGGTGCAACGGTAGAAATCACCTAAAATGAAAAAAAATCAGTATAATAGTTGAAAGTGGCAGATGAAGAAGGTATGTCCCACATATACACACATATTTTATATGAAAATTTGTGTCAAATTTTCATAATTTTAGATTTTGTGGTCGACTTACGGAAAGATCAGCATTTTAAACAATAAATTAAAAAAGGAGCATAAAAATAATAATCGCATTATCCACTTTTTAAGATATAACTATATATAGAGTAAGTAAAAAGAATAAAGATAGACATTCAATTTTTAACAAAATAGTACATATATTTTACGTAAATATTCGTCAAAACTAGGCAATTGCTTAATCAGCTTCATTTAGTAAAAGGATATATATTTATTTACAAATAGCATGATTTCAAGCTGGTTTCCATATGCACCAACTATCGAATATGCCATATTCATTTAATATAAGTATTAAGGTCAGCAAATAAAAATTTCCATACTTGGGTACAATGTGGAAAGAAGAGGATATCCTTTCCGTAAGTCGACAACAATTTTAATATTTTTAATTTATAGTCCAAAGAGAGTATTGAATAGAAATGGATTAAAATTTATTTTCTTAGCACAATGCTTTGACTATATATCCAAATCGGATTTAATTCCAGAGTAAAAATAATAGTTGAGTTTAAATGCTTATACATTAATCAAAAAAAGGCTATGAAATAATTAAGAAGCATACATGCACATGCTAAGTGGATTACTGGGAAAAGTAGCTAACACCTCTGAACGATGAGTGAAATTTCACTAAAGGAAACTCTTTAACTTGGAAATAATTGAAGCTAGAATAGTGAAAAGGTCCTTACTTTAACGTGACATCTTAAAGCTTATCAACATGTAAGATTTTTCCACTGCAATATTAATTATCTTTAAAGTCTTAGAAGTAAAATTGACATAAACTTTAGTTCCATCAACAAATAATACTATTAACTTTACCAAGTATGATATGGGCAATTTTTTAATATCCTTATGTTTTCATGTTCGATGGATTTTTCAAGGTTATTATGTAAAATGGAACCAGAATATATATGTGTAGTGTTAGAAAAAACATTCCATAAATACCGCACTTACCACACAAAATTTTTTATGTACAATAAAGATAAAGAAGGAATATTGGCCTATGTGGTATTAACATAATTTTTTATTCATCACCTATTTTATTATAAGATATTTTATGCATTTTAAAAATGTCAAAAGTAAATAAATTGATCTGTAACGGAAATATTGTGGTTGCTAACCATAATATTAGAACTATCCAAACAACATATTGAACTGTAAAGCTTTTTTAACTAACATGGAAAACAACATGGATGTTTAAGGATTATCACAGCCCTATTAGTAAAATCTCTATTACATTACATCTAGTGCATAAAAAGTTAAGAAGGAATAAAACCATTGCATATTCAATATAAAGGTACTAAAACTAAAAATACAAAATTATAGTGTTAAAGTAGATCAGTAATAACCTTCACCTCCAGGTGACATTTACCTTAATTTTCAACAAAGCTTTTCTACTACGGCCAGCCACCCTCGAAGTCTCATGGTCTGTAGTAATGTCATCAATTGTAGAATAAAAATCAAGTATTCTAATCATATTCAAATGATTTTCATCATCGCAGACTACAATCAGAAATCAAATTTTAATAGATGCAAATTAATGAATTTGTAAGTATAAATGAAATAAATATTTGTATGCAGATTAGAAGCCTACCGGCGAAACATTCAGTTACTGACCGGTTAGGGCAGTCTATTGAAGATTCAAATTGCAACGTGTTCTGAAAATATACGAGAAAGATAAAAATCAACGGTGAGAAAAAAATTCATTGTTGTATCTACTATGAGATGTATCCACCATGAGATATACATCATTTACTTTGCCTCTTCATTGTCTTATAGTATCCATCATTTTCCGAACTGATGTATTCAGATTTGAATGAAACTAAGATAGATTCTATTTTATAAGTTGTGAGCAGAATTGAACTAATACAAGATAACATGAAAGAGAGAAGTTTTAGAACATTGCATAGTACAAATATAAAGTGAATTTTACCTGTTTTCTAAATAGAAGCTGTAGAAGGAAAAAGCAGCTAGTATGGTTCTGTAGGATTGAGAAAGAAAAGAAGAATCACTATACTTATATTAGTGGTACAGTACAATTTTAGCAGTTATTATCAAGGCTTACAGAACTCTAGCACATATTTGACCGAGGCAACTAAAGTAAAGATGACTCGATAAGAGTTTAAAAATATATTAGTTGCCCATTGATGCTTTTAAAAAAATACCAGGATTGATTAATGTATACAGTGAGATTTCGGAATTCTATCCTATATTGGCATCATGTGCTAGCACTGAGTGACATGTGATTAATGGCAACATGATTTCGGAATCCTTTCCTTTCCATAATATCCTACTCGATATATTCGTCTCCTGGTGATTAATGGAATATTTTTACATTTTCCTTCCTAAATTATCCACCAAGGATAAGTTTATGGGAAATCAATTTCCATTTAAATGTAATGTAAGTAAATGTTGAGGTCATATCATAAAAGGAAGAAAATCTTATGATTTTTTACTTCTTTCCTAACTAATCCTAATCGATATATTCATCTCCCAATGATTTATGGAACTTTTTCTTTTACACTTTCCATCTTAGATTAATATACAGGCATTTCTCCTAAAGCTTATCTCTTGAAATTAAGCAATGGAAAGTATCCGTTTATTGATAATATTATTTGAAATTAAGCAATGGAAAACATTTAGTTGCTGACCGATTAATATATAGGCATTTCTGCTAAAGCTTATCTCTTGAAATTAAGCAATGGAAAATCAATATCTGTTTATTCATAGTATTATTTGATTCCTTATTTACTTCTAACTAATCACCAAGAATTAATATGTCGAGTAGGAATTATTCATAAGTAATGGATATATTGAAGTCATATCAAAAAGGTAAAATATGATTTATGGAACTTTTTTTACACTTTCCATCTTAGATTAATATACAGGCATTTCTCCTAAAGCTTACCTCTAGAAATAATTGAATGTCATTTAAAATTGTAGAAAAAATTACTAATTATATACGTGGTATAAATAGTATAGATATGTAATATTGTGACTAATTATGAATTTTGGTATTGTTAACTTACATTACACATAAGTTGTTTTACATGGTAAGCGATGACAAATTGAAAAGATCAAGTTACCTTATAAATTGTGTTTTTCTTCAAACATAGATAGGAACCAATATGATATCATAAGAAATTGGATAGGGAATAAATTAGTTTCCATCATAACATGTGCTTCAAAACAGATTAGATATGAAATTTCATTGGATTTATTAGATGCATTTCCCATGGCATTTATAGGTGAATTATATGTTTTTTCTGGAAAATAGTTTATGTATATTATGTAAATAAAGCATTTCCAGAAATATTTGAATAGACAAAATTATTAATTATATATGTGATAAGAAATCAAGTAAAAAGCAATAAAAAAATTATATTGTATGTTATATAAATAACAATGTTGGGTAGTTCTCTTAATGCATGAACATGCAAAATTAGACAAACAACAATAGCAGCAACATTGTAGATATTGTGTACTATTTCTAAATCACTGTAATGAAACAGGAAAACATTGCTATGATTATAAGAACAATTATGGTCATAGTCCTTAAAAGGAATACAATCTACATATATGTAATGCTTGGTAAAAAGTTAAGGAGACATTACAGGAATATCAATAAATCACCTAAATAAGGAATTGATTTACTAAACAAAGTTGAAATCCATTAGGAAAAAAATTATCTGAAGAAAAAAAGGAAACAAACCAAATTCAGGGAATTGTGATGGAAACAATGAGAATTTTTGAACAAAAATTCTTTAAAATTTTCTTATATCATTGGTAGAAAGATTGGTATATGACTGTAATGCTATATAATAAATACTATAAATTTGATATTATATATATATAATCAATACTTTCCTATGAACTGACATATATTCAACTAAATTACTAATACTTCTCATTATTAACAGAAATGGATGAAGTCAATTCAATCAGCCAGTGTAGTAATGACAATTTCTTATAATAAAACTTAATATTCCTTCACTTAAGCACAATCGTTTTGGTCTTCTTAGTAAGTTTTGTACTATCACATATAAGCAACATTATAAATATTGAGAAAATCAGCTTAGTCAATCAATTATGCAGAGTTATTTTAGTTAGTTATAAATTTTTCTACCAAAACTTGTGGATAGTATATTATGAAATAATAAGTAATATATTCTTATAAATTGCTGTGAATCCAACACTATTAATATAAACATCACAGGATCCAAAAGTAGTGAATATTAGGTGCTATTTAAAAAGTGAGGGGCAATTTTGGTATTTCAAGGTCGGACCAAAGGTTGGAATAATTAAATGACCTTGATAAATATGGGCAATTTGGATATTTTACGGTCGGACCAATTACTAATCATTAAATATTAGTGAGAATTTTTATATAGATAATAGATATGTTGGTCCAACAACCAACCTTTACCGTGTATATATACAGGGTCCATACCCTTGTACAAATTATCAATTCATTCTGAAATAAAGAAAGTCACTCATTTTACAATTCGTTTATGCGCCCTTGGCGCTTTTTTCTTGAGGTGTTGAGGCTCAAATAAGTGCGTCTTGAGAAATAATTAAGTTTGTGTCAAGCCCACTTTTGTTTGGACCCGATCCGACTCTCTACTCTCAAATTTGAACAGTTTTGTTTGATTTTAAGGGTTTTCCCTTTCGTTTTAACGCATTTGCCACTTAAAAACTGCCGCTAGCGCCTTAAGCCGTTATTTCCGCTGCCATCTTCTCTGTTGCTTCCTTCGTCAGGTGTGGGTGTATATATATAATATCAACAGTAGCTTTAACAGTTTTTCATATAAATTAAGTAGTTTAAAGGTTTAAATTATAATATAAACTCGTTAGTTAATTTGCTTAGTTATGTTTTAAAAATAAGGTAATTTTTATTCTAATCCACAATATTAGTAAGTTAATCCACCCTGTTATATAGGATCATTGACTTTTACTAAAATTTAAATTTTAATCAGTATATCCACAAAATAAAAAACTACCTACTTATTCTCTTCTTATCGTTTTTCTCCTGGGCGTTTTCGGTCGTCTTCCTCTTTCTGGAATCCTAGATTCTAATCTAATCTTAAGCGGATTAATTCAAATAATAAGTAGTTTTTTTTTTGAAGTTGATTAATTGTATACAAAATTGTTTTTTTTTATATCACCATTTATCACATGTAATTGTAGTTAGCTATTTTCTTAAATCTCGCAAAATTGATAGAAACATGTCTGAGAAGAGAAACCGTTTACATCTTGATGAGGGAGGCGATTGTTACATCAATAAGGAAATTGCAGGAAATCAAGGTTTTTATTCAAACTAATAAATAATGATGATGATGATGACGAATGACTAGTTGAAGCCATGAAAGAAGAAAACAAAAACATGATGGATTGCTTCTTTGCTGAAAACATTAAGGTTTTTATTCAAGACTACCATATCATGTCTGATCATATGTTTAGAGATAATTAGTGAACTTATTGTATCTAACTGATTGCTTCTTTGCTGAATTCAAGTGTTATCAACTCTATTTTTAATACATATTTATTTTTACTACTTTATCAAATGGGAGGGATAATTCAGCAAAAATAATTGTGAAATAACGCAAAATTGTGAAAGAAGAAGCACAAAATCGATTGTTAGCTATATAATAGGGTGAAATCTTTAAGTTAATCCACTCATAGATTACCTTACAAAATAGTTGTGGAATAACTTATTAAAGTAAAATGGTGGATTGACTTATTAAAACCGTGGATTAGAATAAAAATTACCTAAAAATAAAATTTAGATTTATTTTAAAATTTATTGAGTTATATTTTACTTTTAAAGTTTATAGAGTTATATTTAAATAATTAAGTATATTGAATTTGTAATGCTTTAAGTTTCAAAATTGCATTTATGACTTTATACCCAATCTATGTTTTTTATCACTAAATTTACCACTTTTAGTTGCATTTTGTAGTGTAGTTTTTTTTAGTAAAGAAGCTCATACTCTATCAAAATTACAAAAAAAATGAATGGTGTTGGAAAACTGGGCAAACTAATCTAGGGGATATCTTGAAAGGGCAAATTACAGTTGTAATCAGGACCAGGTGGTGTTGGAAAGTCAAGTCTTATTAATTTATTGAGAAGCAACCAAATAAGTAATATTGAAGAGGCAGAACTAAATGGCTTTCCGGATCTATCAGTTACTGCCTTACATCTTGCCTTGTTTGATGGACATCAATTGAAAAATATGTAAAAATGAATGCATTTTGATGTTTATAAACAGAGCGGAGGAACAAAATGGTTTGGGGAGCAGAGAGTAGATTCAGTTTCTAAGAGAAGTGGGCATAGGAAGCACACAACGCGAAATGTATCAATTTTCCCACTTTCAAGAAGAGGCTATCTTTGTAACACTCCTGGATTTAATCAACCAAACCTGCTTAAAGTGACCAAGAGAAATCTCAAAGATACATTTCCTCAGGTTGTACTTGCAGAACTTTCAAGCTATAAATCCACTATGTTTAGTTTTAGCGTCCCTATTTTTACATTTTCTGTCTCATTGATTAAGCTATTTAGTGTTTATTTAGTATGAACTATAAATGCAATAGTGGGCGAGTAAGTTGGGGATGTAGTGGCTGAAGAATTGCGGATATGATTGGATACCTTATTTATAATCTTGTGAACTTTGTATATGATTATCAATAATTTATGTAATTTTATCTTCAGATATGGCAAAGACTCAATAAAAATGGCAAATGCTCTTTTAATGACTGCTTGCATCTAGCAGACCATGGATGTGTTGTGAAGGCTGTCTGGGAAAGATATCCTTATAATTTTCGGTTACTGGACGAGATCAAAGCAAGGGAAGAGTATCAGTTGAGAACTTTAGGTACAAAGAGAGAAAGCGATGTTAGGTATGTGATAGCTATGTTGTATTATTTAAAAAAATGTAACGATAATTCGAACTAGTTCAATGATATTTCCTTCATACTTATTAGGTACAAAGTAGGGGAGATGGGTGTCAAACAAGCACAAACAAGACTAGAGCAAGAGAAAAATAGAAGAATTTCAAGGAAGCAACTTAAACTGTCTTTACTTGATGATCTTGATGATGATTTTGAGGAGACGAAATATCAAATAACACATAAATATTGAGTCTGTTGTGGAGAAATTTTAATTCAAGACTGCTTTAATCAAAAATCCCCAATGCCACGGAAAACGAGATCGTGGTAATAGTGCAAAAACAATCAATCGAACAATCTCAATCTTATCCAAGCCAATCACAATCACCAAACAATGGAAATAATAGAGCAATAACGAGAAACTAAATCACACAGGGATTTATAGTGGTTCCACCGACGTCTTGTCAGTGTACGTCCACTTTGAGAGAGAAACCTTTATTAATATCAATAGAAGAGTACAAGAGATTGATTACAATGATCAAATTTACTAGAAGAATTTGATTTTGTAGAGAAAGGAATTGAAGAAAATTAGGATTGCCTAAACCCTAATTAGAATAAACCTTGATCTAATCTCTTGATTTTGTTGTACCTCCTCCTTTTGGATCTGATGTAGCTTATATAGGCATAGAGAAGTATATGGAAATTCCCAAAATTTCCTCTAGATCCGAAATATCCTCCAGATCCTAAATATCCTCAGATCTGAAAATATCCTCCAGATCCTAAATATCCGAAATATCCCGAAATATTCTCCAGATCCTAAATATCTGAAATATCCTCCAGATCCAAAATTTCCTCCTCAATCTAACACATAGTATCACATACTTCAACACTCCACCTCGATACTATATCCATCTACATCACAAACTTCAATGCACCTAAGCATTCCCTTCTATCTTCAATCAAGAAAGCTTGAATGTTTCCCCAATGAACTCCGGCATAGCCACCGCCCATTGCACTTCACTAACAACTTCAGGCACAGCCCCCACTCATCAATGAAGTGTTGAAACATCCAACTCCTAAACCAATCTCACCAAAAGACAATGTACTCGGGAGTGAAAACGAGTACACACCATGAAGATAGAACACCAACCTCTCACCGATACTCTTGTACATCCAAGTTTCTCTCTCAACTGTGCCACCATGTGGCACCTAGCATCTCTCCAAGCGAATTAAGTTTGAGCAATGCTCGAACTTTCCAATCGGCAATGCCTTAGTGAACATGTCCGCCGCGTTATCCTTTGTGTTCACTTTTCGAAGGTATACTTGCTTGTTTTCATCCATGGCTACTAGAAATGACTCTCTCACTTCAATATTCTTCGTTCGTGACTAAATGCCAAATTCTCTGCCAAATGTATATCACTTTGGCTATCACATCGAACATCAATACTCTCATGTTCGAAACCCAAGTCACACAATAGTCGCTTCAAATAGAGTGCCTCCTTTACCGCTTCCATAGCGGCTATTAACTCCGTCTCCGTAGTGGATAAAGCAATTACAATTTGCAATCTCGATCTCCAACTAATGGCCGTACCACCAAGTGTGAAGACTTACCCAGAAGTTGATTTCCTCCGATTCCTATCACCGGCGTAGTCCGAGTCACAATAACCAGCTAACTTGCAACTCAATCCATCACTACCACCAAAAACAAGACCATGAGATGTTGTGCCTTTCAAGTATCTCAATATAGCCTTCACGGCTTCCCAATGCGATTTCCCCGGATTAGCCATATACCGACTAACCACCCCGACGACATTTGCAATATCGGGTCTTGTACACACCATGGCATACATCAAACTTCCAACCGCACTAGCATATGGCACCTTATCCATATAAGCCTTGTCTTTATCCTCGATAGGTGATCCCTTACTCGAAAGCTTTATATGCAAAGGTAAAGGTGTATTTGACGCATTTGCATCCTCCATGCTAAACCGGCAAAGCACTTTCTTAATGTACTCCTTTTGAGTTAATTTCAACGCAAAATGCTTTCGATCTCTTTCAATTTCCATGCCCAAAATCTTCTTTGCTTCTCCAAGGTCTTTCACTTCGAACTCCGGCTTTAATTTCTCTTTCAACTTGTTGATTTCTGCCTTATCCTTAGAAGCAATGAGCATATCGTCCACATACAAGAGTAAATACACCCAATAATCATTTCCTAACCTCTTGAAATATGCAAGCATCCTTGATGCTTCGATGGAAGCCACTTTCAAGCATGAAATGATCAAATCTCTTGTACCATTGCCTAGGTGATTGCTTCAAACCATATAGTGATTTCTTCAACTTGCAAACTAGTTCTGACTTACCTTCTACAACAAACCCTTGCGGTTGCTCCATGTAGATGTCTTCATCCAAGTCTCCATGCAAGAAGGCAGTTTTCACATCTAGTTGCACCAACTCCAGGTCGTAAATAGCAACTAATGCAAGTAATATCTGGATAGAAGTATGCCTCACAACCGGTGCGAAGATCTCATCATACTCCTTTCCTTTCCTCTGTGCAAACCCCTTATCCACTAGCCTAGCTTTGTATCTTCCATTGTCCTTCACCTTATATATCCATTTGCACCCAATAGCATGGTTTCCTTGAGGAAGTGGAACCAACTCCCAAGTCTGGTTCTTCATCAACGATTGCATCTCTTCCTCCATGGCGCAAATCCACTTCGAGCTATCACTCGAATCCATGACGTCATCAAGGTCCATCAGCTCATCTTGGACTACATGAAGAGCATAGTCCAAATTCTCATAAAATCTAAGATAGTTCCAATCACCATATCTTTCGGGTGGCCTTATAGCACAACGGCCAACCCGAGTAGCAATGCCATCACCCGGTCTTCCTTCAGCTCCACCTTGAACTGAATCTTCTCTAGGCTAGTGCACATCACCAACACTACTAGAGGAATCCTCTGGACTATGTGACATAACATCAAACGTATTCACCTCGGAAGCACCTCCAACAAATCTACTCTCTCTAGGCCTGAAAGTGGGAATAACTTCCTTCTCCTTTGATTCACTATGAACAAAATCCAGAACATCCGATGAGCCTTCGTTCTCCTTGAGCATAGCCGACTCATCAAAAGTAACATGACGAGAAACCATAGCCTTCTTCGTTTCCGGATTCCAAATCCGATAGCCTTTGACGCCATCCATATAACCAAGAAAAATCCCTTTGAAAGCTCTAGGTGAGAGCTTAACATTCCCCGGATCATACACATAAACAGGACTGCCAAATACATGAAGATAACTCAAGTCAATGCTCTTCCCCTTCCACACTTCCTCAGGAATTTAGTTATCAATAGCCGAGCACGGAATTCGATTAATAATATGCACCGCGGTTGACAAAGCTTTGGCCCAAAATCCATTAGACAAACCCGATGTCAATCTCAAGCATCGAGCATTCTCTAGTAGAGTTCGGTTCATTCTCTCTGCCACTCCACTAGATTGCGGATCTCCCGATGTAGTAAAATGCCTCCGAATACCATGATGCTTGCAAAAATTCAGAAATTCTCCGAAAACATATTTGCCGCCATTATCGAACCTAAGAACCTTCAAAGTCTTTCCACTCTCATTCTCAACAAGAGCCTTCCATTCTTTGAATCTTGCAAATGCCTCCGACTTGGCCTTCATTACATACACCCAAACCTTCCAATAAAAATCATCAATGAAAGAAATATAATATCTTGCTTCTCCCAAAGAAGCTATAGGCATTGGTCCCCAAACATCTATGTGCACAAACTCAAGAATCCCTCTTGAATCATGTTTTCCTTCACCGAATGATACTCTAGTTTGCTTCCCCATGACACATTCCTCGCAAAACTCCAACTTGCTGAAACTCTCACCATCAATCATCTTCCTTCAACGAAGAACATCTAAACTCTTCTCCAAGACATGACCCAATCTCAAATGCCACAACCATGTAGCATCTTAGCCATGAGAACTATCAACACTGACACAAGTTTCGCCTTCCATGGTCACTCCTTGAAGCAAATAGATACCATGAGTTTTAGCACCATTCATAACCACAAGCGCACCCTTCGAAACCCTTAAGCTATCACTCTCAATGGTGATCTTACAACCTAAAGAATCCAGCTGTCCCAAAGAGATAAGTGACTTCCGTAGTCCCGGAACATAGCGCACATTAGTGAGAGTACGAACCACTCCGTTAAACATCCGAATTTGCACGGATCCAATGCCCTTCAACTTGCAAACTGCACCATTTCCCATAACAATTGATTTTCCTTCCCGTTCAACATAAGAAGAAAAACAATTCCTATTAGGCGTCATGTGATATGAAGCCCCCGAATCAAGCACCCAATCGCTGCCTGAAACACTGATGCTACTGCCAACAAAGCATATACGTCTCCCTCACCAACATCTCTCTCCACCGCAACTGATGAAGATGCTACTTCCTTATTCCCTTTGTCTGGACAATCATTCTTTCAGTGACCAAGTTTCTTACATATAAAGCACTTTCCATTTCTTTCTTTTGATTTTCCTCTTCCACCGGGCTTCTTAGACTTAGAACGCCTCCGATTTCTCTTCTTCTCTGAATTTTCTTTCTCCGCAAATAAACCTTGACCATTACCAGCACCACTACTACCATCACTCATCTCCTTCATCTGATCTCGCAATTCCTCACTAAGAGGAGCCGTCTTGACATCATTTAGAGTCAATGTATCCCGACCATATATCAAACTGTTTGAGAACCCAGTATAGCGCTCAGGCAATGAACATAACAATATCATCGCCTTCTGCTCCTCCTCAATCTTCAAATCTACCGCCTTCATCTTCATTAGCAAATCATCAAACACATTTAAGCGGGCCTTTAGCGAAGTTCCTTCCTTCATCTTGTAGGTAAAGAAAGTCCGCAACAAGATCAGTCGATTTGTGAGTGAATTCTTCATATACAACTCGCCAACTTGTTCCAAATACCTTTAGCAGTCGTCTCACCACTAATTTCGGAAATAACATTCTCCCCCGTGGCAAGTTGAAGTGTAGTGAATGCCCACTCTTCCATTTCTTCTCTCTCCACATCTGAGATGTCCTCTAGCAATAAATGTGTATCAAACATCACCCGATGTACCCGATTCCGCCTAAGAACCGCTTTCATCTTCCATTGCCACTTTTCGAAATCATTATCGCCATTCCATTTGTCGATAACCAATTGTGAACCAGCAGCTGCATACGACCCACATACATAAGGAGCTAGACCACTTGGACCAACTATTGATGGATTATTTGAACCTGATTCTGGCATTTCTATAACTATCTACCAACACCAATGCTATGATACCAAATGTTGAGGAGAAATTTTGATTTAAGACTGCTTAAATCAAAAATCCCCAACGCCACGAAAAACGAGATCGTGGTAATAGTGCAAAAACAACCAATCGAACAATCTCAATCTTATCCAAGCCAATCACAATCACCAAACAATGGAAATAATAGAGCCATAACGAGAAACTAAATCACACAGGGATTTATAGTGGTTCCACCGACGTCTTGTCAGTGTACGTCCACTTTGAGAGAGAAACCTTTATTAATATCAATAGAAGAGTACAAGAGATTGATTACAATGATCAAATTTACTAAAAAAATATTTTATGGAGAAATGAATTGAAGAAGATTAGGATTGCCTAAACCCTAATTAGAATAAACCTTGATCTAATCTCTTGATTTTGTTGTACCTCCTCCTTTTGGATCCGATGTAGCTTATATAGGCATAGAGAAGTATATGGAAATTCCCAAAATTACCTTTAGATCCGAAATATCCTCCAGATCCAAAATATCCTCCAGATCTGAAAATATCCTCCAGATCCTAAATATCCGAAATATCCCAAAATATCCTCCAGATCCTAAATATTCGAAATATCCCGAAGTATCCTCCAGATCCGAAATTTCCTCCTCAATCTAACACATAATATCGCATACTTCAACAGAGTCTGACTTGAGATTAGTGCATAGTTCACATCTAGCTTTATTTGGATACGGTATATATTCAAGTTTATATGCTGCACATCCTTCCCTTCCCCCTCCCCTTCTTTTTAATTACATTTAGTTCTAATATTGCCGTTTGTCACATGCTAAATCATATATAGATTACGTCAAAATGCGAAATAGACACCAAATGCGGAGAACACCCCCACAAATTCATGATTTAATTTAGTACTTGTTCACATGTTTTGACCGATTTTCCATCGGTCACTCTAGCACGGCTCTTTACCAAGAGAGACGAACTAGTTTGTTTTTCATAACCTAAATTGGCCTTTTGCCTTATATATGTATCACTCATTCTTCACGTTGGTAATTAAACCATGATATCAGAGACGACTATATCAGATGTGCAGTTTACTTGCCTTACAACAATAGTCATATAAGTTGGATATCTGAATCTGGTTTCTTTCTGCATGTTGGGTTTAGTTTGACATTCTGGAAAAATTATTAGCTATTGCTTGTTAGCGAATAACCAACTATTTTGGAAGACTACTTTATAATTAACGAATCTTTTTTATGATGGGTTTATTTGTCATTCAATGCCTGCATAATGAAGCTGCCCTATTATGTTTTCTACGCAGATTATTTGATAGAAATATTGTTTCTTATATCAACCATTTTGCAGATTGGTCAGGGTGGGTTATGTTTTGATCTAGCTGACTTGTTGGGCTTGATAGAACAACTATATTTTGGGTAAATATTTGTGACTGGTAAATGGCACTAGAGATATTTGCTATTTGGCGACTGTCCGGGGAGGCACAACAACATAAACTGCAGGTACTTCAGATTTCGTTTTGGCACAACCCGAGGGTTGGATTGCTTAAGTGCTGCATTCCATTATCCATGAGCTTTGTTGATAAATATTTTTTGTCTCTATAAAATTTGAGACTTGATTTTAAATACCGCGTCATTTGTATCTATTGGATCTTAAAGACAAATTAAAGATACAATCATTTGTAGTGGCTATCAGAGGTAGAAAAAGGACAATGGGCTCAGTTAGACGTCTGACATAGAAAGCATTAAAACCCGGGTGCTTGGTCAGACGTATGACCATCTCGATCAGATATATGGGCCAACGCGTTTACATTTTGACTGAGTATTTCCTGAGATATATTCCTGATATTTACGAGAGGCAAATTGAATATTTATTTAGGCCTTCTATTTTCATATATAAGCAGTTTTGAGGATTGAATTAAAACATGATGGTTATGGGCTTGTGAATGAAATTAGTTGATTTAAGGATTTGTCATCGTTCTTCATTGCTCTTCTTCTTCAACAATATTTTAGTCATCTACATATTATTTCTCTTTCTCAATAAGGTTACTGATTCAGTTATAATTTATTTATTTTATATTTATTACATAGGTGTAAACAAACTCGTTTTTGTGAATCAATAAAGATGGTGGTTGGGTGAAATATCTTGTGTTCGTGTTCGTTTGCATATCCGGGTTGTTTTGTATCAAAATTATTTTTCGTAATTGGGTGAATAAGGTTCTGTTGGATAAACCGCTTTTGCATAAGGCGCATACTTCACAACAGTAGCAGAAGGTGCAGTTATCCATCTCTTAGCCTTTTCTCTATATAATCGCATCAGGTATGTTATACCTTTTTTGATTTCAGTAGATTTAATGATATGTTGATATAGTATGGATATAAATATATGCTTGGGTAATGCATTTAGTATTACGCAAATTAGATACATGGATTGTTGAATAGCTAGAAACTGAAATAGTTCACACAGGAATCTTTTAAATATTTGTGGCCTTATTGATTTAGTGATATATTGATAAACTAAGCAAGCGGCCTGAGTTTTCACTTCATAAAGAGAGAAGATGTGTCTATCGCATGAAAGTATAGGTTTAGATATCAGTTAATAGAGAATGTACATAATAATAATATTGCACGCAAAGGTTGCAACTACAAACCATGGAAAATAGGAACATTCACACAAACAATAAATATTCAAAAGGATTGTACTACGATTGGGATATATTGTGTGAAAGTATTTCTCAAGGGCTTTTGACCGCTGGTGCGTTATGAACAGGAGTAATGGTTGGTATTTTAGCCATCTCTAGCAGAGGAGGCTATTTTACCTTTGGTAAAGTTGGAATTTCAGGTACTTTCGGAAGTTCGGGTACTTTTGGTAGTTCGGGTAGAGGTGGTAGTTCGGGTTTTGGTAGCGATGGGATCTGAGGTAGAGGTGGAAGCTCAGGCTTTGGTAAGGTCAGAATCTTAGGCAAAGATGAAGTGTCATGTAAGCGGCGTGCAGCAGCATCAGAATAAGGGTTGCTTAAGATGACAAGCGCAACAAGAAAGCTCATAGAGATTGTACTATATCTATTGGCCATGGTGAAAATTGGAAGAGAAAGAAGTTATTATGTTTGATGATGATGTAGGGGGAGGAGATTGCATGTGTTGGTATTTATAGCATATGTGATGTATGTTGACAATTCACAGAAGCAGAATGGTATGGTTTTGAGGCATCAGATCGCTTTCCTTAAAACAATATCTGCCCCCACTCGGAACGAGTTTGTTAATGGGTTGAATGGCAGATTGTTTCCTAGGATACAACAAAACCAAACTCAGAAACTTAGCAAATGTTTGTGAGTTTAAAGGGAGTTCTTACTGGAAAGAAAAAGATAAAACAGAAGGAGGAAGAAGTATAATGCAAAGAGAAGAAACAGGATGCATATATAGTTGCGGAACAGGCACAACCGTTTGGAAGCAGTTGTGTACAAACAGACGCGTCTGTCTGTTTAAATTCAAACAATACGACTGTTGCCAACAGCCAAGTCGCTTCCGTACGGTCACGTACGCGCCCACATGCCCTAAGTGCCCAAGTGCCAATCTTTTGACCGTAATAATTTTATAGGCCCAACCAAGCCCACATGCACACCCATCCAAGCCCAAGTCATTTAATTCACATTATCACATACAAGGCAATCATATATACCTTGGAATAGTCTAAACAACTTGGTGATGTGGTACTTGTTCCCTTCATTAAAACAATCTTACTCAATAATCCCGTACAAGATTGTTTTACTGATGATGTTCAGTTTTATCTTAGTTAGAGATTGACCATCATATGTGGTATCTATTCGATTAAACCACGTATTAGTGTGAATATTTTAGGACTTTAAGGAAGAGCTTGGTGGTCTTAACTTAAACCAAGTCTCCTTGAGTTATAAAGTCAAAAATACTACATGCAATTTCAATTTCCAATAAATTTCCCTACCTATGAGCACCGTTATGGCCATGTACTTCATCCCAGCTTAATGAACTTTTGCAAGAGTAAACCTTAAAACTCTTGTTTAGAAGCGCCACCACTTCCAAGTTCATAAAGGTAAAGTTCCTTTTCCTTTTCGATGTCTCTGTTACCAGACTAACTAAAACTTTATTAAGAGTAATTCAACTCAGCCTTTTCATACCTGTAACAGTTTACACTAATTTGATTTAGTGTTTTCCCAATCATATGATAATTTGATTTTACCCGTTAAACCTTAAAGTTAAGTCAATTAATGTTAAGGTTGGGTTTCCACTATCACTGATTAATACAAGGTTTAAGTCACATTTCGACTGACGTGGATCTTACCATTTCCCTAGTCAAAGCTTTTGTGAATGGGTCTGCTAAATTATCGCTAGATCTTATGTAGACAATTGTAATTATTCCATCATTTATTATTTGTATAACATACTCATGTCTAAGACTTATATGTCTTGACTTTCCATTGTATATGTTACTATATGCTCGTGACATAGTAGCTTGACTATCACATCGTATTGATATGGATGGCATTGGTTTTGACCATAGCTTGATATCTAGTAACATATTTCGTAGCCATTATGCCTCTTTTCCGGTAGCAGCAAGTGCTATAAATTCTGATTCCATAGTAGAGTGCGAAATGCAAGTTCGTTTCTTTGATGCCCAAGAAACAGCACCTCCACCTAATGTGAAAATCCAACCCGAAGTAAATTTATTATCACCAGTGCTGGTTATCCAGTTTGCATTAGTGTATCCTTCTAATACAATTGGAAATCCATTGTAAACAAGTCCTAGATTATTGGTTCTTTTTAGGTAACCAAGTAATCTTCTAATTTCTTTCCAATGATTTATACCTGGATTGCTAGTATATCGTGCAAGTTTGCATATTGCATATGCTATGTCAGGTCATGTACAATGCATTGCATACATTATACTTCCAATAGCGCTTACATATTCGAGTTGAGCAGTACATCTTCCTTCATTTATATTGAGATTTATGCTTGAGTCTATTGGGGTACTAGCATCTTTAACTTTCAGATGTCCAAACTTCTGAAGCACTTTTTGAATATAGCGTGACTGATTTAGTGCATAGCCCCCACTATCTTTACTAACTTTTATACCTACAATTGTACCAACTTCATTCAAATCTTTCATTTTAAATTTTGAAGTTAAATAATTATTGGTGTCTTGTATTCCTTTCATGTTAGTACCGAATATTAATAAATCATCTACATATAAACAAATGATAACTCCATATTCCTTTATAAACTTGGAGCAGATACATTTATCTGCACTATTATATGTGAAACCATTTTGAAGTATAATTGAGTCAAATTTCTCATGCCACTGTTTTTTTGTTTGTTTTAATCCATATAATGATTTTGTTAATTTGCAAACTTTTCTTTCATTTCCAGGCAGGATAAAACCCTCTGGTTGTTCCATGTAAACTTCTTCATTAAGTTCACCATTAAGGAAGGCCGTTTTGACATCCATTTCGTGGATATGCAACTGATAGATTGATGCTAATGATATTAGTATTCGAATTGATGTAATTCTTGCAACCAGAGCATATGTATCAAAGAAATCAATTCCTTCCTTTTGCCAAAAACCCTTGGCTACTAATATAGCCTTGAAAGTTTGCATGCTACCATCGTTATTTCGTTTTCTTCGAAACACCCATTTGCAACCAATAGGTTTTGACCCTTGTGGCAAGTTTACCAATACCTAAGTATTGTTTGATAAAATTGAATCCATTTCATCATTAATTGCCTCCTTCCAAAATGCAGAATCTCTGGAAGTTATAGCTTCTTTGTATGTTTTTGGATCATCTTCTATATTCAGTACAATAGGAATTTTGTTAGTAACTTCATCTCGAGTTCCTTCTATGAGTAATGCTATAGCTTGAGATGATATAAAATCTGGACCAAAAGATTTCTCTTTTATGATTCTTTGTGTCCTTCTTATTTCTGTTTGTTCATTTGTTACTTTCCTTTTATTGATAGCATAAGGTATAGTAGCATCTGATGGTGTTTGAATAATTTCGGGGTTTAATGACTTATTTGTATTTGAATCATCTTTGAATTTATTTTCAATAAACTCAACATCCCTTGATTCAACAATCATGTTTGAGGATAAATCTAGTAGTCTATATGCTTTAGAGTTTTCAACATATCCTACAAACAAACTTTTCAATGCTCTTGGACCTAGTTTAGTCCATTTTGGATTAGTCACCCTATAGAAGGCAATACACCCCCACACCTTTAGATATCGCAGATTGGGTTTTCGACCATTCCATAGTTCATAAGGAGAAACTTTAGTTTTCCTTGAAGTGATTCTATTGTGCAAATCACATGCAGACAACAATGCTTCTCCCCATAAATTAAGTGGTAATTTAGCATTTAATAACATAGAATTTACCATATCAACCAAAGTTTTGTTTTTCCTTTCAGCCAAACCATTTTGTTGTGGTGTGTATGGCGCAGTGTGCTGATGAATAATCCCATGTTCTTCACAGAAGTTAGAAAATTCAGTGGAGAAGTATTTACCTCCTCTGTCACTACGTAGGACCTTTATTTTCCTACTCTTTTGATTTTCAACTTCTGTTTTATAACGTTTGAAAATGTCAAAAACTTCATCTTTATTTCTTAGCAAATACACACATGTGTATTTAGAAAAATCATCAATAAAGGTAAAGAAATACCTTTTTCCGCCTCTGGTTAAAACACCATTTAATTCACATATATCAAAATGAATTAAATCCAAGAGTTCTGAATTTCTTTCAACTGTTGGGAATGGTTTCTTTGTAATCTTGGCTTGTATGCATATTTCGCATTTATCATAATTATCATTAGTAATAGAAATAAGACCATGTTTTGCCATATGCTTCAAAGATTTATAATTTAAATGTCCTAAACATGAATGCCATAATGGTAAAGAATTAACAGTATAAGCAGAACATTCCTTTATTTCATTAATAATGAGTTTGAACATCCCATTACATGCATAGCCTTTACCCACAAACATGCCATTTTTAGACAAAATCAAACTATCAGCGTCCAAGACTGATTTGACGCCACTCTTGCATAAAATTGATGCAGAAACCAAGTCCTTTTAAATATCAGGAATGTGAAGAACATTAGTGAGAGTTATCTTCTTGTTGGAAGTGAACTGAATCTCCACATTTCCTTTTCCCAGAACTTTTGCACCATTTCCATTTCCCATGAGCACTTATTGTTGGTCAACCACCTCTGCATAGGTTTTGAATAGACCTTTGTTGTTGCAAACATGTACCGTGGCACCGGAATCGAACCACCAATCCGAAGATTTTGTTTCAGCAGTAGGCATATGCAAATCAGTTATCTTGCCAATTTGCAGATCAGAAACCATAGCAATGGTTTCCTGCATTTCCTCGTTTCCAACCATGTTTGCATTTTCAGAGTTCCCCTTTTTCTGTTTTGGAGGAGCCCTGCATTCACGCTTAAAGTGCCCAAGCTTCCCGCAATTATAACATGCTTTCTTCTTTTTGTCTTTTGGTTTAGAGTCGCTTCCTTGCTTACTTTTCTTGTTTGGGTTGAAGTTCTGGTTTTGATTGCCTTTTCTTTTCTTTCCAGAAACCACGTTGTTCACATCATTAAAAGGGAAAACGCCATCACGAATTCTGTTTTCTTCCTCAATTCGTCTGTATTTTCCGATCTTCTCCAACGTTAGTTCCTCAGTCATATGCAAGAGCTTTTTGCGATAATTATTCCAACTTTATGGAAGTTTAGCAATTATCGCCCCAACTTGAATTGATTCAGGAATCTGCACCTTCAAGTCATTAAGTTTGCTAACCAGAACTTGTAAGTCATGCATTTGATCCATGACAAAAACATCATCTTTCATTTGGAATTCAAAATATTTTAAATTAAGAAACTTATCTATTCCAATCTTATCGGCCTTGTACTTTGCTTCCAGTGCATCCCAAATTTCTTTAGGCGATTTCAGTGGAGTGTAAAGATCGTATAAACAATCGGATAAGGTGTTAAGAATATGGCCTCTGCCCATCAGTCCATCCTCTTCGCGTTTCAGCCTCTTCTTCTTCAAATCTTCTGTATCTTTATCTGTCGACAGAGGAAGTGGTGGAAGGTTTTCATCTAGGACGTAAGAGACTTTCAGAGTAATAAGAAGGAACTTCATTTTATCATGCCAGCGCATGAAATTTGTTCCATCAAGTCTGTCCAATCTTACAAGTCTTGGATCATGATTTTGAATGCTGAATCTAACCCATTCTCCATTGCACTTATTATTTTAAGATTGTTGACAATTCACAGAAGCAGATTGGTATGGTTTTGAGGAACAAGATCGCTTTCCTTATTGTGTACAAACAAACATGTCCATTTGTTTAAATTCAAAAAATACGACTGTTGCCAACAACCAAGTCGCTTCCGTACGGTCACGCACGCGCCCCAAGTTCCAAAGTGCCAATCTTTTGACCGCAATAATTTTATAGGCCCAACCAACCCACATGCATACCCATCCAAGCCCTTTATTCAAGCCCAAGTCATTTAATTCACATTATCATATACAAGGCAATCATATATACCTTGGAATTGTCCAAATAACTTGGTGATGTGGGACTTGTTCCCTTAATTAACACTACAAGAAAACACTGATTTAGCGTGAAAAATTCAGAAGCGGAAATTTTCGTTGCTAATTTGCGACGGATTTCCGTGTGATTTACAAGAGATAGTTTTTTGTTTTTTCATCTTTTTTCCTTTTATTTATTACTGTCGCTTTCAGTCATCCCTCACTAAGCCGTTGCAAATTGCATCAAATTACCAACAGAAAAATTCTTCCGTTATTTTCTGTTGCAAATACAGGAAGAATGCCGACGAATATTTATCGAAGCTATTTTGCAACAGAATTCCAACAGATTTGCAAGAGATGTTTATATTGTTTTTCTAAGATATTATATTATTTTTCTAAGATATACTTTAGTGTTACATTTAATAATAATTAATTAATGATTAATGATTTTGTAATGACCCGCATTGGCAAGGGTATTATAATTAATTTATTTAATTATATAAATAGTGATATAGTGAATTAAATGGTCGTGGAATTAAATAATGGTGAATATTTAATTTAAAATAATAAATTAAATAATATATTTAATTCTGAAATAATCAGAATTGGTTGAAATGACGATATGGTGTGAACTGGATCATCTGTGATATTTAATTCAAATTAGAATTGAATTAGAATAACGAATATATTATATAAACGATAATTTGAACATACAATTATAATATAATTAAAATCGAGCTTGAAATGGCGTTGCAGTTCATAAATTGGCGATTCGAACTTCAACTGGATGTACAGGGTTCGTTTTAAATCGGATTTCTGTGAAACAAGAAAGGTTGGGAGCTGGTGGAGTATATATTTCGAGTGGAAGAGAAAAATCGGGATTTCATCGTGTAGATTTTATTTATGTCCAAATCAAATTTTAGAAAAGTCGCTGTGGAATTCCTTTATAATTTATAAAGGAATTATTTATATTTTAAAAGGGAATTTCAATATAAATCGAATATCGAGTTGACCCAGAAGTGAATATCAAGTTAGATATTCATATAGGAATATTCTAGAGCTGTATGGTATTCCATTGTGAATATATACGATAATATAAATTTATTTATATTTAATTTAATTATATTTAAATATATTTATATATTTAAATGGGTCATCCAGAGCTTTAAAAATAGCCACTTTTGCGAATGAAGTCGGAACTCGACGAAACTAATTTTGTTGGATCCGCAATGTCAAATTATTGTTAGATTCCAAGTTTCGTGATTTTTAGAGTCACTGTGTGGCCGTATGGATTTTTAGAGTGAAAAACAATCAGTATTTCGACTGTTAAAAATACGCTGAGTGAGCAAACGGAGTCGGAATTCAACGAAACCAGTTTCGTTGGACCGTAATGTCGAATTCTAGCTACATGTCCAGTTTGGTAATTTTTAGGTATGGTGTGTGTTCACACGAATTTTTAGAAGGCGAAATTAATATTTAAAACCAAAATATCTAAGTGTTGTGAACCAAAATGAGCCACCACTCATCCTTTTACAGCCACACACAAAAACTAGGATCACCATATATAAATTCTCCTGGCCGCCACATTTTCCATCTACTGTAAACAATTTTTATCTTTGCAAAATCGAAATCAATTCGAATAAAATTGGTAAAATCATTTCATGTATATGTAGTGAATCCTTGAATCATTCCCTTCCTTC
The DNA here is from genome assembly GCA_030737875.1 of Allium sativum. NCBI lineage: Eukaryota > Viridiplantae > Streptophyta > Magnoliopsida > Asparagales > Amaryllidaceae > Allium > Allium sativum. The sequence continues at coordinate 961,262,034 of CM060916.1, forward strand.
GTATGTATGATTTGTGGGGTTCGAAGTGTTCTTCGTTTGATGGGTTTTGGGTACAGTACCTTAGGGTTCGATCGCAAGGGAGATTAAGGCAACTAGAAGTGATCTGGAGTTGATATTTGAGTTTATAGTGTTGAGGAGGTGCATTTGTGTAAGTTTGGGGAGGAACCATGCCAGAAAGGGTCGCAACATCTATACAGGGTCGGGGAACAGCTCGCGTCGGATTTCCGTGGAAGGGTTCGAAGGATTTATTTTGGTATGCGGAGAGAAAGGAGATTAAGAGGAGATTTATTGTAGTTTTTGCTTGATTTTTAGTAGAAGGATGGAGGTGTTTAAATGGATTGTTCGCCATGGAAGGAGGATGGGTTCGTGCGTTATACTGGAGCATGAACGATGAGTGTGGGGAAGAAGCTTTTAAATGGGTCATGGGTCTTCAATTGGGTTTGGGTCGGAAATCAAAGGTTAAGCCCAATTTTATATAAAAGGGAATTTAATTTATTATAATTAAAAATAGTATAGCTTGTAAATGTTGTAACTTCGCCATACCATATCAGAATTCAACGAAACAAGATCCATCGGGATTGTATGGACGGGAGCAACACAATGAGACTGACCGAAAGTGGATTGGCGCTCGTTTGAATTTATGGTGAAATAAATTGTTTGATTCAAATCAAACAACAGTTTATCGTTCTTTAACGATGAACTGCCAGAGTGAGTAAATCTCACTAACTCTGAACAGTTTATAATTTCATGTTGTATTTTTAGAACTGTTAAAAAAATTGTCTGATTGATTGTGTGTTGACTGTTGATTGAACTGCTAGTTAGTTAGTTGAATTTCTATATTGATTCTATTTAACAGAATATATCATATGGAACTGAAAGTGATGTTATCTATATTGTTTAACATCTGTGATGCAGGGAAACAGGTTGGAGGAATCCAACTGGATTCCTCAAACATTTATTTTACTGTGATTCATATATTGTGATATATGATGTGATATATAATATGTTGTCGATTATATGTGTTTGAACGATATTGGTCATCGTGATTTGATGTGTTAAATACCATAACATACCGGAATGGTGAAAAGGGAATTTTCAAAATGAATATTGAAAATAGATTATTTATAAAATCAAAGGATTTTATAAAAGAGATAATATTTATAACAATCAAAGGAGATTTTATAAAAAGGAAATATTTAGAAAATAAATAGAGTTATAAAAAGGAAATTTCTTTATAACCGAATAGGATGTTATAAAAAGGAAAACGTTATAAAAAGGAAAACGTTACTAAAAAGGAAATCATTTGTAAAGTGAAGAACCGTTACTAAAAGTAAATCTTTATAAATGAATAGTTTATTCGAAAAGGAGTTAATCGAATTTAGTTATTCGAATATAGTTAAATCGAATATGGTATTTGAAGGGAGTCAATCAAATAAGGTATTCGAAAGTTAGTAAATCGAATATGTTATTCGAAAAGGGGTTAGCCGAGTCGAGTTAGCTAAATAAAGTTAATCGAATATTTGTTATTTGAATAAGAGTTAACCAGTTAGAATTAATCGAATAGAGTTAAAATAAAGGAGTTAATCGAATATAGTTTATTCGAAATGGAATTAGAGGAGTTAATCAAATATAGAATTAATCGAATAGAGTTAGATGAGTTATCGAATATAGTTATTCGACAGGAGTTAAGTGAATAGAGTAAATCAAATAGAGTAAATCAAATAGAGTAAATCGAATAGAGTTAAGTGAAAAGAGTCAATCGAATATAGTTACTCGAAAGGAAGGTTAAGTAAGGAAGTTAGTTAAAGAAATTTAAAGTGAACTTTGCCTATTTCAAGGTTAGAAATGTTGTTCAGTTAAGGTCTGCGAGGTAGTTCTACCCCAACTTGATTGGCTTCGTTTTAACTAAGGAATTATTAAGGTTCGGGAGCAAAGGATGGTTAAGTGAATTTAGTAATTAAAGGAAATGGTTTGAGTTGGCATAGCGATGTTTATCTAAACATCTGTTTAACCCAAACGTAGGAGTTTTGGAAATGTTTTCCAAATAAGAACCAGAAATGTTTTCTGATATAGAAAACAAGAAATGGAAATGTTTTCCAATGGTAATAACATATATTTTCTAAATTTAGAAAATAAGAAATGTTGAATATAGGGAAACAGGAGATGAAAAATGAACTAAGGAGATGAATGTTAAATGATGGTTGATTCGATAGAATTTCCACCTGGAAATAATATCGTTGTTTGCACACCTGTTTTTCTTTGATGGTTAAATCACAGACTATCGAAGTTTTGACTATTTTAACGTTGTTAATATGAAGAGACCGGTTGGATTATTATCCAAAGAACCACTATGTATTGGCATAAGCGTTGCGAATCATATATGCCAAAGATAATTGAAGACGGAGTAAAGTGCAAGGGCTATTGTATAAGTCTTAGATAACAATGTCTAAGATGGATGTATTGAATAGTGCCTTCGGTTCATCCTGTTCCTGGGAGACTTGTATGGATGAATGTCTGACAGAGTATTTCCAGAAAGGTCACGTACATTGATTTCTCCAACCGTACCAAGAGTGAAAGCGGAGAAGGAAACTTCTTTTAGCTAACACATAATGTATGGTTGAGGACGTCAATCGGTGATTTGATGGATTTGACGATGTGGCATTCAAAGTGAATCTGGTGTGATGATAAAGCGTAGCTTCTAGCCTCACATCCGGTAAATGACAGAAATGAGGCAGGCAGCATGGCTAAGTCGGTCCTTCCGAAGTAGGGTGTATAATCACCTGATCTAGAGTTTCATTTACTTATAAAAATTTATTGTTGATGTTGTCCCATTCGGGAAACGGTTGCTGATCCCAACCGTTGCTGATATACATTCGATACACTCAAGCGAAATGAGTCATCGGTCATGCGTGGCCGGGTTGCAAGATGTTCTTGTTGAACCCAGTGTATTCCTTTCTAAAGGTACACTAGCGAAAGGTGGTTCCATACCTTGTCATAGTTGGAAATCCATTACCCAATACGTGCTTGCGGTTTTGATTGTATAATATGTATGTAGAACGTGAGATAAAAGCGTTTCTACTAGATGATTATTATATTGTGACTGATAGACATTATTATAATATCAAAAGGTTTTGATATAAAGATGTTTTGGATTCTCATAAGGGAAAAACCCGTTCCGTTATACGGCGTGGTCTTATGAGATATCGTTTACTTGTTCAAACTGTTTTACTCATACCAGTCCCATGACTGACCCGGAGTTTATTTTGTTTTGTTTTCCCTAAACTCTTGGGTGCCCAATTTTGTACGGGCAGTCAAGTAGTCGGGATTTACAGATACTTGAAGAGCTGGAGCAGGAGGCTTCAGGATCATATAGTTATAGTTTATTTCTGCTGTGTTGTAAGTGCTGTACTTTGATAATGATGTATATTCAAGTACAAATGTATATTTCAAGTTATGTTATATATATTAAATGTTATTCGTTCCGCTGTGAGGTTCGTGTTACTCTGATGTAGTGTTCTTCTTCTTCTTATATTCTAAGTTTCTACCTTATCTTTCCTCACCCTCTAATTTCTTTCATTAATGACCGGTATTTTCGATACTTGGATGTTCGATATGTGTTGTATATCGGATAACCAAGATCGCCAAATTCCCGGGTCACTACAGATTAATTATTAATATGTTCAATAATTAATAATTAATTTGTACTAATTAATGATTTATAAATAATAATTTATGTTCTATAATAAATTACTTATAATCATTGCTTATTTCGAGTTAGAAAAATAATCTTTGCTCATAACCAATGTAATTAATAAATTCTTAATTATGTCCTCTGGTTTCATCACAAATTAACTATAAGTAATTATATAATAATTAAGATTAATTTTATTTCAGTAGCTATAATAAATGTAATTCTAACTACCCTGTGGGTACACCTAACAATTTTCCACTAAGTAAAAAATTTCCAGTTTCCCTCCATTCTTTTCGCCTGACCGCTCTTTTTATTCTAAAACAAAAACATAGCCGCAGATTTACTAAATAAAAACCCTATATCTTCGTTTCTACCCAAAAAATTAAATTGCAACTTAGGAAATCAAATCACGCCAAAGGGTGAGGAAAACCTAAACCCTAACTCAATCCGCTTGCCTCTGGCCTCTTCCCTCAACTGCTCGTCGCTCATGCAAGCCGCTTATCTTCGTCATTTGTCGCTCACCACTAGCTGTCGTTGTTCATTGCTCGCTGCTCATTTCGTATTTCTTAACTACTGTAAGTTTGTTACAAATCGTTTTGGATTATTACTATAAGTTTGTTACATTAGGATTTACAGTTTGGGTACTATTGGGCTAATTTGGGTACATCCTAGTTATATTACATTGGATTTAATCAATGGATGCCAGTAACGCTGCAAGATATGACATGCTGTTTCTTTGTTTACCTACATCCTATATTGCATATGCATATTGCTTGCTTGCAAAAATTTAACCTTCCGCTCCTCAGATAATTGTGATGAATGGAAAGAAACTTACTGATATTGCAAAAATAGTCAACTAGCTCTTTAATGTCAAGTCTTGTGCTCTTGTTGAAGGACAATGAACCCAGTGCGAAGAAAAGGAGTAGGAGCAGCGACACACAAGAAACGCGTAGATTTTATAAAAATTACTACAAAAAATATATTCAAGAGAAATCATAGATTTTATAAAAATTACTACAAAAAATATATTCAAGAGATGCAAAATGCACATGACAAGCCAGATCGGTATGTCAATTCAGTGATATCTATAACGGTTAATTCTGTCATTCTTTTCATAATTAAGTTAAACATCTTTTTTGTTTATTTACACAACCAGTGCTCGACTTACCAAGGCATACCAAACTGCAGCTGTATTCTTTGAGGTTCTGAAAGCTGTCAACTTGAACTAGTCACTTGAAGTTGATAATGAGGTTAGATCTTGTTGCATATGTGATTGTCATGTGCCAAACCCTTTCTTTGTAGTGCGAATTTCTATTTAAGTTTAGATTCATATTTTTAAATATCTATGCATGCACGCACGCGTGCACACATACACACATACATATATTTATGTTCGCGCGTGCGCACACACACACACATACATATATTTACTATATTATGACTCAATACAGGAGACCCAGTGGGAAAAAGGAAGAATGAAAACATCACGACTTCGTGATCCAGTATATTTAAAAAGTACGTATATGCACGTGTAGTTTATAACTCAGACGGTCGTTTTTATCTTAATTTTTGTAGAAATTGGAAACACACAACAAGGTTGAGGATAAAACTAAAATATTGGTGCCATATAATATTCTTCACCTTGATCCGGATAGCGCGAACCTGCCGATAATGCTTCATCCAGAGGTTTTATGATCTTTTCTTCTCTGTTAATTTTGTAATCTATATTTATTTCTTGTGATATTAAGGAAAGATCTGGAACCCTGCTTATGAGTTTCCATGTCATGGTTGAGTCTGGGAGGAGTAGCCAGGAAACTGCATTCTTGAAAGAGATTCGAAAAGGGTTATGGCCATGCCTCAAACCTACAACTGGTTGAGTGATCCATTCTGTCTCTTGGTCTTGGTTCTGTCATAAAATGACAAAACTTTCTATAGATTTACCGATGAAGATAACCTAATTAAGATTCAGGTTTAGTATCTCATTTTGTGGAATATAATGCATATGTTCAGGTGGAATAGTGGATGACTGGAACATATTATCATTAAATAGAATCCAATACTATGAAATGATTTAAGTCATTTTAATTGAAAGCTACTGTTTAAATGTAGACATCAAAGGATATGTTACCCAGAAGTAGTTTGGTATCAACATATGTCTAACTTGATTACAAATTGGCTTGTATGGATAGATTCAAGCTGCTGTTAGTGCTCTTCATAATACCAGGGGATTACTTTGGCCCAAGGACTATGTGTCTAAAGCAGATGAAGATCTTCTAGATTGGCTAAAAGAAATGTTTGGTTTTCAGGTTCGTCATTTGGGTTGTTTATAATTCAGAATATTTATTTGAGCATAAAGGTTTTCATGCTTACAATTTTGCTTCTGTCAATAATGTTTCTTCTGATTTGTCAGAAAGATAATGTGTCCAATCAGAGAGAACATCTGATTTTATTATTAGCAAATGTACACATATGGAAATTTCCAATGCCTGATTAACAACCAAAGAATTATTTTTTCTACTATATGAAGTCCTTTTCAATTTCTTTCTCTCCTTTCTGATAAGTCTTCCCATTGGATATTATCTTAAGTTGGATGACAGCGCAGTGGATGATGTAATGGAGAAGTTGTTTAAGAATTACAAAATCTGGTGTGAATATTTGGGTCGTAGGAGCAGCCTTTGGTAAGGACATTATATCATGATTTACATTACCAATATTTTTTTTAATCTGTTAATCCCTGGGGAGTACGTTTCTATCCCTATGCAAAAACATATATAAAAATAAACTCAAGAGAACCCTTTCCTATATCTCCGCCTCTTTAACGTTTGCACTTCTTCTGCAAACAACAAGTTTAATTATATATTTGTAGCTTCCACTTTTACAAATACCTTACTAATGTTGAAACATCTCTTTGTTTCTTCTACATGCCATTTCTGCAAAATTTACACCTATCTTAACATTCCTTTTTTTCTAACCAGGACTTAGTTTATCATGGATCAAAACACGTGGTGATAAAAAAGGGGAAACAAACTAGATGAACATGTGATTTTATATTGTTGACAGTTGATAATTCTGATGTCATATGGTTATACATGTGAGTACAGAAGAAACACCTTATGCATTTTATGCAGTCGAGGTAGATGGATAAAACATAGCGAAATATTAGTACGAGTCTCTCAAGGCAACATTAGTATAGAGGTGTCAATGGATCCGACCAAATCAAACTTCGTTTATTTTTACTCTACAGTTCTGAATATTGACAGCTGAATCAAACCAAAAATTACATATCCAAAAACATAAGGTATGATATTTGTTTGATTAAACGAAAGGTTTCATGCTGGCATTGAACCGTATTATAATGGCAACCAAGAAACAAAAACAAAAACCAAAAAGAGTCTGTTAACATTCTTATTATTATTTTGAAGAAAATGGGATTTTTAGGCATAAGGACAAAGTCAAACAAAAATTTATCCATAAGGACGGTCAATAAAAAAATTATCATCAAGGACAATTTTACACTAGGTAGTGGAATTCAGGGACCCACTAGCATTTTATAGTTTACTCTAAACTTTGTCCTTTTAGCTAATATTTTTGCCTTTTGTCCTTTTGACATAATTTTCTGTTCTTTTTGTCCTTCACACTATTTTCCTGTTTAAAATATAACTCTAAGTAGTTAATTTTAAAGCTCACATCCCAATCAGAGAAATAATTTATAAGTTTATTAGAGTTATAAATTGTACACAGTTGTAAAATATTAATACCTAAAAGTATAAAAGAAATTTAGGTTTTAACTATATGAAACAATAAAGGGCTATATATGTGGCCATGTAATGCCATTTGTTTGTGAACACATGTCAGCCTGCAACTGTTATCACCCAAACTTTGTTGGCTTAGTTGAAAGATGCGTTCATAACTACTAAGCGGTTTTAAAGGCGAATCAGCGAACCGGACCAAAATTAGTATATGGGTGAAGTTTGAAACATGTGTTGTGTATATCTACTAATTTAATGCTTTTCTTTTCATCCTTAAAGTGACATATAAGAATGTATATATTTGTGAAATATATCTCCAAAATGTCTGTTAGTTGATTATCTTGCTTTTTGAAGATTTTGTCCAAGAGGCATGAAAATGAGTATAACAATGGGTATGTATTGATCTATTTGAATTATCTCAATAAAAATTTTAATATGTAATTTAATATGTCTTTTCCTAGATCACCACTTTGCATTATTCCATGATTTTCTAATTACCAAGAAAGGCTCGATCACTATGAGTGCCTGGTTCACCACTTTGCAGCGACAAACTACTACAGACATTGTCTGAATCCATAACCAACTTCGGTTCGAAACTAACAAACAAAACTAACAAGGTATGACCAACATGAAAATAGATTACCCACTTTGGTTTAAAACTAACATTTAGTTTGGCTTATAACTGATGTAATGTAATCTTGTGAACTCATTATAGGATGAGTGGGTGGTATGTAGGGTGTTCATGAAGAGTCCAGGAGCGAAAAAGTACACCATCCAGCCGCAAGCAATGAACCAGTACACAATCGACATGTCGAACGTAGCACTGATGCTGAACAGGTTGAATTGATTTAGAAAGGTATGGAATTTTGAGTGCTTGTTTCAGTTATGAGATGATTGGTCTGAGGGCTAGTAGATGATGATGTTTCTGTTGTTAACTACTTTGTGATGGCAAAAAAGAAAGTGAACTTGAGATGTTGACCATAGCATGATTGAGAGGAGCTTAGTTTAGAGCATTGGTTTTTTAACGGTTGAGAGTACAATTGTATATATATTGCATTGATTGTAAATGACATGTATTATATTGTACTATTTTGTGTTACATAGTAATAAATTTGTGTATTGTATTCATAACTACATTCTTTATTTTTATTTTTAGTTGGGTTATGTTATTTATTTTATTATTGATAGTTGAACGATAGTATTCGGTAAAGCTATAAGAAGAAAACATGAAAAAATGTTTAGTGGTAGAATAGAAAGGGAATAACGACGGATTACCTACAGAAAACGTTTGATTTAAAAAATACTATCGCTAATCCCTTGCTAATTAGCAAGGCCTTACCGACGTTTTTGTATAAATAATAAATTATTATAAATTAATTATCTATCGGTAAATAGTCGGTATATAAATAAAATTAAATTAATAAATAAAATTTTATTTTTATAATATAATTAGTAAAATGACGGAAAACTGTCGGAAAACTCATGCTAAATTCCGTTGCAAAATCTGATACAGATACCGTCATGGTTTTTACCGACCATACCATTATGCAGGAAATCCGTCGCTAAGGCCTGTTTAGCGACGGATTAGAAGCGGATTTTGCCGCTGCTATATGATGTTTTTCTTGTAGTGTAAAACAATCTTACTCAACAATGTATATAAACTGGCTTCGGTTAGGTTAGTGTAGGTCAGCAGTTGGAGTTCATTGCATGTTTTGTTTTTTGGTTTGACTACAGCATGATATGGAAACTGTTCTTTGGTTCTTTTGCTTTCTCTCTCTGTTTGTTCATTGCGACTATTCGTTTATCTGCATCTGTGTATGGGTAGCTCAACTTCTTATGTGGTAGTTGTTAATGTGTTATAGACAGAAACCTGGTACGAGTAAATATATGGAAAAAAAATGAACATCTGTTAACATATTATTACCAATTAATTACCTAAATATGCCAGTGGAAAACTGATACGGCACTAGTGGGCTGTGTTTGCGCCTTTGCGGTCTGTTTCACTACCTCCAGTTTATATTTAGCTTAACGAAACATTTAGAGTTTAAGAGTAAAACATTTATTATCTTTATGAAGTAAATTTCGTTTAATTAATCAGTGAACTATAAAAGCATACGTTAATAGTTAGTGCAATTCATTCGATACCAAAAGCATCCAACTATAATTGTGTGTCAACAATAATTTATGTTTTGAGTTAGTTATTAGTTTGTAAAAAAATTTGATAGTTAAACGCTAATTTTATTAATCAACGAAATATTTACAGTTTTATGCTCTCAAACATATAAGCATATGCAAGGCTTACAAAATGAATAATCTCAAAACATTACTAATGTCACTGTAGCAAATTACATGATCCACAAATCAAAAGTCTACTGTGGTAAAAGCAAATAACAAATAACAGTAACTTGCTGCATAGCTCATTGATGCTTGATGTACCCGATTAGCCGACCTCAAAACATCTTCCAATTTACAGAGTGTCCCACGATAAGTTTGCTAGCCTCAGGTCTACATGCTGATAAACAGCATAACATGAAATCTGAAAAAATGAAGCCTCATGCAACCATAAGAGATCCCAAAAACCATAATATCACTTAACATCAATGAATTGTCACGTCAACTACATCAATTGAAAGAAGTGCAGCCTTATCACATCATGTAAGAGAAGGGTCATACAACGGATTTTTCCTCGTATGCCTTCTGGTAGATTTCAGCTTACTACTGAGAGACATCACATTCTCTGGACCATAATCATTACCTTCATCAAGATCATCATCAGCCCAAAATTTTCCTTTCAGTTTATTGTTCTTGAAATTAAATGATAGAAGGGAGGTAGTGGGCACTGCATTTGAAAACATGGCTTTGTTAACAATGGGAAATGTCAAACCTACGCCTGTTACATTAGGAGGAGGTAGTTGAAAGTTTGAAGGAGGTTTCAAGTTTCCATATGGGGATGATTTTGAGGGTGTAGAAGCTAAAGGTGTTGATTTTGTGGCAATAGGAGAGGATTTAGAAGAGACTGGATTCATTACAGTGGTATGCATCAGACCACATGATGAAGAAGTATTGCGCATGCCTGAATTCTTTTTGGGGATTTGTGAACATTAACAAAATTTTCATCAAAGAGATTACCTAGCAGATCCTCCTCCTCTTCAACTTGATTTATTTGCTCTGTATTTTGAGCTGCAGCCTCCTGAATAGTATTGATTAGTGCTACAAAGCCAGTAGCAGCTTCAATATTACCTCCTATATTATTATCAACCTGTAGATTATTAACGTGCACATTAGTGTTAGTATTAACCTCATTATTAACCACCTTAGTATTATCATTTCCATCATTCTCATTTACTAAAGCATCAAAAGGATTTGCATTAACATTAGTCACGTCAGCGTCAACATTAATATTAGCCTTATCATTAGCAACCCCTTCCTTCTCCAATACTTTTTAGCTTTTGTATTAACTGATGTCCAATTACTTTTATTAGTATTTGTTGTGAACCTCCTATTATTCTGTATAGTTTGATCATACGGATTATCATAAAAATTATTTCCAAGATCCTCAACATGGTCTCCATCCACATTTGCCTTTGCATTAAATTCACATTTATTAGTTGTATGGCCAAAAACCTTACAAGTGGTACAAATATTGGGTCTCCAATAATAGGATAACCTAACTGATGGGAAATCTTTATCTAAACCATCAACCACTATTCTATCTGGCAGTTCAAACTTAGAAGAGATCTCAATTAAAGCCTTTGCGTATCTAAATTTCCGCAACTTTTCAGTTCTATTATCAAAACATATCAATCTCCCCACATGACAAGCAAGCCAGTTTATACCCAATAACGTCCAAAGAATAGTCGGGATTCAATAAAAATGGATCGATATAGGAACTTTTTTAATCTGCGCTTGTGTATTTCCTATAGATGGATCTCATCTAGTTATAATAAACATTCGACCTCTTATAAAAATAGGATCAGATTTCAGGATTCTTTCACGATCTGATTCATTTGTAAACTTGAAATACAAATGAACTCCATCTGATTTAATACTAACTTCACCATCTAATTTCCAAATTCGGTTTAAGAAATTTACCACTGAAGGATACGATGCCGTGTCATCCAGGAAAAAGCCAACCAAGAAATTGCTTCAATAGTTTATACCTTCTTCCCTAACCGTTTCTGGAATCTTCTTCGGAATATCATCCCTAGGGATGTCGAAGTGTTGTAGTTGAAATACTCTAGGATTTCGAGGGAGAGAACCAAAGAGGAAAGCATAGTCCAATTTTGTGAAGGTAGGATACGAGGCCTTTGAGAGGATTGATTGGCATTCGCCAAATTTACATTGGAACAGCTAGCCAGAGGAGGGGAAACATTAGAAGGAGTGGATCTAAAGGAAGAATTTCTTGGATCTAGAGATCCTTGATTTTTATTACATCTTGGATCTGGGAGGCTCGATCCGTGATTTGCGTCGGATCTTGGATCTAGGAGGTTCGATCCTTAATTTGCATCAGATCTTGAATCTAGGGGGCTCGATCCTTGATTTGCATCGGATTCTGGAATGTTCGATCCTTGATTTTCTTTGGAGGGTTGGCTGATGAGGGATTCACCACGGCAGGGGGTGGATCTGGGGGTACATGTGGAGAATTACGAGAGGGAAGAGGAGGAAAAACCATGTCGAAGGCAAAAGAAGATGAAGGAGAATGTTTCGTGGCCGCCATTATCAATAAGGAGTTTTTCGAAAATACCATCAAATTTCTTCAAAAAATGAGTGCATTTACAGAGATAAAATGAGTGCGTTTAGAGATAAAATATTGCATTTAGAGATAAAATGAGTGCGTGAAGTTGTTTCAAAATATTTTTTACATACTGTTCAAAAATGGGTTTTACCTTTGAATTATAAAACATAGTTATGCCTAACAACAATATTGTTTTAAATTGGGCGCTGTATTTTTTAAAGCCAAAGCTGCCACAGAGAGAGGCATTTGAAAGGGCTCAAAGAATTATCTGAGAAGGCACGCAAGTGAGTTGTTTGGTGATAGGGGAATGTATTCTTGTGTAAAAAATTTGAAAAGAGTAGTTTGAAGATTGTATTGGACCACTTGTGTCGAAAGATTAAAGCATGCATGCCTTGTACATCAAACAGGGAATACATGCGTTGGAAGATTAAAACAACATAAATACGAAGAGCTGCTTGCATTGACTTTGATGGCTGATGATTGTATTTTTATGTTGGAAGCGGCTACTTAGAAACAAAAGTTTAACATAATTTGAAGGATATAAAATTAATCATTGAATCAATTTGCCCTTATATGAGAAGTCAAATCATGAGACATGCTATTAGTTAAGATTTTATGTTAAATTTTGATGTTTAAATGGATTTTAGTTTTTGTTTTATCAAAAGAAAATTAAAAATGGTAGGATTGCCTGGTTTATTTGTATTTTTTGTTGTTTTTAATTTATTCAAGCATTTTTGGACAAATACTATTAGTTGCTACTTCGCAAATCAACGCGGAAGTTACAAAATAAATAACATATGCATCTACAAAGATACAAATATTTAAATCTCTCCATGTCTTATTTATCCATTATTTTTTTATTTTGCAGCATAAATGTCTAAATCTCTCTGTGTTTTTGCATTTATTCTTGTTTGTCATGTTTTTCTTTTTCTTCTTCATCCAGCTTCTTTTTTATGCTTGAAATTCGGCAAGATGATACTGAACTTTTCAGCAGAATTCGGCCGGAATTTTGTCAAGTTTAGGTCTGGAAGTCGGAAAAGGACCACCGAAAATGATAAAACTCTAAAAACGGTGGGAGTGTACCGAATTTTTATTTTTGACTGTGACGCCTCTTAACCAAAAAGGAAGTGCCAATAACAATACTCTTTTTGTTTTTAACGAGTTTTCTCCTTCATTTCATCCTTTTCCCTATTCAATCATATTCAAATTTTGAAGCCTTCGCCTTAATCGAGTTTTCTTCTCTGTATTTTCTCTTTTATCAGTTTTTCTCTCTTTTGGCATGTCAATGTCTTCCATTTTGTCTCTCTCTTTTGCACTTTATTCAGTTTTTTCTACTATTTTTTGTGGTTATACCTTTGGTATGGCTAATTTGGTATTTTGGGTAGGAGTAGTAATAAGTACGATTTCATAGAATAACGATTGATGTTTTGTTGCTATTGTGCAATATAGATTTCAAATTAAACTGTTTTGCCTTCTGTAGCATCAACTTTTTTTATTCGATTCATGCATACAAATTTAAATAATTTGAGTACTTTTTTGGTTTTATATGTTAAGTTTTTGCTTTCTGAAGCGACAGTGCTAGCCCTTGCATTTTCATACGATGCGTAACATGACATTGCATTACATCAACTTTACAAATCACTACTTCAAAAAAAATAAGGTCTAAAAGGTCGTTGATACGGTGGTTAGGGTAGATCTTAAACTTCTGATATTTTACTAGACACGAGTGCGCATTTCCACAGTGGCACATGTAACAACCCGAAAATCTGGGCCAGTTTATTTTTTTTTTTGGCAATTTTAATGAATTTTGCATATTTAAAATAGATTATTTTAAATAAAAACGACGGAAAATTTATTTTGAATAGAAATCGAGCGTATATATTATATACGTCGTCGTTAGAATATAAATAATTATATATAATTATAAAAAGAATTGAAAATGGCGCGGTAGTTCGATAATTCGATTTCAAACTTCAATTGAATGTACCGGGTGCAAAACAATCCGGATTCTAGTGAAACCAAAAACATTAGGATCTAATTGATGATATATTTCCAACGAATCCGAAAAATCAAGATTTCATAGCGGGAATTAAAAGATATGTCCAGTTGAAAATTCTGAATAGTCGCTATGGAATTCAGGCCCTTAAAAATGGACATTTTGCAAAAGACCTCGGATTTCGACGAAACCACTTTTGTTGGATCCGTGATGTCAAATTATTGCTAGATTCCAAATTTCATAATTTTTCGAATCAATATGTTAGCGTGGCAAAGGAAAACGCGGTTGACCAGTTTCAGTTGATTTTAATCGACTGGAAAATGGCCATTTTTCCAACGGTCTCAGAATTCGACGAAACTAGTTTTGTTAGGACCGTATCGTCAATACGAAGTTAGAAAATATTTTTCTGGAATTTTTAGAGTCAGTATGTGGCCCCGGTAATTTAAAATGTGCGTTTAAATTGAATATATAAAGATTTATATTTTAAATTCAACGGAAAACCTATCGTAACAGCCGAATTGGGTTACGAAACATATCCCATTGTGTTCGGAATGAGGGTAAAGCGCTAGGGACGACAGTCGTTGGGTCTCGATTGGGGTTCGAACGAAATGTCAACTATATGGAAAATAAATTAAATAATTAAATTAAATAAATATTATAAAACCCCCTTATCCCAGCGAAACCTAACCCTATTTCGTTGTCGCCGCCTTCATTCAAAATAACGGCCAGACTTCTCAAGGAAAGATCCTCAAATCGCTCCCAATTCGGGTTGAATTAAATCAAGAAATCAATACAAAAATAGAAGAGAAAATCAAGCTCTTTAATTTGATAAGGGTATCATCAGTTCTCACGAGCTAGGGCGCTCGCAATACTGCCTCAAACAGGCTTTCGACAAAGGCGATTTGGGAGGGGTTCTGGCCACCGAGCTGGCCATCGCTGCGGGCGGAGGGAGTTTTGGCCATGGCCGACCTCGGGGTGTTGGTCGATCACCCTCAGACGCGACGAGGTGGTGCAAATTCCTAAACCTAGGTTGCGAGCTCGACAGTTTTACACTCCAGACAATGAGAAGAGACGACAGCCTTAATTTGTAATTAGGGAAAAGGTATATAATTAGTTTAATTAAATTTTATTTAAGAAGGAATTGTTCTTTTTATATAACAGTGAAGTTAAATCTGATTTAAAAAAAAAATAATTAGCGTTATTTAAAATAAAATATATATTGCCTTGTTTTAGAAATGGATATATACTTCCTTATTTATAAAAATATATGATTTTCTTTTACTAGTAACTTTGTTTTGATCTTTGGTTTTAAAAAATATATATATCAAATGTTTTAGAAAATATACAATACTTTCATTTGAAAATAAACAATACATTTTTTTTAAGTATAAAATAGTAATATAAATATATGATTTTTATATACTAGAGGATATAAAAATTCGATTTTTCTATATTGAATAACGAAGTAAAAATTTGATTTTTCTATATTGAATAACGAAGTAAAAATTCGATTTTTCTATATTGAATAATGAAATAAAAATTCGATTTTTATATATTGAATAACGAAGTAAAAATTCGATTTTTATATATTGAATAGCAAAGTAAAAATTCGATTTTTATATATTGAATAGCAAAGTAAAAATTCGATTTTTATATATTGAATAGCAAAGTAAAAATTCGATTTTTATATATTGAATAGCAAAGTAAAAATTCGATTTTTATATATTGAATAGCATAGTAAAAATTCGATTTTTACATATGTAGTGGCTACGGGCAACGAAGAGGACGAAAAGGCGAGAACGACGAAGATCTCTACAATAGGAATGTCGTGAAGTTGGGATAGCTTTCGGTGAGAATTTCTCACTCTTCAATTTCTTTTCTAGTTATATATATATACTAGGATGCAGACGGTGCTTAGTAGCACCCGACACAATCGTCCACAGACCATGGACTTGTTTGTTTGGTTGTGTAGTTGGTTAGATTATTTGGTTTGAATTAAATTGTTTGGTGAATTGAATGGATTTGATTGATGTGTGAATGGCGTGGGCCTTCACTAGACCGGGGATAAGGCTAGGCCTCGTCCCGTTTCTAGTATCGTGCCGTTATGCCGTCGAAATTTTCTAAAATAAGTTAGAAAAATAAAGAAATCATTTTATTTAATAAATGAACTGAATAGAATATTTTCATAGGTTGAATAAAATGTTTTATCGTTAAAAATATAATTTTTAACGTGAAAGTGAATAAATAAATATTTATAAACAAATCGGCCGATTTGTTTATATACACTGATTTGACTGATATTGATTGGGTCGATAAATTTTACACATCACCCAACTGCACAACTAAAATCTGTGTTTGATTGTTTGAAACCCCACACGGGTGTTGGGATGAAATTTGAAGTTCACTCATCCTGATTGATTAAATATGTCGATCGATTGATTGACAGGCTGTTATAAGCGTTAGATATCTATATTTGATGCTTATACAGTGTAATAAGCGTTAGATATCTATATTTGATGTGTATACAGTGTAGTGCACTTTGGTTGATGGTTGATTATTTTTCAATGCTATTATATACGTGTGATGTATGAAAATCCATATAATTAACATTATATGGTGATTGATTGGGCCTCCTTCCAATTTAGAAAATAAAGAATAATATAAAATAAAGGTTCATGTGTTGACAGTACTCATCCGTTGAGATTAGTCATGTGTTGAACGAAATATTTTAATAATAAAATTTACATCTTTATCAATATAAAATAAAGGTTCATGTGTTGACAGTACTCATCCGTTGAGATTAGTCATATGTTGAATGAAATATTTTAATAATAGAAATATTTGAAATAGAAATATTTGAATAGGAAATATTTGAAAAAGAAATATTTGAAATAGAATATTTGAAAATAGAAATATATGAAGCCGTGTTGATTAGATTGACGTCATTTTGACGTGAACGATATTTATATCGATTTTATTCAATTTAAAATGAATATTGAAAAGTGATTTCGAAATCGAATATTTTGAAATGAAATTTGAATTAAATTGAATAGAAAACGAATTCGAATTGAATATATAACGAATTTGATTTCAATTGAATATATAACGAATTTGATTTCAATTGAATATATAACGAATTCGAATTGAATTGAATTGAAAAGAAAATGAATTCGAATCGAATTAAAATCGATTTGAATTAAAATCAAATAGAAATGAAAGTAAAAAGGATTTATAATAGAAAATTCAATTTCGATTTGAATTTGAAATAAAGGTTAAAATTGTTTTTGAAACGAATTCAAAACTATTTATAAAATTCGTTTTATATAGAAATCGACGAAATATATATTATATATATATATAATATAATGGCCTGAATAGAACGCGCCGCGCCGCGGCAGTTCGCGAATTTCGACCATTAACTTCGAACGGATATTACGGGAGATCCGACCGTCGGATTCTCCTAAAACTGGAACCGTTGGGTTCGTATCGAAAAGAGCTTTCTAACGAATATTAGAAATTTGAAATCTAACGGTTGGATTTGGAGATACGTCCAAATCAAATTTGGGAAAGGTCGCTGTAAGTGCAGTTCGATGGCCGTTGATGGAAATCGACTGTACGGGCCTTGATAAAATTATTAAAAATATCAATAATTAGTGTAAAATCATAAGAAATGATTTGGGAAAAATTGGGATGAAAACTCCATATTTGAAAAGATAAAAATAGATTTTTATCAAAATGAACTAGTTTTGAACTGAAATTAAAACCCATTTATTTTTAAATAAATAAATTGTATTTGAAATGGGTTTAAATAGAATTGATTCATGGGTTTATCGTGAACTGTGTTTTAAATAACACTAGTTCTTTAACCCGATGATAAATAGAATGTGATTTGGGTTTATCGTGAACTGTGTTTTTAAATGACACTAGTTCTTTAACCCAGTAAAAAGAGTTTTAATGGATCTTCAATTAAATTGAAATGTGAATTTATAATTTAAATTATCAAATTTGGAAAATGAGCGAGAATGGAGTATCGCCAGTTTTGCTCCAAAGCGATAGTTAAATCTTTAATTAGATTTGAACGTGAAATGGTAATTAATTTTACCGATAACACCATGGTATTAGATATGGAGTATTACCAGTTTTGCTTCAGGGGATGAATAAGTTGGGATTGGGAAATAAAATAAATAATTACTTCGGTGTGGTTCGCTAATCTCGACTAGTTTGGAAAACCATAATTTGGTTTGAAATGACATCCAAAGGAAGATTAAAGGATAAATTTTAAAGAATTTATCTTGGATAAAATCAATGGGAACCTTTCCCTAAGAATTGAAATTTAGAAACTAGTTGTAGGTTAGCTAAGAAGAATGGTTTCCTGGGTATTGGTTTGATGTTGGTTTCGGCCTTCGGGGTTAATATTTGGGAAATTGTTCTCTTGTTGATTTACGGTTAGTAGCTACTGAATTGGAATGAGGCGTATGTTGTGTTTGTGTAACATTCGTTTTTAATATACGCGGGTTGTTCGGAAAGGCCGGGTTTATACCCATTCTGAATAACCGATTCGACGATATGTCGAAGATGAAGACGGTGGTCGAAAACCGGAAGTCTTCACATCGTTTGGGTGATTACTGATGATCTTGATTGGGCTGTACACCCAAGATGAGAGAATCAGTTGGTGGTCGTCCAGACATACTTGGAGATGGATGGATATGCGAGGAAAGTGCCTCCGGTTTCGTTCAGACCTAGAACGGACTTGTAAATGGATGGTGTGTCCGACATTGTATTCCTTTATATTGTATTCGTTAATGTCTGCTAAATATATATCTGTTTGGCGGTGGGGAATTTATTCTCTTGCTTAACGCTCTTCTCTGAGACATACGAGCTCAGAGGTTATATATTGGCAGAAATCAGTGGTACAATATGGATTGATAGTGTGGCATGCTGAGATGCAGTGATCCAGACTTTTGTTGAAAAGCAAAGTTTGGTGGATGATGATCAAAGCGCAGCTTTAATATAGCATGGCTTTGTGTATAGCGTTGATTCGCGAGCCTCACACCTCGGTGTGAACCAAAAACGGGGAGGACCTCCGGGAAATGGACATATGCTGGTTTCTAGTTAGAAGTGGTGTCAGTGCTTAAACTGGCTGGCATTACTTATGTGGATGTTGCTTATCATTACTTATTGCCCATTGGGGCATCTCGGCTAACGGTGGTTGCAGAGGCTTACGGGTCCCAGATCACTATGAGGTTCCATAGAACCGGCTAGCATATCGTTTACGGCATTACTAACCATCGACGGGTGGCCGACCCCGATGTTCCGGGTGCAGTCGCGGCTGCAACCTGAGGCTCAGGCTAGAGAGTCTCGAATTAAGCACAGGATATTCCCTTTGCCTTGGTTCACATGATGGAAATCCAATTTCCAATACGTGTATTACGGTTTTAATTGTAGAACTAGTATGGCGACATGATATATGGTACCCATGCCGTCTATGATTGATATTTATGATTGAAATTGTTTTGACACCATACACTTATAGTAGTATCAAATGATTTGTTTTAAACGTATCAAGCATTCTTGGCTATTATAAGGGAAAACCCTATCCTCCGGCTGCGTTGCATTGTATGATGGGACCTGTGTCTTATAATAGCTTCATTTTTCTTTATTTAGCATTGCGCTGTTTGTTTTATGCACTGGTATCCTTGGGAGGAAACCCGTTCCGTGTTATACGGCGTGGTCGCTTGATTTACCTAACTTTAAAATATAGATTTACAACTGTTTTAGTTCTCACACCTGTCACATGACTGACCTGGAGTTTATTGTTTTGACCTAAACTCTGGGTGCCCCTATTTTCGACACGGGCAGCTAGTAGTTTTGGTTTTGCAGATTTATATTCACAGGATCCTGGTTTACAGCTGGAACGATATCCGGAAAGCTTTGTATCCGTATATCTCCTTCAGTTGTGTATTGTATTATTTTCCGCTGCGATGTATTTAAATGTAATTTAAATCTCTGATATTTCTGTGTAATATTCATTTATACTCTGTATATTCTTGTAATCTGATGCATTGTTGTAATATATTATGAAATGTTCTTTCGTCTGCGTTCTGTTGTGGTTTGTTCTCGAACTATCCGCGCTTTCCTTTACGGGGAAGTTACGGGTTTTCACAGCACACTATGGTGGCTTCATCACACTTGTCAACTTGAGATAACTTCGGTGGATTCGATCATTTTGAATCTAAGCTATTAGGTGACTTCAATTTCATTCAAATGATAACATTTTATATTCCTAGTGTCTTTTTACTAACATTGTGATAATTTAAGAATATATTATGACATTACATGATGTCAAGTTCACACAAATCAATACTTAATATCGGTTTTCCTTAGTTTGTGATGAATCAAGTCATTTTAAACTAAACTACCAAGTGGCATCAATTTTATCAGATATATAATATGATTTGTAATCCTAATGCAAGATGTTATAAAATTCAATGTTATTTCATTAAATGATGCCATGTAGTATAAACTTTATATAAATTACTATTTTACATGTTAGCTAACGCTAAATTTTCTTGATGGATTTAATTATTTAGACCTAAACTATTAAGTGACGTCGGTTTCATTAAAAATTTAAGAAGATGTGTAATTTTTTTATTTTATAAAACAGTATGACAAAGTTATAATTATTTCATAATACCATGGCATATGATCATCTTTTCACAAATAGTTACTTTACTTAGCACTCTTCTTTATTTCTAAATTAGATTAAGCCATTTTAGACAAGTTACTCTATGGAGTCGGTTTCATCCAAAATATAAGATGGTCTATAATCATAATGCACACCTAATTACCATCGTGATGAAATTCAACATTGTTTCATAATATAACAGTGCCTAGTGCCAGCAACACATATTAATTTTGGATAATCCAAATTTTTTTATGGATTAATTCGTTAAACCAGAAACACATATTAATTTTGGATAATCCAAATTTTTTTATGGATTAATTCATTAAAAACAAAAGCTACTCGTACAACTAGATTTATAATGCTAATGCTTTTTACCATCCAATTTGATAACATTCAACATTATTCTATAATAGAATTTCAACTTATCAACTTTACACAAGTTAGTGCTTTACATATTACTCATTGATAATCCTAAAAAGATTATATGGATAAAATTCTCTTAAACACATACTTCCATGTGTGTCAGTTTCACTCAAAATAATACATGATTTGTAATTCCAATGCGTTTTTACCAATTAATTTAGTAAAGTTCAACATTGTTTTACAAAATGATTTGCATATTATCGACTTAACAAAAATTATTACTATAAATATCCTTCTTTATGTGAAATATCTTTCGTTGTTCTTCATGCTCCTATTTTTTCTTAAATGTCATGTTTTAAGGGTTAAGGTATTTTTTTTTAGTAAAAAAGTGCTAATTATTTTAAATCATAATAGATACAAGCTGTATCCTAACCTTGTTTTTTCAATTAACTCTTTTAATTTTGGTTAACTCTTATTTCTTTTGTTCATTTTCTCTTCGTACTATTTTTTTTCCTTTGAATTTCAGTCCTCGCTTCTGTAATGTTACTTAATGACGTCAACTTTAAACTTGCGCTCGGCCTTGACACTATAGGTGGTGATGCCAAATTTTGATTGGAGATGATGAAGATTGAGATGCAATTTTTTTTCTGGTAATGGCCCTTTTTGAGATTTAAAACCACAAAGGGCGTTCAATTTGATAGCCAGCTTATGATGTGGCAGTGAATAGTGAAACAGAGGATTGAAAAGTTGGAACTATTTCCATTTTGGGTAACTATAGTTTGGGCTGCGCTTTTTTCCTTGTGCTAGTTTCTACGTTCTGGGTTTTGAAAATTTTGTTTATGATTATAAAACAAAATTTCCCTTATAATAATATACCATTATTTTTATTTTTATTTAAGTTTATATACGTATACATATATATTAATTTTATTTAACAAGTTAATATTATGAAAACAATAATTAATATTTAAAAAATTAGTATTATTTAATAATCAACTTAAATTAATTAATAATATTATATCATATATTATTTATTGTACTTATTAAATATTTCAAAGCAAATACTTTTTTTAAGGAAATGTTGTCATTACGCAGTTTTACCACTATGTAAGTGAGGTCTAAGGGTGGTATCCCCTCTAGTTGGGGATGTGAGGGAAACATTCCATCAGAGAAACGTACAAGTTTTTTTTTTTTTTTTTTTTTTTTTTTGAATAAAAGGGTACTTAAATACATATAAATGGAGTTACAAAAAGGAACAAGTCGGCCCAAAAATAACAAACTAGCGAACAACAAACACTTTACAGAGAAAAACAAAAGGCCAACCCGGACCAAAACTGATGCAACACTACATACACTACAAAGACCACCAAACTAAAAACAAGAGATTACCAGGTGTAAACCTCATAGACCCAAAAAGCGACCAACAAAGAAGACCATATCAGATCGAACACCAAGCCTCCCAAACCAGCAGAAGCTACACCACACCAAATCAACTACATCAAACAACAATACAAGCTAACCTACTAGCACCACCATATAACATAACCATTCCAAAACTCTAGGGAAAGCCCAAGAAAAAAAAATCCCATAAAGATAGTAGGAAGAGATGCTACTAGCAACAAATCTTCCCTTAACATACACACGACCAACCCGTAAAATAAGTAAGAACACCATTACCTGATGCCCAAAGCTCCATCATCAAAATTGAGATATATCGCCACATGAACAGACATAGAAAATTTACTTCTTAGAAATACCACTATTCTGCACAACTCCTAAAGAACCACCTTCTTCCTTACTCTTCTTCGTTTTTGACCTAGTCTAGAATTGAGAAACCAATTTTGTCCATTCTGGATTAGTAACTACTAGAGGTTCATCACTAATTATTTTCTTTACACTTTTAAACTCATCTAACACCATTTCTTGCATCCCTTCATTATTACATCTTAGACTGATCAGCTTTAAAAAGATGATCTACTTTTGTTTGAGAAGTTGCATCATCAAAACTGTCTAAACTTGCAACATTTTTTTGTCTCAAAATCCTCATTATTACCTGAACCAGAATATGAATTCTTATTAACAATATTAGCCACTTACTGCATGACAAGATTCCCACCAAAGTCTTTTTCAACAGTCAAATTCTTATCTTGCTGAAATCATCAGGCTTCCCTATTTCTTTACGTAGTACATTAATTTCTTCACCTGATTCAACGTTAATATCTTTATAAACTCTTACTATCTTCAAATCAATACTCCTTTCGTCAACTACTTTTGCAGACCTATTAATTCCATTGATAAACATATCTCCATATAACATTTTTGAATTAACCTTTTGTTGTTGACTCAAGTTGATATACATTGGAGAACTGATTTTACTGCTTAACATTTCACTTTCTACGGTAGAATTTCTACCTTTAATTTGTTCTACCCCATTCTCATCAATATCCATTCCACAGGTTTTACTATCATTTCAGGCACCCACACTCTGACAGATTTACAAAACTTTGCAACATGTCCAAAGACTTTACAGTATGAGCATGTCGAAGGTTTCCACTCATATAAAATTTTCTACTAAAATATATTTCCATCTTGACATAAAATTGGCACAGACTTGGGAAATTTAAAATCAAAACCAACTTCCACCAAAATTCTCGCATAAGCAGTACGAAACACCCACGATAACATTATCTATTCTTATCGGATGACCTAATAAAGATGTTATCCTACTTATGGCTTCCACTGACCAGAAATCTCTCAAGGTTTGGTAATGTTATCCAAATAGGAATGGAATTCAGAGAATCACGCATTAATTTCATACATGGCTGTTACTTCTTCATAAAAATCAATCTTTTACTATAGAAGTAAGGTCCTTCCGCTAAGATTTTTTTACAATCCTTAGACAAGTCACATTTAATGATGTCAACCCATTGTCTCTTGAAAACAGCTGATAATTGTCTTTCAAACACCAGTTTCTATCTATATAATTTTTCAGATAATTGTAATAGTGCTTACTACCATAAACTTAAAAAACAACTGAATTGATCCACTTATCTCTCACTTTATTGACCAACTAATCTCTAATCACAACAACTCTCATATTATCTTTGACACCAGGCTCAAAGTACTGAAGTTGAAATGAATTTAGATGCGATTTTTTTCTCTTTGACAGCCTCCATCCACGATTTTGATTGAATAGCATAATCTTTGTTGGAATTTTCTTTAGTATTCAAAACTAGGTCTCCAAAAACTCTAGTTTTAAATCTAGATTTGGAGTTCGAGAATTTCTGTGAGAAGAGATATTAGCACGTCTTGCATGTTGAAAGGATGAGGATGAATCAGGGAGAAAATCCAATCTATGATCGGAATCAAGTTTGCGAAGTGATTTTGAGTGAGAATTAGGTATCGGAGATGCAGAAATCGCTATTCCTCTCTCCGAGGCCATTTTTTTATTTTCTAGTTCGTGTAATGTATATAAATGTACAAGTTATCAATGTCAATTTTTTATTTTATGCAACGACCCTAGCATTAGTATTTTTTTATAGAAATATGTTAATTAATTTTATTTCACTGATACTTTTACATATTATATGGTAATTTTCTAGAGTTTTATTATAAACTGCATTATTCGTTATTTAAGGAATAACAATTGGCATCTGATGCATCAAATGCTCATGATCCAACGAATCATTTCCATAGTGAATCGTTGGAGCGTGGAAAGAGACCCACATGTCTCATTCCCATTTACAACACATCAGATCCATCTTACATGCCAATGGGACGGTTTTTCTTTATACACATTCTCTGTGCGGTTAAAGTGCTTAGCAGATCCAATGCGGCAGTTGTCTAAAAAGTCATAGTAATAGGGATAAAGCGAGGAAATAGCGGGATATAGAGGATGACTCTAAAATAGCACATATAACTCGTTCATAAAGTTTTTATGAATGTAAAAATGATAATTAAAAGAAAAACTAGCACTCAGTTTAACTATAATTAGTACATTCTTAATTTTAAACAAAAACATGTGCAAATATCTATAAATAAATGTAAATCACTATTTAACTTAATTAAAATTTATAGAGTATAGAGTATTTTTGTTTCTAAAGGTATATATTAAAAAAATCAATCAAAAACCTTAAGTTCATTATTTTTATAATACATAGATGTCATTTTTTAGGTCGTTTCTTTAATCAAAGATATAGCGGGAATAGCCTAATATAGCGGAAATAACTCGATATATCGGGAATAGTGGAATATAGCGGAGCTTAAAGCGGAGAGGCTATATCAAAAGCTATTTAGGAAAAGTGTAGCGGTGGTAATCCGCTACGGGATATAGCGGGGTTATAGTGGGGTAATAACGGGGTATTAACTGTACATCACACTCTAAATTAAAATTTTACATTTTAAAATAAAATATAAAAGGGTTATGAACAAATCTAAAATTTCTTTAATTTTGAATTCAAAAATATAATAATTGAACAAAATTAAAATCATTTACAATTGAGTTTGTAAAGGTTATAATCAAACAAAACTAAAATTATTCAAGTTTGAAATAACAAAAGTTATAAATAAGTAAATAAATTCGAAGTTGTTTGGAATTTAAAATTATGAAAGTTATAAATGAATAAATTCAAAATAATTTGAAATTGTATTACAATTATAAATGGTATGATTGTATTCTCTTTAGGTTGGTAAGAAAAATTTATGACTTTATTGAGCACCCTCAAAGGTTACAAATTTTCCTATTGGTAATTGTGAAATAGTGGGTCATGAGTATCTAATGTACTTTCTACTATGTTGAGCACCCTAAGGTCATAAAAATGCGTTGTTGTCAAAAATGACACCAACAGCCATTAAGTAATATAAGAAAGTAAAATTATAGTAAGTAAACAAAAAACGAGAAAGAAAGGCATTATGTTGGATTTATATTCGTTTAGCGTGATCCAACATAAGTCCACTTTAAGGTTCCCTTGATTATATTATTGTTTTTACAAGTATATTTCTTACAGATCAGCATAAATCCATCAGATGATAAGAAAATGTTAGAAAATATGAAAAAAAAATAAGCCTTTGTCATCCTATTTATAGCTATAGAAAACCTGAACACTTTCCTTTGTGATCTCCATTTCGTTTTCCATGCCTATGTCGATTCTCTCGAGGAAATTAGAAGGTGCATAATTAACCATTACGTATAGGTACTGACCAAGGGTATAGATCGATATCGATCCATAAGTTTGTTACAAAAACCATCTTAAGTTCTTGAGGAGATCGATCATCGGTGCATACGAGGAATGGATTGTAGGTAGCATGGTTTCATAGTGAGAAAAGATTGAAGCAAGTTAGGTGGAAAATATAGGGATTGGTACAAAAGCTGAATACAAAACATCTTTAAAAAGTCAGGAGTTAAAAATCATAGGTATCGATCTATAGAGTTGGATTCGTACCAATCTACTAGTTTCGTGATTTTTAACTCCTGAATTTTTTAAGATGTTTTATATTCAGTTTGTGTTTTTTATTTTACTTGAATTTTTGTGCTTCGCAATCATCTCTCTGATCTTGTTCCATTTATAAGTTTGAAGTTTAGTTAGCTAGGTTCAGTTAGATATTGCTTGGTTAAAATGTTAGATACCACTTATCCCTAAGCATATGCTTTGCAAATGGAAAGTGTGCTTTGTGCAATAGAAATGTTAAAGTCGATGGAACCTTAGAAATTGACTTTTATGATCAATCTTTGGAACTCATATTCTGATTCAAATCAAATACCAAAACTTAAACAAGAATTAAGTAATCTTAAATTCAATCTCATTTGCTGTAAATTTGCATCCTTATATTCCACATTCCATTCCAGACAGCAACGTTCTTTCAGCTCGTCTCATAACTTGTGTCTGGACTTCTTTTTGCTTCATGTCCTACTCCTATGTAATGGTTCTTTTGAGTTGATGTCTTGTTAAAATGGATGAACTTGGCGTTTTCTACCAGAATTCAACAGTTCAATTGTCCATTAGTGTAGCGACCCGAACTTCCCCATCTCCGAAGAGAAGAGAAAGAACGAATTACCGTGAGGACAAGACAAATCAGAACGCAAACAGAAGAACATTTCATTACTTATTACAACAATTCCATCAGAATACAAGAATACACATAGTATGAATAAATATTATACAACAAAGAATATCAGAGTTTACAATAAATTACATTGCAGCGGAAAAACAATATAAAACACAACTGAAAGTAATGCGCGGATACAGAGCTTTTCGAGCATCGTTCTAGCTGTAAATCAGGATTTTGTGAATATAAATCTGCAAAACCAAAACTACTAACTGCCCGTGTCAAAAATAGGGGCACCCAGAGTTTAGGTTAAAATAATAAACTCCAGGTCAGTCATGCGACTGGTGTGAGAACTAAAACAGTTATTTAAAACTTTACTTTAAAAGAGAGTAATTCCAGGGACCACGCCGTATAACACGGAACGGGTTTCCTCCCAATAATACCAATGCATAGAATAAACAACGCAATGCTTTTTGGAAAAATGAAGCTAATATAAGACCCAGGTCCCATCACACAATGCAACGCAAGTCGGAGGACAGGGTTTTCCCTTATAATAGCCAAACATGCTTGGTACGTTTAAAACAAATCATTTTGATACTATTATAGTATAAAGTGTCAAAACAACTTCAATCATAAATATCAATCATAGACGGCATAGTATCCCATGCTACTATGTCACCATACTAGGCTCTACAAATAAAACCGAAACATCACGTATTGGAAATTGGATTTCCGTCATGAGTCGAGGCAAGGGGCAAGCTCCTCTCTGTTCGAGACACTCTAGCAAATGTCTCAGGACTACACACTCTAGGCAGCCACTTGGATCGGTTGGGCCGGTCCTCTCTTACGTTTGAGGATTGGCAATTCTTGAA
Organism: Allium sativum; assembly: GCA_030737875.1. Classification (NCBI taxonomy): domain Eukaryota; kingdom Viridiplantae; phylum Streptophyta; class Magnoliopsida; order Asparagales; family Amaryllidaceae; genus Allium; species Allium sativum. The sequence continues at coordinate 961,290,170 of CM060916.1, forward strand.
CACACGTTTCCCGGTCCTATCAGACCTAATATCGAGGTGCCTCATTCCAACAACCACAAAGGTGAAAAGTATATAAATGTCAGCCAGTTTAAGCACTAACACCACCCATAGCTAGAAAGAAACATCGTGTTCTCCCAATGGTCTGTATCCCTTTTTGACTCATACTGAGATGTGAGGCTCGCGAATTCACGTTATACACAAAGCTGCGCCACAAAGGCCGTGCTTTGATCATCAACCACAAGACTTTGCTTTTCAACAAAAGCCTTGATCAGTTGCCACTTAGGCATGCCACACTGGCAATTCATGCCATGCGACTGATGTCCATCAATATACAACCTTTGAGCTCGTACGTCTCAGAGAAGGGCGTTAAGCAAGAGAATAAATTCTCCGCCGCCAAACAGATGTATATTTAATAGAGATCAATCAACACAGAATAAAATCCAATGTCAGACACACAGTCCATTTACAAGTTCGTTCTGGGTCTGAACGAAACCGGAGACACTTTCCTCGCATGTCCATCGATCTCCAAGTACGTCTGGACGACCACCAACTGATTCCCTCATCTTGGGTGTACAGCCCAATCAAGATCATCAGTAATCACCCAAACGATGTGAAGACTTCCGGTCTTCAACCACCGTCTTCATCTCCGACTTATCGTCGAATCGGTTATTCAGAATGGGTATAAACCCGGCCTTTCTGAATAACTCGCGTATATAGTAAACAAATGTTACACAAACACAACATACGCCTCATTCCAATTCAGCAGCCACTAACCGTAAATCAGTAAGAGAACAATTTCTCAAATATTAACCCCGAAGGCCGAAACCAACATCAGATCAATACCCAGGAAACCATTCTTCTTAGCTAAACTACAGCTAGTTTCTAAATTTCATATTCTTAGGGAAAGGTTCCCATTAATTTTATCAAAGATAAATTCTTTTAAATTTATTCTTTAATCTTCCTTTGGATATCATTTTAAACCATATTATGGTTTTCCAAACTAGTCGGGATTAGCGAACCACACCGAAGTAATTATTTATTTTATTTCCCAGTCCCAACCTATTCATCCCATGAAGCATAACTGGTAATACTCCATATCTAACACCACGGTGTTATCGGTAAAATTAATTACCATTTCACGTTCAAATCTAATTAAAGATTTAACTATCGTTTTGGAGCAAAACTGGGGATACTCCGTTCTCGCTCACTTTCAAAATTTGATAATTTTCATTATCAATTCACATTTCAATCTAATTACAGATCCATTAAAACTCTCTTTTACTGGGTTAAAGAACTAATGTCATTTTAAACACAGTTCATGATAAACCCAAATCACATTCTATTTATTATCGGGTTAAAGAAAAAGTGTTATTTAAAACACCCTTCACGATAAACCCACAAATCAATTCTATTTAAAACCCATTTCAAATCCAATTTATTTATTTAAAAATAAATGGGTTTTAATTTTAGTTCAAAACTAGTTCATTTCGATAAAAATCTATTTTTATCTTTACAAATATGGAGTTTTTCATCCCATTTTTTCTCAAATCATTTCTTATGATTTTACATAAATTATTACTATTTTTAATAATTTTATCAAGGCCCGTACAGTCGATTTCCATCAATGGCCATCGAACTGCACTTACAACGACCTTTTCCAAATTTGATTTGGACGTATCTCCAAATCCAACCGTTAGATTTCAAATTTCTAACATTCGTTAGAAATCTCTTTTCGATACGAACCCAACGGTTCCGGTTTTACGAGAATCCGACGGTCGGATCTCCCGTAATGTCCGTTCGAAGTCAATGGTCGAAATTTACGAACTGCCGCGGCACGGCGCGTTCTATTCAGGCCATTATATATATATAAATAATATATATATATATATATATATATTATATATTTCGTCGATTTCCCTTTTAAAACGAATTTTATAAATCGTTTCAAATTTGTTTCAAAAACAATTTCAACCTTCATTTCAAATTCAAATCAAAATTGAATTTTCCCTTATAAATTCTTTTTATATTCATTTCTATTTGATTTCAATTCAAATCGATTTCAATTCTATTCCAGTTCATTTTCAATTGAATTCAATTCAATTCAAATTCATTTTCTATTCAATTCAATTAAAATTCATTTTCTATTCAATTCAAATCAAATTCGTTTTCGATTCAATTCAAATTCGTTTTCTATTCAATTCAATTCAAATTCGTTTTCTATATATTCGATTTTTATCTCTTTTCAATATTCATTATAAAAACGAATATAATCGATATAAATATCGTTCGTGTCAAAATAGCGCATCTCTAATCAACACGGCTTTATATTTTACAATAACTTCGTTATTCTATTCAAAAAATGAGTCTATATTTCTTTCAATACATGACTAATCTCAACAAATGAGTACTTTCAACACGCGACTATTTTGTTATTTAATATATTTTATAAAAATTATAGTATCTATCGTTTGATTTCAAATCAGACTCCAACCGTAAATTAGTAAGAGAACGATTCTCTAAATATTAACCCCGAAGGCCGAAACCAACATCAGATCAATATCCAGGAGACCACTCATCTTATCTATGTTCCGGTTAGTTCCTAATTTTATATATGATAAAGATGTAAATTTTATTGTTAAAATATTTCGTTCAACACATGACTAATCTAAACGGATGAGTACTGTCAACACATGAACCTTTATTTTATAATATCCTTTATTTTCTAAATTGGAATGAGGCCCAATCAATTACCATATAATGTTAATTATATGGATTCCATACAACACATGTATATAAATAGCAACGATAAATAATCAACAATCATCCAAAGTGCACTACTCTGTATAAGCATCAAATATAGATATCTAACGCTTATAACAGCCTGTCAATCAATCGATCGACATACAACTAATTACTGGGATTAGTGTATGCCATATTTTATCCCAATACCCGTGTGGGGTTTCAAATCAACAAACACGGATTTTTATTTGTGCAGTTGGGCGATGTGTAAAATTTATCGTCCCAATCAATATCAGTCAAATCAGTGTATATAAACAAATCGTCCGATTTGTTTATAAATATTTATTTTATATACACGTTAAAAATTATATTTTTAACTATAAAATATTTTTCATTATAAAATATTTTATTTCATTATACATCACACAATCAAATTTCACAACATAGCAACCAAACAAACAAGTCATCCTTGGTCTGTGGACGACGGGTGTCGGGTGCTACTAAACACCGTCTGCATCCTAGTATATAATTTTAACTAGAAAAAGGAATTTAAAGTGAGAAGTTCTCACATTGGGGTTCCACTCCATCATTTTTATTTCTGAATTTCTGAACATCTGGATTTGTTCGCAATTCCATTGCAGTTCTTTTCACGCTGTTTACAATAAAAATTATATTTTAACCTCTCTATATTATAAAAATTATATTTTTATACCTCTCTATATTATAAAAATTATATTTTTATACATCATGATATGAAATAAAAATCATATCCTTTTGCATAGAAATCTATTTTTTCATGAATTAAAAACTTTAGCTTTCTAAACAAAATCATCTCCTTTACATAATAAAAATCAAACCTTTTACATTTCAAAACTCTAATCTTTATATTTCAAAAACCATTTCTTTTATATAAATAAAGAACAGATTTTAACAATGTTATATTAAAAGTAAAAATTCTACTTTTACTTCATTTAAAATCATTTACTGCTATAAAACAAAATTTATAAATCCATTAGGCAAGAAGAAGAAAAGAGGAAAGGAAGAAGGCTCACTGATGTATTTTTGTTCGTTGGGGACAGGGCTTCTCGCTGCGCACAGGGGAGGGGGAGGGTTTTCGGTCAAAGGATGGAATCGGTGCGAGGTGGGGTCAATGGAGGAAGTGGCAGTCAGGCAGGGGGGCGCAGGCGTGCTCCGGCGGCGCGGCCATCGCTGGTGGTGGGTGTAGGGCTTCAGGCGGTGGAGCTTTCGAGGGTTTGGGGGGGGGGATGCATCGCGTTCCTGAAAAGAAAGGGGGAAGGAAGAGAACGGAGGCGGTGGAGGAGGAGAGAGGGAAGGCGGAAGAAGGCGCGGTGGTTGGGGGAGGAACGTCGGCCGCGGTTTAGTGTTCAGGGGAGGAGCGGCGGGATTTTCTTTTGATTTGGGGAGAAGGGTTGGAATGAGAACTGAACCGGGGGGGGGCTTATGTAAAAGATTTTTATATTATATATATATATATATTTATTTTAATTTATTCTCATATAGGTTGACTTTCTATCCGAATCTCAATCGAGACCCAACGACTGTCGCCCCCAGCTAATAACCCCCATTCCAAACACAATGGGATATGTTTCGTAACCTAATTCGATCGGTTTTCGTCAAAATCAAAATGTAACTCTATATATTGAATTTGAACGCGCATTTCAATTTACCGGGGCCACATACTAACTCGAAAAATTCCAGAAAAATATTTTCTGGCTTCTTATTGACGATATGGTCCTAACAAAACTTGTTTCGTCAAATTCCGAGACCGTTTGAAAAATGACCTTTTTCCAGTCGATTAAAATCAACTAAAACGGGTCAAACACGTTTTCCTTTGCCACGCTCACATATTGATTCAAAAAATTACGAATTTTGAAACCTAGCAATTATTTGACATCGCGGATCCAATAAAAGTGGTTTCATCGAATTTCGATGTCGTTTGCAAAATTTCCATTTTTAAGCGCCAGAATTCCATAGTGACTATTCTGAATTTTCATTTGGGCATATCTTTTGATTCCCGCTATGAAATTTCAATTTTTCAGATTCGTTGGAAAGATATTCACAAATAGATTCAAATATTTTTGGTTTCACTAAAATCCGGTTTATTTTGAACCCTATACATTCATTTGAAATTTGAAATCGAATTATCGAACTACCGCGCCAGTTTCAATTCCTTTTATATTTAAAATAAAATATTTATATTCTAACGACGATCTATATAATTATATACATTCGAATTCTATTCAAAATAAATTTCTCGTCGTTTTTATTTAAAATAATCAAAAGTCGCTAAAATTGCCAAAATAAAAATTTTAAATTGGCTTAGATTTCCGGGTTATTACAATCTCCCCCACTTAAAACTTTTCGTCCCCGAAAAGGAACGAAGCCGAAAGTTGTTTAACAAATCAACACAACTTTCATTATTTTCACTACGGCTTAAGTTCTCTGTAACACCCCGTGTATTCTAGAACATTGAAATTCACAAATTAAAGTATAACTAGTTTCAAATCAAAGAATTAAGGGAAACGGGGTACGCCATTGCGTTCGTCTCGGAAAAATACGCGAAATAGAGTCCGAGTTTTCGAAAAACGGAGCCCGTATGACCAAATTATGGCCCGATGAAGTTTCAGAAAATTCAAATTTCGAAAACAGATTTGAATTTCAGCCCAATCAGAGTAGGCGGGAAAAGTTCTCGCCCAACCCACCAGGTCGACCTGGGGGTCGACCCTAAGGCCAACCTGCCTGGCCAGGTCGACCTGGGAGTCGACCAGGGGGTCGACCTGCCCCAGGCCAGGTCGACTCTAGAGTCGACCTGGGGGTCGACTGGGGAGTCGACCTGGCCCCTGAGCCAGGTCGAACCCAGCCCCCCCTGGCTGGCCTGGTCTGTGCTTGGCCGAATTCCTGAGCCTTGCCTTGTCACTAGGGCTAGGTGTCAGCTCGTGATTGGTCTCTCCTTCAAACGAACGGCTATTATTAAACCAAGCTCCATCGACGGTCCTAATCAATTCACAAACTCTATAAAAAGGACCTAAGACTCCACCTAATTCACACAAACAAAAATGAAGATGAGACCGTCATGCTGCTGAGGAAGGACTAGAAATAGCCGTCAAAATTGAGAGACGATTAGGAGACAATTCAAAAGCTTAAAGCAACGACAACTAAATCAAAACAACGCCTACAACAAAGGATAGCATCTCCAAATTCAGAATTCAGATTCCTGAATTGAAGATTCGTCATACGTTGTAAGTAGAGTGCTATTCCGATGTGAATAAATAATTGTGTTTTGATTTGTGTAAAATGAGAAATAGAATTGTATTTGATTTGTGGTGATAATAATTCATTTTTGTATGTTGCTTTGATTCTAAACGATTTGGGATGTTGTGGTATAACGATTGGAGATTTGCAAGTATGTGATTTATGTTGAAAACTACATGTTTGTGGTAGTTTATTTGAGATTCATGCAAGTATATGATTCACTATTAGGCCAACATAATATATATTATAATCACTTTTAGTGTAGTTGGATCCATTTGGGTATTATGACTTATGTGAATTTATGTTGGAATTGGCATCATGATTCAAGTGTAAAAACATACTTTTGTATTAGAGACAAAAGTAAGCATCTTTGTGAACTTGTGTTGACTCTATGAACATGACTAAACTATGTTTGGTGTTATGCCTAATTGAAAAACATGTTTTAGGCCTATGTTGTTATCAAAATCATATGATAATATATGTGACACATAGCTACGTTAGATTTACATTCCAATTGCAAGTTTGCATGAATAGATTAAAAACCATGATTTCATGTTTAGGTATGTTTATGCCATGATTATATGAATAGATCAAAAACCATGATTTCATGTTTAGGTATATTTATGCCATGATTATATGAATAGATCAAAAACCATGATTTCATGTTTAGGTATGTTTATGCCATGATTATATGCTATTACAATGCAAGATCACAAGTGCCAAATTTATGTTAATTAGTTCGCTATGTTGCAAGTTCATGCGTTCACACTCCCCTTTTTATGTTACTTAGAATATATAAACACTATGTTCTAAGCCTCCCCTTTTTCATGTGAATAAGTTGGGTTTAAATGTTAAACCCAATATATGTTATATTGTAGTGAACGTATAAAACGGGGGTAATGACGTTTGGGTTAAAATATAGAACATATGTGTTGGCATGTTTGACGCATGCCAACGACCTTGAATAAAAATTAAGTGGTGTAAATTAATTTTACCCAATAAAGATGAATTTGAATAATGGGCCGCAAATATTTACATATAAAAAGAAAAGAGACAAAATATGTAAATTTAGAAAATACGATGTGTTTAACCCGAGGTTGGATTGAGTTGTGATGTAAACCTTCCCGGAACCGCCCGGCTGTCCAGTAGTCACAACAATACCTATCCAATGTGGGTGGTTAAACACGGAGCCCAATAAGGACCCGAGGTTAGACTGAGTTGTGGCGTAAGACTGCCCGGACCCAACCGACAACAGGCAGCTACAACAATATCTGTCTAATGTGAGAGGTTGAGGCTTTAATAAGACAACTAAGGTTGAGTCAGGATTGGTAGGATTAAGTAAATTGAATTAATACTTAATCAAAAGTGGAACATGCCAAACTATACAGACTGATTGGGGGTTAGGTTTACAAAACTCTTAACCAACTTAGCATGTTGGCTAGAAATAGAAAACCTAGTAGCGGGGGACCCTTTTCAGCAGTAACCCTACAAGGTGTATCAGGATACCCTGAACTAGGCAGGGTGGGGCACGATTACTGGGCTGACTGTAAGAGGTCAAATCGACGGCGGTGGTGCAGCAGTGTAGGTTCTAACGGGGTGCGGGCGTGCACACACTCCGGCGCAGAAATATAAGGCATTGGGCACCAGTAGTATACCTGTGCATTCTAGAATTGTGTCGGGCCGCCACCATGGGACTTGATACACCCCGTGGTGGGACCAGCATAGGTAACTACAACATCGGGGCCGTAAGACACATGTAACTATGCGAGTAGGAGCCGATCATTAGTAACGGATCACTTCACCCTGATTATGGGGTGCCTGTTGGGAACTAGTTTATATGGATGCAGAAATTAATATGGGGTACGATAAGTATACTCGACTCTAGACAACTTAACTTAGTTTATGGTGCTTTCCCATTTCCAGTTTATACTTATCATGCCCATTTCTTTATTCGTAGACTGAATAGTCCTAGACTTACTCAGGCTTTATGTCTGACTCTACTTTTCTTTCGTTTCCCCCCCCAGGTCCACAGGGAGGGAATACCGCAGCTTGACCAGTTTTCACATCCAGCTTGAAGAGAAAGAATGTATTGCTTGGATCTCTTTCGTTTTGGACTATGGCTTTGGATTGCAACTATGGGGACTTATGCAGTTTACTTTTGTTTTTATGCTTCTTTAAGTTATGAAATCAAGACAGTTATGAAAATGTAATGGTTTTTGGAAGTATTGTAAGACAAATTATGGCATGGTTTGTGTAACACGTATTTTAATGAAATAAAAGTTGTTGTTGTTTTCCGCGGTTCAAAAATATGTGTTTTTATATCTGTCTTGTGTATCTGTGACTTATACTTATAAACCTCCACCAAAATTAGGGCATTCCTTTTGAGAGTGACCCTAACGGAGGTGGGGTGTTTCACTTGGTATCAGAGAATAGGTTTACCAGATAAGATAAAAAGTTTTAAAATTTTATTTTCAAAAGAATATTTAAAGAAGCATTTTTAAAGAAAAAATGTTATTTTATTTTAAAAAGGCAAAGTCCCCCAAAGCCATAGGTACTATCTTTTATCCTTCGTTTTGAATCTATCCTTTTTGTTTCAGCATGTCCGAAGAACTTAACTTGCCAGAGGGTGTACCAATACATGGTTGGTTTAGACGATTCTTAGAAGCAAGGGCCAATCAGCCAGGTCCCACTGTTCCTCCTCCCCCAGCTGCAGGAAATCTTCCAGCTGCAGCAGCACCTCTTCCTCTACCTCCTCCGCGGGGAAATACTTTTGCTAAGATATGTAAAGATTTTAAAGCTATGGGAGGATAGGACTTTCATGGAACCTAGTCCTTCGTGGCAGCCAGGAATTGGCTGAAGGAAACCGAGGACTTATTCATCATCTTTGAGGTAGAAGATAGGCAGAAGGTACAACTGGCAGTATGGCTACTTAAAGGCGAGGCTTCCTACTGGTGGGAAGTCACCAATGCAGAAATACTAGTGGAAACATGGGAGGACTTTAGGGCAAGGTTTGAGGCTAAATTTCTCTTAGAAGCTGAAAGGAGTCTTCGGTTGGAAAAATTCTTATTTCTTAAGCAAGGGAATATGACAGTAAAAGAGTATGTTAATCAGTTCGATCAACTGGCTAGGTTCGGACTGGACCTAGTCAACACCCCGCACAAGAAGGCTCTCCGCTTTGTCAAGGGGTTGAATGAGCCATTACACAGTTTGGCCATGACCCATATACCCATGGGAGCTACGTATGAAAGGTTGGTGCAGATGGCATTGCTGAACGAAGAGGATAAGGGAAATAAGGAGACAAAGGCAGAAAGCTATCAAGGGAAGAAAGAGGGTTTATAGCCTAAGAAGACAGACTTTAAGAAGGGCGGGAAAGACAACAAAGAGAAGAGGAAGTGTAATTTCTGAGGCAAAGTGGGGGCACTTGGTGAAAGATTGCCGGAAAAAGAAGGCCAAGATGAATGGTAGGTGCTTTTCTTGCGGTGAAACAGGACATATGGCTAAGGATTGCCCAAAGAAACGAGGGTAGGGGCAGAGGGCTGGATCCACCTCAGGGGCACAGGTTCATGTGCTAGAAGCGCCACCTCTGCAACAGTGAGGTATAAATACTTCTGTAGAAAGTGTAGTTTATCTTTATGATCACCCAGTTCGCACTTTATTAGATTCTGGTGCATCACACTCCTTTATCTCGTCTGCTTTAGTAGAATCTCTGCACCTAGAAACTAGTATGGTAGAGGACCCCTTAATTGTTTCAAATCCAATTGGGGGCCCAGCTCATTTGTCTATGATCTGTGTGGGATTGAAAATTTCTATTCTAAGCGTAGAATTTAAATTTAGTGCCTTTGTTTTGGGCTTCTCGGGATATGGTTTGATTTTGGGCATGGATTGGCTATCCAGTAATGGTGCCATCCTTGATTGTGAGAAAAAGTGGTTAGGCTTCTGACCCAACTCGGTAACACTTTGGAAATTATTTGTAATCCCTCGTATGCGGTTATGCTTAGTTATCTTGAATCGCTAGATGCTTCTGTTGAAAGTTTGCAATCGGTTAGGGTGGTCCGGGAATATCCGGATGTCTTCGAAGAGGTGAAGGGCTTACCTCCGAAGCGGGAGATAGACTTCCGCATATATCTTGTAGATAATGCAAAGCCCGTTGCGTTGCCCGTTAGACACATGGCTCCACGGGAAAGGAAAGAGCTCAGTAAACAGATTAAAGAGCTTCTAGAAAAGGGGTTCATTAGGAGGAGTATTTCATAATGGGGCGCTCCAGTGGTGTTCGCTACAAAGGCGGATGGTTCACTCCGTCTATGTGTTGACTATAGGGAGCTCAACAAGCTAACGAAAAAGAATAGGCACCCTCTCCCCAGAATTGACGATCTGTTTGATCAGCTTGTAGGAGCGTCTGTTTTCTCCCAACTCGATTTGGCGACCGGTTTTCATCAGCTAAGGGTGGCTGAAGATAGCATCGATAAAACGACATTCAGAACCTCAGACGGCTTCTTTAAATGGCTTGTCATGCCTTTTGGCTTGACAAACGCACCCGCTTACTTCGTGGACCTGATGAGTAGGGTGTTCAGAGAATTCCTCAACAAGTTCGTAGTGGTTTTCGTAGACGATATCTTGATCTTCTCAAAGAGTGAAGAGGAGCATGCCCAGCACTTAAGGGCAATCATGGAAACTCTGCGAGTCCATCAGATAAAAGCCAAATTCTCCAAATGCCACTTTTGGAGAGAAGAAGTGAGGTTTCTTGGGCACATAGTATCCAAAGAAGGGTTAGCTGTAGACCCGGCTAAGGTAGTAGCGGTGTAGGACTGGAAGACACCAAAGAACGCAACAGAAGTCCGAAGCTTTCTCGGGCTAGCAGGCTTCTATTGGAAATTCATCAGAGACTTTGCAAAAATATCAGATCCACTCGCAAGGCTGACAAAGAAGAATCTAGTGTTCAATTGGGACTTGGATTGCGAGTTTGCTTTCCAACGACTGAAAAGGGCTCTTACAACAGCCCCAGTTTTGACGTTGCCAGATGGAAGCAAGATGTTCACAGTTTATACAGATGCATGTAGGACAGGGCTAGGCGCTGTCTTAATGCAAGAAGGAAGGGTAGTAGCTTATGGTGGAAGGCAGTTGAAAGCGCATGAAAAGAACTACCCGACCCACGATCTTGAGTTAGCTGCCATCGTCTTTGCACTCAAGTCTTGGCGACACTTTCTCCTAGATGAGAAGTTTGAACTTTACACTGACCATAAATCGTTGAAATATATTTTCTCGCAGAAAGATCTTAACTTGAGGCAACAGAGATGGATGGAGTTTCTTGCCTTGTATGATTTCGAGATCTCCTACACTCCGAGCAAAGGTAACGTAGTGGCAGACGCGTTGAGCCGAAAGAAACTAACCCTAAGCCCGCTGTTTGTTGAAAGACAAAGCCTAGAGTTTATAGCCAGCTTTGACTTTAGGCCCTCCTCCGATTTTGTACCGGGCTTGCTAGCATCTCTCGAAGTACGCCCGACTTTAGTGGACTCAATAGGGACAGCACAACGCGAAGACCCTCAGCTTGTGGAGACGATTGATAGGCTAATTAGGGGTGAGACTTCAAGTCACCTCAGCAGATACTCCATCGAAGATAAGGGTTGGCTAAGGCGAGACGGAAGACTATGCGTCCCACAGACAAGGGATTTAGTAAAGAAGGTTCTCGAGGAAGCACATCACTCCAAGATGACGATACACCCAGGCGGAGATAAAATGTACAAGGACATAAAGAGAACTTTCTTTTGGAATGGCATGAAGAAGGACGTGGCAGATTTCGTTTCTAAGTGTATGGTGTGCCAACAGGTTAAAGCGGAACAGAAAAAGCCTGGCGGTCTGCTCCATCCTCTAGAGGTCCCGCAGTGGAAATGGGATAGCATCTCAATGGACTTCATTAATGGGCTGCCTAGGTCTAGAAGAGGCAACACTAGCATTTGGGTAATAGTGGATAGGCTTACTAAAAGCGCCCACTTCTTACCTAACAAGAGTAAAAGAACTGCCTCATCCCTAGCATCTCTTTATCTCAAGGAAATTGTTCGACTCCATGGAATACCATCCAGCATTGTTAGTGACCGAGACCCTATCTTCACAAGTGAGTTTTGGCGGAGTCTGCAAGAAGCGGTAGGCACACAGTTATGCTTGAGTACAGCCTATCACCCCTAAACCGACGGCCAGATGGAAAGAGTGAACAGAGTTTTGGAGGACCTTTTAAGACTGTGCGTCCTTGACTTCGGAGGGACGTGGGAAGACCATCTTCCTTTGGTGGAATTTGCCTACAACAACAGCTACCAAGCCACCATTGGAATGGCGCCCTTCGAAGCTTTATATGGAAGACCGTGCCGATCGCCCACTTGTTGGTGGGAGTCTACTGATAAGCTCATACTTAGGCCAGATATGATCCGAGAGACTTCAGAGAAAGTAGACTTGATACGAAGAAGGATGAAGACAGCCCAAGACAGACAGAAATCCTACGCCGACAAGAGGAGGACCGACCTTGAATTTGAGGTTGGGGACCGAGTTTTTCTTAAGGTATCTCCGCTAAGGAACGTTGTTCGTTTTGGAACCACAGGAAAGCTAGCACCAAGGTTCGTAGGGTCATTCCCTATCATCGAGAAAATTGGGAAAATGACCTATAGATTAGAGCTACCCGGAAAGCTGGCCGGAGTTCACAACGTCTTTCACGTTTCACACCTCCGAAAATATCTACAAGAATCTGCTGAAGTGGTAGAGCCAAATATCCTAGATGAAGCTGAAGTGGAACGCGAAGCAACCGTGAGGAAAGTTCCAACCCGCGTATTAGGAACGGAAGTGAAAAAGCTACGCAACCGCGAAGTCAAGCTCGTCAAAGTTCAGTGGAGCGACGCCGAGGGAGACGCAACTTGGGAAACTAAAGCTAGAATACGCGCTGCCTACCCTTTTCTTTTTGAGGGTACATCTTTGATCTTTCTTTTTCCTTAAGTTGCGCTTTTATCTATCTTTTTAGGTATATTTCCTCGACCTTATCTTTTAGGTAGAAACTCTTTGGATGAAAACATGTAATTGAAATATGTTATGGATGATGGTTGCAAGTGGTTGCAAGTGATTGCTAGTGGTTGCTCATGGTTGCATATACACACACAATTTAGGTTTTAGATCGGCTCAGTCACTTTATATTGCATATGCATAAAGGTATTTATATTTGTATATGGTTGAAGTTTAATGTGTTGCCATATGGATGTTGCATTTATATATGAATGATTGTGCACTCATGTAAAATCATGAATAGGAAAATTTTCATACATAATGGATTCATGACACTTACATAATTTGCATTAAGGAGGTCAACCGAATCAGTAGGTCGCCCGATTTTGCATTAGATAAGTACATGTACAAACACTTCGCATATGATCATGAAGCATTAGAAGTCTTTTAAGGACAATGGATGCTCGTGTTTGATGGATGAGTAGATGGATGTTTGGATGTTAGGATGTACATTCTTCCTGAACTTGAAGATTTCGGGGACGAAATCCTTTTAAGTGGGGGAGAATGTAACACCCCGTGTATTCTAGAACAATAAAATTCACAAATTAAAGTATAACTAATTTCAAATCAAAGAATTAAGGGAAACGGGATACGCCATTGCGTTCGTCTCGGAAAAATACGCGAAATAGAGTCCGAGTTTTCGAAAAACGGAGCCCGTATGACCAAATTATGGCCCGATGAAGTTTCAGAAAATTCAAATTTCGAAAACAGATTTGAATTTCAGCCCGATCAGAGTAGGCGGGAAAAGTTCCTGCCCAACCTACCAGGTCGACCTACCTGGCCAGGTCGACCTGCCCCAGGCCAGGTCGACTCTAGAGTCGACCTGGGGGTCGACTGGGGAGTCGACCTGGCCCCTGAGCCAGGTCGAACCCAGCCCCCCTTGGCTGGCCTGGTCTGTGCTTGGCCGAATTACTGAGCCTTGCCTTGTCACTAGGGCTAGGTGTCAGCTCCTGATTGGTCTCTCCTTCAAACAAACGGCTATTATTAAACCAAGCTCCATCGACGGTCCTAATCAATTCACAAACTCTATAAAAAGGACCTAAGACTCCACCTAATTTACACAAACAAAAATGAAGATGAGACCGTCATGCTGCTGAGGAAGGACTAGAAATAGCCGTCAAAATTGAGAGACGATTAGGAGACAATTCAAAAGCTTAAAGCAACGACAACTAAATCAAAACAACGCCTACAACAAAGGATAGCATCTCCAAATTCAGAATTCAGATTCCTGAATTGAATATTCGTCATACGTTGTAAGTAGAGTGCTATTTCGATGTGAATAAATAATTGTGTTTTGATTTGTGTAAAATGAGAAATAGAATTGTATTTGATTTGTGGTGATAATAATTCATAATTGTATGTTGCTTTGATTCTAAACGATTTGAGATGTTGTGGTATAACGATTGGATATTGGCAAGTATGTGATTCATGTTGAAAACTACATGTTTGTGGTAGTTTATTTGAGATTCATGCAAGTATATGATTCACTATTAGGCCAACATAATATATATTATAATCACTGTTAGTGTAGTTGGATCCATTTGGGTATTATGACTTATGTGAATTTATGTTGGAATTGGCATCATGATTCAAGTGTAAAAACATACTTTTGTATTAGAGACAAAAGTAAGCATCTTTGTGAACTTGTGTGGACTCTATGAACATGACTAAACTATGTTTGGTGTTATGCCTAATTGAAAAACGTGTTTTAGGCCTATGTTGTTATCAAAATCATATGATAATATATGTGACACATAGCTAAGTTAGATTTACATTCCAATTGCAAGTTTGCATGAATAGATTAAAAACCATGATTTCATGTTTAGGTATGTTTATGCCATGATTATATGAGTAGATCAAAAACCATGATATCATGTTTAGGTATATTTATGCCATGATTATATGAATAGATCAAAAACCATGATTTCATGTTTAGGTATGTTTATGCCATGATTATATTCTATTACAATGCAAGATCACAAGTGCCAAATTTATGTTAATTAGTTCGCTATGTTGCAAGTTCATGCGTTCACACTCCCCTTTTTATGTTACTTAGAATATATAAACCCCATGTTCTAAGCCTCCCCTTTTTCATGTGGCTAAGTTGGGTTTAAATGTTAAACCCAATATATGTTATATTGTAGCGAACGTTTAAAACGGGGGTAATGACGTTTGGGTTAAAATATAGAACATATGTGTTGGCATGTTTGACGCATGCCAACGACCTTGAATAACAATTAAGTAGTGTAAATTAATTTTACCCAATAAAGATGAATTTGAATAATGGACCGCAAATATTTACATATAAAAAGAAAAGAGAAAAAATATGTAAATTTAGAAAATATGATGTGTTTAACCCAAGGTTGGATTGAGTTGTGATGTAAACCTGCCCGGAACCGCTCGGCTGTCCAGTAGTCACAACAATACCTATCCAATGTGGGTGGTTAAACACGGAGCTCAATAAGGACCCGAGGTTAGACTGAGTTGTGGCGTAAGACTGCCCGGACCCAACCGGCAACAGGCAGCCACAACAATATCTGTCTAATGTGAGAGGTCGAGGCTTTAATAAGACAATTAAGGTTGAGTCAGGATTGGTAGGATTAAGTAAATTGAATTAATACTTAATCAAAAGTGGAACATGCCAAACTATACAGACTGATTGGGGGTTAGGTTTACAAAACACTTAACCAACTTAGCATGTTGGCTAGAAATAGAAAACCTAGTAGCGGGGGACCCTTTTCAGCAGTAACCCTACAAGGTGTATCAGGATACCTTGAACTAGGCAGGGTGGGGCACGATTACTGGGCTGACTGTAAGAGGTCAAATCGACGGCGGTGGTGCAGCAGTGTAGGTTCTAACGGGGTGCGGGCGTGCACACACTCCGGCACAGAAAAATAAGGCACTGGGCACCAGTAGTATACCTGTGCATTCTAGAATTGTGTCGGGCCGCCACTATGGGACTTGATACACCCCATGGTGGGACCAGCATAGGTAACTACAACATCGGGGGCCGTAAGACACATGTAACTATGCGAGTAGGAGCCGATCATTAGAAACGTATCACTTCACCCTGATTATGGGGTGCCTGTTGGGAACTAGTTTATATGGATGCAGAAATTAATATGGGGTACGATAAGTATACTCGACTCTAGACAACTTAACTTAGTTTATGGTGCTTTCCCATTTCCAGTTTATACTTATCATGCCCAGTTCTTTATTCATAGACTGAATAGTCCTAGACTTACTCAGGCTTTATGTCTGACTCTACTTTTCTTTCGTCTTCTTTTCTTTCGTTTCCCACCCCCAGGTCCACAGGGAGGGAATACCGCAGCTTGACCAGTTTTCACATCCAGCTTGAAGAGAAAGAATGTATTGCTTGGATCTCTTTCGTTTTGGACTATGGCTTTGGATTGCAACTATGGGGACTTATGCAGTTTACTTTTGTTTTTATGCTTCTTTAAGTTATAAAATCAAGACAGTTATGAAAATGTAATGGTTTTTGGAAGTATTGTAAGACAAATTATGGCATGGTTTGTGTAACACGTATTTTAATGAAATAAAAGTTGCTGTTGTTTTCCGCGGTTCAAAAATATGTGTTTTTATATCTGTCTTGTGTATCTGTGACTTATACTTATAAACCTCCACCAAAATTAGGGCATTCCCTTTGAGAGTGGCCCTAATGGAGGTGGGGTGTTTCATTCTCCAACTTTTCAGTTTCTAAGAACTTTTCAAATTTTTCAAAAATTTGGCTAACACCCTAAATTTTCGAAATTTTTTGCTATAACCTCCCCTGCACCGGGAGCACCGGGAAAATTCCGAAATTTCCATATAGGCCCTCTGATCTCAAAAAGAAAAAGAAAAAGAAAAGGCCAATCGGCTAATAAAATCATCATCATCCAAACAGAACAGTAAATTATGGTAAACATGTACCTATTTGTCGGGCAAACAATTTTATTCTCTGCTCTAGCCTCCTTGCTATGACCTGTTCTGTAGATATACATGTATATGCATGCAAATTTCAAGCAATTTTCAATACAATTCAATATTCGGTTCAATTTGGCATAATGGTTCAAAATTTCAAACAAATAGACAAACAACACAACTATCAACCAATTAGTGAATTATAATTTCAAATTCATAATTTTAATACATATACAGAAAATCATGTTTTTGATGCCAAATCACAACAATAAATCTATCTATATAAGTTTTGGTTCTCACACCAGTCTGATGGAAATATATAGATATCATACCTTCGAAACACGAACATAAATTCTGATGATGATATATCAATCATCAGAATCATCTCCGGGTGTCTAGAATGTGATTCTATATCTACCCAGTATATTAAAACTTCGAATATACGTTCATGACGCGTATATGCAAAATCTTTATATACTCGATTGTCCAAATTCAAAATAAATAAATATTCAAATACGTATAAAATGGTTTAAATTTTCAAAATAAAATTTGTTTTCATTTGAAAAATATACTCTTCACACTCGTTCTAGAATACTACTGATCCTATCTCTAACGAGTCATTCTAATTGGATATTACTAATCCAATATCTGATGAATTCTTTTGTTCGGTTCTAATGTGTCTTATCCTTGAGCTCTGTAAACCAAAGCTCCGATACCAAATGTAGCGACCCGAACTTCCCCATCTCCTAAGAGAAGAGAAAGAACGAATTACCGTGAGGATAAGACAAATCATAACGCAAACAGAAGAACATTTCATTACTTATTACAAGAATTCTATCCGAATACAAGAATATACATAGTATGAATAAATATTATACAACAAAGAATATCAGAGTTTATAATAAATTACATTGCAGTGGAAAAACAATATAAACACAACTGAAAGTAATGCGCGGATACAGAGCTTTCCGAGCATCATTCCAGCTGTAAATCAGGATCCTGTGAATATAAATCTGCAAAACCAAAACTACTAGCTGCCCGTGTCGAAAATAGGGGCATCCAGAGTTTAGGTTAAAACAATAAACTTTAGGTCAGTCATGTGACTGGTGTGAGAACTAAATCAGTTATTTAAAACTTTACTTTAAAAGAGAATAATTCCAGGGACCACGCCGTATAACACGGAACGGGTTTCCTCCCAAGAATACCAGTGCATAGAATAAACAACGCAATGCTTTTTGGAAAAATGAAGCTATTATAAGACCCAGATCCTATCACACAATGCAATGCAAGCCGGAGGATAGGGTTTTCCCTTATAATAGCCAAACATGCTTGGTACGTTTAAAACAAATCATTTTGATACTATTATAGTATAAAGTGTCAAAACAACTTCAATCATAAATATCAATCATATACGGCATAGTATCCCATGCTACTATGTCACCATACTAGGCTCTACAAATAAAACCGAAACATCACGTATTGGAAATTGGATTTCCGTCATGAGTCGAGGCAAGGGGCAAGCTCCTCTCCGTTCGAGACACTCTAGCAAATGTCTCAGTACTACACACTCTGGGCAGCCACTTGGATCGGTTGGGCCGGTCCTCTCTTACGTTTGAGGATTGGCAATTCCTGAACCCTCGTTTCCCGGTCCTATCAGACCTAATATCGAGGCGCCTCATTCCAACAACCACAAAGGTGAAAAGTATATAAATGTCAGCCAGTTTAAGCACTGACACCACCCATAGCTAGAAAGAAACATCGTGTTCTCCCAATGGTCCGTATCCCGTTTTTGACTCATACCGAGATGTGAGGCTCGCGAATTCACGTTATACACAAAGCTACGCCACAAAGGTCGTGCTTTGATAATCAACCACATGACTTTGCTTTTCAACAGAAGCCTTGATCAATTGCCACTTAGTCATGCCACACGGGCAATTCATGCCATGCGACTGATGTCCATCAATATACAACCTCTGAGCTCGTACGTCTCAGAGAAGGGCGTTAAGCAAGAGAATAAATTCTCCTCCGCCAAACAGATGTATATTTAATAGAGATCAATCAACACAGAATAAAATCCAATGTCAGACACATGGTCCATTTACAAGTTCGTTCTGGGTCTGAACGAAACCGGAGGCACTTTCCTCGCATATCCATCTATCTCCAAGTACGTCTGGATGACCACCAACTGATTCCCTCATCTTGGGTGTACAGCCCAATCAAGATCATCAGTAATCACCCAAACGATGTGAAGACATCCGGTCTTCAACCATCGTCTTCATCTCCGACTTATCGTCGAATCGGTTATTCAGAATGGGTATAAACCCAGCCTTTCTGAATAACCCGCGTATATAGTAAACAAATGTTACACAAACACAACATACGCCTCATTCCAATTCAGCAGCCACTAACCGTAAATCAGCAAGAGAACAATTTCCCAAATATTAACCCCGAAGGCCGAAACCAACATCAGATCAATACCCAAGAAACCATTCTTCTTAGCTAACCTATAGCTAGTTTTTAAATTTCATTTTCTTAGGGAAAGGTTCCCATTAATTTTATCAAAGATAAATTCTTTTAAATTTATTCTTTAATCTTCCTTTGGATATCATTTTAAACCATATTATGGTTTTCCAAACTAGTCGGGATTAGCGAACCACACCGAAGTAATTATTTATTTTATTTCCCAATCCCAACCTATTCATCCCATGAAGCATAACTGGTAATACTCCATATCTAACACCACGGTGTTATCGGTAAAATTAATTACCATTTCACGTTCAAATCTAATTAAAGATTTAACTATCGTTTTGGAGCAAAACTGGGGATACTCCGTTCTCGCTCACTTTCCAAATTTGACAATTTTCATTATCAATTCACATTTCAATCTAATTACAGATCCATTAAAACTCTCTTTTACTGGGTTAAAGAACTAATGTCATTTTAAACACAGTTCACGATAAACCCAAATCACATTCTATTTATTATCGGGTTAAAGAACAAGTGTTATTTAAAACACCCTTCACGATAAACCCACAAATCAACTCTATTTAAAACCCATTTCAAATCCAATTTATTTATTTAAAAATAAATGGGTTTTAATTTTAGTTCAAAACTAGTTCATTTCGATAAAAATCTATTTTTATCTTTACAAATGTGGAGTTTTTCATCCCAATTTTTCCCAAATCATTTCTTATGATTTTACATAACTATTATTGTTTTTAATAATTTTATCAAGGCCCGTACAGTCGATTTCCATCAACGGCCATCGAACTGCACTTACAGCCACCTTTTCCAAATTTGATTTGGACGTATCTCCAAATCCAACCGTTAGATTTCAAATTTCTAATATTCGTTAGAAAGTTCTTTTCGATACGAACACAACGGTTCCAGTTTTAGGAGAATCCGACGGTCGGATCTCCCGTAATGTCCGTTCGAAGTCAATGGTCGAAATTTACGAACTACCGCGACGCGTTCTATTCAGGCCATTATATATATAATATATATATATATTATATATTTCGTCGATTTCCCTTTTAAAACGAATTTTATAAATCGTTTCATATATGTTTCAAAAACAATTTCAACCTTCATTTCAAATTCAAATCAAAATTGAATTTTCCCTTATAAATTCTTTTTATATTCATTTCTATTTGATTTCAATTCAAATCGATTTCAATTCTATTCCAGTTCGTTTTCAATTGAATTCAATTCAATTCAAATTCATTTTCTATTCAATTCAATTCAAATTCGTTTTCTATTCAATTCAAATCAAATTCGTTTTCTATTCAATTCAAATTCAAATTCGTTTTCTATTCAATTCAAATTCATTTTCTATATATTCGATTTTTATCTCTTTTCAATATTCATTATAAAAACGAATATAATCGATATAAATATCATTCTCGTCAAAATTGCGCATCTCTAATCAACACGGCTTTATATTTTACAATAACTTCGTTATTCTATTCAAAAAATGAATCTATATTTCTTTCAATACATGACTAATCTCAACAAATGAGTACTGTCAACACGCGACTATTTTGTTATTTAATATATTTTATAAAAATTATGGTATCTATCGTTTGATTTCAAATCAGACTCCAACCGTAAATTAGTAAGAGAACGATTCTCTAAATATTAACCCCGAAGGCCGAAACCAACATCAGATCAATATCTAGGAGACCACTCATCTTATCTATGTTCCAGTTAGCTTCTAATTTTATATATGATAAAGATGTAAATTTTATTGTTAAAATATTTCGTTCAATACATGACTAATCTCAACGGATGAGTACTGTCAACACATGAACCTTTATTTTATAATATCCTTTATTTTCTAAATTGGAATGAGGCCCATTCAATTACCATATAATGTTAATTATATGGATTCCATACACCAATGGTATATAAATAGCAACGATAAATAATCAACAATCATCCAAAGTGCACTACTCTGTATAAGCATCAAATATAGATATCTAACGCTTATAACAGCCTGTCAATCAATCGATCGACATACAACTAATTACTGGGATTAGTGTATGCCGTATTTTATCCCAATACCCATGTGGGGTTTCAAATCAACAAACACAGATTTTTATTTGTGCAGTTGGGCGATGTGTAAAATTTATCGTCCCAATCAATATCAGTCAAATCAGTGTATATAAACAAATCGTCCGATTTGTTTATAAATATTTATTTTATATACACGTTAAAAATTATATTTTTAACTATAAAATATTTTTCATTATAAAATATTTTATTTCATTATACATCACACAATCAAATTTCAAAACATAACAACCAAACAAACAAGTCATCCATGGTCTGTAGACGACGGGTGTCGGGTGCTACTAAACACCTTCTGCATCCTAGTATATAATTTTAACTAGAAAAGGGAATTTAAAGTGAGAAGTTCTCACATTGGGGTTCCACTCCATCATTTTTATTTCTGAATTTCTGAACATCTGGATTTGTCTGCAATTCCATTGCAGTTCTTTTCACGCTGTTTACAATAAAAATTATATTCTTAACCTCTCTATATTCTAAAAATTATATTTTTATACCTCTCTATATTATAAAAATTATATTTTTATACATCATGATATGAAATAAAAATCATATCCTTTTGCATAGAAATCTATTCTTTCATGAATTAAAAACTTTAGCTTTCTAAACAAAATCATCTCCTTTACATAATAAAAATCAAACCTTTTACATTTCAAAACTCTAATCTTTTTATTTCAAAAACCATTTCTTTTATATAAATAAAGAACAGATTTTAACAATGTTATATTAAAAGTAAAAATTCTACTTTTACTTCATTTAAAATCATTTACTGCTATAACACAAAATTTATAAATCCATTAGGCAAGAAGAAGAAAAGAGGAAAAGAAGAAGGCTCACTGATGTATTTTTGTTCGTCGGGGACAGGGCTTCTCGCTGCGCACAGGGGAGGGGGAGGGTTTTCGGTCAAAGGATGGAATCGGTGCGAGGTGGGGTCAATGGAGGAAGTAGCAGTCAGGCAGGGGGCGCAGGCGTGCTCCGGTGGCACGGCCATCGCTGGTGGTGGGTGTAGGGCTTCAGGCAGTGGAGCTTTCGAGGGTTTGGGGGGGGGGATGCGTCGCGTTTCAGAAAAGAAAGGGGGAAGGAAGAGAACGGAGGTGATGGAGCGGTGGAGGAGGAGAGAGGGAGGGGAGGCGGAAGAAGGCGCGATGGCTGGGGGAGGAACGTCGGCCGCAGTTTAGGGTTCAGGGGAGGAGCGGCGGATTTTTTTTTTGATTTGGGAAGAAGGGTTGGAATGAGAACTGAATGTGGAGGGTGGGCTTATGTAAAAGATTTTTATATTATATATATTTTTATTTTAATTTATTCTCATATAGGTTGACTTTCTATCCGAATCCCAATCGAGATCCAACGACTGTCGCCCCTAGCTAATCACCCCCATTCCAAACACAATGGGATATGTTTCGTAACATAATTCAATCGGTTTTCGTCAAAATCAAAATATAACTCTATATATTGAATTTGAACGCGCATTTCAATTTAACGGGGCCACATACTAACTCGAAAAATTCCAAAAAAATATTTTCTGGCTTCTTATTGACGATACGATCCTAACAAAACTAGTTTCGTTAAATTCCGAGACAGTTTGAAAAATGGCCTTTTTCCAGTCGATTAAAATCAACTAAAACGGGTCAAACGCGTTTTCCTTTGCCACGCTTACATATTGATTCGAAAAATTACAAATTTTGAAACCTAGAAATTATTTGACATCGCGGATCCTACAAAAGTGGTTTCGTCGAATTCAGATGTCGTTTGCAAAATTTCCATTTTTAAGGGCCAGAATTCCATAGCGACTATTCTGAATTTTCATTTGGACATATCTTTTTATTCCCGCTATGAAATTTCAATTTTTCGGATTTGTTGGAAAGATATTCACAAATAGATTCAAATATTTTTGGTTTCACTAAAATCCGGTTTATTTTGAACCTTATACATTCATTTGAAATTTGAAATTGAATTATCGAACTACCGCACCATTTTCAATTCCTTTTATATTTAAAATAAATTATTTATATTCAAACGACGATCTATATAATTATATATGTTCGAATTCTATTCAAAATAAATTTCTCGTCATTTTTATTTAAAATAATTCATTTTAAATAATCAAAAATCGCTAAAATTGCCAAAATAAATTTTTTAAATTGGCTCAGATTTCCGGGTTATTACAATTAGTTGACCTTCTAGAATATCGTATCTGATATAATAACACGGGTTTCTTTTTGTGGATCATAGATCTTAGTTGAGCCAATATCATATTGATACATGTCATAATGATAGAAGCACAATAAAATTTTCTCCATACAAAAATATGTTTCAACCTTTACTAAGATCAAAGTCTTTAAAGAAGACTAAATTAAAATGTTCCACATGACGCAGGCAGTTGTTTGTCTGATTTGGAGGCACATGTTTGTTGTCGAAAATTAATATCGTTGAAACTCAATATTATATTCCAAATTAGGAAGAATTGTGGTGCGTATAACACAGACAACTTGAACGATGGCTAAAGTTAGACATACATAAAATAAGGTTAGTACAACTTACAATAATGTATTGTGTGTTTAGTTATATACGATGGGTATGTAATGGGTGAACAAAGTAAATATTTTATATATGCAGATATGCTTCTTACTGCATATGGTTTTAGTAGTTTTAGAAGTGTAATAATGATAAATGGGAAACTTTTTGCATTCCTAATATCACATAACTTCAATATAACACATGAACAATAATTTGGCTGTAATATTAGGGAACTGGTCGTATTTTTAAAATTAATTAATGTGATTACATTGATTCGGAAATTCTCTTGCTTGTGCTAACTTAAAATTGAATGATCTTCTAACTTAATATTGCATTTACGTTTCTGATACAAAATCAATAAACTATATAAACTTAAAAACAATTTTGATTGGTCATATTTTTATTTGAGTTCGTTCATTTGATGGAAGTGCAACGGAGGGAAAATGTGCTTTTACATGAGTATCAACCAACATGCATGGTACTAGTCATAGCTGCAATTATATTTATTTATATTTCGACTGATGATAGGTGTATATACGATTACACTATTTTCAATTTTCTAGTCGAACTTTGCAGATATAGAGACAATAGTATTTGCATACTCGAAACAAAGAAGACTTCAGTGAAAACTTTATCTTGTTTTGACCCTCTTATTCTCTAGCCTTTTCCCGCATAACTCGGATTTTGTTCATCTACAGAAGAAATAGTCTTTTCCATTTGGCCTTTTGTTAATGATTTCAGGTTTATATTACAAACATAATTTTAAGGAATTAAGTTCACGAAAATGAAAAATAAAGGTGTCGTGGTAATTGAAACCCCATTTATTTCCTTATGCTTGTTTTCTTTACATATAAAAGGATGTTTATGGGTGACTGTGATTTAGTATTGAGCAGTCATTCAACTAGATGTGATTCAACGAAATAATGCATCAATTGTTCGGGTTGACAAGGCCAATGCAAAATCAAGTAGAACACAAGAAGAGAAGGGAGAAGAAACATCAACATATTAAATAATCTAATTTTTTTTCCTTATGAGTGTATTACAGATTTCTTATTGGTTAACCCAAACTTATGCATTCTTAAGGATATTGTCCCGTAGTTTACATAATTGATTTGCGCTAAACAGTTCATGATAACAAACAATTCATGATAACATAACATATTTGATATGACATATAACTCATATTATGACAATCTAATAGTTGTCCACTTAATTTTGTGGACTCGCTCCGTTAGTCTTCTTTAATATGAAGTTGCTGACATAAAATCATTTTGTGGTTTCATGATAACATAGAATTATGTTATCATCTAAAATACTCCACAATCAAGCAAGAATGATGAGCATATAGCAATAAAAATGATCGAATAAGGAACTGAAACGAACGATTCATACCTTAGACGTAACATGCAAATAGAGTGAACTGTAAAGCTCAATTGTCCATGAAATGGTCCAATTTTGGCTATGAAACGTACGGTGTCAATTATCTTCTTGCATTCTCAAAAAAACTCTGCCCTTGACCTCCTAAACAATCCTGTAAGGTGACATGAGATGCTCCTTACAAATCAATAGTTACAAAAAAATCGCAATTTTAAAACTTAGGCCACCAAAAGGTTGACAGAAGATGCTCAACAAGTTAATCGAAGGAAAAATGAAAAAGAAAAGTGTAAGAAGATATTCCTATGAATTAACGATGAAGTGGAAATGAAACGAAAAAAGAAAAAAAACACTACGCATCATTACAAAGGATTTGAAATATTTATGAAGTTATACTTATTGTATACATACATACATACATGCATGCATATACGCATTACATAGCGAAAAATCCTATGATGTCAGTTCTATACATACACATTACACAGCGAAAAATCCTATGATGTCAGTTCTATGTTCCGCATGTTTATCAAATGAAATTAGCAACCATGTTCTGGACTTACTATGACATTATATTACTAGGACATTGGAAAGAAAATAGCATTCTAGTAAGCACGGAACATAAATAACTGAAAATAGTAAGCATTACTTTGCATGATTGAAGGGAACGTTAATTTGATGCCAGTTTCAACTAAGATGAAGTGCATGAAGTAGAATTCTCAGCAGATCTCGCAAATGGTAACCGCGTCTGCTCTGAAAATAAAAGGGAAAATATTCAATTTCTTGTTGTTACCATTCAATTTAGGAATTGGATGTCACATTCAATTATAAATAATAAAGCTTCTTTCCATCACTTATGCTATTATTTAAAAATTTACTTCCATTTGCAAGCAAAGCGTGTATTACCATGTATACAGGTTTACCTTGTTTCTTCCCATCACAAATGGTTCAATGCTGCATAAATTACATTGGACAGATTGCAAGTAACATTTTAATAAGCACAATTTTAATTGAAATGGTTAACTAATTCCATGTACCTTTGTTAATGTGTCATGATGATCATGCATATAAAAGGTAATAAAAAAGAAATGGAAACTAGCATGACAACTAGATAGGAACTTTAAATAATCAGGCTTTTAACGAACAATGACTTGTAACATGACCAAATGTAAGAGAAAGTTTCGATCTTTCCTCGAAGAGTGGTCAGTTAAAGTTTTACAATTTGGAGGTGTCTAACACAACAAAAAGGTCGTTGGTTATTACTTTACTCCCTGTAATGTTTTATAAGAATGGTAGTTAACATAACCAGAATCATATATACATTTATAAGTCATAATCCTAATAGTTTTTTAATTCACTATTATATATTAAGAGCTATTTGGGTAACATATAAATCATGTGTATAATAGGTCATGTGAATGTGACATTAGAAATACCGTGCTTCTAAAATTAAAATTACACATCGCCAACTACTCAACTTTTAAACGTACATGCTAGAAATATAACAAATGCAGCATATCAAAGAGCCATAATGAACCTACTTACCATATACGTACTAGTACATATACCACCATTTAGTTTGTCATAACAATTGTTTTAAGTTGTGAAATATTAATTTTTCACATAAGCTACTATGAAAAACCTAGCCATCGTCGCATATTAGGTGTTATGGTTGATATGAAGATTTTGTTTCGATATCAGACAATTCTTTTATTCAATCTGCACCTTTTACCCACACACAATGCGAGTCCCAACATCCTAAACCAAAAAAGGTTCATAACATTTGTGGTTCAGAGACGCACTTACAAAAAGATGCCATAAGGACTTTCATTCAACTTCTTCAATATTTTGTGACAAATCTATAGGAGGAAACAACTTCTACAGTTTGAATCATCATATCACTCATGGTGTATAAGTTCAAATTTTACTGTCATGAAAAGAGTTATACAACATCGAACAAATGACATGGTTGTTGAAAAATCTAGTGAAAATCCAAAAACGAACATGCGAGTGTAAATGAAATCAAAGAAACCAAGAAAATCATGACGAGTGTAATCGTCTTAAAATAGTGGTCAACAAGTACAAACCTAACACCAATTTATTTGTTGGCAATGTACTTTGTGTAGAAATACAGCTCAAACTTCAAATTGTCGACTTCAGATTTCCATAGGTGGCAAAATAAATTCGACGAATCTATCCTTAAAATGTTACCGAATGATGATATTATTATATTAGCACTTGAGTGTATATTCTTCATCCTACATATACCGAAACCAAATGGTGAATGCTAATGAACAAACAAATCAAACAGGTCTATTAATCTTCCTCAGAACTCTCACATCTTTCTTTTCCTCATGAATAACTCTTACATTACCAATAATACTAATTTACATTGGTATTCATTAAAATAAACAAAAGAGTCAATAAGGGATCAAGATCACACATAAAAATCATGTCACTAAACTATGTTTAGACTTGGAGAATTGTTGCTCAAAAATTTCATATAGGGACGCGATACGAAAGTAATCTAGAGTGATGAAAACATTAGTGTCTATTATTACGCCAATTGAATAGATTGGTAGAAATTGAGTAACCCCATGTAATATTTGGACCAACAAGCTAAGGTGGGATTGTACTGTTAAAAA
Organism: Allium sativum; assembly: GCA_030737875.1. NCBI lineage: Eukaryota > Viridiplantae > Streptophyta > Magnoliopsida > Asparagales > Amaryllidaceae > Allium > Allium sativum. The sequence goes on from CM060916.1 coordinate 961,318,246, forward strand.
ATGCGGTAGAAACCACTGTAGTGCACTAGTGCATTTGGATCTGTTATTAGAAGAAGAAAAAAAAATCAAAAATTGTAGTGAAATTGTCAAGGGTGTTTATTTTTATACATGAGTTTTAACAATGCTACAAGCCTAGGTTTTCAATAGGGAAACTGAGAAAATAGTCAAATGACCTTTACAATTCAGAAGTTGATCTAATGGCTATATCAGTATCTTAATCTTGGGTTCTTTATTACAGTTGTATTAGTTTAGGACCCAGATGAAAACAACTACATAACCAAAGTGCAATTAGTTGAAAAAGGTTGGTGTTAATATATGTTGGCAACCCCAATACATAAACAATTAAAAGGAATGATGTGTAATTGATGTCTACTGTCATCTAGCCGAAAATTCAATCTTCAATGAAAACAAAATAACTTAAAAAAGTCATACATAAGGCGTCCTAGCAAAAACCTTTAAACTTAAAATTATCCTTCTGAAGTTTACAAATCTTACTCAGTCTGTAAATTTTGAACTCATAACAATCTAAGGAGACAAGAAGTACAAAAATAATTGAAATTAATTTCATTAGATATCGTATTAAAGTCATAAATCAAAGTAGAAACCGGAAATTCTATGTAAATCGAAATTCCCTAAATTGAAACTCTAAATAAGAACCCTAACATGTGAAAAGGGGATCTAATTCAATATGCAGTGTAACTAAATAAATCAAAGAGTATAATATTGAATTACCTGTAGACATCTGAGAGGAAGATTTTGAAGCAACAAACGAGATTCCTCTTTTTCTTTCCAAGTGCGAGACGATATAGAGGTGGATAAACTACTGTTGCGGCAGAGAACCGAAATTTCTGAAAAAACAACTGAGGCATTAGTTTGTGTCTTTTTTAATATTTTTAAGGGCAACTAGTTAATTAGCCTCTGCTTGTTTATTAATAGGGGAAAACATTTAATTTTGCCTTTAATATAGCGTCCCTAATCTATACTATATTATAATTACTGAGTTCACAATGGAGTGCTCTCAGGCTCTCTCATCTAATTTAAAACTCAACCATCACAAGGGCATAATTTTATTTTCATCCGCGTTTTTCATTCTACCTTCGTACCTTTTATCCGCTATACATTATTTTACCTTAAATTTGCGCCTCTTCCCATTCATCATGTTCAGTTATCCTCCGACGCCTATTGCTAAACCCTACCTCATCTCTGCATCCTTTCAGCCATCGTAATTTCTATTCAAATTCTTTCCCGTAGATCCGCTCGCCTCTCATCATCAAAGATTTCATCTGTATAATCCTTGATTATAGAATTAATGCAGTTTCTTGGAGGCTAAACGATGTAGCTGTTTCCCGGCGCGCCTCCTATAACTTTCTGTCGCTCCAATTTCTGTATGTCGTTGTCAAGGTTGGCTGGATACTTGCGGCACAAGATCATGTAACAGCTTCCTATTGTGATTCTTATTTCTTAGGTATGTCTCTTATTGCAAGCAAAATCATTTCGTTCCATATTCTTCTCTTCTGTAGGGCTAAGTTTGAGCAGGTTTCACACTCTTTTCAAATTATGATTTTTTTGGGTATTACGGTGGTGTTTTGCCCTCTTTGAATAAATTAAAAATGGTTTATAAACATATCCCCAAAAAAGAATAAACGGTCACGGGGTTTTATCCTTGATATTTCATTTGTTTCTTCTAACTGTTTAATTTACATGATTTCTAACCTTACATGTGCTAATTGTAGGTTTTCATTCGGCCGTCTTCTCTGTCAAATTTTGGATTTAAGTCTTCAGTGGATGCTTTCTTCTCTGAATTCAAATGCGTTTCAGGTATCACTTCCACTATTTGATTTTTTTTTCCCATTCTATGTGGTTTTGTCATTGCTGATGACTAGCAAATTTATAAATATAATGGTTGAATTTAACTTCTACTCTATCTTATCATGGGTTAATGAATATCTGATTCTAGGAAATTAAAGGATAAACTTAACTTATGCTCCATCTTTCTGAAATAGAAATTAAGTTTTTTATGCACACATTACCAGATCCCTATGCAATCATGTTGAGTCCAGGTATGCACTGAAAAGGGTTAGGATTTAAGATATAGCCTGTTGTCAACATGCAGCTAGCCTTATGTCATGCTAATGCATTTCAGGTATGATAATTATAATAAATGCATGAATTGTTGAAATGATATAAGTAGTAATATACATAGCAAGGAAGTGGAAAGGGAAATATGTACTTTTTATGCATACTTGACCACAACAAGTAAAACTGTAAACCTGGTCACTTGAGTTACATGTATGTTTATTATGACATAGCAATGACACTTAAAGAAAAAAATGTCTTTTCGCACCGTAAAATTAATATCAACAAATTGCATGAAGTAATAATATAAGTTAGCTTTACATACGCTGCAGCTGAAAACATCTAAGTAGAAGCCAAAACGGACGGAAAAGATGCCAGAACAGTGTAATTGTAGCACATGCACCATTTTTTGATTAGTATGTGTAATATTTTTTCATTGACAGGTTGAGTATTATTTGTAAGTAGGCATAAAAGGTGCATGTTATTGTACTATAGCGCATTCATAGTCTGTGTGACACAAAAAATGGACCAAAACAAAATCAAAACGGGAAGAAAACATGTTGAAACTAAGATATTCTTGCACTTTGAGTGCATATTTCTGGATGGATTTGTTTGCAAATCATTCAACAAATCATTAATGGTATGATTTACCGATATTAGAAGGTAAAAGTTTTTATAACTGAAATTAGGACCAATATGCCAAATAATAATCTTTCGGAAAAGATGCCAGAACAGTGTAATTGTAGCACATTGCACCATTTCTTGATTAGTATGTGTAATATTTTTTCATTGACAGGTTAAATATTGTTTGTAAGTATACATAAAAGGTGCATGTTATTGGACTATAGCGCATTCATAGTCTGGGTGACACAAAAAGTGGACCAAAACAAAATCAAAACGGGAAGAAAACATGTTGAAACTCAGATATTCTTACACTTTGAGTGCATATTTCTGGACGGATTTGTTTGCAAATCATTCAACAAATCATTAATGGTATGATTTACCGATATTAGAAGATAAATGTTTTTATAACTGAAATTAGGACCAATATGCCAAATGATAATCTTATTAATAAGGGGTTTAAACAAATATAAATGTTTATTACTTATATAGTAATTATAGTGTTACGAAGAGAGGCAACATTCAACCTGAGAAGCAAGGATAACTCAGGAATAATAAAATTAGTAATTATTAGTTGCACACTTATTTGATAGCTATGTTAATTTATTTGATAACCATGTCCCAACTATATTCTAGATGCCATTGTCCTGCAATCTTTACAAATTTATTATCCTATTTTAATGGCCATGGAATGAACATAACATATATAAGAAGGGAAAGAATTCAGTAAATATCGTATGACTGAAATTCATAAGCCAGTCCATCTTTAAAAACATTTCTTTTTGCACTTTGCGTTTATATAATTGCACAACCTTCGTTACTAAATTACTTGATCATCAAAGCAAATATAACCAGTGTCAGATGAGTATAAGATGCTGCAATCTCCTTTGCTCTCACTTTATTCTGAACTGAAACGTCTCCCTTATTTTTTACGCCCACAAAAATTTCCGTCATTTCAAAATAAACAGTCGCCCCTTCACTTTGCAGTTTGCCCTCCTTCTATTCTGCCTCTCCTTCATTATTCTTCCTAGGCGCCCAATTTCATTTTTTCTTCCTTCCCGAGTAATTCATTTTATTTCTTAAATAATATATCATGTGCAATTATTTAATTGGGTTATCACTGAGATAGTATTTCACAATATACGGAATGGCATTTCAGCTATTTAAGAATACTCCAATCATATATCCCTGATTAATTCTTTATCTCCTTTACTCGGTCATGTGTAAAATTTATGTTTACTCTGGTTCTTCCAGTTTCTCCTCTCACTGAAGAATGCTTGCAATACTGGAGCTTAAATTGTAGTATCTGCCTGCTCTAGCGATATAAAACTATAAAGGATGTGAGTTTTTTTATTTAATAATATAAATTCTAGATGTTTCTACCTATTTGCTGTATACTGCAATATATTGTCAACTGTCTACCTGCTTACTGTTTTAAACTATGTAAATCGGATTTACCATTAATGTTTCTTATTTGTTTTGCTACAAATCACAAACTGAGGTGTGCTTGCGCTTTACTCATTGCATTTTCTTACCATTCACATTATTGCATCTAGGTATGTGTGGTAAAAACTAAATAATAACATATTTATCCATGACCCCTTCCGTTTACACTTTTTTATAACAAAAAAAAAAAATCTTGCATATTTTAATTTATTGGTATTAACCCAATTTTGTTACAATTAAATCTACACATGTATAGACATATTATATGTTAGTAGGAATGCAATTACAGTTCTCTTTAAGAACTCATTAGTATACAACGAAGTGAAATCAGTTTAGAATATAAGTAGATTCAGGTTTGCGAAAACAAAAGCACCCACATCAATCCTGATATTCAAATGCAAACATGCTAAGTTTCTTCCTTACCTCAACAGAAGATATGGGTATGTCAGCATGGACCGAACTGCTAATGCATTTAATTCCTTTAGCACATGACACACTGATGTTTTACATAATAACCAGGCTAGCCCATAAAAGACAAATGGATCTTAACATATTTCCATTGCATTCTAAAATTTAATGGATTGATTAGTATACATAAGGAGGAATAATAAATCAAAAGCATATTAACATTGTTTTATTTTGTTTCTTTTCTGGTTATTTTTTTAAACACTATTTTTCAGGTGTTAAGCTCTCTTGGTTCATAGGATATAAATTGGCCTAAGAACATAAATTGAAATATATTTTAAAGTTTGTTATAACACAAAATTAATGAATTTTATTCATAGGCTCTTTTTTACAAATAAAATTGAAATATATTAAGATTTTTACTAGCTGTATTTACTTTGATTGACTACTAATTTACTTGCTAGCACATTTTTGTGTATAAATAGTAAATACATTTCAACATTTTTTAATATTCTCATGAGACCCATGCTATAACATGCTCCATTTTAAGCACAAATATCTTGAGCAGTCGTGTAGAAAACAGTCGCTTCTACACAACTGCTTATAGCATTCGTGATATATTAATCGCCTTCACTTGAGTACAACAGGTGTTGGATAATAATTACACTATATTGGTAATCAGTTCGGTAACAAAATCCGTAAAACATATTGTATACTTTATTTATTTTTAATTTATGGCTCCATGCTTCACCCTTTAGCCGAGGTTTCATGATACCAATTTTTGTCTGGGTCGCTATAATTTGTTTTATCTCCGTCGCTGCTCTTTTTTCCCTTATTTTTCTTCCATCCGTTACTACTTAAGTCATCTCCACATTCCGCCGCGTCATCGTCTCATCTACCCATTGCCACGAGACAATTGAACTCGGCATCAACTACAATACGACTGATATCCGGCTTCTCCTTTCCATCTCTTCCAGCTATCTTGCTAATTTAGGCGCCAATCTTCGTCTTCCTCCACATCCATAGACATGTTGAACAACTTTTGAATAGCGTGATGTCTTCCCCAATTTTCACGTCTTCCCCTGATGTCAGCACCTCTTCTTATCTTCAATTATCGCTCTTTTCACACAGTCAATTTAGTCTTCGATAATCAATTTTCTTAAATCAATTTAGGTGCCGTTACATATTATAGTAACAGTTTATTATCATCATTTTTTATGGATATTTGATTCTTATTTTAATATGTGCAAGCTGTTGCAAAGAGAAACTAAGTATTTTAATATTGCTTGGTTTGAACATGTATTCTCCAAGCTGCAGCCAACATGACGTTCACTTTTGGCTAACGGTGTTACTTACAACTTAAGTGCTACTTAAAGAAATACAAATTGTGAGTTTATGCAGTGTTATTCCTTTATATGATTTCAACACTACGGTTATATTCAAAATATTTTTTGTGGTTAAAAGAAGATCCTTTGGTTATTATCGTAGTGTATCAATTTATTTACTGCAATAAAAATGTTGTTTTGTTAGGGAAACCAGCTTACTTCCTGTAGCTCCAGAAGTTTTTGTCATTTTAGATTTTGACAACTCAATTTGAATTTCCACTTTGTATAAAGTACTGATATTTCGTGATTGAAGTTAGCTTATAAAATAACTATAACACTATGATACATCCAACATAAAGGGTTTGGGATCTAAGTCTTCCTTGTGAAGAGTCAATCTTTTTACACTACTTTTATATTACTCTTGAATAGTTTATCGTTAGTAGGAGACCCGGCTATCATGAAGTTTGTCCTAGATGCTATATACCTATTTCAGCAAAATATTTACCTATATTAAGTTCCTCCTAACGTATGTGTGGTGGTCTTTCTTTGGTTTGCGCTTTGATAATATATATTTTATTATGCAAATACATTGTTTTAATGGACGAATCAAAGTATAGCAAGCGGTGCTAATATATATACTTGGGTTCGTCTTCTTATAGTTTGTCCTCTGCACGCACTTTTATAGCTATCCAACAATTCTATTTAACGCTGAACAATTTATACTACTTTCTTGCGTGCCATATGAAATTGCGCTTTGTTGCTGTTCATGAATTTTATATCATCTACTTTGATCTACGCTGATATACACATATTTAACTCTTTGGTTGGCTCTTTAGCTAAGGTATTGAGATGAAAATTTTAGAGCTTATTTTTTTTCCCTGCTGCCAACACTCATTTTTTACTGATTTTATTTGGAACTTCTGTTTAGCTTCATTTTTGTTTGTTGTGCGTGTTTTATGTCCCTTTGAAATCAACAATGAAGTGGATTTAACATCTTTAACAAATGAAAACTAAAATACAACGAAACTGCTTATTGAATTATGCCACTTTTCAGTAACCTGTATTAATCTTTCTTACATATAAAAAGGCATGTTGCGAGTGATGCATATGGGTTAATAAACTGAGACTAAACATGTTTCCATATAATTCATGATGAGCGGTTACTAGACAAATTTTCCTATTTTCAGAATGACAAGTAGCCTGCTCGGTTCTCGAAATTGGTACTATATTAACTGTATGCATCTAAAAATATATTGTGGTACGTGAAATTTAGTATAATATTGTGGCTATCTAATATGTTGTAGGATCAATATGTATTATCACTTGCAAAATTGAGATCGAGCTTGGGATAATCTTTAGTAAATTAATATATACAGGAAATATTATATTTGAGAGGAGAAATGTAGATTGCATACTGTTCTGGGCTATTGTAATTGTGATTTTACCATTTTGAAACTACATATTTTGTTCAATAGTTCACACTTGCAATCCTAATTTCACCTTAACAAATTTGTATTAGTATATATATTTTATCCATCCCTACCATGTAACTTGGAAGAATACATATTTTTTTCTTACCACAGTATATAGCAACACTCAGTTTCGAAACAGCAAGAAAGAAGTGTGAAATAGGTTTAGTTATCAAAGGGAATAGCTGAAATTTCTTAAGTGAATAGGTAATCTTTATATACTAGGGTAACCCTTCATCCTTACTTATAATGATCTCATATTTTGTGAAAGAAACGTATATAAAACTACTTCGACTAAGAATAATTATTTCTCAATTTATTGTCCTAAGGATTTTAGAAATTGGTCTTTGAGGGTAACAACTTCATTGGGATTAAGGCACCACGCCTAATAAAATAGTATTCGTAGTTTAACAACTTGTTTATGATATTAGTATATACATTGTTACAATCGTAGCATCTCAGCGTCAGTTTCGAGGATCACTGTAAATGGAGTTGCAAAAAAAAAAAAAAGCCACAATAATCTTTGTGATTGTGCAAGTTCAGTTTCGTCTGCCAATAGGGCATTTACAGAAAATCAAGTAGTATCTGATATCGAGTGGTGGTTACTAATAATGCTTATTTTTGACTTTAAATACTCACATACAAGTAAAGAGTTAACAATATAATTATCTTGCCCATATTGCTTCAAATTACATATTAATACTAATACTAGCGCTTAGTTGCATAATAAGTTCATATTATTAATACTAATATGGAGTTGGGTCGGGTCGGGTCCAAGTTCAATCGAAGTTGGATGCATTGCATATAAAATTTCATATCCATACCAACTGTACGTAATTTAATGTGTCACTGTCTCTATATATAACTTGCAGCACGATGTAAGCATAACAAAATTTTAGACTCATTAAAATTCATACAACTTAAATTCATGCAATTAAAGCATGAATATTCATGAATAATAGCTGATTTTAATGGACTATTTGTTTGAGTTAATTTGGTTTGGACCATTGATAGTGCATGTTTATAATGCTTGGAAAACATGGTTAATATATGTTTTTTTCCATAGTTATGTTCCTTTTATAGCAAATTGTAATTTTTATCCTTCTGTTTCTTCATTTAGAACTTACTTTGGACCTAGAATATCCCAATTTGTAGTTAAAAGATATATGACAATCATGGGCACTTGAGAGGTCAAGCATTTAATTCTTCATTCTTAAGATTACTATGAATTTGATGCTTTAACTTAATTCAGTGCACTCTGGGTAATATTAGTAAACGAATTACAATAATTATTTCCAGATCTAGCTAATTACATGATTTCTTCCTTTTATAGTTATTTTCCATTCAAAATATGCCTTTTTTTCCTTTTAAAATTTGCATATTCTTGACTACTGTTGATTATATTTGAGGTTTCGTGCAATCACATTCCCTTGATTAGGCTAATCATTTTCTAGCTGCTTACTTTTAACTTGCTTCTCTTTTTAGTGATGCACTTCTTTTCCACTAGGACAACTTAAGTGTAAAAATTAAAGAACTGTATCATTGCATTTGGTTTCTACTTAGCTTTTATACATGAACGGGGGTATCTGATATATAAACTCATTATTTTTCTTGACATTGATTTTATTGAAACAACTATATGTTGCTTTTATTTATAGTTGTTTTATGACAAAATTATTTGCGTTACATTATAGTAAGTTTTAGTGGTCTAGCTTGCTAAAATTGAACTGCAGTTTATGTCCATATAAACAACTTAATTTTATGTAAAATTGCTATAATTTTCATTTTTTTTATATTATTAGAAATTTATGGTATTTATTCTCGGGTATATTGCAACTGAAATTACAGTGAACATTACTTTCTCTTCTAAAACCTAAATCAACAGCCTTAGTTTACTACATAAAAATAGTTATTTTTGATTCTCATTGTTTAAAACCATAAATTATATTCAAAACCATAAATATCGATGGACATTTTCAATAGTAAATACGAATAGATCATCCCATAGATGATTGAAAAACAGGGGATTAACCAAATGAACGGATTTTATAACTTATATTTAATAGAAGTAAATGTTGTGCCTCCAGGAAATATGCAGGCAGGAAGAATTTGGTACGGTATTGTGTTTGCAAGTAGCGTGATGAAGTGTGTGAGCAGGTTGGGCAATGTTTTTTTTAAGGAATGATACAGCTATTGTGTGATTAGGCTGGATATAGAGATACATCCTCAAGTAGGCATGGACAACAGTTTGTAAGTGAAATTTTCAGCTTGCAAATAGCTTCGGACAACCGCTTGGCTTGGATGAGTGAAAATTAAGGGTTAAACTATGTATGCTGTAAGACTGGTGAGTTAGTGTACTAGCTGTTTTTTGATTGAAAATGATGTATGTTGATGGACTTGAACGTTTAAACATGCATGTAACAACACTGGAATTTGTATTCTTAGTATAGATTTTATTATTATTATTATTATTATTATTATTATTATTATTATTATTATTATTATTATTATTATTATTATTATTATTATTATACAAACAGTGTACATTCCGTTTGCATTGAGATTGCATGAATGACTTGATAAAGGGCTGGTGGGTGTAGCTAATTATTAGATTGAGCCCATTATTATTCTAATATTTATGACCAGAAATACCGTAATAAATTAATCATTATACGTCTTATTTTCTACAAATTAAGGAAGATGACTTCTTCTTCGCATTATTTAGTTGCTAGCAAAATTTCATATTACTTTTCAGACATATTTAAACCCTTATTTACATCATGTATGATGTATGTACGTTACTGGCGACGTCTCATTCTTCAGCAAGTTTAGAAACGCTTGAAAATATTCTCGGTTCGGATCAGCGAATCGCATGTTACAGCAAAGTTCTTTCAAGCTTCAGCAATGTCCATAGTATAGGATCTATAAATATCAAGATACTTACCACCCATTAATAGTATTCATATTTTACCGTTTAGCAAACTATGTATGGTACGGAATTATTTTCAAGTCAACGAACCTTATTTTCTCTTTGCTACACGATATCTAAATAACAAAACTTATCCCACCGTTCTGTATGTTCAACTATATGGTACACAAATGTCAGTCTTGATAATGTAATGTCGGATTAGTTGGTTAGTGAATTGAATATACCTTAGATGAAAAGGCTATAGTTGTCCTCAAATGTGAACATATGTGTTCATAAATTGCATTTCTGTGTTCGTTTCCTTCTACTTGGTGCCTGTTTTTTTTATTATATTTGAACAAATTTTTTTTTTTTAAACTTTCCAATATGCAATTATTTAATTCCTATGATTTGGAATGCTTTGGAGATAAATTATCGTGTCATGCGTGGTGACATAAGGATTAACTAACCATAATTTTTTGTAGTCTCTTTGGCCCGCACAAAAACTAACCCTCATATATTAAATATCACCTAAAATTTCATTGAGCTGACAGTAAATACTTTATCCAACTACCAACTCTTTTCCCTTTGCATCCCACAACATGTTCTTTTATCACAGCCAATACAAAAGGAGATATGAACACATGATACAAATCTTGCAGCAGAAAATCAATATACCCATGTCCGTGTGCGTAGCACGGGTTCGCACTTGTATTAATAAAATTGGTAGTGGACTCAACGCTGAGTAAGCCTATCAACTTTTTCTCTGCTGAAGTGTTCTTCTCTTTGTACTTCATTCCTATGCCTTTGGTTGGCTCATATAATAATCAAAATCCATGGTCTCTCCGGACCCTTGCTGGACCCAGTCTGGTCACTCTCTAGAGAGGGGGGTTTAAAGGCAAGTAATCCCATTGACTCTCTCTTTAAAACACTAACCCATTCCTTACACTTCGTCTTTGTCTCCCTGAATGAAACATAATGCAATCGTACAAGTCAATCCATTCGCTTTCTAACGAGGGTACTTGCATTCTTTACTATGGCCCCAGCTTTTTGCTCTGGTGCTTAACCCAAATCATACAAGTCCATCCGCTTGCTTTTTGGTGAGGGGACTTGCATTCTTTGCTCTAGTCATGACTCTTCGGTCAGAGGCTTAATCCAAATGAAACATGTCTAGCCACTTGCTCTTTGGACATGAGATTTATATTTTATGGTTATTATATTTGTATTTAAAAAAAAATTGAAATCCATTTACTAAATTAAAATTTAAACATTTAATGTATTATAACCTAACTTCTAGCTCATAATGTGCTTGGGGATAAACCAAGGATATCATATACAAGCAAGTGGATGGACTACATTATTAGGAGCGAAGATAAAGTGTGAGAGAAAAACCCAATCCTGTGTTATCCTAATCAAGAGAGGACGATTTTCAACCTTAATCCAAGGTTGTTTCCATATATCATGAATGATGGCTGCTTTTATTCCATCACTGTAGTTCGATTTATCACATACTGCTATATCTGTTATCTCTGACATGTTCATTAATCAAATCACGCAAGTGCGTGCGATCATTGGTGTTATGCTAATCTAGCTTATGGAATAGGTTGTACCTTCTAAATGTCTTCTCATTCTTCGTAGGCTCTCTCCTTCCTAGTTTTTAGTTGAGGATATGTTCTCTTCTACCCGGTTAAATCCTCTCTAAGGTTTAATTTAAATCCACATAAGAAGAGATTTTCAGTTTTCTTTTTTTCCACTTTGATCCTTCAAAGCCATCATCTATTCCCTATTTTTCTTTGTCCTTGTAAGATCCTGCTTTGACCTGTCCTTCACCATCCAGAGTGCTAACCTCTTCCTTATCAGCTTCAACATCCTTCTGCTGCAGAAATATTTAAAATTTATGATAAAACTCCACGAGATCGGTTGATGGGTCATGATCTGAAATATCTTTAAAATAATTTCTTAACAACCGATCCATAATTTACCATCATTAAAATTACTAGTGACTTCGTTCCATCTACCGTGATGCACATTTTGGTGAATTTTTGTAGAATTTAGTGAGAAATGTTGTCATTGGTGCTGTGTAGCCGAAGAGGGGGCTCATGCTCGTGAATGTTAGGGAAGGGTCAGGTTGTAAGGTAGGGGTTGCATTTGGATGGTTCAACGAGGCGCAGCATGCTGACAATGGTTTGACGGTCGACGTTGTATGGAATTATGGTGTCAAGTGTACTGTTTGGTGTACAAAGGGTAGCAGTACTTTTTGAAAGGAGGAAAGAAGGGAGAAGAGAGGGTAGAGTGAGTTGGATTTGTTGATGTGGGTCGGGGACTAACTAGTTTTTGATGAGGGTAATTTGATGATAGAATTGATAATGGGTAAATTTATGACACCTTGAAACAAATTGATTTTTAAAATAAGTTATTTAATGTAAAGATCCAGAATTCTTAACCAATTTAAAATTGGAATTTTATTACTTAATTTGAATTTGACATAAATAATTATGGTTCAGAATATTTAATATAATTATTTTGATATGTTAATTGATAGATTTTATTTGAATTATAAATAAGAAGGATTATTAATAAGTTTGTATTTATTAATACTATTTGTCATTCGATCGTATTTATCAGACGATTACATGAATTAATAGAATTAGAATTAAGTGTTGCCCTTAGTTTTCATAGCATTTTAAGGGAAAATGCTACCAAAAGTTAACTTCCCTCCTTAAGACAAGTGTTAAGACACATGTCTTTACGCCTGCTTCCTTTCATGCATGCCTTCCACTTGTCCCCTTAGGTGCCATTACCTCCTTAACCCTCCATTCCTATATAAGGAGGTCATTTCTCCACTTTTTTACCATTCCATTCCTTTCCACCTTCTTCTTAAAGCTTATGGCCATGGTTTCCATGGCATAAGTCTTCCTCTTTTCCACCACCACCTTGCTAAAGTTTGTCATTTTTCTCCTCTTATAATATAGAGAGATATTAGTATATGTTATATTATATATTTTGGTGAAGAAGACGGTGCACTGAAATAATGTCTGACGATTCACTCTACTAGGCTCGCCTACTGTGAAGTTGGAAAGCTATTCAATGAAATTTTTTTAACCAAAATTTATATATTTAATTAGTAGTTAGACTAATTTAAATTTAGTGGTTAATTATCAGTGGTTAATGATGGTTGATGTTTGTTGTGATGGATGATGGATGCGTAGTTTAGAACACATGCACACACACTATCAAGCATTAGTGTTATAACGCTTGTGCACAGTTATGAATTATTTAATTATGTTGATGATGGTTGCTATGGATGTTGATGATGGTTGTTGATGTTGTTTCGCACACTATGACACAACAATTATGATATCACATTGGTGATCGGCAAATCTCCTTCGTATATCATTATTGAAATTGAAGGTTAATAATTGGAAAAGATCATATATAAGAATTAATATATATTGATAAAGTTTCTTTAAATGAATAAATAAACATCGGAACGTTCTTGGATTACAGAGAGGATAGTGTCCAAGCTTGGATTTGGAAATATAGTTTCCTGCTCTCACTAGCTATCCCTAACTGATCCGACAGATGGGTTAGTTAATTGGAAGTTATTTGAATTTAGAAATAAACTGGATTCTTAATTTAATATTTGATTAAGTGAAAAATAAAAGTTGAATTTTAAACCCGAAATAATTTGGAAAGTCAATGTAAATTACTATAATGATTTTAAATGGTTTATACACTACAAGAAAAACAACATATAGCAGCGGCAGAATCCGCTTCTAATCCGTCGCTCTTTTGGCTTTAGCGACGGATTTCCTATATAACATGGTGGTCGGTAAAAACCATGACAGTAATTGTGTCATATTTTGCGACGGATTTTAGCATGAGTTTTCCGATGGTTTTCCATCATTTTACTAATTATATAATAAAATAAAATTTTATTTATTAATTTAATTTTAATTTATATACCGACTGTTTATCGACGGATAATTAATTTATAATAAAATATTATTTAAAAAAGGAGTGGGTAAACCCTCACTAATTGCCAAGGAATTAGCGACGGAAATTAGAATGAAAAAAACTTAACCTCACTTTTTTTGTTGATAATCCGTCGATATTCCCCTTCTGATTTACCTATACACACACACACACACACATATATATATATACATACATACAGACACATACACATATACATTCGTGCAAATATGATTACGACATATCATTTAATTAAGATATACAAATAAAAAAATTCATATCATTCAATACACATATTTTAAGTCGTTACAAGCATCTATCTCAAAACATTCAGACTTTTCTCATTCAACCACTAAAAAATGAGCCAAAAAACAAACCAAACGATGCAAAAAGATAACAATCATGTTCCTCATGCTCACGTTTTCTTTTCCACATCTCCTTTGTCTCCTCTTCATCTTTCTTCAGAGGTCCTTCCTCTTTTGATATCTGTATGCAGAACAATATCACGGTCAAAATAATAACACAAAACTACAAAATAATAAATACTGAAGGCAAAACAGATAATTGGCGGTACCCTGTATGTGCATCTCTAAACAAACAAAAAACATAAAAAAGGAAAAGAAAAAGATGCATGACCAAAAGGGCTTATAACATGCATAGCATACATGCAAGTAATGTGATAACATTGTTTGCTTAAACCATCAACATATATTGGCTAAAGCTACAGGTCACTATATAATGAACAGTATAAGATTGCGAACTTACAAGTTGTTCATTTGAAATGTTTCTTTTTTAAAAAATCCAATGGCACGCGTTGCATGGTGGATTGCCCAGAACATTTCATATCTTGTGCGGCATAAAATAACAGGGACGATACGAATTTATTCAGATATTTCTTAATAGAATGAGCACACCAAACATCAACGTTATGACACAGAAGTTTCCAAATTGCAAAACACAATGATCTCTCACTCAAAGAGCAAGTACCCATGTCACAAGCATCAATATCAGGTATGCAGAGTTCATTGCAATCATATATTTTTTTGTGCCCCAGCATAAACTTAGTCAGTTTTGTAGCCTAAATTAGATGATTCAAATTAACTATCCTTTGTAAAGCCATTATGCGTACTACATAACGGAGAGTTGAACATGTTACAACATCAAAAATACATCCCAAGGTAGAAAATAATGTACTAAATCTCAGTGAATGATAAAATAAATAGGAAACCTAAAATATAAATGACGACAAAACAAAGATGAAAAAGATCACCTTCTAGTGGAGCCAAGGATACATGTAAAAAAGACCACAAAAGAACTTGAGTATAAGTTCATCAAATTTCTTCTTCTGGGTACTCCTTTTAGGAGGAGCATTCATGGAATTCATCATAACCTACAATAATGAGAAAACATAAATCTAAAGAAGGGGTGCTTTGTACATTTTTATCTACAATGAACATACTTTTTTTCATGTCCAGCAAATATAATGGCCCTAATAATATACTCAGTGTGATATTTATAGCAAAGACATCAGTCAATATGTATAATAAGGAAAAGATAACTGTTACATTGAACAAGTTTTGAATGGCATATCTCAGTCAAGATCTTGTTTTGAAAGGTATAACATGTCGAAAACAGTTTTTTTGTATGTGCATAATTGAACAGGTTTTTTCATATCTCAGTCAAGAACTATAATTGACTGTATATAGAAGGCACAATAACATTACAATTCAAGTCAGCAGCCCCTCAAAGGGGAAAAATTCTGATAATATACAGATACATAACCAGGCTCAGTTTGATTCCAAGAAGAGTACCATTATTTACAATGTTGTTAATAAATAAATAATTTCCATTTTTTAAGTTTCCTTATAGCAAATTAAACTCATACCATATTCATTGAAATCATTTATCTAGCTAGAGCTAAACTCATGCCATACTTCATAAAAATTAGCGCATTCTTAAGAAGGATAAAGGCCTTTTAGGATTCTGTAAAACAAACAAGAAAGATTCTATTTTTTGAGTCCCCTCAGAGCAAATTAAACTCATGCCATATTCGTTGAAATCATTTTGGCAAATTAAACTTATTTCATACTTCATAAAGAAATATCTTAAAAGTTACGTAGAATTGCCTATACCTCATGTAAGTAGATAAAAATTGAAATCAAAGCATTTAGATATTGATGTATAAATCATCCTACGTCATCTGCTCAAGCGCGCTCTTTAACACAAACATTTGATAAAAATAACAAAATAATTACTTAAATTATTGCTTCACCGACTTGAATAAATTTTAATGGTTCACATTTGAGGAAAAAGATATGGATTGCTCCCACATACCTGTTCTGTAGAAATGAATCACCAGCTCAAAACCAAAAAAATGTGATTTCACTATCTGTTCTCAATCCAATTCACGAGACAAATCAAATGAATATTTCAAGAACCCAAAAATCGAAACCTGGTCGCATTTGGTAATGAGAGAACCGCGAACGAATGGAAGGCGGTTGAAGTTTGTGAAGTATGATTTGACGAGACGATAGCAGGTTGGTGGTTCAAGGTGTTAAGTTCGGTGAAATACAAGGAGCGCGTGAGCAAAAAGGAAAAAGATAAAGAAACATATTTGAGGAAGAAAAAGTCAAATGATTAAGCGAATAAAGTTCAATTGGGTGAGAGATATACGCGGAAGACAAGGAAAAAAGGATAGGAGGAAGAAATGGGATACGCGAAAGACATTGATGCATTGTTGAAGAAAAAGAAGATACTGTCAGGCTTCAGATGGACGGAAGGGTTCGAAGGCGTATTCGAATTAAGAAAAACACAAAGTCGGTTTGATAAGTGTATAAACAGTTGCATAATGGACACCATCTTCATTTTCGGATCATAAGCCTGTGAACATCCCAAATATCATACTAGCATATTACTTAAATATTCAACAAGCTTAATCTACAAGTACTAGGACTTATCTATTTAAACTAGCAGCTTGCAAGGTTATCTATTCAAATATATTTAACAAGTAATTCTTGCACAAACTGACACAAACATTCAAGTGCAACAGGTTACAGTATCATTAATTACAACCTATCAAGTAAGTGTTTTAGCACATGAATGAATACATACATCCATCCTCATCAAACATATAGCATATCAATCCATGGACATATTTTTATTTACATATATTCTAGAATGATTATTGTCAACAGGGTATGTTCATATATATTGATCTCACTCTTTAAAATAGTACTGATAACCTTCTTAAATTATGCGATCATAGAAAACAAATGATTATGCCCATCTTTCAATACATATAATAACCAGATAGTTTTTACTTGTATAATCCAGCAAACTTAAATTAGCATATTCTAGGGATTCTTTTCTTATTCAACCCATTTTAACAATGAAAATAGTACATCAAATCAGCGCAAACATTCATTCATATTTGAGAACCCCATAAATTTTTTTCATCGCCATTTTGTTACTTTTCAGCGTACATATCCAACTTCCAATAGCAATACAAGTAATCATATAAGTACGCCATAATTATGCTAAATAACGTACCTTTGCTATTCAGTCTCAACTTCAGCTACTGTAGTGTCCAAAATGCTAGCTTGCATGAGTTCAAGTTGTAGATCAGCAACCCTGGGCACACTTCTGCACATCACATACACAAAATCCCATATGCATGAGTTCAAAGGAACCGGTGTTGAGTTTCAAACAAGCCGAACGTACCTTCAGATTCAAACATGCTCTCAAACTTAGGTTTGCTCCAAGCTTCGGCTTAACTCGGTGCTCCAAATTTAAGGCCAAAGAATTAAGCTTCTGCTCCAATTTCTGCATCAACAACGCTGAATCAAAAGGGTTGAACAATTTTTATTCAAGCTTCCTCAGAAAACAGAAAACAAAGATCCAAAAGAATTACCGTTTCAGATTACTAGAAAACACGGGTACCTATTAAATAAGGAGTTTGGGTAATGTAAGATTGGCAAGATTATTGGAACGATGATCGCTATTTGCTTCAGATCTTCGAGTTCGAGCACCATTCTAGGCAAAACACCTGGAATCGATCTTTAAAACGCCACTTAATCGTAGGTTTTTGTGTGCCGCCATGGAATCGAAATATTTAGGGTTAGAGAATGAATCACAGTTTCACATACTGCTGTAAGTATGGTTGAGAGATTGTCGGGTTTGGTTTTTCTGCTACCCGATTTGCTTGCATGCATTGCTACCCGATTGTCGGGTTTAGTACGTTGTGCGTGTGCTACCGGATTTACTTGAGAGATTGTGCGTGTGCTACCTGATTTGCTTCTTAATCATATTTGCATGCGTGTAATAATATTCAATATTTAGTACAAACATTTTTTTTAATGTTTCTTTAGTTTTTTGTATCATTGGTAATAATGAACATTAATAAATTTAATTTAATCTAGAAAATTCAATTTATTTTTTAAATATTATATATTAAATTTAGTTATTGAATATAATTATAAAATATTTATTAAATTTAGTTGTAATTCATCACTTATCAAATACTTATTAATTAAACATACTAATCAATTTCTTAAAAGTGAATATTTGTTAATAATTTCTCGCGATTACTTATTAATCATTGATTATCAAAACAAATTTAATTAAACATTGAATATCAATATATTTTATTAATTATTATTACCTCTTATTTATATTTTATAGTAATTAATAATTAATCAATACTATTCATGAATATTATTTACTTTTAATAGTAGTTATTTATTATTAATATATTATTAACATTAACTATTTAAAATTTATATTTAATTATTAATTAATAAGTAAAAACAAAAATGTAAAATATTTTATAAATAATAAATATAAAAGTCCTTTTCAAATCTCTTGAAAAACTGCTGCAAAAATAGCGTCAAAATTTTGACGACGGTAAATTGTCTCTATCTGCAACGGAATTTAGCGTTAAATTTTTTATGACGGTAAAGTGCTGCAATTTCCAATGATTTAGCGACAGAAATTAGATTCGACGGTAAAAATTTAAGATAAGTTGACATAAAAAATCCAAAATATTACTTCTTACAAAGTCCATGAAAATCCGTCGCTAATTTGCGATGGAATTTTCCGTTGCTAAAAATCTGCCGCTATATACAGCTTTTCTTGTAGTGATATAAGTATATAATGGTTTTCTAAGGTATTTTGAGACATTGAAGAATAATTTATATTACAGTAAAAATAGAGCTTGTGGCACAATGGCAATTCGCGCACTTAAGTTACAAACTTTAAATGCTTATAACTTTTGCAGTTTAAATCGAATTTCCACGAAACAGAAAATGTTTGATTTCTATTAACAAGAGCTTTCAAAGGAGTGAAAACATATTTTAATTTCAAGATATAATTTTCAAGTTAGTTTTAAAACCATTTTGTAAAAGGTCGTTGTAAGAGTAATTGTCGGCCATAACTATAAACAACTATTTTAAATGTTTTTAAAATATGAAAAAAAATGGTAAAATCAATCTAAATTGTTTAAATGTGTTTTGAATTGGAAAATTATGGTTTTGGACAATATAAAGGTTGTTATGATCAAGTTAGCTAAAATAAATATTTTGTAACGCTTTTGGAACGTTATTATAACGTTTTCTTTGAAAACAATCTATTCTGGATTTTTTGAACTGTGAATTGTTTTCCAAACTATAAGTAATCGTTTTAAATGAATTGTGGAATGTTTTCAAAGATTTAAAAGAACTAGAAATATTTTATGTGGAATTTAAATTGATTTATTTAATATTAAAATGTGTTTTTCAATTTTAAATAATTGGATATGGTTAGAGATAAATCTTTGGATGTTTGATATTAATTCGGCAGATGATGACTCTTACTATTTGAGGAATTTAAATAGGTAGTTCACCATTATTCCGCATATAGTGTGAGTTGGATATGGAGATTACTATTGAGGATAAGTGGATGGTATTTCTATCAAGACCGAATGTTAAAGAGTTGGTAAATCTTTTAATTAAGATACGAGTTTCCCAATTTGATTACGATAAGTTGGATAGAAAAAATATTCGAATATTTGATATGAAATTCTATAGTGTAAACATGTACTATTTGAGGAATTTGGAAGATATTATTATTATATCGTTATTCCACTTATAGTATTTGTTGATTACGAGAATCGATATCGAATATAAGTAGATACAATTTCTATGTAACTTATGTTCAATATCAATTGATTTGGGTTTTGTTGTGAATCGTATCTTCAATAATATCATTCTTCAAACTCAACGAGATTGAGTTGTGGAAATTCATATTGTAATTTGGGATTTAATCCAATCTTTTATTTGAAGAAATTGAAAGTAAGAAATTAGGATGGAAGTATAATATTTTAGTTATGATTAAAGATTTGAATGTTAAGAAATCGATTTAATTGGAAATTATGGTTGAAATGTGGAGTAAGGATTTTCAATGGAAACTAGATTTCGATAACGAGTTATCAAACGGAAAATTTATTAAGGCTATGAGGCTAAATTATCTTTGATTTAAGGGACGTGTTTTAAAAGAGAAAGGTTGAAATATGGATTTTGAGAATGGCTTTAAAGAAGTTTAATTTAACAAATCCAAGACAGAAGGAGATTTGGTTGAAACCCTGTGCGTTCCATAATTGTGTTTTTAATTTCACTTATTATTTGGAAAGACCTGGATCAGATTTATGTCTGAAAACCATTCCAAGTAATAATACGACGTTGTGGAGCAATTGAAGACTTTGAAGGTGTTAAAGTCTGGGATCCTTTATACCGTAAGGATGACCTGCTGAATGTCTCCAAGGGGTCACTCCCATTTGCAGATGGATTTTATATCAGTTAAGTGGCAAGAAGCTTGAACGTATGTGAAGGAATTCCTGATTGTTGTTTCGTTTAGACCCAGAATGGACATGTATGATTGTGTGTTTGACATTGTAATTGACTGCGTAGTAATGATTTCTATTAAGTATATATTTGCTTGGTGGCGGAGAATTTATTCTCTTGGTTAACACCCTTCTCTATGACGTATGAGCTTAGACGTTATATATTGATGGAAATCAGTATGCGTAGTGAATGGACAATGTGGCATACTTAAGTTATGTGATGAGCTCTAGATGTTCAAAGCATGGCTTATTTAAGCGTAGCTTTGTGTATATTGTGACCTCGACGAACTTCACACCTCGGATTGATGGTAAATTGGTGGTCCGATTTTTATATTCTTTTCGTATGTTCGGTACACAAGGATGTGATGATGAAAGGTACTACGAAGTTCCCAGTCTGGAACACAATTTGTCGGGTACTCTGATTCATGTATGGTGGGCCAGAGTAACGGAGTCTGAGTTTGGACGTTATTCGAGAGTATTGGGATGATGTGCGCAAGAGAGTTTGTGTGCCCACGAATGATCTTTCGTACCAGGAACCATCATGTTGGAAACCTAATCTCCACTACGAGCCCGTACGTTTTTTATTGTATAGCTTGCTGGTTACTGGCAGGATTACGTCAATATAATGGAATGAGGCATTATGCTGGCTAGGATTAATACATTTATTTGTGAAAAGGTTTTTCACACTATATATAGTAGTATAATGGGATAAGACATACTTAGCTCCACCTTTGGAGATTGGTAAGGGTCTGATTAGATCTATCCCCCATACGTCGAATGGCCAGTGGCTTGAGATAGTGGTTAGTTCGCTAGGGGAAGCCGGGGTACCTTAGAGTACCTTTGACACCTTTCACATCTTTTGACATATTCAATTGCTTGATTAACCATCCATGGACAGTAATAGCCTTGTCGCAATACCCTTTTGGCCAGCTTAATTCCATTGGAATGGTCTCCACACAATCCTTCATGGGCCTCTCTTAATAGGTTAAACCCATCTTCGAATCTTACACGTCTTAAGTAAGGAAGTGAATGTCCCTTTTTATAGAGTACATTATCCATAATCACTAATGTGGGAGCCTGGTCTTTTATCCTTCATGCGTCTTGCTTGCTAGGGGTAATGTTCTGTTTAGGAGGTAATCTATCATGGGAGACATCCAGGTATTTTCATAATGGCAATTTGTTTCCGTTAAGGGAGGTTCTACATTGGAGTTTCTTTCTTCGTTTTCTTCATCCTCCCTTCTCAAGGCTTGGGATCTAGTTAGGGCATATAATTCTTTCCCCTTTTCTGATTCTTCGTGCTCGATACTAGGTCATTCTTGATAACCTACAGGAATTACTCGAGTTTTAGCCCTCCCGGGAACTGGCAAATTTGGATAGTGAATCCGCTTGAGTATTCTCTCCTCGAGGTATTTGATGAATTGAAAAATCCTTAAATCGGGAAATCATCTTTAATATCCTCTTCACATATAGGGCTAGTGGTGCATCCTTCGTTTGATAAGTTTTCTTTATTTAGTTTACCATTAGTTGTGAATCACTAAAAACTTCTATTCGAGGTATCTTCAACTGTAGTGCCAAATTCAAACCGGCTATCATTGACTTATATTCGGCTACGTTGTTAGTTGTCGAGAATCATAACTTCATGGATTAGTGCAGGCGGTGTCCGTCAGAGATAATTATAATATAGCCTACCCCTGCTCCCTTTTCGTTTGAGGCTCCATCTACAAAAAGTTGCCACTTGGCTTTTAAGTCGTTCTCTTTAACTGAATGTTCTGTAATGAAGCTTGTGCACTCATTCACGAAATCCGCAAGGGCTTGTCCTCTAGTTGCCGCTCAAGGACGAAACTCGATCTTGTATTGACTAAGCTCAATTCCCCATTTGATTAATCTTCCTGAGGTTTCTGTCTTACTGAACACTTGCTTGAGCGGAAAGCAAGTTAAAACCTTAACGGGGTGAGCTTGGGGTATCCTCTAAGCTTTCGTGTGGTAAGTATTAGACAATATGCTAGTTTTTCCATCATAAGGTATCGGGTTTCTGCATCCTCTAGCCTTCGGCTAACGTAGTCATTGGGTGCTGAGTCTCATTATTTTCTATTATAAGGACCAAGCTTACTTCATATTTTGAAACGACCATATATAGGTATAGATCTTCTCCTTTCTCGGGACAGGACAAAATCAGAGGCGTTCCCATATAAACTTTTAATTCTTGGAAAGCCTTTCTACGCTCTTTGTTCCATTCAAAGTTCTTCTTTTTCTTTATAACATCGAAGAAATGAATGCACTTGTCAGTTGCTTTGGAAATAAACCTACTAAGGGCTGCTACCTTTCCTTTCAAGCTCATGACCTGCTTGTTATAGGTTCTTCCATGTCTTTAATGGCCTGGATTTGGTTAGGACTAGCTCAAATCCTTTGCTCACTTACCACATATCCTAGGAACATTCCAGATTGAACTACAAAAGAACACTTTTGCGGGTTTAATTTCATTTGGTAATTTCTTAAGACACTGAACATTTCTTCCAAGTCCTTTAGATGGTTCTATGTTTTGGTGGACTTTATCAGCATGTCATCCACATATATTTCCATATTGCGCCCTATATGTTCTTGCAACATCATGTTTACCAATCTTTGGTATGTTGCTCCCACATTTTTCAACCCAAAGGGAATCACTTTATAGCAAAATGTTCTCCAATCGGTGATAAAGCCTGTGTGCTCTTCGTCGGGTTTGTGCATTAGAATTTGGTTATACCTTGAGTAAGCATCCATAAGGGATAATATCCACTCGTGGCATCTACTAATTGGTCAATCCGCGGAAGGGGGTAGCAATCCTTTGGGCAATCCTTGTTTAAATCCATGTAGTCAACACATGTTCTCAACTTCCCATTAGACTTCTTTATTAGCATGGGATTGGCTAACCATTTTGGGTAAAGGACATCTTGGATAAACCCGTTCGTTTCTAACCTTTTGACTTCTTCCTTCACGACTTCCAACCGATCTCTATTATATTGTCTTTTCTTTTTTCAAACCGGGATCACCGAAGGATCAATGTTTAAGGCATGACTCATTATAGAAGGATTGATCCCGATTATGTCTGAATGGGTCCAAACAAAGATATCCTTGTTGAGTTGCAGGAATTGAATTAGGTCGCTCTTAAGGGTTTCTGTCAGCGTCTTCCCTATATTGACAACCTTCGACTTATCCTTTGAATCAACTTTTACCTGTTCCGTGTCTTCTATTGGTTTCATTCTTTCAATGTCCCCTCTAGAATCTAAATCTGTGAAAATTTCTCCTTCTTTACCCAAGTTTACATCATCGGCTCTCTTCCTTTTTTCTTTTCAAAGAAGTGTACCTAATATTTTCACGTGTGCCAACTTTATTAATTTTCATCTTGGCCTCGAAGGTGGGATGTAAGAATCCCTTATCCGAAGGTACTAAAATAGTATAGGAATCAAAGTATGAAGAATACCCCCTTTTGTATTTGTCAATCGTTGCGAAGTACAATTTGCGAGAACTAAATTGTTCTTCCTTGATGGTACCTCATCCCTGCTTGGTTAGGAATTTTAACAAGGTACTTTGAAGAGACAAAAGCATCCATATCCTCAAAGTTGGTCATCCAAAGAAGGCGTTGTAATAAAATGGTTGATCGATCACGACAAAGATAGTTTTGAAGGTCCTATGTAGCGGCGACAGTCCTATTTTAACAGAAGGCTGATTTGCCCCACTGGAGTTCATCCCTTGTTGTTGAAGCCGAAGATTGGTTCGTTGCTTGGCTCCAACTTCTTCTCAGTGATTCTCATCTGATTGAAAGCATGCTTGAAGATAACACTGACGGCACTCCCAGTGTCCACAAGGATTTTGAAGACGACAGATAGTCCTATTTACGCAGTTATCATAAAGGGATCATTATGTGGGTGGCAGACCCCTTCTTCATTTCTTCTGGAAAAACCACTAGGTTGTGCATTTTGAGAGCATAACATGAGTTCTTCAACGATGGTTCTTCTCGAATGGGGAATATTCTCTTCATGGCTTCCTTCATGTATTTATTCCTGGCTCTCGGACAGTTTCTGGCAGAGTGTGGCTCTCCATGGATCACATTGATTCAATTATGGGTGGACCTAAGTCTAGGTTGCCTTCTTCTACAGTAGCCTCTATTGCATTCGCTGAAAATTTCTGTTGTCCATTTGTATGATGAGCGTATGTTGTCTTGTTTAAAACAAATTCTTTCAGATGTTCCTCACGGATTAGCTTTTGAATAATCCCGTCCAATACCTTGCACTCGTCAGTCTTATGCCCGTTGATCTTGTGAAATTCACAATACGTACCACCAGAATAAGGTTCAGGGCAATTCTTGGCTTTGAACAAGATGGGGATGTTATCAACCATTTCTTTCGCAGCAACATACACGAAGGAGATGGGCTTGCTTAGAGCAACCAAGTTAGTATTAGAATTTTCCTACATTGTCCTCTTTTGATTCCCTCTGGGCGCTTTCGTCCGAAATTTGACCTTCATCCTTCCCCTCGAGGTCTGAACTTTCTCTTTGTGAAGTACAATTCGTCCATGCGAATAAACTATTCGGCTTGGAAGTGAAAGTCTTGTATTTCTTTATAGCGATGAATGTATAATTCTTTCCAAAGGGAGTATTTTCGATTAACCATGAATGCACGAAAATCGACTTGTCACGGTCTTTTATATCCTTAGCCTTTAATGCCTCGATGTTGAACCTTTTCAGGTAATCTCCTAGTGACTCCCCTTGCCTCTGTTTGATGTTAGTGATGACTGTGTAGTCTGCTGTCGGATCTTTGTAGATGCAGAACTGTGCAGAAATTTCGTAGGGGAACTTTTTCCATGCATAGATGGTGTTTTCTCTGTACTTACGATACCACTTTACTGCTGCCCCCTGAAAGGTCACTGGGAAAAGGCGACATCTGGCGGCCTTTGAAGCATTGTAAAGATCCATCTGGCTGTCGAAAGCCATTAGATGATCATCAGGGTCTGTTGTTCCAAGATATTTTATGGCTGGAACCTTCACCCTATATGGTATTATGGTGTTCATAATTTCATTGATGAAAGGAGCTACTCTTTCATTGTCATTCGCCCTGTCATCCTGGGTCCTCTTCCCTTTCTCCCCAACAAGTCTTTAACAGTCTTCTGAGTGATGTCTTTGAGATAAGATTTTGTGTTGTCGTAGTTTGCTCTTTTAGGATCATACCCTTTGGAAGTGGAACTCCCGGATTGTTCTTTTTCGCAATGATTTCCTTGATGATCTATTCTTGTTAAACGGGACTTCTTCTTCTTAGAGGAAGTTACTTTGAGCTTCTCTTTTGCTTTGGAGTGCTGAATGGGAGCCTTTCTTTTTGGAGATTCATTTGTCTCTCTTTGACTAGATTTGGTGAGTCTTGAAGACTTCTACATTTGAGAAGCATTCATTTGTGCTTGCATCTTTTGGAGTTGCCTCTCCAAGGCTATAATTCTTGCGATGTTATCCTCCATGGATTTTGGATTTGGCGGTTGTGCTGGGCTAGATGTCGCTCCTCTTTCATTATTATTCAGATTAAGCGTTAGACCCCATATTTCCTTCAGGGGTTGCATTAGGAGCCGGTTCCTTGTTTCGCTCTTCTAACCTTTTTGATTTCATCTTTCCTGCCATGGAGCGATAAGTTTAACAAATTAATTTTTGATAATTTTACCACAAGGGTGGAGGTTCAGGCCCTTTTTATAGCGCCAAAATGTTAATGATATTTTCCATCAACACATAGGATAAGCTATATGAAACATATATTTAGGAAAATTGGTGCGACCACGATTTAAGGTTACTGAAGGATGACTAGGGGTCAACATTCCTTAAATAAATCAACCGTTTCTTGAGTACCAAAATCCCTGTTCTAAAGATTAGTTATTCCTTCCTCGAGGGGTGAACACCACACTTACAGAATTATGGAGTTTTGAATTATCTTGAAGAAGGGTTTTCTTAGCTTGGTACAATTGAAATCAGTTACCCCTTAAATTATGGGTAAAATGATATACACTGTGATAAGAGGAAAACAGGCTAGTGCTTCCCGATACTCGGATGGTAGGGGTATTACAACGCTTATTGACTTAAACGATCCTTCCGCATCGAGCAATCCTGAAGGGCCTTGGTTACATTAGAGATCAAGCCATAAGCCTGCAATCAACCTCTTTCCTGGAGTTGAATAGAATTAGGCTCATTATGCAAGGGTTGATTCACATTGTTAACCCTCGACGTAAATGGGGAAAGGCCTCGGGTTTCCGTGAAGCCCTCCCTCTTTACGGGGATATTGTGAACAACTCTTCCATACGAAAGGTTAGTGTTAACTCCATATTCCACCATAAATGGCACAATATGATTATCAAATCACGAAATGTTTAAGTCTCGGACTTCTTCATTCATAAGTTGTAGATGTATCACAAGAGTTGAAGAAATCCCCAATCCGATTTGAAAATTAGGGTTTGATCCTTAAAGAATGAAGAACAAGATTGAGAAATAAAAAAATCGTCCCCAAAATGTGACCCCTGGGGTCTTATTTATAGAGAAATCGGGGACCCTTCTGATGTTGGTCTATTGGGCCTGTGGGTACCTCTATCGACCTCTTTTCTCCTTGGTTTTGGTTGTTTTAGCTCCCAGCCGCTTTGCGGTGCGAATTATAGCTTCTAGAGGGGAAGGTCTTGGTCAGTAGAGGCTTCTTTGAGAGTGATATGAGCTTGCGGATGTAGTATCTTTCCGGAAGGTGTTCGAGCCTCTGGTTATATGCTCTTGATTATGAGCTTCTGGATATAGGCTTCCGGTTTTCTCATGAATACTTAAAGGAGCTTGCCCTCATGACATATGCATATAGCTACCGGTTCAGAACCACTGTCGGTGTCAGTACTAAGTAGATTAGTATGTATAGCCTGCATCAATGTTAGGGTTCCGGTTGGCCTTTCCAGGTGTAGCCTGATCTTCCGGAAGGTAGTTCTAGGTGATTTTTTTGTTGTCTATCAATGTGACCTTTCGGCATTTTATATGGTAGATGTTTCAGAAGCTGGTATTGGGTAATTTTTATGTATCATCTCTCTTGATATCTTTGCTTCCTGATGTATTGGCATAGACTATATTAATTCCGGCAGCCCTTCCGTCTTTTTGGGTTTCAATTGGCAGAATCTTGCCTCTCTCTTTCTTAGCTTCCGACCTAGATGACTTTCGCTATAGGACCCCCCTACCAGATGTCCACGCCGGAGAGACCCTATCGGTATTCTATGACTTATGAATTCTTTTTCCTAGGATAGTGCCGGTTTATGTAGCTCTTGGATCATTCTTTCTTGCTCTTGGTTTTTTCTAGTGTTTGGTTCTTGCCTTTTGGAGAATTCCTATGTGCTTGCGGTCACCCGATACCCCTTCACCATCAGCTTGTTTCGATGTTAATTTTTGTAGTAACAAATAACATAATCAGGCTATTTTTACATGTTCTAACCAACAAACCAAAATTCTCAAATCATCATGCATACATCTTCATATTGAAGAAAAAACGGTAAATTGTGCATGTATTAATTTGTGATATCATTTACTTGTTCCTTGTAGTTGTCTCTTGTAGTAATTTAGGAGCCAAAATGATAGGTACACATGATGACATGAAGAAAAGCATGCATATACACAAGAGGAGATGGAATTAATTCATACACTACTTAGTGGAGGACCCCACCCACTCTCCCTCTTTCTCTGATGCTTCATATTAGTGGCTAATGCACTACTTGGATGAGGTAAAAAAAAGCTTCATGCATTCTACATAAAGGACTAGTGGCTAAAGACAAGATTAGAAGCTTCATGAAGGGGGTATTTTTGGTTGTCTCCAACAAAAGTGATTAGGGTTTTAGGTTTTAAACATGTATATATAACACTTTATGTCATGTAAACATCTTCTTCTCTTTTAGCCTCTTCTTTAGTTAGTGAGTTTAGTGGAGGATCAAAAGCTCTCTTTTATTTCTATGGTTACTCAACCATTTTTCATGTAATTTAATTTTCTTTTATGCAATGTTAGTAATTTAGTTCTCTTTTATTTACATGCTTTTACTTCTTGTTGTAGTAAATCTCTTTATTTCATGCAAGTAGTGTAGTTAGTTGTTGTTACTTTGCTTTCATTATCCTCTTTGTTCTTGTTTACGTTTAAATCTACATTTGTTGTGATGATTACATACATTAGAGGCTAATCCCTTTCAACTTGAGGGTAATGAAGCTCTCTTGATTATGTAGATGCAACATAATGTGTTTATTTCATGCTCTCTTTTTGTGCTTCATGTCATGTTGATATTATTGGTTTTGTGTTCATTATTGAATTTAATAGCCTATATTATTGACATCAAATAAGCTATCTTAGTCATACGTTCATTAATTACCTCTTCATCCACGTTTGATGATGGTGATTAAGTGCAGGTTGAAATAAAAATTTGATGGCCTATAGTTCTAATTAACAGTTCATAGGCCATGCTTAAAGTATATTTCACTTTTATCTTGTTGCCATTTTCCATTTGAACTAGTATAGTGATTTAGTGGGTATGTTATAGTTTGATAGTTTATTTTGTACTACTTAATAGCATGAATAAGTTATGCTTATAATAATCATATCAACTAAATTAACAAATGACAAAAAAAGAAATCATGGTTTCATTTTATGTTGATTCATGTGATCTGGAGAGTGAATTTATTCCTAAGTTGTTATTTAACTCTCATATTTTTATCTATCTTAGTTTGTTAGTTTACATTAGTTGTAGTTACTTAGTTAAATCTTCACTCGACTTTATTTTAGTTTGATTGAATAAAATTGGAATTACTACTTTGTGGATCGACTCGTATTCGCTAACTACAAGTGTACGTCGTGAGCTTGCGGTTTTATACACTTCACGATGGATTTCTAATCAAATAGAATTGTCGTCGTCGAACACACACTTTATTGATCTTTGATTTAGAATACATGAATACGATAGATGAAATCCCCAAGTCAATCTAAGAACTAGGGTTTACTTTGAAAAAAAAAGAATACAAGAATAAGAACGAGGAAATCGTCCTCTAAAATATGGCCCCTGGGGTCTTATTTATAGAGAATTCAAGGGCTTTTCTGCTATTGGGCTATTGGGATTGCAGAAGCCACAATCGGCCGCTTTTCTCCTTGGTCTCGGATTTTAGCTTTCGGCCACCTTTATGGTTCTGATTATAGCTTCCGGAGTGAGGGTCCCGGTCAACTGAAGTTTCTTTGAATTGGATACGAGCTTGTAGATGTAAATGGCTTTCGGGGGACATTTGTGCTCCCGGTTGTGGGTTACGGGTTTAGGCTTCCGGTTTTCTCATGAATACATTGAGGAGCTTGCCCTCGTGATGTATACAGATAGCTGCCGGTTTTCTCATGAATACTTTGAGGAGCTTGCCCTCGTGATGTATGTAGATAGCTGCCGGTTTGGAACCCCTGTCGGTGTCGGCACTAGGCAGATTAGTATGGATAGCCTGTATCCCCTCTAGTGTTTCGGTTTGCCTTTCAGTAGAGCTTTCAGCTGGAGTCTAGCCTTCCAGAGGGTCGCTTCCGTGTTTTACTCATTGTTTAATGGAATTACCTTCCAGTGTTTGAATATTTCGGGGGCTAGTTTCGGATAACAGCTGGGAACTTTAGGCTTGGTATCTTTAATGCCTTTATCTCCTGACGTATAGGTGTTAAGTAGGTTAGTACCGACAGCCCTTCTGCCTTTTTGGGTTTTGATTAGCGGAGCTCTTGCCTCCCACTTTCTTAGTTTCTAACTTAGATGACCTTTTTTTATAGAACCACCCTGTCGGGTACACACTGCCGGATAGACACTGTCGGATAGACCCTGTCGGTATTCTGTACCTTTTGAGCTCCCTCTGGTGTTTAGCTTTTTTCTTTTGGAGGATTCTTCTGTGCTTGTGTTCATCTGATACCCCTTCACCCTCAGCCTGTTTAGGAGTTAATTTTGGAAGTAACATTTACCCCCTAGTGAAGGGGCGTTTTCGATTTTCCAAGTCAAACTTATCTTTCTAGATTCTTTTTCATTCTATTTGTGAGTTATCTTTAACATTGGATTGCATAACGAAACCTTTAGGGTATGTGACACCCCACGTCCATTAATGTCACTCTTTAAAAGAATGCATTAAATTTTGTGAAGCATTATAGATAAACAGAAACATCACAAGACAAATATAAAATAGCAGCGGGATTTAAAACTTTATTTTCTAAACAGAAAACATCGTGGTCCAAAATCCAGTCACAACATAAGGCTGAAATACAGAAAACCCATAACATCAAATTAAAATATATGCCTTGTACTAAAATCTAATCCCCAAAATAGCCATAGCAAGGTAGACAGGTAATCAAAGCAGTACATCTAAGCAGCTCCAAGCAGAAACAGAAAAGAGAGTCCTAATCAAGCCTGAGTATTCCCACCCTTAGAACCTAGGGGGAGGGAGGAAGAGAGAGAAAAGGAAACAAAATGGGTCAGACATAAAGTCTGGAAAGTCCAGTGACTTTTAGCGTATAAATAAGTAAAAGCATCATGACTGGCATAAACACTGGATGAGTGAGATAACAGTATCATAAGATAGGTATAACAGACTAAACAGGATAAGCAGAATGAACAGAACAGATTATGCTTCCCAAATACTTTCCTCTGCACCAATACTAGTATAACAGAAACAAAATGATCCCAACGGAAACATAATGCTAGACTTAGGTTTACGTCTAGTGACGGATTTTACCCCCAAACGATAATAACAAGCATCCCAACATAAAAAAGGGTGTTATCTCAAATGTAATAATGGGCTCCTAAATAGGCAGGACGATGTACCCTAATTTCTACCCCAATCGATTGGATCCCTGTCCCGTAAATACCCTGTGCCGGCTCCACAATAGGATGTATCACTTCCTAAAGTGGCAACCTCAGATAGACACAGCCATATCTACTGGTGCTATAACATCTTATTTTCCTGAGCAAGCGGATCCATGCACGCACATGACTCCGTGGAACGTGCCATCAGACACCTCCACACATATAAACCTCTTATATTCAGCTCAGTAAGTGTGCCCTGACCCCTATCTAGTTCGGGGGCCCCCTTTGGATACCAGTATGGGTTACTGACTGATACGGGTCTCACACAACAGATGATACAAGCCACCCACTAGACTTGCATCCCCACTATTAGGATTTTGACAGGTTATGCCTAACAGATTAGCAAGCTCGCAGGTTAAGTTTGTCGGGTTCGTATAACTGCCATAGATTTAACAGATTTACTTAACCCCTTATTGATTCAAGCAAATTTACTTAACCCTTACACAATTTGACAGGTTCATATAACCCCCACAGATTTAAATAGGTTAAGTATTACAGGTTAACAGGTTATTATCATTTCCCGTTCATGTATGTTAATGCACTAAACCTCTCACATTAAGTTGACCACTTGTGAATGTTGGATATGTCAGGCGGTTCCGGGCAAACTTTTACCACATGTTGGACTTAACCTAATGTCTTAGCACCGTTACGTGTACATTTATGCACGAGACCCCTCACATTAAATTAACCACTCGTAGATGCCGGATTTGTCGGGCGACTCCGGGTAGACTTCTACCACAAGTTGAATCTAACCTCGTGTCCAAGTGCGGTTATAGTTTCTATTTACTGTAAATTTAGGCATATTCATTAAACAATTTTTCATGTTCATCATAGGTTTTTCATGCCCCTACCCTCAATTTCATAAATCATCATATAAGATATGCCTTAAATTAAAGTCTTAGATCACAGTATATATTATGCCCCCAAATCCCAGTCATGTTTTATAATACAAGTTATGCCTCAAAATATCATTCCCAACCATTCCCAATTTCGTTCGTTTGTATATTTCGGCGATAAGCCTAAGCTTGAAGTTAGCCTGACTATAAAAAATAAAAAGGGAAGGAGGGAAAGAACAGAACAAAATAGACATAATTACATAATAGGCATATAATAATAGGAATGAGCATAATAGAGATAGGCATGTGAGGACTAAATAGTAGATCAGGTGTACATGTAATGGCAGATCTATTTAGTTATGATCCAGGTTAGTAATAGGCATAGGTTTAGATCCAAACTTATAAACATGTTGGGATTACTTTTTAAATGATTATATCTAAAAGTAACATGAACTCAAAGAGACTGGATCTAAACAACAGAGAAATGAATGTTGATGATGTAGCAGAGACACTTGGATACGTATAAGTCGTTGTAGTAGAAGAATAGGCTAATTATATCTAAGCTGGGGCAGCATCTCGGTGTTTCCATTGTTTTAGGTGAATAAAAAAATAAAAATGTTGTCCTATTTATAGCCAACCACCAACAAATCTCGTTCGGAAACGAGTCCAAGTGCAGGGTAGGAATCTGTCCCAAATTTGGGGTGTGTCGATCCCGGGGTCGACACCCCCTTGCGTGGGTCAACCCAAGGGTCGACCCCCATGGGGTGCAGGTTGACCCCCAACAGGCTAGATTCCCGCTTCGATTTTCCGCTCTGATTTTCAAATTATTTTGAATTCTGAACTTGATTTGTATATATATAATTCTCTTACACATACAAACTTCTAAGCTAAACAAATTCCTCGTATGTTTTCCGTTTTACACAAACATGGAGTCCATCTGTAACGGCCCGGGAGATTTTCAACCTCGAAAATCGACATACAACACCATGTCGACTATTTAAGAATCAAAAATATCAGAACGTCAATAGAAAGAAGTTAGAGGGTGAGAATAGATAAGACAGAAAATTTAAATAGAAGAAGAAGAATATAACAACAAAATCAGAGTAAACACGAATCTCATAGCGGAATGAATAAATATACTATATAACATAACTTTGTAATTAATAAAAACTAGTATCTGTATAAAATACAATTATCGGAGTACAACACTTACAACACAGTGGAAATAAACAGTAGCTATATAATCCTGAAGCCTTCTGCTCCAAGCTCTCCAAGTATATCTGTAAAACCCGACTACTTGACTGTTTGTAAAAATTTGGGCACCCAAGATTTTAGGGTAAAACAAAACAAACTCTGGGTCGGTCACGGGAATGGTGTGAGTATACTCCAACTACTTGGTTTAACTTTTAAAATCCTTCTAAAAGAAAGGATAATCATAAGACCGATCCACATATAAACACGGATGTTTTTTACCTTACGATAAAGCAAAATATTCTTTATATCAAAGCCCTTCTGATATTATAATAATTTCTAAATCAAATAAATAGCAATCTATTGGAACGCTTTCATCTCATGTTCCACATATATAATATATAATCAAAAACCGCAGGCGCTTATTGGGTAATGGATTCCAAGTGGCAAGGTATGGGACCACCTTCCGACAATATATCTTAAAAGAGGAATACACCGGATTCAACAAGAACATCTTGCAACCCAGGTTAAACATGACCGGTCACTCATTTCACTTGAGTGTACCAAATGTATTATCACCAACGGTTGGGATCAACAACTATTTCCCGAAAGGGACAACATCGAAATAGATTAAAGAAGTAAATGGATTTTCTCCAGATCATGTGACAATACACCCTACTTAGGTGCGACCCACTTAGCCATGCGACCTACCGATTTTATACAATTTCCTAGTTGTGAGACTTGAGGCCATAACGTATAGTTCACATCTTTATTTAATTTGAATGCCACATCGTCATACCCGCCAAATCACAAATTGATTTCTCCAAAAATACCACGGGTATATAGCTAAGAGAAATGAATTCCTCCGCCAGCAAACGTAAATACACTTACGCGATATATTAAATATACTCTGTCAGGCAATCTTCCATACAAGTCGTCCTAGGATTGGACAAACAGAAGGCACTAATATGTAAACCCATCTTAGGCAATTTCTACTTAGGATTTGCCAGAACAACCCTTGCATAAACTCCATCTTCAATTATCTTCATTATATTTGATTCGCGACGCTAATGCCCATATAGAGTGGTTTTCAAATAATAAATCTGATCCTAGTCTCTTCGTGTTGATGATGTAAAAATGGTCAAAACTTTGATAGTCGGTTATTTAACTATCAAAGGAAAACATCCATACACACAACGATCTTATTTCCAAATGGAAAATTTTTCGATCAATCGTCAATCAACATTTTTCCCTTTAAATTAATTTATCATTAATTTATTTATTTCCACATTTCCCATTTCCATATATTCGTAAGTTCTTAATTTATATATTTAGAAAATATACGTTATTAACATTGGAAAACATTTCCATTGCTTATTCACGCATCATTACTCTTCCACATCTATCAGTCTCTAACTGTAAACTAGTAAGAGAACAACTTCCTAAGTATAAACCCCAAAGGCCGAAACCAACATCAGATCGACACTCAGAAAGCCATTTAACTTAAATAATCTCCAATCAGTTTCTAATTTACTTATCTCCATTTTAAATTTTTATTTCAAAAGCCAGTTTCCTTTATAAATGTATTTATTTGCAAAATATTTATTTCAATCCATTATTCACGTTGAATGTGAATAATATTTCGTATATAAAATTAATTCAGTTTGATTTCACTTTTAAAAACAATATCCCATTTCCAAATTCTATTTATACTTCTATTTAGAATTATTCGTACAAAAATCCTATTTTTATTTCGTCACCTATAATCTCCTTTATAATTGCCTTTATAGATGTTAAGTTTATATTCCTTAAAAATATCGATGTTAAAACCAATTTCTACTTCTTAATATATTTTCAGACTTATATATATATATATATTTAATTTATCGATCAATCGTCAATCAACATTTTTCCTTTATCAAGGATATGTGTGAGGGGGTTGTGACTAGTGTCAGGGCATGCGATGGTGAGACCAGAGACTTTCCAATTAACATAGGGTTACATCAAGGTTCGGCTTTGAGCCCCTATATTTTTGCATTAGTGATGGATGAAAGCACAAAAGATATACAAAGGGAGATCCCTTGGTGTATGCTCTTTGCCGATGATGTTGTGCTGATTGATAAGAGTAGAATAGGGGTTAATCGACAACTGGAGTTGTGGAGGGAGACCTTGGAATCAAAGGGTTTTAGGCTTAGCAGGACTAAAACAGAGTATATGAAGTGTGAGTTTAGCGGTGTTAGCTCAGATGACGGAGAGGTCACCCTGGCCAGTAGAGTAGTACCCAAGAAGGAATCGTTTCGATACTTAGGACCTATGTTACAGTTTGATGGGGAGATTGATAAGGATGTTAGTTTTAGAATTCAAGCATGATGGGTGAAATGGCGACTAGCATTTGACATTCTCTGTGATAGGAAGATTCCTCACAAGCTTAAAGGAAAGTTCTATAGGACAACAATCAAGCCTGCAATGTTATATGGTGCAGAATGTTGGCCTACTAAGAGGCAATACGTTCAGAAGATAAGTGTAGCAGAGATGCGGATGCTGCGCTGGAGCTGTGGGCATACCAGACGAGATCAGATTAGAAATGAGGATATTCGGGAAAAACTAGAGTTTCACCTATTGAAGAGAAGTTAGTCCAATACCGCTTGAGATGGTTTGGACATATCCAACGTAGACCATATGATGCACCTATGCGCGTTGGAATTATAGGCGGCGCCGAAGGCCCAAAGAGAGGTAGAAGTCGACTTAAAATGACATGGAAGGAGATAATAAAGAGGGATTTAAGTAATTGGAGCATATTTGAGGAGCTGGTAGTGGATAAGAGTGCATGGAAGTTGGCAATCCATGTACCAGAACCTTAGGGTTTTTTTTATCTGTTTGATTATTTTAGACTTTATTTCACTTTTGTTGAACCTTTTTACTTTTTTTTATTACTATTTTAGACTTTATTTCACTTTTATTGAACCTTTTTACTTTAAAAAAAAAAACCTTTTTTAGACGTCTTTTTATCTGTTTGGTTATTTTAAACCAATACATGTATATTATTATCAGTATTATTTCTTTTATTTTTATTTTTATTTTGGGTTCCATATCTAGCCAACCCCAACTTGTTTGGGATATATGGCTTTGTTGTTATTGTTGTATAAAACATTATTTATAAATTAATCTTCTCAATTTATCTGTTAAAACAGATTTCTATTTAATATTTAATTTCCAAATATTTCCTTTAATAGAATCCATTGATTTTATAAAATAGTTAAATTCAATATCCACTTTAAAATTTCCTTTTTATAGTCCAATAATTACTTATGGTATTTAAAATAAAAATAAAAAGGCTCAAGACCATTCAAACACTCACAATCAGTTTCAGATAATATATCACATATATATGAAAAATAGTAACATAAATGTTGAGGAATCCAGTTGGATCCCTCCAACCTGTTTCCCTGCATCCACAGATGTTAAACATAAATAACGTCAATTTCATTTCAACATGAAATATTCTGATAAACAGAATCAATATTTAATTAACGATATATATATATATAAACACACACATATATAACTAGATCTATAATCTCAACTAATTAATTAGCAGTTCATCCAGACAATCAACACACAGCAATCAACCATCATTTATCAACTCTAAAAACACATTATAAAAATATAAACTGGACAGAGTTAGTGAGTTTTACTCACATTGGACGTTTATCATTAAATAATGATAAATTGTTGTTGATTTGATTCAAGCGTCCAATTTTCCTGAAATTCTCACGAGCACTGAATCATTCCAAACTTCACAGGCTCGTAGTATTCGTCATTGTGATTCCAACATGACCGGTTTCAT
Source organism: Allium sativum (assembly GCA_030737875.1). Classification (NCBI taxonomy): domain Eukaryota; kingdom Viridiplantae; phylum Streptophyta; class Magnoliopsida; order Asparagales; family Amaryllidaceae; genus Allium; species Allium sativum. Next base: position 961,356,091 of record CM060916.1, read on the forward strand.
GTGATTTTGATATTGTATGAGTTAGTTATTACGTTAACAAGTTTTATATACAATATAAACTAAAACTAACTAAAATTTATTTATTTATTCTTAAAACGGGCCTCACGAATTTTCCCAACGGCCCATTCAAAACTGACCCGCCACTTTTATTCTCCTTCCCCAATTAAAACCCCAGCCACAAAACTTGCATATCCCCTTTTCTTCAATGGCCATTCATGGAAAACCTCCACCAAAATCTCGATCAATACACCATTAAAAATCAATTTTAAATATCCAAAACTCCTCACTTCAAAATCTCTACCAGTTCATGCTATTCTCAACACACCTGATCATCCTTCTCCTAGTATTGACTAGCAGTTTGTGTTGCTCATGCACAACAGTTGTGCGTCACATTTTGCTCCAGAAATTCCAAAAAATCCTAATCAAAGCTATTATCTTCTACAACATGAAAACCTTCCTCGGTTCGACTAAAACCCACTTATATTGATAAAAATCAAAGCCTTAGATGGCCGGTTTCATTTGTTCGAACCCCAAACAGTCATCGCACCAAACAAATCTGATATAGAAATGAAGCCTATCACAAAACGAATCCAAAAATAAATGATTTGTAATTTTTAGTAATTTGTTTGATTTTTCCTTGAATTAAAAACTCACGATTTATCTTCTTGCTGAAGAGAATGGAGGTGCTGGGAGTATGTTGACTGTGGAACCAATTGGTTTAGGGTTAGAAATTTAGGACTATTTATAGGTAGGTTTAAATAATTTCATATTCATTATTTTATTTATTTTTATAATAACGGTGTTTGTATTTGTCGTTAAAAATCCCTATGATCACATACAATATCCAAATTCGACGAAAATGGACATACAACTATATTTTGACATTACGGACCCAACGAAACTTGTTTCGTCGAATTCCGAGTCCATTTGCTCACACAACATATTTTAAAGTCAAATTATTGGCTGTTTTTCACATTTAAATTTCGCACGGCCACATACTGACTCCAAAAATCACGAAATTTGAAATTTAATAATAATTTAATATTCTGCATCCAACAAAATTAATTCCATCGAAAACGGAGCTCGTTTACAAAAATGGCTATTTTCTAAGGTCTAAATAAACCAATTAAATATTAATATATTTAAAAAAACTTAATTTAATATTAATAAATTAATATTATCGTATATATTTACATTGGATATCGTACAGCTCTAAAATAAATACGTATTTGGATTTATAACTGTATATTTCAATACCAGGTTAAATCGATATTCAATATAAAAATAAAAATCCTTTTATTATATACATAAATAGTTATAAATTATAAACGAATTCCATAGCGACTTTCTGGAAATTTGATTTGGATATAACTCACAATCTAACAGACGAAATCTTGATTTTTCTCTTTTATTAGAAAAATATTGCTCAACAGATTCAAACGTTTCTTGTTTCACAGAAATCTGACTTAAAACAGATTCTGTATATTCAATTGAAGTTCAAAACTCAATATTACGAACTACAGCGCCATTACATGCTCGTTTTAAATTATATTATAAATTATACATTCTAACGTCGTTCAATAAATATATTTGTTATTATAATTCGAATCTGAACTGAATTAAGTCTTATAAATAATCCAATTCACACAATATTGCAAATTCAGCTATTTCCAACTGTTTTGGAAATTAAATATATTATTTAATTATTTATATTAATTTAATATTCCATATAATTTAATTCAAGTCATTTAAAATTGCCAAATCATTATTTAGATAATTAAATAAATTAATTATTTGACCGTTAAAAATACGGGACGTTACATTCTTCCCCCCTTAAACGAATTTCATCCCCGAAATTACTAAGCTGGAAAAATGCTACCAACCATACTAATTAGATTAAAATTATTAGTTTTACTTCTTAACTTTAGTTTCAACTGAACCAATTTATATCAATTAAATTATTAATTTATTCTTACTAACGAAAATTTTCTAACACCTTAAGATTTCGGAAAATCTCTCCAACGTCTCCTTTGCACGGCTCAATCGGTACAACTACAACTCGCCTCTCTAGGCCTTCTCCAATCCAAAAGAAACTGAAACAGCCAAGCAACTTGCCAAATAGGCTTATAAATCACCAAAACTCATATAAAAATAAACTTGTACCTTTTTATCAGGCATATCATTATATCTTTTCCTTCTGCTGCCAATTCAGCATATACCAATGTCATTCCAATCAATCTCCACTCATATGTCCTTAAACCTAATCATTCTATACCAAAACCAAATCTCATTCTGAACTCAAATTCCATTATCAATTTCAGCTTAACTTACTAGCCCAATATATTTAACCAAATTAAGTTTCATTCCACAAAATTTATTAACTAATTAATTTCTCTAATTAGTTTCATTATCTCATAATTAAATTCTGATTTTTATTTTAACAAACTGTCCATTTTAATTCAACACTCTTTTTCATGGGAGTTTTTAAACAACTCCTCTTTTCTAAAACAAGATATCTCTTTTCAGGATTCCAAACAACTTATTTTTCCAAAATAATTCAAAACAGTATTTTTGGTAGTAATTCCTCACTTAGGGACTTGAAAATGAACAATGATGACGTGGCCAGCATCATCAGGGTTATTTTCCAGCGACCGAAGTGAGTTTAATACTATATCACTTTCAAAACAATTTTCAAACATTTCCATTTTAAAATTTCCTCAAAATACCCTTACAATTCAGAAATATTTCAAAATCACCCAGGTTCTTAAATTTTCCTTATACTTAACTTAAAATTCATTTACAACACCTTTCCCAGTGTACCTAGTTTTAATTCCAAATTTTGCCTTCAATTTAGATTCAATTCATCTGGTTTTATACATTATACTTATACGAATTTGGATTGGTTATTTATAATCATTTGAATTATAATCTTACTCGATTATAATAATGACCAACACATCGAATATAATAATTCCAATATATATACTTCTTTGTATCAAAATTTGTTTTGGGCAAAATTATTCCATTTACCCTCTTTTCAAAACATACTATGTCGGTTCAATGTACTCGAGTGTTTAGAAACCCATACCAATACAGTGGATCAAACTGATCGATCAGAACTCATAAACAACTCAAACAATAAATCTAGACAATATAAAATAATTTTATAAAATCTAAGAATACGTTCTCTCTTATACATACACTCAAACTCAATCTAGGGTATTACTAACCCCATCTCTATTGAGTTATGCCACGATGCCAAGGTAATCACTTAACCTTCAGCTCTGATAACACAATAATGGCTCGGTCGATTTTCGAAATCAACCTCGAAAATCGACATTCAACACCATGTCGATTATTCAAGAATCAAAAATACTGGAACGTCAATAGAAATAAGTTAGAGGGTCGACCCTAGGATCGACACACCCTTGCATGGGTCAACCCCCAACGGTCCAGATTCCTGCTTCGATTTGCCGCTCAGATTTTCGAATTATTTTGAATTCTAAACTTGGTTTGTTTATATATAATTCTCTTATACACATACAAACTTCTAAGCTTAATAGCTTCCTCATACAATGTCCGTTTTACGCAAACTCGGAGTCTATCTTACCCAGAATTCTGAGATGAACACAATGATTTAGTCCGTTTTACTTAATTTCCAATATTTAATTAAGTATTCTTTATTTTATTACTATATTATTCTTTAAAATTACGGGTGTTACAGGGTACTGTTTCCGTGTTAGTCTTTACTTGACCATTAAAGATTGGAAGCTAATAACTGATTTCTTGTCTTGATGGTAGTTATAAACCAACCCTTACTTGGATAGTTTAAAGATTGAAGACAAGAAATCCACTTCTGGTATTAATAAAAGTCCCGAACCAACCCTTGTTTTGGGTAATCAAAGGTTGAAGACCATAAACCCTCTTCTGGCATTAATAGATGTTCTGAACCAACCCTTGTTCGGGTAATTAAAGGTTGAAGACCAGAAATCCTCTTCTGGTGTTAATAGAAGTCCTGAACCAACCCTTATTCAGGTAATCAAAGATTGAATACCAGAATCATCTTCTTGTATTAATAGAAGTTCCAAACCAACCCTTATTCGGGTAACTAAAGATTGAAGATTAGAAACCATCTTCTGGTATTAATAGAAGTCCCGAATCAACCCTTATTTGGGTAATTAAAGATTGAAGACTAGACATCCTCTTCTGGTATTAATAGAAGTCCCGAACTAACCCTTTTTCGGGTAATTAAAGATTGAAGACTAGAAATCCTCTTATGGTATTAATGTTTTGGTATCCCCCTTGGATTTGATTTGTGAAGCAGAGGTTGTACGTGCTTCATGAGCCACTCCCTGGGCTTTTGATGTCAAAGCAGAGGATGTACATGCTTTGTTGCCCACTCTCTGGGCCTGTGCGTCTGGTGCGCTTGGCTAGCTTATCCACAAGCAGGGCCCAAGGACTTACTCGACCTCCCTTTAGGAGGCACCTTATCCTGACCAACGTAGGCGATGACAAGGTATTAGAAAATTATACCGAGACATTGTAGACACGGAATTAAGGTTTACTCTTTGATGCTCTATACTGACCATCGTAGGTACTGATAGAGGCTTACACACCCCCTTCAAGGGATGCCCTATCCTGACCATCGTAGGCGATGATAGGGGTTTGTGTTCCCTTCTACGGGTAACGCGGAACATAAGCAGAGGTAGGACGTTCTCTTCTGCGAGCAGAGGTAGGACGTTCTTAGTTCATAGCAGAGGCAGGGCGTACTCTTCGGTGAGTAGACGCAGGGCGTGCTAATTTTAGATGCTCCGCCACGATCATTTCTAGTGTGAAACGAAGGCTTATGCTTTTGATGCGTTAACCTAACCCCCTCTGATTTAGGAATGGAGAAATACTAACAAACCATCCCCCTCCTAATATGCCTTGTCCTGACCAATTTTGGTGATGACAAGGGATTTGATCCTTTTGCCGTTTGACCCATTTTGGGTTTCTTTAAGCATTGATAGGGTTTCCGTGCTCTTGGTTATATGATCATCTTTGGAGGAAAGCCTTTTTTCTTACTCCTTTATCATTGAGAAGTATGGTCTCAAATGTTCCGAGTTCCATGTTCTTGGAACGAGATCATCATTGGGTCTGCATAATCGATATGTTCTGGGCATAATTTCTTGATGGATGATCGAGGGTCCTTCCCAATTTGGGCCAAGCGGACTATCCGTTGGGTTCTTTGTGTTAGCCATCACTCTTTGTAAAACTAATTCTCCTTTTGTGAAGGCTCTAATCTTGACCTTTGTGTTGTAGTATTCGTGATTCTCCTTTGATATTCAGCTGTTCTGATTGCAACCTCATCTCTCAATCCCTATATTAGGTCTAGGGACTCCTTTCTTAACTCCTTATTTGGATTAAACACATATGTTATCCTTCTGTGTGATGTGATTTCAATCTCAAATGGAAGCATGGCTTCGCATCCATATGTTAAGGAAAAAGGGGTGTGCCCCGTTGTTGTTTTGGGAGAAGTTTTATATGCCCAAAGCACTAAGGGTAACTCTTCGGCCCAATTTCCATTGGCTTGGTTTAGGCGCTTTTTAAGAATTGTATTTATGGTTTTATTGGAAACTTCGACAGCTTTGTTATCCCTTGGATGGGCTATTAAGGAAAAGATTTTGATAATTCCATTTTTCTCACAAAACCGAGTGAATTCTTTGCTCTAGAATTGTTTTCCATTATCTGATATGATCTTGTAAGGGATTCTAAAGCGGGTAACAATATTCTTTATTACGAATCTAAACACCTTTTTAGACGTGATTGTTGGAAGGGGTTCTACCTCGAGCCATTTGGTGAAGTAATCAACGGCTACTACGTCATACTTAGCTCTACCTTTGGAGATTGGCAAGGGTCCGATTAGATCTATCCCCCACACATCAAATGGTCAGGGGATTGAGATAGTGGTTAGCTCGCTAGGGGGAAGCTGCGATACCTTCGACATTTTTCACACTTTTTGACGTATACAATTGCTTGATTAACCATCTGTGGCTAATAATAGCCTTGTCGCATGACCTTTTGGCCAGCTTAATTCCATTGGAATGGTCTCCACACAATCCCTCATGAGCCTCTTTTAATAGGTTAAGCCTATTTTCGAAGCTTACACATCTTAAGTAAGGAAGTGAATGTCCTTTTTTATATAGTATATTTTCCATAATCTCAAATTTAGGAGCTTGGTGTTTTATCTTTATTGCGTCTTGCTTACTAGAGGGTAAGGTTCCGTTTAGGAGGTAATTTACCATGCGAGTCATCCAGGTATTTTCATGATGGCAATTTGTCTCCATTAAAGGAGGTTCCACATTAGAATTTTCCTCTTTGTTCATTTCATCACCGCTTTTCAAGGCATGGGATCTAGTTAAGATTAATAATTATTTTCATGTTTCTGATTCTTCATTCTCGATACTAGATCTTTCTTGATAACGTACGGGAATTACTCGAATTTTAGGGGCCCCTCGGAAACTGGCTAATTTGGCTAGTGAGTCTGCTTGGGTATTCTCTCCTTGGGGTATTTGATGAATTGAAAAATCCTCAAATTAGGAAAGCATCTTCAATATCCTTCTCACATATAGGGTTAGTTGTGCATCCTTGGTTTGATAGGTTTGCTTTATTTGGTTTACCATTAGTTGCGAATCACTAAAGATTTCTATTTGAGGTATCATCAACTGTAGTGCCAAATTCAAACCGACCATCATTGACCCATATTTGGCTACGTTGTTAGTTGCTGAGAATCCTAGCTTCATGGCATAATGCAAATGGCGTTCTGCTCCCTGTTCGTTTGAGGCTCCATCTACAAAAAGTTTTCACTTGGCCTTTAAGTCATTTTCTTTAGCTGATTATTGTGTAATGAAGCTTGTTCACTCATTCACGAAGTCTGCGAGAGCTTGTCCTTTAATTGTCGCTCGAGGATGAAACTTAATCTCGTATTTGCTAAGTTCAACTCCCCATTTGACTAACCTTCCTGAGGTTTTTGGCTTATTGAACACCTGTTTAAGCGGAAATCTAGTTAAAACCTTAACGGGATGAGCTTGGAAGTATCCTCTGAGTTTTCGTGCCGTAAGTACTAGGCAATATGCTAGTTATTCCATTACTGAGTATCAGGTTTCCGCGTCCTTTAGCCTTCTGCTAACGTAGCAAATTGGGTGCTGAGTTCCAATACTTTCTCTTATAAGGACCAAGCTTATTGCATATTCTGAAATGACCATATATAGGTATATATCTTCTCCTTTCTCAGGATTGGATATAATCGGAGGCATTCCAATATAAACTTTAAATTCTTGGAAGGATTGTCTACATTCTTCGTTCCGTTTGAAGTTCTTCTTTTTCTTTATAACATCGAAGAAATGAACGCATTTGTCAGTGGCTTTGGAAATGACCTACTAAGGGCTGCTACTTTTCCGTTCAAGTTCATGACTTCTTTGCTCATTCTAGGTTCTTCTATGTCTATTATGACCTAGATTTGGTCAGGGCTAGCATCAATCCCTTGCTCACTTACCACATATCCTAGGAACTTTCCAGATTGAACTCCAAAAGAACACTTTTGTGGGTTTAACTTGATTTGGTAACTTCTTAGGACATTGAACATTTCTTCCAAGTCCTTCAAATGGTTTTCTGCTTTGATGGACTTTACTAGCATGTCATCCACACATACTTCCATGTTGCTTCCTATCTATTCTTGAAACATTATGTTTACTAGCCTTTGGTATGTTGCTCCCGCTTTTTTCAATCCAAAGGGCAGTACTTTATAGCAAAATGTTCCCCAATCAGTGATAAAGCTTGTATGCACTTCGTCGGGTTTATGCACTGGAATTTGGTTATATCCCGATTAAGCATATCTTGTGACCACTTGTCGCATCGAACAACTGGTCTATACGCGGAAGGGAATAGCAATCCTTTGGGCAAGCCTTGTTTAAATCCATGTAGTTAACACATGTTCTCCACTTCCAATTGGACTTCTTTACTAGCAAAGGATTGGCTAACCATTTTGGGTATAGAACTTCTCGGATAAACCCGTTTGTTTCTAACCTTTTGACTTCCTCCTTTAAGGCTTCTAATCGGTTTCTATTATATTGTCTCTTCTTTTGTCAAACCGGGATTACTGAAGGATCAATGTTTAAGGCATGACTCACAATAGAAGGGTTGATCCCGACCATGTCTAAATGGGTCCAAGCGAAGACACCTTTGTTTAGTTGCAGGAACCGAATTAGGTCTCTCTTAAGAGGCTCTGCCATCCTTTTCCCTACATTGACAACTTTTGTCTTACCCTTTGAATCAACGTTTACCTCTTCTACATCCTCTATTGATTTCATTCTTTCAAAATCAGTGATAGTTTCTCCTTCTTCAGTCAAGTTTACATCATCGACTCTCTTCCTTTTTATTTTCAAAGAAGTGTACCTACCATTTGCACGCTTGTTAGCTTTATTAAATTTTACCCCAACTTCGAATGTGGGATGTAAGAATCCTTTATCTGAAGGTATAAAAACAGAAGAAGAATCAAAGAATGTAGAACACTCCCTTTTGTATTTGTCAACTATTGCGAAATATAATTCATGAGAACTAAATTTTTCTCCTCTAATGGTACCCTGTCCTGCTAGGTTAAGAACTTTAACATAAGATACTTGGAAGAGGCAAAAGCGTCCATCTCCTCCAAAGCTGTTCGCCCAAAGAAGGCGTTGTAATAGGATGGTTGATCGATCACAACAAAGAGAGTTTTGAAGGTCCTATGGAGCGGAGACAACCCAACTTGAACCAGAAGGTTGATCAGCCCCAGCGGAGTTGATCCCTTATTATTGAAACTGAAGATCGGTTCGTTACTTGGCTCTAACTTCTTCTCAGAAATTCCCATTTGATCGAAAGCATGCTTGAAGATGACATTGACGGCACTCCCAGTGTGGACGGCACTCCCAGTATACACAAGGATCTTGGAAACAACAAAGAGCCTGATTTGCGTTGTTATCATAAGGGTATCATTATATGGATGGAGGGCCCCTTTCTTCATCCCATCTGGAGAAACCACTAAGTTTTGAATTTTGAGAGCATAACGTGCATTCTTCAACGATGGTTCCTCTCGAATGGAGAATATTCCCTCCATAGATTCCTTCATATATTGACTCCTGGCTCTTGGACAATCTCCGATAGGGTGTGGCCCGCCATGGATCACATTGATTCGATTTATGGGCGGACCCAAGTCTAGTTTGCCCTCTTCCATGGTAGCTTCTATTGCATTTGTTAAAACCTTTTGTTTTCCATTTGTATGCTGAGCAGATGCTGTCTTGTTTTAATTTTTTTTTCCAGATGTCCCTCTTGGATTAGCTTCTGAATAATCTCGTCCAATATCTCGCACTCGTCAATCTTATTCCCATTGGTTTTGTGAAATTTGCAATACTTACTACCGAAATAAGGTTCAGGGCAATTCTTTGCCTGAAATAGATGGGGAAGTTATTAACCCTTTCTTTCGCAAAATCATACACAAAGGAGATGGGCTCACTTAGAGCAACCGAATTAGTATTAGAATATACCCATCTTGATCTCCTTTTATTTCCCTCTGGGGGCTTTCATTAGAAGTTCGACCTTCCTCCTTCCCCTCGAGGTCCGAACTTTCTCTTTGTGAAGTATAATTTGTCTATGCGAATAAACTTCTCAGCTTGGAAGTGAAAGTCCTGTAAGTCTTTACAGCCATGAATGTATAATTCTTCCCAAAAGGGGGTATTTTAAATTAACCCTAAATGCACGGCTATCAACTTGTGGTGGTCATTCATATCCTTGGCCTTTAATGCCTAGATGTTGAACCTTTTTAGGTAATCTCCTAGAGACTCCCCTTGCCTCTGTTTAATGTTAGCGATGACTGTGCAGTCAACTATCGGATCGTGCAGATGCATAACTGTGCGGAAAAATCGTAGGAGAACTGTTTCCACGAATAAATGGTATTTTCTCTGTACTGACGATACCACTTTGCTGCCTTCCCCTGAAGGTCACTGGGAAAAGACGACATCTGACGGCTCCTGAAGCATTGTAGAGATCCATCAGACTGTCGAAAGTCATTAGATGATCTTCGGGGTCAGTTGTTCCAAGATATTTTTTGGTTGGAACCTTCACCCTAGATGGTATTATGGTGTTCATAATTTCGTCGATGAAAGTAACTACTCTTTCATTGTCATTAACCCTATCATCCTGGGTCCTCTTCCCCTTGTTCCCCAAAAAGTTTTTGACAGTCCTCTGAGCAACGTATTTAAGATAAGCCTTTGTGTTGTCGTAATTTTCTCTTTTAGGGTCATAACCTTTGGAACTGGAACTCCCGGATTGCTCTTGCTCGCATTGCTTTCCTTGATGATCTATTCCTGTCAAAAGTGACTTTTTCTTCTTAAAGGAAGTCACTTTCAGCTTCTCTTTTACTTCAAAGAGTTGAATGGGAGCTTTTCTTTTCGGAGATTCATTCGTTTCTCTCTGACTAGACTTAGTAAGTCTTGAAGACTTCTGCTCTTTAGCAACACTCATTTGAGCTTGCATCTCTTGGAGTTGCTTCTCCAATGTGGCTCCTCTTTCATTATTGTTCGGATTGAGCATTAGATCCACGTTTCCTTCAAGAGTTGCATTAGGAGTATGTTCCTTATTTCGCTCTTCTAATCATTTTGATTTCATCTTTCCTGCCATGGAGCAATAATTTTACCAAGTTAATTTTTGATGGACTTACCACAAGATCGGAGGTTCTAGCCCTCCTTCTAGAGCCAAAATGCTAACGATATTTTTCGTCAACGCCGGTGATAGGTCTATGGAAGTGGACCTAAGAGGAAAAATAGGTTGTTTAGCCTTCACAAGTTTGAGTTTGTTCACCGTCTCCTGGATATCAAGGTTTAGAATCCAAAAGAATAGTAACTCTTCGCTCAATGGGGTAACTATCACGCTTAAATGATTCAAGAACCAAAGGTTATCTTGGGATGAAGGATTCCTGAGTGCAACCCTTAGCGAAATGACTTAACAGCTTATAGAGAGGGTTTCTGCACTGAGCTTGTGGAAGGGTCTAAATTCGTAGGAAGAGGGGTGTTTCACTTGGCTTACCAAAAGGTTTGGATATGGACTCATATACATGTAGGAAGAAAACAGTACGTTGCAGCAATAATAACTGAGAAATCATATAACAAACCCATAAAGAAATACTCTAAGTATTGATCCCTACTTTATTGATCTTTGATTTAGAATACATGAATAAGATAAAAGGAATCCCCAAATCGATCTTAAAATTTGGGTTTACTCTAGAAAAAAAATACAAGAATAAGGAAATCATCCTCTAAAATGTGACCCCTGGGGTCTTATTTATAGAGAATTCAGGGCTCCTTCTACTGTTGGGCTATTGGGCTTGCAGAAGCCTCTATCGGCCACTTTTCTCCTTGATCTCAGATTTTTAGCTTTCGGCAGCCTTTATGGTGCTGAATACAGCTTCTGGAGTGAGGGTCCCGATCAACTGAAGTTTCATTGAGATGGATACGAGCTTGTCGATGTAAATGGCTTTCGGAGGACATTTGTGCTCCCGGTTGTGGCTTCCGGGTTTAGGCTTTTGGTTTTCTCATGAATACATTGAGGAGCTCGCCCTCGTGATGTACGTAGATAGCTGTCGGTTTTCTTGTGAATACTTTGAGGAGTTTGCCTTGTGATGTATGTAGATAGCTGCCGTTTTGGAACCCCTGTCGGTGGCGGCACTAGGCAGATTAGTATGGATAGCCTGCATCACCTCTAGGGTTTCGGTTTGCCTTCCAGTAGGGCTTTCAGATGGAGTCTAGCCTTCTAGAGGGTAGCTTCCAGTGTTTTACTCATTGTTTAATAGAATGACCTCCCGGTGTTTGAATATTTCGGGGGCTAGTTCCGGATAACCCCTGGGCACTTTATGCTTGGTATCTTTAATGCCTTTATCTCCTGATGTATCGGTGTTAAGTAGGTTAGTTCCGACTGCCCTTCCGTCTTTCTGGGTTTCGATTAGAGGAGCTCTTACCTACCTCTTTCTTAGCTTCTAACTTAGATGACCTTTTGTTATAGAAACACCCTGCCGGATAGATCCCTGTCGGTATTCTGTAGCTTTTGAGTTCCCTCTGGTGTTTGGCTTTTTGCTTTCGGAGGATTCTTCTGTGTGTTCGTCCGATACCCTTCAACGTCAGCCTGTTAGGAGTTAATTTTGGTAGTAACAAAATTAATTTGTTTTCAATTAATTTAATAGAAATAGTTTAAATAGATAGTTGTTTAGACTTAATAATGTTTCCTAAAAGTTAAATATTTTAATTAATGACATTTAAAGGTAATTATCAAGTTGTCAATCATTAATGAAGTTATTTATTATTGAAATAACTTTTTAAAAGAGATTAACTAATCTATTCTTAGTTAATAACAAAGTAAACTACTTTTATTTTAGTTAATGTTGATATTATTTTTAATAATAATTGAAGTGGTTACCTTTTTAATTAGAATTCAATTAAAGTAGTAATCAATTTCGTGATAGACTTTGTTTGAATCTGATAAAGGGTTTATGAAGGAATTTTAGAATAAAATTCCAAGTTTCATAAACAATGTTTATAAAAGAGATTTGAAGCTCAGATAAGGATTTTAAATAAGTGTTTACACAATAGTTGAATTAAGTAAATACAATTGAAACTGAAACAAGCTTGTCAAAAATGCAAAGGACAACACTTAACGGATTTGTGTAAAGAATTTGGTAAATGGATTTTAGTAATAAAATTGAAATGAAGTTTTATAATTAGATACTTAATGGTTATTGGGTAAAGGGGTTTGGTAATAGATTTCTATAATAAATCCAAAAGTGTGAACGAATTGTATAAAGAGATTTAAGGCTAAAGGTTGAGTTTTGAAAAGAGTTTACTTAGTAATATAATTAAGTAAAAGTAGTTATAGTCGGAAGGAGATTTTCAGAAGTAAAGAATGATTTATAAACCCATATTTTTAGTGAATAGTAAATGAGATTTGTGTGATATTGTACTTAATATCAGTTTTTGAATTTCAAACTTTTATTTATTTTATAAGATAAGAACGTGTCAAGTCAAGGTCTGAGAGGTAAATAATACTCCAACTTGAATGACTTCATGATTGTCCAAGGGATAGTACTAATTTGAAATGATAAAGATATTGGAAATTAATCTAATATTTCCATAAGAGAAATATTGCAACTTATTTTTGCAAAAGTTCAGAAATTTAAATAAATTATTGAGTTTTACAATAAACAATGTATTTCTTAATATTGTTTGGCCCACTATGAAGTGTGATTATACTTATACCATTCGGTTAAGTATATAGCACTATTTCGTAAGTAATGAAAATAGTATGGTTTTATGAGTACAGTTATTCAAAGAAATAAGTGTATAACTATGGTTTTTGAAGAAATGAAACGAGAAGGTATACTGGTTTGAAAACGGAAGTAGATATGGAAACTGAATTATTATTTCCATAAGTGAAGTTTAAACTTTGATTGGTAAAGCATAAAGTAAGATAAAACCGTTTGGTTTATATAATAAACAATATGGCACATGACATTGTTAGACCCATAGAAAATTGGTAATTAGACTTATACCAGTTAGTGGTTAAAGTATATATAGCGATATTTCCAAAGTAAAGGAAATGAAGAGGGATTTCTTGTAAATAAGCCTATTATGAAAAGGTAAGTGTATGGTTTTGATTTTCGAAGTAATGAAAATAAGAGATCTGTGAATATGTTTATCCAGTTAAGATAAGTTTATGGAATCGATTTTAAGAATCGATGAGATAATTTTTAATGAATGGTTGAAATTTAAAAAGGGCCTGAGCTGCTGATGTACTTAGTTGTACTGTTGTGATTTGATAGTTAAAGAACTGACTATCAATGAGTATTCCTTTTGACTTATGACGTGTTAGTTCAAGGAGAACGAGATGAGAACTGGACCCAAAACCATTTCGAACCGACTTTGCATTAGAAAACTAATTTGCAGGGATGCTTATACGTATTAAGATGATTGAAGGCGTAGATCTTAGGAGCGAGAGGGAAGCTCGTTGATGTCTCTGGTTAACTACCATGATTAAACTTACAGTAGTAATTCCTACGTTTTGGGTTCTGCATGATACAACGAATTCTTGTTACTAATCCTAGGGATTATCTTGACAAGATGTAGTAAAAAAGTTTCTTGCGTTTCGTTCAGTCCCAGAACAGTATGGACGGATGTCTGACAGAGTATTTCCTAGAATCATGTACGTTGGTTTTTACAAATATAGCAAGTATGGTAGTGGAGAAGGCAACTTCTTTTAGCTTAACACCCAGAGTATGTTTGTGCAAATCAGTTAGTGGCTGATAAATCTGACTATATGGCATTCAAAGTTGAATGTGATGTTTCTGAAAAAGGTAATCATGACATCAAGCCTCATCAACTGGGAAATGACTGAAATCAAGCAGGCGGCAGGGCTATGTGGGTCATACCCATTATGATATATCATCACTAGAGAAATCGGTTTGTCCCTTTTTGTATGCTTCGGAATGATACGGTTGTTGATCCCAACCGTGGTGACGATATATTCCGTACACTCAAGTTGAATGATGGCTAATTCTGTGTGGCTGGGTTGTAGGATGTTCTTGTTAAATCCTAGTGATTTATCTCTAGAAGACACCGATCGGAAGGTGGTTCCATACCTAGTCATGTTGGAAATCCAAACTCCAATATGTGTTGTACGTTTTTAGATGTAAACTAGATAGACATAATTATAATATCATTGGATTTTGATATAAAAAGTGATTTGGTTATCGTAAAGTAAAAGCACGTGCTATGTTTATGTGTGGTCATGTTTTACGGGAGTTCCATTCTTTCATTGGATTTCTAAAAATTAAAAAGTTGTTTGCAATGTGAGTTTTATCACTGAAAGTATTCCAGACTGATCCAGTGATTTTGCTTTCCTCAAAATATGCTTGGGTCAGACCAAGTATATTTCCAGGTAGCATTAGATTTTTCTTAGAGCTTCAGGAGAGGAGCCGGAGTCGAGAAGTATTCTCGTATTTTGTGGTATTAATTTATTTCCAATGTGTTTGTTGTATTAATCGGCATTATACTGATCTACTTGTGTACTCCGATTTTGTAATTATATATATATATATACAATTTTCTGTGTAAAGAGTATTGGTATATTATATTATATTCGTTCCGCTATGAGATTTTATTCTACTCTGATTCTGTAGTGTTGATGTTCTTCTTCTTCTATTCAATCATTTCTTTCTTCTTCTCACCCTCTAATTTCAACTATCCATTTTCCTGTGTCATTTTAGTTTGACATGCGTGGATAAATGTCAGCTTAAACGATATACTAAATTGGGTCATTCCAGTTTGGCAGTGCAAAATGGCTTGCTTGTTGTCAAACATAACTACATACAAAACATTGTAACTAACAACTACAAAATAGAACATGTTTAGTGATATAACAAATAACTAAAATAGCATTCACTTTTTCATCATATGTGTGAAGCTCTCTTAGTCGAATAAGGATAGTTGTACTGAATACCATGCTGATAACTCGTACATGGTGGATATCTGAAAAAACCATGTTACTGACTGTATGTCGCTGTAATAGACGGAGTATTAAAGTTCGACGATGCATTTTCATGACTAGTTCTGACATCCTCTACTCTTCTACCACTATCTTCAGTTTCATGATCAACTACTGGTGGTGTTATTGGCTCTTCTACTTAAATTCTTCTCTCTTTATAATAAACAACTCTATGGATTTCATTCACCGAAAACATTGAATCTACATCATCATTGTCAGCTATTTTAATGACTTATGATCCAGAATCAATAGGTCAATTACACACTACACCTATATCAAATTCGTCAGATTTTACCATAGTCGATTTATATATAAACACTTTTAACTATATCGAATTACGTTCTCTAACAAGTTTCGCTGTTTTATACGACCCACCAATACATTTGCCGAAATTGTCTTCGTCTATCACCAATTCACCATCAAAATAACATATGGTAGAAACACATTTAGGAATCATTCTACTGCATAATAACAACAAATTCACTATTTCAATAAAGAAACAAAGGTAAAACCAAACAATAAATAATACTAGTAAATTAATATTTGAAAAGTCATACCTTAAAGAATAGATGGAATCAATAACTTGTTGATTGTTGAATAAATCAACAACGAACCAAATAAGAATTTAGTCTAAATTTATAATTCGTGTGGAATGAGTTTTTTTAAGTTGAATTATGAAAGAGAAAGAGATGTTAACCGGTAGATAAGTGGTTTTGGGCAACATCTGTAATAGCGCCCGTTAACGTTATTTCATATGCCGCCAATAATAAAATATTGACGACATTTGAGATGTCATCTTCGTTAAAACAAAAGAAAAAAATTACTGGCGGCATCCTGAACGCCATCGGCTGTCTAAGTGGGAGAAAGTGATATATTTTTGTAATAAATCTGAAAACAAACCTATTCTTGTTATAAGTTAGCAAAACTTGTCCAAATAAAAAATAATCCTTTTTTTAAATGAGTCATAAAAAGGTCGATCCATTTTTAAAAGGTTTGTAAACAGGTAACCCTACTTACCCAGTTAATTTCACCTACATACGAAGTCTATATTTTTTTTTGTTCAAACTGCAGTAACGCTTCTGTGTCGTATCAGAACTAAATGCGACTTCAATCGACTGACCTCCACTAAAATTGCAAACAGTACCAAACACGCAAATATTTCATCTTGTGAACGAACATCATAGTTCTCCAAGGTAACTAACATTTTACTTAGAAAATAACATGTTACATTCTCATATTTGAACTCCACCTACACATGAAGTCGTTATTTTTTGTTTTAGCTGCAATAACTTCTTTATACTACCTCGGAACCGGACAACGCTTCAGTTGATAAAATCACACCTAAATCACGAACAATATGGAACACTCAGATAGTTCGTTTTATGAACAAATGTTGTAGTTCTTCAAGGTGACTAACGGTTATATTCCCATATTTGAACTTCGCTTACATATGAATTCGTTTTTTTAGACTACAATAACTTCTTCATACTATATCGGAACCGAGCAAGGCTCTGATCAATGAGCTACCACCTAACTTACGAACTATATGAAACACTCAAATACTTCGTCTTGAAAACAAACGTTATAGCTCTCCAAGATGACTAACATTGTACTTAAAAAATAACTGGCTCCATTCTTATATATGAACGCCTACACGAAATCGTTAATTTTTTTGTTCAAACTACAGTAACTTTTCCATACTATCTCGAAATAAGGCAAAATTTTGACCGATGAACTCTTATTGTAATGGCCCGAAAATTCCTACCTTTCAAATCGACTATAAATCACACAAGTTCGATCCGAACGACAAAAATTCTCGAGACATTAACTTTAGGTATACGACACATCACACAGAAACAAAAGACTTTCCATTAATATCTTTCAATATTACATCAAAGTACAAGATTATCAAAGTACATCACAAATATCAGAGAATAACAGTTACAACATAGTACACAGCGGAAACATAATTACATTCAGCGGAAGACTATCAGATGCTCTGGACACAGCTTTAGCTTCAATCCAGAATCTTGCTCAATAAAATATCTGCAAAACCAACACTGCCAAGCAGCCCGTGTGGAAAATTATGGACACCAAGAGTTTAGGTGGGAAAACAATCAACTCCGAGTCAGTCATGAGACTAGTGTGAAAAACAAAACAGTTACCCTACTTTATTTTAAAGTTCGTTAAATCATACGACCACGCTGTATAACACGGAATGAACTTTCCCCATATGAATACTGATTCATAATAGCTCAAAACCAAAATAGTTTTATCTTCACTTTTAGATTTTTCAAATCTAATTTATTTTCAAAAACATTCTTTTGAAAATAATAGCTTCGAACTTAAAATCCCCATTTTATTTCAAATCATTGAAATACTAGATATTTCCTTTGTATCAAATTATACTTTACTTGGGGATTGTAAAACAAATTACTTGGGAAATCTCGAATATCAATAATACAACATATCTAAACATATGCAACCAGATCGGGAGGTTTCTCTCGATAACAAGGCAACTGGGTCTCAGCCCTCTCATCTTGATAATCATTCTATGTATGTCCCTCTCTAACCAAAGGAGTCCCATACTGTACGCCCCTATATAACCAGAGAGTCTCATACGCATTTGCCTAGGTTTTTAGTCACGGGTTACCCGAATCATAGGTAACACATCAAATCATTTCTATACCGAAGTGATAAATCGTTTCACGATAATAAACACATGTACTTTCTAATCATATTACTTTTTCTTTCCTAATCATTTAAACATTGAGATTTAAGCCGTCGAAATTCTCTTCGCTTATAAACCATTAATCACTTTCAAAATATTTATTTCTAAATATTTTCTACTTCTTGATATCAAACATTTCATTTCATATCTTTTTATGAAATTATCTTTCAAATTCCTATTTATAGTTAAATGAATCTAATATTATTGCTAAATCAACAACGTTACAAAAAGCGCTACGAATAGGCTTTATATCGTCTAATTTAGTCAAAACTATTTTCATATCATCCAAAACTTCACTTTTTCACTTTCAAACTATTTATTGTGATTTATCATAATTTATCTCTATTTTAATAATTTAAAAATAGTTCATTTCAGCAAAATCCAGTTTCTGGTCAATAACGACATTAGAGCTGTTTTTATTCAACCGTGATTTGAATATATCTAAAAAATCTAATTGTTGGATTTCAAAACTCTACATATCATTTGAATTTTTTTTTTCATTTTAGACGCAATGTTTTTCGTTTCAATAAGATCCGATGGTCGGAACTCCCGGTACGTCAGTTTGAAGTCAATGGTCGAAATTTGCGAACTACCGTTTCGTGGCGAGTTCTATTCGGACCAACTTTCGATTTCAAATGAAACTGAAGCGAATTCCATTTCAAACAATTTATTAACTATATACCACATGTTACCAACCAATATAACATCCAATCCACCTATCGTGGCATATACCATATAAGCCTTAAATCATTAACGCTTATATGGTTTTGTCAATCAACAGATTAACCGCAATGTACGATCATCAATAAACATATCATTCAATACCAAATGGGGTTCATATCAATATCCAACAACTAGCATTTAGTATAATTTCTATTTAATAACCATTTAAGGTTCAAGCTCATTCTAATGTCAACATTATTACTTCTAAGTGTTCTATACTTAGGTAACTACACGTACGTCGCTTAAAAAACATATTTTTCCCACATTAGACATCATTAAACCATATTGTAAACTCATATCATCAAACACAAGTCAATATATAACTCAAACGAGTTCACACACAATAACTAATATAAACTAGCCCTTATTAACATTTAAAAGCTCTCATCTTGCATTCCACTCCTCCTAACTTCAATCAAAAGACGTCTTAACTATTCCGTACGATTTCGGCAACCTTCCGGCATCACTGGGGTTTCCTGAAAATGAAACGGACAGGAGTTCGAAGCTATGAGGTTTTGGAAATTGATCGGCGAATAAATGGATGTATATTTAGTTTTAGGAGCAAAGAGGTCGGAGTTTCGAGGTGCTAAGGGGTTCAGGTTGAAGTGGGGTCCACGTGTGGGCTGGGTGAGGGCTGTTGGCCATTAGGTGGAGCCCGAGCATGGCAATTTTTGGCTGGTGGTGGCTGGTTTGGGGTAGAGGAAGCCAAAGGAAGGGGTTTAAAGGGTTAAAATGGGGGTTTTAGGTTATTTAGAGGTGTTTAGGGCTAGCTGGGTCCACAACCATGGGGAGGAGGGGGTGCTGACGTAGGCAACAAGGGGGAGGTACTAAGGCGTTGGTGCAGTAAGTGGGCTGAAGGGAGGGCACGGTGGAGGAAGAAATGGAGGGGAGAGGAAGAAAAGCAAAGTGAAAAGGTGGTGTAAGGCTTGGTATTTATTGGCAATTTTGGTTGCCAAGGATCGCAGATGTGTCATCCATCTAGAGAAGGAAAGAAAGCACACATGAGTGCTTTAGGTGCATGACAACTCAATGAAAGCACACTTTGAAGTTAACTAGTTCAAGGTGTGCATGCAAATTTTTAGCACATTTAGTCAATTATGCGTTATCTACTCATATGACCACATATTGATTCCATTTTCGACGAAATTTGAAATCCCGACAAATTTTTCTGATACAGTTCCAACGAAACTGATTTCATCGAATTCCGAGTCCGTTTGCTCAAAATTTTCTCGTTCGAGTTCAAATTATCGATCGGTTTACACTTAAATTTTGCACGACCACATACTAACTCTGTTTAATGCAAAATTTGAAGTCTTACCATATATAGCGAACCCGAGGGTTGGCGTTGCCTCCATCTCAAGCTTTTCTGTAGCTGCCATGCTGGATGCTATTATCTTAGTCATAGTTCTTACTGAATTAGCATTCGTCCAAGCTGTTCCAACAACATAGAACAAGACGAACTCATTCAGGCTTCCAGTATAACTGGGTTGTTAGTCGTCAACTTACTGACCGATGACGTTCCAAATCCGATAAAGTTGATTTCGTCGAATTTCGAGATCGTTTGCATAAATTCTATTTTGTAGGCTATCAAAATAATATTAAAATATCGGATTTTAATATAACTAACTTTTAAATTAATTTTAAAAATTCACTAACCTTATCTTAACTATTTTATAAGTCGTATTCAAATAGTTATCTCAAAATCTTAAATTTTACAATTTTGGTGAACAATGTCAAATTTCATTTTTGACCAAAATTGTTTGAATTGATAAGTTAATAAAACTGATTTAAATAACTTATCTGATCGTTATACTTTTTGAAATCGTATTAAAAAATGAGTGTATGTATCCAGAACCATGTGCGATTTTTCCGAATTCTTGAAAACTCGAATTTTCAAAATATCAGAAATTTTGGATCCTTACACTTATCTAAATTATGGACAACCTGCAACACTCGAATGTTACATCTTGTAATCGTTGCTATAATTATACATGACAATAATGCTTATACTTGGCAAATTTAAATATTTAAATGGATAACCCACATAATAAATGGGCTGGATCAGACGAACTCTAGTATTAAATGGTTCAAAATAAACGAACGATAAATGGATTAGATCAAATTTTGTTTGACGCTTATATGACCGGCGGTGCTTGTTCGAAACCTATAATTGAAACAAGTAGTTTTTTTGCTGGCTTTCAAAAAGTCAAAATCAATTTAGTTAAGTCGATACTAAACTTTCAAGTTAAATATCAACAGATTCCAGAGAAGTAGAATTGTTACTGCAAAACAAAACACATATCAAATAATTCCATAATATATCAGTCTATAACCCATTAAACTATAACAATTTATCCCAATATGGTTTAGGGGTTGAACCCCTCAAATTAAAAAAGAATGAAAAAAGAAGAAAAATATAATATCTTAAACAAATAAGGAGATTTATTCATCCAACATATGTTTCCATTGCCATTGATGACCATTAATTCGCTATACATCTGGAAATATTTCTTTGTATTATGATCTGGTTGCCTCTCTCATGAGCATAGATGCACAATGTCCACGTGCTAATGCTAATTACATTTTTTATCTTTTATCTGCAAAAAATATATTTTAAACTAACGAAAAAAAAAAAAAAAATCAATAAATAGAATGCCAAAATGTTTTGGTATAAGTCAGCCTACTTATGCCGATTTTACTGGGCGTTTAATGTTTTGCTGAACGGGTCTGCTTTCATTTATTTATTTTTAAAAAACCAAAAGACCTGTTGGCAAAGCATCTCAGAACAAGGAAAAAGAAAAATAAATTTACCATATCAGCCTAAGGATGTCCAGGAGGTGCTCCCTCTCACAATCTGAAAGATTTATAACAACAAAGCCCAAGCGCTCATAACTGGTGCCACAATCACAGCCGATGCCTGATGTTCAAATAATTTAGAAACATGTTCAGAGGAAGTTGTGACTAGTTCAAAACCCCACCATATATTAAAAATTATTATTAAACCTAAAATTGAACAGCATGGTAGAGCATCTTCAACAGCTCTAGTTGGATGCAAAATGAGGGAAATTCCTATTACTATTTTTCGTTGCTCACGCTATAGCAATGTCTATTTAACGTGGGGAAAGAAAAGGAACACTGATTTGTCCAATTCTTTTTCTTTTTTTAAGCGTGGGTTCATAAACGATGAAATGAAAGACGTTTACAGCAAAATAGAATTTTAGTTTACCGTTTAGGCCAGAATAGGGTAGCAAAATAGAATCTTAGTTTACCGTTTAGGCCAGAATAGGGTTTCTGAAAACCGTTTATATCTATAAATGATTTCCAAAAAGCCATTTATATTATTTTTAAAAAAAGATAATAATAAATGAACATTTCCTCCCACTAGTTGCTGGTAGAGTGGGAGAAATCAACATATATTTTTTAGCACCCCCATCGCTAAATTGCTTCAGCTGCTAGAGATGCTCTTAGCATAGGGACAAAACAGATGTTGAATCATCAAAACTTTTGAAAACTTCCACAATTATTGAACACCAATTCAATATAGAATTATTATTATTTCATGTAAATTCTTTTTCATCGTAATCCGTTTAAATGTTTAAATTTGCTAGTTGCAAGCATTACCATCATGAAGAACTACAACATGCGGTCACAAGATGAAGCATTCGACTATTGCATGTCGTTCGTAATTTAAATGGAAGTTCATCGGTCAAAGCCTCACCTTACACCGAGACAGAATGAAGAAACTATTGCCGTATGAACAAAAAAATAGCAGCTTTGTTCCTAGCCAAAGTTCAAATATGAGAATGTAACATAATATTATCAAAGTACAATCGTTGGTCATTATAGAGAACTACAACTTTCATTCACAAAATGAAGTATTTGATCACACCCTCATTCAGTTATGAGACAGTATGAAAGAGGTACTTAGGGGTGTCAATGGGTCGGGTTGGGTCGGGTTCGGGTCGGGTCAATTCGGGTTCGGGTTGATTTTAAATGGGTCGGGTCAACCCGTTTATTAAACAGGTCAGAAATAGCTCAACCCGAACCCGACCCGTTTATAAACGGGTTGACCCGACCCGACCCACGTAACCCGTTTAATTTGGCCAGGTCGGGTCGGGTCGTAAACGGGTCGGGTCATAAACGGGTCATGACGGGTCGGGTCGTAAATGGGTTATAAACGGGTCGGGTCAACCCATATAAGGTATAAACAGGTCATAAATGGGTCATAAACGGGTTCACGGGTCATAAACGGGTTCACGGGTCATAAACGGGTCAAATTCGGGTTCATGGGTCAAACGGGTTGTAAACAGGTCGGTCCAACCCATATAAATATAAAACAGGTTCATGGGTCATGACGGATAGTGGACTGGGCCGGGCCTATGTTTTGTACATTTTAGAGTAATAAAAATATGTTCTATAATTAAACGGGTCATGACGGGTCAGAAACGGGTTCACGGGTTGGGTCGGGTCAACCCGTTTATTAAACGGGTTAGAGCGGGTTGACCCGGAATTGACCCGTTTATAAATGGGTCGGGTCGGGTCGGGTTTTTATCGTGCGGGTTACGGGTCGTGTTTCGGGTTGTGTACGAAATTGACGGCCCTAGAGGTACTGCAGTATGAACAAAAAAAATTGTAGTTTCGTAGGCGAAGTTCGAAAATGAGAATGTAGCCTTTTATTTTCTAAGTACAATGGTAATCACCGTGGAGAACTACAACTTCCGTTCATAAGATAAAGTATCTGAGTATTCCATACTGTCTGTAATTCATATAGAAGTATAATGATTGAAGTCAAGTTTAATTTCAAATTAGTGTGGAAAAGAAATTGATTTTTTTTTTTTTAAAAAAAAAAAAAAAAAAAGTGGATTTTGCCTAATCCAAGTTAAATCGGTAAATGAGTTAATCATTTATAACCTTTTTAAAAATAGGTCAATGATTTTATAATTCAGTTAATAAAAATTCATAAATGAATAGATCCAGCACATATTGTAAGTAGTGTAAATGAGTTGAGTAAATGAATTGTGCCATATTTTGACAGGTCCACTTCTTACTATTTGCTCTCTTCCTTTTAGAAGATGATGAAGTTATTTTCTGTTAAAAATTCCATATACAATATCCATGTATGTGTGTGTATGCACATAGGCATACACACCAGAAAATGAGGTCTGCTGTGTAAAAACAAAAGCAATACGGAATTTTAGGTGGATTTTTGAAAGGAAAAAAATGGGATTTCTGAAATCATCTTCCCCCATGCTATTTTCCCCAATGGTTGGGTTAACCACATGAATTCTTACAAAACAAAATGCAAGTGAATGGCATTTCCCACTCTATATTCCTCTCATCACTTCGCCATTGACGATTGTTCGTCTATGTAATATAATACTTAGGCATGTGCATGCAAAAAAAAGGAAAGAGAAAAAATAAATAACAAATAACATGCAAATGGAAATAAAGGAGTATCATCACAAATTATGCAAATACAAAAGAGGAGCCAAGTCTAAGAAAATACCAAAAAAAACACAACTTCTTGGTGGGCAAGAGGAGCAGAGAATTCATATGACTCCAAAAACCATTTTATGGAATCTTGAAGCTAGAAAAAAGAAAGAATAACAGGATGTCATTTATGAAGAAAACATAAGATTTTTTTTCTCTATTATAAAGGCATTTCAAACTTGAAATATATTATTACTACCTCGTAATGCCACATTTTTATAGCTGACCATGTTCTTCGTAGCCGTTTAAACGCTTTAGTAATACAAGACTTTGATATATAGTCACCAAGAAACAAAGAATCATGTAGATCAGATCCAATTGGTTGATGATGATGTCCAATATTTTTAATAAACTGCATTAAAATATAAATATATAAGGCTGCAGGATAAGTTAGACCATATGCCAGATTTGATGCTAGAAATAGGACATGTAATTAGAACTAATCTTACGCCATTACAACCATATCTAGTTCACAACATTTTTTATTTCTAACAAATGGGCAGCTAAAAAGAGAGAGTAAAAGTTCCAGAAAACAAGTAAACAAGATGGTATTAAAGAGGCATGAAAAAGGACACAATTTATTTACCTTCAATAAAATGAATCCCTTGCGTTTTGACGTGTTCGATCTTACTTTTGATGTCATCATCTACAAACAGCATTTAGTATCAGTTTTATTATTTTCCCTAATATTCTCGCCTACTTTAGGCGCTTTTATACAGACCACCACCAGACAGGCAAACGGAATACCTTGATCATTTGAAGTGACTGTTCAAGTTGTCTGATCTGAATCCATTGTTCATTAACAATAGCTTCCATCTACTCATAAACAGTAAATCATTGTATAAGTTCCACTCCATTGATTTAGGAGGTGTTATGATATTTGAAATAAGAATACTACTGTAATACAAAAATGCAAGAAAATATATACAAGACAAACAATATTTTGCATGTTAGGTAAATTCCCTCTTGCCATTTATTATCAGCTGACTAGTTTAACAAAGATAAAAGCTAGGTATTTCACGTGTTCTTAAAATTGTGACAACCACCATAGACAAGCTATAGCGATCACTTTGAATTATGTAGGTTCTACATCATGCTATTTAGGGTTGTAAATGAATGCAAACAGATGCGATAGTGCTGCATCCGCATCCATATCCGAAAAATAAAATCTACATGTGTATCCGTATCCGCTATCCGCGGATATTTCAAAAGCAATATCTGTATCCGCATCCGCGGATATTTTTGGATATCCAAAAAATATCCGCATCCATCAAGTTAAACATGGTTTTCTTGTATCAATGGCTGAAAATAATCAACGGTTTCATGGTTATTTAAACTGATTTATAATTGTTTAAAGTTTGAGAGTTGAGTATAATCTGAAAATAAAAATGCATATCTGATTCCACAGCGGATGGATATTTTTTAGATACGGATAGTGCCATATCCATATTCATATCTGGAAGCGTTTTCATATATTGGATATCCATATCCAGTTTTTGGATTTCGGATATTTTTTGTATTTTCGGATATGGAAGGATTCAGATTTTTCGGATACTCATTGACGGCCAATTGCTATTGTTTCTATACAAGTTAATACACCGTAGTTTTATTTTTTTATTTGTTCCACGCTTTAACATCTATCCAATTTCACAAATACCCTTCCTTGAGGACTATCCTTTATTGCATATTTATTTAGATTTAGGTACATGAAAGTAGGATAGAGGACTGACCTTTGTTACTTCAGAATTGAGTTCATCGATCTTGTTTTCATCCTGACTTATTTTAGATTCTAACAGGTGATAATCAAAATTGTTCTTTCTTGACTCAGCCCATAGTTGCCGCACCTATGAATCACCATCCATTCCCACGGATAATGTTATTACAAGTCTAAAAAATTTAATATACGAAATTCCCAGTGCAAATGTTTGAATTATCAAGCAAAAGCTGGAAAGTGTAAGAAGCAGATGAAGTGAAATGAGAAAGAATAAGACCTCTTCTTCAAGAGCCAAAACCAATGTAGAACCTGATGATTCACTTTTTGATGCCTGGAAAATAATACGGATGTTAGCACTTGACCATCAGACCAGTTATTATTACCATACCATACTTGAATCAATAAATAGAAATAATAAATAACCGTCTTTGTTCATAGTATGTTAATTCTTCAGATGCCAACAGCATGAAAAGAAGCAAAATTAATTAAAGAGACTTTATAAACAGGGTAAGAAATGCATAACTATGATACAGAACTTGCATAGGCTTTAGTGTCGTAAATACTAAAAAAATGATACTGAAATATATCGATGGATGTGCAAATATTTGTGCAACAAAGGTTTGTATAAATAGAACAAAATAGTTTTAGTTCTTCCACACCATGATAGTGTAGAATTAGCCAAGAGCAACGTAAAATCTGAAACTCTCTACCACATAGCAATTAACAAGTTGTACATCTAGTAGCCATAAAACTTCATGGTTGATATGGTAGACAAACAATGAGTAAGGAGCTACTGAATACAGAATGACGTCAAAGGAAACAATCGTTGCTAGTGAGTAACTATAACGGTGATATAGTTTAAACTTAAACAACGGATGTAAATATACCTTAAGTTCATTAAGGTCACTTTTTAGATTTTCTGTCTTGCATTCCAGTTCTTCAATCAGCTTATTTTTTTCTTCTAGAAGTACAGTTCTAGAGTTTAATATTCTTTTATACTCCTCCAATAAGGATTCTGCATTGACTCGGACCAGAAAAGTAAATCAGCAAAGAAAAAGTTCAACATAATCAAGTCTGATTTATACAATCATTTTACACATGAACTCCTATCATGGTAGTTGTTTTTCAATACGAATGCTACACCTGATGAAGTCATTTTTTTTATAAAAACAAGAAATAAACTGAACCAACAAGATTCAGAAATTGTCTGCATTACCATCAAAATGTTTCAGCAAAGCATAACATAACCATAATATTCTCATATAAAAACTTACAATATAATTTTATTCCCTAAAATCTAATGTAAAAAAAAAGGGTACGAAATTCAAATGATGACGAAATGTGTAACTATATGCAACTACGGTACTGCATACAAGTCAACTCAATTGAATGCACCATTCCTGTCTTTCTGTTCCACGCCCACTTTACCTAAAACTCAAAGAAACCATTGTAACATAGAGCACTCATATTTAAGCAACAACCGAATCCAACTAGGAAAATGTCAGAATCTTGAAAAGGAGGATGATAATAAAAGGAGCGCCATTGAGGTTTGTGTTTCCAAAGCAAGCTCACAAAATAGTGTTCATCTCACATGACTTAGTTCTACGGCACACGAAATATAAAATATCTGTAACCAAATAATATTGCAAGATATATAACACCGCCTGAACGCCTGTGTAGTTTCTATGCAGCAAGGAAGATTGTGATAGGTTTGGCGAGCCAACGTAAAAAATTTAGCTTTTCTTATGGATATGGAACCTTATGATTTTTCGTTGGGGCATAACCTTCTTAGCAACGTGCCATATCAAGGCTCGGGTATGGTGTCAAGTAGGCAAGGTTTGGGTCGCCACTCCCTTAGTGGCGCGCCATATCGTGGCTTGGGTATGGTATTAAATAGGCAAGGGTTGGGCCGCCATTCTCTTAGTGGCGCGCTACATCGATGCCCCGGTGTAGTGATAAGTGAGCAAGGGTCTTCGCATCTTTCTCAACGGGTGCGAGGGGCAAGAAAGCTAGTCGATGATAGTAGGATTAGGTGAGGTAGTTGGAATATAGGGTCCTTAACAGGTAAGCTATGAGAGATAGTTGATACTATGATTAGGGGACGTGTAAGCATCTTGTGCGTCCAATAGACTAAATGGACGGGACAGAAGGCGAAGAAGGTGGAGAACACTGTCTTTAAATTGTGGTACACGGGATCAGTACGTAACAAGAACGGGGTAGACATATTGATTGACAAGAAGCTTAAGAACGAATTAGTGGTCGATGTCAGAAGACGAGGGGACATGATCATCCTAGTTAAGCTAGTAGTTGATAATGCAGTTCTGAATGTCATTAGTGCATATGCTCCACAGGTAGGCCTAAGTGAAGATGCCAAGATGAAGTTCTAGAAAGATTTGGATGTCATGGTTACAGATGGTGCCTAGTAGCGAGAAACTTTTTATAGAAGGAGAGTTCAACAGTCATATTGGTTCATCTAGCGGAGGATTTGAGAGAGTGCATGATGGTTTTGGTTTTGGCAGTAGGAAGCAAGAAGGTGAAGAAATATTGAATTTCGCTTTGTCTTTTGATCTCATGAATGCTAATACCTTCTTTAGAAAGAGACAATCACATTTGATCACCTTCAGTGGTAGCCAACATTCTAGTCTGATCAACTTTGTTCTAACTAGAAGGGACAGTAAACAAGATTGTGTTGATTGCAAGATCATACCTGGAGAATGTGTCGTCTCACAACATCAGCTCTTGGTTTGTGTGTTCCATCTTCGGGCGATGAAGGATAAGAGAGCGAAATTTAGTAGAACGAGATGGTGGAAACTCAAAGGAGACTTGCATTAGAAGAGTGGCTACTGAGGTGTTTGGGAAAGCAAGAGGAAATATGTGTGAACCCAAGAATTCATGGTGGTGGAACGACGAGATGCAAAAGGTTATCAAAGAGAAGAAGAACTGCAAAGAGAGCGGTGAGTGAAACAAGGGGTCGAGCATATAAGATTTGTATCAAAGGCAGAGTTTGAAGGAGAGCGAAAGAGACGTCTACAGAATAGTCAAGCTACGCAAGAGGAGGACAAGAGATTTCAACCAGGTTAAATGCATTAAGGATGACAACGATAGGCTTTTGGTGAAGGACGACGAGATAAAAAATAGGTGGAGAGCATACTTCGATAGGCTTTTCGAAGAAGAAAGTGACAACTCCTCGATCGAGTTGGAATACTCTGCTGACATCACTGATAGACATTTCGTTTGGAGAATTCAAGAAGAGGAGGTAAAATGGGCGTTGAAACGGATGAAGACAGACAAGTCGGTTGGGTCTAATGACATTCCTTTTAAGGTGTGGAGATACAGGGATAACCTGACTAACTAAGTTGTTTAATAATATTTTCAAATTTAACAAGATGTCAGATGAGTGAAGGAGAATCATTTTAGTTCCAATCTTCAAGAATAAAAAAGATATTCAAAGTTGCACAAACTACAGAGAAATTAAGCTTATGAGTCATACAATGAAATTTTGGGAGAGAGAGTCTGCGAACAACGTTTGAGAAGGTTAACAAGTGTCTCTAGGAATCAATTTGGTTTCATGCCTGAAAGGTCAACTACTGAGACGATTTTTTTGATTAGGCAACTTATGGAGAGATACATGGAACAAAAAAAAAATCTTCACATGGTTTTTATCGATTTGAAGAAAGCTTATGACAGAATACCGAGGAAAGTGATGTGGTGGGCACTAGAAAGGAAGAGAGTGTCATCAAAGTACATTACCCTTATTAAGGATATATACGAGGGGGTTGTGACTAGTGTCAGTGCATGCGATGGTGAGACTAGTGACTTTCCCATTAACATAGGGTTACATCAAGGCTCGGTTTTAAGCCCCAATATTTTTGCTTTAGTGATGGATGAAATCACAAAAAGTATACAAAGGGAGATTTCTTGGTGTATGCTCTTTGCTGATGATGTTGTGTTGATTGATGAAAGCAGATTAGGGGTTAATAGACAACTGAAGTTGTGGAGGCAGACCTTGAAATCGAAGGGTTTCAGGATTAGCAGAACTAAAACGGAGTACATGAAGTGTGAGTTCAGCGATGTCATGTCAGATGACGGAGATGTCACCTTGACCGGTCAGGTAGTATCCAAGAAAGAATCCTTTCGATATTTAGTATCTATGTTGCAGTCTGACGAAGAGATTGATAGGGATGTTAGTTTTAGAGTTCAAACAAGATGAGTGAAATAATGACTTGCATCTGACATTCCCTATGATAGGAAGATCCCTCGGAAGCTTAAAGAAAAGTTCTATAGAACAACAATCAGGCCGGCGATGTTATATGGTGCAGAATGTTGGCCTACGAAAAGGCAACACGTCCAAAAGACAAGTGTAGTAGAGATGTGTATGCTGCGTTGGAGCTGTGGGCATACCAGACGAGATCGGATTAAAAATGATGATATTCAGGACAAACTTAGAGTTGCACCTGTTGAAGAGAAGTTAGTTCAGCACCGCTTGAGATGGTTTGAACATCTCCAACGAAGACGTACGGTGCACCGGTGCACGTTGGAATTATAGGTCGTGCCGAAGGCCCAAGAAGAGGTAGGGGCCGACCTAAAATGACATGGGAGGAGACAGTAAAAAGATACTTAAGGAATTGGAACATATCTAAAGAGCTGGTTTCGGATAGGAGTGCATGGAAGTTAGCAATCCATGTACCAGAACCTTAAGGTCGCTTTTTTTACTTAACTTTAACGAAACTTTTTAATCTTCGTTTTTTTGTCTTTTTCAAACCTTTATTTAACTTTTACGGAGGATTTTACCCTCTCTTTTTTGTTCCATGTCTAGCCAACCCCAATTTGTTTGGAATCTATGGCTTTGTTGTTGTCGTTGTGTATAACACCGCCTGAAGTTAATTTTACTTTAACTGTATTAGTATAAAACGCACATACGTGCATCTAATATCTTCATGTATTTATTTTTTATTAATAAAAAGAAATGAATGTATAAATATGTGTTGTAAGTACAAATATTTTGGTTGTTGCATCACTTTTATTTCAAGTTGTTCAAATTGGTAGTCAACTTCCGTTGATGGGTGGTCAGAAAGGGGATGGTGGTCTAGTAACAAATCGATTTCATTGATTGATATGGGTATTTTTTTGGAATTTCAAAAGGATAAGGTAGAAATTGTGTCCATTGAGTTTTCTTTATCAATATAAGAGATAAAGCAACAATTTGGGCACCTAAGGTGTCCAAAGCCATAGTTAGGCGGGACTGGGGGGAGCACGAGCAGTGCATAATAACAACTTTATTTGAAATTTTGGTTGTTATTGCCGGAATAATATTTATGAACATTCAATAGCTAAGATAATTGTTGTGATGAAATGTGTATAAAAATTTCTGGACAGAAACATACAAAGACACATTAGTTGATGGATTATTTAATCTTTTGCAATGTGTTACACATTGGAATAACATTGTGAATTTCCACTCTTTTTCTTTCTACTTGTTCTTTTTGAAACAAAGGGAGTTGTGATGATTTTATTTATGACAAGTTAAAAGTACATGTAGCGAAAACATATAGCTCATGAAGTTTCCCCACTCGAGGGAAATTATATTGAACAGCAAGTGAGTACACATAAATTTCATGTACTTATGTTTTTTCTTTCATAAAATTATAAATAATAAATTCTAGAACATAAACGGTACAGCAGAACAATCCATGAGCATTGCACATAAGATCACAGTTTGATGCAGGGGCTGATCTACATGGGAACGAGGGGGAACTACATGGGAACGAAGGGAAACTAGTCAGTAGATTTCAACATGGTAGAGGAACTACATGGGAACGAAGGGAAACTAGTCAGTAGATTTCAACATTTCTATCATGCCCAACAAGACATTGCACATCAGTTTCACATCAATAAAGTCATCCGCGCGTTCAGCTTATTTTCAGAGAGTTTGTACTGTAGTCAATTAGCATTACTGGAGTAGCTACTGTCATATAAAATCCTACCGATCATAGTCAACCGTATAGAGTGACAAATTATATAGATTTACAAGAGACCAGAGGCTTCCATGTAGAAAACTACGTCGATTATTACATGACAAGAACCAATAGCATATTTTCGATTTTAACAAACATGTCAAAATCCCACATACCATTTGTAAATTATGTAATACAATCATTGAAGCATGAGCTTGTAAGCTATTATGTTTTCAACTTGAAGCGTGTAGCAACGACTTGTACTGTTGAATTATATTAAGCTGCTTTTGAACTAAACAGTTTTAACTGGACTTGGAGAATTCAAACAAAATCAGAATGACTTGAAACTTGGCACGTGCACTTAAAAAAAGCATAAGGAAGCAATTAGGAAAAGACTGAAGTGGTTTAGCTCAACCACCTAGACATGGGTCCGAGCTAACCTTATAAGTTGGGTCCGACCTATAGTTGCTCACTTGATCGCTTCAGGGACTCCACGCGTGGCTCATTCTACTCTAGTTCCATGCCCAAGTGACGGTGCAAGGGATTGATTGTTTGTTCTAAGAAGTGACAGTGCAACGGATGCAGTCGGATACGGATAGTGTTGTATATGAATCTGTATCCGAAAATGAAAATCCGTATTTGATATCCACAGATACCAGTTAAAAATATCCGAAAATAAAATAACAAAAGTTTACAAAAACATCACTCATGCAAATTTGGCTAACAGGTTTTGTTTTTTTTTTTTTTGTTTTTTTTTTTGAAAAGGTGAATACATCTAATTAAAAACTACAAGCAGGACATCAATCAAATAAATTTCCTACGACAAATATTTTAAGAGATAAAGTGTTCAAAATATGAAAAACATAAGCCCAAGACTAAAATAAAACAAAACATAAATCATAGAAGCACATACACAATTATGTTGTAATTATAACCATACCACAAAATAAAATAAGTACATAATTTAAAATGTTGCATAATACCAAATACAACATTCCTTTATAATCCAATAGTTGAGATTAGTTTAGCTATTTTAAGGAAATTTATATATTAATTTAATCTTAAATGTGAATTAAAAATTATATAATATATACATACACACATACGTTCACGTATCAGAAAATCGTACGGATTTTTTTGGATACGTATAACCATATCCATATCCGTATCCGGAATGATTTTTGGATATCGAATATCTGAATCCGCATCTCGAAAATCGGATATATTCCGTATTTTCGGATATGGATGCGGATGTATATCGGATTTTTCGGCTACTCGTTGATAGCCCTAATTAAACCAGTTAGAATGCTTAACTTTGATTGTTATTTGCTAGAAAAATTGGTATTGAATTGAATTAGCTAGAGTGTTTGATTGGATAAATTGATTGGAATAGCCGAAGTGCCCAACTATCGAAGTTAGACCATGGGTTATCGAAACTGAATTATTGAAACTTGTTCTTGAATAAAAACACACATTACATTTGAGATGCATATCAAAGGGACAAGTGTTAGCCTCTTTTTGAACCAGAACCACTTTAACTACACTTAGAGAATTCAAATGGAATCCGAATGACTTCAAATTTAGCACGTGCACTTAGAAAAGTACAAGGATTGACTTGGAAGAACGTTGAAGTGGTTTGGCTCAGCCAAACTTCATGCGTAGCTCATTCTACTATAGTGTTTTATGCCCAAGTGATGGTGCAAAGAAATAATTGCTTGTTCTAAAGATTGATTAAGTACGAAAAGCTAAGAAGATAGAAAACCTAGGAATCGCAAAACTTAACTCGAAAATGGCCGAAAAGTGAATCAAACAACTCAACTAGAAGCTAGAAGAAGCATGCGAGTGGAGTAGTACAGATTCCATTAAGGAATTAAACTTGGCCCCGACCTATCATGATTGGTCAACCCGAGCCGTCTTTGTGTCTCAGCATGGTTTGAGATTTTTGGTAGGACTCTAACTTATCTTCTGGACTTCACTATCTCTTGACTCTATGCTGTCCAATTTGCTTATAAATATCTACTTACCATTATCCAGAAAGTGATTTCTTCGGAAGATAGATGTCATTACCCTACCGGCTTATCTTCATTTTTTCACTTCTTATCTCTTCCGAACTTATTCAAACTCATTGCGACTTAGATGTAAATGAAACTAGTTGTATTCCCAAGAGATCGCAAGTAGCAACTAATAATAAAACGGATTAAAGTGGTACGTCGAACCACTATAAAAATTATGTGTCCTCTCTTGCTTTTTTTGTTTATTTTTTTAATCTAGGTCGGTACTTTTATCTGGGTGTTGATCCAGTTTCCGGATTAACAAGATAAAATAGCAAATAGGTTAAATGGTCATAAAGTATGTTAGAGAAGTCCTAAGAAGTTAAAATTACTTGCAAGTATTGTAGTAATTGAATTATAGTGTTTGAGAACCATGGAAGCTTGCAAGAGTATCCTAGAAAATAAATTTTAGAAGCAACTAGTTGTTGCTTACAAGTTACGGCGAAATTACATAACTTGTTTAAATGTTTTGACCAAGGAAACGGCTAAACCAGCAGTATGGTTTTATCACAAATGCATATTTCATGTACATACACAGTAGTTATAAGTTGTATACATCCATTAGTAATGTATTATACATCCATTAATTATAACTCAGCAGCCAAACATGAAAATTAACTTAGAAGCTACAGGAACATTTTTACATCAAAGTTACTTCCTGAAACTACTTGAAACCCTTTCTAAGAGTCATAAGACGTTGTTAAAAAGGATGACTTTCTACTCTAAAATTAAGTTGCATCAAAACTTTAACTTATCTACAAAAACACTTTAACGTTTCATATTCACTTAAAACTAACTAATCGGTATTTTTCTTCCTTTCTTTTTTCTTTTTAAGAATAAGAAGAGGTTTTTTTTTTTTTTTTTTTTTTCCTTCTAATTGTTATTACTGCGCCCTCTAAAACCCCAGTCTAGTATAGTCTTATAGAGAGCCGTACCTTGAGCTAGCGGTGGTTTTAAGACAATTATTCTCAGTCGTCAACACAGCTCTATAGCTAATTTTTTGTCCAGCTACACTGCCGTCAACGCAGTAAGATACATATATATATATATATGTATGATCTGAAGGCTTAAACTTAAAATTATGAAGGAAATATACTTTCTCAAAATTTTATAATGGTTAATAACACAACCATATCACTTCCTAATATATTGATCAACATGAAATGAAAGATTACCTAATTTTGAGATCTCAATTTTCAGATTTTCAACATTGACGAGCAAATCATCGTCATTGGATGATGAGGAGGAGGAGGATGAGGATGGCGACGCGTTGAAATCAGAGACAGAACTAGAAATTGCACACGTAAGTAAAGTAAGAATTAGGAATAAAAGGACTATGCGCTGAATCTCCTTTTTACTGTTGGCTTTGGGTTTGAAACTGACCAACGCCATTGACAGCGTGCGATACTGAAGGGTTATGGTAATTGAAAATGAAATTGTTTTTGTAGCATTTAACTACGCCTGTATTTTTCTCTTTACTGCGTACCGTGGCATGGTACGAAAACCAGGACACGGTAGGGCATTTGAGTCATTTATGCTGGAGAAAATCCTCCGATTAAAACTGAAGCAGATTTATGCGAAATTGGCGGACAACGATAGATTTGTAATACCCAGTACAACCGAGCAACTCCAACAAGGTTACGGATCACAATGTTATGATCTGTAACATTCAAGGTGATATCTTTGATATCGCCCAACAATGGCGCGCCGATTTAATTGGCGCGCCTTAAATAATTCAGCGCACGCCAAATTTTTCCGCTCGCAGGCGCCACGGCCAATAAATTCGACGCGCGAGCCTCCTGCGTCTATAAGTACGGTGCAGTAGGGCTGAGCCTCCGCCTTTCCCATTTTTAGTCTTGTTAATTTTTTTTATTGTGTTGACGCCGGGATGCCGCCACGCATGACGAAGATGGGGAGACGTACAGTTCGAGCTCAACTGGACGACACGGCTGGTCCACAACATCCTCCTCCACCCGCGGGGACGAAACGGTTAAGGACTTACGGATCCTTCATGAGTTGCCAGAGCGATACAGTCACCGTTCATTTACCGCGCTCGACACCATTTCGGTATAAATTTTAATTTTAACATTTACTTTTACTGAACTGTTAAATAGTTCACTAAATTACGTAGGTAGCATGACCTGATGGTGTTATAATTATAGTTTAGTGCATGTACGTTATAATTTTTAATTGTATGAAATGTTGAGTTTATAGTTATTGTAACACCCCACCTCCGCTAGGGTCACTCTTTCGGGGGCACTAGCTTCTGGGGGGCGTTAGAACTGGGTAAGCATGCATAATGATATATCAAGGCAGAACATAAATATATATGTAAAACAGAGTAAGTGAGAATAAAACAGCGGAATATCTCAAACCATCTCAAAACAAGTTTAGTACATCATAAAGTCAACTGCCAAAATAAACATGTCTAGTACATCATAAACAGAAATACATAGTGCTATCCCCAAAATAAAGATGATAAACCATAGCGAGCTCAATGTTCAGTCATACATGAGCTATCCAGCAAACAAGCAAGCGATCCAAGCTAAGCACCACTATTCCCTCCCTGAGAACCTAGGGGGGGGGAACGGAAGAAAAGAAGCGAAAGAAAACAGGTCAGTCAAAAAGACTGGTAAGCCCTACTACGATCAGTCTATAAACTAATAAAGTTAACATCATGATGGAAACTGAGATGAACATACTGGCAATAGATAAAGGTGTCATCACATAGAGAAGATTAAGCTTTGCACCACGCGTACTAGCAAACTAACATAACAGATATTGATCCCTCAGCCCAACCCTTGGCCCAATAACATGAGGTGACCTTAATACAAGGCCCAGCCCAACGGTCTAGTCGATCGGCTCCCTATAAACCTAACACGTCAAGTGTTGGTGTCCATACGACCCACATATGGTTGTAGTGGGTCCACCTTTGGGTGTATCAAGCCCTCGGGTGTCAACCCCAGACACTTAAGCAATAATGCACAGTCTAGTCCTACTGGTACCCGTGCCTCGAGTTTGTCCAACACCGGACTACGTGCACGTCCGTAGCCCGCCTGGACCCGCACCGCTGTACCATTCGGCCACCGCTTTGGTCGCTTACATCCGTCCAGTAATCGTGCCCCCGCCCTAGCCTAGCCTCTAGGGTTGTGAATGATACCCAACTGGGATTACTGCTGAAACAGACCACGTTGCTAGGGTTTTCTAAGAGGGTTAAGTGTG
The DNA here is from genome assembly GCA_030737875.1 of Allium sativum. Lineage (NCBI taxonomy): Eukaryota > Viridiplantae > Streptophyta > Magnoliopsida > Asparagales > Amaryllidaceae > Allium > Allium sativum. The sequence continues at coordinate 961,393,573 of CM060916.1, forward strand.
GTTTAACCCCTCACTAATCATGGATTAAATTAGTTAAGTGTAACCAACAGTTCACCACTTAACCCCATCTAATCCCTCGTATCCCCAAAAATTGGTTAAGTATTAATGGGCCATGACTTAACCCTAATCATGAGGCATTAATTAATTTAATGCACCCAACCTCTCACATTAGACCTTGTTGTGGTTACTAGTTAGGCCGGGCGGGTCCGGGTAGGTTTACACCACAACTTAGTCTAACCTCGGGTTTCACGTGCAACATGACCAACTACTCACATTGGGTCCTATTGCTTGTAGCCACTAGTTAAGCCGGTCGGTTCCGGGTAGGTTTATGCTACAAACTCAACCCAACCTCGAGTTGGCCACACTTATGTTTTCTAAGTGTCATGTCCACTTTAATTCAAAACATACTTACAAGTTTAACAAATACTTGAGTAGACCTAACTTAATAGGTAAATTCCCAAGGGGTATACCTAACTTAATAGGTAAATTCCCAATCTTATATTTTCATGTATTTTTAAGTTTACCCAAACCCCCAACGTCATTCTATCGCTTACATATTCGTCATAACGCACAAAGGATAGAAAGAGGGAACTTGGCCCAACATACATGATGAATCTTACATATCATAATAAACATGCATAACATGTTGAACTTGCATAACTTAGCATGGTGAACTTGCATAAAACATGCATAACTTGTCAAACTTGCAAATCATGGCATAGTGAACTTGCATAAACATGCATAACTTACTAGACATGCATAACATAGCATAGGGAACTTGCATAAGCATGCATAACTTATTAAACATGCATAACATAGCATAGTGAACTTGCATAAGCATGCATAACTTATTAAACATGCATAACATAGCATAGTGAACTTGCATAAGCATGCATAACTTATTAAACATGCATAAATCCCAACTTTCATCACATATTAACTTTAGAGTTTCTAAAATGAAGGTAAGAGGGCTTACTAATATTATGAAGACTCAAATCTACTAATAAAGATTGAGAAGCCCCTTTATGCAAGCATAAAAACCCAAAACAAAGCTCCAATAAGAAATACTCTTAACAAAAATCCCAAAAACTCTAGCTTAGCAAATAAAACTTGCAACTTGATGATGTATGCAAGCTAATGATCATCCATACTACTTAGAAATGCTTGTATGAACATCATAATCTTCATAGGAATGATTTATGAAGAGGTTAGAGGCTAGGGTTTTTAGGTGGAGGCCATTTGAGAATTTAATTTGACATAGTTTGGTTGCTAGAATGAATAATGAGTGATTTAGGGTAGGTTAGGGTCTTATTTATAGAAGATTAGAGTGTTTTTAGCCCTAGGATTAACCCTAGGTTAGTTTAGGCCCGTCAGATCTCGGAATTCTCTAGAACCAAGCCACCCAATCAAGCCCAAATCAGAAATGGCGCACTAGGCAAAACTGCCCGGCCACACCCTGTCGACAGGGCTGTCGACAGGGCTGTCGACACCCTGGGGACCCTGTCGACAGGCCTGTCGACATGCGGGTCCTGGCGGGAATTTTCCCGCCTGCGCCAGTTTGCCCTAACCCTTGTTTTTAATTTAAAATTTTAAATCTGTTTTTACTTAGGAATTTTCTGAAAACTTCAATGGGCCTTAATTGGGTCATACGGACTCCGATTTTCGAAATCTCGGACTCTATTTCGCGTATTTTTTCGAGACGAACGCAATGGCATAGCCCGTTTCCCCTGATTCAGATTTTAGAATTAAATTCCGCCTCGATTTATGTTATAACAGGTTATTGAAAACACAGGTTGTTACATTCTCCCCTCCTTAAAGGATTTCGTCCCCGAAATCTTCAAGTTAGAAAGAACGTATCCTACAATCCAGTCATCCATCTACTCAAAACATCATCCACGAGCAATCATTGTCCTTACACGGTTCTAAATGCTGGATGAACATATGCAGAGGTGTGTGTATATGTACTTATCTAATGCCAATATCATCCATGCAAATTATGTTAGTGAAATGAATCCATATGTATGCAATTCCTAACATAATGTATATCCTCTATATGTGTGCACATAACATACACCCATATGCAACATCCATGTGATAACACACGATTTTCATCCATGAATAAGCATAAACACTCATGCACATGCAATATGAGGAGTGTGTGAGCCGATCTAGTGCCTAATCGTGTATAATGCATCCACGAGCAACCACTTGTAAACACTTGCAACCACTTGCAACCATCAAGCATAACATGTTTCAAACACATGTTTCATCCAAAGGGTTTCTACCTAAGGTTCTTATGACAAGATTAACACGATAAACCAGATAAATATGGATAGCAAAGAGAAAGATATGCTATCAAAGAAAAGAGATTGAGAGTGTACCCTCAAAAAGGAATGGATAAAGCCTACGCATCTTCTCCTCGGTTTCCCAAGTTGCGTCTTCTTCGGCTTCACTCCATTGAACCTTCACCAATTTGACCTCACGATTCCTTAGCTTCTTGGTCTCTGTCCCCAAGATACGAATCGGGGCTCTCCTTAAGGTAGCTTCTTTCTCTACTTCCACATCTTCCAAAACACTTGGCTCCACAATCTCTGCTGATTTATGCAAACACTTCCGGAGATGCGATACATGAAAGACATTATGCACTCCGGACAGCTTCCCGGGCAATTGCACTTTATAAGCCATCTTCCCAATTCTCTCTATGATAGGGAAGGGTCCAACAAATCTTGGTGCTAACTTCCCAACAGCTCCAAATCGGACTACATTCCGCAAAGGAGAAACCTTTACGAAAACCATATCCCCAACATCAAACTCCAAATCGGATCTTCGCTTATCAGCATATGATTTCTGTCTGTCCTGAGCTGCCTTCATCCGTCTTCTAATCAACTCGACCTTCTCGGATGTATCTCTAATCATGTCAGGCCCAAGTATAAGCTTATCTGTAGTCTCCCACCAACATGTGGGTGACTTGCACGGTCTCCCATATAACGCCTCAAATGGTGCCATCCCAATGCTCGCCTGATAACTGTTATTATAAGCAAATTCCACAAGAGGAAGATGGTCTTCCCAAGTACCACCAAAATCCAGAATGCAAAGCCTCAACAAGTCCTCAAGTACCCTATTCACCCTTTCTGTCTGACCATCCGTTTGTGGGTGATAAGCCGTACTTAGGTTCAACCTCGTGCCCATAGCTTCCTGCAAACTGTTCCAGAACTGACTAGTAAAGATGGGGTCTCGGTCACTGACTATGCTAGAAGGGACTCCGTGTAGTCATACTATCTCACGAAGATATACTGATGCTAGTCCAGATGCTGTCCTCTTGCTCTTCACCGGAATAAAATGAGCACTCTTCGTAAGTCTATCCACAATAACCCAAATGCTCGTATTCCCTTTCCTTGACCTTGGAAGCCCATCAATAAAGTCCATGGAGATACTCTCCCACTTCCAAAGTGGGACGTCCAGAGGATGCAATAGCCCACCGGGCTTCTTTGACTCAGCCTTAACTTGCTGGCAAATGATACATCTAGAGACAAACTCCGCCACATCCTTCTTCATCCCAGGCCAAAAGAAAATACGCCTCATATCTTGGTACATTTTATCCCCGCCTGGATGTATAGTCAATTTAGAGCGATGTGCTTCTTCCAGAACTTTTCTTACTAGATCTTCTACCATGGGGACACATAACCTTCCATCTCTTCTCAGCCAGCCCTTGTCATCCATAGAATATCGAGCAAGGTGACTAGATGTCTCCCCTCGAATCAGCTTATCCATAATTTCAATTATCTGAGGGTCTTCCTTCTGCGAAGTCCCAACTTGATCCAGAAGGGTAGGCCTGAGCTCAAGAGATGCTAAAGAACCGGTCGTTGACTCAACCGTCAAAGAGAAATCAAAGGTTGCCAAGAACTCTAAATTCTTCATCTCAACAAATAGAGGACTTAGTGTCAACCTTCTTCTACTCAACGCATCCGCTACAACATTCCCCTTGCCAGGGGTATAGGCTATATCAAAATCGTAGGACGCCAAGAATTCCATCCACCTTTGCTGCCTCAAGTTCAGATCCTTCTGTGAAAAGAGATACTTCAAGGACTTATGATCAGTATATAGCTCAAATCTCTCTCCCAGAAGATAATGACGCCAAGCCTTGAGTGCATATACTATTGCTGCCAGCTCTAGATCATGAGTGGGATAATTTTTCTCATGCACCTTAAGTTGTCTACCACCAAAACATATAACTCTGCCTTCTTGCATCAGAACGGTGCCCAATCCCGTGCCACAAGCATCAGTGTACACGGTAAATATCTTACCACCATCGGGCAAAGCTAGAACTGGTGCTGAGGTGAGGGCTCTCTTGAGTCTTTGAAAAGCAAGCTCACAATCCATATCCCAAGCAAAAACTAAGTTCTTCTTTGTCAACTTAGTAAGAGGAGCGGATATCTTCGCGAAGTCCTTGATGAACTTCCGGTAAAAACCCGCGAGGCCTAAAAAACTTCTGACTTCGGTTGCGTTCCTTGGAGTCTTCCAATCCTGCACAGCAACTACTTTAGCGGGATCCACCGCCAAGCCTTGCTTAGATAATATATGCCCAAGGAACCGGACTTCCCTTCTCCAAAAGTGACACTTGGAGAACTTGGCCTTTAATTGATGCGCTCTAAGTGTACCCATCACCTCTACAAGATGCCTTGCGTGCTCTTCTTCATCCTTAGAGAAGATCAGGATATCATCCACAAAGACCACGACAAACTTATTCAAGAACTCCCGAAACACCCTACTCATCAAGTCCACGAAATACGCGGGTGCATTCGTCAAACCGAACGGCATGACAAGCCATTCAAAGAATCCATCTGAAGTTCTGAATGCAGTTTTGTCTATACTATCTTCAGCCACTCTGAGCTGATGAAATCCAGTGGCAAGATCAAGCTGAGAGAAGACAGAAGCACCAACCAGCTGGTCAAAAAGATCATCAATCCTCGGTAATGGGTGTCTGTTCTTCTTAGTCAGCTTATTCAACTCTCTATAGTCTACGCAAAGTCGAAGAGAACCATCTGCCTTAGTGGCAAACACCACAGGCGCTCCCCATTCGGATATACTTCGTCTGATGAAGTTCTTTTCAAGCAACTCCTTTACTTGCTTGCTGAGCTCCCGTCTCTCACGTGGAGCCATGTGCCGAACGGGCAAAGAAACAGGCTTAGCATTATCCACCAGATAAATGTGAAAATCAATCTCTCGTTTAGGGGGCAACCCCTTAACTTCTTCAAAAACATCTGGATAATCTCGGACCACCCTTACAGACTGAAGGGTTTCCTCTGGCGAGTCGAGAGATTCAAGATAGCACAACATGACGGGATCCTTCGGATTGCATGAAATCTCTAAGGTGTTGCCAAGGCGAGTCACAAGCCTCACAACCCTATGCTCACAATCAAGAATGGCTCCATATCTAGACAGCCAATCCATGCCCAAAATCAATCCGTATCCCCTGAAACCAAGAACATATGCACTACACAAGAACTCTACACTGAGTATAGAGATCCTCAGATCCTTGCATATCATAGATAGATGAGCAGAACCCCCAATGGGATTCGAAACACAAACGGGATCATCCACTAAGCTAGTACTAAGGTGCAAACTATCAACAAGATCGGTTGAAATAAAGCTATGTGATGCACCAGAATCAAATAAGGTACGAACTGGAAGATCGGAAACATAAACAAGGTTCTCAACAGAAACAATACCTCGTTCGGGAACTGGAATGGTGTTGAGAGCATGCACTTGCCCTCCAGATGTTCCTGCACGCTGAGTCTGACCCTGCCCTTTCTTCTTCGGGCATTCCTTGCTGAAGTGTCCAGCCTCACCACAGGAAAAACATCCACCACTAAGCTTCCTTTTCTTCTTCCTACAATCCTTAGCAAAGTGTCCAGGTATACCACAGTAATTGCACTTTCCCTTGCCCTTGTTATTGTTCCCCTTCTTGTTCTTATTCTGATTCCCCTGACCGCTTTAACCACCTTGATTGCCTTTACCCTGAGAATCGGTCTTCTTTGCTTGGGTATCACTCGACTTGACCTCTTTCTTTCCATCTCCTTGAAGTAGAGCCATATCGACCAGACTCTCAAAGGTAGCTCCATGCGGAATATGCGACATTGCCAAACCCTGCAGTGGCTCATTCAATCCCCTGGCGAATCGAAGAGCCTTCTTCTCAGGAGTGTTCACCATATCTAGACCAAAACGGGCCAGCTGATTAAATTTATTCACATACTCCTTGACAGTCATATCATCTTGCTTTAATGCAATGAACTTCTCCATCTGTAAATTCGCCTCAGCAGAGGATAGAAACTTGGCCACAAATCTAGCTCTCAAATCGGCCCAAGTCTCGATGGGCCTCGTCCCATTGGTGACCTCCCACCAATAGGCTGCTTCGTCTTTCAAAAGCCACACTGTCAATAAGATCTTCCTCTCGTCATCAATCCCAAAGATAGCAAACAAGTCCTCAGTGTCTTTCAGCCAATTCCTAGCTTCAACAAAAGATTCCGTGCCTAGGAAATTCTTGCCTCCCATCGCCTTGAAGTCTTTACAAACCTTCGTGAACTCAACCTGAGGATGCTGAGGGGGAGGAGGAGGAAGAGGAGCCTCAGCAACTGGAGGAGGAGGGACAGGAACCACCGGAGGAGGGACATTAGGGGGAGGATTCTCAACTATAGGAGGAGGAGTGGGAGTAGGGTTTGCGGGGCCAGCTGCCGCCCTAGCTTCTAGAAGTCTCCTATACCAGAGTGGTACGTTTACTCCATCCGGGATGGCAAGATTCTCAGCCATACTGAAACGAAAGATAAGATAAGATAAGATTAGGTCAAGGGAGCGAAGGATAACGCTAATGGCTTTTTGGGGAATAGCTTTTTTAAAATACTAGACTTTTCTTTGGAAAATACTTTATACTTGTTTTGAAAATAGTTTTTCAAAAGTCTTTTAAAAAAAAACTTTTTGTTCTTTCTTGTAAACCTTATGCTCTGATACCAAATTTGTAACACCCCACCTCCGCTAGGGTCACTCTTTCGGGGGCACTAGCTTCTGGGGGGCGTTAGAACTGGGTAAGCATGCATAATGATATATCAAGGCAGAACATAAATATATATGTAAAACAGAGTAAGTGAGAATAAAACAGCGGAATATCTCAAACCATCTCAAAACAAGTTTAGTACATCATAAAGTCAACTGCCAAAATAAACATGTCTAGTACATCATAAACAGAAATACTGAAATACATAGTGCTATCCCCAAAATAAAGATGATAAACCATAGCGAGCTCAATGTCCAGTCATACATGAGCTATCCAGCAAACAAGCAAGCGATCCAAGCTAAGCACCACTATTCCCTCCCTGAGAACCTGGGGGGGAACGGAAGAAAAGAAGCGAAAGAAAACAGGTCAGTCAAAAAGACTGGTAAGCCCTACTACGATCAGTCTATAAACTAATAAAGTTAACATCATGATGGAAACTGAGATGAACATACTGGCAATAGATAAAGGTGTCATCACATAGAGAAGATTAAGCTTTGCACCACGCGTACTAGCAAATTAACATAACAGATATTGATCCCTCAGCCCAACCCTTGGCCCAATAACATGAGGTGACCTTAATACAAGGCCCAGCCCAACGGTCTAGTCGATCGGCTCCCTATAAACCTAACACGTCAAGTGTTGGTGTCCATACGGCCCACATATGGTTGTAGTCAGACTGTGCTGGGTCTACCTTTGGGTGTATCAAGCCCTCGGGTGTCAACCCCAGACACTTAAGCAATAATGCACAGTCTAGTCCTACTGGTACCCGTGCCTCGAGTTTGTCCAACACCGGACTACGTGCACGTCCGTAGCCTGCCTGGACCCGCACCGCTGTACCATTCGGCCACCGCTTTGGTCGCTTACATCCGTCCAGTAATCGTGCCCCCGCCCTAGCCTAGCCTCTAGGGTTGTGAATGATACCCAACTGGGATTACTGCTGGAACAGACCACGTTGCTAGGGTTTTCTAAGAGGGTTAAGTGTGGTTTAACCCCTCACTAATCATGGATTAAATTAGTTAAGTGTAACCAACAGTTCACCACTTAACCCCATCTAATCCCTCGTATCCCCAAAAATTGGTTAAGTATTAGTGGGCCATGACTTAACCCTAATCATGAGGCATTAATTAATTTAATGCACCCAACTTCTCACATTAGACCTTGTTGTGGTTACTAGTTAGGCCGGGCGGGTCCGGGTAGGTTTACACCACAACTTAGTCTAACCTCGGGTTTCACGTGCAACATGACCAACTACTCACATTGGGTCCTATTGCTTGTAGCCACTAGTTAAGCCGGTCGGTTCCGGGTAGGTTTATGCTACAAACTCAACCCAACCTCGAGTTGGCCACACTTATGTTTTCTAAGTGTCATGTCCACTTTAATTCAAAACATACTTACAAGTTTAACAAATACTTGGGTAGACCTAACTTAATAGGTAAATTCCCAAGGGGTAGACCTAACTTAATAGGTAAATTCCCAATCTTATATTTTCATGTATTTTTAAGTTTACCCAAACCCCCAACGTCATTCTATCGCTTACATATTCGTCATAACGCACAAAGGATAGAAAGAGGGAACTTGGCCCAACATACATGATGAATCTTACATATCATAATAAACATGCATAACATGTTGAACTTGCATAACTTAGCATGGTGAACTTGCATAAAACATGCATAACTTGTCAAACTTGCAAATCATGGCATAGTGAACTTGCATAAACATGCATAACTTACTAGACATGCATAACATAGCATAGTGAACTTGCATAAGCATGCATAACTTATTAAACATGCATAACATAGCATAGTGAACTTGCATAAGCATGCATAACTTATTAAACATGCATAACATAGCATAGTGAACTTGCATAAGCATGCATAACTTATTAAACATGCATAAATCCCAACTTTCATCACATATTAAATTTAGAGTTTCTAAAATGAAGGTAAGAGGGCTTACTAATATTATGAAGACTCAAATCTACTAATAAAGATTGAGGAGCCCCTTTATGCAAGCATAAAAACCCAAAACAAAGCTCCAATAAGAAATACTCTTAACAAAAATCCCAAAAACTCTAGCTTAGCAAATAAAACTTGCAACTTGATGATGTATGCAAGCTAATGATCATCCATACTACTTAGAAATGCTTGTATGAACATCATAATCTTCATAGGAATGATTTATGAAGAGGTTAGAGGCTAGGGTTTTTAGGTGGAGGCCATTTGAGAATTTAATTTGACATAGTTTGGTTGCTAGAATGAATAATGAGTGATTTAGGGTAGGTTAGGGTCTTATTTATAGAAGATTAGAGTGTTTTTAGCCCTAGGATTAACCCTAGGTTAGTTTAGGCCCGTCAGATCTCGGAATTCTCTAGAACCAAGCCACCCAATCAAGCCCAAATCAGAAATGGCGCACTAGGCAAAACTGCCCGGCCACACCCTGTCGACAGGGCTGTCGACAGGGCTGTCGACACCCTGGGGACCCTGTCGACAGGCCTGTCGACATGCGGGTCCTGGCGGGAATTTTCCCGCCTGCGCCAGTTTGCCCTAACCCTTGTTTTTAATTTAAAATTTTAAATCTGTTTTTACTTAGGAATTTTCTGAAAACTTCAATGGGCCTTAATTGGGTCATACGGACTCCGATTTTCGAAATCTCGGACTCTATTTCGCGTATTTTTCCGAGACGAACGCAATGGCATAGCCCGTTTCCCCTGATTCAGATTTTAGAATTAAATTCCGCCTCGATTTATGTTATAACAGGTTATTGAAAACACAGGTTGTTATAGTTATTGAACTGTTATAATTTTTAATAGGACACGTACATCAACGTTGGTGGTAGTTGGGCGAAGTTTAGTACACAGGCCCTTGACATATTACCATTACATATTCGGGAGAGGCTACTGGCCAGTCCGTTCAGACTATTTTTATGGATTATACCTCCCCGGTCCTTCGATCGACCTTTGGTAGAGGCCTTATTAGAGAGATCGTGGCCTACGACATACACTTTTCACTTTCCCGATTTTGAGTTAGGTATCACCCTAATAGATTTTTACATGTTTACGGGGATTGAAATGGGCCTCCCTGACAGAGTCTCCTGCCCATTCGATACGTCCTATGAGTCACCCGAGTCTTACTTTTAGTATTTGCCAGATTTGTCTACGGCTCATATCTCCAATGGTGTCGTTTCCATCTTTTATTTACTTGATTACATTACATCTCATCTCGATGTTGTGGATTTTCAGGACATAGTATATCGGGCCACCATTTTATATCTCTTTAGTTCGACATTCTTTTCGAACCAACGGAGTACGATTAGATTGGACTATCTAGTAGCACTGGCCGATTTAGCTCAGTTGCATATGATTGATTATAGCACTGCTATTTTTGGTTATCTATATACCGCTCTAGACTCTTATGCTTTGGAATCGATTCAGTAGATGTTTGGATTTTGGTACATGTTGTCGTGCTGGTACTACGAGCACACGACCAATATGCATCCACGCATGTTGCCCACCGCTAGTCATGTCGTTGAGTCCTTTTTCCCACGCATACGTAGATGGGAGAGTAGTCATCTAGTCTGGTGTGTTCCTACTGGTGTGAGACATGATTTGATGGAGGCCCGTACTCAGTTAGATTTGAGGGAGAGGGGAAACCTATTACGAGCACCTTGGACTTCTTATTGGATGTTACTCTCAGCAGGTGTCCCGCTACCTGATGACTACCCATTAGTCGTTGCATTTCGTTTATCTCTTCTCCATGTGTCCTTTTGCTCCCATCGGCCGACCTTCCTATTTGGTACTTGGGAGATCGCTTATATTATCAGATGCTCGGTTAGTTGCGCGTACACAGAGATCCACCTCTTCCCGATGATATGTTCGGGCCTCGTCGTTCTATAGGGAGACAGTACATACAGGGTCTGAGACATGCATGATGAGTTGATACGACTGATTTTTTCTTACCTGATGAAGATTTTGACCCTTATTGGGTTCGAGTAGCTCCTAGGTGGTACTTGTTGCGGGATTATATGCGGGGTGTGAACTCCGATCACATTGGTCCCCGATTGGTTACCGGCAGAGTTCATCCTCCACCATTTACTTTTGACCCGACCCCTTCACAGTTCTCCGACCAGCCTATGGATTTCGCTCTGGCCGATACAGTGGTACACAGGTATCCCTGCCTATTATCTACCCACAAGCTCACATGGTACACTGTGTCACTACTGTTGGATTATATCCGGCACATGAGGTATTATTCTTACTTATGGATTTATTACCTTGTACGTTCTAAGTTATAGAAACTGATTTTATATGTTCTATATTTGCAGTTTGCACCCCGGCTAGACCAGCATAGGATACATATTGTCGCTATTCAGGAGATGGCCCTGCTACATTCTCAATCCTTATATGAGGAGCACCAAGTGATAGTTCAGGGTTTGCAGGACCAGATCGACGACTTACACGCCAGATTAGTGGTAGTAGGGGGTGGTGATATAGGAGCATCAGGTACCGCTGGTGGGTCATGTACTGGTGGAGGTTCAGGAGGGGGTGGAGGACTAGGAGGGAGTGGAGGACCGGGAGGGGGTGGAGGAGTAGGGGGTGGTGGAGGAGTAGGTGGTGGTGGCGGATAGGGAGGTGATAGCGACGATGACGATTTTCCGTATTATGGCAGTGGTGATAGCGGGGATGACATGGAGGAGGATGGTGAGGAGTCTGAGCACGATGATGACGATGATGCTACAGATTTAGGATGCTTTCATGAGGATGCTGATGATGATATTTTGTTTTTTGTTATCATGATGTATGTATGTGTATGACTTGATGTAGTGGATTTTATGTTATTCTTTCATGTATGCTCGTTTTCATATGTCACGTTGATGCATGCTGTACTATACTTTATTATCTACATTTTATCTTTATTACTATCGACAATTATATTTTTTGATGTTCTGTGTACTGGACCCTTTATTATCTACATTTTTTTGATGTTCTGTGTAATGTTAAACGATGTTTAGAACGTTTAATTTTCAAACGATGTTAAAACGTTTAATTTATAATATAATTATAAAATGAACTGCAGCGGTGCGGTAGTTCGTAATATAACGGTTTGAAATTTAATTGGTTGTACAGGATCCAATTTAAGTCAAATTTCTTAGAAATAAGAAATGTTCAAATCTATTTGATAATATTATTTTAATGGAAGAGAAAAAAATAGATTTCATGTTGTAGATTTTGTTTTATGGCCAAATCAAATTTTCAAATAGTCGTTGTGGAATTCGTTTATAAATTATAATGTTTATTTATGTAAAATAAAGGATTTTAATTTTATTTAATATCATTTTGGCTAGAAATTCAACCAATACAGCGGCGCACAACACGTGTACACTCGTTTCGCTGTAAATAGTATGGGACGACTCTGTTTTTCGCTTGTAATATCGTTGGGGATGACCCTGTTTTTCGCTACATATAGCGGCTTCTCTGAAGCCGGCTAAACCCTTATTTGCAATTTCTTTTCTTCCAGCCGCCTCCTCCTTCCTCTTTCCCCATTTCAGCCTTCTACTTGGAAAGAAAATAGTATATTTGCCTTATTGGTGTATGTGGAAACAGAGAAACGAAACTGTAGGCTCCACCATGGACAACTGGGAAAATAACGATAAGGGAGTAGCAAATCAACGACCTGGAAAAGAAATGGTAGTTGAAGGGTGCGTTGTCAAGCTACTGGGTAAGGGTGGATCCAACCCTTTCTGCTGTTGTGGAGAAGAATCGGTGGTGGTTGTTTCGAAAACCGAAAAAATGCTAGTCGTCGATTTTTTAGTTGTGAAGCCTACGAGGACCACAAGATTTTTCCTGATGAAATTGATTATTGTTACTTTAAGCACTGGATTGACCCTCCGATGTGCGAACGTGGAGTTCAATATGCACTGGAAGCATAAGCCGAAATAAGACGCTTGAACAAGATTGATGCTGAGCCAATTAGAGCTGGATTTTCACCCGTCTGTGGTAGGTGTAGGTGGAAACTATCTTATTGTTTTTATTGTACTTTGAATTTGATGTTTATGTGTTCAGTTGTTGTAGTTCGTATGATTGTAGTTTGGCATTTCTTATTGTTGTAACTGTCGTTGTTGCAAGCTTCTCAGTTATGTTATGAAAACATTGGTGATAAAAACCATAAACCTTGATACAAACGAAGTAAATAAATATCTCACTACTTAAAACTATGATACATAAGGATATGCTATTTAATAATAAAAATATTACACAGTTAAATTCCTTGGCTACATTTCGTGGACGACCCTACACACTTAAATTCCTAAGCAGTTATTACGTGGATGACCCTGAACACTACGAACTGGACCAAGACATGTACCAATAAATGAGCTCTCGTACTAATAAAGGAGCTCTCTGCCTAACAAGGGAGCTCTCTATCCAATAACACTTTATCCAATAAAGGAGCGCTTTGTCTAATAAAGGTGTGCTATGTCCAATAAAGGAGCTCTCTATGCAATAAACGAGCTCTCTATCCAATAAAGGATCGCTTTGTCCAATAATGGAGCGCTCTGTCCAATAAAGGAGTGCTTTGTCCTATAAAGGAGCGCTCTGTCCAATAAAGGAGCATTATGTCCAATAAAGGAGCGCTTTGCACCCAATAAAGCTACCCACTAACCAATACCTCATATCTTATATACAACAGCAACGTTGCAACCATATCTCATATCCAAACATATTCACAAATAAAAATGGTTTCCTATTTTATGAAATGTATCTTGGCTTTTAATAGCGATTCGGAGGAAGAGGAAATCCTTCAAGAGGAAGCGGAAGAAATACAAGAAATATGGTACTTATACCATGCAACATACGGTTCATCATCCACAACTCGAGGGGGGTCGGTTCCTGGAAGGAGATTTATACACCGAAATAATGCTAAATATCATAAGTCTCTGATACAAGATTACTTCAATGACAACTGCACTTACGGGCCTCCTATGTTTCGTAGAAGATTCAGGATGTGGAGAAATCTATTTCTTTGGATATTGGCGGGTATTCAAGGTGACAATGATTACTTTAAGTACAAACAAAATGCTTCGAAGACGCAGGGGTTGTCCGGTTTTCAGAAAATGACGGCCGATTTGAGAATGTTAGCTTATGGCACTCTTGCTGATGCTTTGGACGATACATACCAAATAGCAGAGAGCATGACACTTGAAACACTTGAAAAATTCTGTCAAGCTGTGGTGGACGTATACAAAAAAGAATACTTAAGGTCTCTGAACGAAGCAGATGTAGTGCGAATTAGAGAGATGCACGAAAGCAGTGGATGGCCGGGAATGTTAGGAAGTCTGGACCGTATGCACTGGGAATGGAATAACTACCCTAAGGGATTAGAAGGTGTGTATAACGGCAAGGAAAGGAGACCAATCATTATTTTGGAAGTTGTAGCATCGTACAATTTGTGGATATGGCACACTTTCTTTGGAATCCCCGGTTCGAATAATGACCTAAATGTTATAGAAAGATCCCATCTGTTCAATGATCTTGCTCAAGGCTAGGTACCTCCTTTAACATTTACCCTGGGCCTAAATACTTACAACAATGGCTATTACCTAGGTGATGACATTTACCCGAAATGGAGCACCATTTTTAAAACATGTCCAAATCCATTGACTCCTGAACAAGTCAAAATCGGGGCGATGCAGGAGGGACAAAGGAAAGATGTAGAACGAGCATTCGATGTTTTAAAATCTAGATTTGCGATGATAAGTAATCCATGTCGGCTGTGGTCTAGGAATAAGATGTCTACAATCGTGTTTGCCTGCATCGTTCTACACAACATGATTATAGAAGATGAAAGAGATAAGAATGAAGGGAAACGTCACTACGAATATGATGGTGCTTCGCAACCACCCAAGTATTTCGACAAAACACCCCACTAACTGAAGAGGACTTCAACATTCATTTGAACCGTCAGGTTATGTTTAGAGATGCACAACTCCATAAACGACTGTAGAAAGATCTTATGGATCATTTATGGAACCACTATGGCGATACCTAGTTATGAAGCTATCTGAACTTGTGTTTTATTTTATGATTGTACGAATTTATGCAGTAATGATGTTGTAGTTTTTTATTTTAGCAATCGTGTTCTATTGTATTTGTACGTGTTATTAATCAGCTATTATTATGATCCAAAGCTAAATTAGTTTATTTTGTTTTCCAAAACATAACTGTTTTCTACGAAAATAATAACGATTTTATTTCATCATAGTAATATATAAATAAGATATAATAGGTAAAATAAAAATTTAAAATGTTGAGGGATCACGCGTCGAATTTATCGGCTCGTGATAACGCGTACCGAAAAAATCGGCTCGTGGTAACGCACGCCGAAAAAATTGGCTCACAACATCACGAGGCGATAAATTCGGCGTGCGGGATCAATTCCAAACTCTGAATTGATCCCATAACATTTCCTTTAATATTACGGTCCCCAACATATGTTGGGGACCATTTTAACCATTATCTTTGATTCAGGAGATGAATCTCTCCTTTGTTTGAGATGCTCTAAGTGTTCCGCGATTCAGAGAAATTATTTATTGAAATTTATTTTAAGTCTGATTTAAGTGAAAAATTATATCGTAGTCTAAGAGACAGTCGAAGTAATTGAAAATGTGAAATCCAATTACACTGCATTATATATGCATTATATATATAAACCAACTGAGGACCAAGAATATGCAATCAACATTGAATATCCTTAGATGACGGAATTCTATGTAGTAGCGGTGGTGCCTCATGGTTCACGAATTAGGTGAATATGCGGCAATTAGATTGTTTTGGGGTGAAGAAAATTATTGCATCATTAACCCAATCCATTTAAAATAAAAACAAACCCAACCCATTAAATCCATTTATTAAATGGATCAACCCAAGCCACTAATTAAACGGGTAAACCGGATCCAACCCATTAAACCCGCTACTAAAAAAAATATTAAACATAGAGAAAT
The DNA here is from genome assembly GCA_030737875.1 of Allium sativum. Taxonomy (NCBI): domain Eukaryota; kingdom Viridiplantae; phylum Streptophyta; class Magnoliopsida; order Asparagales; family Amaryllidaceae; genus Allium; species Allium sativum. Next base: position 961,409,618 of record CM060916.1, read on the forward strand.
CCATAAAACTATCATGCACAGAATATTAATCAAATAAAGAAATCAACATCAAAACAATTAAGAATTTGCAAGGTTTAATCGTTAGTTTTAGCTAGCTATGCTTTTAGCTTTTAATCGATGGCCGCAACAAATAGACTAAATTTAAGTCTTCGAAATCAATAGCAACATTCCACAAGTTCAGCTCGCCTGTGAATTGGATTTTCAGCCATCCAACGTTGGTCTATCCAGTATGGAAATTAGAAAGACACGCGCATAAATATATAAAAATATGAATTTGAACTGACATTTAACTATTAAATGGTAAATGAGGAAATGTTTACCTAATATATAACTGCCTAGCAGCATAATTATGGAATACAAATCCGAATTAAACTATTGACTACTTAATATATGATTGACCAATATAGAATTGCAAAATGCCAGCCACTGGAAAAATGAAAATAAAAACAGAAGCAGATAGCACACACCTCGTGCTCTTTTTCATCTTTAAAGCACAACATTCGTTAATTGGACGCTAAACCGATGATTTCAAGCATTTAAGTAGTTAAATTATATTTCATTACCAGTCAGTAATATAAGCTGAACAACAATGCTCAATAAAAAAAAATTTAAAAAAAATAAGCAAACTCGCCTCAAATCCAAACTATTTTAGCATAGTTCATCGACCTATCGTATGTACATCGTACAATATAATTTTATCCAAAAATAAGGCAATAACAAGTTTGCTGAAACAATATTGAATCGACGTAAGCCATAAAAGAATGGTTAGTTACCTACGCTATAGAGTTGGAATACAATAACTTCACCTATGCATTTACACCTAACGAACCAGTATAAACTATAACAGAACCTGCATGAAAAGAAAAGGTATTATTATAAACTATTATAAACCAACATGAAATGGAAAAGTATTGCAAAACCCACATGAACTATTATAAATAATTAAGCGTTGTAGCATGATATCTATTTCTATTATGGTAGGGGAAAAGTTTGAAGTTGAAAGTATTTCAACAAGTGTATTATGTCCATTCGTATCCTAGACACATTATTATTAGAATTGAGGCCCCAAAAGAGTACCAATTTATTGCTTGGGAAATTATATTCATGATGTATCATTCATAGATTCAGTTGCAAACCTACTTCAGTTAAATTCATAAACCAAAGCAGCACTGACATTAAAAAAATACGTCATGCAGTTGCAAATTATACTCCAATATAAAGACATTAATATTCTCAACAATTCTAATCAATGCTCTTTGTCCCTAAAATAAAACAAATATTCATTACAGCTGCATGGCATTAACCAATATCACGCCAGAATGGCATTAACCAATAAAATAAATACTCCCTCCAGTTCAAAATATAGGACGTTTTAGACTTTCTCACGTAAATTAAAAAATCTGGAAAATTACACATTTATCCTTAATTAACTCTCTTGTATTAAATGCTTTTTATTTTGTAAACAATGATGCCTCCCTTTTCATTAAAGAAGGCACTGTGGGACTGGATGGAGTATTCATTATTCCATGGCATTAATATTTTTCCACTGCAATAACCAGTGTTCTAGGTTTTAAATTTGTACATTATCATAGAATATGTGTGTCACCCAAACTATTGTAAATGGAAGACAACTGTAATATAAGCACACATAGCCAACATCATGCAGTCTGACCCCATGTTAAATAAGGAGAGCACTGAACATTCTGTTATTGTAGAATATATATTTATGGTCAACAATATGATGCCTAATATTATAAAATTGATTACCTAAAGTACAAAACAAACAAAAGTATCGGTAGAATTAGACACATGCAAATGAAATAAAATGGAATATAAAAGAGATAAGTAATAGTAGAATATATTAGTTGTTGCAAGCAAATTTCTGATGTGTTGCAGCTAAACCGGACTGGGAAGTGCTGAAGAAGTAACAGCAACACATACTGGCTATAAGAACTTAGCATAAAAATGAGTGCATACATTAGAACACTGAAACCAAACTGGATGTAAACTTTATAATCTTGTTTGTCTCCTAAGGATGCTGAGAATCATTGCAACTATTATATTAATCAACAAGTGTGTTTTTTTGTCGAATTTAAACATATATGTTTAATTATGTGTATATAAGCATTGATGTGTAGGTTGCATCTGAATGTGTAACACGGTGAATTTGAATCAAGTTATAGACACTTAAAATGTACACTACGCTTGATATTGGATCTGCAAAAAAATTTATATCATTCATAAACTACAATATCTTCACTCGGTACTTTATTGTGGCCATCGAAATATATTTATTTTGTACACTAATTTAAAATGTTGCTTGAAACTGATCATCTAAATCCTTTGGAGGCCATCCAAAAATGTAGAAAAATTATATATGCATAAAGAAAATCTTATGTAGGCAATTTGAAATTAAAAGGAAAATTTTGTAATGGCGTGGAGAGATTAATATTGATAATAAATAAGGAATCGTGGTCGATAGAAAAAAGCATCTATCCCCTTGATTAAAATCCTTTATAAATACATTTATCACACAAGAAAGTTACAAACTAAGCCAATGTTTCATTTAAGTAATTGGCTTTTAAAGTCAATGCAAACAGTCGTCATACAAAGAAAACTAGTTCTCTTAAGAAGAAATCCATTGACAACCAACAAACATGGAACTTGAAGATGGTGTTTCATCCAAGTTAAAGCTTAAAAGTAATGAATGGAGGATATCATATTGTATAAGCCAGAAAGTGTGCCAACAATGTATGGACTGCAATTAATGTTATAAAAAAAATCAAGCAAATAATTGCAAAAAACACTACTACAAAAGTGGGCGTATTCGACACTAATTTGTGTGTGTTGCATTGAAAGTGTGGCGAAAGCTATGCTTTCTTTGATCTTCTACAACAATATTCGTATGTTATTGCATTATACATGAGTGCACTGTTGCGGTGGAAATTCTAGCGTTTTGATATGCAAACACCAGTTAAAAGCGTAGCATTACATATATACAATCCAGCTCAGCGATCCGCGTTATCAGCATAAAAAAACTCAACCATAGATGCATGATCAATCCAACGGTTCAAACCATCTATGGTTCTGATGATTCTAAACAGTAGCCATCATCCAATCAATGACAGCCACCTCACTGCATTCTTTAGACGAAATTCTGGCGCGATCTTCCCCCTTCATGAAATGATGTAAAAATAATCTGGTCACAAATCGTTCTTCTTCTCAGTCATCTAATCATTCTTTCCCCCTTTTTACTATTAACAAAAACTTAAATCTAAATTCACGTCCGTATTGCTCCTCTCTTCGACAACAAATTTTATTCCGAAAAGGTTGAAGCTTTGAAACGATTTCTAACTTTAATTGCTCAGGGCATTGACATCTCCAGTTATTTCCCACAGGTTCAGTTTGGATAGCACTGGGAATTAGTTGCGCTTTATATAGATTAGATTATGACTAATTAGTAATTAGTTCATTTGTTACACTTTGGAATCCCATTCGCTTATGATTAATTAGTTGCGTGGACATCCCAAACTTAGGAAAACCCATTCGCTTATGAGTGATTAATCGGTGAAAGATTATATTATGAGTAATTAGTTGCGCTTTGACCATTGATTTGGGATTAACATTGAGTTGGATATTTTTCCTGAAGTTGATTTCATAAATGTGAACCATGTTTTCGGTATTTTGGGTGAGTGTGTGGTTATCAACAACATGTTTTCGGTTTTTATATGCTGATTATGAAATGAGAAGAGCCTTAACAAGTACACTAACATACCACGCAAAAACCTTTGAAGTAATGGTATTTTACTATCAAAATTGATTTGCAACTTGGGTTCATTTACATTAACATATAATTGTATGTTTGAGGTTTTGTGATACAGATACATGTGTAGCAAACAGTTCTTTTATGAACAAAGGTTTCATGGTTTATTATTCAAACAAAAACATTTGTATATGAGTAAACTTATCTGTTATATATGGTATATGAGTAAACTTATGTGTTATACATGGGTCAGCAGATACTGATGTTTATGACTTACTACAATGTGTTTGCACTGCGGTATGTTTGTGTAAAGGCTTTGGAAACTACCATTTTCCCGATCCGGACGAGTCGTTCACCCATATCTAATTTGCTACACGCACAGGTATTTTCCGTTTGATTTTGGAAACTACCAATTACAATGCTTTGATTTTGGAAACGCATGCTCAGTTTTGCTACGTATCATAAAGCAATCATACATATTATGCCTTGCTATGTATCATAAAGCAATTATACATATTACGCTCATAAAGCAATCATACATATTTTTCTCAGTTTTGCTACCAATTTCAGGTATGCATCCAGATCAGTTTATACATAAAGCAATCATACATAATACTACGTATCAGTTCATACCAAATCAGGGCAGCAAAAATATCATAAAGCAGTCATACATAATACTACGTATCAGTTCATACCAGATCAGGGCAGCAAAAGTATCATAATGCAGTAAAAGTTAACTTAATACATACATATATAGACACCCAAAAATGACATTATAGTAGCATCAGTTCATACCAGATCCGGGCTTTGTGGGACTGTAGAACTTCCAATAGATTCATTAGGGCATTTGCGGCTGTGGGAGAGCCAGTCCGAAGTGAGCAGCCGCATGTGATGGATCCCAAGCATTAGGACAAGGGGTGAGGTAGTTTGGCCAATCATATTCCTGATCAACTTCCAAATCTACCCAATTATCATTCCTTTGGTTCATTGAGACTTGGTTATCAACATGTATGTCAAGGGTGGCTTCAGGAAATAAGCTTGGCAAGGAGGGTAGCAAGGCAACTTCATGCATCATTGCGTCAAATATTTCATCTTCATCCATTTCCACTCTGTCATCACACAAGCATGGAACTACCTGTTCCTCCTTATTTCTCACAAAAAGAAGTTTAGGCCTTGTTCCAGGATGAGTATGGGTACAGCGTTGAACCTTAATGAGGTGAATCTTGTTACTGAATTGAGCACCAAAAGTATTCACAATTTCAATGCCTTCATAAAATTGCATTTTTAGGTAGAAAGATCTATGGTCATAATGAGATCAGTTATAATCGTCAATTGCAAGCACACGTCCCATTGGCTTCATTATTTCTTCAATAGCAGGAACATTCTTCTTTAGGAACTCGGGAAAGCTAGCAACTTTAGCCCATGATTCCACTTCTAACGCTGGTTCAGGCTCAAATTCTTCATCAGACCATGCTTGTAGGTAAATAGCACCTCCATGTTTTGTTAAAACTTTCAACATTAACACATAAACATGTTTACTTTAAGATGGGCATGATACTAGAAAAGAGTTATTGGGTATTACTCGCATAGGCCTTGAATAATGATTCAGAGTCACCTGAAACGTGTGATGCACAGCTTCAACATTCCAATGTCCTTTAAGAATAGTGGCAGTGATGTATGGAGATGAGTCCTCCATTGATGTTTTCTTTGAAACTTTCAAAAATTGGGGTTTAGGGATATGGAGATGATGATGTTCTAAAACTTGAAAGGGTATGCGAGGGACCCACTATAGGGTGTCACAAAATATGCGGACTGGAAATGTTTGCACAGATGACGAAGCATACTAAGTTCTGAGGTGGCACGAGTGACCAATGGTGAACGGTCAATTGTTATAATTGTATGCATAATATTTATAAGTTAAGATGGCCAGATGGTTAACTGCTATGATATATTTATGTGATATACATGCACAGATGCACTTATCAAATAACTTATGACAATCAAATTGCAGGATCTGAAATGACGAGGAGAGATACCGCCGGCAAGTGGAGAACCTGAAATGACGTGGAGAGATACAGTATCTGGTTCATGGCATTGTTACTTTATAGAATGCATTCGATCGTATGTGTTGGCACTTGTATTGAAGGTGGTACGTGTTGGCACTTGTGGTATGTAGAATATTTGAACTGTATTTTTAAATTATGTATTTGATTGTATGTGTTATATTTGAAGAATTGGTATGGTATGTAGAAAATTTTGGATGTGTTTCTTCTACGTACGAAACTGGTATTGCAAAATTTGCAATTAAAGCATTGTATTTTCCTTCTTTTACTGTTGCATTTGCTTTTTTCCTGATGTTGTATTTCAAGATAATGGTGTCACATTCCATAATACAATGGTGTTGCATTACATAAAATAGTAGTAATTCCACATGGCACATAGACCCCACAGTTGATGTGGCGTGTGACACATGGGCAGTTGACGTGTAGTGTGACACGTAGGCAACTAACGTGGAAAGCTGACGTGGCCCCGCTATCGTGACCTGGTAGCCAGGCTCTAACTAATGCTCAAGCAACACTGAATATTGTTGCATTACGTGCAAATAGTGTTGCATTACATCTATTGTTGACACACTTTTTGGTAAAAGCTGTCACACATGAAATATCTGGATAGCATAGCGCTCGGATATGGAGAATATCATCAGAAGGCAGAAAGCGATATGGTTGAAGTCGCATCACAAACAAAGAATGGCCCGAAACACCTATCAGACGACCTATTTTGGACCCGAAAACAGCAATTATGGAGCTTCGCTCAATAACTCTTGTAGCCCCCTCAATTAGCTTTAGGCAGAGCTTTCGTTTGGGAAAAACGGACATATGGTTTGGAAGTTACGCTGTTTCCTTGAACGGGTGTAATCTGGCATCGACTAGCAACCACTTGGATGAAGTGACGAAGCATCATTAGCTCGGATCATGGACCGGCTCATGAGACCCACCTTGGCTCGTGGGATCCCCCTCGGACCGTGAACAAACTCGCTCGCCCCCTTTGGGCTCGCCCTCCCTCAGCTCGTGGACTATCCTGGCTCGCCCCTTAGATCACGACCCGGTCATGATGCACATAGGGGTCACGACCCCAAGATCATGACCCGACCCGCCTTGGAATCCAACACCAGCTTCTCTCCACTCCAGCTCGTCATCCTGGTTCGTGCACTGTGGTCACGAACCGCCTGGGAATGACGCTCCTACACATGATCTTGACCTATTCTTAAGGCTAGTCCTATTCCTATGGACCCAGATCTCATTCCTCATGGCATATAACGACTTGGAGGGGATTTCTGGATATTTTCCACCACATTTCGAGATTCTTGGGATGCGTGTCACGTGTCTCACGAACCACTCTCAGGAAACGCCTATAAATACACCATTTGAAGACAAATTGAAGGATCTTTGGGTTCTAATTCCTCATGGCTTCCACCATTGCTCTCTGCAAAACGTTTTCAACAGCAGATGAGCCAAATTCCACATTATAACACAGAGATTTCGTGTATAATCTTATGATTTCCTACTTCTTCTCAATGTAAACATGAGGATTTCGTGTATAATCCGAGAGAGTTTTATTTGTAACTTCTTAGGATATAAGAAGAGATAAAGTGGGCGTAGGCTTGGTTTGAGCCAAACCACTATAAAAAGTTTGCATGTCTCTAGTTATTTATTGTTTTCTGCATTCTGTGATCTGTGATTTGTGATTGTGAGGACTTCACACTGCATTTGGGGGTTAGGCCCAAATTTTGGTCTAACATCTATAATGCAACACTTTCTTTCTGTGGTAGTAGATGTGCAAAAGCGTTGCCTTAGAGGGCTAATGCAACAGCCGCGGATGCCACGCCCTCCCGGTGTTGCCTATTTGAAAAAAGAGGAAAATATAATGCTTTTTCGATCTAAGACCACATAAATCTTGTGTCGAATTTTCCCACTTTTGTAGTAGTGAAAGCAATTCAACAAACCAATTACACAAATGGTGAAGTATGATATCTTATGTAATACATATCAAAAAGTGGCTTCAAATGATTTTGATTACTTTTAATTCCAATTCAAGTAAGTTTAAACTGAAAATTAAAGCTTACCGTTCTTTAATCTCAATGATTCGACAACATTAAATATTAATTGATAAATTAAAATTTTAAGCTATACAAATCAAAAAACACTAATTCTTAAGCTAATACCAATACCTGAGAGAATAAAGTGAGCTTGAGATGTTACTGGTACAAAATATCAAGGTTTGATTGCTACTTTGGTTTTCAGGGTTGTCTGAATTGGGATGAAGGTATGGTCGGTTCATTCAATGAATTGAAAAGAGTAATTTTAATTAATTTAATGGGAAAAAAAATTCTATAATAGAGGCAAAATGAAAAAGTAAATTATGTGGATTTCAGAATAGCATAAAAAATTCGACTGCTCTTTATATCGTGGAAGTTTGGGGGAAAAAATTTAAAACCTTAATTTGGCTCGATTCATCGTAGGTACCAAATTTTAGAACAAAGAAAGAGTAAGCCAACAATTTCTGTGGAGGCGACTTCTAGGTTTATTGGATTGACAAATTTGGGTAGATCTAAACAAAGGAAAGTGGAATACGGAAATTATGGGCAATCGATCTGATTAATGGAGATGAAATCGGATCAAAAAAGGCGATAACTAGAGAGCTGGAAGAAATCGTGTAATGGGAGGAGAAGAATAAGGAAGCAAAACACGGAACAAACAAAATAGAAGAAGACGGCATGTAATTTGGCTTCGAAGAAATTGATTTTGGTCAATGACAGTAAGAAAACCTTCCTAACGGTCGGTTTGTTGATCCTTTATTTTATATAATAAAATGTTACATTTTATAAACAAATTCCATAGCGATAAAAATTTGATTTGGACATAAAACAAAATCTACATCATGAAAACTTGATTTTTCTTCCTTATTAGAAAAATATTATCTCATAGATTCGGACGTTTCTTGTTTCAGAGAAATCCATCTTATATTGGATTATGTATGTCCAATTAAAGTTCGAAATGTAATATTACGAACTACCATGGCGTTACGAACTCGTTTAAAATAAAATTATAAACTATATGTTCGAATGTCGTTTAATGAATTCGTTAATACAATTCGATTCAAAACTTTTAATTAATCCTTTTATATTACGAATTCATATTATATTGAAAATTCGACTCGTTCTGACTATTTCGAAATTACATATTTATTTATTTATTTATATTGATAAAATATTCAAAGCCTTTAAAAAAATGGTTAAAAATCTGGGTCGTTACAGTTTCTTATGATTTCCTATCATTTTCATTAATTATTTCGGTTCCCCTTCCATACTTTGTAAGGTACCACCTCACTAACAACAGAACCAATACCACTTGGTTTCGACACTGTGCATCTCAAGGTAACCCTTCGCTAGGCAGCATAACCATTTCCCTTCTGATCCCCTCCCATGCTTCGCAAAGTAACCCCTTGCTGATAATGAAACCGAAGGCTCATCCCCTTACCATTTAAGTTAATTGGTTCCTCCAATTTATTCCACCCATTGGTTCACCAATGTTCACACAAATGCATATGTCGTACCTACAATTATCCACCACTTAACATGTCTAACTTTCAATAATGTCCTACTAAGTTCAATAATCAAACAGTTCTTAAAGGTAACCCCTTTCAGCTCTATAAGACAAAAAGTACTTTACTCTGAAGGAAAACCCCTCTGACACCCTACGATTTCCCCGAAAGGTACACCTTTCGGATCCTTGCAATCAAGCAATCAATTAAAACCTAGTGTCGGAACAGGAGGACAGGGTGTAGAGGCAGAAAGCTATAACTCCTTTATGAAAACATTAAGTAAAACTCTCTTTGTTGTCATCGCTGATGCCGACAGCCATGGAGGGGAAGCCTCAAAGCTTTAGTAAAAGGACTGCCTTGTGGGCGGTATACCACATCCAAGGTAAATAAGTTAGGAACATGTTTATAAAAGAATGTCATCATAGGAAATGACTTCAAAGGTTTTGGAAACGTAAGCTCCATGTTAAAAAATAGATAAGACTCCTTTCTGATTCTCCTGAAATGTGTGAAGTCCTTTATACAAAGCGGTTCTTTCTAAAAAAGGCACTCCTCCGTCCCTACCGAAAGGGTGGAGGTGAAAGCCTCTTGTCAAGCAGTTAACTTTCAAAATATATAAATATCAATACCAAAACTCATCCGGAAGGTAAGAGGAGGAAGCTTGAATACTTCTTATGCCATATTTATGATATTCCAAGTATCCAGTGCTACCGAAGGGTAACTTCCAGAAATATCAAAACATTATTTCTGGATATGATAGTGGCACTGACAGTATATACAATTAGAACTGATTTATTCCCTTATAAAGTGATATCATATACCTACTCCACCATATTTGTCAAATTCTCGTTGGCTCGTAAATAAAATACGGATAGAAATACAGTCCCTTTACAGTACTTTGTAACAGACAAAGTATAAAATAATTACATGGATATATTAACGTTTTAATTAACATATATATTTTTCCTAAAAAATTCCAACTTAGAAAATTCCCAACGTATTCATACAATTATATAAAATTATGATAACTCATCTCCAAAAATATATAACAAAAATCATACTAAAATTCATGGGATTTGGAGATTTCTAACTATATGTTTTAACCTAAAACCCTATTCATTTTCATGCATATCAAGCATATAATTCACATTAAACATAGCTATTGATTAACCACCAAACGACATTATTTCAATCATGAAAACCATGAAGAAGAAACTACATTTCAGATATAACCAAATAACCAAAACACATGGGGAGGAGAATTATTCACCTTGATTAATAGAGGTTGTGGGATTTGTAGTTGTAGTTTTCCAAGCTCTAAATCCTAGCTTTCTTTTCTTCTTCTTCTTACCTAACTTTAATGGTCGGCATCCCTAACTTTTCTTTAGGCTTTAGAGAATGAATGTGAAGTGAAACAAATGTGTAGGATATGAGATATGTATAAGGGTTGAAAGTTTACCACTTTTCCTTTTTCATATAACCTTCCTTATGCATGTTTTAGTCGACTTATTTCCAAGGCTTACGTACTAGTTAGTTTATTAAACACAAATCGCATTTTCCTCCTTTATCATATTATTCTCATTTAATTTATGTAATTAAATTCCTGAATAATGTTATTTAAATTTTAGGGTATTACAAAAACATTAAGTGAAAATAAAAATTGGAACTTCACGAATTACATTTTAATTTTATATATGTTGAGAACAAGATTTCTTGTCCACTGTTTACCTTAATAATTTTAAGTATTAATAAATGTTTCAAGAAATATTTAGTATTTACTTCTGAACATAGAACCCAGAAAAAAAATGTAATCAAAGTATGATATGATCATATTCATTTATTAATGGAAATTATAGATTTGAATAATTAAAATGAAATTTTTTACAAAAATATTCGAACCAAAAGTGTTAATTTATAGGATATGAATATAAACTAGTTATCATTAACTGTAGTGTTATTCTTCCTAAAATAATTTTTATTACCAATAAAGAAGTCACTTGCATTGCAAATTTTGGAAATAAAAAATGTTATGTATATTTGTTTGTAGTGAAATAGCAACTTTGAAAATAAAATTTATGTGTTTATTTTCTCTATAATAAAATAATAATATTAGAGAGAAATAAATTTTATGAACTAAAACATAGAATAACATAAGAGAATAAATGATAATTGTGCATATAATTGAGACAATTTTAAACTATATTAATAATTGAGAAAATTTTAAACTATGTTGACTTGAATAAAAAAATACTTTTACCCTTTTTTCAGTAGGAATGTGATATACACATTTAATTGTCATTTTATGTTAAATAAAATAATAATTATTTGTTTATCGAATTTATTTAGAGGTGTATATTGAAGAAAACGTAGGTGAAATCTATTACTATAAAAACTATTAAATATTTGTTTTCATTTGTAAATAATAGCAGATAAAATAAGTATAACATTATAATAATTTATATGTAATTATGAAAAATTTAAACTATATGGACTTGAATATGAAATTGCTTTCTCTATTTTTGCTAATATCATGACGCTACACACGTTGAATTGACTTTCTTTAAAGTATTTATTAGATTAACTAATGGACATTTGTTGTATTTATTTAAAATGTTCAAATTTAAGATATGATTAGTTCTGCATAATTATGAAAAAATTAGACTAAATACGCGCAGTTAAAGTGCTCAACGGATCTAATGCGACGGAGATGCAAAAAGTTGTTGCGGGGATAAAGCAAGGAAATAGCGGGATATAGTGCATGAGTCTAAAATAGCATATAAAGCTCGTATTTATTACTTGTACAAATATATAAATGATAAATGAATAGAAAACTAACATTCAACTTAATTATAATTGGTGCATTCTTAATTTTAAATAAAATCATATGCAAGAATATGTAAATAAATGTAAACTTTTATTTAGCTTAATTAAATTAAATAGAATATTACAATATTTTCTATTCTGAAAAATAAATGTTAAAATATTATATTAAAAATTTAATTTTATAATGTATAAATGTCATTTTTAAATTCATTTCTTAAATAGAAGATATAGCGGAAATAGGTAAAATAATGGGATATATCGGGGAATATCGGAATATAGCGAGGCTTAGAGCGGAAAGGTTGTTTCAGAGGCTATTTAAAAAGGGGATTGTTAAAGAGACTCCACATCTGGTTAAGGACAGGATACTTTTAAGGGGACTCCAGCTTAATATATATTTTTGTTAAGGAGGGGTTTGGTTTATTTTTAAGAAAAAGAAAAAGAGACCTAACTACCCTTAGATCGTGACTTACGTTAAACCTTAACTTACAATATTTAGAGCAAGCAAAAAACATGCAAATTACTAAACATCTCAATTACACAAATTCGATACAACATATTAGATCAAAATTTTCATTTCTGCATTTATTTTAAATTAAATATACCAATTGTAACACCCCACATCCGTTAGTGTCACTCACAAAGGGAATGTACTAAGTTCTGTGGAGCATTATAGGTAAAAGATGCAGATAAATTACAAGACAGACAAATTTGAAACAGCGGAAAATAAAACTTTACTTTATTGATAAAGTAATTTGTACAACAATTGTTTTTCAATATAAGAGTATCTGTCTTACAAAAAAGGAAGAAGCATAAAATAACATTTATATTCCCCAATGTAGCATGAGCTAGCCATAGCAAGAGAATCCGAGCAAATCTTCGACTAATCTTCAAGTTGGGAAGGAGTAACGGTCAATCTAATCTGAGCTATACTATTCCCTCCTTTACAACCTTGGGGGGGACGGAAGAAAAGAAAGCGAAAGAAAACAGAGTCAGACATAAAGTCTGGTAAGTTCAGTAACTTTTAGCATGTGAACAGGGAAAAGCAACACGACATGAATTAACTGAATACAAGATAATACCGTGATGATAGGGCTAACAAGATAACATAAGATTAACGCAAGATATGCTAAGGTAAGATAATGTATGCTTCACTACTTTCTCTGTAATTCTGGTTTCTATATCTCTGCACCGCCTAACTAGTGTCTCAACTAGTAATCTGTATAAAATGATAATGTGATCCCAATCCCCGTAATCGTGGTTGCCTTTAGGTGTATATCTATTATTTATTACCTAGATCTAATCTGGGGTTTTCTATCGAGCGCTTTCTAGATTCGACTAGGCTTTATGCGACTTATCTAATACTTCTCGGATTCAGGGTTTATGCCACCTAGGTCCAACTAGGGATTATGCTACCTATCGAACGGTGCCCCTAGTATAGGACACACTACCAAGAGCGATAAGTGTTCCTAGACTTTACGTCCCAATCGTATCGTAATGTGCTAGATATCTAGTTGCACATGTCCTCTATATGTGCGGCCCGAGTCCCGTGGCAGGGCTAATCAAGAAACATGGAACTGGTCGGGAGCTTTAAGTTATCTGCCGATGCAGATGCTAAGGTCTGTTTTTCCAGTGGTTATGGTCCCACTCGACCCCTCCCTCAACTAATGAAAGGCACACCTTGAAAAATGAGAACTATACGCAGGCCCTCTATGCCCCACTAACCTATGGCCATCCTCACCCATAACTAGATAGCAAGTATATGGTCTTTTGGAGTTCTCCGCCTTTCCGCTTTACGTATCTCGACTAACTCAAGATGGTAGGTAGACGACGAGTTGCTATCATAGGGCAAAAACTAGTCTCGCCGAATCACGCTGGTCCACCCTAGTCTTTAGGTTGCCATATATTGCAACCAAGGCATACCCTTGGTTCTTCTAACGCAGACCTTAACCTCTGTGAGCCCAGGAGGATCATCTGCCACCTCACAGAGGGATACCAAGAGTACCCTCACTTCCCCTCGAAGCCTCGGGCTTCGTAACCCAATTCGTTGGAGCCTTCTTTAAGATTGTTCGCTCCTCCTCATGTTATACTAAGGATTACTACTTAGTTTTCCTAACTAAGGTTTACCACTTGGTTTCCTGAATCGTCGTTTTCTTAACTAAGGTTTACCACTTAGTTCTTTTAACTAAGGTTTACTAAGTTCTCTTTCTCGTCAAGTTGGATTGGTTAAGTGTCGTTAGTCGATACAAGTTAACTTAACCTATTCATTTGTCATGTTAAACTGGTTAAGTGTTACCAGTAATTCACGTTGACTTAACCCTACCAGCATCAAGTTATATTGGTTAAGTATTTACTTAACCCTACCCATTCATCTTGTATTGGTTAAGCGTTCCTTTTTAATTTAACCTTGCCTATCTGTTTTAACTAACATGTTATAACGGTTAAGTGTTCCCTTAGTTAACTTAACCCTAACATTGGTTTGATTAACATGTTCTAATGTTTAAGTATTGTCCCTTCATGTTTTTAACTTAACCCTATTCATTTATCACACTCTGATGGTTAAGTGTTCAAGCTTACTTAACCCTACGGTCTAGTCCAGCTAACATATTAAATTGGCTAAGTGTATTAAATTTACTTAACCCCAACCTCTAGTCTAGTTAGCATGTTAAATTGGCTAAGTGTATTAACTTTACTTATCCCCAACCTCTAGTCTAGTTAACATGTTAAATTGGCTAAGTGTATTGAATTTACTTAACCCCCACTTTCTAGTCTAAATTGGCTAAGTATTTTTCTTAGTTACTTAACCCCTACAAATCTTGTCTTATTACCATGTTAAGTTGGTTAAGTGTTCTAGTTAACTTAACCCTATCGTTCTAACTTAACTGTGTTAAGTTGGTTAAGTGTTCCTATGGACTTAACCCTCCCATTCTAGCTTAACTGTGTTAAGTTGGTTAAGTGTTCTTATGGACTTAACCCTCCCATTCTAGCTTAACTTTAATTGTCTTATTAAAGCACCAGCCACTCACATTAGACATGTATTGTTGTGGCTGCCGGTATGCCGGTTGGTTCCGGGCAGTCTTACGCCACAACTCAGTCTAACATCGGGCCTTTATCGGGCTCAATGCCTTAACCTCCCACATTGGATAGGTATTGTCGTGATCACTGGACAACCGGGCGGGTCCGGGCAGGTTTACATCACAACTCAATCCAACCTCGGGTTAAGCATGTTCGTATTGTCTAAATTTACTTTTATCATTTAGGATAAATTCTATAAGTAAATTTTCCCTAATTTACTTATTCCATTATTACTCTTTTAATGTACATTGTCAACATTTATTATTATGGCCCATTTTCCCTATATATCATATTTATAGTTTTTGGTATGTAAATTATACCAAATTAAGTGTCACTAACCATGATTATTCTAAACATGACAATTACTCACAATTATGACTAAATTCAAAATTTGTGCTAATATACTTATTATGCCAAATTAACTTTAATTGACCCAATTCTGATTTAACATCCTTATTTACAGTTTATGGCAAGACTAGAAGTATTATTCTAGTTTACCGTTTACGCCTAAAACTTAGCTTACTTGCCAATACTAAATTTAATATGTCAAATTACATATTCCATAATTCATGTCAAATTTTCAAATTTGCGTTCTAATAAACATGCCATAATACATGTTCTAAATTATGTCAATCATAATTATGTTCATGTTCAACATTATGCCAATTTCCAAGTTTATAACCATGTTTAAGTCAAATTTATGATTTGCCCAAATCGTATTCCCATCGTTCGTGTAATCGTGATTTCATCCTAGATTATAGATAAATCTAGATTCGTGGATAAAAAGGGAATGAACCAAAATGCCATGAAAAGATAGACATAATGACTGGCAGAAGATGATAATTCACTAATCACAGATCTAACAAATTACACTGAATAAATTGATTAAAGCATCGAAGGCCTATAGATCTGATAATATTATGACATAAAAAGGGTTGAACAAATAACATAGGTTCAAGTATATGGTTAGATCTAACTTAATAGATAAATTCCCCTAATCAAGATCCAAGGATAATTAGGAATAAACAGAATTGATAATCAAGTTTAGATCCAATCTCACAGTCATAATCCTAGGCAATAATATCATGTTCATGAATCATAGGTAATTATCCACTATTGTCCTTGTCATAGTCATAGGCATTGGTTTATGCTCCTAGTCAAAGGATTATGTTCATAGTCAAAGGCTTATGTTCATAGTCAAAGGCTTATGGTTTCAAAGGCCACGGTTCCATAGTCATAATCTTAAGCATTGGCAATTTAGTCATAATGTGTTCTAGGCCATAATCAAGAATCAGATCCAAAGTCATAAACAAGCACAGATTCAATGAAATGATAAGGCATATTTCTTATATTCTTTTAATTTCAAGTCACAAATAGAAAAGGCGTTCAAATCTAAAAAGTAACCGACTTACATTGATTGGATCTAGAAGAGAATAGAAAGATAGCGTTGCTTGAAGCCGTTGAATCTTTACTTGAATCCTAACTTGTTTTGAATCTTCTCTTGAAAGACTTAAGCAGGATATCTTCGTCTTGATTTATATTTTATTTTAATTTATTTATTTAGATTTAGAGGAAGAAGAAGAAGCCATGTCCATCAAGAATTTGTGCAGCATAAGGTTAGAGAAGAATGGTGCAAAGAGAAGGAGACTAGGGGCTGTTTATATAGGATTGCAAGTTAATTTGAGCCGTCGATGAAGCCAAGGTCAATCAAAGCCATCTGTTCTAAAGAGAAGCCAATTATGTTCACAATTACTTTCTTAATGTACATTATTAACATTTATTATTAAATTTGTATGCACATTAGATACATCCCCCCTTTACACATTTATTATTAAATTAGTAACTTTAGTGTTAATAGAAATACGGGGTGTTACACCAATTCAAATATGAAATTACAACTAATTACCAGATTTGATGCCTTCTGCTCACCCACGAAACTTTCTTGTGTCTCCATTAAATTAAATATATCCATTTTTATTTTTATGTGCAACATTAAATTATAAGCATTAATTAAGGTTTAGGTTTTATGGTTTGTATTAATGAGGATTATAGGGGGTTAATATCTATGACAGCCCGCCCCACACCAACCGACATTTCCTCGAAATGCGTTGTGCTAATGCCCGACTAGCACGGGACGGTTGTCAAAGGAAAAGGATTTTAAAATTATGAATCATCAAAGAACCTGTAGTTTATCTCACAGCGCATGGGATAAAATATAATAATAACATAACTTGACATAAAAAAGGCGAGGCAGTGCATAAGCTGAAACTAAATTATCATAGCGGCGGAATTCAAGATACAACTTATGATCCAAACCATCATTATTACAACTTCAAAATAATGTCTCTAAAGCAAAAAGGAAAGGTACACTACTAATGCCCAAAGCAATGACCAGCAACAACACAGGGAGAATATATGTAAATAGTATGTGGAAGCCTCCTGCTCGTCTTCGTACAACTACTCATACATACCACCTAACATGTCTCTAGTCTGCTCGTTTAGGAGCACCCAGAGTAATAGGAAGAGACATAAAACTCTGAGTCAGACAAAAGTCTGGTATGAGCGATAGCAGCAAAACAGAACAATAATAGGTATAAATAATCATACCTGAACCTGGAGCTGCAACCAAAGAGTTAGCACAACAAGATGTACAGTACTCTAAGGTAACGCTAAGATAGTGTAAAATGGGGGTGTGCATGTCATGGTGATAGCAAACATCAAACATAACAATCAACCTCACATCTCTCACTCAGTGTGTAAAGTATACGATATCTATCACTGATCACCCTATCCTTTGCTACAATCACTTTGCCCTTGGGAGTCATAATGATCCCATTGCGCTGATCTATAGCCACTAATCATTCGCTATCTCCACTTTGCCCCCATGGAGTCATGATGATTCCACTGCACTGGCTTATAGCCATGCTACGATCACTTGCCTTTGGGAGTCTTAACGGTCACATTGCGCTGATCCATAGCCATTAATCCATCTCTCAGTGGTGAGTCAAAGCTATAGACATTGATAACCCCTTTGCACACGTCCTGCAGCAAAGCCAACTCATGAAGTTAACTCGTTGATTCCCATCTGGATCTTGAGTTCTCACTTCCTATTTGGACTACCTTTGCATCTCGGGTTTTGGTCATCATCTCGGTTCGTGATCATCCTTTGGGTTCGGGTCGTGAATACCCCTCCGGTTCGTGGATCCTCCACTAGGTCATGGCGGTTCAGACTCCAGGCTCCTCAATTCAGATCGGTTCATGACCACTGATCCGGTTTGGATCGGGTTGCATCCTTCCACCAGTTCGTGGCTCCTCCAAGCATCGTTTCATGGTGTATCGGATCGGAGGGGGCGGTTCGTGGCAGCTCCATCCAGGCGTCTCGGTGGTGCCATCAGTTCGGGTGCTTCACGAGCGGTGCAGGCGGTTCGTGGTCTTAATTCAAGAGCCGTGTCGGAGATGGAGTCGGTTCGGTGGTCACGAGCGGGTCGGTTCGGGGGTCACGAGCGCGATTCGGTCCAGCTCCCTGCACTTCTTTTCAGCAACTGTTTACGCCACACAATGACATTTTCGACCAATCTAACAGTTCTAGACAATCACAAAACACTCCAAATAGTAGTAGCAACATATATAATCAACCATAAACACCAAACGATGAATAATCATGTTAATATGGATCAAACATACCCAAAACCCATGTTTTTCCCCTTAATCATGCTTAACCATATCTAACGACAACCTAAATTTATAAAAGAGGCATAAAACAATATTTAAGAATTTCTAAGTATTTTTCCAGATTTTTAACATGTATAATTTCTCTAATTATCACTAATCACCCCTAATTAGCCATAATTAGTGAACAAAAGTGTAAATCACTCACCTTAGCCACAATTAAACTCTTAAATTCGAAATTCTACTATTATAGCATGAATCCCAATGCGTAGCAGTAGTTCTAACTCTGATTTGATGCTAATCCGCCTTGATTTGACAGTTTTGCTTAATTAGTGATTAGAAGGTGATTTGGGGTTTTTTTAGAGGATGGAGGCCATTACTAGGGTTAGAGAAATGTTTTAGGCGGCTGGAAAAATGAAGAGGAACCATTCTCTAACTCATTTCAGCCTCCTCATAATCCTCATCCCAAAATGGGTCATGGGCTTAGCTGCTAATTACCCTATTTGACCCGGTTAAGCTGTTTTTCCATCTTCAGACCTTATTTCATCCATATCTCCCAAAGCTAAGTCCGTTTGATCAATGTGACCACTCTACGGAAAGGTAAATCATCATTCAAATCCTATGGAAATGGTTTGAGGTCAAAACTCCTCACCAATCAAAAGTTATAAGTGAAAAAAGATTCACCAGGGGAAAATGGTCATTTAAAATTCGGCAAAAATCATGAACATGGGAAATGACCCCAATAGTCGTTCTCCAAAGTTACACGACCGTACGACCTCGTATGAAAATGAAATAAATATTCTACGGTCCTCCGATACGTAGAATGCGGGTCGTTACACTCTCCCCACCTTAAGAAATTTTGCCCCTGAAATTCCTTAACCAAAGATATAATGGTATCCCGCATGCCTGTCAGCCATTTACAAACAATCAAACAGACATAATAACACAACAAGCCTATCCTAGCATGCGGTTTACTAATAAAGGAATAACTATACCACGATTAAAATTTTACCAGGAAAAGAGTTCTGGATACGACTTCCTTATGTCCTCCTCTGTTTCCCGAGTACAGTCGTGCTCATTATCACCCTACTGGACCTTGACTAATTTCACCGTCTTCGTTCGAAGTTGCTTCGTATCGTGCTCGATAATATGAACCGGACTGCATTTCCCAACCGCCTCGGATCTACCTCTATATCATCTAATTGATCAGGTGAAATAGTCATATCGGAGTCGTGCACGAACTTCCTTAACTGGGAAACATAATATACGTCGTAAACTCCTGCCATCTTGTTAGGTAATCCTACTTTATATGCTAAATTCCCAACTTGTTCGAGGACTACGAATAGACCAACAAATCTTGGTGCCAACTTTCCTCTCCTACCAAATCGAATCACGCTCTTCAATGGAGAAATCTTGACGAACACCAAGTCCCCTACGGAGAATTTTAAATCTCTTTGCCTCTTATCAGCATAACTATTCTGCCTATCTTGGGCAGTCGTCATTCGCTGTTGGATAACCTTGATCTTATCTGAAGTTTCTCTTATTACATCTGGCCCAAGCACAAATTTCTCACCAGTCTCTAACCAACATGATGGTGAGTTGCACGGTCTTTTGTATAAAGCTTCAAATGGAGCCATACCAATACTGGACTGATAACTATTATTATATGCGAACTCAACCAGATGCAAATGGTCATCCCATGACCCTCCAAAATCCAAAATATATGCTCTCAAGAGATCCTCTAATATACGATTCACCCTCTCCGTCTGACTGTCGGTTTGAAGATGGTATGAGGTACTGAGATGTAATTCTGATCCTAAAGCCTCTTGTACGCTCTTCCAAAATCCATTAGTAAATAATGGATCTCGGTCACTCACAATACCTTTGGGTACTCCATGGAATCTCACTACCCATTTCATATACAGTTCCACTAACTTAGCTATTGTTCTATTCGACTTGACTAGCATAAACCTTGCACTTTTGGTCAATCGGTCGACAATCCCCCAAATACTATCAAGACCCGATCTTGTCCTTGGTCACCTATCAATGAAATCCATTAAGACTTGTTCCCATTTCCATTCGGGAATTTCCAGCGGTTGTAACAAACCACTAGGCTTCTTTTGCTCGGCTTTAACTAGTTGGCAATTCATGCACTTGGATATAAACTTCCCAACATCACTTTTCATCCCTTCTCAGTTGTAGGTCTGCTTCATGTTTCGATACATCTTGTTACCATGGGGGTGTATAGTCAGTTTCAATTGATGACACTCTATAAGCACTTCATCTCTCAATCCATTAACATTGGGTACAACTAGTCTCCCATTCTTTCGAAGCCATCCTTCTCGATCAAGACCATACTTGTTCATTCTCTCGTCGTCGATACCCATCTCTACCTTGGAGATGATTTCCAATAGGTTAGGATCGTCCCTCTTATTGGAACCAATCCGCTCAATCAAAGTCGGTCTGATCGTCAAACTTGCTAACATAGCTAGTCTAATTCACACTTAGGTCTGAAATCATATCCCGCGATATACTCTAGTTGCTTCCATTCCAGAAATATAGCCCCCAAACTGGCATGTCTCCTACTCAATGCATCAGCTACCGCATTGCCCTTCCCAGGTATGTATGCGATATTGAAATCATATGAAGCCAAGAACTCTAACTATCTCTCCTGACGGAGATTTAGATCCTTCCGAGAGAAAAGATACTTTACCGATTTATGATCAGTAAACAACTCGAATCTTTCTCCCAAGAGATAGTGTCTCTGCATCTTTGATGCGAACACGATTGCTGCCAATTCCAAATCATGGGTAGGATATCTTTTCTCATGTGGTTTCCGTTGCCGACTAGCATATGCTACAACCCTACCTCCTTGCATCAGTATTGCACCTAGTCTGGTACCACAAGCATCCGTGTATACCGTCATCTCTTCATTCCCTTTAGGAATAACTAACACTGGTGTACACGTTAACTTTTCCTTTAGATTCTTAAATGCATTCTGACACCTTCCGTCCCAAGAAAAAGCTTGATTCTTCCTGGTCAACTGAGTTAACGGTGCCTCTATCTTGGAGAAGTCTTGGATAAACTTACAATAATATCCAGCTAACCCAAAAAACTTCTCATGTCTGTTGCATTCTTGGGTGTAAACCAATCTTGCACTATATCCACCTTCGTAGGATCCACGACAATACCATTTTCTATAACAACAAGGCCCAAGAACCTCACTTCCCTCCTCCAGAAGTGACACTTAGAAAATTTTGCTTTCTATTGGTGTTTCCTCAACACCTCCATCACTGTTCTCAAATGTTCCTTCTGTTCTTCCTCTGTCCTCGAGTAAACCAAGATATTGTCCATGAACACAAGAACAAACTTATTTAACTGATCTATGGAAACTCTATTCATAAGATCCACAAAATATGCTGGTGCATTGGTCAACCCGAATGGCATGACCAACCACTCATAGAATCCAGACAGCGTCCGAAATGCCGTTTTAGGTATACTCTCAATTGCTACTCGGAGCTGATGAAATCCTGTCGCGAGATCCAATTGGGAGAACACTCTTGCTCCACTTAACTGATCAAAAAAATCATCTATCCGTGGAAGAGGATACTTATTCTTCCTCGTCACCTTGTTCCACTTGCGATAGTCCACACACAATCGAAGGGAACCATCGGCCTTAGTGGCAAATACAACTGGTGCTCCCCACTCGGAAACACTTCGTCTGATAAATCCCTTCTTCAAAAGATCACCCACTTGCACCTCAAGCTCTCGCTGCTCCCTTGGCGACATACGACAAAGTGGCATCACTATAGGTCTGGCATCTTTCACTAAATCAGTACGAAATTCGATCTATCGGTGTGGTGGAAGTCTGGTCACTTCCCCCAAGATGTCCGGATACTAGCCAACAATAGGCACATCTGACAACTCATCATGCGGGATGTTGAGGGAATTTAAAAAACTAGCCATCACCCCATCACTAGGTAGGCCACCAAACAGTACCCTCCGCCCATCGTCCGCTCTAACGGTCATCGAAGACCCCTCATAGTCTACCACCACCCTATATTTTTGGAGCCAATCGACTCCCAAAATAATGCCAAACCTAGTAAAGCCCAAAACAAAGCAATCACAAGCAAACATACATCCATGACTCGATAAGACCAAATTACGACAAATCATACTAAAGTTAGTCGAACCACCAATCAGTTTCGTTACAACTAAAGGTCTATCGACAATCTCGGGTTCCAATCCCAACCTATCTACCAGGTCACTAGATATGAAGGAATGGGAAGCCCCGTTATCAAACAACACTCGAACAGGAACACCATAAATAGAAAGCATACCTTGAATGACGATATTCTTTCCCTTCTCCGCCGCAGTTGGAGCATTCGACGAAGAAGGAACAGCGTTGATAGCATATGCTTTCGCAATCTGCTTCTCTTTAGGAGGTTGTGGACATTTATCCTTGTGATGTCCCACTTGGTCGTAATTGAAGCACTTCCTATCCGCTGGCTTTGCTCGACATTCTTTGGCATAGTGGCCCTTCTTGCCACAGCTATAACACTCAACATCTTTCTTACTCTTCTTCTGACCATCCTTAGCTTGGTTCTGTTTCCTCTTATTTTGCGAATTATTCTTGTCATCACCGCTTGCCTGCAGCTTGGCTCTCCTGCAGATGCAATAGCAACCTCGGTCTTTGACTTAGGGTAAAGGCTTTCCGACCTCAATGCCTTTCCCACTATAGACTCAAATGTCTCATCTATATGATTTATCAGCCTTTCCCCTAAGTACTCATCAAAGCCAGTTATGAACTTCTCGTTCTTCTTCTCGACAGTATAATTAAGAGATAATCCATACTTTGATAAGGTATCGAATTCAGCAATATATTCTGAGACTGCCCTACCATTCTGTTTAAGTTCCAAAAATTTCCTAAACAATTCTGATTTCTGAGCAGCAGGGATAAACTTGTCACTAAAGCGAGTCTTAAACTGATTCCAAGTAACTTGATCCTCAGGAGTAGCTGCTTTAATAACATTCCACCAATTCATAGCCTGTCCTTGAAGTTGACGCGATGCTAGCTTTCTCTTCATTGCATCATCGATTCCCAAATCCTCGAAGATGCGCTCACAACTATCTAGCCAATCTTGAACTTCTGTAGCCGATTCCGTTCCGTGGAACGGTTTTCTACCAAGACTAGTATAATCCTTGTTAAGCTTGACGAAATCGGCTCTAAGCGCCTGCGCCACTGCACTACCACCGTTTGCAGCATTAGGAACTGCTCCCTAAACATCCCTAAGAATCTCTCTTATAAAGGTAGTAAACATCGTCCTCATATCAGGGACATTCCCATTGTTGGCCCCTAAACCCGTACTCCTCGTATATCGGCTCATCGTTCAATCTGTAAAGAGAAAAAGATTAACCATCTCCATAGTGGTATATATATATGAAAACAAAAATATCACAAATACACGCTCTCAGATATGTATACTATCTCTCCCTGATGTCTTCCCCTAGGTTAACTACGCAACCTAGGCTCTGATACCAAGTGTGACAGCCCGCCCAACACCAACCGACATTTCCTTGAAATGCGTTGTGCCAATGCCCGACTAGCACGGGACGGTCGTCAAAGGAAAAGGATTTTGAAACTATGAATCATCAAATAACCTGTAGTATATCTCACATCGCATAGGATAAAATATAATAATAACATAACTTGACATAAAACAGGCGAGACAATGCATAAGCTGAAAACTAAATCATCATAGCAGCGGAATACAAGATACAACTTATGATCCAAACCATCATTATTACAATTTCGAAATACTGTCTCTAAAGCAAAAAGGAAAGGTACACTACTAATGCCCAAAGCAATGACCAGCAACAACACAGGGAGAATATATGTAAATAGTACGTGGAAGCCTCCTACTCGTCTCCGTACAGCTACTCATGCATACCACCTAACCTGTCTCTAGTCTGCTCATTTAGGAGCACCCAGAGTAATAAGAAGAGACATAAAACTCTGAGTCAGACAAAAGTCTAGTATGAGCGATAGCAGCAAAACAGAACAACAACATGTATAAATAATCATACCTGAACCTGGACCTGCAAACAAAGAGTTAGCACAACAAGATGTACAATACTCTAAGGTAACACTAACATAAAATGTAAAATGGGGGTGTGCATGTCAAGGTGATAGCAAACATCAAACATAGTAATCAACCTCACATCTCTCACTCAGTGCGTAAAGTATACGATATCTACCACTTTAATCACCCCATCCTTTGCTACGATCACTTTGGCCTTGGGAGTCATAATGATCCCATTGCACTAATCCATAGCCACTAATCCTTTGCTATGTCCACTTTGCCCCATGGAGTCATGACGACTCCACTGCACTAGCTCATAGCCATGCTATGCTCACTTGCCTTTGGAAGTCTTAACGGTCCAATTGCGCTGATCCATAGCCACTAATCCATCTCTCAGTGGTGAGTCAAAGCTATAGACATCGATAACCCCTTTGCACATGTCCCATAGCAAAGCCCAACTCATGAAGTTAACTCGTTGGTTCCCATCTGGATCCTGATTTCTCACTTCCTATTTGGACTACCTTTGCATCTCGGGTTTTGGTTATCATCTCGGTTCGTGATCATCCTTTAGGTTTGGGTCGTGAATACCCCTCCGGTTCGTGGATCCTTCGTCAGGTCATGGCGGTTCAGACTCTAGGCTCCTCAATTCGGATTAATTCATGGCCACTGATCCGGTTCAGATAGGGTTGCATCCTTCCACCAGTTCGTGGCTCTTCCATGCATCGTTTTGTGGTGTATCGGATCGGAGGGGGCGGTTTGTGGCAGCTCCATCCAGGCGTCTCGGTGGTGGCATCAGTTCGGATGCTTAACGAGTGGTGCAGGCGGTTCGTGGTCTTCATTCATGAGCCGGGTCGGAGATGGAGTCGGTTCGGGGGTCACGAACGGGTCGGTTTGGGGGTCACGAGCCCGATCCGGTCCAGCTCCCTGCACTTCTTTTCAGCAACTGTTTACGCCACACGACAGCATTTTCAACCAATCTAACAGTTCCAGACAATCACAAAACACTCCAAACAGTAATAGCAACATGTATAATCAACCATAAACACCAAAACGATGAATAATCATGTTAATATGGATCAAACATACCCAAAACCCATGTTTTTCCCCTTAATCATGTTTAACCATAGCTAACGATAGGATTAGCAAAATATGTCCAAATTAACCGAAATTTCTAGCAGAGGCAAAAAACAATATTTTGGAATTTCTAAGTATTTTTCCAGATTTTCAACATGTATAATTTCGCTAATTATTACTAATCACCCATAATTAGCCGTAATTAGTGAACAAAAGTGCAAATCACCCACCTTAGCCACAATTAAACTCTTAAATTCGAAACTCTATTGTTATAGCATGAATCCCAATGCGTAGCAGCGGCTCCAACTCTGATTTGATGCTAATCTGCCTTGATTTGACGTAGTTTTGCTTAATTAGTGATTAGAAGGTGATTTGGGGATGTTTTAGAGGATGGAGGCCATTACTAGAGTTAGAGAAATGTTTTAGGCGGCTGGAAAAATGAAGAGGAACCATTCTCTAACTCATTTCAGCCTCCCCATAACCCTAATCCCGAAATGAGTTATGGGCTTAGCTAGTAATTACCCTATTTTGCTCGGTTAAGCTGTTTTTCCATCTTCAAACTTTATTTCAGCCATATCTCCCAAACGGTAAGTCTGTTTGATCAATGTGACCACTCTACGGAAAGGTGAACCATCATCTAAATCCAATGGAAGTGGTTTTAAGTCAAAACTCCTCACCAATCAAAAGTTATAGGCGAAACAAGATTCGCTAGGGGCAAAACGGTTATTTAAAATTTGGCAAAAATCATGAACATGGGAAATGACCTAATAGTCATTCCCCAAAGTTACACGACCGTACGACCTCGTATGAAATAAATATTCTGCAGTCCTCCAATACGTAGAATGCGGGTCGTTACAATATCGTAACCTTAATTTATATGTTTAAGGGGAGGCTAATTTATTTTGTCCTCCCCATAACAATTATACAATAAATAAAAGGAAAATTCTATTTGAACACGAGAATTTGCTGAGTAGCCCCTACAATCCAGCAAAAATGAGAAAACCCCTCATTTTGCTGAGTAGACTCCCATGAACAAAAAAACGAAAATACCCTTTCTCGTAAGGACTCTACATAGTTTGTAAGAAAACCACGTAGGAGCGTTGCGTGGTACACTAAAAAACCACCTAAGGGCTCTACGTGATTCTTTAGTGTACCCCCATAGTGCTCCTATGTGGTTTTATTACAAACCACGTAGAGTCCCTACGAGAAAGACTGGACAGTTTAAAAAATATAACCGAAAAGGGCACTTTCATCCTTGAATTTTTTCATTAAAAAGGGGGGCTACTCAGTAAATACCTAGATCTGCATAGAATTTGCCATTGGTCCTCCCCTTAACCAAATATGGAGTCCTTTTAACAATCCCCTTTAAAAATAGCAGTAGAAATCCACTACATGTGTAACAACCTGGAATTTCTGAACAAATTTAAAATTTTAATTTCAGCTATTTTAATGGGTTCGAATTTAAAGAGATTTATTTTAAATAATAACGATTTAAAATTTATTTAAATCGAAGTTAGAACGTGTAAATTTAATATTTGTTTAAAACGAACACGAAATGGCGCGATAGTTTGAAAATTCAATTTTAAACTTTGAATGAATATACGAATTCAATATAAATCGGATTTTAGCAAAACAAGAAACGTCAGAATATTTTGAACTGTAATTTTCTAACGAATGTAAGAAACTGAGATTTCACTTTATAAATTGAAAGTTATGTCCAGTTTAAAATTTGAAATAGTCGCTATGGAATTTATATATATATATATATTTATATTATATAGCCCTTGAAAATAGCCATTTTGCAAATGACCTCTTTTTCGATGAAACCACTTTTTTTGGACCCGAAATTTCAAATTATTATCAAGTTTGAAATTTCAAATTTTTTGGAATTAACATACGAGTGCAGTAAATTTAAACATGTTTTGAATTTCAGTTTAAATTTAACCGACTAGTAGAAATGTCATTTTTCAAACGGTCTCCAGATTCGATGAAACTAATTTTGTTAGGACTGTATCGTCAAAACATAGCTAGATTTCAATATTTGTAATTTTTGGAGTCAGTATGTGGCCCTAATAAATTAAATTGTACGTCGAAATTCAATATTGACCGTTGTATTAATTTATATTTTAGTTTTGATGAAAGCTGATCGAAATAGTCGAATTGGCTTACAAAACATATCCCATTATGTTTAGAATGTGGGTATTTGGCTAGGGACGATAGTCGTTTGGTTTGATTTGGAGTTCAGAGCCATAACGAATTAATTTGTGAATTATATATATATATATATATATATATATATATATATATACACACACACACACACCCCACAAAACCCTAACCCTCGTTCACAATTTACAGCCGTTGTCACTTTAAAATCAAGGGCTAAGACGATTCGGTTTTCTCCCCTAAATTTCTTTACATCCACGCCGAATTGATTCATGATTCCAATACGAAAACTGAAGAGAATCTCCTGCTCTTCAGTCCTAGACAGCTATTATCGTATTTTGTATGGTGGTTTGAGAAAAATTGGATCTCAAAGTCGTCTGCTTTGGAGATGATTTCGTGGTCGCATCGAGCTGGGGGGTTTTCTCGGCGATGGAAGGCGCCTTGATGCTCTACTGCGTGGACATGTCAGATCGGAGGCAAGTTGAACGGAGGAGGCGCGGTGGTGGGGGTTTAGATTGGACGATGGGTTCAGATTTTATCGCCTGGAGGAAGAAAGGATTAGGAAAAAATTAATGATGTAATTAAATTTTTTTTAATTATATTTTTATTATCTTAAATTATAAATAAATGTTTAATATGCCATATCTATTTCATATGAGGTCCAAATTCAATGATTTCACTTGCGTTGCGATCGCAACAGCGAACACTACAACATGAAACTTACCGGAACCGAAATGGAGCAAGTTACAATTTTTGATAAAATTATATTAAAAATTGAAATCATCCAATAAAGACTGACGGGGTGGAAACTAACGTGAGAACTCCTTCTCACTCAATACTTTATCATGTAGTTATTTTTGGAGTTCAACACATGAACTCACAAAAATCATTTGAATTGGAAGCAATGTATGGATATTAGCGACACTTGCGTTTCATACTCCGCGGATGTCCACATGAGGCGCTGTAAATGGCATTGGGTAGTTGAGTATTTATTTATATGGATGATTTGGTGATTTGTGTATTATGATTGTGATGATTAACATATTAAAATAATGTTAATATTAATAATGTTAATATTATTGTGGTAGTTGATGTTTTCAGCTGCATTATATTTATGTATATATTTTCCGTTGTTTTGTAATTTAAATCTCTGATATTTTTCTACTGTATATTATTTGAAGTCTGATATTCTTGAACTCTGATATAAATTGTTGTAAAAGAAATGGAGTTTTCTGTTGTTTGTGTTCTGATGCATTGTGTTCTCAAAGCAATCTGGGCTCCTCCGTCTCTTTCGGTATCGGGTAGTCTGGGTCGTTTCATCTTGGTATCAGAGCTTTGGTTTACAAAGCTAGAGAACAAGACACATTAGAACCAAACGAAAGAATTCATCAGAGATAGAATTAGTAACATCCTATAAGAATGATTCGTTAGAGATAGGGTTAGTAATACCCTAGAATGAGTTTGAAGAGTATTATTTATAAAAACAAATTTAGTTTTGAAATTTTATATCTATTATTCGTATTTGAGAATTCTATTTTATATTGAATTTGGACTGCCTAGTGTACGAAGATTTTGCATATATGTCTCACGAACGTATATTTGAAGTCTTTAATATACTGGGTAGATATAGAATCACACTCTAGTCGCCCGGAGATAATTCCGATTATGTTGCAACATCATCAGTGTTCGTGTTTTGAAAGTGGATATCTATATATTTCCAATTGACTGGTGTGAGAACCAAAACTTAGTTAGAGTTTATTGTTTGTGATTTGACATTTAAAATGTGATTTTAAGTATATTAAAATTACATATTTGAAAAGCTAATTAACTAATTGATTGCTGGTTGTGATGTGTTATTATTAGTTTGGTTAAGAAAAATATTGGGTCAATAAAACCAATATGAAAATGAAAGGTAAAATTTGTCCAAATCGAGTCAAATATTGAACTAAATTGAAAATTGATTGGAATTGCATACATAAACATGTATGTATGTATGCATGCATACACACACACACACACACATATATATATATATGTGTGTGTGTGTGTGTGTGTGTGTGTTGAGCAGGTTAATGGCTTCGCGTTGAGTAAAGAAATAAATTGCGTGCCCGACAAACAGGTGCACCTTAATGAATTGGTTGTGCAATTTTATTATTATATCAACTCCTGTGAATGAATTTGGACGCGTTGTGATGGTTGTTCCATGTGAGATTATAAACATATGCTACAGGATAGCAACAAATAAACTATGAACTACACCACATGGCATACTACATGAAGACAACATATCATATCATATTCCATAAAAGCATTTGGCGCTTATATGATGAGGTTTCGGTTACCATATGAGCGAGACGCTTGTATGGCGATGACTGAATTACAGGTTGAACATAAGACTGATTATGGACTTAATTAAATACATGTAATAGTGCTCGGGAAAGGATTTAATAAAAACCCTGCATAGGATTTAACAAAAATTGTGTATGCTTTTATTTGATTTATTAGGTGCCTAATACGGCGCAATAAATTTTTAGACCCTCCCCGTAAAAAGGAGGTTATGGCGAAATTTTTCAAAAATTTAGGGTGTTAAGCCAAATTAGAAAGTTCTTAGAAACTGAAAATTTGAAGAACTCAAGCGAGAATGAAAGTTAAGTTGGTTGGTTAAATAACTTTCAGCTCCGTTCCTTTTCGAGGACAAAATGATTTTAAGTGAGGGAGATTGTAACAACCCTGAATTTCTGAACCAATTTAAAATTTTAATTTTAGTTGTTTTAATGTGTTTTAAGAATTTAAAATGATTTATTTTATATAATAACGATTTAAAATTTATTTAGATCGAAGTTAGAACTTATAAATTTAATATTTATTTAAAACGAACTCAAAACGGCCCGGTAGTTTGAAAATTTGATTTTAAACTTTGAATGAATATACAAAATTCAATATAAATCGGATTTCAGTAAACCAAGAAATGTTGGAATCTTTTAAGCTGTAATTTTCTAATGAATGTAAAAAACTGAGATTTCACTTTATAAAATGGAAGTTATGTCCAGTATAAAAATTTAAAATAGTCGCTATGTAATATATATATATTTCTTATATTATATAGCCCTTAAAAATAGCCATTTTGCAAATGACCTTCTTTTTCGATGAAACTACTTTTGTTGGATTCGGAATGTCAAATTATTATTAGGTTTAATTTTTTTATAATTTTTTGAATTAATATGTGAGCGCAGTAAATTTAAATGTGTTTTGAATTTCAATTTAAATTTAATCGACTAATAAAAAACCATTTTTCAAATGGCCTCCTAATTCGACGAAACTAATTTTATTAGGACCGTATCATCAAAACATAGCCAGATTTCAATATTCGTAATTTTTTGAGTCAGTATGTGGCCTCGGTAAATTAAAATATACATTGAAATTCAGTATTGACCATTATATTAATTTATATTTTAATTTTGATGAAAACTTATCGAAACAGTCGAATTGGCTTACGAAACATATCTCATTGTGTCTGGAATGGGGGTATTTGGTGTAACAAACAGGGATTTTCGATTTCAAAAATCGACACAAAACACCATGTCGTTATTAGAAAGAAATTATAGGGTGAGAAAAGAAAGAAAGAAATAGTAGAATATAAGAAGAAGAAGAACCAACACAACACAGAGTCTCACATCGCAGCAGAACCAAATATAATATATAAATGAACTTTATAGAGAGCTTTGAAATAAAATTTTACAATCATTAGAGTACATCAATACACTAGGACAATTATAATAATCGGTCCTTATATTCATCACACAACAGAATAATAATATCATACATCTGAACACCTTCAACTCGTCATCGGACTTTACAGCATCCGGTAACCTGAACCTGTACAACCCGGTCTAACCCAAGCATTACAAACACAGGATCAGTTTGGTGAACCAGAGTGGGAAAACTCGCTAAGTTTATAGCATTATCCAACTTGATTTTAAAGTTCTAAATTCTTTTTGAAAGAAAAGGATAATCGTAAGACCAAATCCACACATAAACATGGACGGTTTTTACCTTAACATTTTGAAATCGATATCTTATTCTGATATTATAATAGTGTCTAAATACAAATAAACAGAATCTAGCGGAACGCTTGCATCTCATGCTCCACAATATAGTATACAAACAAAACCGCGGGCGCTTTTTGGAGATGAGATTCCTACTATGACAAGGTATGGAATCACCTGCCGATAGTGTATCTCTAGAGGGGAACACTCTGGGTTCAACAAGAACGTCTTGCAACCCGGCCCATACATGACCGACCACTCATTTCGTTTAAGTGTATCGAATGTACATCACCAACGGTTAGGCTCAAACCACTGTTTCCCAAAAGGGACAACATCAAAATAGATTAAAGAAGCAAAAGGAATTTCTCTAGATAAGTGATTATACTCCCTAATGGGAGCGACCCACATAGCAAGGCTGCTGGCCCGATTTCTGTCATTTCCCGGTTGATGAGGCTAGAAGTTAAGTGTATCCTCCAGAATAACATATCTCCATCCACTTTGAATGCCACATTGTCAGATCCGCCAGATATCACTAATTGACGTCCACAAAAATATCCTGGATGTTAAGCAAGGGGAGGTGTCTTCTCCGCCACCAACAGAAATACGTTTGAAGAAATCAACGTAAGTGATCTCTTTGGAAATACTTTGTCAGACACCCATCCATATAAGTTATCCAAGAACAGGATGAATCAAAGGCACTCTCCCACCACATCCTATATAGGTATCACCCCAAGGATCAGTAGCGAGCAGTCCTTGCAAATCCGTAAATTCCAACCATGACAGAATCATAATTTGTCTCTAGGGATCAGCCAGAGATTAGTACGTAATTTTTCCGCTTTTTGAAGATTTACGGTCTTCAATTGCTCCATCTCGATCAGCATCTTCCACGTATTCGTAATTACTGGTCGGAATGGCTTTCGAATATAAATTCGATCCCGGTCTTTCCGTACCAATAATCATATGGGCAAGATTTGATAGTCGATTGTTTAACTATCAAATAAACAAAATGAAATGGATCTACTAGTTGAGTATACAATGTCACTTGGCCTTTTTAAATAAAACTAATCTATGAATGGTTAATTAAATCTTCTACATCTTTCAACACACTATTCGCTTCTTATTTTAATATAATAATATTCTCAAACCATTTCTTTTTAATACTCAGAACAATATCTTATAACCATATCTAATTTTACATTTGTTTATCAATTCAAATCAATTGCTACAACATTTTTTATTATCTATAATCGGGAAAAATCGATTCAACTCATCATTCGTAAAACAATTATTATGAAATTTCCTTTTTTTCGTTATTTGAAAACAATAATCATCACTTATACCTTTAGAATGACTCATTCTAAAACTTATTTCTTTACTTCAAAAATATCGTTAAAATTTCACAAATCTTCTTTTATTTCTTTTAGTATGGAAATACCATTCCATATTCTCAAGCCCTTTTTATCTCCGCTATTTTGGAAATATCACTATACATTTCTTCAAATTCTTCAAATAACGTTGCATTGTTATTTCCCAAAATAAATATCTTCTAACATCTTTACCAGTACAACTAATATCATCCTTTGATAATCCTGAAATTGTTCAAGTTGGGGTATTTTAATTACCTCTCAGACCTTAATTAACAACATTCTTATCTTAAGGTAGATATGAATTGTAATTCAAAAACCCATATTCATTCTGATACCAATAAATACCACTTGGCTATTTTATTTAAAATACAGTTTTATAAAACCTTCTTACTTTTGAATTCTTCTTTTTAAATATGTTGTTATTACTAAATTCGTTGATTTAGTAAATGATTAATAAAACATCATCCTTTAAACCTTAACTTCTTTAACTTATTTGTTTCGTTATCGGGATTTTATTACAAATCGTATTATTAAATTTTTACCAAGTTCAATTACACAAAAGTCCCTTTTCCTCTAACCTTTAAATCATTCTCTTTGGAAATTCGTCTTTCAAATCTCACGCATTTCACTTAATGCCCTTAGTGAGCAATGTTAATTTCAAATTAATGCTTTAACATCATATCCTTTTTATAAACTCGTTTATACAACTCTGGTTTAATATCAAACCCTTTTTCATCTTGATTCCCTTTACTCAACTCAAACATTCGGTTAAAATCCCTTTATAACTTAAACTACCAAACTCGATTTAAAGGTAAACCCGTTTATAAACTCACTTTGAAATTCAATTATATTCATTAAT
This sequence comes from Allium sativum, assembly GCA_030737875.1. NCBI lineage: Eukaryota > Viridiplantae > Streptophyta > Magnoliopsida > Asparagales > Amaryllidaceae > Allium > Allium sativum. Next base: position 961,444,138 of record CM060916.1, read on the forward strand.
AACTTCGATTACTTAATTAAATGAACTTCATTTAAGAAGTAGTTCCTTTAAATTATTATAAATTTACATTATCATTAACTTGGATGATATCCAAATTTCCTTTTAAATTCTTATTAAGTTAAACACTATTCGCTAGATTTCTTCATTTGATTAATCAACACAATTTAATTTAATTTAATAATCAATTTCCATTAAAATAATTGTCTTCGTCAATTTTAAAACATGATTAACCCGTTGATCAACTCTAACTCGTGTTTACATTTAAATTAATAAATAATATTATTAATTTAAGTAATCTAATATACTTGGATTATTATTCAAATAAACAAGAATCTATTTCTAAATAATCTCATTTACTTGTTTCTTAAAAACAATTATTCCCAGTTATTAATCGTTACATTAATCCTTGCTTCCTTGCTTATCCATCTTAGTAATATAAGAATTAGCTTTATAAATCATTTAATAATTAAGATGGGGCACGTGCTTCACACACGACAGATTTTTGGTCCAAAAACGGTGATTGTGGTTGAGACAAATGATATATATGTGGTTTGTTTATTTCCTTTTTATAAACTCCAATTAAAATAATATATTTAAAAATCTATAATAAATTTCATAACTTCGTTTCTATCGATTCACCTGACGGTAAATCAATCTTTATGAAACAATATGTATTTTGGCCATCTGCTATAAATTCCTCAACCAGTATCACTCATTGGTTAATAACCAAACAAATGTTGAATTTAGATTCAACAAACAAATACCAAGTCAATAATCCAATCATTTTGGTTAAACAGTTCATATAATGATCATATGCAAATAAATAATCAATTCAACTGATAGTGGTCCACCAAAGTAATAATTCAAGAATCCAGTTTAATTAAGTACGTTTATAATGTTATAAATATAACCAACAAGGTAAGTTACCTCATTTGGAAATCATTGTTAAAAATAACGATATCATTTCATTTAAATTAAACAACAGTTTAATTTAAATAATTGATATAAAAATATTTAACACGCATCCAAACAATCATCAAACAACCAGTATTTAGCAGCCATAGCATACAAATAATAAACCTGACTTATAATAATGGCTGGAAAGAAGTCTTAGGAAGTACGAGCTTCGCAGGCGAACGAAGCTGAAAATGAAGCAATTGAAGAAAGTGTGCACGAGCAGCCCGAGGAGGAGGTCACGGATTGCCGAGAGGAGGGGGCGAACCGATCTGTTGAGGGGATCGCGACCCAACCAGCTGAAGGAGTTCCCACACGCTCCCATGACCACGTCTCGAACCGTCCCCATAACGCCTCCGTGATCCGATCCCAGGGGGGCGCTCCGAGCCATCGAGGTAAGGATCCCGCGATCCAAAAAGACAAGCAGACTACGACCCGACCTAGAAAGGAGGTTATGGCTCGATCCTCCTGTGTTGGTACATCTGCTCGATTTGGCACAAGCTCTTTACATATAAGAGAGAATGTTGGCGACCAATTTGACCCTTCTGCCCCGGCTCCTGAAGGGGATCTCTCTCGCATTATTGACATGTGGGAAAGATTATTTGACGAGTTAGCTGCTCAGCGGCAAGAGAGTTCACTATTGCGACAGAATTTGACTACTATGGACAGGCGAATTGACGACCTCATAAGGCAGAGGGTTTCTTCACCAACCCGTCTTCCTTCCCCGGAACACACATCCTCGTCTGAGGAGCACCGAAGAAACCGACGTTGGCCTCCGCTAGAAAGAGCTGAGAACGTAGAGCAACTTCGATATTGGGAAGAAGAAGTGCTTAACCAAGAAACTAACAATCGTAACTTGAATGAACCTGCTTTACCGCTGAGGAATGGAAACGTGGTTGACCCTGCTCAGAATCGACCTAATCCCCCCGCTCGTCACCTAGTTGACCTCGGCAACAGAGGGCAAGGAAGCTCCGCCCGAATCCCAGACTTTGTAGTTGCACATCAAAGAAATGCCGAAGAAGCCCATCGGGCAAGAAGTGATGATCCTGAGTCCACCTTGACCCGGGCAAATGTTGAAGCAATGATCAGGGAAAACATAATAGCTAGCCGAGGGTATAGGGATGAAGATTGGGGCATAGATCGTAGTCATACGCCTTTTACCGATGATATATTGGAGGTCACATTCCCGAGACGTTTTAATATGCCGACAATGAATCGCTATGCGGGCAAATCTGACCCAATCCAGCATCTGATGCGATACTCCTGGTCCATGAATGCCACCGCAGCTACAGACGAGATAAAGTGTAAGGCATTCCCTATATTTCTGGAAGATATGGCATTAGTGTGGTTTACCCGCTTGCTAGCCCGGTCGATATCCAGCTTCAGCGAATTGAGTGAGAAGTTCGTGAACCAATTCCGCCTTCATGCTCAGAGATCTAAGAATGTGATTGAGCTGTATCTTATTAAGCAGCGACCAGACGAAAGCTTGAGGTCGTATTTGGATCGTTTTAATTTAGCAGTCACGGAAGTTAAAGATCCGCATGAGCAAACTATGTTAATGGCCTTAATTGACGGTGTCGATAAGGATACCGAGTTTGGAAGATATTTAGCCGGCAAACCACCTCCGACCAGAGAAATATTTTATGAGAAAGCTAATGTCCGTTTACGATAAGAAGATATATATGCTAATCGAAAAAGGAAGGCTACTGATAAGGAAGATATCCATAGCAACGTGGCTATCAAGCAGACAGGAGATAGCTCAGGAAAGGTTGAAGTCAATGTTGGGAATAAAAATCAAGGAAATGGTCGCCAACCAGGAAACAATAACAGCAATAATCGGAAGAGAAACCGAGGAAATGATTCTCAGAGAAGATCTCGAACCAGGCCATTTGAGAGTTTCACACCGTTAAATGATACATTGGAAAATATCTTCTTAGATACCTATAATGTCCTTCCATATAAAAGGCCTCCCCCGAGAGGGTCGACAGACAAAGAGCGTGAAACCGGAAACTTCTGTCTATTTCACCAAGTCCACGGTCATTCCACAAATGAATGCCGTCATCTGAGAGACCTGGTCGAGAGGCTTCTCCGAGAAGGAAAACTCGATGAGTACAGGGTCATACCCAGAGACAGGGGGCAAGTCGCATCTGCCCCAAACCAAAATCAAAACCAGAATCAGAATCAGAGCTAGCCTACTCCCCAGCTGACTGCTCAGCAAAAGGGGAAGAACATTGTCATTAACACCATAGTAGGAGGGCTTCATATGGACGGGCATAGCATTAGGGCAATGGACCAGTACGTCAATGCAGCTAAACTGTAACAACCCGTATTTTCAATAACCTGTTATAACGTAAATCGAGGCAGAATTTAATTCAAAAATCTGAATCAAGGGAAACGGGATATGCCATTGCGTTCGTCTCGGAAAAATACGCGAAATAGAGTCCGAGTTTTCGAAAATCGGAGTCCGTATGACCCGATTAAGGCCCAACGAAGTTTTCAGAAAATTCCAAAGTAAAAACAGATTTCAAATTCAAGTTTGAATTTGGAAATTTGGGCCAGTTTGGGCCAGGCGGGAGAATTCCCGCCAGAGCACCCAAGTCGACAGCCCTGTCGACTTGGGAGTCGACTTGGTTGGACCCAAGTCGACAGCCCTGTCGACTTGGCTGTCGACTTGGTCCAGCCGGGCTGTTTAGCCTGGTGCACCATTTTGAGATTGGGTTGAGCTTGGGGGCCAGATTCGGTTTTAAGGGCTGAGATTGGAACTAGGATTTAATCCTAAGGCTAGAACTAGTCCTAATCTCTATAAATAAGGCCCTAACCTAACCCTAAATCATCATTATTCATTCTAGCAACTAAACTATGGCAAAATCAATCCTCTCATGGCCTCCACTCTCTTCATAAAATTCCTAAATCAAATTTTTATGAGATTTTCCATGCATACAAGTGTTTTCAAGCTTGTATGATCATCATTAGCTTGCATTCAAGTCAAGTTTCTATATTTGCATCATAAAGAAAGAGTTTTGATCATTTTGGCTCAAGGGTTTTGCTTGCATTTTGGGTTTAATTGATTTCAAAAGGGCTTTGTCATATTTTTGTGACTTCCTAAGCATTGTAAGCCCTATTCTACTTTCATACTTAAACTCTAAAGTTAAATGTATGATATGCAAGTTTATATGCAAGTTTATCATGTTGTGATATGCAAGTTTATATGCAAGTTTACTATGATGTGTTATGCAAGTTTACTATGATGTGATATGCAAGTTTACTATGATGTGATATGCAAGTTTACTATGATGTGTTATGCAAGTTCATCAAGTTATGTTATGCAAGTTTGATATGCAAGTTTGTCATATGATATGCAAGTTATGTTATGCAAGTTTGGGTTGAACATTTTGTTCATGCTATCATGTTATGCAAGCTTATCTTGGGTTTTATGAACATAAAGCTTCAAGCTTTATGCCAAAGGTTGCATTTTGGCAACATGTAAGTTATCATATCCCTTATGATAACTTGCATGTGAGGCTAAATGCGAACTTATGGCCATTTCTACATGTCATTTATCACCATGTATCACAAATATGATAAGTTTGGTTTTATGCATGCTTTTGAGGCCTAATGCAAGTATATGAACATATGTACATTTCATATGCCACCATGTTGAACTTGTGGCTTCAACACTTTTATGTCATGATTATGCCAAGTTCCCTCTTTCTATCCTTTATGCGCTATTGCGATATGTAAGCGATGGGATTGCGTTTGGGGTTGGATAAACTTAAAAGACATAAAAACATAAGCTTGGGAATTTACCTATTAAGTTAGGTCTACCCAATTGCTTGAAAACTTGTAATGTGTTTTGGAAACATGATGGACATGACACTTAGAAAATATAAGTGTGACCAACTCGAGGTTGGGTTGAGTTTGTAGCGTAAACCTACCCGGAACCGACCGGCTTAACTAGTTGCTACAAACAATAGGACCCAATGTGAGAAGTTGGCCATGTTGTACCTTGAACCCGAGGTTAGACCAAGTTGTGATGTAAAGCTACCCAGACCCGCCCGGCTTAACTAGTAACCACAACAAAGTATAATGTGAGAGGTTAAGGCGCATTAATTAATTAATGCCTCATGATTAGGGTTAAGTCATGGTCCACTTAATACTTAACCAATTTGGGCTTGGTAGATTAATCAGGGTTAAGTCGTGAACTCATCGTTACACTTAACCGAGTTAATCCATGATTAGCAAGAGGGTTAAACCGTACTTAACCCACTAGAAAATCCTAGCAATGGGGGCCCACTCCGCAGTAATCCCAAAATTTGTATCACTAAGGCCCTAGGGACTAGGCTAGGGAGGGGGCACGATTACTGGGCTGGAGGTAAGCGACCAAATAAACGACGGCCGGGTGGTACGCCGATGTAATTCCGGACGGACTATGGTCGTGCACGTAGTCCGTATTTGGAGAAGTCACCCATGGGTACCAGTAGATCGAGACTGTGCACTCATGTTTATGGTGTCCAGGGGTTGGCACCCTAGGGCTTGATACACCCGAAGGGTGGACCCGGCACAGTTCGACTACAATTATGTTTGGGCCGTATTGACACCAACACGTGACGAGTTAGGCTTAGGGAGCCAATCGACTAGACCGTTTGGTTGGACCTTGTATTAGGGTCATTTCATGTTATTGGGCCAAAGCTTGGGCCAAGGGATCAATACTTGTTTATTCCAATCATGTTAGTTTGCTAGTACACCTGTGGTGCAAAACCTTAAACCTGATTATGCGATGACACCTTTATCTACCTTGTTGGTTAATCACCATGCTAGTATGTTGTTATCCTTATGATCATACCTGCTGCTCATGCCAGTTAACTTTATCAGTTTACATTGATTGTAGTAGGGCTTACTCAGTCTTTTTGACTGACCTGTTTTCTTTCGCCTCTTTTCTTCCGTTTCCCCCCCAGGTTCTCAGGGAGGGAATATAGGAGCTTAGCTTGGATTTCGGATTGCTTGCTTGTGGGATTTCAGCTCATGTACGGTTTCGACATGAAGCTAGCTATGGTTATCACTTATTTGGGGATAGTACTTATGTATTTCAGTTTTTCAGTTGATGTTGTTTTTATCTAAACTTGTTTATTTGGAAAGCCATGTTGTACCAGACTTGTTTTGAAATGGTTTGAAATCTTCCGCTGTCTTATCTATGTTATTTACTCTGTTTACATATATACATATGTTCTTGTTCTGCCTTGATATATCATTATGCATGTTTACCTGATTCAAACGCCCCTTCAAAGTCAGAGTGCTTGCAAGAGTCACCCTGGCGGAGGTGGGGTGTTACATTTGGTATCAGAGCATATGGTTTACGAGAAGGAACAAAAAGGTTTTTAGAAAACTTTTGGAAAACTATTTTCAAAACTAAGTATAAAGTATTTTCCAAAGAAAAGTCTAGTTTATTTTAAAGGCTATTCCCCAAAAAGCCATTAGCAAAATTCCTTCGTTTTTCTCTATTCTGAATCTGTCTTTTTCTTCGTTTTCAGTATGGCTGATAACTTTGCTATTCCGGAGGGAGTACACGTACCTGTTTGGTATAGGAGACTTTTGGAGGCTAGGGCGACCGAAGCCGGCCCCGCAGATGTCCCTCCTCCTCCTCCAGTAGTTAATATTCCTCCTCCTGTCGCTAATGTTCCTCCTCCTCCTGTCGCTGAGGTTCCTCTTCCTCCTCCCCCTCAGCATCCTCAAGCTGACTTCGCAAAGACTTGCAAAGATTTCAAAGCAATGGGTGGCAAGAACTTTCAAGGCACTGAGACTTTTGTAGAGGCCAGAAATTGGTTGAAAGAGACCGAGGATTTATTTGCTATCTTTGGGTTATATGATCAGAGGAAGATCTTGTTGGCGGTTTGGCTTATGAAGGATGAAGCCGCTTATTGGTGGGAAGTCACCAAGGGTACTAGGCCTGTTGAGACTTGGGCCGATTTCAGGGCAAGGTTCATGCTTAAGTTTCTATCTTCTGCTGAGGAGAATCTGCAAATGGAAAGGTTCATAACTTTGAAACAAGGAGATATGTCTGTCAAAGAATATGTGAACAAGTTTAATCAGTTAGCTCGTTTTGGCTTGTATATGGTGAATACTCCTCAGAAGAAGGCTCTTCGTTTTGCTAGAGGATTGAATGAGCCATTGCAGGGATTGGCTATGTCACATATTCCCCATGGGGCCATGTTTGAGAGCTTGGTTGATATGGCGTTACTTCAGGGAGATGTCAAGAAAGAGACCAAGATGAATGAAACTCAAGCCAAGAAGACTGATTCTCAGGGAAAAGGAAATCAGGGTAATCCAAGTGGTCAAAGCAGTCAAGGCAACCAGAACAAGAACAAGGGTCAAGGCAACAAAGGGAACAACAACAAGGGCAAGAACAACAAGGAGAAGTGCCATTATTGCGGTTCAGTTGGGCATCTTATTAAGGATTGTAAGAAGAGGAAAAGGAAGAATGGTGAATGCTTTTTCTGCGGTAAGACTGGACATTTCAGCAAGGATTGCCCGAAGAAGCAAGGGCAAGGCCAGGGTCAGACTCAGCGTGCTGGACCTTCAGGAGGGCAAGTTCATGCTCTCAATACCGCTCCAGTTCCCGATCGAGGTAGTATTTCTGTTGACAGCCTTGTATATATTTCTGATTTTCCAGTTCGTACCTTGTTTGATTCTGGTGCATCGCATAGCTTTATCTCATCTGATCTTGTTGATAGTTTGCACCTTAGTACTAGCTTGGTAGATGATCCCGTCTATGTCTCAAATCCTATTGGGGGTTCCGCCCATTTGTCTATGATATGTGGGGATTTGAGGATCTCTATACTGAGTGTAGAGCTTTTGTGTAGTGCTTATGTTCTTGGTTTCAGGGGATACGGATTGATATTGGGCATGGATTGGCTGTCCAGATATGGAGCCATTCTTGATTGCGAGCATAGGGTTGTGAGGCTCGTGACTCGCCTCGGAAACACCCTGGAAATTTCTTGTAATCCGAGAGGTCCCGTCATGTTGTGCTATCTTGAATCACTCAACTCGTCAATGGAGACTCTTCAGTCTATGAGAGTGGTTCGAGAGTATCCGGATGTTTTCGATGAAGTTAGGGGGTTACCCCCTAAGCGAGAGATTGATTTCCGCATTTATCTGGTGGATAATGCAAAGCCGGTTTCTTTGTCTGTTTGGCACATGGCTCCGCGTGAAAGGCGGGAGCTAAGTAAGCAAGTAAAGGAGTTGCTTGAGAAGAACTTCATTAGACGAAGTATATCTGAATGGGGAGCGCCTGTGGTATTTGCTACCAAGGTAAATGGTTCTCTCCGACTTTGTGTTGACTATCGAGAGTTGAATAAGCTGACTAAGAAGAACAAACACCCGTTACCGAGGATTGATGATCTCTTTGACCAGCTTGTCGGTGCTTTTGTTTTCTCTCAGCTTGATCTTGCTACTGGATTCCATCAGCTCAGGGTAGCTGAAGATAGTATAGACAAGACTGCGTTCAGAACTCCAGATGGATTCTTCGAATGGCTTGTCATGCCGTTCGGCTTGACTAATGCACCCGCATATTTCGTGGACTTGATGAGTAGGGTGTTCAGGGAGTTCTTGAACAAGTTTGTCGTGGTCTTCGTAGATGATATTCTGATCTTCTCTAAGGATGAGGAAGAGCACGCAAGGCATCTCGTGGAGGTGATGGATACGCTTAGAGCGCATCAGTTGAAGGCCAAGTTCTCCAAGTGTCACTTTTGGAGAAGAGAAGTTAGATTCCTTGGGCATATAGTATCTAAGCAAGGCTTAGCGGTGGATCCCGCTAAGGTAGTTGCAGTTCAGGATTGGAAGACTCCAAGGAATGCAACCGAAGTGAGAAGTTTTCTAGGTCTTGCAGGATTTTACCGGAAGTTCATCAAGGACTTCGCGAAGATTTCCGCTCCTCTCACTAAATTGACGAAGAAGAATTTAGTTTTTGCTTGGAGCATAGAATGCGAGCTTGCTTTTCAGAAGCTCAAGAGAGCTCTCACATCAGCACCTGTTCTAGCTTTGCCCGATGGAGGGAAGTTATTTACAGTATACACCGATGCATGTGGCACGGGGTTAGGAGCTGTTCTGATGCAAGAAGGAAGAGTGATATGCTTTGGCGGTAGACAACTCAAAGTGCATGAGAAGAATTATCCCACTCATGACTTAGAGTTGGCAGCAATAGTATATGCACTCAAGGCTTGGCGCCATTATCTTCTGGGCGAAAGATTTGAGCTTTATACCGATCACAAGTCATTGAAGTATCTCTTTTCTCAGAAGGATCTGAATCTGAGGCAACAAAGATGGATGGAATTCTTGGCGTCCTATGATTTTGAGATAGCCTATACCCCTGGCAAGGGGAATGTGGTAGCAGATGCATTGAGTAGAAAAAGGTTGACTCTGAGTCCTCTATTCGTTGAGATGAAGAATTTAGAGTATGTGGCAACCTTTGATTTCTCTTTGGCGATTGAGTCGATGACCAGTTCTTTAGCATCTCTGGAACTCAGACCTACCCTTCTTGATCAAGTTGGGGCTTCGCAGAGAGAAGACCCTCAGATAGTTGAGATTATGGATAAGCTGATTCGAGGAGAGACATCTAGTCATCTCGCTCGATATTCTATTGATGACAAGGGTTGGCTGAGGAGAGACGGAAGGTTATGTGTTCCAATGGTAGAAGATTTAGTAAGAAAAGTTCTGGAGGAAGCGCATCGCTCTAAGTTGACTATACATCCAGGCGGAGATAAAATGTATAAAGATATGAAGCGTATTTTCTTTTGGCCTGGGATGAAGAAGGATGTGGCAGAGTTTGTCTCTAGATGTATCATTTGCCAGCAAGTTAAGGCCGAGTCGAAGAAGCCCGGTGGGCTATTGCATCCTCTAGACGTTCCACTATGGAAGTGGGAGAGTATCTCCATGGATTTTATCGATGGGCTACCAAGGTCAAGGAAAGGGAATACGAGCATTTGGGTTATTGTGGATAGACTTACGAAGAGTGCTCATTTCATTCCGGTGAAGAGCAAGAGGACCGCATCTTGGCTAGCGTCTGTATATCTTCGTGAGATTGTGAGACTACATGGAGTCCCTTCTAGTATAGTCAGTGACCGTGACCCAATCTTTACAAGTCAGTTCTGGAATAGCTTGCAAGAAGCCATGGGCACGAGGTTGAATCTAAGTACTGCTTATCACCCACAGACGGACGGTCAAACCGAAAGGGTGAATAGGGTACTCGAGGATCTGTTGAGGCTTTGTATTCTGGATTTTGGTGGCACTTGGGAAGACCATTGTTAGACCAAAAAATGGTCCTAACACCCAAATCGTCGTATTTTGAGCATAGGATATGAAGAAATAACTGGAAAAATAAGAGAAAAGCAAGACAACAAGATTTTTATAGTGGTTCGGCGTTAACGAGCCTACGTCCACTTCATATTTTCTCATTTCGCTCATAGATTACAATTACAATGAATATTGTCTTTCAATCACTTGAATTCAATGAATAATTCTCTCCGAATCCATTGAATTTATTGAGGAAGATGGTGGTTATTCATGGAGAAGTGTTGGCCATGGCAGCCATGGAAGTTGAGATGCCAAAAGTCCTCTGAAAATGCCCTCTGAAGGTGTATTTATAGCTGTAGGAAAGCTCCTGGGAGGACTGGTTCGTGATGGGGTACGTGGCAGGCGATCCAGAAAAATAGGAGAGCCAGTAGCCTTGAGAATAGGTCAAAACAAGCTGCGTTTGAACAGGTCCGAAGTTCGGATCGTGGTCATAGGTCGGATCGCGGTCATGGGTCGGATCGCGGTCATGGGTTGGATCGCGTAGGCAAGGTCGGATCGGATCGCGTAGGCAAGGGCGGATCGGATCGCGTATGCAAGGGCGGATCGGATCGCGTAGGGCGGATCGGATCGCGTAGGCAAGGGCGGATCGGATCGCGTAGGCAAGGGCGAATCGGATCGTGGTCATATGCCAGCTTACACTCGTTCACGGAAATGGGCGTAACTTTCAAACCGTAAGTCCGATTGAGCCAAACCAAAGCTCAAACTGAAGCTAATTCAAAGGGCTACGAGTATATGAGGTGAATAGATCCAAATGAGGTCATTTGATAGGGGTTTCGAGCCAGTTTATACTGATGTTGTGATTTTGACCTAACTGCCTTGTGTCTTCTGAGGATGCTTCCAATGCCAGAGAGCGATGTTATCCAGAGATTCCATATGTGACAGCATCTGCCGAAAAGTATTTCAACATGATATTTGCTTTGGGTAGCCTGGTCACAAAGCAGGCTAACATTTTGCCCCCCAAAGTACATCTTATCGCAGATGAGATGTGCTTTGAATGTGTTGAGCTAAATCTCTCTGGAACGTTATTTATCCTTGAAAAGGCTTTATCCAATTGTTGCATTACTTCCTCAGGAACTAGTGGGCCAAACTCTATGGAAGGAGTATTCGAGACGATCACGAAATTGTTTAAACCTTGTCGAATCAAAAGGTCTAATTCATCCGTCAGAATTCATGCTAAATCATCGGCTCCCGAGCGTGATTCTACACGTACAGGTCGCTGCCAAACGACATCATCATTCTATGCAAGCCAAGTGCATGGTAGGGTTGGACTTTCTTTTACATATGAGTCAATAAATGGAGTAATCACCTAAATCATGGGGAGATGTAAGAATCTTTGGGCTCTGAACTAACAACTGGACTGTTGGGACGAAGCACATCAGAATCAACATACGAATTTGTCATTTGTACTCAAGATTGGACTAGCCTGATATCTTGATATTGATTCAGGATCTTAAAATCGCATTGAATCGTAACAGTAAGGAATTCAAAAGCCATGATCACTCTGGATCGTAGTCGAGAGAATCCACATATGTTACGGATCATTTCTTAATCCAATATTCACATATGAAGTAGTCAGTAAGGGACGTTATTAAAATTATGTGGACCAGTGCCTATAGGATTGTCACCATCGCAAGGTAGTAGATAGGTTTGTCACACCTTCCATTTGGTGTAGTTTGAGTCTTTAAGTTCACATTCGATCCACAAGCTAGCTCGCTTGGTCGGGAAAGATGAGTAAGGTTGTACTCCGGAGGCATGATGTGCATGTTTTGAATCCCATTTCATGCCAGGATTTTCTTCAAAGTTAGTCTATGAACCGACACTTGTGCTCTCAGTGCCATCGGAGGACAAGCGAGGTCAGTACTTATGCCCCCAGTATCGATGGGGGTTGAGTTGAGTCAATAAGGCATTTAATCTTGAAGATTTTATACTTCCTGTCGTTGCATCTGGTAAGAGTTGCAGGTTCAGCAATCTTAGCCGACCCAGATCATTCTGTACTGTTTCTCAATTTAGCAAAAATCGGAATTGTATATGCAAATGGTTGAACCACGTTTGCTTTGATATCATCTCTTCTCTGTAGTCAGATAGTGAGGATTGCCTCGTTTGGCATCAGCGACTTCGGTTACTCTCATCAGATCAGTTGCGGAGTCAAGTAAGGTTGTTGAATGCGAATGAATAAATGTCGTTATGAAGTTAGTTGGGCTCCACCGTTTGTGCTTCAGCATAGTCCGAAATGGTTATCACAGTCTTATTGAGTCTCTTTCTCATGCTCGGTTCAATCGAGCTTGGCAAACAAGATCATGGGCTCGATAAGTGGTATAGATTCTCTTTGGAATTGCACATTCTTGTCGTTGTTTTCCAGGGATTTTCCTTTGTCCTTATCGTTTCGGGAATTAGAAGGTACTCCATTCTTTAGTCAGGAAGGCATCTATGTCATTCGTCTCGACGCTAACACCTTTTTATCATGAAAGTCTATCCACTTCAGGGTTGAATTCATCAAAATCTCTGAGCAAGTCTTGTTATAGAGAAAATTTAAAGTCCGGGGGAATAACAGGGGATCCTGACGTCCCACGTGTGAGGGCTGTAATTGTTGTTATCCACATCAACTAGAGGAGTACCGCTCCTCGAGAGGTGCCGAATTAAACTGGCGAGCAGATCACCGTCAAAGAATTGCTGCACATTTTCAAGATCATAGCTGGTGCCCCCAGTATTGAATCTGAAATTACAAGGGGGTCTTTGTGGATTTCTTATTTCCGCATCGATGTTACTCCCAAGTCACGGGTCGAGTCATTCAACTCGACCGGGCTTCTGTTCTTCGAATTGTTGCGTTCCATCTTGGAGTTGAGCGTACTCTAGCGCTTGAGTACCCATTCGAGCTGGAACTGAAGTTGGTCGTGCATGACCTAAGTTCATTGTGATTCTTGCATTCTCATCTAGGAAGTTGCAGGTAGCCGTTCCATCGCCCATGTTTCCGTCTACGACGTTCTGAATCGAAGCTGCACGTTGTGTGACTGCTGATTGGTTCGTGTTCTGCCCCCATTCCCGGAAACGAGTGGTTCGAGCTCCATTTTCATTCTTGGTCCCAGTCGTGTGACAGGATAGGATCCCTTGAGTGGCATATGTCGTCATGCATTTATACTCTCCTGATCCTTCAGCGGAGCAGAAATTATGGGGGGTGCTGAGTCTCCAGCACCTTTCTCAGCGCTTAATCATAGACGCTTTTATACTCTCCTAGCGGTCGCCAAGGTTAGAGTTCGAACTCAGTTGTTCTGTCGCTTCCCGATCCTTCAACGGGGTAAGAGTTCTTTCTCAGCGCTCAATCGGAGACGCTTTTATACTCTCCTGGCGTTCGCCAAGGTTTGAGTTCAGACTCAGCTGTTCAGTTGCTCCCCGATCCTTCAGCGGGGTGAGAGTCCTTTCGCATTATCCTGTACCTGCGAGCATTCCATAATTAGTTATGCATTTAAACATTTGAAACGCAAATAAGCAAACAAGTCATGAAACATTATAAGTTATCAGTGCAACTTATAAGTGAAAGTGCAGTAAAGTAGTATGTATGTATAGGCATGCCCCCAATCAATCATTAACTTAGTGCCTGGCCAGGTCTTGTTGAGGATTGATTAGGACCATAACTGTGTTGCCCCCATGTCGGGACATGGAGGATTTGGGATCAGCTTTTATCCTGCCCCCCCCCCCGATCCTTTAACGGGGGAGGAATTTTCCCGAGGCGCTAAGTCTCTAGCACTTTTATACTCTCCCAATCCTTCAGCGGGTTAGAGTTGCTGGGGCGCTGAATCTCTAGCGCTTTTATACTCTCCCGATCCTTCAGCGGGTTTGAGTTCGAGCTCGGTTCATGATCTTCTCAACGATCCTTCAGCGGAGCAGAAGTTCTCAGCGCTAAATCATAGACGCTTTTATACTCTCTCTCGACTCTGGAGAGTTAGAGTTGGGACTCAGCTGTTCCATCGCTCCCCGATCCTTCAACGGGGTAAGAGTCCTTTCTCAGCGCCAAATCATGGACGCTTTTATATTCTCCTGGCGGTCGCCAAGGTTAGACTTTTGCTTAGGCGGCTCCGATCATGGTACACCGCCATGCCTTGTGGACGTCATCTTCGCATCCTTTATACTCTCTCTCAGCTCTGGAGAGTTAGAGTCATGGATCAAGCGGTCTGCAATCATGCACGCTCATCAAACTTGTCCTAGGTTTACATTTTAATCCAAGCTCCGAGGATTAAAACCAGTCGGACAAGCAGTTGGAGCATTTGCCAAGGCTTTGAGTTCCTCCGAACAGTCTGCGGGAGGAATGGTTGGCACCAGACTTCGGGTACCTGCATTATTCACACCGCACGAATTAGTCATGTCAGTAACTCGGAAAGCATGTGAAAGCAAATTTTATGATTGAAAAGTAAGCAAATTAAGAGGCAGTGTTGCCTCCTTTATTTGAATTCATGTAATCTGGTGGCGTCGAGCATAGGATCGAGCCATGTAGGCGGTCACACCGCGTCCATCTGGAGTCGGACTATAACATTGTAACTCAATGATTTATGTTCAATTGTCTTGTGGTCTGCCACGTGTGTGCCAAGGATTGGATGGTCATCCCAGATCCACCTTGAGCTATACAGCATTCTTTAGACGAAGAGCGTGGCTTTGTAAACGAGCAGTTCAGTCGAGCTCGTTATAGTATTGCTCCATAATTCTGCATGCGGGTGTTAAAAGTCCGATCGATACCAGATCCAAGGTACCTACACCATCCACACATTATTTCATCTGAGTTAATTACATCAATAACTCATAAAGGATGCAAATATAAGAGTCATCGTTATAGAATAATCCTGTTAAAGGAATGAGTATCATTCTGAGTGAAAAATGGCGTTGCATATTCATTGCAGGTCCATTTTACTTCGCCCTATCTCTGCCAATAAAGGGCTGCCAAAGTCCTTTAGTTGATGAGGGGTATCTTTTCAGATTATCATGGGGGTTGCAGTCCCAAAAAATGAATAGACCTTGGTCGGGGTCTTGAGATGGAAAAGGCGGCTAGGTAGGTACTATAAGCGAGTGATGAGGTCGCATCTCCTTCAAATCGTCTTTTTGCCCCCGTACTGAGGGTAAGGATGGAGTGTCAGGAAGTCATGACTGGATTGCTAATGGTAGCACATCTTTGCATTGGTGTTAGGTTGTAAATTAGCATGAGAACAATGGATTCATGCTTATAGAAATTTTTGCACTTTCCATGCTAGGAAATAGGATATTACTGCTGGTGGGATAATCATATCACATGAATTTGCTGATATTCCCTCGATCCCATATCGGGGACAAGGGTTGGTGCGCCGACAATAAACCAGCATTCATGCGTAAGCATTCTAGATCTTCAACTCGCTAACTTTCAGGCAAGACTAAGTCAACTGGCCAGGCAAATTCTTGATGTATCAGCTCCGAATTAGATGATGTAATCTCAAGCAATTTATGCTCAAATCTGTAGTTGCCCCCAGCCTTAGGGGAGTAAGTCACTTGGCAGATAATTGATGAAAAGAGTAGAAGTATGAGTCTTCACTTTCTAACTTCAGAACGCCATTGGCCAGAAGTTTCATTCATGTACATCTCCCATCTAATGGGTGGCTGACTGGTGATTTGGTCGAATCATTTAGGGCGGTGAATTTGGCAATTGCATTCGTCGGTGTTTGTTTTGGGACAACCTTCCAAGAGAAATAGGCACTGTCGAATTGCAAGTCATACCTCGAGGCATAAAGAACGATTGCACGCCTTTCACTTCACCTTGTTAGATGCATTCTGTGCTGTAGGAAGTTTATCATGGAGTTAACCATGACTCTTTTCCGGGTTTGGTCTCCAACGTTGGATCTACTTCCATTTTATCAATGGTTGTATTTCATAGTGTCTTGATGGGGATCATCTCTATCTTTTCTGGATTATCGGAACTTTCTTATTCGACCAGATGATTCGACTGTAGATCTTCTGTGTATGAAATATGAGGTATGTTGTAACGTTTCAATCCATCCAATAACTCTTCTGCCCATTCTAGGTAAGCTGTGAGTTGTGGTTTCTCCGACTGGAATTCCTTTCGAGTCGTCCTTCGGGGGTTATCTGCAAAACTTCGGCGTTGGATTGCCGATCATTTCTTGCACCGTCTGTATACAACTTCCAGGTGCTTGAGTTCATCTTTCATTTCGAATGGCAACTCCATACAAAATCCCGCGGTAGTGAACTTACTGCATACGTCTTATTTGCTTGACAGGAGCACACTTCAGGTTTATACTCAAGAAATGACACATAATTTGGGATAAAATCCCGCGAATATTAGCACTGGTCCAAACGAACACATCCAGGCTCGCCTATGGAAAGCCTATAAGTTCTCTCGTTCGGAAGAGGTCTAAAGGAGATTTGATGTGAAGACCTTAGTCAGGTCGGCATCACCAGTCAGAACACGCGCAGTTGCATTATTAGATGTCACCCTTCTTCATCCCGAATCACCATCCTCTCTGGAATCTATGTCTTCGGGCAGGTCGTTTGGCAATTCTTTTTGCGATGCTCCCATTATTCGCAACATTGACACCTCCTACACACTCCATTTCATCTGGAGGGGAAGCGTCTTTGGGTTTCACGCAATCTCTGTTGCGTAGCATATTCCATCCTTCCTAATCAGTCGGCTTCTCCAATAACTTGGTCACCATAGACCAGTCTCACTCCGTCTTTGGTAGGGATATTCAATGGTTAACACCAAGATGCTATGTAAGCTCTGAATTCCGCTAGACCAGGTTGGTTGAGACCACGATCAGATAAGCTTGAATGCAATAGCATGGCTTGCAAGGCTTCAAGTAATGTTCATACATTCTGTCATAACTGTTGTATGAAGTGGATAGCTAATGGTTGGTTCATATTTGTGTTGATCTCAAGTTCTCATCTCTCAACCGAGATCGTATGGTGGCTGGTGAGCAGTCAAATTGCTATCGCCCGGGCAAGGATCCATATGCCCGATCATGGCCCACGGTGGTTCAATTGGTACCTAACTCTAGGCACCAAAGTACATTGATCTACCCTTCATTCTATGGAAATCAGTCTTCCTTGATGCGGTTGACGACAAATAGGCATTGCAAATGTTAGCTAAGCTTTTCAAGGAGTGAACTGTGGGACATATATTTTTCACCATGCCATTCAAGCGAAGGGTAAGTTTGTAGTGCTAGGATCCTTTCTTGCTATTGGTTATCCCATCATTGAGAATCATGGCCATTGGGATCTTCTGAGTCATCCTCAGAATAGTACCCGGATTGTTCTATGTCAATGTCATCTGGAATTTCGCCATTGGAGCTTTGGAAGAGGAGGTTGCCAAGAGATAATCATTATCTAGTATACCGTCATAGCCAGCGTGCCGAATCTTTCCAATAGCTACTCACATTGAATAACATCAGTATTAAGAGGTCATGGTTTCTGGAGGAATTCCAGTTGTCGTCATTCCGTTGTCAAATTCTTTGACAATCCGTTTATTCTTCATTGACAAGCTTTGATGAATGTTGTTGGCCAACATATATGTTGAGCTGAAGATGAGCCATGCTCTGAGCCAAAGGCGAGGCCGTGCTCCGAGCCGAAGGCGAGGTCGTCAGCGGGTCCGGGCGCAGCGCCGGCGGGGGTCCGGGGCCCCGCAGTCTCGGCGGCGATCGACCTAACCGGTTAGGTCGAAAATGTGGGCACCGCACGATTTTTTCGATTTTGGAAGATAGAGCCTTTTCTGAAATGATCTGAAAATTACATTTTTTCCAAAAAATGTCACTTTTTTGGGTCGGATCGCGACCCTTGTTCGTCACCACTTTTCTGGGTCGCGGTTCACTATTGTCGTCTGGTTCGTGGCTCGGATCGTCAATTTATCAACGTCTTCGGATCGGATCGCGGATCCTACACCAGGTCGGGTCGTGAAGGTCACTCTGGGACCGGGTCGTGGAGGTCGTTCCGCGAACCGCGAATCGTATCGTGATACCCCCTGCGATCCGCGAACCGTGAACCAGTTCGTGATACCCCCTACGATCCGCGAACCGAGAACTGGCCACCTGCTCTAACCTGTTCCTGTGCATTTTCTTTATTATCCTCATTTGGTCGTGAAGCTTGTGAACCCTTAGCTTTTTTTTTCGAAGGCATGAAGCTCTGATTTTCTGAAATCAACGAAATATTCAAAAATGGTAGAAACGCGGACTGTTTTCTTCGAACTTTCAAATCCAAATAATGAATAGCAATCCGATAGGCTGAGAATTCGATTCTCAGTGAAAGCACCAAAATGTTAGACCAAAAAATGGTCCTAACACCCAAATCGTCGTATTTTGAGCATAGGATATGAAGAAATAACTGGAAAAATAAGAGAAAAGCAAGACAACAAGATTTTTATAGTGGTTCGGCGTTAACGAGCCTACGTCCACTTCATATTTTCTCATTTCGCTCATAGATTACAATTACAATGAATATTGTCTTTCAATCACTTGAATTCAATGAATAATTCTCTCCGAATCCATTGAATTTATTGAGGAAGATGGTGGTTATTCATGGAGAAGTGTTGGCCATGGCAGCCATGGAAGTTGAGATGCCAAAAGTCCTCTGAAAATGCCCTCTGAAGGTGTATTTATAGCTGTAGGAAAGCTCTTGGGAGGACTGGTTCGTGATGGGGTACGTGGCAGGCGATCCAGAAAAATAGGAGAGCCAGTAGCCTTGAGAATAGGTCAAAACAAGCTGCGTTTGAACAGGTCCGAAGTTCGGATCGCGGTCATGGGTCGGATCGCGGTCATGGGTCGGATCGCGTAGGCAAGGTCGGATCGGATCGCGTAGGCAAGGGCGGATCGGATCGCGTATGCAAGGGCGGATCGGATCGCGTAGGGCGGATCGGATCGCGTAGGCAAGGGCGGATCGGATCGCGTAGGCAAGGGCGGATCGGATCGTGGTCATATGCCAGCTTACACTCGTTCACGGAAATGGGCGTAACTTTCAAACCGTAAGTCCGATTGAGCCAAACCAAAGCTCAAACTGAAGCTAATTCAAAGGGCTACGAGTATATGAGGGAATAGATCCAAATGAGGTCATTTGATAGGGGTTTCGGGCCAGTTTATACTGATGTTGTGATTTTGACCTAACTGCCTTGTGTCTTCTGAGGATGCTTCCAATGCCAGAGAGCGATGTTATCCAGAGATTCCATATGTGCCAGCATCTGCCGAAAAGTGTTTCAACATGATATTTGCTTTGGGTAGCCTGGTCACAAAGCAGGCTAACAACCATCTTCCTCTTGTTGAGTTTGCATATAATAACAGTTATCAAGCAAGCATAGGGATGGCACCATTCGAAGCTTTATATGGGATGTCGTGCAAGTCGCCCACATGTTGGTGGGAGACTACAGATGAGCTTATACTTGGGCCTGATATGATCAGAGATACATCCGAGAAGATCGAGTTGATTCGGAGACGGATGAAAGCGGCCCAAGACCGACAGATCCTATGCTGATAAGCGAAGAACTGATTTGGAGTTTGATGTTGGGGATATGGTTTTCGTGAAGGTTTCTCCTTTGCGGAATGTGGTCCGATTTGGAGCCGTTGGGAAGTTAGCACCAAGGATTGTTGGACCATTCCCTATTATAGAGAGGATCGGGCAGATGGCTTATAAAGTGAAGATGCCCGAGAAGCTTGCCGGAGTACACGATGTTTTTCATGTCTCGCATCTCCGGAAGTGTTTACATGAATCAGCAGAGGTTGTTGAGCCAAGTGTTCTGAAAGATGTGGAAGTGGAGAAAGAGGCTACCTTGAGGAGAGCTCCGATTCGTATCTTGGGGACGGAGACCAAGGGGCTAAGGAATCGAGAGGTCAAGTTGGTGAAGGTTCAATGGGGTGAAGCCGAAGAAGACGCAACTTGGGAAACCGAGGAGAAGATGCGTGGGCTTTATCCATTACTTTTTGAGGGTACACTCTCAATCTCTTTTCTTTGTTAGCATATCTTTCTCTTTGCTATCCATGTTTATCTAGTTTATCGTGTTAGTCTTGTCATGAGAACCTTAGGTAGAAACCCTTTGGATGAAACATGTGTTTGAAACATGTTATGCTTGATGGTTGAAAGTGGTTGCAAGTGTTTGCAAGTGGTTACTCGTGGATGCATTATACACGTTAGGCACTAGATCGGCTCACACACTCCTCATATTGCATATGCATGAGTGTTTATGCTTATCCATGGATGAAAATTTTTGTGTTATCACATGGATGTTGCATATGGATGTATGTTATGTGCACACATATAGATGTTATACATTATGTTAGGAATAGCATACATATGGATTCATTTCACTAACATAATTTGCATTGATGATATTTGCATTAGATAAGGACATATACACACACCTTTGCATATGTTCATACAACATTTAGAATCTTGTAAGGACAAGGATTGCTCGTGGATGATGTTTTGAGTAGATGGACGATTGGATGGTAGGATACGTTCTTCCTAACTTGAAGATTTCGGGGACGAAATCCTTTAAGGAGGGGAGAATGTAACAACCCGTATTTTCAATAACCTGTTATAACGTAAATCAAGGCAGAATTTAATTCAAAAATCTGAATCAAGGGAAACGGGATATGCCATTGCGTTCGTCTCGGAAAAATACGCGAAATAGAGTCCGAGTTTTCGAAAATCGGAGTCCGTATGACCCGATTAAGGCCCAACGAAGTTTTCAGAAAATTCCAAAGTAAAAACAGATTTCAAATTCAAGTTTGAATTTGGAAATTTGGCCCAGATTGGGCCAGGCGGGAGAATTCCCGCCAGAGCACCCAAGTCGACAGCCCTGTCGACTTGGGAGTCGACTTGGTTGGACCCAAGTCGACAGCCCTGTCGACTTGGCTGTCGACTTGGTCCAGCCGGGCTGTTTAGCCTGGTGCACCATTTTGAGATTGGGTTGAGCTTGGGGGCCAGATTCGGTTTTAAGGGCTGAGATTGGAACTAGGGTTTAATCCTAAGGCTAGAACTAGTCCTAATCTCTATAAATAACGCCCTAACCTAACCCTAAATCATCATTATTCATTCTAGCAACTAAACTATGGCAAAATCAATCCTCTCATGGCCTCCACTCTCTTCATAAAATTCCTAAATCAAATTTTTATGAGATTTTCCATGCATACAAGTGTTTTCAAGCTTGTATGATCATCATTAGCTTGCATTCAAGTCAAGTTTCTATATTTGCATCATAAAGAAAGAGTTTTGATCATTTTGGCTCAAGGGTTTTGCTTGCATTTTGGGTTTAATTGATTTCATAAGGGCTTTGTCATATTTTTGTGACTTCCTAAGCATTGTAAGCCCTATTCTACTTTCATACTTAAACTCTAAAGTTAAATGTATGATATGCAAGTTTATATGCAAGTTTATCATGTTGTGATATGCAAGTTTATATGCAAGTTTACTGTGATGTGTTATGCAAGTTTACTATGATGTGATATGCAAGTTTACTATGATGTGATATGCAAGTTTACTATGATGTGTTATGCAAGTTCATCAAGTTATGTTATGCAAGTTTGATATGCAAGTTTGTCATATGATATGCAAGTTATGTTATGCATGTTTGGGTTGAACATTTTGTTCATGCTATCATGTTATGCAAGCTTATCTTGGGTTTTATGAACATAAAGCTTCAAGCTTTATGCCGAAGGTTGCATTTTGGCAACATGTAAGTTATCATATCCCTTATGATAACTTGCATGTGAGGCTAAATGCGAACTTATGGCCATTTCTACATGTCATTTATCACCATGTATCACAAATATGATAAGTTTGGTTTTATGCATGCTTTTGAGGCCTAATGCAAGTATATGAACATATGTACATTTCATATGCCACCATGTTGAACTTGTGGCTTCAACACTTTTATGTCATGATTATGCCAAGTTCCCTCTTTCTATCCTTTATGCGCTATTGCGATATGTAAGCGATGGGATTGCGTTTGGGGTTGGATAAACTTAAAAGACATAAAAAGATAAGCTTGGGAATTTACCTATTAAGTTAGGTCTACCCAATTGCTTGAAAACTTGTAATGTGTTTTGGAAACATGATGGACATGACACTTAGAAAATATAAGTGTGACCAACTCGAGGTTGGGTTGAGTTTGTAGCGTAAACCTACCCGGAACCGACCGGCTTAACTAGTTGCTACAAACAATAGGACCCAATGTGAGAAGTTGGCCATGTTGTACCTTGAACCCGAGGTTAGACCAAGTTGTGATGTAAAGCTACCCGGACCCGCCCGTCTTAACTAGTAACCACAACAAGGTCTAATGTGAGAGGTTAAGGCGCATTAATTAATTAATGCCTCATGATTAGGGTTAAGTCATGGTCCACTTAATACTTAACCAATTTGGGCTTGGTAGATTAATCAGGGTTAAGTCGTGAACTCATCGTTACACTTAACCGAGTTAATCCATGATTAGCAAGAGGGTTAAACCGTACTTAACCCACTAGAAAATCCTAGCAATGGGGGCCCACTCCGCAGTAATCCCAAAATTTGTATCACTAAGGCCCTAGGGACTAGGCTAGGGAGGGGGCACGATTACTGGGCTGGAGGTAAGCGACCAAATGAACGACGGCCGGGTGGTACGCCGATGTAGTTCCGGATGGACTATGGTCGTGCACGTAGTCCGTATTTGGAGAAGTCACCCATGGGTACCAGTAGATCGAGACTGTGCACTCATGTTTATGGTGTCCAGGGGTTGGCACCCTAGGGCTTGATACACCCGAAGGGTGGACCCGGCACAGTTCGACTACAATTATGTTTGGGCCGTATTGACACCAACACGTGACGAGTTAGGCTTAGGGAGCCGATCGACTAGACCGTTTGGTTGGACCTTGTATTAGGGTCATTTCATGTTATTGGGCCAAAGCTTGGGCCAAGGGATCAATACTTGTTTATTCCAGTCATGTTAGTTTGCTAGTACACCTGTGGTGTAAAACCTTAAACCTGATTATGCGATGACACCTTTATCTACCTTGTTGGTTAATCACCATGCTAGTATGTTGTTATCCTTATGATCATACCTGCTGCTCATGCCAGTTAACTTTATCAGTTTACATTGATTGTAGTAGGGCTTACTCAGTCTTTTTGACTGACCTGTTTTCTTTCGCCTCTTTTCTTCCGTTTCCCCCCCCCATGTTCTCAGGGAGGGAATATAGGAGCTTAGCTTGGATTTCGGATTGCTTGCTTGTGGGATTTCAGCTCATGTACGGTTTCGACATGAAGCTAGCTATGGTTATCACTTATTTGGGGATAGTACTTATGTATTTCAGTTTTTCAGTTGATGTTGTTTTTATCTAGACTTGTTTATTTGGAAAGCCATGTTGTACCAGACTTGTTTTGAAATGGTTTGAAATCTTCCGCTGTCTTATCTATGTTATTTACTCTGTTTACATATATACATATGTTCTTGTTCTGCCTTGATACATCATTATGCATGTTTACCTGATTCAAACGCCCCTCCAAAGTCAGAGTGCTTGCAAGAGTCACCCTGGCGGAGGTGGGGTGTTACATAAACAACCCCTTATGGCAGGAGAAGGCAGTAACCCTGAGGACATTGCTCCAGCCAAACAACAGAAGACAATGACCGATGACATCATATTTCATGACAGGGGTAGCGTCGGCGTTCACTCCCCAACCGAAGATCCATTAGTAATCACAGCCGTAATTGGTCCAGCCATAGTCCATAAAGTTCTGGTAGATAACGGAAGCTCAGTCAACATTTTGTTCAAGAAAACGTTCGACCAAATGGATCTTGAGCTGAAGGACTTAAAACCATGCGAAGGGTGGATACGTGGATTCAATGGAGCCTCAACTGCTCCAATGGGATATGTAGAGTTGTCGGTAACCCTAGGGGAAGGGGAGCGCCAGAGAGTAAGAATCCTTCCTTTTGTGGTTCTGCATGTCGAATCCCCATATAACGCATTTCTAGGCCGACCAGCCCTTGCAAAGTTCAGAGCTTGTATAGCCCCTTGGTGTTTATTAATGAAGTTCCCGACTGAAGCTGGTATAGGTATAATAAGAGGAGATCAAGTCGTGGCCCGAGCATGCTACATTGCAGAGTTGAAGATGCTCCGCAAAGGAAAAGATGTAGAGACCAAAGGCGCTTCCTCCCCAGTAAGGGAGGAAACGTTATAGCAACTAAAGAAAATAACCATGGGAGAGTCACCCAGAGAACTGCCCGAGGACATAGATCCCAGAGAGGACGAAGAGCCTGGGGGAAGAATGGCGACTCCCAATGAAACAACTGTGGATATTCCAATCGATGATGGAGACCCAGAGAAGGTCCTGAAGATTGGATCCCAGTTAGACCCTATTCGAGCCGGAAAGCTAATGGATTTCTTGAAAGAGGAAAGGATATGTGTGGGATATCTCCTTGGACCCACTCGGATATGTGTGAGATATCTCCTTCGATCATGAGTCATTCGCTAAGCATCAACCCGAAGCATCCTCCTGTCAAACAGAAAAGGCGAATGCTTGGCCCGGAGAGGTCGGCTGCTTTGAAAGAGGAAGTTGAGAAATTGAGAAGTAGTGGGTTCATCAGAGACTCAACATATCCAGATTGGATTTCCAACCCAGTCTTGGTAAAAAATGCCAATGGAAAGTGGCGCACCTGTATTAATTTTCCGGACCTGAATAAAGCTTGCCCAAAGGACAGTTTTCCGTTGCCAAGAATTGACCAGCTGGTGGATTCGACAACTGGCCACGAACTCCTCTCCTTCATGGATGCTTATTCAGGATACAATCAGATCCCTATGCACGTCCCCGATCAAGAACACACAAGCTTCATTACAGATTTAGGATTGTATTGCTATGTAGTGATGCCTTTTGGCTTGAAGAACGCCGGTGCTACATATCAGCGATTGGTCAATAGGATGTTTTATAACCAGATTGGGAAGACGATGGAGGTGTATGTCGATGACATGTTAGTGAAGTCCAAACAATCATCCGACCATACTACCGATTTAGCGGAAATGTTTGAAATTCTCCGCAAGTATGGAATGAAATTGAACCCTTTGAAATGTTCATTTGGGGTAGCATCGGGAATTTTTTTAGGATTTATCGTCAATTCGCGTGGGATCGAGATTAACCCAGATCGGATCGCAGCAATCCGGGATATTCAAAAACCTAGACAGATTAAAGATGTGCAAAGCCTCGCAGGGAAAGTAGCAGCATTGATTAGATTTATCTCCAAAGCTATAGATAAATGTATCCCGTTCTTCGAATTAATAAAGTGAGGAAAGCGCAACTTCGAATGGACCCCTGATTGTGTTGAAGCATTCCAGAATCTCTTGAACCATTTAGAAAACCCCCCGATTTTGTCTAAGCACGTAGATCATGAAGAACTATTCGTATATTTAGCGGTGTCATCCAATGCGATCAGTTCGGCTTTGGTTAGAGAAGAGGATAAGGTGCAAAGGCCAGTATATTATGTGAGTAAGAAGTTGGCGGCAGCTGAACGAATTTATCCAAGGATAGAAAAGCTTGCGTATAGTTTGTTAATTGCATCGAGGAAGCTTCGCCTCTATTTTCAAGCTCACCCGATTACTATATACACTGATCACCCGTTAAAACAAGTTCTTCAAAGGCCAGAGGCTTCGGGAAGATTACTTAAGTGGAACATTGAACTAAGTCAGTTTGATTTGAATTTTCAACCCCGGCGATCAATAAGGGGGCAAGTGCTGGCAGACTTCATAGCAGAGTTTACCATCCCAGAAGATGACACAATAAGCAAAAAAGTCGATCCGCCAAGGCTACTCCTCGATCCCAGTGCCTAGAAGTTGTTCACTGACGGAGCAAAGAACGATAGACGATCTGGAGCCGGAGTGGTGCTCGAAACTACAGAAAAACGACCAATATACTATGCTCTCAGATTGGAGTTCTGCGCCACTAACAACGACTCAGAATATGAAGCCCTAAATGCTGGTTTGAAACTCGCTAAGGAGTTGAAGATTCTGAAGTTAGACATCTTTTGCGACTCCAAAATAGTTGTGAACCAGGTCATAGGAAAATTCCAGGCCAAAAGTCCTAGGCTGATATCATATTTAGAAAAAGTGAAAAAGTTGCTGGGTGGTTTTGACTATCACACCATATCCCACATTCCTCGAACAAAGAACCAAAAAGCAGATAAATTGGCTAAAATGGCCAGTTATGATAGTCCTGAAAATACAGAACTGGTCTCGATGGAAGTCTTACAGTCACCTAGTATAGATCAGATGGAAGTTGATCTGGTACTAGATGTTGAACCTGAAAGGGAGTCGTGGATGACCCCTTTGAAGAATTTCCTAATGTACGGAATGTTCCCTGTGAAGAAAAGTGAGAGGCGTGCAATAATTCGGAAGGCCTCTCGGTATGTGTTGCAAGAGGGAGTCCTGTATAGGCAAGGATTTTCGATGCCCCTCCTCCGGTGTATTGCCCACAGCGATATTCAACGCGTATTGCAAGAAGTACATGAGGGAGATTGTGAAGATCACACGGGAGGCCAAATATTGGCAAAGAAAATAATACAATACGGTTATTTCTGGCCAACTGTAAATAAAGATGCGGCCAAATACGCGTGACGTTGTGACGCCTGCCAGAGATTTTCTAAGATCCATAGGGCCCTATCAAGCCAGCTGAAGATGGTGACGAGTCCTTGTCCTTTCGCTATGTGGGGAATCGATATCATTGGAAGCCTCCCCATAGCGAAGGGCGGAGCAAAATTCGCTATCGTAGCTGTGGATTATTTTACCAAATGGGTAGAAGCAGAACCATTAACCACAATAACAACCAAGCGATTAATCAGCTTCATTGTTAGAAACATTATATGCCGATTTGGAGTCCCAAGAATCGTCATAACGGATAATGGAACTCAGTTTGACATCACCGAGTTCAGAGATTTTTGCCGGAAATACCATATCGAGAAAAGGTACACCTCCGTGGCATATCCGCAAGCGAACGACCAAGTGGAGGCGGCAAATAAAACGCTTAAATCTATCCTGAAGAAAAGATTGAAGTGGGCCAAGACCATGTGGGTCGATGAATTGCCCTTGGCACTATGGGCTTATAGAACGACCTATAAATCGGCAACGGACCATACACCATTTTCCCTCGCCTTTGGAACTGAACCGGTCATCCCGGTCGAGTTAGAAGTACCTTCTCACCGAGTCACCTATTATGACCCGATGACCAACAATGAGTTGCTCCTTGAATCCTTGGATATGATCGAAGAGAAGAGGGACGAAGCCGATTTGCGTGCCTTAAGACATAAGCAGCAGATAGCTCAATATTATAACAAGAAAGTCCGAGCACGGACCTTTGAACTCAGAGACTTGGTTCTAAAACGTGTCTTCCCATACTCAGAGCATATGGGTCCGAAATGGGAAGGACCATATTCCATCCTGCGAAGACTTGATAATGGAACCTTCAAGCTAGCAACCATAGATGGAGACGAAATCCCCAGAGTGTGGAACGCCCAGCATTTGCGGCCTTACTTGATGTGAAATCGTCAGTTTCATTCTTTTGTTTTAAGGACCATGTAAAAAGGCACGACTTGCCTAGAATAGTTTGGTTACTTGAGCAAAAGATTATAAAGTGGACGTAGGTCATGATTTG
Organism: Allium sativum; assembly: GCA_030737875.1. Taxonomy (NCBI): domain Eukaryota; kingdom Viridiplantae; phylum Streptophyta; class Magnoliopsida; order Asparagales; family Amaryllidaceae; genus Allium; species Allium sativum. The sequence goes on from CM060916.1 coordinate 961,472,050, forward strand.
ACCGAACCACTATAAAATATTGTGTGTCATTTACCTTTACTGCACCATTACCTATTTGCTTTATCTCAATTAATATAAATTATTGTTGTTTTTTGAGTCTGTCACAGATTATGAAGCACTATTGGAGCACCTAATGCACCGTGCCACAAGGTGATAGAGGAACCATGATCGAGGACCACAAGGTGCGGCAAAGTAAATCATCCCATGATCAAACTCTAATTCCCCATAATCAGGAGAGAGTATAAAGGACGCGAAGATGACGTCTGTAAGACGTGAAGGTGCACCACGATAAAACCGCCTTGCCACCACTCCAACCCGCTGAAGGATCGGGAGAGTATAAAGGCGCCAGAGATTTAGCGCCTCCAGAATTTCTGCCCCGCTGAAGGATCGGAGGGCGGACCTGAAACGAGCTCGAACTCTAACCCGCTGAAGGATCGGGAGAGTATAAAATTGTTAGAAATTTAGCGCTAAAAGAATCATTACCCCCCACCTTTCATAAAAGGGGGCACCACACATGACTCTAATCAATCATTAATAAGCCCTGGCCAGGCATCATATTACATGATTAATTGGGGGTATATACACACACATCACATCAATATACACACATCACATCTCTGCATGGAAATTTTAAATTTTTTGTTAATATGATTCATGAATTAATTTTCGATTAGTTATGGTTCAAATATTTGTGGCTAATGCGATAAATTAAAATTGCAGGTTCGCAGGTTTAGTTCTCCTTTTTATGTGGCTAATTTATCTTGAAGGGAAACTCTTGTTCGTATCACGACAAGGATGAAAGTCAAGGTCGACCAAGATGAATCATCCCCCATGCCGTTATGTTGGCTACTCAGGAAGTTGCACAGAGATGCAAGGAACTTGGAATCACTGCATTGCATATTAATTTAAAGGCAAAAAAATTCAATTTTTATTTACTAAGATGCAGATATACAAGATATGATAGCTAAACAAAAGTAAGGGCCATTCCCACAATTACATTTTCTGTCCAGTGGAAAGCCTAAAAATCCTAAGAACAAAATATGAACTAATATCTGCATCCTACTCATGCTTGGGGGGAGGGGGGCTATTTTGGCTTCTTGCTCTTCTTCTATTTCCCCGACTCCTCCTTGTCAACACCCAAATGATCACCTTTTTTCCTCTTCCTCTTATCAACAAGAGGCTCTGGCGAATAACTAGAAGATTGAGAGGCTAGTTGTGAAGTTATTGATCGGGAGGAAAATCTTATGACCAACCCAGTTTTGGGATCGATTTCAGAGATGGGGGGCACATATACTGGGTCATGTTCCCCTTTCATAAGGAGCAACTGCCTCTCCTCCTCAGCCTGTTGGTCAGCCAAGGTTTCACCACCACCCATGATTTCGTCTGTAATAACAACGTCATCCTCTTCATCCCCGTGACCACCGTCCGTGTCCTTCAAAGCAGCAATGACCTCGGCATCTGCAGGAACATCAGTGCTGGGTACCACGATGCCATGGTTACTTTTTCACCACCCTCAGTTTGCTTTGAAATCTCAGAAATTTCAGCATCAGTGCCTGAGGGAATATCAACTTTCTCTGCCTCTGCTTTCGTTTCTCCCCTTTTTTCGGTCAACGTATCACCTGTATTACGAGAGGCACATGTTAGTAACTCAATGGGTTGCTCCTTAGAACGGCGAAAAGTCATAACTGCTTTGGCAAATTGCGGGGAAAATATGGATATACCTTCAGCTGATATTTCATTCAAGTTTATAGCAGTAGCTCCGACAGCCGGAGGAGTTGGGCGTAAGGGAATTAATGGATCATCAGGATTGTATTCCTCAACTTCGGGAGCCTTGAGTTCCGCCGCTGAGATCGAGCCCTCGTCAAGTCTGCTTTTGCCTTTGGCCTCAATCTTCTCCCTTTCCACCTCTTCTTGGATTAGGCGTCTCCCCTCCTCCAAATCCTCGGGCTCTTTTCCTTTGAGGAGCCTCTGCATTAGCTGACCTTCATCAATCTCTTTGACCTTCAATCGCTGCTTCTCATCCTCGACAATTGCATCCCATATGTTGGCAAGAGTAATGTGATAGTCTGGGATCCAAGAAATGTCGGCTTTAGCAAACTGGTCAGCGGTGGTGGAAGCTGATTCAAGAATGCTGTTAGCATTAGTCTCGATAAGAACCGCTCGCCCCTCAGCCTGAACAAGTTGGTCACTCAAGACCTCTTTTTCTTTCTTGGCAGCCGCAAGACTGTTTTTCAAGTCCGCCCTCTCCTTCTCCCAAGCAGCCTTCTCTGCATCAAAATGACTCTGCGCTGTCTTCAAATCAGCATTGGCCACTCTAAGATCCTATATTTCCTTTTTTAAAGATAATCGTTCTTGGCTGTTAGAATCTAGCTCGCTACGAAAACGCTTCCTAGCTTCCTCCAATTCTGTCTTGTAGTTCTCTGCGTCTCGCTGAGCTAAAGCCAGCTGGGCCTGTGCATCCTCCAGTTCCTTTTCCATTTTGCTCCTGGCCCTTTCATTATTCTCAATTCTTACTTTGGATCTGGCCGTGTTCGTTTCTAGCTGACGGATGGCATTCGAAAGGTTAACGGCGTGCTTTTTCATTACCTCATACTGTTTGGCTACATGGCACACATATCCTATCACCTCAGTATCCCAGTCCCTGGGAACCGGCTCAAGATCCGGTACAAACGTCATCCTCTCAAAGAAAATATCGGGGAATTCCTTACGCAAGCGCGCCAATCTAGCCTGATTTTCGGGACTTTGGGTAGCATCTCGTGCAATGAGACTGTCGGAGTAGTGATCGTCAGGAGAGACCAGAGCTTCTTTTCCTTTCTTCGCGATCTTGCCCTCGTCTTTATTTTTGTCCTCTGACTCGCGCTGTTTCTTGGAAGATTGGACGTGAGAAGGCGTACTTTTTGGAGGGGTTAAGTCCCTAGGAAGCTGCTTACCCCCAGCCGGTGGCAGTGGACGACTGTGAGGTTTCCCGGGACCATACCTGGAAGGAGATCGAGATCGTGTAGGATAAGTTTGAGGAAGGTCGCGAGGCCGATAACTATCCCTCCCCCGACTATCGCTGCGAGCAGGATTTGGATGAAGACTAGGTGTGCCTTCACGAAGGGAGCTATAAGAGTAAGATCGTTTGCGAGTCATCTTTCCTGCAAGAGAAACAAGTACAAATTAAGACCTTGAATACTATTAGTATAAAAGTGTGGGGTCAGACAGTGCATGTGATTTGTGCATCCCATATAATTCCCCCTAACAGACCAGGGCCCGAAGTTAGGCTCGTCTGGGTAGTTTCTCGTTCTTCAACTAGAGCATTTGTTTCCTCAGAGATAGGAAAAAATGGCTCCCCTTCGAAATCTTCCTGTGTATATACATCGTCGGGTATAGGAATCTTGTTCAATTCTTTAAATAACTGCTCCTATGTTAAATCATCGGGAGCGGCAGGCTCAACCGGTAGAGGGGCCCTTGAGGGTGAACCCCTCGGAGAGGCTGGGATTTCCTTAAGCTCGTCGGCACGGGCCTCCTTTCCTCTATATACGTTTAAATCTTCATCGTCCTGGTTAGTTATCGGCGAAGGACTCTTATGAAGTTTAGTTGTCTCTGCTGCCTGTGATGTTCCTTCTCCCTCGGCCGGGGGCACGTATTTGTAAGGTTTTCCACCCGCGCCAAGTCCAAATCTTATATCCAGAAGGCGGTGCTTGTGAAGATTCTCGTCAGTAATACATTTCTTGATCCTTAGGAAGTCAGATTTGCTCTTCAGAAGGAGGGATAGTCGATTACTATACACCGAGCCCTCCATCTTTGGAAAGGTATGATCTGCATAAAGGAAAGAAGTACGTTAGCGCTTCGATTTCTTAAACAGGTTATTCATTCAAAGGTTTAAAATTTACTTGATTTAAGCCATCTTCTCGCACACCCAGCCTGTCTCTTTATATAGAACCAATCGGCCTTGGGATCCCCTATGTTGCTGTAACCATCAGACAAGACCTTCCTATTTACTACCGACTCGAAGAAAGAAAAATTTGGGGTTACTGTAGAATGATGCTTGAAAAGGTAATAGAATTTCAAGTCTTTAAATGTGAGCTCAGTTTGCAGGATTTCCGCATACACGATGTATACAGTTTAGGCTGCGTAGGCATTGGGATGAAGCTGCATCGGAGCAATACTCAATCGTTTTAAGGTTTCAATGACGATTGGAGGAAACGGAGGAATAGCGCCTACCCAGCACATGAGTCGGCTGACTGTCATATACCCCTCCGGAGCCAGATGTGGTCTATCTTAGCTTCCAGGTGTTCTCACATCATCCCAGGGGATTCTGTGTTTCAAGTAGATTTTCTTAAGCTTTATGTCATCTAGTTTGGAAGCTAAAGAGTCAGTGAATTTCTCTATTTCTAGTGCACCAGGAATCTCGTCGGGAGCTCGGTCGTCTACTTCAGACTCCTCATCAAGCGAGGTACTCTCAGATGAATCTGATTCCATTTCTGCCTCATATTCGGATTCAGAATCCTCACCCTCTTGGTTAATTGGAAGAACCTCGGGGTTGTGGTGCTCAGACGTCTCGAGATCCATCTCTATTTCAGATCTTGAAGGGGAACGATTATCCGACATTACTGTTTAGGCGAGTAAACATGAGAAATTAGAATATAATTACCCGTCCCCCGTGTGTGCAAGTGCAAGTGTGTATTTGTGCATGCATAGGAAGAAAGCATAAAGGTTAACAAAATCATCAAGATATTAGTAGTTGTCCGCTGTTAAGTTATGCTGCTGATCAGTCCAGAAAGTTCATCTTAAGGGCTCTAACCTAACTGTCCATTGATATACCAGAGTTAAGTTGCATTTAAGGATCATCGGATCGTTCATCATCTGGATCGTGACGCGATGTCGGATCGAGGTATATCTCTGGATTGCGGAACGGGTATGGATTCACAGCGAAAACACTGGTTCGTGGGAGAGACTCGGGTCGCGTAGAGGATCCGGATCGTGGAGGAGCATCGGACCGTGAAAGGCTGAAGTACTTGACCCATTACGGAATGGATCGTGACAAACTCCCAACGATCCGCTCTACTTCCCTCCCCCACGAACCGACTCTCCTTCATCCTCACGATCCGCTCCCTTGCCATTCCCACGGTCCGCTGCCTCGCCATTCTCCTTCATCTCCGTCCTCATCCCTCCTCACTCACGATCCAACCTGGTCAACCCTTTCCTTCCCTTGTTCTTCTCCTTCATCTCCTCCTCTTCTCCATCGCGGAACACGAGCATTCGAACCCATCAGCTGTGTCGCCTCACCAGCCTCCATAACCTCAAACACTACGAATTGCACCACTTTTTCCTCCCAAAATGGTCAAAAACTCTAAACAAACAAGGGCAGAATTACGTGAAGATATTCTTTTTTATAATTACCTTTTTGAAAAGGATGAAACAATTGGGTAGTTGGAGTATTAAAAATTAGGGTTTCGGCTTGGGAACGTGAAGGGGGGCGGCGGCCAGCAAGGAGAAGAAGAAAGGAAAATAAAGAGGGAGGTTCATATTTATATAGATAAAACCGCGACCGTTAGTCTCCCCCTTTTTGTCTTACTCGAATCGCGGAAATGGTGGACAGCGAGCCAAAGCCCAACATGCTTCGTGGAAAAGCCCATCACGATCCGAAGCCCGAGTACCCTCGTTTGACCGAGTCCAGCGTTTCACCACGCGGACCGTGGTGAGCTGAAGCGATCCGAACTGACAAACCACGTATCGAAGTGAAAATTCAGAAGTTTACCTGGCAAATTTAATAATGAGGTATCCAAAGATTCCAGAAATAAAAATTATTCAATAAACAAAGAAATGATGGAAGACTTTGTTAGATATTTATACTAATCAAAAGAAGCAACTTTCTAAAATAACACAACATTTCAGATAGACACAACCACTGATTTGCATCTCCCTATGAAAATACAACTTTGCAGTTTCGAAGCATGTTCCATCCTTGATAAAACATACTTCGAGGGGGCAAAATGTTGGCTAGCTTTTTGACCAAGCCATCCAGGTTCACACATAAGAAGAAAATATGAAGTTATACTCCCCTAGTTCACAAAAGTCCGATCATGGTCAGACCATCCTCCGCGGATCACGACACCCTCCTCGGTTCGCTGTGCCCCTAGAGCGATCCGACCCTCTTCCATGCGATGCGATCCATTCCCAGAAGGCACAGTGAAGCCCCTGACTAAGTCATTCACGATCCGAGAATACAGGATCTTGCGACACCTGTCCACAACTGTCATATTGACCAATTCTCCATCAAGATACGAACCAATACGAGGTCCTCGGGATGTGTGCCACGTATGACTGCGATCCGCTTGAAGAAATCAGCTATAAATAGCCCAGAACTTGGCATTTTTAGGGATCTTTTGGCAATTGAGAGATCTAACTCCACCATTATCATATCTCCATTGTTTTTACTTAGAGGTACCCTGAAATTATCGAGAGAATCATAATTGTAAGAGCGAGATCGAGTGAAACTATTGATTGTACTTGCATTCAGCATATAATCAACTACATATAAAGTGGACGTAGGCTCGTTAACGCCGAACCACTATAAATTTCGTCTGTTTTCCTGCTTTTTCTTCATATTGTAGTTATAATTCTTCGTAGATCAGAACAGCTTGGGCGTTAGACCCAATTTTGGATCTAACAATATTGTATTCTCAAACTTGGTTATCCTTATTGTTACCAATCCAATGAGGCAGCTTAAAGGTTTACATTGCCATTTTGGTATCTAGTTTTCGATATTATTTATAAATCCTTATATGCAATTATATAACCTCTTTAGAAAAACATTTTCCAATAAATTTTGATGTAAACCACCACGGTATTCCAAATGAACCAATTTTGAATGTCTGTCACAAATATAAATATTCCTATAAGCGACAAACAAAATTATTCTTACATATAATACCTGATGATGGGATTATGACTATGATTTGTTCCCCTTATTTTTATGGCTACGAATATGATTTTTCTTACTCATGTCTGAAGACAAATGTGTCTTCATATATCTATAAACTTTTAAATAGGTCTAATGCTTTGTGTGCTGATCCCGATGCATATTAAGTTCACAAATACAAACAATTTTGACATGCTTTGTTTGATTGAGTTACACAGTGCAGTTTTACAGTGTTCTAATTTTTAAGTATACATATCTCACATGAAAATTATTGAATCTACTAGCTAGTGAACTTCAAAGGCTTGTATAAGTTAGATAGCAAATCGTAAGAATTATAAACTTCTATTCATTCTGAATGTTATTTTAACCTACATCAGTAGATGCTCAGCTGTTATTCCCGATATAACTGAATTATGTAGAACAGATGGAAGCAAGTTTCCAAGCCATCCCACCATTTGTTCTAACCTAGGAAGTCAAATTTCTTCACTTTTGCAAGCACCATTCTAATGTATTATGGGGGATTGTTGATGTTTCTATTAATGTAATTAATGAATTTGCTACAACAATAAATGGGACTGTAAGCTGTTGTAGATTGCCTTCAAACTGCATTGTTCAGAGCATGGCTAATGGCTACTCTAAGATAATTTACATACTCATCTTATGCTTACTCTTTTTTGAATGTTATCTGAAATTAAGTTATAGGTAAAATACATTTAATATCCTTATAAAATTTTAGTAATAGATAAACTACTTTTTATATCCTTATATATTGGTTGTATTAAGTTAAAATGCATGCTTCCATGATTTTGCTAGTGATGGATTCTCAGCCTTTGACTTTAGTAACAAATTGAAAAAGACTTGGTTGGTTTTCTTTGGAATTAGGATTATTGTTACTTATTACATTAGATCCCAATTTAACTGTTTACTTAATCACATTCCATACCCTAGCATTCTGTCTACTGAGAAAGCACAATACTATATTTGCAATTGATTTGGACAAACATGTGACAATAAATATAAGTGTGAAATAAAGTTAATTATAGTGGGGACACTGAATTTGTTCAAACTTCAAACTTAAGTTTTTTATTCTACAACGTTATGTATATTCAGATATGATTAACAAACCATATCAATTTGTATAATGCTGCAACCTGCAAATAAGTTAGACATACATAATTAGAAAGCGAATATAATACAGGTAACATGGGTGGAACATGCAGAATACGACGAAAGCAGGGTGCACTATCTATATCGCTCTCTTCTCAAATCTGGGTTAGGCTTCAGCGTGCATCGTTAGTTTGTGAATCTGCAATGCCAATGTGAATGCCTTGCCTTTCTCGTTCCTTCTCCATACACCCCTCATAATCAGACAGGTCAGTCGGTTGATAAAATATATGTATTAGTGTTAGTGGCCATACATGCTAGTTATAGTTCCTTCTTTGTAGTCAATTTTAGAAGTGCTTAAATGCTAGCTAGCTGTCATGTACATACATACATGATAGCTAGATATCATTCCTTCTCCATACACCCCTCATAATCAGATTGGTCAGTACGTACTTCTGAAATTGACATGTTTCTAACTGGTAGCATGTAAGTGTTAGTGGCCAAGTTGATAGCTAGCTGCAAATAGCAAGCAGTATGTTGCAACCAAATATACCTGAAATGACTAAATTAAGTCATGGAGAAGCATATTTGCCTCATGACAAAGGAAATGGCACAGTTACAGGTAAACTGATGAAAAATGTGTCATATACTTAGTCATTTTCTTGATACCATTAATATTTATATTTCGCATTAAATGCTTCTTAATCTTCAGCGTAGACAAGAAATTAGTACTTTGCATGAACTTCCCATATAATCATTCTTCCACCAAAAATACCAGTTTCAGATCAACTCTGGTTTGTGAGTTTACCACATTTCACTAATAGTTGTTTTGCCAAAATTTTGTCTAGAGTACTTCAGCGTGAACTAATTGCACCAAAATTTATATAGGTGCGGGTTAGCATACCCTTTGCTTTGTTGATTATTCTAGGTTGTGTGGGTGTGTTCTTTATGGTGCATGCATGCATTCTAACGTCTTCTATTGTGTCCATGTTAGAGTATTCATATAGGTGCATTTGTTTATGAATAGGACTTATACCATGTTCTGTTTGCAGCTTTGAAATTATTAATTTTCGCTGGAATATTTAAATCATCAATGTATGCTCTACGTTAGTTTCTTCTTAACAATGAACCTCTTTTGTCGAGCATGGTCATGACTCCGTGGCTTTGGACATCCTTATATAGGACCTCTTTTTTGTTATTTTTACATTGAATTTCCATTTCTAAAACCCTCAAGTATATAATTGTGCTAAATTAGTACGTATTCTAGGCTTTATATTTTAGTTTATCACCATACGACATCTATATATTGAGAGCCATCGTTTCTTCGTTCAAGGAATTGTATTTTGGTTCCTGATTTATGAATATTTCCTTCTAACTACATGCCTTATTCACCTTTGTACATTCGTATTTTTTGAATCCAGGTTCAGTATTTTATGTCATTCATAATAACCTTGAATTATGCTTGTAAAGTAGGTTAATTACCTTACTACATTTCAGGCACTGGTCTTTCTTAGTTTATTTCTCTATCATGGAAAGGTAAGTTCTTGTATCGTGTCTTTTTTTTCCAGAAACAAAGATGTATATGTCCCTATCATGGCAAGGTAAGTTCTTGTATCGTGTTTTTTTCCCCAGAAACATTCATTAATCAACCTTACCCACGTGTTTAGGTCCAATATTCATTGCTCTAAATCCCCAAGTGTTCTTTGTGCTATTCGTAAATATGAAATATGATTGTACCAAAGATGTTTACTATCTTAGTTTTTTTAGAATTGGACTGATGTAGTTTGATCCGTGTTTAGCATTAACATTTAGATTTTTAAAACTATTTTGCCCATATCATCTTCATATCCTAATTTATTTTCATGTTTGGCTCCATCGTAATATTCTAATTTATTTTCATATTTCCTTTCATATGTATTTATATGTACGGATAGAAGATAATATTAGCCTTCAATAAATTAATTGACCTAATGACATTTTTCAATAAATTAATTGACCAGACTATAGTTTATGATTTTGTGAAACAGTGATGTTTTGGAATAGAAACTTTTCGATGTTTGTCTAAGTAGTTTGAATGTGAGTATATTTTTGAACAAATAATTTGCTGCACATATCGATGCACATGATTGGCATATATGAGTGCAAAAATTTCATCTTAAAAGGCTGTATTACACCAGTTTTCCATGAACGTTTTATTTGCATTTTTATGCTTCATAAAAACATATAAGTTACACCCATACCTTAAGAGTAATGTATAATGTCAACAGAGCTATGATGAATATTTGTTTAGAGAAGCTTTAAAAGCTAGTTTTTATGATCTGCAAGATGCTAGAGATGATTATAGGTTGTCCTGCAGACTAGATGGAATGAACAGACATTTATTGTGGAGGTTTATGGACGTTCAAACTAAGCTTATTACACCTATCTGTCCTCATTATGCTGAGCATATATGGAAAAATATACTAAAAAGGGTGGGTGGGGGGGGGGGGGGTTGTTGTGACTCAGGTTTCCCTGAAGTTGATTCTCTTGATCTTACACTTCTAAGAGCCAATAAGTACTTATAGGACTCTACTGTTTCATTGAGGAAGCTACTACAAAAGCAGGTGTCAGGTTCGAAAAAGCCCCAAAAAAGTGCTCCAGCCTTGTCTGAAGAAGAAAATAAGTTAGCTGTTGTTCTTATTTATGTGAATGAACAATATACTGGATGGCAAGAAGAGTGTTTGAGAATACTTCAAAGCAAGTATAACGACAAACAGGTGCATTGTGGTGTGACGACGGCAGTCATGCCGAACTATCTGAATTATGGTGCTGTTGTCAGTGAGGTAAATTTAACATTTATTGGTTCTTCAAAATTTAAAATACCACTGTTTATGACTGTTAAACCGTGCATTCCTATACATCTAACTAGCATGAAGCATGAGTTTCGGGTGGAAATAGATCTACTTATGTAGCCACCACAATTTTGCATACTGATCTTATCTATGATTATGGTCGAAGTTTAGACCCAACAGTCGATTTAGGATAGGTTTGTCCTAGTCTTATCGAAATATATGCTTCCTCAGCATGCATCGTTTTGTATAATATACATATAAGCTATATTTTCTCCTAATGTAAGCAGTTAGTTTGAAAATTAACTAGCTATGGATGCCATTCTTTTGTCTTTTATACATCATGTTGTGCACTTGAAGTAAATATATGTTCATATTTCATGTGCTTTTTTTTTGTGGATTGAAAATTCATTTGTTAAAGGCACGGGTTTCTTTCTTTATGGTGAATGCACAACAAACTCAGAAGGACTTGTGATTACAGAAGGACATGGGATTACAAGATTCTAGGTGCAGACACAATTCCTAAAGGATTCAATGTTGAAATTTTACACAGTGGTCCTCATAAGAACAGGATTCTATCTTCAGAAGGTAAAAACAATTAAGTCCATCTTTAGTTTCAGTTTTGTCCATGTGTAAATTCACTGGTTTTCTATGTATACTTTCTTGTGATATTTTCAACCGGTTGTTCTCCAAACTTACATTTTTCAATTAGAACTGCTTCAGATTGAAAATTTCCCTATTGCTTCCTTTCTAGAAGATTTAACCATTGTGTTATTGAGCCAGATTTTTTTACTAATGAAGTTTATCTATGTTTCAAAAGTACTAATCAACAAAGTTAATATTATCATTATGTTTTCACATGAACTTAAATGTTTGTTGTATCATCATCACATGAACTTACAAATACATGTTTACTACCTGAACATGCTAATGTGAAAATAATATAATCTCCTACAACCAATTTCTTGTTCTTGTTCATCTTTCTATTTTACGTTTGAATTTGGAGAGAATGCATCAAGAATTACAACTTAAAATTTATATATATATATATATACAAAGATAGATTGTCATTGTCCACTAGATTTGAATGCCTGATACTGTGATTTTATCACCTTGTGAAGCATATTAACATTTGTTGAATTAAGGAACACGTTTTATTTGTTGCATTGGCATTTGTGATTGGCACATGAAAATGCATCTGCCAAGTTTTGTTAAATTCCAGGACATCCCATTAGAACATGATAAATCATTGTTGTTAGTTTGTACTAGTTTGAGATGGCCTGTGTACTTTCTTATACTAAATATTAAACCTTGCTTGTTCGGATTTTATGACTAATAGTCTCTTTTTTTGACAGACGTATGATGCTTTAGGTTTCTGCTATGGTGAAAGGCGTAGAAAAATATGTTGTCGCACTCATTCTCCTTTAAATGTATTTTGCGTCGATGTTCATACATCCTTACTCTTACCATGTATCGTTTTGGTTTGCTACACTTGTATGGTTCTTTTAATTTTTTAGTATATATTGTTTTGGTTAGCAACGATTGTAAGAATTGTTACTTCTGATTACAAATATTTATATGTTTCGAACTTTTTATGACATACTTTTGATCATAAATATTTATATGCTTAATATAGTGCATGAAATACCTTTAATAATGGATATACATACTATAGCATTATGTTAGTGCAATAAAATTATTCTGCAATGAGTAAACAGCTTTAATGGCAAGTAAATAATGCTATAAATACTAATTAAACTTTCTATAATGTATTTATAGCGTTTATAGTTGCTGAAATAATGAGGCTATGAAATTTCTACAGCGTCTGAAGTTGTTATAATAATCAAGAAATGTTTATCTACAACGTTTATATTTGCTATAAATATAATTAAATGACGTCATAAATATTAGCAGCATAAACCATAGCTTTGCGTATAAAATTTATAGCAAGCAACAAACGCTATAGATATGAATTTGTATGTTACAAATCGTCGATTTAATAGCAATTTTGAAATGCTATGAGTAACATCACTTATAGCATGTTTTTATAGCGATTATTAGGTTGCTGTTATAGATCCCTAACATATTACAACATGTTGATATATAGCGTTTATAAAAACGCCATCGTATCCTTTCATAGCATTTTTTAAACGCTATAAAAAGGTATTTTTCTTGTAGTGCCTTCGTCCCACCTTGTTTATGACCCGCTACATAATTCCACCCATTCCACTTCTAGCGATGCCCCAGCAGCTTCCATGCAACACGAAAAATACCCCCACCAGCGACCACCCTGTCCTGCGCCTTCGAGTGGTCACGGCCCCCCATGTGCCTCCACGTGACTTCACCGTGAACAACCTAGTCTTCTTCTTGCATTCACTGTGCTTCAGTTCCATGCACACTTCTCTTTGCTACTCATGTTTTCCGCTCTCTCCTCCTTTCTGAAAACGTTCGCATACACCACCATCCACAAGACATGAACTGCACCTTCCTTATATCGTCTCTCCCCCCACGTTTTGTTTTAATCTGCCACCATTCAACACAATTTCCGTCCCAGCTACATTTCGTTCTCCACCCCTTCTTTTTTTCCGTTTTAAACGGCTATTTCTCCCTATTCTCTAGTAAGTAGTAACTAGGCTTTTAACGCAAACCTGTTGTTTACATTTTGTTGAACCTATCTTATTCCTGCTGTCCATGTTATACCATACCATGCTTCCCTGGATCTCATCTTGCCACTTTTTCACGCGACTCTTACTTTTTCACGTGACTTCCCATCAATATTCCTTCTCGAGACTCGATCTGCTCTTTAACCCTGCGCCTTCCACCGCTGATCCAGACTGACGCGTCCGACCGACCGACTGCCTTGTTTGTTCAACACAAGCCACATAGCACTTCCCCCCACTCCTCTGATCACTGTGCTGACCGACCAAATGGTGAATGTTTCCCACATTTCCTTCTGTTCTTTTTTTTTATTTTGTTTGCAAAACAATGGAGAAACTCGCTGGACAAATGAAGGCAGTGAGGTAGCTTTATAGAAGGAGGAAATTGAAGATAAGAACCTTGTCTTGTTCGATGTAACAGGGAAGGGATGTAGGTTTGCAGATAAATAGAAATGTAGGCGCATGTGCTCATCAAATTTGATGGAACTTAAAAGGAAGAAAAATGATCCTGCTGCTTCATATGTCCAGGCGATCTCTACATGTGCTTCTCTTATCTGATGAAGACTAAACAGAATTGTATAGCATTGGTAGGTTGATTTTTATATTGAGTCCTAGCCTTTCATTTACTTGATGGGGACATATGTATGTGCACAGGTACGTAGAACCATAGAAGAATAGGATGGATTAGAAAAGAAATAGGTAGCTGCACTAAATACATCCTATTTCCCAGGTTGTGTGTGACGAGGCTTTCAGGGCAGGTAGCTGTATACTTGGCGAGGAAGGTATATATGTGGGCTGTAATGTTAAATCTGATTGTTGTATAAACAGACATTTTAAATATGCAGTTCTGCAATGGGGGTATGTGAACAAGGATAGGCAGAAAAATATGGACATAGGGTCTGCGTGATGTTCTCAATCAAAGTGTAGGCATGTGTGTTGAGTTTTAGGGTAGTTGCATGTGCTTTCAATTCAAGCAGGCTATGTGTGTACTTTATTTTTCTTTAAATTTTAAAGGAAAAGCTTCTCTACATTTACAGGTTGTGCATTTCTTGGTTGACATATCTAATTTATTTTAGATACAGCTATTTAAATTCGTACTGCTATTTGATGTCGTACATTAAATACATGTCCCAGCATACAAGATCTCCAAATGAAATGAAACTAGACACACTGATATGTCTGGCCGTTCCGTATCCAACAGAATTAATTTTGTTGAATTCTGATCCCGTTTGCACAACGATGTTATTTTAATTTCAATTTATTTATTGATTCATGTTTAAATTTCGTCTACCGACAAAATAACTCTGATTGGCCCCAAACTGGAAATATAGCATAAACTAATCATACGTATTCCAATAAACACTACAATAGAACTGCTGTTTTATAACGGCGTATAGCCGCTATGAATAAGAAAGATAGCAGTTTCATAACTGCTGTATATGAACATGTTATAAAAAACTGCTAAACTTTTATAACGCTTTCTATGCCGTTATTAAAGACTCATTTTGACAACGATATATTGCCGCTATGTTATTTTATTATAGTAGCTCATTTTAACCGCTATAATACATCAAAATCTCATTCAAAGAGAAAATATTTATAACACAGTGTTTCCGCTATAAAATAAGTGTTCAATAACAGATATTCAACGCTATTAATAAACGTGTTATAGTTTTACTAACCCCATTGACAGCTCATTTTTGCTGCTATGCTCGATCAATACAATAGCTCATTTTTGCCGCTATGCTGCATCAATACAATAGCTCAGGTTTACAGCTATTATATATATAAATCTCAATAAATTTGAGATTATTCATAACGTAGGTTTACTGCTATAACATATATCTTTGATAGCTCATGCATTTTAATAATAATAATCAAAATGAGTATTCATAACAAGTCAAAGATGAACACATAAAATATACTAATTGCAAATAAAGTATCAACTAACAAAAGAAATTCAATACATGAGTTAACACCTAATTCAATACATATTTTCTCAATTCCCGCTAATGTCAACTTGAGTAACATAGTTTATAATTGTTCAGTTAACACACAAGACACCCTTCGATTGGTAATCGCAGCACCATCCCTAAAGTCATGTCTTATTTCCTCACCTGCAAATATAGAAATGTTAAAACAATCATTCATAAAGAATATCATTGCCTTGAAAATAAATAAATAAAAAGTTGCAAAAAAACACTTGAAATACTTTTTATCAGTGCAGGACATGTTCAGTGTAGGAAAAATACTGAGTGATAAAGAAAATCCTTATTCTGAATGCATGAATGAAAAACATGTTCATTCTTTGGAACCCGTATATTATTCAGTTTTGCACTTGAATATGTAACTGAATAATGTGAATAGGAGATAAAACCATAATTGAAAAATGCAGCGACTGGAGTGTTAGAAGACGGAGCAATAAGAGGAGAACATGGAAATAGAACACGGAACAAACAACATAAAAGAACAAAGGATGTAGTTTTTTCGAAACGAAATTGATTTTTCCTGACACAACAAGCAAAAACTACATCGTACATATACAGCCATTCGTGTTTCTTTTTAAATAATAAATGATGCCTTACAGACTGTAGTTGGAGCAACTTCTCCATCTTCACTTCTCATTCAATTTTCTTTGCTTCGGGTCTGAAATAATTATAAAACAAACAGAGTCTTAATAAATACGATAGTCATCACATATGCTGAGTGCACATGTAACCAAAAATGTAAGAATGATCAGCATTACATGTGTGATGTACATATTTATCAGGATTTTTCTACGAAACAGTGACCAAATCAAAATGCTCGCTTCCTACATGGTTCTCAACAAACGTATTACATATTCAAGAGACAAACATGTTTTTGTGTTTGTGTATTTTATCAACCGAACAGGAGGGAGATTTTCTTAATTGAGGTATTATGAATTGAACGTCCATTTGACACTACGGCCAAGCTCAGTAGCAACACCAGTTGGATAAAGAGCAGCAGAAGTTGCTTATTTTCCATTTTTCATAGTAAGTAATTCATCACTGAGATTCATCCCTATTTATATATGCTTGGTTATGGATTTAATGGTTAGACTTCTGGTTTAACTTTCAAGAACAAACATGACACACCGTGGAATCTGAAAATATCTTGTAATTTTTTGTCATTTACTCTATATTGTATAATTTATTTTTGCTGATGTAAAATATATAACTATCAACTTATTATCTAATAAGAAAATGGGTCATATTATAGTTAATTTATTGTCGTGCTCGTTTTTTTGAAGCCACACAACATGTAATTTTGGAAGATTGATTTCAGAACTTGATATCACTTACTCTGTAGCCTCTTAAATGTTGTTTCTTTGATGTAACTTTTAACCAACATTTTTTTATTCTGCAGTGAGTGCATTTAATGTAACAACACTGAAAATGATCGTAATCATTTGTTCATGCAACATATATAATGGATGAGAATGCATGTAATAACCCGAAAATCTGAGCCAGTTTAAATTTTTTATTTTGGCAATTTTAGCGAATTTTGAACATTTAAAATGAATTATTTTAAATAATATCGACGAGAAATTTATTTTAAATAGAATCGAACGTATATATTATATACGCCGTCGTTAGAATATAAATAATTATATATAATTATAAATAGGAATTGAAAATGGCGCGGTAGTTCGATAATTCGATCTCAAACTTCAATTGAACGTACCGGGTGCAAAACAATCCGGATTTTAGTGAAACCAAAAATAATAGGATCTATTTGATAATATCTTTCCAACGAATCCGAAAAATTGAAATTTCATAGCGGGAATCAAAAGATATGTCCAGTTGAAAATTCTGAATAGTCACTATGGAATTCAGGCCCTTAAAAATGGAAATTTTGCAAACGACTTCGGATTTCGACGAAACCACTTTTGTTGGGTCCGTGATGTCAAATTATTGCTAGATTCTAAATTTCATAATTTTTTGAATCAATATGTGAGCATGGCAAAGGAAAACGGATTTGACCAGTTTTAGTTGATTTTAATCGACTGGAAATTGGCCATTTTTCATACGGTCTCAGAATTCGACGAAACTAGTTTTGTTAGGACCGTATCGTCAATACGAAGCTAGAAAATATTTTTCCGGAATTTTTCGAGTTAGTACGTGACCCCGGTAAATTGAAATGCGCATTCAAATTCAATATATAGAGATATATGTTGATTTTAACGGAAACTGATCGAAACGATCGAATCAGCTTGCGATACATATCCCATTGTGTTCGAAATGGGGGTAATACGCTGTGGGCGACACGCGGTGGGCCTCGTTTAGAGGTCGTTTGTAAAAGTCAACTTTTTGAATTAAATAAAATAATAAAAACTCTTCCTCTCTCCTCTCCTTTATCTCTCTCTGCCCCCCTTTATTCATTCACTCAGAAACGAAATAAAAAAAAGGGGAAAGAGAGAACGACGGGGGTGGGGGGGGGGAACCCGCCGCCGCCCTCCCCCCCCCCCTCCCGATCGATCGTCGCCGCCCCAGAGGTGGGGCGCCACCTCTGAACCCCCTTTCCACCTCGGCCTCGTAGACCCCCCCTCTTCGATTGACGCGACACATCCCCCCCTTCGGGCACCGCAACCGATACCCCCCTCCCTCCATCTTCTCCGTCGAAGCCCCCCCACTGCGCGCAACCGCCACACCCCCCTTCCGAGCCTTGCCCCGACCTCCTCCACCCCCGCTGGCCTCGCCGACAGCCCTCCACCGAACGCAAAGACCCCCCTCCTCTTCCTTAAAGCAATGTAAGCCCTCTATTTATTTTATTTTGTTTTGTTTAATTAATTTTAGCAATTAAAAATCTAAAATTTTATATTATAGGAGGATAAAAATATGATCTTTTATATTGTAGAGAGTTCAAAATATAATTTTTATCGTATGCAAAGGTAGAAAATATAATTTTCATATTATATAGATGATACAAATGTGATCTTTATATGGTAGGATATAAAAAGACGATATTTTTATGTAGTGAAAGACGACATTTTTAAAATAGGAAAAGGAGAAATATTTATTTTTGAAAAGAAGAAATATTTGTATAGATAATAGCGATGAATTTTTTTTTCCTATATAGCATCGAAGTAAAAATAGAATTTTTATCTATATAATAGCATAGTAAAAATTCGATTTTTATATATTGAATAGCATAGTAAAAATTCGATTTTTATATATTGAATAGCATAGTTAAAATTCGATTTTTATATATTGAACAGCGAAGTAAAAATGTGATTTTTATATATGTAGTGGCTACGGGCAACGAAAGTGACAAGAGGCAAGAACGACGAAGATTTCTACATAAGAAGAGTCGTGGGATCGGATAGCTATCTGTGAGAACTTCTCACCTTTCAATTTCTTTTTCTAGTAATATATATATACTAGGATACAAACGGTGTTTAGTAGCACCCGACACCCGTCATCCACAGACCATGGATGGCTTGTTTGTTTAATTGTTGTGTTGTGAATTTGTTTGGGTAGTTGATGTGAAATAGATAATGAAATATATTCATGTGTTGAAATAAATTAATTATCGTTAAAAATATAATTTTTAACGTGAAAGTGAATAAATAAATATTTATAAACAAATCGGCCGATTTGTTTATATACACTGATATTGATTAGGATGATAAATTTTACACATCGCCCAACTGCACAAATAAATCTGTGTTTGATTGTTTGAAACCCCACACGGGTATTGGGATAATATATGACATACACTAATCCCAATAATTAGTTGTATGTCGATCGATTGATTGACAGGCTGTTATAAGCGTTAGATATCTATATTTGATGCTTATACTGTGTAGTGCACTTTGGATGATGGTTGATTTTTTTTCGTTGCTATTATATACATGTGTTGTATGGAATCCATATAATTAGCTTTATATGGTAATTGATTGGGCCTCATTCCAATTTAGAAAATGAAGAATATTACAAAATAAAGGTTCATGTGTTGACAGTACTCATCCGTTGAGATTAGTCATGTGTTGAACGAAATATTTTAATAATAAAATTTACATCTTTACCATTATAAAATAAAGGTTCATGTGTTGACAGTACTCATCCGTTGAGATTAGTCATGTGTTGAACGAAATATTTTAATAATAAAATTTACATCTTTACCATTATAAAATAAAAGTTCATGTGTTGACTGTACTCATCCGTTGAGATTAGTCATGTGTTGAACGAAATATTTTAATAATAAAATTTACATCTTTACCATTATAAAATAAAAGTTCATGTGTTGATTGTACTCATCCGTTGAGATTAGTCATGTGTTGACAAAAAAATAGATTCACGTATTGAATAGAATAAATATTCATTTGTTGAATATAATAACGGAATTATTGAAATATATAAAGCCGTGTTGATTAGAGATGCGCTATTTTGACGCGAACGATATTTATATCGATTATATTCGTTTTTATATTTGAATTGAATCGAATGGAAAACCAATTTGAATTGAATCGAATGGAAAACCAGTTTGAATTGAATCGAATAGAAAACCAATTTGAATTGAATTGAATAGAAAACCAATTTGAATTGAATCGAATAGAAAACCAATTTGAATTGAATCGAATAAAAAACCAATTTGAATTGAATCGGATAGAAAACCAAATTGAATTGAATCGAATAGAAAACCAATTTGAATTGAATCGAATAGAAAACCAATTTGAATTGAATCGAAAAGAAAACCAATTTGAATTGAATCGAATAGAAAACCAATTTGAATTGAATCGAATAGAAAACCAATTTGAATTGAATCGAATAGAAAAACCAATTTGAATTGAATCGAATAGAAAACCAATTTGAATTGAATTGAATAGAAAGCGAATTTGAATTGAATTGAATAGAAAGCGAATTCGAATTGAATTGAATATAGGATGAATTGAAATTTGATTTGAAATTGAAATGGAAGTTGAAATGTTTTTGAACGAATTTAAAACTATTTATAAAATTCGTTTTAAATAGAAATCGACGAAATATATTATATATATATATTATATATATATATATAATATAATGGCCTGAATAGAACGCGCCGTGTAACACCCCACTCCCGCTATGGTCACTCACTAAGGGAATGCCATAGCATCGGTGGAGTATTTTAGTGAATATAGAACAGAAAAATTACAACAAGACAGATATAAACAGTACTTGAAATTTAAAACATCATCTCATAACAGCGGAAGTAAAACATGTCTGGTTACATCATAAAACCAAAATAAAAGTCAAGTACAATATCCATCAAAATAAAGAAGTACATAATCCCACTCTCATACAATAGCCAAAACAAAAGAAAAGATAACTGGATAACTGGAGCTTTACATCTATCCAAGCTCCTAAAGACTGGAACAGCAATCCGATCAAGCTCCACTACTGCTAGGATCCACCGTAGGACCTGAGGGTTGGGAAAAAGATAAAAACAACGGGGTCAGACATAAGTCTGAGCGAGTCCTATAACTTTAACAATACAATCGTTAAAGTAACCAGAGAAGACATAAATTGATATACGGTAACATATAGGGATGAACGGCTATACTAAGCAGTCAACTAAACTAAGATAAAAGATAAAGACGCATCTACCCTTCCTAAGGTAAATTACTAAACTGCACCACACCAGTCGTTCCTACCTTAAAGGTTGATCCCAGGACTTATAAAATTAACTTAATAGTACTTGCGTACCCCTAGGTGACCAAGTAGGCGCCACGGGGCCCTACAATCCACTAGGTGTACACACTACTCCCCATTCGATCGGCTCCCTAACGTAGATACCCGTGCTGGCCCCACCGTGGGGTGTACCATTCCCCAACGTGGCAACCCGATATAATTAACGGTGCACGGCTTATATCTACACGATGCAACAACGGCTTACCTACCAGCCCGGGCCCATTCACGCATATGAAGCCCGTTGGACTTGCGTTGCCACCGCTAACCCGTTTGCCTCTTACAGTCAAGCCCAGTATGCGTGTCCCGTCCTCGACATGGGTCGAGCCCACAAAGATACGTATGGGTTACTGGTTGAAATGGGCCTCCACAAGCTACCCACCTAAGCTTGTCCCTTTTTCTAGTATATCCCACTTAACCCTTTAATCACGTTTTAATTACATGTTTCATTTCGGTTAAGTATTCTAATCGTATTTTCTATTGCCACCCAAGGCAACCACTAGATTTTCTCATGCCACCCAAGGCACCCACTTAACCCCTCATGTCCCTCTACATGCTAATGTGGTTAAGTGTTTCTTAATTAATTAATTAAGAACGTAACCTTTGTAAAGACCTCTCACATTAGACTGTCTTTTATGACCGCTGGTTAAGCCGGTTGGGTCCGGGCAGCCTTATGTCATAACAGAGTCTAACCTCGTGTCTTTACACTAATCACGTATTTAGTTTGTGCCTAAGACCTCTCACATTGGGCTAACATTTGTAGCAACTGGTTAAGCCGGTTGGGTCCGGGCAGTTTTACGCTACAACTGAGTCCAACCTCGTGTCTTAGTCAATTAATTACACCTAATTAATCACCCTCATAATTTTATATTAATTATCCCTAATTAATCAAGTTTTCTTAACATGGGTAGACCTAACTTAATAGGTAAATTCCCATGGGGTAGACCTAACTCAATAGGTAAATTCCCAACACATAGTATGGGTACACCTAACTAAATAGGCAAATTCCCATACTATGTTCATTTATTTTATATTATGCATAATTATATTAATTTCACACAATCTTATTAAATTATGCATTTAATTATCCCATCGTTCCCACGTAATTTCGTTCTCACGTCATAACACATATAAAAGGTGTCAACTTGCATATGAATGAACATGTTTCAAAGGTGCCATTTTGCATATTAACAAACACATAACTTGCATATGCACTTGCATAACATGTCACATAACTTGCATATAATATGTCACATAACTTACATATTCACTTGCATAACAAACTTGCATATTAACTCATAGACTTGCATAATGTGTCATCATGAACTTGCATATTAACAAACATGTAACTTGCATATTTACATACATGTAACTTGCATATTAACAAACATGTAACTTGCATATTAACAAACATGTAACTTGCATATTAACAAACATGTAACTTGCATATTTACATACATGTAACTTGCATATTAACCAACATGTAACTTGCATATTAACAAACATGTAACTTGCATAGCATATTTTACATATTAACCTACATGTAACTTGCATAGCATATCACCATGAACTTGCATAACATGCATATGATTACATAACCCACAACTTGCATATTTAGCATCATGCAAACATAACATACATCATATTAAACTTGCATAAACTTGCATACTCAACATGCATAAACATACATACTCAACATGCATAAACATAAGATTAATGCTAACATCATATCATATGATTCAAAGCTCATTAACCCACATACAAAACCATAAATCTCATCACATCTCATCTAATTAGTTTACCAAAAGATCATCAAAGTGATAGAAACTCACTACTAGCAATTTTGCACTCCAAATGAAGAAGATTGAGATGCTTAGAAGGGATTAGAGGTTGATTAGAGAGTGATTAGCTTGCAACCCTCTTCATAAATTAGTGGAGGCCATGAGAGCTAGCATTTTGCCATAGTTTAGTTGTATGATAGATTAATGATGATTTAGGGCTAGGTTAGGGTCTTATTTATAGGATTAGGTAGTGTTTTAGGCCCTTAGATTAACCCTAGAAGCCATCAGGTCCGTCCAGCACATCAAAAATCGTCACAAGCCACCAAAACACAGCCCAACAGCCAAAATAGTGCACCCAGTCCAAACTGGCTCGACACGGGCGCACTTCCCAAGTGCGCCAGTGTATTTTTGTGCTGGCGCACTTCACAGGTGCGCCAGTGCATTTCTGGCCTGTTTCCGGTTTTTCTGCCTAACTTCGTTCGTCCATATCTCCTTCATACGGACTCCGATTTTCGAAAACTCGGACTCTATTTCGCGTATTTTTCCGAGACGAACGCAATGGCGCAACCCGTTTCCCATAATTCGGATTTTAAAATTTAATTCTGCCTTGATTTATGTTATAACAAGTTATTCAAAATACGGGTTGTTACATTCTCCCCTCCTTAAAGGATTTCGTCCCCGAAATCTCTAAGTCAAGAAGAACGTATCCTACCAACCAAACAACCATCTACTAAACCATCAACCACAAGCAACCATTATCCTTAGAAGCTTCTAATGATGTATGAACATATGCAGAAAGTGTGTGTATATGTCCGTATACTAATGCAAAATCAGGCGGTCTACTGATTCAGTCGACCTCCTTAATGCAAACCATGATAGTGCCATGCATCCAATATGTATGTGAAACCCTATTGACACATACAATTTCTATATGCGTGCACAACCATACACAAAAATGCATCATCCATATGATAACACAGCCATGATACATCCATCAATCTAACTCCCACATCCATTTGTGCGATATGCAACATGAAGTGACTGAGCCGATCTAGTGCCTAATGTGTGTGTATATGCATCCACGAGCAACCACTAGCAAACAATTGCATCCACATGCATCCATCAACCATAACATGTTTCAAACACATGTTTCAACCATAGGTTTTACCCTATCTAAAGGTCATAGGTACTAGCGAGAGGATATACTAAAGATAAGATAAGTACTAGACAAGTGATAAAGGAGAAGTTAAAAGACATACTCTCAAAAAGAAATGGATACAAAGAACGCATCTTCGCTTCCGTCTCCCAAGTAGCATTGCTTTCGTCATCTCCCCATTGCACTTTCACTAGCTGAACTTCTCTGTTCCTCAACTTCCTAGTTTCTGACCCAAGGATGCGAGTAGGAGCTCGTCGAATCGTCGCATCACGCTCTACCTCTACATCTCTAAGCAAGCTCGGCTCTACCACCTCTGCGGTCTCATGTAAGCACTTCCTCAAATGTGATACATGGAATACATCATGAACACCACTAAGTCTGTCGGGCAACTCCACCCTATATGCCATCCGTCCAATCCTTTCCTTAATAGGAAATGGCCCAACAAACCTTGGTGCTAACTTCCCAACGGACCCAAAGCGAACAACATTTCTCAACGGAGATACTTTGACAAAAACCATGTCCCCAACCTCAAACTCAAGATCCGTCCTTCTCCGATCCGCATAAGATTTCTGTCTATCTTGCGATGCCTTCATCCTTCTTCGAATCAAATCAATCTTCTCTGAAGTCTCTCTAACCATATCTGGCCCAAGCAAGATCTTATCCGTAGATTCCCACCAACATGTAGGAGATCGACAAGGCCTTCCATAAAGAGCTTCGAAAGGAGCCATACCAATACTGGACTGAAAGCTGTTATTATATGCGAACTCCACCAAAGGAAGATGTTCTTCCCATGTACCTCCAAAATCCAAGATACAAAGCCTCAAAAGATCTTCTAAGATACGGTTCACCCTCTCGGTCTGACCGTCCGTCTGAGGATGATATGCGGTGCTCAAACACAACTGAGTCCCTACCGCCTCTTGCAAACTTCTCCAAAACTCACTAGTGAAGATAGGATCTCGATCACTCACAATGCTGGATGGTACGCCATGCAATCTAACAATCTCTCTAACATAGACTGAAGCAAGCCATGGAGCGGTCCTCTTACTCTTTACGGGTATAAAATGGGCACTCTTGGTAAGTCTGTCCACCACAACCCAAATTCCCGTATTGCCCTTCCTCGATCTCGGTAACCCATCGATGAAATCCATCGAGACACTATCCCACTTCCATTGCGGAACTTCCAATGGGTGTAGCAACCCACCGGGTTTCCTTTGCTCCGCTTTAACTTGTTGGCACACTAAGCATCTAGCCACATACTCGGCCACATCTTTCTTCATACCGGCCCAGAAGAAAACTCTCTTCATGTCTTGGTACATTTTGTCTCCACCGGGATGAATAGTCATTCTTGAACGATGTGCATCATCCAAAATAGCCTTCTTCAAACCCTCATCTTGCGGTACACAAAGTCTACCGTCTCTATGCAACCATCCCCTATCATTTATGGTGTATCTACCCAAATGGCTGGACGACTCCCCCCTTATAAGCTTCTCTACCAACTCAACCAACTGTGGGTCGTCTCGCTGAGCCTCGCCAATCCGTCCCAAAAGAGTAGGTCTAACCTCCAAGGATGCCAACAAACCAGGTACAAAGTCAACAGAAGGTCTGAAGTCGAACAAAGAAAGAAACTCCAAGCTTCGCCGTTCCACGAACAATGGACTCAAAGATAGCCTTTTTCTACTCAAGGCGTCTGCCACCACGTTACCCTTGCCAGGGGTATACGCTATCTCAAAATCATAGGATGCTAAGAACTCCATCCACCTTTGCTGTCTTAAATTTAAATCCTTCTGAGAGAATAAGTACTTCAATGATTTATGGTCAGTGAACAACTCGAATCTCTCACCAAGAAGATAATGGCGCCAAGACTTAAGTGCGAAAACAATCGCGGCCAACTCTAGATCATGGGTAGGGTAATTCTTCTCATGCACTCTCAATTGCCTCCCTCCATAGGCTATTACCCTTCCCTCCTGCATCAAGACTGCGCCTAATCCTGTCCCACAAGCATCGGTATAAACAACAAACGGCTTACTCCCATCTGGAAGCACTAAAACTGGAGCGGTGGTCAAAGCTCTCTTTAACCGTCGGAAAGCATCATCACAATCTACATCCCATGAGAAAACCAGATTCTTTTTCGTCAAGCGGGTTAATGGGGCTGATATCTTCGCGAAGTCTTTGATGAACTTCCTATAATATCCTGCCAACCCCAAGAAACTTCTTACTTCGGTAGCATTTCTAGGAACTTTCCAATCCTGGATAGATACTATCTTTGCGGGATCCACAGCTATCCCTTCCTTAGAGACCACATGCCCTAAGAATCGCACTTCTCTTCTCCAAAAATGACATTTAGAGAATTTAGCTTTAAGACTATGCGCTCGAAGAGTCTCCAACACTTCTCTGAGATGTAAGGCATGCTCTTCTTCACTCTTGGAAAAGACCAAGATGTCATCCACAAAAACTACTACAAACTTATTCAGATACTCTCTGAACACTCTACTCATGAGATCAACAAAGTATGCAGGGGCGTTTGTCAACCCAAATGGCATCACTAGCCACTCATAAAAACCATCCGGAGTCCGGAAAGCAGTCTTCTCTATACTGTCCTCCGCCACTCTCAACTGATGAAACCCTGTAGCTAAGTCCATCTGCGAAAATACTGACGCGCCAACCAACTGATCAAAGAGATCATCTATCCTCGGTAATGGGTGTCTATTCTTCTTCGTGAGCTTATTAAGTTCTCTATAATCCACACAAAGTCTGAGGGACCCATCCGCCTTTGTGGCAAACACTACTGGAGCTCCCCACTCCGATATACTTCGCCTTATGAACCCCTTCTCAAGCAACTCCCCTACTTGCTTATGAAGTTCTCTTCTCTCACGAGGAGCCATGTGGCGCACTGGCAAAGACACTGGTTTGGCATTATCCACCAAATAAATTCGGAAATCTATCTCCCGCTTCGGAGGCAAACCCTTCACTTCTTCAAACACATCCGGATATTCCCGGACCACTCTGACAGAACGCAAACTCTCGACCGAAGCATCGAGCGATTCAAGATAACTTAGCAAAACAGATTCCATGGGATTACAAGAGATCTCGAGAGTATTACCTAAGCGGGTCATAAGCCTGACAACTCTCCTTTCACAATCAAGAACGGCACAATTACTGGATAACCAGTCCATGCCCAAAATCAACCCATAGCCCGTGAAGCCCAATACAAAAGCATCACATCCAAACTCAACACTAAGTATAGAAATCTTCAAACCCAAACATATCATAGACAGATATATAGAGCCCCCAATTGGGTTTGAAACAACCAAGGGATCATCAACTAGACTGGTGTCTAAGTGCAGTGACTCAACTAACGATGATGAGATAAAAGAATGCGATGCGCCAGAGTCAAACAAAGTACGTACTGGATGATCAAACAGAAAAACCAGACTTTCAACGGAAATAGTTCTACCTCTCTGCTGAATCGGTGGAACTGAGAGAACCTGAACTTGCCCCCCTGACTGAGGTGGTGCTATAAGAGCTTGCACCTGACCTCCTGAGGTAGACCCCGTCTTCTGCCCCTTCTTTGGGCAGTTTTTCACAAGATGCCCTGCTTCACCACAATGAAAGCAACCGGTCTTCTTCTTTTTGCGACAATCCTTACTGAGGTGTCCTGGTGTTCCACAATTGAAGCACTTCTTCTTCGTCTTCTTTTTGTCACCATTGCCTTTTCCGCCCTTGCCTTGTTGTTGTTGTTGCGGTTTCTTCTGATCCCCTTTCTTTTCTGGTGCCTTAGAACTCTTATCATCCTCATGCATAAGTGCCATGTAGACAAGCTTCTCAAAGGTGGCCCCCATAGGAATGTGAGTCATAGCTATTCCTTGCAATGGTTCGTTCAGGCCTCTAACGAACCTCAAAGCCTTCTTCTCCGGTGTATTCACCAACTCTATGCCAAACCTTGCTAATTGATTGAATTTGTTGACATATTCTTTCACCGTGAGATTCCCTTGCTTCAAATTCAAGAACTTCTCCATAAACAGATTCTCTTCCGCCCTTGAGAGAAACTTAGCCCCAAACCTTTGCTTGAAATCTGCCCAAGATTCAACAGGGCGTTCTCCATTAGTAACCTCCCACCAGAATGAGGCTTCTCCCTTCATTAACCAAGCCGCCAACTTGACTTTCTTTCCCTCTTCCACTTCAAAGATATCTAGCAATTCTTCCACTTCCTTAAGCCAATCTCTAGCCTCTACGAAAGTCTCTGAACCTAGAAAAGGTTTTCCTCCTATAGCCTTGAACTCCTTACAAATCTTAGCAAAATTATCCACTCTAGGCTGAGGAGGAGGAGCGGTTGTCTCTGGTGTAGTAGCATTGGCTGGACCCGCAGCCGCGGCCCTAGCCTCTTGTAACCTCCTATACCATAGTGGTATAACTAAACCCTCCGGGATGTTAAGATCTTCAGCCATGCTGAAACGAAAGAGGAAAGATTCAAAAAGGAGATTCTGAAAGATAACGATATGGCTATTGGGGATTATGCTTTTCTTTTTCAAAAACTTTTCTCTTAAAAGACATGTTTTTGAAAATACTTTTTTTTTTTCAAAAATGTTCTTAGAAAATAGTTTTTCTCAAAAATTTTATCTGTTCCGGTAACCTTAAGCTCTGATACCACGTGTAACATCCCACTCCCGCTATGGTCACTCACTAAGGGAATGCCATAGCATCGGTGGAGTATTTTAGTGAATATAGAACAGAAAAATTACAACAAGACAGATATAAACAGTACTTGAAATTTGAAACATCATCTCATAACAGCGGAAGTAAAACATGTCTGGTTACATCATAAAACCAAAATAAAAGTCAAGTACAATATCCATCAAAATAAAGAAGTACATAATCCCACTCTCATACAATAGCCAAAACAAAAGAAAAGATAACTGGATAACTGGAGCTTTACATCTATCCAAGCTCCTAAAGACTGGAACAGCAATCCGATCAAGCTCCACTACTGCTAGGATCCACCGTAGGACCTGAGGGTTGGGAAAAAGATAAAAACAACGGGGTCAGACATAAGTCTGAGCGAGTCCTATAACTTTAACAATACAATCGTTAAAGTAACCAGAGAAGACATAAATTGATATACGGTAACATATAGGGATGAACGGCTATACTAAGCAGTCAACTAAACTAAGATAAAAGATAAAGACGCATCTACCCTTCCTAAGGTAAATTACTAAACTGCACCACACCAGTCGTTCCTACCTTAAAGGTTGATCCCAGGACTTATAAAATTAACTTAATAGTACTTGCGTACCCCTAGGTGACCAAGTAGGCGCCACGGGGCCCTACAATCCACTAGGTGTACACACTACTCCCCATTCGATCGGCTCCCTAACGTAGATACCCGTGCTGGCCCCACCGTGGGGTGTACCATTCCCCAACGTGGCAACCCGATATAATTAACGGTGCACGGCTTATATCTACACGATGCAACAACGGCTTACCTACCAGCCCGGGCCCATTCACGCATATGAAGCCCGTTGGACTTGCGTTGCCACCGCTAACCCGTTTGCCTCTTACAGTCAAGCCCAGTATGCGTGTCCCGTCCTCGACATGGGTCGAGCCCACAAAGATACGTATGGGTTACTGGTTGAAATGGGCCTCCACAAGCTACCCACCTAAGCTTGTCCCTTTTTCTAGTATATCCCACTTAACCCTTTAATCACGTTTTAATTACATGTTTCATTTCGGTTAAGTATTCTAATCGTATTTTCTATTGCCACCCAAGGCAACCACTAGATTTTCTCATGCCACCCAAGGCACCCACTTAACCCCTCATGTCCCTCTACATGCTAATGTGGTTAAGTGTTTCTTAATTAATTAATTAAGAACGTAACCTTTGTAAAGACCTCTCACATTAGACTGTCTTTTATGACCGCTGGTTAAGCCGGTTGGGTCCG
Source organism: Allium sativum (assembly GCA_030737875.1). NCBI lineage: Eukaryota > Viridiplantae > Streptophyta > Magnoliopsida > Asparagales > Amaryllidaceae > Allium > Allium sativum. The sequence goes on from CM060916.1 coordinate 961,502,110, forward strand.
GGCAGCCTTATGTCATAACAGAGTCTAACCTCGTGTCTTTACACTAATCACGTATTTAGTTTGTGCCTAAGACCTCTCACATTGGGCTAACATTTGTAGCAACTGGTTAAGCCGGTTGGGTCCGGGCAGTTTTACGCTACAACTGAGTCCAACCTCGTGTCTTAGTCAATTAATTACACCTAATTAATCACCCTCATAATTTTATATTAATTATCCCTAATTAATCAAGTTTTCTTAACATGGGTAGACCTAACTTAATAGGTAAATTCCCATGGGGTAGACCTAACTCAATAGGTAAATTCCCAACACATAGTATGGGTACACCTAACTAAATAGGCAAATTCCCATACTATGTTCATTTATTTTATATTATGCATAATTATATTAATTTCACACAATCTTATTAAATTATGCATTTAATTATCCCATCGTTCCCACGTAATTTCGTTCTCACGTCATAACACATATAAAAGGTGTCAACTTGCATATGAATGAACATGTTTCAAAGGTGCCATTTTGCATATTAACAAACACATAACTTGCATATGCACTTGCATAACATGTCACATAACTTGCATATAATATGTCACATAACTTACATATTCACTTGCATAACAAACTTGCATATTAACTCATAGACTTGCATAATGTGTCATCATGAACTTGCATATTAACAAACATGTAACTTGCATATTTACATACATGTAACTTGCATATTAACAAACATGTAACTTGCATATTAACAAACATGTAACTTGCATATTAACAAACATGTAACTTGCATATTTACATACATGTAACTTGCATATTAACCAACATGTAACTTGCATATTAACAAACATGTAACTTGCATAGCATATTTTACATATTAACCTACATGTAACTTGCATAGCATATCACCATGAACTTGCATAACATGCATATGATTACATAACCCACAACTTGCATATTTAGCATCATGCAAACATAACATACATCATATTAAACTTGCATAAACTTGCATACTCAACATGCATAAACATACATACTCAACATGCATAAACATAAGATTAATGCTAACATCATATCATATGATTCAAAGCTCATTAACCCACATACAAAACCATAAATCTCATCACATCTCATCTAATTAGTTTACCAAAAGATCATCAAAGTGATAGAAACTCACTACTAGCAATTTTGCACTCCAAATGAAGAAGATTGAGATGCTTAGAAGGGATTAGAGGTTGATTAGAGAGTGATTAGCTTGCAACCCTCTTCATAAATTAGTGGAGGCCATGAGAGCTAGCATTTTGCCATAGTTTAGTTGTATGATAGATTAATGATGATTTAGGGCTAGGTTAGGGTCTTATTTATAGGATTAGGTAGTGTTTTAGGCCCTTAGATTAACCCTAGAAGCCATCAGGTCCGTCCAGCACATCAAAAATCGTCACAAGCCACCAAAACACAGCCCAACAGCCAAAACAGTGCACCCAGTCCAAACTGGCTCGACACGGGCGCACTTCCCAAGTGCGCCAGTGTATTTTTGTGCTGGCGCACTTCACAGGTGCGCCAGTGCATTTCTGGCCTGTTTCCGGTTTTTCTGCCTAACTTCGTTCGTCCATATCTCCTTCATACGGACTCCGATTTTCGAAAACTCGGACTCTATTTCGCGTATTTTTCCGAGACGAACGCAATGGCGCAACCCGTTTCCCATAATTCAGATTTTAAAATTTAATTCTGCCTTGATTTATGTTATAACAAGTTATTCAAAATACGGGTTGTTACACGCCGCGCCACGGCAGTTCGCGAATTTCGACCATTGACTTCAAACGGATATTATGGGAGATCCGACCGTCGGATTCTCCTAAAACCGGAACCATTGGGTTCGTATCGAAAAGAGCTTTCTAACGAATATTAGAAATTTGAAATCTAACGGTTGGATTTGGAGATACGTCCTAATCAAATTTGGAAAAGGTCGCTGTAAGTGCAGTTCGATGGCCGTTGATGGAAATCGACTGTACGGGCCTTGATAAAATTATTAAAAATAGTAATAATTTGTGTAAAATCATAAGAAGTGATTTGGGAAAAATTGGGACGAAAAACTCCATATTTGAAAAGATAAAAATAGATTTTTATCGAAATGAACTAGTTTTGAATTAAAATTAAACCCGTTTATTTTCAAATAAATAAATTGGATTTGAAATGGGTTTTAAATAGAATTGGTTTGTGGGTTTATCATGAATGGTGTTTTAAATAACACTAGTTCTTTAACCCGATAATAAATAGAATGTGATTTGGGTTTGTCGTGAACTGTGTTTTAAATGACACTAGTTCTTTAACCCAGTAAAAGGAGTTTTAATGAATCTGCAATTAAATTGAAATGTGAATTGATAATTTAAATTATCAAATTTAGAAAGTGAGCGAGGATGGAGTATCACCAGTTTTGCTCCAAAGCGATAGTTAAATCTTTAATTAGATTTGAACGTGAAATGGTAATTAATTTTACCGATAACACCATGGTGTTAGATATGGAGTATTACCAGTTTTTCTTCATGGGATGAATAGGTTGGGATTGGGAAATAAAATAAATAATTACTTCGGTGTGGTTCGCTAATCTCGACTAGTTTAGGAAACCATAATTTGGTTTGAAATGACATCCAAAGGAAGATTAAAGAATAAATCTTAAAGAATTTATCTTGGATAAAATTAATGGGAACCTTTCCCTAAGAATATGAAATTTGCGGTTAGTGGCTAATGAATTGGAATGAGGCGTATGTTGTGTTTGTGTAACATTTGTTTTTAATATACGCGGGTTGTTCGGAAAGGCCGGGTTTATACCCATTCTGAATAACTAATTCGACGATAAGTCGAAGATGAAGACGGTGGTCGAAGACCGGAAGTCTTCACATCGTTTGGATAATTACTGACGATCTTGATTGGGCTGTACACCCAAGAGGATGGAAATAGTCGGTGGTCGTCCAGACGTACTTGGAGATCGATGGATATGCGAGGAAAGTGCCTCCAGTTTCGTTCAGACCCAGAACGAACTTGTAAATGGATTGTGTGTCTGACATTGGATTTTATTCTGTGTTGATTGATTTCTGTTAAATATATATCTGTTTGGCGGCGGAGAATTTATTCTCTTGCTTAACGCCCTTCTCTGAGACGTACGAGCTTAGAGATTATATATCGATAGATATCAATCGCATGGCATGAATTGCTTGTGTGGCACGCTGAGTTGCATGGATCAAGGCTTCTGTTGAAAAGCAAAGTCTTGTGGTTGATGATCAAAGCACGGCCTACGTGGCAGCTTTGTGTATAACGTGAATTCGCGAGCCTCACACCTCGGTATGAGTCAAAAACGGGATAAGGACTGCAGGGAGAGCACGACGTTTCTTTCTAGCTTTGGTGGTGTCAGTGACTTACCAGCCCTGACATATATATACTTTTCACCTATGTGGCTGTTGGATGAGGCGCCTCGATTTTAGGTCTGTAAGGACCGGGAAACGTGTGTTCAGGAATTGCCAATCCTCAAACGTAAGAGAGGACCGGCCCTGAAGATCCAAGGGTTGCCCAGAGTGCGTAGCCCTGGGACATTTGCTAGAGTGTCTCGAAAGCGGAGAGGATTTTACCCCTTGCCTCGACTCATGACGGAAATCCAATTTCCAATACGTGTATTTCGGCTTTATTTGTAGAGCCTAGTATGGCGACATAGTAGCATGGGATGCTATGCCGTCTATGATTTATATTTATGATTGAAATTGTTTTGACACTATACACTTATTATAGTATCAAATGATTTGTTTTAAACGTACCAAGCATGTTTGGCTATTATAAGGGAAAACCCTATCCTCCGGCTTGCGTTGAATTGTGTGATGGGACCTGGGTCTTATAATAGCTTCATTTTTCAAAAAAGCATTGCGCTGTTTATTCTATGCACTGGTATTCTTGGGAGGAAACCCGTTCCGTGTTATACGGCGTGGTCCCTTGAATTACTCTCTTTTAAAGTAAAGCTTTAAATACCTGTTTTAGTTCTCACACCAGTCACATGACTGACCTGGAGTTTATTGTTTTAACCTAAACTCTGGGTGCCCCTATTTTCCACATGGGCAGCTAGTAGTTTTGGTTTTGCAGATTTATACTCACAGGATCCTGGTTTACAGCTGGAACGATGCTCGCAAAGCTCTGTATCCGTGTATCACTTTCAGTTGTGTTTTGTATATTTTTCTGCTGCTATGTAATTTATTGTAATCTATGATATTTATCGAATGTATATTTATTCATACTCTGTATATTCTTGTATCTGATGGAATTGTTGTAATTAACAATGAAATGTTCTTCCGTCTGTGTTCTTTTATGTGTTGTTCTCAAAGTATCCGCTCTTTCCTTAACGGGGAAGTAACGGGTCACTACATTTGGTATCAGAGCTTTGGTTTACAGAGCTCGAGAACAAGACACATTAGAACCATACGAAAGAATTCATCAGATATTGGATTAGTAATATCAGAATGACTCGTTAGAGATAGGATCAGTAGTATCCTAGAACGAGTGTGAAGAGTATATTTTTCAAATGAAAACAATTTTGTTTTGAAAATTTAAATCGTTTTATTCGTATTTGAATATTTATTTATATTGAATTTGGACAATCCAATATATAAAGATTTTGCATATACGCGTCATGAACGTATATTCGAAGTTTTAATATACTGGATAGATATAGAATTACACTCTAGTCGCCCGGAGATGATGTTGATAATGACCATGGCATCATCAATATTTATGTTCGTGTTTCGAAGGAGTGATATCTATATATTTCCATTAGACTGGTGTGAGAACCAAAACTAGATAGATTCATTGTTGTGATTTGGCATCAAAAACAAGATTTTCTGGATATGTATCAAAATTATGAATTTGAAACTCTAATTCACTAATGGATTGATGTTTGTGTTGTTTGTTTATTTGTTTGATAATTTTGAACCATTTAGCCTAATTCAACCAAATATTGAATTATATTGAAAATTGGTCACATTTGCTTGCATATACAAGTACTTACATTGAACAGGTCATAGCAAGGAGGCTAGAGCAGAGAATAAAATTTGTTTGCCCGACAAATAGGTACATGTTTACTACAATTTACTGTTTTGTTTGGGTGATGATGATTTTATGAGCCGATTGGCTTTTTCTTTTTCTTTTTGAGATCAGAAGGCCTATATGGCAATTTCGGGATTTTCCCGTGGCTCTCGGTGCAGGGGAGGTTATGGCGAAATTTTTCGAAAATTTAGGGTGTTAGCCAAATTTTTGAAAATTCTCAGAAACTGAAAAGTTGGAGAATGGAAGCCAGATCGAACGTAGAGTTGATTAATCAAACCACTTTCGACTTCGTTCCTTTTCGGGGACGAAAAGTTTTAAGTGGGGGAGATTGTAATAACCCGAAAATCTGAGCCAGTTTAAAAATTTTATTTTGGCAATTTTAGCGAATTTTGAACATTTAAAATGAATTATTTTAAATGATATCGACGAGAAATTTATTTTAAATATAATCGAACGTATATATTATATATGCCGTCGTTAGAATATAAATAATTATATATAATTATAAATAGGAATTGAAAATGGCGTGGTAGTTCGATAATTCGATCTCAAACTTCAATTGAATGTACCGGGTGCAAAACAATCCGGATTTTAGTGAAACCAAAAATAATAGGATCTATTTGATAATATCTTTCCAACGAATCCGAAAAATTGAAATTTCATAGCGAGAATCAAAAGATATGTCCAGTTGAAAATTCTGAATAGTCGCTATGGAATTCAGGCCCTTAAAAATGGGAATTTTGCAAACGACCTCGGATTTCGACGAAACCACTTTTGTTGGGTCCGTGATGTCAAATTATTGCTAGATTCCAAATTTCATAATTTTTCGAATCAATATGTGAGCGTGACAAAGGAAAACGCGTTTGACCAGTTTCAGTTGATTTTAATCGACTGGAAATTGGCCATTTTTCATACGGTCTCAGAATTCAACGAAACTAGTTTTGTTAGGAACGTATCGTCAATACGAAGCTAGAAAATATTTTTCCGGAATTTTTCGAGTTAGTATGTGACCCCGGTAAATTGAATTGCGCGTTCAAATTCAATATATAAAGATATATGTTGATTTTAACGGAAACTGATCGAAACGATCGAATCAGCTTGCGATACATATCCCATTGTGCTCAGAATGGGGGTAATACGCTATGGGCGACAGGCGGTGGGCCTCGTTTAGAGGTCGTTTGTAAAAGTCAACTTTTTGAATTAAATAAAATAATAAAAACTCTTCCTCTCTCCTCTCCTTTATCTCTCTCTGCCCCCCCCTTATTCATTCACTTAGAAACGAAATAAAAAAAAGGGGGAAAAAGAGAACGAGGGGGGAACCCGCCGCCGCCCCCCCCCCCCCCTGATCGATCGCCTCCGCCCCAGAGGTGGGGCGCCACCTCCGAACCCCCCTTCCACCTCGGCCTCGTAGACCCCCCCCTCTTCGATCGACGCGACACAGCCCCCCCCTTCGGGCACCGCAACCGATACCCCCCTCCCTCCATCTTCTCCGTCGAAGCCCCCCACCCCCCCGCGCGCAACCGCCACACCCCCCCTTCCGAGCCTTGCCCCGATCTCCTCCACCCCCGCTGGCCTCGCCGACAGCCCTCCACCGAACGCAAAGACCCCCCTCCTCTTCCTTAAAGCAATGTAAGCCCTCTATTTATTTTGTTTTGTTTAATTAATTTTAGCAATTAAAAATCTGAAATTTTATATTGTAGGAGGATAAAAATATGATCTTTTATATTGTAGAGAGTTCAAAATATAATTTTTATCATATGCAAATGAAGAAAATATAATTTTCATATTATATAGATGATAAAAATGTGATCTTTATATGGTAGGATATAAAAAGACAATATTTTTATGTAGTGAAAGACAACATTTTTAAAATAGGAAAAGGAGAAATATTTATTTTTGAAAAGAAGAAATATTTGTATAGATAATAGCGATGATTTTTTTTCCTATATAGCATCGAAGTAAGAATAGAATTTTTATCTATATAATAGCATAGTAAAAATTCGATTTTTATATATTGAATAGCATAGTAAAAATTCGATTTTTATATATTGAATAGCATAGTAAAAAATTCGATTTTTATATATTGAACAGCGAAGTAAAAATGTGATTTTTATATATGTAGTGGCTACGGGCAACGAAAGTGACAAGAGGCAAGAACGACGAAGATTTCTACATAAGAAGAGTCGTGGGATCGGATAGCTATCTATGAGAACGTCTCACCTTTCAATTTCTTTTTCTAGTTATATATATATACTAGGATGCAGACGGTGTTTAGTAGCACCCGACACCCGTCATCCACAGACCATGGATGGCTTGTTTGTTTAATTGTTGTGTTGTGAATTTGTTTGGTTAGTTGATGTGAAATAGATAATGAAATATATTCATGTGTTGAAATAAATTAATTATCGTTAAAAATGTAATTTTTAACGTGAAAGTGAATAAATAAATATTTATAAACAAATCGGCCAATTTGTTTATATACACTGATTTGACTGATATTGATTGGGATGATAAATTTTACACATCGCCCAACTGCACAAATAAATCTGTGTTTGATTGTTTGAAACCCCCACACGGGTATTGGGATAATATATGACATACACTAATCCCAATAATTAGTTGTATGTCGATCGATTGATTGACAGGCTGTAATAAGCGTTAGATATCTATATTTGATGCTTATACAGTGTAGTGCACTTTGGATGATGGTTGGTTTTTTTTCGTTGCTATTATATACATGTGTTGTATGGAATCCATATAATTAGCTTTATATGGTAATTGATTGGGCCTCATTCCAATTTAGAAAATGAAGAATATTATAAAATAAAGGTACATGTGTTGACAGTACTCATCCGTTGAGATTAGTCATGTGTTGAACGAAATATTTTAATAATAAAATTTACATCTTTACCATTATAAAATAAAGGTTCATGTGTTGACAGTACTCATCCGTTGAGATTAGTCATGTGTTGAACGAAATATTTTAATAATAAAATTTACATCTTTACCATTATAAAATAAAAGTTCATGTGTTGACTGTACTCATCCGTTGAGATTAGTCATGTGTTGAACGAAATATTTTAATAATAAAATTTACATCTTTACCATTATAAAATAAAAGTTCATGTGTTGACTGTACTCATCCGTTGAGATTAGTCATGTGTTGACAAAAATATAGATTCACGTATTGAATAGAATAAATATTCATTTGTTGAATAGAATAACGGAATTATTAAAATATATAAAGCCGTGTTGATTAGAGATGCGCTATTTTGACGCGAACGATATTTATATCGATTATATTCGTTTTTATATTTGAATTGAATCGAATGGAAAACCAATTTGAATTGAATCGAATAGAAAACCAATTTGAATTGAATCGAATAGAAAACCAATTTGAATTGAATCGAATAGAAAACCAATTTGAATTGAATCGAATAGAAAAGCAATTTGAATTGAATCGAATAGAAAACCAATTTGAATTGAATCGAATAGAAAACCAATTTGAATTGAATCGAATAGAAAACCAATTTGAATTGAATTGAATAGAAAGCGAATTTGAATTGAATTGAATAGAAAGCGAATTCGAATTGAATTGAATATAGGATGAATTGAAATTTGATTTGAACTTGAAATGGAAGTTGAAATGTTTTTGAACGAATTTAAAACTATTTATAAAATTCGTTTTAAATAGAAATCGACGAAATATATATTATATATATATATAATATAATGGCCTGAATAGAACGCGCCGCGCCACGGCAGTTCGCGAATTTCGACCATTGACTTCAAACGGATATTACGGGAGATCCGACCGTCGGATTCTCCTAAAACCGGAACCGTTGGGTTCGTATCGAAAAGAGCTTTCTCACGAATATTAGAAATTTGAAATCTAACGGTTGGATTTGGAGATACGTCCAAATCAAATTTGGAAAAGGTCGCTGTAAGTGCAGTTCGATGGCCGTTGATGGAAATCGACTGTACGGGCCTTGATAAAATTATTAAAAATAGTAATAATTTGTGTAAAATCATAAGAAATGATTTGGGAAAAATTGGGATGAAAAACTCCATATTTGAAAAGATAAAAATAGATTTTTATCGAAATGAACTAGTTTTGAACTAAAATTAAACCCGTTTATTTTCAAATAAATAAACTGGATTTGAAATGGGTTTTAAATAGAATTGGTTTGTGGGTTTATCGTGAACGGTGTTTTAAATAACACTAGTTCTTTAACCCGATAATAAATAGAATGTGATTTGGGTTTGTCGTGAACTGTGTTTTAAATGACACTAGTTCTTTAACCCAGTAAAAGGAGTTTTAATGAATCTGCAATTAAATTGAAATGTGAATTGATAATTTAAATTATCAAATTTAGAAAGTGAGCGAGGATGGAGTATCACCAGTTTTGCTCCAAAGCGATAGTTAAATCTTTAATTAGATTTGAACGTGAAATGGTAATTAATTTTACCGATAACACCATGGTGTTATATATGGAGTATTACCAGTTTTGCTTCATGGGATGAATAGGTTGGGATTGGGAAATAAAATAAATAATTACTTCGGTGTGGTTCGCTAATCTCGACTAGTTTGGGAAACCATAATTTGGTTTGAAATGACATCCAAAGGAAGATTAAAGAATAAATCTTAAAGAATTTATCTTGGATAAAATTAATGGGAACCTTTCCCTAAGAATATGAAATTTGCGGTTAGTGGCTAATGAATTGGAATGAGGCGTATGTTGTGTTTGTGTAACATTTGTTTTTAATATACGCGGGTTGTTCGGAAAGGCCGGGTTTATACCCATTCTGAATAACCGATTCGACGATAAGTCGAAGATGAAGACGGTGGTCGAAGACCGGAAGTCTTCACATCGTTTGGATAATTACTGACGATCCTGATTGGGCTGTACACCCAAGAGGATGGAAATAGTCGGTGGTCGTCCAGACGTACTTGGAGATCGATGGATATGCGAGGAAAGTGCCTCCGGTTTCGTTTAGACCCAGAACGAACTTGTAAATGGATTGTGTGTCTGACATTGGATTTTATTCTGTGTTGATTGATTTCTGTTAAATATATATCTGTTTGGCGACGGAGAATTTATTCTCTTGCTTAACGCCCTTCTCTGAGACGTACGAGCTTAGAGGTTATATATCGATAGATATCAATCGCATGGCATGAATTGCCTGTGTGGCACGCTGAGTTGCATGGATCAAGGCTTCTGTTGAAAAGCAAAGTCTTGTGGTTGATGATCAAAGCACGACCTATGTGGCAGCTTTGTGTATAACGTGAATTCGCGAGCCTCACACCTCGGTATGAGTCAAAAACGGGATAAGGACTGCAGGGAGAGCACGACGTTTCTTTCTAGCTTTGGTGGTGTCAGTGACTTACCAGCCCTGACATATATATACTTTTAACCTATGTGGTTGTTGGATGAGGCGCCTCGATTTTTGGTCTGTAAGGACCGGGAAACGTGTGTTCAGGAATTGCCAATCCTCAAACGTAAGAGAGGACCGGCCCTGAAGATCCAAGGGTTGCCCAGAGTGCGTAGCCCTGGGACATTTGCTAGAGTGTCTCGAAAGCGGAGAGAAGCTTGCCCCTTGCCTCGACTCATGACGGAAATCCAATTTCCAATACATGTATTTCGGCTTTATTTGTAGAGCCTAGTATGGCGACATAGTAGCATGGGATGCTATGCCGTCTATGATTTATATTTATGATTGAAATTGTTTTGACACTATACACTTATTATAGTACCAAATGATTTGTTTTAAACGTACCAAGCATGTTTGGCTATTATAAGGGAAACCCCTATCCTCCGGATTGCGTTGCATTGTGTGATGGGACCTGGGTCTTATAATAGCTTCATTTTTCGAAAAAGCATTGCACTGTTTATTCTATGCACTGGTATTCTTGGGAGGAAACCCGTTCCGTGTTATACGGCGTGGTCCCTTGAATTACTCTCTTTTAAAGTAAAGCTTTAAATACCTGTTTTAGTTCTCACACCAGTCACATGACTGACCTGGAGTTTATTGTTTTAACCTAAACTCTGGGTGCCCCTATTTTCCACACGGGCAACTAGTAGTTTTGGTTTTGCAGATTTATACTCACAGGATCCTGGTTTACAGCTGGAACGATGCTCGGAAAGCTCTGTATCCGTGTATCACTTTCAGTTGTGTTTTGTATATTTTTCCTCTGCTATGTAGTTTATTGTAATCTATGATATTTATCGAATGTATATTTATTCATACTCTGTATATTCTTGTATCTGATGGAATTGTTGCAATTAACAATGAAATGTTCTTCCATCTGTGTTCTTTTATGTGTTGTTCTCAAAGTATCCGCTCTTTCCTTAACGGGGAAGTAACGGGTCACTACAATGCAACTGCCTTTTGAATTATATAAATGATGGTCTGCTTCTGGTGACTGCATGTGTTGGTCGTACTCTGCAGGTTTATCTTTCATTACATGCAAAAATAATATATAGATTTTCAAACTGGTCAAGAAGAAACAAATATGTTTGTTAACATCCTCTAATTAAAGCACTTAGTTCATTGGATGTCAAGTTAATAAACAACAGAGACGCGTGTTTTTTAATGTTGATATCTTCTTAAATGGAGAAAAAATGAAAAAAAAGGTGAAACGTTTGCTTGTGTATCTTTTAAACTTCATAGTTACTAACCTACTTTGTTTTCTTGCTTAAAAATGTTAATCTACTGAACATGCTTTTTTTGAGGTCCACAACCAATTTGTTTCAACAATTTGGTGATCAAATAGGACATGAAAATGTATGATATTTTAATGTATATACAGCAGCACACATAAAAATGAAAGTTAAATAGTTAAAAAAAAGCAAGTAATCAAGAAAGTAATAAGTAGCAAAAAGATTATTATGCAAAAAAAGGACCAAACTATTTATGATATTTTTACTTCAACTGCAAAATTCAGCTACGAGTGGGCAGCCATTTCATGTGAGATGGATTCAATTCAAAAACACTGAAGTAATTGAAATTCCAACGTGAAATTTAGCACGATTCTTCTAAACTGAGCTTAATGCTCAGTTGATAACTGAGCGGTGAAACTCTGTTACAAATTGAGTGGTTAAGCTCAGTAAATTCAGCCTGCTCAACTATACGAACTAACCAATAATCTTAGTTAAAAACCAAGTTATTAACTGACCAAATCACTTGGATTTTATTATCAAACTCAGTGCAATTTTTTTGTACGATGAAGCAAGTAAAGTTTGGATTTTATTATCAAATTCGAGTGCTAAGCAAGGTTTTGTAATCTGACTGGATAATCGGATTTTTGTTAAGCTTTTTCTATTCATGTATCAATTTACAACAGCTTTCATTTCACTTGATTCAATTAGTTGATAAAATGAAAAGAAACCAGATTGAAAAAATTTGAAACATATTTAGAAAATTCAATTCCTAAGCATCCAAAATTGTCTTGTATTTTTTTAAGCTATCGAGATTTTAAGGTCATAGTTTAATTTTTGCATTTCATAGTTAAGTACATGGGTCAGATGAAATCTCAAGTGAACCTCAGGATGTCAGCGATGATGATTGGACTGCATATGTATACATTGAAAAATGAGACAGTTAAAAATTAAATTCATCTCACTAAGAATAAATTCAGCAATTACATGCTTGCTAGGATTAACATAAAAATTAAACGGTAAAGACTTACTTTAAATTCATTCCATTATGACGTGCTCAGCAGGCCAAGCTATAGTAGAAGAGAGTGCATCTTCCATGTACTGAAATTCTGATGTCTGCCTCCATAGCTCTACTTCTGGCTCTTTTACGGTGTCTATCCAAACTTTTACTGCATTATTTCCTAAAGGTCTAAAATGTACCCTTCCATTTGGATCGGTTGACTCCACACATCCTAAAGCTACTACTTTCCCATTTCTTTATAAACTCATTATCTTGCATTTATTGTTTGTTTTTGAATTTACAGCCTGCAAGTTGAAAAAAGAAAAAAAAAATGAAGTTGCTAATCCTGGAAAGAATAAGAAGACAACATAAAAATCAAGTGTTGTAAATGTTTTCGCCAGATCCTTAGTCGTAGTAGTAACTATAGTATCACTTGTCTCAACACCTATTTGCGATTCAGGCCATGCAACCTTCTTACCAGCAGCATCTCCAATTCGAAACAAACCAGAGGATGGCCTCCGCAAAAAAGCTTCTGGATTTAGGGGTTCATCTATCCAAACAATCATAGCTGCTGGTCCAAGAGGAACATCGTTAGCAATTTCCTCCGAGATGCTCGAATGTAATTGTCCTAAAGCCACTAATTGCATGCCCCTCTCTAATCAAAAATCTTGCATTTGCATTCCTAGCTGCTACTTCTACTCTATTAGATGTAAAAATATTTATTTAGTAAAAAAATGTATATAATAAAATTACATGTTCGTGTGAATAAAAATATTTACCTTATTTTCTCCTTCTCCATTGTGATTGGTTGAATGTAGAACAACACTATTCTTCGGCCATGCCACAATATTATTATTTTCCTCCCCAATAAGTGAGAAAGAAGTTGTAGGCCTCCATACAAAAGCATCCAGCTTGATTGGATTTTCAACAAAAATAATCATCGCATCCGGCCCTGAAAGAACATCATTGATAAGCTGGTTCGGATCGTCTGACACGAATCTTCCTTCAGTAATGATCTCTTTATTCCCTCGCCAATCCAATAAATCACACTTATTCATATTTTCATCAAAGCTACACTACATTTAAACATAGGAAAATAATGATACTAATTGAATAAAAAGTTAAAATAAGAACGATGCGAAACCAATTTAAAAAAATTACTTGAGGTTTGTTTACTTCTGTCCCACTATGTCTACTCTGCAAAATCTTAGAAAAATATAAAGTTAGTTAGAATTATATACAAATGTAATATTTAAGTTATACAAGAAGGTAATACTTCAAGTTTAAAATTGATTTATACGAATATATAAATACTGGCACGAATATATAAATACTGGCACTGATGGGACTCTACACAACAAGCATGTGATAAAGTATGGCTGCACACACACTTTATCTCTACCTATGTAAATATGGGTAAAAGTGCATTGATATGAGTGACAACGTCCTAAAATAAAGGCATAAGCTATGTAGTATATGTCAAATTTTGGGATAGGAACCTAGATTGGACTCGGCTGCTATAAGAATTGTATTAGATATTTGTGTTCTATTTAGCTTAAATATATTCCAATTTATATAATTAGTTATATGTTTTGAACTTGGAAGCCTCATATATAAAAAAAGATTGCATTAGTACAAATGTTTAGATAATATACATCAAATGTATACAATGTTGGGATGCTTAAGGAACGTAAAGGTCTACTATGGTTAACATGGCATCAATTTTACATAAAGTCGGGCAACCAATTTCAAACAAAAAGTAATTGTAAGTTTGCAGAGGTGTATTTAGGAGTAGGTCTTTTGTCTCCTACAGAAGATCCCGATGGGCGTGAACCCAGAAAACATTAAATTTGGACAGCGTTGCATGAATCTAGCAGTGGAAGCAATGAACCAACAATAAAAGGTATCAGCCAATTCAAACCGAATATATTTAAGTATGTTTATTCTTAATTTAATTTGTGTTGTAAACGACGAACACGGTTCATGCCTTACAAATGCAAATTAAATGAAATTGAGAAAACAAATTAAAGTAGAATCCGGTAGAAACGTAAAATAGTCGATTGAGAAGCATATCACTTGGACCAAAAAAAGCATGGTCCATTGGACTCAGCTAATCAAGGAGCCCTGGTTTTCGCATTTTGCAATTAAACCCACATTCTTTTAGGGGTTTAATTGCAAAAGTGAGGAAATTAGGGGGTCGTGATTGATTGAGTCCAAGAGACCAACCAATTTTGGGTCCAGGTGATTTCAACCTAGTCGATTCGTTATTACTTTAGTCTGTTCATGTTTTATAATGAAATAAAAATGTAAATAAGAAAGTTTATCATATCTTACTTGCAGGAGTGTTATGAAGAGAAACATCAGTATATAAATTTTGTACCTAATATTATTTTCTTTAGTTTTATCCCATAACTAATTATAGACTTAGTTGTATAAAAAAAAGTTCGGACAATATGAGATTAGTTTGAGTTGTTTTGATAATCAAATGGTGGTGCTCTCAACAATATATAATTTATTGTCAACCTATGATTTTCAGATTTTTTTTTTCGACGGACTTTAATGGCCGAGCATGGTAGACAGTTGTACAAATGGTCTCAGCAAATAATAGTAACTTGGTCTACTTAACGAAACATAGTGGTTTTAGCATAGTATTTGCTCGGTTCTCTGAATCAATTTTGAAACCGTAACCTAGATTTACTGGTATAACCGTATAACGATGAAAATCCGATCGTTCAATTATTTGAGATAGTTTGCCTGAAAGAAACATTTCAGAGAAACTGATGCCTTTATTATTTTAGCAATGCAATATATAGTGATAATTTGCACCTGATTTTTCTCTAGTTGTAGAAATCTCTTCTCTAAGTCCGACACTTTACTTTCAAGTAGATGTGTATGCTTATCCTTGACTTGTGATAAAGCCGCTCTACTAAGACTCATTCCTCTTCTCATCGCTCTAAGTCGACCCGGCCTTTCTTGCCCTAACACTTGTGCAAGTGCATCTTCTCTATAACTAATTGGCGAGCTCAATTGTGAAACACTTTCAATTTGTTTAATCTTTTCCTACAAAACATGAGTAATTTCATATTATTGCAATTTAAACTAAAACATGGTATTTAAATTAAAATAGGAAACACACTCAGAAGCTTACAAATTTAAATACCACATATATGACATCTTTTATTTTTTTTCAGAACTCATTAAAACATAGTATTTATATGTCTATCATACGTATTTGAAAATTATGAACTTACTATAGCATCTGCAGCAACCATATTCACCATTTTTCTTAGTGCGAGATTTGATCCAAACTACACTTCTAGAGACGGCAGAGCGATCGCTACTTTCGCTTTTCTACATTCGAAATCACCAAATAACAAAAGCAATTAAATTAAAAGTTTCATAAATATTGTAGTAAATTATTTTACAATTTTGTTACCAAATCTTTAGTTAGTCATGCCATTCCTTTACGACTGGACGTGTATGTCAACTGCCTCTGTCTAATAGCTCTGTTCTTCTCGCTCACAACCTAAAATAAGAATCTTATGGTAGTATGATATTCAACTTAGTCATTACAGAAAAATAAAATTAAGATACATTCATGAGCCGATACCAATGTTTATATGCAAAGCGCGTCATGGTAGCACTGAAAGAAATTTTCATATACAAATATTCATTTTTTTAGAGTAAGGTAAGAGTCAACAAAATGATCCTAAATAGCAAAACTGGCAACAAAAAAGAGTCAATTCTTTTTTGAAATTGTAAAATTAAATAAAAATAATTAAGTCAGTGGAGTAGCCGAACAATGGAATGGTACTTATAAGGGTTCAAGTGTTCAGCTTACTTTATAAAATAATCATTGAGATAAAATATATTTTGTTCAAATCATTTGAAATCATCGCTGCATATCATAAAAATAAAATTATAGTTGTTGTGAACTGGCTGACCTTTTGTTCAAATCATTTGAGAATTCATAGATGTGTATTTATCCTTGAAGAATCGCTTGACTAAACACATGGTCATAAAACAAAACATATGAAAACTGGAGTTTCAGTTTTTATTCAATTACAGATATAACTCAAAAGTTATATATACATACACACATATACGTATGTATGTATGTATGTATGTATAGAAGCACTTTTAAGAACTCTACTCTAAGTGCCAATGAAGCCGGTTATACCTCATCACTATATACAATAAATTAATGTGAAAAATAATAATATGGAGTATAATTTATCTGACTGATACCCATACAGATCTAAGGACGCAGTCTTGCATAACAAAAGCCAGCTACTTTTATAACAATATAAAATGTTCATCTATGAGTGCATTACATTTACTGTGTAGGCTTATCATATTGCTTTTATGCCAAAAGGGTGGCTAACAATGCAACTGAATGTGACCAGGGGATATGAGAAATGAATATACAAATGATCTTGCATCTACGATTAAAACAAGACTGCAGGGCCAAAATTATGCAATACTGCGCTGGGCACTTTCATAGGACTACGACAGGTATGTGTTAATTTATGATCCGAAATTCTCATTAGAATTGGTCCAGCTGATGTCACCTAAAGGATCTCATCTAGATCCTTAATTTACTCTCATGATTGAGATATTTTCAGCAACCTCATTTAAAGGATAAAGGAGATCCTTAATTTACTCTCATAATTGAGATATTTTCAGCAATCTCATTTATAGGATAAAGGAGATCCTTAATTTACTCTCATGATTGAGATATTTTCAGCAACCTCATTTAAAGGATAAGGGAGATCCTTAATTTACTCTTTCTCTCCTTATTTGGCTGCATGAAAGTAGAATATAAATTTTGATTGCTATGGTTTGTATGTAAGCAGCTTGTAAAAACTCCATCAATTAATTAATAAAGTTTGCCTTTCTCCCGTGGTTTTTTTCCCGAAAAGGGATTTTCCACGTTAAATCTTGTGTGTGATTCTATTTTTGCTTGCTTCATTGATCATTTATTTATTAACAAGTGGTATCAGAGCGCTGATTCGTTCAACATGGCGTCCTTAAAGTATGATCTTCCGCTATTGGATCGGAACACTCGATTCTCATTGTGGCAAGTGAGGATGTGGGCGTTGCTCGCACAAGCTGAATATGATGATGCATTGGATGGATTCGGGAACAAGAGATTTGAACTATGGACCGATGATGAGAAGAGAAAGGATCGGAAGGCTTTGTCTCAAATTCAGCTCCATCTACACAATAATATTTTGCAAGAAGTTTTGAACGAGAAGACAGCTGCTTCTCTTTGGCTGAAACTGGAGTCAATTTGCATGACCAAGGATCTAACAAGTAAGATGCATCTCAAACAAAAGCTGTCTCTGCACAAATTGCAAGAGGGAGGTAATTTGCTCGACCATATTTCTGATTTTAAAGAGACTGTTTCTGACTTGGCTGCAATGGAAGTCAAATATGATGATGAAGATTTGGGTTTAATCCTGTTATGTTCTCTGCCTAGTTCTTATTCAAATTTCAGAGATACCATATTATATAGTCATGATACTCTCACTCTAAATGACGTTTATGAAGCCTTGCACGCCAAGGAGAAAATGAAACAACTGGTGTCTTCAAATGGATCAAGCTCTCAAGCCGAAAGCTTGTCCGTTCGTGGCAGGACAAAGGAGAAAAATTCAAATAATGGATCTCGAGGTAAAAGTTCCAATGCCTATAAAGGTCGATCTAAATCTAAAGGCAAATATAAGTCTTGCAAATATTGTAAGAGGGATGGACATGAAATATCCGAATGTTATAAGCTGCAGAATAAGGAAAAGAGAAATGGCACATACAAACCAAAGGATAACAAAGAAGATGAAGTTAATGCCAATTGTGCTCGTAATGATAGTTCTGACAATGAGGTGCTTGTTGTTACCATGTTTGCTGGATGTGCTGCGATTAAGGATGAATGGATACTTGACACTGCTTGCACTTTCCATATGTTTCCTAATAGAGGTTGGTTTACAACCTTAGAACCCACAAATGATGCTGGCTCAGTTTGATGGGTGATGATTTGGCATGTAAAGTAGCAGGAATTGGTTCTATTCAGATCAAGATGTTTGATGGCGCAATCAGAACTTTAACAGATGTTCGGTTCATTCCTAACATGAAGAGAAATATGATTTCTTTAAGTGCTCTTGATGACAAAGGGTACAAATATTCAGGTGGAGGTGGTATCCTGAAAGTCACAAATGGTTCTTTTATTGTAATGAAGGGAAATCTTAGGCAAACAAATGGCCTTTATTATCTTCAAGGCACTACTGTTTCAGGTAATGCTACCCCTATTATCTCAAATAATATTTTTGATTGTGATACTGCTAATCATTGGCATATGTGTCTTGGACATATGAGTGAATTAGGTCTATCAGAGTTGAACAAGAGAGGACTTCTTGATGTGTACAACGCAGGCAAGCTGAAGTTCTGTGAGCACTGCATTTTTGGCAAGCATAAGAGAGTGAAGTTCAACACTTCAGTTCATAAAACAGAAGGCATTCTAGATTATATGCATTCAGATTTATGGGGACCGTCTAGGAAAGCATCCATGGGCGGTGCTTGTTACATGATGACAATTATTAATGATTATTCCAGAAGAGTTTGGTCTTATTTTATGAAACATAAATCTGAAGCTTTTCAGTTTTCAAAGAGTGGAAGACTGTGGTTGAAAGACAAACTGAAAGGAAGGTAAAGAAGCTTCGGACTGATAATGGGATGGAGTTTTGTTCAGATGAATTTAATTCATTTTGCAAGGCTGAAGGCATTGTTAGGCACTACACCATACCTCACACTCCTCAGCAAAACGGGGTTGCCGAGCGTATGTACAGGACTATCATTTCTAAGGCTTGCTGCATGTTGTCAAACACATGATTGGATAGGCGTTTTTGGGCTGAAGCTGCTTCCACAGCCTGTTATCTCATTAACCGCTCTCCCTTTATTGCTATTGGTAAGAAAACTCCGATTGAGGTATGGTCTGGTTCTCCACCAAATTATTCTGAATTGAAAGTTTTTGGATGCATTGCTTCTGCTCATGTTGATAATGGAAACCTAGAGCCAAGAGCTGTTAAATGCATTTTTCTTGGTTATAAGTCTGGTATTAAAGGCTATAAATTATGGAATCCTAAAACAGGTAAGGTTGTAATTAGCAGAAATGTTGTGTTTAATGAATCTGCTATGTTACATGATATTCCATCTACTAACGATCTTGTTGAGAGTAAGTAGAAATCAAATGTCCAGGTGGAGCATATTATTGATTCGGATGCTACATCAAACGCATAAATTGAGAGACATGATGAAGCACATTGAGGATCCTCTAGCAGTTATGCAACCACCGCAGCAATCTATTGCAACAAGCAGACCAAGAAGGAACCCAAAACCAGTAAGAAGGTTTATTGAGGAAGCAAATGTTGTTGCTTATGCGTGTGCTGTAGCAGAAGAAATAGAAGGTATTGCTGAGCCTTCTTCATATTCTGAGGCTATTATTTCTAATGATTCTGATAAGTGGATGGCTTCTATGCATGATGAGACGAAGTCACTTGAAAGAAATGACACGTGGGACTTAATCAAGTTGCCTAAAGAGAAGAAACCTATTCATTGCAAATGGGTTTTCAAGAGAAAAGAAGGTGTTTCTCCAAACGATGAGAAAAGGTACAAAGCAAGATTAGTTGCAAAAGGTTACAGTCAGATTTCAGGTATTGATTATAATGACGTTTTTTCTCCTGTTGTGAAACATAGCTCAATTCGCATTTTACTCCGTATTGTTGCTATGCATGATTATGAGCTTCAACAGTTAGATGTAAAAACTGCATTTTTACATGGAGAATTAGAAGAGGATATTTATATGCATCAACCTAAGGGTTTTATCATGCCTGGAAAAGAAAATCATGTCTGTAAATTAAAGAAATCTCTTTACGGATTGAAACAGTCACCTAGGCAGTGGTATAAAAGATTTGATACTTTTATGCTATCTCAAGGTTTTAAAAGGTCCAATTATGATAGTTGTGTCTATTTGAAAATTATCACACATTCAGCCATTTATTTGCTACTTTATGTCGATGATATGTTGATTGCTTCAAAAGACAAGGCAGAAATTGAAAATTTGAAAAGGCAGTTGAGTAGAGAGTTTGAAATGAAGGATTTGGGGGATGCTAAGAAGATTCTTGGCATGGAGATATCAAGAGATAGAACTTCTGGAAAATTATACCTAAGTCAGAGTGGGTATGTTAGAAAAGTGCTTCACCGTTTTAATATGCTTGATGTCAAGCCTGTAAGTACTCCTCTTGCTGCACATTTCAAATTGTCACCAGCCATGTGTCCACAATCAGATGAGGATATTGAGTACATGTCTAGAGTTCCCTATTCTAGTGCAGTTGGTTCACTTATGTATGCCATGGTTTGTTCGCGTCCTGATCTATCACATGCTTTGAGTGTTGTCAGTAGATTCATGGCCAATCCTGGAAGAGAGCATTGGAAAGCAGTTCAATGGATTTTCAGATATCTTCATGGCACTGCAAATGCTTGTTTGCAGTTTGGTAAATCTAAAGATGAACTTGTTGGTTATGTGGATTCTGACTTTGCTGGTGATTTGGATAAAAGGAGATCATTAACAGGTTATGTTTTCACCATTGGTGGTTGTGTTATGAGTTAGAAAGCAACCTTGCAAACTACCGTAGCCTTATCTACTACTGAGGCCGAGTATATGGCTATTTCTGAAGCATGTAAAGAAGCTACTTGGCTGAGAGGTTTATATTTTGAGCTTTGTGGAGATACATCTTGCATTACTATATTTTCTGATAGCCAGAGTGCTATATGCCTTACAAAGGATTAAATGTTTCATGAGAGAACTAAACATATAGAAAGTGGTGTTAAAGTTTGCAAGATAAGTACTCATGATAATCCCGCTGACATGATGACAAAGCCAGTTCCAATTACTAAGTTTGAGCTTTGCTCAAGCTTGGTTAGTGTTATAGTATAGTCTTTAGGGACTATTGGAGTAAGGCAGATATTTATTTGTTGAAGGAGTTCGTTTTTTGTAGTTCATTTTTTTTTCTACTTCAAGATGAGAATTCGTCTCAAGGTGGAGATTATTAATTTGTGATCCGAAACTCTCACTAGAATTGGTCCAGCTGATGTCACCTAAAGGATCTCATCTAGATCCTTAATTTACTCTCATGATTGAGATATTTTTAGCAACCTCATTTAAAGGATAAAGGAGATCCTTAATTTACTCTCATGATTGAGATATTTTCAGCAACCTCATTTAAAGGATAAAGGAGATCCTTAATTCACTCTCATGATTGAGATATTTTCAGCAACCTCATTTAAAGGATAAAGGATAAAGGAGATCCTTAATTTACTCTCGTGACTGTGATATTTTCAGCAGCCTCATTTAAAGGATAAAGGAGATCCTTAATATACTCTTTCTCTCCTTATTTGGCTGCATGAAAGTAGAATATAAATTTTGATTGCTATGGTTTGTATGTAAGCAGCTTGTAAAAACTCCATCACTTAATTAATTAAGTTTGCCTTTCTCCCGTGGTTTTTTCCCGAAAAGGGTTTTTCCACGTTAAATCTTGTGTGTGATTCTATTTTTGCTTGCTTCATTGATCATTTATCTATTAACAGTATGCGTGCAAATTCAAGCCACTTGTGAACTGATCGTTGTTTTATCTTTGTAAGATAACACAAGTGGATTTCACAGTAGCGTAAACCACTTGTGTTTCAAGTACATACAGGCTCTTCAATCATTTTGCTTATGATTACTTGTGGTTCAGTTAGAAAATTCCAAGTACGTATTATGAAATGGAGCGTTCATCTTCGGAATGTAAACGAACAGTGTTTGATTTTTATGGATTTTAGGATACTAATAACGCAGATCTTAACTTATACATATAGTATCAATTCTTAAAAGTTGCAATTTTTATTCAATTACAGATAATCAAAGAAGAAACTGAAGACTACATCCCCCCCACTTTTGATTGATGAATACATGAAAATTCATAACGGGGCTGGATGTATGTTTTACTAGCACCATACATTATTGACATTTGACATGTACATACAAATTCCAATGCAGTTCTATTTAATTTAGTTTTTTGCACATTACTAGTAAATAATAAAATTTCTTGTACCTTGAATTCCGAACTTATTTTCAACTTGACAAATTTCTTCCATTCATTTATACATCTAATGTTGGATGGTTTTAACTGAAGTCTTTCCTCCTTGGGCTTGGCTGTAACACCTGCCGAACTAATCTACATTTTGATGCCCGCCAAATACCACTCATTTGTTGAAAAACTAGTGTTTTATGCCAACCTAAATCCAATTTAAACCTTGCCTGCGACAATAATACAAGTTGTTATAGTTTGCTTGCGAATACTGGCACCAAAAGAGGTCCTATCATTGCATGTTTTCTCCACTATATAACAGGTTCCAGGAATATGGCAAAATTAATTATAAGTTTAACATGTCCAGTAATGAATATAGCAGTTAAAAACTAAAACAATGCCTGTGAGATAGATATAGTTCATCTAGCTTAAAATTTGCGACAATAAAGAATATATATTGCAAATTGTCTTACGATTGAAATTCAAACTTCAATCTGAAATGTTGAAAAAGCTGCTTCAATAACTAAAACATAATACATGGTTTACTGTCATAAAGCACTAGGATCCACAATGCATTGTCTAAAATTTATTTATAAATAAAGACAGTATAGCATAATCAAAGTTGAATGTAAAAGTGCACTTTTGATTAATGTGGATAATAAGTCTTATGATAAAGTTGTTAATTGGGATAAATCAACATCACGAGTACAATTATTTAGAGTGTCACCTGGATGCTTTCCTATAAAACATCTTTCAACTCGGAACTAACTTGCTTCCATCCACTTAGTGTAACCGGAACAATTTCTCGTACAAGTGGTCCTAAATAAGAGGATAATATGACTGACCCCGGTCCTATTGGTTCACCTGTACTATTAAATTCAACTTCTATCAGCTCCGAAGAGTTGACTGGAAGTCTTCTGACTTTGGTTGGCGCTCTTGGCTTTCTTCTCGATTTTCCTTCTGCCTGAACTTCGTTGTCAACTGTTTGTGGATTGTCTTGTACTTCATCATTGTTTTCTAATACGATTTGAGCTTGATTGTTTTCTAATGCGTGTGGGTTGTCATGTATTACAGCAATATTTTCTAGTTCAATATTAGCCTCGTCTTCTACTTGATGGTCTTCAAACAGCTCTTCTCTTATACGTTTCTTCCTCTATTCGTCTAGTTCGTTTTGCATGTGACTTTTCCTTTTAATGGCCTTACTCTTCTTCGCTATTTTCTATTTATAAAAATTAAAAGGTAAACTGTCATGAACGAGGCTATTACAACATAAATAATAACAGAATAAATGTAAGGAATAACAAAGATAATAACATCCATCTCCTTTATAAAATATTATTTAGATATCAGCATATAAAGAAAGTTCAAATATTCTATTTTATCGAACATCCTTCCATTTTGGTGTATTCCTGGATAGCAAGCAGCTAGAATTATTTAATAGTTGAAATGTTTGTGTCTGAACTTAGGTTTTAAAATTTTGAGATGTTAATTGTAGTAGTTTTGTTAGCTTAGACTTTAATTAACCGTGTTTACGATTATTGAAAATTTATTGTGTAATTTGTAGCAATATGATTTAAAAAATTATAATTAGTAAAAAGATTAAATAATTTTGTAATAGTAAAAATTCAAAATTATACATAATGAACTAATCATAGTTTTTGCCGGCTAAGCTTAATATGGTTTTCAGTTTGCGAACACATAAAAAGATAAAAGAATTTGTTGGCATAAAACAATATACCATTATGAAATGTACTTTAGCGCTGCTTAGCTAATCAAAAATGTAATTAATTGTTGGAAATAGATATTTATTCTTGATCATGAGATCATTTAGATTTATTTATATAGAGTCGTTATGATACATCTACCTTCTTGGTAAATAAATATGATGCAGTTGATAGTGAACTACTTGAAATAATGAAATTGTTCTGCTTGAATTCTTCTAATTGAGTTCTTAATTTCTCCATTTACGCAGGGCACCTATAGTTAATGTGCCTACTAAGTGAATTCAACTACTTTTAGGGCCAATAGATTCATATCATGTTCAAAATATAAGTTAAATTCTTGAATAATGGAATTCTCACATCCCATTTGCTTGAGATTCCATTGTATTAAAAGAAATCGATGTATCATCAGGTTTAATTTCGATTTTTTTTGCATCTTTCGACTGAGTTGTGTTTCATGGTACTGTTTTTGGAGCCGTAGTCGTTCTGTGTTCCCTGAAACCGGATATTTTAAGTTAATGTGCTACAAGAAATGGAACTATATCCATACTTTGATCTTATTTATTTTAACTTACAGTTATAGGACCCTCACATGCATGTATATAGCCCCTCCACGTTGGTCCTTTTAGAGTAAAGATTTAGGAACTTACCTAGCTACTCGTTATGCCATGTTTAGTGATATTTCTTTTTATTATGTAGACATGGTTAAAGACTTAAAGTGATCCCTAAAAAAGATTTAAAAGGCATAAGGGGCGACTTTCATTGGGCATGTTTTTCCAAAGGGAAGAACCAAAAGCATGTATATTATGATTTCCACGTGTATACGCTAAACATTTTTGTATATATCCATTCTATTTTTGGAGTTCTTTTAACAATACTTATAATTGTTGGAAAAAAAACATAGTTTCAAGATATTTTGAAAATAAAGATAAAGTAAATTCAAAATAGATTTCTTGACAAAATTTGCTTTTATCCGTAAACATAATTTGTGTGTTTTTTGGTACATACTAAAATATAACAACTTTTTTTTTTTTTTTGTAATTGGTACGATTTAATACTTGTGAATGAATTTTGATGAATAAAGTTATCAAAAAATTTAAAAATCTTTTATATAACTTTTCATATTCATATAATTTCAAAATTTGAAGAAATGATCCATGTTTCTTAAAAATCAAAGTTCATTTAGCAAATATCAAAATTAATATAATTGCCAAGTTTTATTCTTATAGTAGAAAAGAAGAACGATCAGTCTCAATAAATAAAATTACCACTAATATAATAAACCTACTAGTAATGATGTTTATACTCTGGATTTTTATTGCTCCAGTGTTTCAAGGGAAAAAACAAAAAATATGGTTAAAATAATGTGAGACTATGCAAAGTATATTGAAGGTATTAATTATTTTGCGCATATTATACACAGAAATATACCACTAGTTTATGTAAAAGCGAAACTAAAACAGAGTCAGAAGTCTGCAAAATAAATAAGCAAAAACAACATGGTTGCAACCAGTGGCGGCCAATAAAGTTGTTGCCCGAGCCCAAAAATTGTTTTGTTGCCCCAAACTTTCAGTTTAAAAATCATAAATTAGCTAAAAGAGGGAAAAAAATTGCATAAAATGCACATTATGATATTATAACAAAACATAAAACATGTGTATTTCACGTTACATTTTTTATTATCAACGAGTGTTTGTTCTTAAAAATTAAAATCATCTAATAGCATTGAAAAAAATGAATGAGCCTACCAAATTAGAAAGCGTAATCTCATCGTCTGCTTGATTGTCTCCAAGCTGCTTATTTGTTGTTCTTTTCTTTTTATGCTCGTCGAATTCTTTTTGCATGTGCCAAGTTCTTACATTCCCACAGTTGCTCATTTTCTATACCACAAGTAATGAACTAATTAAACAATAACAAAACAATAATTACAAAACAAATTATAAAACTATATTCAAATATGATAGGTTTGCATGATAACATGTCAAAACAAGACAAAACCAATCATCTAATAGCATTGAAAAAAAATAGTAATGATGTTGATACTTTGTTCACTCAATTTGCAGAAATATTGATGTGATTTTAATAAAAGTATACAATGTTCACTCGACATCAGCTACGACATAACCAATGTATTTGCAAATTCAAACAAGGCATACAAATTAAATAATACTTTAGACTTTCCTACATGTAGAATGAATAATGAAGTATTTTGTGTACTTTTTAACTTCGTCTTTAAAAAATGCACAAACCCGTTTATTTGTTAATATTACGCCCTAAATCTGTACTATTATCGTATACTAGCAAATAAGTAGGAATTACAAACCACACAAGCAAATAAGTATGGAAATCTACTCAAATATGCCTTCACAATCTTCTCTAACATAGCTAACATTCTCAACCGATTCAATATCCATGTTGGTTTCTTCACAATCTTCCCTAACAAAGCTAACTTCCGTAATAGGATCATCTGTCTCTAACTCTTGGTGGTGCTTTCATTACAACATACCAATTAGAATGGTCATTCTCTCTAGAATAAAAAACTTGTTTTGCTTGAGATGCAAGGATATATGGATCTTTTACAAATGAAGCTTGATTTTGTTGTAAATTGACAAGAGTGAATCCATCTTCGAACTTTACTCTATTTCCTATATTTTCCCAGTGACACTTGAATACGGGAATATAAAAAACATGATAGTCTAACAAAATTATGTCTGTCAACACCCCATAATAAGTGACCACATCAACTCTTTGAGAAATATCTTTTGCACTTGCCCTACACATGGTAGTCACATCGCAAGTGACTCCGTAGTTTTGGGTTTCTCTTTCAACGTCTTTTGTATGAAAGCGGTGCCCGTTAATTATATAACCTTTATAGGACAACGCATTACTACTTGGGCCAAAAGCAAGCCATCTTAGTATTTCATCACTTGTTGATTGAAAAGGTACCTACAATCAAATCGTTTTACATAAATTTTGAAGTAACAGAGAAATTTTTATTGTCCATGGAAGGATAATTAAAATTAAACTAACCTTCTTTTTAATCCAATCTTCGAAATTATCAGTTTTTTTCCATAGCAATATCGCATTTTTTTCCAAACCCT
Organism: Allium sativum; assembly: GCA_030737875.1. NCBI lineage: Eukaryota > Viridiplantae > Streptophyta > Magnoliopsida > Asparagales > Amaryllidaceae > Allium > Allium sativum. The sequence goes on from CM060916.1 coordinate 961,529,782, forward strand.
TATCAAAATTTTGTAACTCCTCCAAATGCATACTGGTGTTTAAATAATTTTACCTAAGTTATATTCAACATCAAAAAATTATTAAAAAGGTATAAACGAAATATATTATGTATTTACTCTAAATATGGTTCCACCGCAGCTATATTCATTAGCACAGCCAAATAAGCAATATATTTTTCATTTGATGACAATGTAATTGTCTTAGGTTTTAAAATTGGGCGTCCTTCAAGTATAGGTTTGTTTTCATAATCTTCATTTCGGACTTCTTTCCCCTCCGTTTGTACTTTCTTTTGTAGAAATTCACTAAAGAATCTCATTGATTCTTATGCAAGATAAGCTTCAGCAATACACCCTTCAGGTCGTGCATAATTCCTTATATAGTCTTTAATTGTTTTCATATACCGTTGAAAAGGGTACATCCAACGAAAATGAACCGGACCACATAATTGTGCTTCTCTTCCAAGATGAATTGTCAAATGTACCATTATATCGAAAAAGGAAGGTGGAAAATATCTTTCGAGTCCACACAAAATTTCAATAATCTCATCATTAAGTCACCTCAATGTCTCTCTTTCAAGAACACGTTGACATATTTGATTGAAAAACGAACATAAACGAATTATTAGTGTTCTAACATTTTTTGTTAACAAATCTCTAACCGCAACAGGTAACATTTGTTGCATTAGGAAATGATAATCATGCGACTTCAACCCACTAACGTTGCACCCGTCTAATGACACAATTATTTTGAAATTTGAGCAATAACCATCAGGACCTTTAAAATCATGTAACCTTTTACAAAATATATTTTTTCCAGACATTGACAAGGTATATGGAGCCGGTGGTAAGTATATTCTATTCCCACGAGGTTGTGCATAAAGACTTTGTCAAATCCCCCATTCCTTCAAATCCTTCCTTGAATTAATTCCATCTTTTGATTTACTGTCATGCAACATCGTGCTTAGTAGGCTTTCAGCGACATTTTTCTCAACATGCATCACATCTAAATTATGTCGCAAAGGAAGTTCCTATAAATATCAATAATACAATAATTTATTAACTTTATATTGTTAGGTCTACTAGACAAAATAATTTTTAAATACTAACCTCCCAATATGGCAAATCAAAAAGATTTATCTTTTTTTCTACCTTAATAGCTCTTTTTTTCTATCATCTTCGTCTTCTTCACTGTGAGTACTCTTCCCCTTCCCCGTTTTACTTTTTAACTCCTTACTCAACTCTGTCTTTAGCTTCTTCTTGCTCATCTTTCTTTTTGTTGCTTCATTCGTATCTTTTCCAAAAACATTTGGAAAACTATCCGAAATAGCAGAAATGTTTCATCCCGTTAGAATTCTAGGTCTATCACCATCCTCTATAGTGTAATCAAACCAAGTTTTTTGTTTCCTTCATGGATGTAAAGGGCCTAGAAACCTTCTATGTCCCATATAAACACTTTTTCGACAATGCTTCAACCATCGATGATGAGTGTTAACAACACATAATTGACAAGCTTTTTGACCTTTTACACAACATCCTGCAAGATTTCCATAGGCTGAAAAGTCGTTTATGGTCTATAGTAAAATTTATCTTAAATTAAAAACTGATTTACTAAATGTATCATATATATAAATTCCATTATCCCATAAATAATTTAAGTTTTCTACCAATGGCGCCAAGTACACATCAATATCATTTCCAGGTTGCTTTGGCTCAGGAATTATTAAAGTTAGCATCATATTTTCTTTTTTCATACATAACATAGGCCAGAGATTATATGTCACAAGCATTACTGGCCAACAACTATATTTGGAGCTCATCGACGCAAATGGATTGACACCATCTAAAGTAAGACCAAGTCTAAGATTGCGTAGATCGGATGAAAATGGTTTCCACCTCTCATCCACTGTATTCCATGTTACAAAATCTACAGTATGTCACATTTTTTCATCATTTATTTTATTGTTGAAATGCCACCTTAAGTTTTCTGCCATCTGTTGAGATCTATGCATTCTCCTAAATCTTGGAATGATTGGAAAATACCTCAACACTTTAGCTGGAACACCTCGTATAATATCCTTGGTGTCCTCATTTATCTTCCATCTCAAAGAGTTACATTTCGGACAACTTTCTAAATCTTGAAACTCTTTTATAAAAAGACAACAATCCTTCTTACAAGCATGAATCTTTTCAAACCCTATGTCAAATACTTTAAGATTTTTTTTTACATCATACAAAGTCTTAGGAAGTACATTATTCACCGGCAACAACAACTGTAGTACGTTCAAAAGGTTATCAAAACCATTATCGGATAACCCAACCTCACATTTAAGATTATACAAAGCGGTGATGGCGGATAATTTAGTTTGATCTACACAATCGAGATATAAGGGGGTTTCTACATCCTCCAAATTCTTAAGTAAATCATCCTTACGTTTTTGAACATGCTCGTCTTCATTAACATCAATAGAAAAACCATGATACAAAAAATCTTCGTCTTCAAAATGAATAGCTTAAAGTAGATCAAATGTATTGTCCAACTTCATGTCTACGCCCACATTTAATTGTTCGCCATGATGATACCACTTAGTATTGCTCTTGTACATAGGATCCATCCCCCTTATAATTAAATGCTCAACAATAATGTCATCGTGTTGTCGACTAAGATTTTAGCAATCCAAACAAGGGCATAAATGTTTCTCTACAGTTCTGATATTTCTCTTTGCAGCATGTACAAAGCTTCTTGCCCCTTGCGAGTACTCCTTGGAAGTTCTATGATGAAAAAAATCAACATAATAGTTGAGTTTTAACGTCAAATATTTTTATTTTCTGAAATTAAATACAGATGAGAATATTGGTTTATCAATTTACCTGTGTAAATAAACCTAATCTTTTTCCATCAACATACAATTAAGGATACGCACGAGAGGAAAGAGTGCTCAAGCTCCAAAACTAAATAGAAAATAGGTTGCTACAACATAAAGTACATTAAATTTGTACTCATTCTATTACGAAAGACAAACTTTTTAGTGAATAATGGAATATTTGAATGAACAATTCCTAAACAAAACACACATTTCCAAAAATAAGGAGAAATGCTTGATTATTGTATAATATGTTAAAAATGCAACTCATTCGTCATTTTTTTAGTTTGTCTATAATATAAAACCTAAATTATTACTGCAGTCAGCCTACACTCAAAGATATTGTCTTCACGCAATGCTTCGCTCTACGCAGTAATTATTGAACTCTCTTCTAGTCACAGCTACGTATTTCAGCATAGGGTCCTAGAATATCATATTATCAGTTTACTTCAACCTAATGAGCATTCTAATCGGCACTACTAACCACATCTGCAGGAGATCTCCTTAACCTTTTGCATATCCTTGGAGGCATTGACCTTTAGAATTTATCATTTTTCATCTTCACTCTCTTGCCCATGAATTGTCTCATTCACATATACAACCTTAGTAGTAGTACACATGTTGACCACCATAACATCCGCAGAGGCATCTTTACCAGAATCATCTATATTATATTCGCATAACCCTATTATTTAAATGATTATCACACACTATTTTTATAATAACCACAAACTTTTTTATCAACACAAACTACATTTCCATAGCAACATGCATATATTTCTCATTTTCATTCCAAAAGCAGCCATTTTTCTCTATCCTTCCTATTATATTGTCTACATATAGTGTATCCCTACAATTATAATGTTCAAATTCTGTTTTCTATTTGAACAACAGCTCTCTTTTTTCGTTTCTTTGAAGAAATGCGGTTTTTTTTTGAACAAATTCTGTTTTTTTTTAAACAAATGCAGAATTTTTTAAATGCGGGTTTTGTTTGAAGTTTTGAAAAAATGCAATTTTTTGTTTTGAACAAATGCTGTTATTTTTTTTAGTTTTAACAAATGCAGTTTTTTTTTTAAAAAAATCAGTGCAGTTTTTTTTAAAAACAAGTTCAGTGTAGTCTTTTTATAAAACAAATGTTGTTTTTTTAATCAAATGCAGATTTTTTTGTTTGGAACAAATGTAGTTGTTTTAATCTCAATATTGCATTTACAAACACTTTTTGAAATCCAAAAATGGAGTTACTGCACTCATTCATTACTGCACCGATTCAAGATTCTAGATTGATGTCCATATGATAAACAATGAATTACTGCACTCATTCATTACGTCTATTAATAACCGCTCAACAGAAACGGTAAACTAACACCCATCTTAAATTTTAGTCATTTCAGCTTTAGCTGCTGGAGTTGCTTTTATATACCCTAGCTCTCTGTTGTATGTTTCCCAAGTCTGAACCAAAAAATAATAGTAGATCCGCGTATCTCATTGCCAACCAACTGTTTTATATATCCACTTAATACTTGCATAATGACAAATTTTATTAACTGATATGAATGGCCTATCTCATATTAAAAGACGGTTATGTATCTTGCACCAAACCATAGTACCGAGATCTCCATTAGCTAGCACTGCACAACACAAAGAACAAATGATAGTTCATAATACCACCCGATGAATTTACTCTTGTCCAAGACGAATTAGATGAGACCAACAGTTTATTTATGAAGTATGGCAAGTTGACAACATATTAAAGAAATTGGAAAACCAAAAGATAAAATCTAAAAATGTCCTATATGGTAGAAACAAACGTAACATCTCCAGAAGTGCGTGGAGAATCAAGAAGAGGAAGACGATGCAAACGTCGGTATCTCCCACTTCTTTAGCTGAAAAAGGGAGGAAACAATGTGTTTTTTTCTTCTCTTTTTAATATCTATAAATGGGGTTCTGTTTCCTGTTTATATAATAGACATGAAACATAAACTTGTAGTGTTTTAGCTAAAAAATCCTAAGTTTCCATTTCTAGTGTACGGATCATGATGTTTGAAAAAATAGGGCAACTATCTATTTGAATTCAATTCCATGCTCGAATTGTCTCTGTTCGAACGTGGAGAAACGAATTTAAATGGGCATTTACCCCATTTTTTAAGTCTTTAGCTACAACTAGAGATGCTCTAAATTCAAAGATACAAAGCAAAGAGATTAAAAGTGCTTTTCAGGCATGCAAATACATGGTGTAACCTGGAAGGCTACCATCAATATGTTACTCAAGGTATAAACGCATCTACCTGAGGTGGTTTTACACAAAACTTCAGTATTAAGCTTAATTAAGCACAGTAAAGATAACTTAAAGTATGGAATAGAAGCACGAAGGCAACAGTCAATAGACTACGTGAGGCTTGTGTATAAGCTGATGAAGATCCAGATGATTTACATGCCGATGGCATATCGATGCATGTAAACATGGAACTTAAACATCAAATAAAGTTGCAACGTGAACAATTAGTACTGGCAAAGCAAAACTATGTGGCTCCAAGAGGGAGACACTAACTCAAAATTCTTTGGTTCTATCATCTATGCCAGGATGTTGATAAGAAAGCATAAAAACATAATGCAAGCAAATCAGGAATCTCTGAACTACTATGCTTATCTGTATAAAGGCCTAATGCAACTTGTTTTCCATCAATTGAACCAAGAATGAAAATAATTGCATTAAAAGCTAAATATTATTATTGTTAATTGTGAAATATTAAGGTGATGATTATAATATTTCACAATTAGCAATATTTCATCAATATTAAAGCTAAATATGAAAATACTATATTAATTTATTTATTTCCGAAGGAGGACTCATGGGTGAAAAAAAATAAAAACTTAGGATGGGTCATTCCGTGGTATCTTATGATGGCTTTCACTTTAAAATGTACAGCTTTTTTGGCTTTTGATGTCTATATAATACTTTAAATCACTTTAATTGGATTATATACGAACATAATATTAAAACACTGAATACACTGATAGGCTTCTATTCAAACACAGCAACTTTAAATTAGATCCGAAAGCAAAAAGGTGAATAGTAACGTACATTTTGCAGAATACAATTGATATTAAAGTGTATTATCAAAAAACAAAAAATGCACTTGATAATAATAAGTATATTATTTATGTAAGTATGCACAAGTACACTTTAAGTATACTTCAAATAATTAACAAAAAGGTGGTTGATCTGAAAACAAAAAGGTGAAGTACGAGTGATACTCATTTCACATACACGTAGGGTGCTCTGTTATTTACTCTGTCTAGTAATTAAACGATTACAATGCAGTACATCAAACGTAAAAATTGGGCTACTATTACTACTATAAATACCCATTTGATTTTTATTATCAATATGTACTGGATCCCATAGGTACTACGATTGACATATAATTAAGTAGTAGCATAACCTGTTAATATATATTTTTAAATTGTTTCTTGCAAATCAACAGATAAGTCATTACATTGTTAGCAAAACTGAAAGCGTGTACAAACCATAAAGCATGCACAGGTACACTTTAAATAATTAACAAATAAAAGAATCAATGTCCACCCTGCTTTTTCTATTTCAGACTGTGATCCTATTTTAAATATGCTAAAGAAATTTGTAGATATATTTTAAACTAATATTTGTTTGATTTAACCTTTTATTTCTCAAATTCAATAAAGATTTGAAGCTATAAATAGCTCACTGTTTAGGGTATATTATTAAACCTTTTTAATAGATTATTTATGTAAGTATGTGCATAAGAATAATTCATATTAATACGCTGGTAACATATCTTTAATATCAAACTTTCTTTCTTGTACAAAGCTTAGAATAATTGAATTTGCACTTTTTTAATCACTTTTTTTATTTTTATTTTAAAAAATGAAATTGATTTTTCATCGAATACATAACTAAGAAAAATGTTAGTACAAGTTAATTTTTTAAAAACAATGCAATTGATTTTTCTTCTTCGGTTTTTAAAACAATGCAATTGATTTTGCAGAGCACAACTAATCATCAATATTGCATCCACCGAATTCAGTTTGCACGTCCATTTGCATTCATGGTTTACAATACTACTACATTAATTTAACAAGAAAACTAAATAAAGATAGGCTAATATAGTACATGCAATTCATTTAACTAGGAGAGATGAAATAGAAAATAAGTACTGAATGACACAAGTGTATAGGCAACATAGCAAAAGAGGTCACAACCCTAAAATTCAGATAATCGTGAATTCAGATCGTAAATTCATATCGCAACCTTAAAGTCATAAATCCGAATGGATTCCATAATCGTAAATTCAGATCTACAACACACAAACAAAGAATAGGGATTGCTTACCAAAATCCAAATCGAATAATAGAACTTGTTAGTTTTTTTATTAATCCCCTTATTATCACAAAACCAATTGGCAATGTGATGAGGAACATCTTAGTTTATATCCAGGATCTTAATTCAGTATTTCCCGATGTGGGACAACTTTGAAGCACCATTCAACACACCCCCTTGCTTCAAAGTTGTTGAGATCGAAGCACTTTCTCTTCGATTTTGTGATGCACTTTCTCATCACCTTCAATTGTTGAAGCACTTTCTCTTCAACTCTCTACTGAAATTCTGAGCTCTGATACCATGTTAGTTTTTTTTTATTAATCCCCTTATTATCACAAAACCAATTGGCAATGTGATGAGGAACATCTTAGTTTATATCCAGGATCTTAATTCAGTATTTCCCGATGTAGGACAACTTTGAAGCACCATTCAACAGAACTGCGCCGCCCTAGCTACGCCAGAGATTGGAGATAGAAGGAGTTTTAGAGGGAGACCGTGAATAATGGTTGAGGAGGTTGGAGATGGACCATGTTTTCGGCAATCGCTGGATGATTTGTGAGATATTGCTATGGAGGAAGGGTTTGCGGGGGAGATGAATAATTATTTCTGAATTGGCCTTCAATAGATGCCAGCGTTACAATGTGTTACACCCTTAATTAGCAAAAAAATTAAAGGCTAAAGAAAAAGTTTAGTGTAATTAATAACAGTTTTAGAAAAATGTTTTATTAAAAAGCGTTATAAATATCATAGTTTGTCGTACTGAAAATTCATTTCGTCAAAAACGGAGATTGTTTGGAAAACGATTATTCTTATGGCTTATATAATATCGTTAAAATATAAATAAATTCAAAACAACTAAATTAAATAATAATAAATTATTATTACCGTGTACATATCCAAATAAAATAATATAAAATTCCAAATATAAACTAATATGGAATTATAGTTCAATACTAACATTCCGGAGTTAACGATATTCAATTTCTGTTCAAATTCCTATTTAATTTATTAAATAAACGTTATCGTTCATAAACGTTTTCCATAGCGACTATTTTAAAATTTTATTTTGACATAACACAAAATTTATAACATGAAAACTCGAATTTTCTCTTCCATTAGAAAATCATGATCAATAAGATTCTAACGTTTCTTGTTTCATAGAATTTCGACTTAAAACGGATTCTGTATATTCAATTAAAGTTCAAAATTCAATATTTCGAACTACGGCGACATTTTGAGTTTGTTTTAATATAAATATAAGTACAAATTTAAATGTTCAGTCGTCATTTAATTAACGAATTAAATATTAAAGATCCAACAATAATCCAAATATAATATTTAAAATAAATTTAACTATCAAATAACTGAAAAATCCGGGTCGTTACATTTGGTTAGGGACGACAGTCATTGGGTTTGATTTGGAGTTAAGAGCCATAACGGATAAATTTGTGAATTAAATAATAATATACACACACACACGCACACACACATACACACATATTTATATAAATACTCCTCAAAACTCTAACCCTCGTTCACAATTAACAGACGCTTTCACTTGAAAATCAAGGGCTAAGGCGATTTGGTTTTCTCTCCTAAATTTCTTCACATCCACGCCGAATTGATTCATGATTCCAAAACGAAAACTGAAGATAATCTCCTGCTCTTCAATTCAATATGGCTATGATCGTATTTTGTATGGTGGTTTGGAAAAAAATGGATCTCAAAGTCGTCGGCTTTGGAGATGATTTCGTGGTCAAAGGGGCGTCGAGCTGGGGGGTTTTCTCGGCGATGGAAGTCGCCTCGATGCTCTACGGCATAGACATGTCAGATCGGACGCAAACTAAACGGAGGAGGCACGGTGGTGGGGGTTTAGATCGAACGACTGGTTCGAATTTTATCGCCTGGAGGAAGAAAGGATTAGGAAAAAATTAACGATGTAATTTTTTTTTTATTATCTCGAATTATAAGTAAATGTATAATATGTCATATCTATTTCATACAAGGTCCAAATTTAATGATTTCAGTTGCATTGCGATCGCATCAACAAACACTTTAACATGGAACTGAGTAGAATGGAAATGGAGCAAGTTACAGTTTGATAAAATTAAACGTTCAGTTTAATTTTATTGAAAATTGAAATCATCCAATAAAGACTGACGGAGTGGAAACCAACGAGAGAACTCCTTATCACTCAATACTTTATCATGTAGTTGTTTTTTGAGTTCAACACACGAACTCACACAAATCATTTGAATTGGAAGCGATGTATGGATATTAACAACACTCGCATTTCATACTCCGTGGATGGCCACTTGTGGCGCCGTAAATGGCGTTGGATAGTTGAGTATTTATTTATATGGATGATTTGATGATTTGTGAATTGTGATTGTGTTGATCAACATATTAAAATAATGTTAATATTATTGTAGTAGTTGAAATTAAATTATAAACATCCATTTGTAATTTAAACAGTGAAAATTGGTTAAATAGAAAAATAAATCAAACCGAATTAGAATTGGTTAAATTTATTAACCAATGATTTATTTAAATAGATTTTTGTTGTTTGAAAACCCTATATGGGTATTAGGATGATATTTGCATACACTAATCCCCATATTTAGTTGAATGTCGATCGATTGATTGACAGACTGTTGTAAGCGTTATTTATTTATTTTAATGCTTATACAGTTATAGAATGCACTCTGGATGATGTTTGAATGTTTAATGATTATTTATCATTATTTTTGAATTGATTGAGTCGCATTCCGATTTAACTGAAATTATATGGTAATTGATTGAGTCGCATTCCGATTTAGAATACGAAAACGAATATTTTAAAATAATATTCAATGAAGAATTAAAATATGATTTTGATGTCCGATTTGGATGGACACAAAAATATTGAAATATATGAAGTCGAGTTAAGTAAAATTGCGCCATTTTAACTCGAATGGATTTTTCTATCGATTTTATTCATTTTATAATGAATATAAAAAAGAATTGATTTCAAAATCTAATATTTTGAAAATATTATCATTTTAAAATTATAATGATATGGAATATTCAATTTTGATTTAAAATTGATATGGACGTTGGGATCATTTTTAAAATGAATTTATAATCAATTTATAAAATACGTTTTAAATGGAAATCGATCGATATATTATATGTATATAATGGTTTGAATAGAACGCGCCGCCCAGCGACCGTTCGCGAATTTCAACCATTACTTCAAATTGATGTAACGGGAGATCTGACCGTCGGATTCTCCTAAACCCGAACCGTTGGGTTCGTATTGAAAAGATCTTTGCAATGAAAATAAGAGATTTAATTTTGAATGGCTGGATTTTAAAATATGTTCAAATCAATTTCAGAAAAGGTCACTATGAATGCAGTTCGGAGCCTGTTATTGAAAACCGATGGTAAAGGCCTTAATAAAATTACAAAAAATAAGGAAAAACTGTGTAAAATCATAATAAATGATTTGGAAAGATTTCAAATGAAAATTTCCATGTTTGGAAAGATAAAAATATATTTTTATCAAAATGAACTAGTTATTAACTAAAAAAATAATCCAATGTTTTTAAATAAATAAATTGGATTTGTAAATGGTTTTTAATATAACCAGAATTTTCCAATGTATGAATTGGAATGGATTTGAATGGAAATAATCTTTGGAATATTTTGATATTAGATTCCGTGATTATACAGATATTATTGAGGAATTTGGAAGATTCAGATATCGTTATTCCCAAAATGTTATTTGTTGGTTTTAGAATTTGATACTGAACATAAGTCGATATAATTTCTATTTAGAGCCTTGTTTTTGGTATCAAATTGGATTTTGGGTTTGTCGCGAATGGTGTCTTAAATAACACTGTTCTTAAACCCAATTGAGAAAAGAATAAATCTTTTAATTAAGATTTAGAGAAGTTTACCAATTAATTAACAGTTAACTGGAATTGAATTAAAACTGCATTTTTGGGTTTATCGTGAACGGTGTTTTAAATAACGTTTGTTCTTTAACCCAGTTAACAGTAAAGATATGATTTGGAATTTATAATCTTTTAATCAAGATTAATGGAAATTTTCCAAAGTAAAGTTTTCCAGTTTAATATATTAAATTGGAATTAAATGGAATTTGATTCAGTAATAATCAAGATGAGCTTTTGTGAAGGAAGATCATTACTATATATGGAATTTAAAATGGCTTTGTCGTTATTCCACTTATATTATTAGTCTAATATGGGAATTTATATCAATTATACACTTTTATGATTTCCGTATAGATTCCATTTTGATGGAAGATGATTTTTGGGTTTATCGTGAACGATGTTTTAAATGACATTCGTTCTTTAACCCAGTTAAAGACAAGATTTATTTCCTAAATTTGAATAATCGTTAAGTAATGATTTTTGGAGATTAAAACTAAGTGGAGTTTTAATGAACCTTTAATTAGATTGAAAGGTTAATGTGGTAATTAAATTTGTCAAATTTGAGAAGTGTTCGAAAATGGAGTATCACCAGTTTTACTTCATGCGATAGTTAAATCTTTAATTAGATTTGAACGTTAAATGGTAATTGAATTTACCAATAACATGGTGGGTGTTAGATATGGGGTACTACTAATTTTACTCGATGGGATAAATAGGTTGGGATTGGAAAATAAAATAAATGATTACTTCGGTAAGGCTCGATAATCCCGACTAGTTTGATAAACCTTAATTTGGTTTAAACCGTGAAAAGAATATTCTGGATTGGAATGAGGCGTATGATGTGTTTTTATAGCATTTGATTATAAGATACGCTAGTTATTCGGAAAGACTGGGTTTAACCCATTCTGAATAACTGATATGACGGTTAAAAGTTGAAGATATTGAAGACAGTAGAAGACTAACGATCTTCACATCGAATGGATTACTACTGATGCCCTGGATTGGTTAGCTCCCAAGAAGGGGTTATAGTGGTAGTTTTCCGGATGTACATGTTGATTGTCCGAATATGCAAGGGCTTCTCTCCTATATTGGGCATATGGGACAATAATAAGGTGTCTTCGGTTTCGTTCAGACCCAGAACTGACTTGCAAATGGATGGTATGTCGGACATTGTATTCCTTTATGCTGTATTCGTTGATCTTTGCTAAATATATATTGTCTAGTGGCAGAGAATTTATTCTCTTGCTTAACACCCTTCTTTGAGATGTACGATCTTAGATGTTATATATTGGCAGAAATCAATGGTATGGTATGGATTGACAATTTGGCACGCTGAGATGCATAAATCAAGGATTTTGTTGAAAAGCAGAGTCTTGTGGTTGATGATCAAAGCACAGCTTTAAGTAGCGCAGCTTTGTGTAGCGTTAATTCGAGTGTCTCACACACCGGTATGATGGTGACTTGATGATTAGATCAATATGCTTTTGAAATGAGGATATACACCCTTTATGGTTGTCATGGATTCAGTCGACCGAGATGATGCTGGGTGTGGTCGCTCCACCATAATAGGGATAGGGGACACCCCCCGATTCCCAGAAGGATAGAGTAAGTGGTGTTTCTCCAATGACCTGGACTTAAGCCGCAGTGATGCTTGATTCCTGGATATATGCGGATGTGCATTACGGTGTTTTCCAACGACCTGGACTTAAGCCGTTGAGTATTGCACTACGTGATCGATCTTTCGAATCAGCAGCCATCATGATGGAAATCCAAACTTCCAATACAACATTTTTTTGTTTTAGTTGTAAACCTACGTATGGTGACATAATATATGGTACCTATGCCGTCTATGATTGATACATCTATATTTGAAGTTGATTTCTTCACTTATAGTAATAATAAAAGAAAATTTTCGTATGCCAAGCATTTTGTCTATTATAAGGTAAAAATCTATCCTTCGTCTGGTGTTGCATTGTGTGATGGTACTTGAGTCTTATAATTTCTCAGTTTTTCTTTTGTTTAGCATTACGAGTTTGGTTAAGGTATTCATGTGGAGTAAATCTGTTCTGTGTCATACGGCGTGATCCCGTGATTTACCTAACTTTAAAATAAAGTTAATAACTGTTTTTAGTTCTCACACCATCCCATGACTGACTCGGAGCTTATTGTTTTCACCAAAACTCTGGGTGCCCATATTTTCCACACAGGCAGCTTGTAGTTTTAGTTTTCGCAGATTGTAACAACCCGAAAATCTGGGCCAGTTTAAAAATTTTATTTTGGCAATTTTAGTGAATTTTGAACATTTAAAATAGATTATTTTAAATAATATCGACGAAAAATTATTTTGAATAGGATTCGACGTATATATTTATATACGTCGTCGTTAGAATATAAATAATTATATATAATTATAAATAGAATTGAAAATGGCGCGGTAGTTCGATAATTCGATTTCAAACTTCAATTGAATGTACCGGGTGCAAAACAATCCGGATTTTAGTGAAACAAAAAATAAGGGAATCTAATTGAGAATATCTTTCCAACGAATCCAAAAAATCGAGATTTCATAGAGGGAATCAAAAGATATGTCCAGTTGAAAATTCTGAATAGTCGCTATGGAATTCAGGCCCTTAAAAATAGGAATTTTGCAAACGACCTCGGATTTCGACGAAACCACTTTTGTTGGATCCGTGATGTCAAATTATTGCTAGATTCCAAATTTCAAAATTTTTCGATTCAATATGTGAGCGTGGCAAAGGAAAACGCGTTTGACCAGTTTCAGTTGATTTTAATCGACTGGAAAATGGCCATTTTTCTAACGGTCTCAGAATTTGTCGAAACTAGTTTTGTTAGGACCGTATCGTCAATACGAAGCTAGAAAATATTTTTCGGGAATTTATAGAGTTAGTATGTGACCCCAGTAAATTGAAATGCGCATTCAAAATCAATATATAGAGTTATATGTTGATTTTGACGGAAACTGATCGAAATGATCGAATCAGCTTACGATACATATCCCATTGTGTTCGGAATGGGGGTGAAACGCTATGGACGACAGGCGGTGGGCCTCGTTTCGAGGTCGAAATAAAAAAGTCAACTTTTCTTGAAATTAAATAATTAAATAAATAAATAAAAACTCTCCCCTTAAATCCCTCTGCACCCCCCCCCCCGGTTCATGTTTTCAATTCAGACGAAATAAAAAAAGGGGGGGGGAATCGCGATCTCCCCCAGGCAATCGATCGCCTCGACGCCGCCCAGCCACCAGGAGGCGGTCGCCTCCGACCAGGCCCCCCCTCTCCTCCATCGAAGAACCGCAACGCCCCCCTCCTGTTGCTGCCGCCCCGGCTTCTTCTTCTTCCTCCTTCAAAAACCGCACACCCCCATAACCTCCCAGCCGTGCCCCTCCTGAGCACCCCTACGCGAGCAGCGAGCAAACCCCTTTCCCCTCTTCTAAAATCTAGTTGTAAGTTCTCCTCTATTCTTCGGTTTTAGTTCATATTTTTAATATAGAAAAGTTTACATTTTTAATATTGGAAAGTTGTATTTTTATATATACTAGAGAAGTAAAAATGTGATTTTTACTTCGATAAAAATAGGATCTTTCTTCGTGTAAAGATGGGATTTTAAGTAGTGAAAAGGCGACATTTTTAAAGTAGGAAAAGGCGAAATCTTTATGTTATGAAAGGCGAAATCTTTATGTTATGAAAGGCGAAATCTTTATATATTGAATAGCAAAGTAAAAATTCGATTTTTATATATTGAATAGAGAAGTGAAAATTTGATTTTTAAATATTGAATAGCGAAGTAAAAATTCGATTTTTATGTATTGAATAATAAAGTAAAAATTCGATTTTTACATATGTAGAGAATACGGGCAACGAAGGTGACAAAAAGGCGAGAACGATGAAGATTTCTCTGAATGAAGTGTCGTGGAGTTGGGATAGCTTTGGTGAGAACTTCTCGCTCAAATTTCTTTTTCTAGTTAGATATATATATACTAGGATGCAGACGGTGCTTAGCAGCACCCGACACCCGTCATCCACTGACCTTGGATGACTTGTTTGTTTGATTGATGTGTTATGAAAATTGTTTGTGATGTTGATGTGAAATCGATAATAAATTGTAGATGGTTGAAGTAAAATATTTTATCGTTAAAAATATATTTTTTAACGTGAAAGTGAATAAATAAATAATTATAAACAAATCGGCCGATTTGTTTATATACACTGATTTGACTGATATTGATTGGGTCGATAAATTTTACACATCGCCCAACTGCACAAATAAAAATCTGTGTTTGTTGATTTGAAACCCCACACAGGTGTTGGGATGATATTTGGGTAGACTAATCCCAATTATTTAATTATATGTCGATCAATTGGTCGACAGACTGTGTAAGCGTCGATTATTTATATTTGATGCTTATGCAGTTGTGTGGTGCACCTTGGATGATGGTTGATTGTTTGTCATTGCTATTATATACATGTGTTGTATGGAATCCATATAATTAACATTATATGGTGATTGATTGGGCCTCATTCCAATCGGGAAAATAATGAATATTATAAAAGAAAATTCATGTGTTGAATATAAAAATAGTCATGTGTTGACGATGTTCATGTGTTGAAACTATTTATGTGTTGAGTAAAATATTTTAAATAATAAAATTTACATCTTTATCATATTTAAAATTAGAATTACTTCACGTTGGAGTCTAATTAAAAATCAAACGATAGATACCATAGTTTTATAAACTATTTTACATAACAAAAATAGATGTGTTGACAGTACTCATGTGTTGAGATTAGTCGTGTGTAGAAAAAAATATAGATTCATGTGTTGAATAGAATAAATATTCATTTGTTGAATAGAATAACGAATTTGTTGAAATATATAAAGCCGTGTTGATTAGAGTTGCGCTATTTTGACGTGAACGATATTTATATCGATTTTATTCGTTTTATAATGAATATTGAAAAGTGATTTCAAAATTTAATATTTTGAAATGAAATTCAAATTAAAATTAGATTAAATTTCAAATTGAAATTTTATTGAATCAATTTGAAATGAATTCGAATCGAATAGAAAATGAATTCGATTCGAATTGAATAGAAAGTGAATTTGAATTCGAATTGAATAGAAAGTGAATTTGAATTCAAATTGAATAGAAAGTGAAATTGAATTCGAGTTGAATAGAAATGAATCCAAATTGAATTAAATTGAATTTGAATTAAAACGAATGGAAATCGTTTTGAATGAAATTTAAAACGAACTGAAATTGAATTGAAATCAATTTGAAATGAATTCGAATTGAATTAAATAGAAGGTAAATTCAAATAGAATTGAAATGAAACGAATTAGAATTTGAATTGAATTGAAACGAATTTGAATTCGAATTAAACAAAATTGAAATGAATTCGAATTGAATTGAAATCAAATCGATTTGAAATTGAAGATGAAGTTGAAATTGTTTTTGAAACGAATTTAGAACTATTTGTAAAATTCGTTTTAAAAAGGAAATCGATGAAATATATAATATATATATATATATTATAAATATAATGGCCCGAATAGAACGCGCCGCGCCGCGGCAGTTCGCGAATTTCGACCATTGACTTCGAATTGACGTTGCAGGAGATCCGACAGTCGGATTCTCCTAAAACTGGAACCGTTGGGTTCGTATCGAAAAGAGTTTTCCAATGAATATTAGAATTTGAAATCTAACGGTTGGATTTGGAATTATGTCCAAATCAAATTTAGAGAAGGTCGCTGTAAGTGCAGTTCGATGGCCGTTGATGGAAATCAACTGTACCGGCCTTGATAAAATTATTAAAAATATCTATAATTTGTGTAAAATCATAAGAAATGATTTGGAAAAAATTGGGCTGAAGAATTCCACATTTAAAAGGATAAAAATAGATTTTTATCGAAATGAACTAGTTTTGAACTAGAATTAAAATCAATTAATTTTGAAATAAATAAATTGAATTTGAAAGTGATATTAAAAATAATCAATATTCCCAATACGTGGATTGGACTAGAGTTGAATCGAAATTATCTTCGGAATATTTCGATGTTGGATTTCGTGACTACACAGATATTGTTATGGGAATTTGAAAGATATATTTTATATCGTTATTTCCAATACGATATTTGTTGGTTTCAGAATTTGATATTGAATATAAGCCGGTATATTTTCTATTCAGAGCCGTGTATTTAATATCAAATGTGATTTGGGTTTATCGTGAATCGTGTTTTAGATGACATTGGTTCTTTAACCCTGTTAAAGACAGGATGTTAATTTTTGAAAAGATTAAAACTAAGTGGAGTTTTAATGAATCTTGAATTAGATTGAAATGTGAATTGATAATTTAAATTATCAAATCTGAAAGGTGATCGAGAATGGAGTACCACCAGTTTTGCTCCAAAGCGATAGTTAAATTATTAATTAGATTTGAACGTGAAATGGTAATTAATTTTACCGATAACACCGTGGTGTTAGAGATGGAGTATTACCAGTTTTCTCCATGGGATATATAGGTTGGGATTGGGAAATAAAATAAATAATTACTTCGGTGTGGCTCGCTAATCCCGACTAGTTTGAAATGATATCCAGAGGAGGATTAAAGAATAAATTTAGAAGAATTTATCTTGGATAAATTTAATGGGAACCTTTCCCTAAGAATGTGATTTTGTGAATAAAAGAATATTCCGAATTGGAATGAGGCGTTCGTTATGTTTGTGTAACATTTGCTTATCATATACGTGGGTTATTCAGAAAGGCCGGGTTTATACCCATTCTGAATAACCGATTCGACGAGATGTCGAAGATGAAGACGGTGGTTGAAGACCGGAAGTCTTCACATCGTTTGGGTGACTATTGATGATCTTGATTGGACTGTACACCCAAGATGAGGGAAACATTTGGTGATCGTCCAGACGTACTTGGAGATCGATGGATATGCGAGGAAAGTGCCTCCGGTTTCGTTCAGACCCAGAACGAACTTGTAAATGGATTGTGTGTCTGACATTGGATTTTATTCTGCGTTGATTGATATCTATTAAATATACATCTGTTTGGCGGCGGAGAATTTATTCTCTTGCTTAACGCCCTTCTCTGAGACGTACGAGCTCAGAGGTTGTATATCGATGAACATCAGTCGCATGGAGTGAATTGCCAGTGTGGCACGCGTAAGTGGCAATTGATCAAGGCTTCTGTTGAAAAGCAAAGTCTTGTGGTTGATGATCAAAGCACGGCCTGTATGTCGTAGCTTTGTGTATAACGTGAATTCGCGATCCTCACACCTCGGTATGAGTCAAAAACGGGAGACGGACCGCTGGGAGAGCACGGCGTTTCTTTCTAGCTAGGGTGGTGTCAGTGACCTACCAGCCCTGACATTTATATACTTTTCACCTGTGTGGTTGTTGGAATGCAAGGCGCCTCGGATATAGGTCTGTAAGGACCGGGAAACGTGTGTTCAGGAATTGCCAATCCTCAAAAGTAAGAGAGGACCGGCCCAGCCGATTCCAAGGATCATAGTGGGGTCCTGGGACATTTGCTAGAGTGTCTCGAACGCGGAGAGGAGCTTGCCCCTTGCCTCGACTCATGATGGAATCCAATTTCCAATACGTGTGTTTCAGTTTTATTTGTAGAGCCTAGTATGGCGACATAGTAGATGGTAGCTATGCCGCCTATGATTGATACTTATGATTGAAATTGTTTTGACACTATACACCTATTATAGTATTAAATAATGTGTTTTAAACGTATCAAGCTTGCTTTGGCTGTTATAAGGTAAATACCCTATCCTCCGGCTTGCATTGCATTGTGTGAAGGGACCTGGGTCTTATAACAACTTCATTTTTCTTTATTTAGCATTGCGCTGTTTGTTCTGTGCACTGGTATTCTTGGGAGGAAACCTGTTCCGTGTTATACGGCGTGGTCCCTTGATTTACCTAACTTTAAAACCAATATTAATAACTGTTTTAGTTCTCACACCAGTCACATGACTGACCTGGAGTTTATTGTTTTAACCTAAACTCTGGGTGCCTCTATTTTCGACACGGGCAGCTAGTAGTTTTGGTTTTGCAGATTTATATTCACAGGATCCTGATTAATAGCTGGAACGATGCTCGAAAAGCTCTGTATCCGTGTATCACTTCTAGTTGTGTTTTGTATATTTTTCCGCTGCTATGTAATTTATTGTAATCTCTGATATTTGTTGAATGTAATTTATTCATTTATACTCTTTATATTCTTGTATCTGATGGAATTGTTGTAATAACAATAAAATGTTCTTCTGTTTGCGTTTTGATTCGTCTTGTCCTCAATTCTATACGCTCTTTCCTTCACGGGGAAGTTCGGGTCGTCTCATTTTGGTATCAGAGCTTTGGTTTACAGAGCTCGAGAACAAGACACATTAGAACCGAACGAAAGAATTCATCAGATATTGGATTAGTTATATCCAATTAGAATGACTCGTTAGAGATAGGATCAGTCGTATCCTAGAACGAGTGTGAAGAGTATATTTTTCCAAATGAAAACAATTTTGTTTTGAAATTTAAATCGTTTTATACGTATTTGAATATTTATTTATTTTGAATTTGGACAATTGAGTATATAAAGATTTCGCGTATACGCGTCATGAACGTATATTCGAAGTTTTAATATACTGGATAGATATAGAATCACACTCTAGTCGCCCGGAGATAATTCTGGTAATGCGACCGCATTATCAATATTTATGTTCGTATTTCGAAGGTGTGATATCTATATATTTCCATTAGGCTGGTGCGAGAACCAAAACTTATATAGATAGATTTATTTGTTGTGATTTGGCATCAAAAACATGATTTTTTGTGTATATATATATATATATATATATATCAAATTTATGAATTTGAAACGCTAATTCACTAATTGATTGATGTTTGTGTTGTTTGTTTATTTGTTTGATAATTTTGAACCATTTAGCCTAATTGAACCAAATATTGAATTGTATTGAAAATTGGTCGCATTTGCTTGCATATACAAGTACTTACATTGAACAGGTCATAGCAAGGAGGCTAGAGCAGAGAATAAAAATTTTTTGCCCGACAAATAGGTACATGTTTACCATAATTTACTGTTTTGTTTGGGTGATGATGATTTTATGAGTCGATTGGCTTTTTCTTTTTCTCTTTGAGATCAGAGGGCCTATATGGCAATTTCGGGATTTTCCCGTGGCTCCCGGTGCAGGGGAGGTTATGGCGAAATTTTTCAAAAATTTAGGGTGTTAGCCAAATTTTTGAAGAATTTGAAAATTCTCAGAAACTGAAAAGTTGGAGAATGGAAGCCAGATCGAACGTAGAGTTGATTAATCAAACCACTTTCGACTTTGTTCCTTTTCGGGGACGAAAAGTTTTAAGTGGGGGAGATTGTAACAACCCTAAAATCTGGGCCAGTTTAAAATTTTTATTTTGGCAATTTTAGTGAATTTTGAACATTTAAAATAGACTATTTTAAATAATATCGACGAGAAATTATTTTGAATAGAATTCGACGTATATATTTATATACGTCGTCGTTAGAATATAAATAATTATATATAATTATAAATAGAATTGAAAATGGAGCGGTAGTTCGATAATTCGATTTCAAACTTCAATTGAATGTACCGGGTGCAAAACAATCCGGATTTTAGTGAAACCAAAAATAATGGAATCTAATTGGGAATATCTTTCCAACGAATCCGAAAAATCGAGATTTCATAGCGGGAATCAAAAGATATGTCCAGTTGAAAATTCTGAATAGTCGCTATGGAATTCAGGCCCTTAAAAATGGGAATTTTGCAAACGACCTCGGATTTTGACGAAACCACTTTTGTTGGATCCGTGATGTCAAATTATTGCTAGATTCCAAATTTCATAATTTTTCGATTCAATATGTGAGTGTGGCAAAGGAAAATGCGTTTGACCAGTTTTAGTTGATTTTAATCGACTGGAAAATGACCATTTTTCTAACGGTCTCAGAATTCGACGAAACTAGTTTTGTTAGGACCGTATCGTCAATACGAAGCTAGAAAATATTTTTTGGGATTTTATAGAGTTAGTATGTGACCCCAGTAAATTGAAATGCGCATTCAAAATCAATATATAGAGTTATATGTTGATTTTGACGGAAACTGATCGAAATGATCGAATCAGCTTACGATACATATCCCATTGTGTTCGGAATGGGGGTGAAATGCTATGGACGACAGGCGGTGGGCCTCGTTTCGAGGTCGAAATAAAAAAGTCAACTTTTCTAGAAATTAAATAAATAAAAAAAACTCTCCTCTTAAATCCCTCTGCCCCCCCCGGTTCACGTTTTCAATTCAGACGAAATAAAAAAAAGGGGGGGGAATCGCGATCTCCCCCAGGCGATCGATCGCCTCGACGCCGCCCAGCCACCAGGAGGCGGTCGCCTCCGACTAGGCCCCCCTCTCCTCCATCGAAGAACTGCAACGCCCCCCCCCTTCTGTTGCTGCCGCCGCGGCTTCTTCTTCCTCCTTCAAAAACCGCACACCCCCATAACCTCCCAGCCGTGCCTCTCCTGAGCACACCCACGCGAGCAGCGAGCAAACCCCTTTCCCCTCTTCTAAAATCTAGCTGTAAGTTCTCCTCTATTCTTTGGTTTTAGTTCATATTTTTAATATAGAAAAGTTTACATTTTTAATATTGGAAAGTTGGATTTTTATATATACTAGAGAAGTAAAAATGTGATTTTTACTTTGATAAAAATTGGATCTTTCTTCGTGTAAAGATGGGATTTTTAGTAGTGAAAAGGCGACATTTTTAAAGTAGGAAAAGGCGAAATCTTTATGTTATGAAAGGCGAAATCTTTATGTTATGAAAGGCGAAATCTTTATATATTGAATAGCAAAGTAAAAATTCGATTTTTATATATTGAATAGCGAAGTGAAAATTCGATTTTTATATAGTGAATAGCGAAGTGAAAATTCGATTTTTATGTATTGAATAGTAAAGTAAAAATTCGATTTTTACATATGTAGAGAATACGGGCAACGAAGGTGACAAAAAGGCGAGAACGATGAAGATTTCTCTAAATGAAGTGTCATGGAGTTGGGATAGCTTTGGTGAGAACTTCTCACTCAAATTTCTTTTTCTAGTTATATATATATACTAGGATGTAGACGGTGCTTAGCAGCACCCGACACCCGTCATCCACAGACCATGGATAGCTTGTTTGTTTGTTTGATGTGTTGTGAAAATTGTTTGTGATGTTGATGTGAAATCGATTATAAATTGTAGATGGTTGAAATAAAATATTTTATCGTTAAAAATATAATTTTTAACGTGAAAGTGAATAAATAAATAATTATAAACAAATCGGCCGATTTGTTTATATACACTGATTTGACTGATATTGATTGGGTCGATAAATTTTACACATCGCCCAACTGCACAAATAAAAATCTATGTTTGTTGATTTGAAACCCCACACGGGTGTTGGGATGATATTTGGGTAGACTAATCCCAATTATTTAATTATATGTCGATCGATTGGTCGACAGACTGTGTAAGCGTCGATTATTTATATTTGATGCTTATGCAGTTGTGTGGTGCACCTTGGATGATGGTTGATTGTTTATCATTACTATTATATACATGTGTTGTATGGAATCCATATAATTAACATTATATGGTGATTGATTGGGCCTCATTCCAATCGGGAAAATAATGAATATTATAAAAGAAAATTCATGTGTTGAATATAAAAATAGTCTTGTGTTGACGATGTTCATGTGTTGAAACTATTTATGTGTTGAGTAAAATATTTTAAATAATAAAATTTACATTTTTATCATATTTAAAATTAGAATTACTTCACGATGGAGTCTAATTAAAAATCAAACGATAGATACCATAGTTTTATAAACTATTTTACATAACAAAAATAGATGTGTTGATAGTACTCATGTGTTGAGATTAGTCGTGTGTAGAAAGAAATATAGATTCATGTGTTGAATATAATAAATATTCATTTGTTGAATAGAATAACGAATTTGTTGAAATATATAAAGCCGTGTTGATTACAGTTGCGCTATTTTGACGTGAACAATATTTATATCGATTTTATTCGTTTTATAATGAATATTGAAAAGTGATTTCAAAATTTAATATTTTGAAATGAAATTCAAATTAAAATTAGATTAAAATTCAAATTGAAATTTTATTGAATCAATTTGAAATGAATTCGAATCGAATAGAAAATGGATTCGAATTGAATAGAAAGTGAATTTGAATTCGAATTGAATAGAAAGTGAATTTGAATTCAAATTGAATAGAAAGTGAAATTGAATTCGAATTGAATAGAAATGAATCCAAATTGAATTAAATTGAAATTGAATTAAAATGAATGGAAATCGTTTTGAATGAAATTTAAAACGAACTGAAATTGAATTGAAATCAATTTGAAATGAATTCGAATTGAATTAAATAGAAGGTAAATTCAAATAGAATTAAAATGAAACGAATTAGAATTAGAATTGAAACGAATTTGAATTCGAATTAAATAAAATTGAAATGAATTCGAATTGAATTGAAATCAAATCGATTTGAAATTGAAGATGAAGTTGAAATTGTTTTTAAAACGAATTTAGAACTATTTATAAAATTCGTTTTAAAAAGGAAATCGATGAAATATATAATATATATATATATATATATTATATATAATGGCCCGAATAGAACGCGCCGCGCCGCGGCAGTTCGCGAATTTCGACCATTGACTTCGAATTGACGTTGCGGGAGATCCGACCATCGGATTCTCCTAAAACCGGAACCGTTGGGTTCATATCAAAAAGAGCTTTCCAATGAATATTAGAAATTTGAAATCTAACGGTTGAATTTGGAATTATGTCCAAATCAAATTTAGAAAAGGTCGCTGTAAGTGCAGTTCGATGGCCGTTGATGGAAATCGACTGTACGGGCCTTGATAAAATTATTAAAAATATCTATAATTTGTGTAAAATCATAAGAAATGATTTGGGAAAAATTGGGCTGAAGAATCCCACATTTGAAAGGATAAAAATAGATTTTTATCGAAACGAACTAGTTTTGAACTAGAATTAAAATCAATTAATTTTGAAATAAATAAATTGAATTTGAAAGTGATTTTAAAAATAATCAATATTCCCAATACGTGGATTGGACTGGAGTTGAATCGAAATTATCTTCGGAATATTTCGATGTTGGATTTCGTGACTATACAGATATTGTTATGGGAATTTGAAAGATATATTTTATATCGTTATTTCCAATACGATATTTGTTGGTTTCAGAATTTGATATTGAATATAAGCCGGTATATTTTCTATTCAGAGCCCTGTATTTAATATCAAATGTGATTTGGGTTTATCGTGAATCGTGTTTTAGATGACATTGGTTCTTTAACCCAGTTAAAGACAGGATGTTAATTTTTGAAAAGATTAAAACTAAGTGGAGTTTTAATGAATCTTTAATTAGATTGAATTGTGAATTGATAATTTAAATTATCAAATCTGAAAGGTGATCGAGAATGGAGTACCACCAGTTTTGCTCCAAAGCGATAGTTAAATCTTTAATTAGATTTGAAAGTGAAATGGTAATTAATTTTACCGATAACACCGTGGTGTTAGAGATGGAGTATTACCAGTTTTCTCCATGGGATATATAGGTTGGGATTGGGAAATAAAATAAATAATTACTTCGGTGTGGCTCGCTAATCCCGACTAGTTTGAAATGATATCCAGAGGAGGATTAAAGAATAAATTTAGAAGAATTTATCTTGGATAAAATTAATGGGAACCTTTCCCTAAGAATGTGATTTTGTGAATAAAAGAATATTCTGAATTGGAATGAGGCGTTCGTTGTGTTTGTGTAACATTTGCTTATCATATACGTGGGTTATTCAGAAAGGTCGGGTTTATACCCATTCTGAATAACCGATTCGACGAGATGTCGAAGATGAAGACGGTGGTTGAAGACCGGAAGTCTTCACATCGTTTGGGTGATTACTGATGATCTTGATTGGGCTGTACACCCAAGATGAGGGAAACAGTTGGTGATCGTCCAGACGTACTTGGAGATCGATGGATATGCGAGGAAAAGTGCCTCCGGTTTCGTTCAGACCCAGAACGAACTTGTAAATGGATTGTGTGTCTGACATTGGATTTTATTCTACGTTGATTGATCTCTATTAAATATACATCTGTTTTGCGGCGGAGAATTTATTCTCTTGCTTAACGCCCTTCTCTGAGACGTACGAGCTCAGAGGTTGTATATCGATGGACATCAGTCGCATGGAGTGAATTGCCAGTGTGGCACGCGTAAGTGGCAATTGATCAAGGCTTCTGTTGAAAAGCAAAGTCTTGTGGTTGATGATCAAAGCACGGCCTGTGTGGCGTATCTTTGTGTATAACGTGAATTCGCGAGCCTCACACCTCGGTATGAGTCAAAAACGGAAGACGGACCGCTGGGAGAGCACGACGTTTCTTTCTAGCTAGGGTGGTGTCAGTGACCTACCAGCCCTGACATTTATAAACTTTTCACCTGTGTGGTTGTTGGAATGCGAGGCGCCTCGGATATAGGTCTGTAAGGACCGGGAAACGTGTGTTCAGGAATTGCCAATCCTCAAAAGTAAGAGAGGACCGACCTAGCCGATTCCAAGGATCATAGTGGGGTCCTGGGACATTTGCTAGAGTGTCTCGAACGCGGAGAGGAGTTTGCCCCTTGCCTCGACTCATGATGGAATCCAATTTCCAATACGTGTGTTTCGGTTTTATTTGTAGAGCCTAGTATGGCGACATAGTAGATGGTATCTATGCCACCTATAATTGATACTTATGATTGAAATTGTTTTGACACTATACACCTATAATAGTATTAAATAATGTGTTTTAAACGTATCAAGCATGCTTTGGCTGTTATAAGGTAAAAACCCTATCCTCCGGCTTGCGTTGCATTGTGTGATGGGACCTGGGTTTTATAACAGCTTCATTTTTCTTTATTTAGCATTGCGCTGTTTGTTCCATGCACTGGTATTCTTGGGAGGAAACCCGTTCCGTGTTATACGGCGTGGTCCCTTGATTTACCTAACTTTAAAACCAATATTAATAACTGTTTTAGTTCTCACACCAGTCACATGACTGACCTGGAGTTTATTGTTTTAACCTAAACTCTGGGTGCCCCTATTTTCGACACGGGCGGCTAGTAGTTTTGGTTTTGCAGATTTATATTCACAGGATCCTGATTAACAGCTGGAACGATGCTCTGAAAGCTCTGTATCCGTGTATCACTTCTAGTTGTGTTTTGTATATTTTTCCACTGCTATGTAATTTATTGTAATCTCTGATATTTGTTGAATGTAATTTATTCATTTATACTCTGTATATTCTTGTATCTGATGGAATTGTTGTAATAACAATAAAATGTTCTTTTGTTTGCGTTCTGATTCGTCTTGTCCTCAATTCTATCCGCTCTTTCCTTCACGGGGAAGTTCGGGTCGTCTCACAGATATTCCTTTTCCTAGGATCCTGGATTACAGCTGGAGCTATAATCAGAAAGCTTCGTATCTGTTTATCTCTTTCAGTTGTGGTAGTTGACGTTTTCCATTGCATTATATTTATATATGTATTTTCTGTTGTTTTGTAATTTAAATCTATGATATTTTTCTGTTGTATATTATTTAAACTCTAAATTCTTGTACTCTGATGTAAATTGTTGTAAAAGCAATGGAGTGTTCTGTTTATGTTCTGATGCGTCGTGTTCTCAAAGAAATCCGGGCTCCTCCGTCTCTTCCGGAATTGGGTAGTCTAGGTCGTTTCAAAATGATAAAGCGGGGATATAACAGGGAAATAGCGGGGCATTAACTACACAGGACTATATGTATTTAAATAAGAAAAATTATTTACCATTTTCCCCAAGGTCATGAATGTATAAATATCGAGTTGTATTTTTTAAAAGAATTTATTTGATCAATTAATGGATATTTGTTAGTATATATACTTTTTTTAAAAGTTCAAATTTAAAATCACCTAATTAGTTTAAACTTTAACGTATTGACTTAAATGTAAAATAATAGACAAAAGCTTGGAGAAATATATAAATAATTGTAAAAAATTATAATTTGCAGTGTTTAAATGCTAAACAGTAAAAGAGAAAGCCAATTGAATTATTGTAATATTTAAAATAATGATATATAACATGATTTGAAAATTAAATATCTAGAGACATCAAAGAAAAATAAAGAAAATTGTTTCAATTAATACGAGAGCATGAAATTCTTCTGTTTACTACTATTCAATAAATTGAAGAGGAATTTGAAAATTGATCCCTAATTGTCATTAGTTACGCATGTAGAAAAATCACAATTCAATAACATAATAATGCAAGGTGGAATACTAAAAGGGTAATGAAAATAGCACTCAATTTTGGATAAAAGGTGAATAAATTTATGTGGACTTAAATATAAAGAGTAATTCTGGCGAGGGATACATATTATATGTATATATATATATATATATTACTTTTTACCGTTAATTAAAAACATCAAAATCTTCAACATTTTCAATTACCAGCCATCCTCATTTTTCAAAAAAGAAAATAATGATCAAAACAAAAAATTGTTTAATCTTCAAAGCCAGATACAAACTTAAGTGAGAAGCAATGAAAAGGCATTTTCTTAACCCTTTATTGTGCACATTCTTAAACTGGTAAAAATTAGGGTTCAAAGTTACTATGTTGAATGCTTTTCTGAATAGAAATCAACCTTGTTTCATTTTTATTTTCAATTCTATCTAGAGGTGAATTTGAATTCGATTCAAGTTAATTAACAATTTGTATAAATATTAAAGAAAGTTGAAAAAATCCGGATAAATAAAATAATAGCCAGTCTGGCCAATTTAATTGTAATTTTTGAGAGGGTTATTTTAATAAGTATCCCTTATTGTAAAAAAGTCTTTTTGGAAGAAAATGATGTTCTCATACCCAAAAAAGGACTACACTAGTAATTTATTTATTATAATTAACATCACTAATTTGTAGGTCAAAATTTCAATTTAAACCTTCGAGAATAAATTGTTTCAAATTTAGGCCCCATTTTAAATTTATTATGGAAATATGTAACTGTTAAATATACATGATTTTTCATACATTCACATTCTTAAAAGCATCCAAGTATAATGCGTTTGTACAATTCCTATGCGTTTTCAGATTGCACAAATATAAATGATTGAATAATGAAAAACAAACGTATTTTCATAATAAATTTGGAATAAAATTTAAATTTGAAGTTAATTTTTTTAGAGGCATATATTGAATTTTTTTCCAAACTCATGTCTATCCTTTATAATACAATTTTGAATGATTGTCTAAATAAATGTCATCGTGTTACTCATAGGTGGAACAAGTTGATAAAGACGACAGTGTAGGCTGCAAAGCACAACATTTCATTTACTTCGTTTAACCAAATTTTAGATTTAGTAGTAGTCTTAAGTTCACTCGACTAGTATAGTTGTTAACCCACCTTTTAAAAAGGTTGCTACACATTG
Source organism: Allium sativum (assembly GCA_030737875.1). NCBI lineage: Eukaryota > Viridiplantae > Streptophyta > Magnoliopsida > Asparagales > Amaryllidaceae > Allium > Allium sativum. The sequence continues at coordinate 961,558,511 of CM060916.1, forward strand.
GATTCAATTATATGGATTTCACAATTAACAATGCGGATAGCCCGAGAAAATGGTCAGATGGCTTGAGACTCGAGCATAGATAAGGTTATGGAGTCATATGGAGTCACGATTAAACAGGTTCACTCAGATAGTGCTTTTGAATTGACTATAGATTTGAACGCTGGGTATCCATCAGATCGATGCATATTTGATGCAAGGAGCACATGTACTAACTTCAACAAAATATCGATCGATATATTAAAAATGACAAAGCATTTTTGGAGTATCACCAACAGTGATAAGAAGAGCAAAGCATAAGGGACCCAAAACCTAAATCATTGGGCATGAATCCCTCATGCCCTAGAACGATGTCGATCCGCACAGGGATCAATCAAACGATCACGTTTTGGGGAGCAATCCAAGTGATATTTTATAGAGGTGTGTGACTTGGTCTTTCGGACTTATCTGCAATTTTCAGTTCAATCCAAATTCATTAGTGACTGTAAGTACACCATACAGAGTACTTGAAACAAAGTTCTTCTTTCAGCGGCTACTGCCATTTTCTAAATCACCTCTATCTTCTCTGCTTCTTCCATCGAAAAAACTATACTTATAATCAAACTGTATAAATAAATGATTGCATGGAATTGACATAGAGGATTGCCAAACGATTATAAACATGGTGTTTTTTCTTTATTTTTAATACTTATTATCTATGATCTATATATCTATTTTGTGAAAATCACTTCTTGGATGTTTGGGCGAAAAACATAACAAACATTTTGGTGCACTTAGGCTTTGTTTGTTTAAAATGTAAAATCTGAATTCTAATTTCCGAATTCTAAAATCTGGTTGCTGAAATATGATTGATGAATTCTGAATAATCACATAATTGTTTGCTTAATTAAGCATAGGAAAAAAGTTCTGAATGATTATATCTGAATGCTTAATTTATTCAGAACAAAACAAACAACATAAAAAGTTCTGATTAATTAATCAGAAGTCAGATTTAGAACAAAATAAGAAAAACAAACGCAGTCTTAAGCAGAATCGAATTACGGACTCCAGTTTAGAAGTTTGGGAACTGGAAGATTGGATCTAAATCCATAGCTATGACAAGAATGAAGGATGAAGGAACCAAACATGAAGGGAGTCATGAAGCTTCTTCTGAAGAAGATCCATCAGTTTACCTTACTAGAGAAGAGATGAATTATATGATGGATCAACTACAAGCTAGGATGACTAGGCATGAAGAGATGTTGGCAAAGCAAAAGGAAATGACGAGAAATTTCCTTCAAAGGATTACAAAAACACAAGGGTTGAAACATACAAAATTCACATCTGAGAATACAAAGCAGATCGGGATAGACATAGGATCAAATTTTTAAAGACCAAGACCAACCCTCAGGCATACACACTTGATCAGTTCCGACCCATCATAGGGTTCGGTATTGATCCCCCTGACACTAGAGGCAGGGATCTGGTTCACTTAGAATAAACCTCCAGTTGGACTTGGACTTGCTACTGGAATAACGGTTGGGAGAGGAACTCATGAGCAAAAAGCAGGAATAGAGCAACCAGAGGAAGAACCCAAACTAACATTCTAGTCGGTTCTGAACCCATCAACTGGATCGGTACTTATCCTCCTAACTTGGGGAATCCCCCGGGTCGTGTGGAAATGGAAGATGGGATGCGTATAGTTGCGATATAACCTAGTATGGATCAGAATGCAAACATGTGACATGAAGAGTATGCACTGGAATTTCCCTGCAGGCCCAAAGGACAGGTAATGGGAATGAATAAAGGCTACCAATAGATGTAAACGAAAGGCCGACAGAGAGAATCAGATGTGTGAAGTGAGGCAGACTGCCAAAATAGAGTCTTGAAGATGTAACTAAGAGTATCTTCACTTCAAACATATGGAATGTTGAGAACCATCGAAATTCAAGCTATCTATATTGCAGATGCACGACGACACGACCGATATACTATTCACTTGATGAGGTATATGAGACAGTTAGAAGTATTAAGGGTATCAAAATAGGTAATGGCAAAGTGTTTTCCTCGTTTCCCTCCTTAATGGATATTGCTGCATTGTGGTTTCGATAATGGGTTCGGCTATTCGCATCCCGTTGTTTTCTCTTCACCCCCCAGCTAAAATTTTAGAATTTAATTTCCAAATTTACCCAAATAAAGATAGAAATTAAAAATAATGACTAAAAAATAAAAATAATGATTAAAATTTTATAAACCGTACAATCGGCGATGTGTACCATTACGATACCGAAACTTTCGAAGTATACAGAAATTTCAATCAACGACTATGTCTACAAATGTTATTTAACTTTAGATGAATTAACAAATATTATTTAACTTTTTTCTTTTATATATGTTTAATTTGGAAGGCAAGAAGTTATAGCGTCCTTTTGTAAACGTATGTAGAGCAAAAATAATGTTTTTAATTTTAGAAACTATTATCCAAAAGTGAACTAAAATTATGCATAAATTGTAGCGTCAAAGTTAAACAGTAAAATTAAATTGTAAGCTTAATTTGTGTTCACATTTAAGTATCACTTAGTGTTAAAATTCCTTAAACAAAAGATACCTCGGAACGCTTTCACATTTTTGTTACCGTCTCACTTGTAGCTTGCACGACATATAACATAGTCGCATATACTCACTTGTTACTTGTGTGTATACAAGGCGCCAACAAAAATTTACAGATAATTATCAAGGGAACCATGAAAAGATGGCTCAGGCAAAGAAAAAAACAGTTTTTAATGCTTTTTTTTACAAAGAACTACTTGAATTATAAACCTTTTCAATGCAATGAAACGCATATGCTATTTACCCGAGCATCCTTCCAATATAATAGTGAGAGTTTAAATTCAAATTCTAGAAATGAAATACATAATATAGCAAATGACATTTGAGAACTGTGAAGGAGTGCAAAACCAAGATGCAAAGATAAGGATGTATTTCCCTACTATAAAATGAAGACAAAAACATATAACTAAAGAAATAAAGTTGCATGAGAAGCTCACCTAATGTGAAGGGTTGAGGGCAAAGTAACCTGTAAGAACAATTGATAGGAATAAAAAATTAGTACACATCAACATTATGTCGGTTTAATTTACATTATGGAAGTATTCAGGTTCATGCATAGAACTAATGATATTTGTTTAATTTCAAAATTTTATAAGCTTACATTTGAGTGCTGAATGCATCTATCTCAACTAAAGAGGAGCTAATTACTATCAAATCAACATGCCAAAAACCAAGTCATCTGAATAATTAACAATTAAAAAATGTATGTTCTATTGAGACCAAAACTGCATGTATCATGCAAAAAAATACCATGGCCTAATGCAATATGGCCATTGCCCATCCAGCTGCATCAAAGTTCACGTTACCTGAAACATGAACGAATGAAATATTAACAAAATTATGATACATATTCATAGTCATATAATCAAATAAAATAATAATCATAGATTTAAACTCAATTAATAAATCTTCGTATATATTTAAGAAAAAGCTTTATTTTCTTTTTGGGTAATTATGTTCTCTTAGGAAGCAATATAATTAATTGGAAGACTTCTAAAAAAATCATGAAATGTACAATGGAAATTACATATCTAAGTATGGCATGATTTCTCGTATTTTAAATAGTTTTCGAGTGTAATCTAAAGTAATCTGCTATAAATAAAAAATACCGATGAAGAAACATTTAAAGTAATCAGAAGTAGACCTACTGATTTATCAATAAAGTTATTTTACATGTAGGTGATAAGATATTAGAAGCTCTAGCCATGTACTGCTAAGTTTCAGGACGCAACATAATTACTGGCAGCATATAAAGTAATCAAAAGCTATATATGTACTTGTTCGAAATATAATAGGTAGTAGAAGCAGTAGACAATGATAAATTTACGTGACTACAGTGTCCAAAAGCTTCAATGAAGGTAGTGTCTCCTACTATGACAGCAGGCATGGTAGAAATTCCTACTTATGGTAACATGAAATAAGGCTACAGAAAATAATATACACTGGCATAAACAAAACTAAAACACATACCAATTTTAATTACCAATAATTCAACTTATGTCATACAACACAGTAAAGGATCAGAGTTGATTAAACAAAGAACTAAATTAGTAGATTAGATTATAAACAAAAAGGGGAAAAACTTTTAATACCGCTCATAGTGAATGAAATTTATAGGAATATGATTCTAACGGGAAATCAAGGACAGTGAATCAAATTTGACATGTCTTCTGGAGAGGAATATGACTCCAACGGGATGAAGATGGTAGTAGGAGGGAGTGAATATGACGAAAGAGAGGCACACAGTGAAGTCTAGGGAGGAAGTTCTTACGTAGGTTGGGCCGAAATGGAGAAAGAAGAAAAGTGGAAGAAAACAAATCTGCGATTGTCAGGAAAACACTAAATTGAGGGTTGGAAGATATTCGGCAGGGATGATTGAAACGGGGAAAAAAGAGAGAAGCGAGAGTAGCGGCAATCACCGCCTATTTGAAGAGTCACCGATTCCATGATTGAAATTACGTTTAGAGGGGAAAAAAGCTTAGATGGAGAGATCGTATGAAGGAAGGGAGTAGCTGCGTACAAAGATAAAGGAAATTAGGCTTTTCTTAAAATATGGTGTTAAATTTTATATTAATATGTTCGAGTTTTAAGCTGAATAGGGATAAATAGAGATTTATATTGTTATATTACTTTGATTTAATAAAAGTATCTTTCGAGTTTTAAGGAGAACTGAGAGAAATGAGAGAATTAAGGGCAATTGAGATAATTGAGAGAATCAAGGAGAGAGCTAGAAATTCTTCTGCTTTACTATTATTTAATAGATTATGGATTTCAGATTTATAAATATACGAAACACATCTTCTCAAGCAAGATATGTTTTAGCGGGAAAGCGTTAATCCACCTTTTAACTAGGTTGTTGCATATCAAATTCAGATCAACAAATTTCATAATCATCATTGTGGATAACCCGAAGAAATAGTTGGATAGATTGGGACTCGAGCACGGATAACGATATAGGGCTTTGGTTATATAGATTCACTCAAATGGCACTTAGAAATCGGCTAATTAAAGATTTGAACACGGGTAGGCATTGGACCGGTGTCCATCTGATGCAAGGAATACACATATTAAATTCAATAAATATTGATTTTTAATTGGTCAAAAATGCGTTTCTTTTAGACTCATTTTCAGAGTGAACATTTTAAGTTCAAAAATACATCTTCCTTCTTTAGCCATATCTCCCCTCATAACAAGTTGGAATAAAAAAATTCTTTTTTCGAAGTTGTTGAGAAGAAAATTTCTAAGAACTTCCCCTTTATTGACTTTTTGAATTTTATGAGTAACATATCCAAAAATCAGTTGAAAATGAATCATTTTCTAGTTTGATATTTATGAATTCATTGATATTCGATGTCTCTCCACCTTTCAATATCAAAGTCTTCCTCTATTGCGCCAAGCCACTTTTGCACCATAAGCCTCCAAAATCACCATCTTCGCTAAATGAAAGCATGGATCTAGGTGACAGTCATATTCTAATGAAATTTGAATGGAGTTGCTAGGCTTTCAGTTTAATTTTAAGCTGAATAAAAGCTCACATCTTTTAATAAAGCTCCCGAACTTTATCATTATATTACCTTAGTTATTATTATGTTAGAATCAATAATGTTGTGTACAACTTATGTATGTGTATATGTAATATTAATACTTAACTTCGAAAAGTGAAGACAAATTTAGTAAGAAATGGAAACTACGATCTATACTAATTTAATGTTGTGATGAGGTATGTATGTTGTATGCATACATATTTTAATGTTTTACACTAAAGAAAAGTGAGTGTGTTAAAGTTTTCAGGTCGCAATATTGAGATCCTTGGTCTAGAAAATTATTTAGTAATACTCTCTTGAAATGTTCAAATAAAATTTTTAAAACCCTTAACTTGTTTCCAATAAAATATTGGAAGTTTATAAAAGTCTTTAAAATACAAAGGTTAAGTTTGAAAGCAATTTAAACTTAAAGCCTACCTTTGAAAATTATGGATCTAGCTGATATATGTGAAGTTTGTGAAAACGAACTATTTTTTATTTTAAATTGTTTTAACTTAAATGACTTTTGGAAACATTTTCAAAAACATATTTTAATCATAAATAAATTATTATTATTTAGTTAATTAAATAAGACGATTAATACTAGTATCAGTTAATAAAGGTTATTCATACATAAGTGTTGTTTATGTAAATTGATTATATTCAGTTATTTAATAAAAGATTGTTTATTAATTAACAGTTTGTTTAAGGTTAAATGATTTTATCATTATTAATTTAGGATCAGTAGTTATTTATTTACTTTAAGAAGGTTTAAATATTTATTTAATTATTAATTAATTAAGGTTTAAATTAAGATTTGATTAAAATTAATTTAATTAATAACAAAGGTTAGATTATTATTTAAAAGTTATTAAATAATTAATGCTTTAATTAAAATTTGATAATTGTTTATTCATTTATTTGTAGGTTAATCTAAACTTATTTATTTATTAGTTAATATTATTTAGAGGTTTAATTATTATTTACTAAAGAGATTACTTTTATTTAATTATTACATAAAAGATTTGAATTCTTATCACTTGTTTTTTGAAGGTGTGTTAAAAAGTATATTTTAAATCCAAGGGATTTCTTTGTGGATCACCCGTAAGTAATCTCAATGACTAGGAGCCAAATGACATTTGATTGGAAGAACCAAACATCATTCCACTATAAAATAACCTGATTGGTTGGTATGCCAGACACTTATCAGGAATAAACCTTTTTTCTAGTTAAACTAAATTGTGATTGGTATTAATTTAGCCGGACAAATCACAGTCATGTTATTATGTATTATGGACATATATTCATGTGATTGTAATGTAGACATGTTATTTGTTGATAGATGATTATGGATTTGTTTACAAATTTGTTGTTATGCAAATCCTTATTGTGAATTGGATTCCTTTACAGAATAATAGTAGTTGATTAAGTACCATTGATATTTTTAAGCTTCCTTTCAAATTGGATAAGCAAATGGATTTTTAAATCGATATCTTAAAATTAAATAATTAACTAACATGTAATTATGTAATTATTAATTGATTTATAAAAGATATTTAGGTTATTTTGAATAACTTAAGAACATATTTAGAATTTGTTAATCTTTTTATAAATGGAGTTTGAAGCTAATAAATGAGTTTCATAGGAGGTTTACTTAATAAACAATTAAGTGAACGCGCTTTATAATTGACAGAGATTCTGAAAACAAGAAGAGATAGTTTAAGGAACCTTTCTTAAAGGAATTAATATTGAATTCTTGGAAAACACTTAGGTGGCAAATAACTTGAGGCAGTAAGCTTCTATCTATTCTAAAAGGTAAGAGCATTGTTGATTCAAGGTCAAAAGGTAAATTAAATACCTCAACTTGAATAACTTCATTGTTAGTTTGAGATCAATAGCAGATAGTATTGTTTGAGGTCGAGAGTAGATGTCAGAATTAGATATTATTTCCATAGATGGTTTTGTCCATATATGTCCAATTTAGAAGCTAAATGAAATGTTTCGAGTTCTACTAACCCATTTAGGGTGATTTTAAAGTAGGCTTCATTTAAAATGGTTTTGAAACATATATATACATATGTTGGAAGGTTAAGTATTGGAATTGCGAGATAAGAGATTTAATTAATGAAAGATTAATTAAATGAAGCCTGATGAATCAAATGACACTAAAACGGTATTGCCTGTTTATTCAATAATTTAATAACCGACTATCAAATCTTGACCAAAGCGTAACTATGAAAATATCTAAAAGAAACATGTGAGATACATGGTACAATCATCTTCAATAATGTTGCACTGACATATAAATCACGTTTTGGTCTCCTAGGATAAATGATAAGGAAACTTTTCTACTAAACGGATAGGAGGTAAATTTCGCTCTTATACATTTGTTTTATTATTTCTAAAAGAACCGAGTTGATTTTACTAGAAACTATCTTTGTTGGTTATTGAAGAGACTAGGATCAGATCTGTATCTGAAACCACTTCGAACCTTAAATATTCGAACGTGAAAGATACCTTAAAAATGCTGGAATAAATGGCACAGCTTTGAAGTGCAAGGGTTACTTGCAACTAGTATTAAGGTTATAATAGAAGTAATTCTATTAGTCCATACTTGACTTGCATGGCTTGTATATGCAAATGCTATCAGCATGTTGTCATTGGAGGACAATATAGGATTCTAAGTGAATATGCCTAAGAAATGTAAACATAGCCTCAAGCATCATCAATCGAAAATGAATAAAATCAAAAAGATGCAGTAGGCTATGCGGGGTCACTATCAAGGTATGTTTCCACCCTTTTAGATACATATACATATTTTGTAAATTTGATTGTGCATGGATATCCTTTTAAATAGGTTCAAAGCAACCCAGATGATGATATTTGGAACTATCCAATAAAGGGTAGACCGATCGTGTTTTGGCAGGTAGCCATAGGCCATTGACACTTAGTATATTTTCTAGAGCTGTAATGTGACAATTGGTACCTAGATGTCCAGTCATTATTGGAATCAAATTTTTAATACGAGCCTTCATGGACTTAGTCGCTTCCAATTCTATTAAAATGTGAGATGCAAGCATTTCAGCTATTTTATATATTTAATTTTAACCGCTAGAAATTGTAATGATATTACTGGATTTTCTGTAGATAATATTTTGGTTATAGTAAGGTAAAAACCCGTCTATGTTTATATGTGGCATGGTCTTATGAGGTACGTTTCTGTAACATACCAACTTTTTCGTACCGTTTGAGTTAACAACTAAAACTCAAGTCCAACCCAAGTTGCATGAAAAAGCAAGTAGTTAGTAGAAAGAAGTTAGAGGGTGAGATAAGAAGAAAGAAAGTTAAGAATAGAAGAATAAGAAGAAGAACCAAAATAGGATCAGAGTCGAACAAATATATAATATAGAAATAAATGTTTACTGAGAGCTTTGAAATAAAACTTACAATCAACAGAGTACATCAATACATCTGGATAATTATAATAATCTGTCCACATATACAACCCATAATGGAATAAATATTATATATCGTACGTCTGAACACCTCCAGCTCGTCTCTTCACAGCTTCTGATGACTTGAACCACTAAAACTCGGTCTGACCCGAGCATTGCAAACGCCACGGATCAGTCTGGTGAACCAACATGAGAAAACTCACTAGGTTTTAGGGTATCATCCAACTTGATTTTAAAGTTAAAAATCCTTTCGCAAGAAAAAGATAATTGTAATTTACCAAATCCACACATAAATACATACTGTTTTTACCTTATGATAACCCAAAACATTTTGAAATCATATCTTTTTTTATATTATAATAGTGTCTAAATCAAAAAAATAACCTTCTACCAGAACGCTTGCATCTCACGCTCACCATACATAGTATATAATCAAAAACTGCGGCTCTTATTTGAGAATGGATTTCCATCTATGGCAAGGTATAGGACCACCTTCCGACAGTGTACCTCTAAAGAAAATACCTAGGATTCAACAATAATATCTTGCAACCTTGGCTAAACATGATTGACCATTCATTTCGCTTGTATGTTCCGAATATATTGTCACCTTATAGTTGGATCGAAAATAACCGTTCCTGGGAGATACAGAAGCGAAAGAAGAACAAGTAGAAATTTCTACAGATGGTGACAATACACCATTTTAATGGGAGATACCCACATAGCCATGCGACTTACCCTATTTTATACCATTTCCCGGTTGATGAGGCTTAAGGTTTAAATCTTCTTTTTAGAACATCTGGCCATCCTTCACTTTGAATGTCACATTGTCAAATCCACTAGAAAATCACTAGTTGACGTCCACAAAAATATTCTAGTTGTTAAGCTAAGAGAAATTCCCTTCTCTGCCCCCGCTATGGTATGTTTGAAGAAATCAACTTAATCGTGACTCCTTTGGAAATACTCCGTCAAATATCCATCCATACAAGTTGTCCTGGGAATGGGCGAACCGAAGGCACTCTCCTATCACATCCTAGGAATCACCCTATAGATCAGTAGCGAGTAGTCCTTGCAATCCGCAAATTTCAACCACGACAGAACCAAAGTACATCTCTAATTGCAAGTCAGAGATTTTAAGTAATTTTTCTCTTTTTGATGATCTACGTTCTTCAATACTCCATCTTCCAACTGCATCCTCCACGTATTTGTTGGTTCGAAATGGTTTCGAATATAACTTCGATCCCAGTCTTTCCGTACCAACAATCGTATAGGCCAGATTTGATAGTCAGTTATTTAACTATCAAATAAACAAGATTAACCATGAAAATAAAATGAGTTCACTGGTTCAGTACTCAGCATCACCTGGTCTTTTTAATTAAAACATTAATGAATGGTTAATTAAACTTCTAAATCCTCCAACATTTCTAACACAGTATTTACTTCTTATTTTTGTATACTAATGTTCCCAAAACAATTTCATTATAATACTTAGAGAATTATCTTATAACCATATTCAATTTCCATTAACTCTCTTTTCAAAACATTTGCTACATCATTCTTCACTATCTATAATTGGGGGATCAATTCAACTTATCACTCGTAAAACAATATTATGTAATCTATTTTGTTTCATTACTTGAAAACAATAACCAATGCTTATTCTTATAGAATAAACCTATTTCAAAACTCAACTTTGCATTTCCTTTTAACTCGAAAATATCATTATATTTTAACGCAATCCCCTTTTATTTCCCTTTATATTGGAAACATCATTATATATCCTCAAATCTTTTTAGTTTCCTTTACTTTGTAACCCTCATTATATATTCTTCAAATTTTCACCAATAATGTTGCATTATTATTTCTCTAATGGAAATAATAAATTATTACTAACCTCTTTACCATTACAAGCTAATATCATTCTCAGATATTCCTGAAGTTGTTCAAGTAGGGTACTTTAATTACCTCTCAAACCTTGATCAACAACGTTCTTATCCTAAGACAGATATGAGTTGTAATTCAAAAATCAATATTTAATTCTAATATCAAAAAAAGTCTCATTTAACTATTTTATTTAAAATATGGTTTTATAAAACCTTCATACTTTTGAAAATCTCCTTCTCGAATATAACTATTATTTCTTAATTCATTGATTAAGTAATGGCTTACTAAAAAGTCACCCTTTTACTTCTACTACTTTAAACAATTCGTCTTATAACTCGGATTTTTATTCCAAAATCATGTTACTTACTCCTTTACCAAATTCACTTTTAATATTCCCTTTTTCCAATACATTCAACCATTTCCCGCCTTGAAAATCTTATTTTGATTCCACTTATTTCTCTTAATTCCATTATTAAGTATTCTTAATTCAAAATTAACTCTTTAACACCTCATCTCTTTTTATAAACCTTATTTATAAAATTCAGGTTTAACATAAAACCCTTTTTATCTTGATTCAAATGTTCAGTAAACATTTTTTTTAAAACCATCATATTCCCTTAAAATCTTTTTATAACTTAATTTTAAAAACTCGGATTAATATGAAACCCGTTCATAACCTCTTTACAAAAATTCAAATAGATTCCATTTCAACTTCGATTACTTAAATAAATTTCATTTGCAAAGTACTCACTTAAATTATTATTCATTAACATAATTTACTTCATCATTAACCGAAATAAATTTTAAATTTCTTTTTAACATCTTATTAACATCAGAATTTTTTATATAAAACCATTTGATTATTACTTATAAACTTAAATAATGAATAATAAATATTTATTTCATTTTTATAAACTTTTATTCAAATTAATTGATTTCAAAATCTATCTTCAGTTGTAAAATAATTTTTATAGCTTCATCTCTGTCGATTCACCTAATGATAATCAACATTTATAAAATGATTGATTTATAGATCATATGCTACCAATTACTCAACCAATACTGCCCATTGGTTAATAAGAAAGCAATTGTTGAATTATGATTCAACAATCAATAATAAATCAACCATTTAATCATATAAACCATTCATATAATGGTAATATGAAAAAAACAATAAATTTGAGGAATCCAGATGAATCCCTCCAACCTGTTTTTTTCCTACATCCAAATAGGTTACCTCAACAACATCGTTTACTCTAGTAAACATACATAATATTCAACAATTAATCAATAACAGTATTCCAAACATTCGTACTTATTTAATGCATTTATATTATTATAAATGTAACCAATTAGGTAAGTTAACTCATTTGGAAATAATCGTTCAAATAACGATTGGTTTCGATTAAATCAAATGAATGTTTAATTTAATCAGTTATATAAAAATATTCAGCAAATATTCAAACAAACATCAAATCATCCAACAATTAGCAAACATAACACACAAACAATAAACCCGACTTACATAAAATATAAGCGGGACAACTGAGTGAGTTTAACTCACCTTGATCCATTTGTCGCTGAAACAGTTCATTTTAATTAATTAAACGGAATCCTAGTAGCTGCCAATTCTAACAAACAAGCTCCATCATGTTGTGCTCATCGATGTGGTTCTGACGTCACTTGTTTCATCTCATCCCGTTACTATATCACAAAGTTACACATTTTATATGTCATTTACAATTTAAATTAATATTAATAAAATCTTTATAATATATTATTAACTAAATTCCTCTTTATGTTAATTTGTCTTAGTTAGGCACAGTTTTGAAAATGGGTCGGGCACTTTCAAAAGAACTAAGCATAATATAATATTCCAGGCAACGTTATATAGATTAGGCATACTTGAATGGATTAGGTACATACAAAAATCGTTAGGCATATTTAAACATTACTGGGCATATTTATAACTAACGCTTAGGCATATTTCAACCAGGCCATGATAAGAACTGTTCATAGTATAATTTAATACTATTTATATACCTTAGTAATGTGTGCAACCTAAATAATGACTTACGTTTATATTAATACCATGATTAGGCAAGTTTAAATATACTTAGGTACTTTAATCATTTGGTTAGGCACTAATATAGGTTAGGCATATTCTAACTGTTTAGGCACGTTGGAAATACCCAGGCCATGTTTATTTTCTTCGCCTGCTACTGTTTCGAAATACCCACTTCATCATCACGTTTCCAAAGACCATGCACCGCCTCCATCAGAGCCACGCTGCTGCCCCAAACTCATCACTGCCAACTTCCAATCTGAATTCTACCATTTTTCGTTCTTCAAGGCATATGACTAAACCCACACACCCACTGCCAATGTTCCTACTGCGCTACTAATGCCGAACTTACGGTCGATCAAGTGATGCCATTCCACACAGCTCCACGACCTCCGCCCAAAGTTTCTCACTACTCGATGCCACCCTGTGCCGCCTATAACCCAAGAACCACGCACCCTTTCTCCTCCGATTCCGCATGACACTTACCCAAATCCCATCACAATGGGTGAAAACTAAGATCTCGTCAAGCATAAGAAGTTTGTTATTTGGTGTTTTGTAAATGGATGAAAGGATAGAGAGAGAAATAAGGAGGAAAGTTGGAGGTCCTCTGCCGTTCATATCGTAATGGCATTTCCATTTTCGTTTGTTCAAGTGATGTGCATGTAAATATGCACATTTATATTCACATATTTGTTCTTGTTTAGTTGAATAAATGAACAATTTTGGGTATTTTATATGATCAATCCATGATTTAAATGTTTTAAAATCATCACTCATTTAAGGTGTAAAACGGTAAATTGTGCATGTTTTAATTTGTGATATCATTTACTTGTTCCTTGTAGTTGTCTCTTGCAGGAATTTAAGGAGAAAAAGTGATGTATGCACATGAAGATATGAAGAGAAACATGCATATAAAAAAGAGGAGGGAAATAATTATTTCATTCTATGGAAAGTGGAGGACCCCACCTCTCAACTAAACCACTTACTCTTAAGCTTCATATTAGAGACTAATACATGAGACAAAAAAGGCATCATGCATTCTAAATGACTTATTAGTGGCAAAAGAAGTTAGAAGCTTCATGAAGTGGGCATTTTGGGGATTTCCCATGAAGAGTGATTAGGGTTTTAGGGTTTGAGATCATGTATATATACCCCCATTGTTCATATAAATTGCATTTTCTTTTTAGTGAATAAAAACGGATTCCAAAGTCTCTTTCTTTTATGTCTATCTTATGTTTATTTATATAATCTCTTTCCTTTCATGTTCATAGCTTAGATTTATTTTTTGTTCATTGTTTAGATTTATTTACTGGCACATAGTTTAGTTCTTTTCTTGTTCTATTTAATTTTTCATTTTTCTTTCTTTTCCAGTGTTGAAACTTACATGTGTTGATATGATAACACATAAGAGTAACTAAGCCCCTACAATTTAGGGGTAATGAAGCTCTCTAACTTTAGGTAAGTTCAACATTTGTATGATTTGTGATCTCTCTTATTTATGGTTCGTGGTAGTGGATTTTGATGTATGTTTATACAAGTAAGTTTGATAGTTTATGTTGCATACGCAAATAAGCTATTTTTATTCAATGTAAACACAAATTAAATTAATATTTGCTAAGTGGTTATTGATTTTGAAGAACAAGATTGATTTTGGACCTTCGATAATGGTGTATGTTTCCCCTAATCTTGATTTGTCCTCTTCGTTTCTTCTTGATTCGTCCTCCTTTCCTCCTCCCCCCTCTCCCCTCTCGTCCTCCCTTACCTCATAAACCTCCCGATCCTTCAACCATGTCATTATCTGAATCTGGCAAGTCATTGAGCTTTGATGATCTTGCTGTTGAAACTTCTAATCTTGTTGTTTCTTAATTTGAAAAATCAATTTCTTCGACTCTTGATGTAAATCTTGAAAATTCTTCAAATCTTGATATCTCTAACGTACTCTCTTCCGATCATTTGCTTGCAAATTTTGGATCTTTGGATCCTAGTCCCAATGATATTGTGAATGTTGTTTCTAACCCTAATTATGTTTCTTCTGTAGCACTTTTGGAGGAGACTCGAGTCTCTAATCTTGATAATCCTCAATCTGACATTTCTTCGAATACCTTAGAGGCTTCTCTTCAATCTCATGTTAATAAAGCCAATGAGACTAATTATGTTTTGCATGATCAGATTAATGCTTCGATACTTCCAAATGCAAATACTTACACCGCTCATACGAAACTGAACCCTATTCCTTCAAGCACATTAATCAATCCTGCTCCAGCAATTAAATCTGATTATCTTTCTCACTTTAATTCCTTGCCAAGGAACGTTGGATCTTTTAAACATGTAGAATTTGAGAAGATTAAAGATGCGAAGAAGAGATTTCCACCTGATTTGGTAAAAGAAGAGGGTATGAAATATTGGCAACATTACTGGGTGGGTTTCTTTCTTGATGGTACTTTATCCTTCTTGTCTGTTTCGAATTTTTTCCGTAATTTTTGGAAATTGCATGGGGAGGTTGATATAAAATCAAATGGGATGAATTATTATTTCAAATTTTCAAATGATGTTGATAGAGAGAAAGTTTTGAGGGTTGATCCTATATTCATCAGGGGGCGTATGTTCATTATTACTAAATAGGATCCGTCAAATGGTAATGTGCAATCTCAGATTAGGAAAGTCCCTATATGGATTCATCTTTATCGCATACCAGTATTGTTAGGGATTTTATTGGGCATTAATTGGTTAGCTTGTCAAGTTGGGAAGCTAATTTATTTTGATACTAATACTGAAAAATGCGTAGGATAAGATATGCTAAAGTGCTAGTTGAAGTTGATGCTGAATCTAGCTTACATCATTGTCTTGAATTGAGTGGCCTTGTAGAAAAATGCCCACTTGTTATAGTGTCTTATGATTAAAGGCCAAGCATCTGCATACTTTGTAAAGTTTTTGGGCTCTCAACTTCTCAGTGTGATATACATAACAAGGATGTAGAAAAAAATGTGAGGAAATCTAATGAAGGAAATAGATATATTCCAGTTGTACAACGTAAACAAAATGTAAATGTTAAAGCTTCTGCACCAGGAAATCTGAATGGTTGGAATAAAGTAGTGAATAAAAAGAAGCTAGTTTGGATGAGGAAAGAATGAAAATTTGGAACTGATGTAGAAAAAGAGGTAAATAAAGCTATGGAAGAGGTTATGAAAATTAATGGATATGACACTTCTGTTTTGAATGATCAAACTAATAATAAGGAACAAATGGACAATAGCATTTCTAAGGGGAGTGGTGGCCAGAATATTGTGATAGTGGATGAAAAGGGAATTGTTTTGTGCATAATAAGAAAGACGTAATGGATAAGGTAAAATCATTTACTAGTGAAAAGCTGAAAGGAAAACAAATATTTGAGGATATTCTTAATGAAGCAGTGCAAAATGAATTCCATGTTAGCAATCCATTTTATTCTCAATGACCTTTTCAATGAAGCTTCCACTTCCTCAAAGAACCCTAGTCATCATGATAATCCTTCTACCTCTACACAAAGTCATGAAGCTAATAGTGATTCTTCTTCTTTTAGCTTTCAGATCCCTCAAAACTCAGCTTTCAATTGTAAACTGAAAGATCCTTTTGATCTTTCCTCTTCACCATATAATCATTTAGCTCTCCCTTCAAATATCACTTTACCTCCACCTCCTATTACGGTTAATTCTCCTTTGGATCCTCCTTCTTTGGGTGACATGGAGGAGGCACCATCTTTAAATTCCCTTAACAGAGACTTGTCAGCTTCCGCTTCCTTGAGTGCTAGTAAATCAAAGAAGGGTAGGAAAAAGAAATCAAAAAAGAAATCAAATGATTGTGATGATTTAGATGCAGGAGTAGAATATAAACAGGATGATGTTCTACCTACTGGAAGTCAAAAGTTTATCTCCAAAAGACATACGAGGAAACATCCTTCACCTTTAGTAGATCCTCCCCAAATGAAATTATGATGCACAACATTTCGTTTTGGAATATTAGAGGGATGAATCATCCTTCAAAGCAAAGTGAACTTTAATTTTATATCAGAGAAAAGAATGTCCATTTATTGTGCTTATCAGAAACCAAACTTGATATAACGTAAGAACCCGGAAAATCTGAACCAATTTAAAATTTTTATTTTGGCAATTTTAATGAATTTTGAATATTTAGAAAGAACTATTTTAAATAATTACGACGAGAAATTTATTTTGAATAGAATTGGAACGTATATATTTATTTGAATCGACGTTATAGTATAAATATTTATTTTTAATTATAAAAGGAATTGAAAATGGCGCGGTAGTTCAAAAATTCGATTTCAAATTTCAAATGAATGTAAAGGATTCAAAATAAACCGGATTTTAGCGAAACCAAAAATATTTGAATCTGTTTGAAAATTTCTTTCCAACAAATCCGAAAAATTGAAATTTCATAGCGGGAATAAAAAGTTATCCCCAGTTGAAATTTCAGAATAGTCGCTATGGAAAATATAGCCCTTTAAAATGGAAATTTTTGCAAACCACTTTTGTTGGATCTGGGATGTCAATATTGCTAGATTCCAAAAATCATAATTTTCTGAATCAATATGTGAGCGTGGCGAAGTAAAACGTGTTTTGACAGTTTCAGTCAATTTCGATCGACTAGAAAATGGTCATTTTTCAAACGTTCTTCAAACTTGACGAAATTAGTTTTGTTAGAACTGTATCATCAATACTAAGCTAGAAATAATTTTTTTGGAATTTTTAGAATTAGTATGTGGCCCCGGTAAATTAAAATGTGCAATCAAAATCAAATATATAGAGATTTATATTTTAATTCAAACGAAAACAGATCGAAATGATGGAATTGGCTTACGAAACATATCCTATTGTGTTCGGAATGGGGGTAATTAGCTAGGGACGATAGTCGTTGGGTTCGATTTGGGGTTCGTGCGTAAAGTCAACTTTATGGAGAGAAAAAAATATAATATATATATAATATTCTCTTCACCCTTTTCCCGCTAAACCTAGTTCAGAAATCAGAAGAAAAAAAAAGCGCCGCTCTCGTAAAAAACCACGATGCCCTTCCTCGATCCGCCACCGCCCGTCGTGGCCAACTCCGCCCCCTCCCCCCGAGACAGCCGCCTCCCCATCGCCTCCCCCCTTTTCCGGCCAACCCGCGATCCCCTAAGCCTTACATCGCCCAAAACCACCGCTGACGGCCCATAACCGCCCACCGCCGCCCCCCACGCCAACTACCACCACCTCCGACCACCCACGACCCCCCTGCGCCGCCACAGCCCTACGACAACAACCGTCGATTGGAAAAAGTGAGTTTTTCTTTTTTATTTTATTTTATTTTGTATGTGATTCATTTTTATATTTAAAAATCGTTTTTAATACATAAACAAAATCAAAATAGGATTTTTTAAAAGGAATAGATTTTTAATTTGAAAAAGAATCAATTTTTAAATTAGAGAATTTATGATTCTTAGATTAGATAAGTGTAACACCTCGTGATTTTAAATATTAAAAATTGACGAATTTAAGAATACTTAATTTCAAATGTGAGAATTAAGGGAAACGGGTTTTGCCATTGCGTTCGTCTCGGAATTTTGCTTGAGATAGAGTCCAAGTTTGCGTGAATTAGACTCCATATGAAGAGGTTATGGCCTTCCGAAGTTTCAGAATTTAAAATAGCTTAGGTTCAGAAATTTGAAATTCAAATTCAAACAGGGGAGCAGGCTGGGCGGGAATTCTCCCGCCCAAGGGCCAGGTCAACCAAGGGGTCGACCTACCCATATAGGTCGACCAGTAGGTCGACCTGGGGGTCTATCTACCCATACAGGTCGACTTGGGGGTCGACCTACCCATACAGGTCGACCAGGGGGTCGACCTGGGGGTCGACCTGCCCCCGGGCAGATCTAAAAGATGACGATATTTTGACTCACTACCGAGTCATTAGGGCTGAGGTGTTATTTTATCTTTACTAGATGGTATTGATTGCTTCTAGGTTAATCTGACGACTCTAAATTAATTAAAATTCTATATAAGCAACCTAACTCCCAACCTAAAATCACACTAATTCATACCAAGAGCCGCCATGCCGTCAATGGAGATCCTAGAGTAGCCGCCATTCTCTTTCAACTCTAAAACAAAATAGAAGCAAGAATCAAAATCAAATCTAATTTAAATTAGGATAACAATTAGTCTACATCAAAGGCGAGCAATTCAGTTTCAGAATACAGATCCCAGAAAAACAAGACTATTCTTTTGGTTGTGAGTACTATTTCTTTCACAATAAAATTACTAAATTAATTATGATGGGTTGTGATTGGATTATGAGCACATGTCAGTTGAATCGCATGATGTTGTTTAACTTTGTAGATCTATTTCATATTTAACTTGATTCGTTTTATGCAAGTTTGGGATGTTAAACAATATGTTAATTCATATGTGAATCTTATGCAAGTTTGGGTTGTTAACTCATACGTTGATTCATATGTGAATCTTATACAAGTCTGGATGTTAAATCATATGCTAATTCATATGTGAATCTTATGCAAGTTTGGAATGTTAAATCGCATGTTAGTTTGAATAATGAATCTTATGCAAGTCTATGTGTGAATTGTACACAAGTTCATATATGAATCAAGTATATACATATGCTAGTTTATATGAAAAACATGTGACACTAATTTACATGTTTAGATCCATATGCAAGTTTATAGGAATCTATATGCAAGTTCACAATTTATGTAAGTTTGGGTGAAAAACCATATTTATGTGCAAGTTCACATTTTTATGTTTAGATCTATATTCAGATCCATGATAGTTTATGTAAAATTATGTATGTTCATTGCCTATGCAAGTCCTTGGCTATGCAAACTTATGCTTAGATCTATTTTATGTGTTATGCAAGTTATGATGTTGCTTTTCTTTTTATAAGTTAGACTATTTGCGAGTCTAACATATTTCATATTAAAACGTACGAACGACGTGGGGATAATGGGGAAATATTTATTATGTAAATTTTGAATTGGCATAAAATGGCTTTAAAGGCATATAAATTAATTTGAGACATTAATTGGTATAATTTTTATACCTAAAGAGTATGGGCATAATTTAGGTGACAATTATGGACATAATTTGGAAATTATTGGAAATTTGAATAGGGATAATTAATTCATATTGGGGTGAAATAATTTGTAATAATAAACATCTAAGACACGAGGTTAGACTCATTTGTGGTGTAAGACTGCCTGGACCCGCCCGGCAAATCCAGCAACCACAAACGGTAGTCTAATGTGAGAGGTCGAAGGCATAAATTAAATGCGTAACAGTTGTAATGACACAAGGTTAGACATGTTTGCGGTATAAGACTGCCTAAGCCCGGCAAATCCAGCAACCGCAGACGGGAGACTAATGTGGGAGGTCTTACAAAGTTACAGTTATAATGAACTAAGTAACACTTAACCAAGATAAACATGTAGTGGGACATGAGGGTTAAGTGGATGACATGGGTGGCATGTGAAATACGATTAGAAACACTTAACCAAATTGAAACATGTAAAAAAGACATGAATAAGAGGGGGTTAAGCAGAAAATTCTAGTGGGGACCAAGCATAGGTAGAAAGCTTGTGTTAAGCATGGGGGACCCATTTCAAACCAGTAACCTATTAAGTATCTTTGTGAGCTCGAGTTAGATCGGGGACGGGACACGCTCACTAGGTTTGATTGTAAGAGGTCAAAAACGGGTTAACGGTGGCAATGCAAGTCCAACGGGGTCATGTGCGTGCGTGGGCCCGGGCTGGTAGGTAAGATGTTGTTGCATCGTGTAGATATAAACCGTGCATCTTTAGTTGTATCGGGTTGCCACTTTGGGGAGTGATACACCCCATTGTGGGACTAGCACGGGTATCTACGAGTTAGGGAGCCGATCGCATGGGGGTAGTGGGTACAACTAGTGGAGATAGGGGGAGGCGGCACCGTGAAGACAGCTAGGGGTACACGAAACTACCATTATGATTATTGTATTCAGTAGGCGGGATCAAATTTTAGGGTGGCTAGTAGTGGTGCAGTATAGTAATTATCCTATAGTGATTAGGAACGAGATTAATGCCAGAATATTCCTCTTATTTGCTTTGTCATGCCCACTTGTTTCACAGTCATTCCTTATTCTACTAGTTTTTGTCTTATCCTAATTACTTTCATAATTGTATTGTTAAAGTTATGGTACTCGCCAGACGTTATGTCTGACCCCCTTTGTTTTCGCCTCTTTTTTTCCTTTCCCCCCTCCCGGTTCTCAGGGTGGGACTAGTACTAGTGGAGCTTGATCAGGATCTTTCTCTCTCTTTTGGAAGTGCTTGGATTGCTGAAAGTAAAGTTCAGCTCATCTCTTTTATGGCTACTTATGTTGGGGTTATGCTTTTTTATTTTATGTACTCAGAAATCAATTTGTCAAAATGGTTACTAAGTGTACTTGATTTTTCTATTGGTTTATGATGTTGTTGTAATCAAACTATTTCTCCGCTGCAATAAATGTTGTTTTGAAAATTTTCAAGTACCAATATATGTATCTGTCTTGTTATATTATGTTCTATTCACCAATAATACTCCATTAAAGTTGATGCATTCGCTTTTAGAGTGACATTAATGGACGTGGGTGTTAAACGTGGTTTTAGAGCTGAAGTTTAACAGAACAGATAAGAGATTTTGAAAAACCGTTTTTTTAAAAGCGTTTTATAAAGAAATACTTTCAAAAATATGTTTTGAAGAGAGTATTTTCAAGAGAAAAGTTTGTTTTAAAAACATAACCGCCAAGAGCCATATATCTTTCTTCCGAATTTCCGTTTTGAATCTCTTCATTTTCTTTTCAGCATGTCTGGGTTACCCGAGATACCCGAGGGAATACCGATACCAACCTAGCTCAGAAGGTATCTGGAGGCTAGGGCCACTACTGCAGGCCCAGCAGACATCCCTGCTCCCCCAGCTGCAGTCGCTCCTCCTCCTCCCCCTCCCTGTGTTGATACTTTTTCAAAGATATGCAAAGACTTTCGATCAATGGGCAGAAAACCTTTTCACGGATCAGAGACGTTTGTTGAAGCTCGAAATTGGCTTAAGGAGGTAGAAGACTTGTTTGGTATCTTCGAGGTAGAAGATGGAAGGAAGGTCCAATTGGTCGCTTGGTTAATGATGGACGAAGCCTCGTTTTGGTGGGAGGTCACGAATGGAGAGCATCCAGTAGAGACGTGGATGGATTTCAGACATAGGTTCGAGATGAAATTTCTCTCACGAGCAGAAGAGAATTTATACATGGAAAGATTCTTGGCATTGAAGCAGGGGAATTTATCAGTAAAGGAGTGCGTCAACAAGTTCGGTCAGTTAGCAAGGTTTGGCTTAGACTTAGTGAACACACATGAAAAGAAGGCCCTGAGGTTCGTTAAAGGTTTGAATGAGCCCCTGCATGGGTTAGCTATGACCCACATTCCTATGGGGGCTACCTTTTAGAAACTAGTTGACATGGCACTTATGCATGAAGAGGAGAAATGCGTTAATGCTAATAAGGCACCAGAAAAGAAAGGGGATCAAAAGAAGTCACAGCAGCAACCTAAGAAAGGTGGTAAGGACAACAATAGCAAAGGAAAGAAAAGGTGCTTTAATTGTGGAACACCAGGCCATCTGAGCAAGGACTGTAGGAAAAAGAAGAAGACTAGCTGCTTCCACTGTGGAGAGGCAGGACATCTAATTAAAGACTGCTCGAAGAAACAGAGGCAAGGGCAAAGAACAGGGTCCACTTTTGGAGGGCACATTAAGGCTCTCATGGCACCAGGGCAGGCAAGAGGGAAGATTCAGGCTCTCATGGCACCAGGACAGGAGAGAGGTAGAAACATTTCCGTTGAAAGTTTGGTTTTTCTGTTTGATCATCATGTTCGTACTTTATTTGATTCTGGCGCTTCACACTCGTTTTTGTATGCTTCGTTAGTTGAAACACTGCACCTAAATACTAGTCTAGTTACGGATCCCATAGTTGTCTCAAATCCTATTGGTGGTTCGGCTCATCTTTCAATGATTTGTCGGGATTTGAGTGTCTATCTTGAGCGTTGAGTTTGAATGCAACGCCTTCGTTCTTGGCTTCACGGGCTATGGATTGATTCTAGGCATGGATTGGCTATCCAGTAATGGTGTCGTCCTCTATTGTGAAAAGAGAGTGGTTAGACTTATGACTCGCCTTGGCAACACTCTCGAAATCTCTTGTAACCCTATGCATTCTGTTATCCTTAGTTACCTAGAATCTCTTGATGCGTCTGTTGAAAACTTGCAGTCTGTTAGAGTAGTCCATGAATACTCAGATGTATTGGAAGAGGTGAAGGGCTTACCTCCAAAGCAAGAGATAGATTTCCGCATATATCTTGTTGATAATGCAACTACCCGTTAGACACATGGCTCCTAGGGAGAGAAAAGAGCTCAGTAAGCAAGTCAAAGAGCTTCTCGAAAAGGTATTTATAAGGCGGAGTATTTCTGAATGGGGTGCTCCAGTAGTATTCACAACCAAAGTGGATGGTTCTGTTCGCCTATGCGCTGATTATAGGGAGCTAACAAGCTGACCAAGAAGAATAGGCACCCACTTCCTGGAGTAGATGATTTGTTTGATCAGCTTGTAGGTGCATCTGTTTTCTCCCAACTAGATTTGGCTACCGGGTTCCATCAGCTAAGAGTGGCTGAAGACAGCATTGATAAGACCGCGTTCAGAACCCCGGATGGTTTCTTCGAATGGCTTGTCATGCCTTTCGGGTTGACAAATGCACCCGCTTACTTCGTTGACTTGATGAGTAGGGTGTTTAGATAATTCCTTAATAAGTTTGTGGTGGTCTTCATAGATGACATTTTGATCTTCTCGAAGAATGAAGAAGAGCATGCTTTGCATTTAAGGGAAGTCATGGATACTCTTCGTACACATCAGCTGAAGGCCAAATTCTCCAAGTGCCATTTCTGGAGATAAGAGGTGAGGTTTCTTGGACATGTGGTGTCCAAAGAGGGGTTAGCTGTGGACCCCGCAAAAGTAGTTGCGGTGCAAGATTGGAAGGTTCCAGGGAATGCAACCGAAGTCCGAAGCTTTCTCGGGCTAGCGGGCTTTTACCGAAAATTCATTAAAGACTTTGCTAAAATCTCAGCCCCACTCACAAGATTAACGAAGAAGAACCTAACTTTCGCTTGGGATTTGGATTGCAATATTGCTTTCCAACGTTTGAAAAGGGCTCTAACAACATCCCCAGTTCTGAGATTGCCGGAGCAAGATGTTTACCGTATACACGGATGCATGTAGTACGGGACTAGGTGCTATCTTGATGTAAGAAGGTAAGGTAGTAGCTTATGGAGGCAGACAGTTGAAAGTACATGAGAAAAACTACCCAACCCACGATCTAGAGTTGGCTGCCATCGTCTTCGCGCTTAAGTCTTGGTGCTATTATCTCCTAGGTGAGAAGTTTGAATTGTATACTGACCATAAATCGTTGAAGTACCTTTTCTCGCAGAAAGATCTTAACATAAGACAGCAAAGGTGGATGGAATTTCTGGCCTCTTATGATTTTGAGATTTCCTATACCCCAGGCAAGGGCGATGTGGTAGCAGATGCCTTAAGTAGAAAGAAGCTGACCTTGAGTCCTCTATTTGTAGAAAGGCAAAGCTTGGAATATATAGCAAACTTTAATTTTAGACCGTCCTCTGAAATTGTGCCTGGTATGATAGCATCACTAGAGGTGCGGCCTACTCTTTTGGACTCAATAGGAACTGTGCAACGAGAAGACCCTCAACTATTTGATGTGATGGAAAAGCTAGGTAGGGGTGAGACTTCTAGTCACCTCAATAGATACTCCATCGATGATACGGGTTGATTGAGATGGGATAGAAGGTTATGCGTCCCACAAGTAAGGGGTTTAGTGAAGACGGTTCTCGAAGAGGCACACCATTCCAAATTGCCCATACACCTGGGCAGAGACAAGATGTATAAAGATATAAAAAGGGTTTCTTTTGGAATGGCATGAAGAGTGATGTAGCTGAGTTCGTCGCTAAGTGTTTGATATGCCAGCAAGTCAAAGCAGAGCAGAAGAAGCCCGGTGGTCTACTTCATCCTCTCGAAATCCCACAATGGAAGTGGGATAACATTTTGATGGACTTTGTTGATGAGTTGCCTAGGTCAAGAAGGGGCAATACCAGTATTTGGGTAATAGTGGACAGGCTCACTAAAAGCGCTCACTTTATACCTGTTAAAACTTGAAGGGCTGCCTCGTCCCTAGCATCCATTTATCTCGAAGAAATAGTTCGACTCCATGGGATACCCTCCACCATAGTGAGCGATCGAGATCCTAACTTTACGAGCGAGTTTTGGAAGAGTTTGGAAGAGGCAGTAGGCACCCAATTATTCTTAAGCACGGCCTATCACCCCCAAACCGATGGTCAGACGGAAAGGGTGAACAGAGTATTAGAAGAACTCTTGAGATTGTGCATTCTTGACTTTAGAGGGACATGGGAGGATCATCTTCCTTTGGTGGAATTCGCCTACAATAATAGCTACCAAGCCACCATAGGAATGGCACCCTTCGAAGCTTTATGTGAAAGACCGTGCCGATCACCAACTTGTTGGTGGGAGTCTACAAACAAGCTCGTACTTGGGCCAGACATGATTAGAGAGACCTCAGAAAAGGTGGACTTGATAAGAAGACGGATGAAGGCTGCACAAGATAGACAGAAGTCCTACGCAGACAAAAGAAGGACCGACCTTGAGTTTAAGGTTGGAGATAGGGTGTTCCTTAAAGTATCTCCTTTGAGGAATGTCATTCGCTTTGGGTCCGTAGGAAAGCTAGCACCAAGATTTGTAGGTCCATTGCCTATCGTTGAAAGGATTGGGACGATGGCTTTACAGAGTAGAGCTACCCGAGAGATTGGCTGGAGTTAATAATGTTTTTCATGTTTCTCAACTACGAAAATGCTTACATGAATCTGTGGAAGTGGTAGGGCCAAGTATACTAGAGGAAGTAGAAGTGGAACGAGAAGTGACTGTAAGAAGAGTTCCAACTCGTATCTTTCAACTCGTATCTTGGGTACGGAAGTCAAAAAGCTACGCAACTGTGAAGTCAAGCTTGTTAAAGTTAAATGGAGTGATGCTGAGGAATACGCAACTTAGGAAACTGAGAGTAAAATACGCGCAACCTACCCTTTTCTCTTTGAGGGTACCTCCTTGATCTCTTTTTTCCCATAAGTTTATTCATGCTTAAATCTATCTTTCAAGTATATCTCCTCAGTCATATTCTTTAGCCTAAGGTAGAAACTGATGGATGTAAACATGTATTTGAAATATGTTATGATTGATGGTTGCGAGTGGTTGCGAGTGGATGCATGTACACACACATTAGGCACTAGATTGGTTCAATCACCTTCATATTGCATATAAATGTGTGTGCATATTTAAATTAATGGATGTATAATGGTTGTGTTATCATATGGATGCAGCATTCTGATGAATGGTCGTGCACATATGTAGAAGTAATATGTATCGTTAGGATTCTTTTCCATGCATAATGGACGCATGGCACTATCATGATTTGCATTAAGGAGGTCAACTGAATCAGTAGACCGCCTGATTTTGCATTAGATAAGGAACATATAGACACACTTTTTGCATATGTTCATACGGCATTAGAAATCTTGTAAGGACAATGGATGCCTGTGTTTGATGGTTGATTTGATGGATGATTGGATGTTAGGATATACATTCTCCTTAACTTGGAGATTTCGGGGGCGAAATCCTTTAAGGAGGGGAGAATGTAACAACCCGTGATTTTAAATATTAAAAATTGACGAACTTAAGAATACTTAATTTCAAATGTGAGAATTAAGGGAAACGGGTTACGTCATTGCGTTCGTCTTAGAATTCTGCTTGAGATAGAGTCCGAATTTGCGTGAATTGGACTCCATATGAAGAAGTTATGGCCTTCCTAAGTTTCACATTTTAAAATAGCTCAGGTTCAAAAATTTGAAATTCAAATTCAAACAGGGGAGCAGACTGGGTGGGAATTCTCCCGCCCAAGGGCCAGGTTGACCAGAGGGTCGACCTACCCATACAGGTCGACTAAGGGGTCGACCTGGAGGTCGACCTGGGGGTCGATCTACCCATACAGGTCGACCAGGGGGTCGATCTGGGGGTCAACCTCCCCCCCCCGGGCAGATCTGAAAGATGACGATATTTGGACTCACTACTGAGTCGTTAGGGCTGAGGTGTTATTCTATCTTGACTGGATGGTCTCGATTGCTTCTGGGTTAATCTGACGGCTCTAAATTAATTATAATTCTATATAAGCAACCTAACTCTCAACCTAAAATCACACTAATTCATACCAAGAGCCACCATGCCGTCAATGGAGAACCTAGAGTAGTCGCCGTTCTCTTTCAACTCTAAAACAAGATAGAAGCAAGAATCAAAATCAAATCAAATCTAAATTAGGATAACAATTAGTCTACATCAAAGGCGAGCAATTCAGTTTCAGAATACAGATCCCAGAAAAACAAGACTGTTCTTTTGGTTGTGAGTTCTATTTCTTTCACAATATAATTATTAAATTAATTATGATGGGTTGTAATTGGACTATGAGTACATGTCTGTTGAATCGCATGATGTTGTTTAACTTTGTAGATCTATTTCATATTTAACTTGATTCATTTTATGCAAGTTTGGGATGTTAAACCATATGCTAATTCATATGTGAATCTTATGCAAGTTTGGGTTGTTAACTCATACGTTGATTCATATGTGAATCTTATACAAGTCTGGATGTTAAATCATATGCTAATTCGTATGTGAATCTTATGCAAGTTTGGAATGTTAAATCGTATGTTAGTTTGAATAATGAATCTTATGCAAGTCTATGTGTGAATTATACACAAGTTCATATATGAATCAAGTATATACATATGCTAGTATATATGGAAAACATGTGACACTAATTTACATGTTTAGATCCATATGCAAGTTTATAGGAATCTATATGCAAGTTCACAATTTATGTAAGTTTGGGTGAAAAACCATATTTATATGCAAGTTCACATTTTTATGTTTAGATCTATATTCAGATCCATGATAGTTTATGTAAAATTATGTATGTTCATTGCCTACGCAAGTTCTTGGCTATGCAAACTTATGCTTAGATCTATTTTATGTGTTATGCAAGTTGTGATGTTGCTTTTCTTTTTACAAGTTAGACTATTTGCGAGTCTAACACATTTCATGTTAAAACGTACGAACGACGTGGGGACAATGGGGAAATATTAATTATGTAAATTGTGAATTGGCATAAAATGGCTTTAAAGGCATATAAATTAATTTGAGACATTAATTGGTATAATTTTTATAACTAAAGAGTATGGACATAATTTAGGTGACAATTATGGACATAATTTGGAAATTATTGGAAATTTGAATAGGGATAATTAATTCATATTGGGGTGAAATAATTTGTAATAATAAACGCCTAAGACACGAGATTAGACTCATTTGTGGTGTAAGACTGCCTGGACCCGCCCGACAAATCCAGCAACCACAAACGGTAGTCTAATGTGAGAGGTCGAAGGCATAAATTAAATGTGTAACAGTTGTAATGACACAAGGTTAGACACATTTGCGGTATAAGACTGCCTGGACCCGCCCAGCAAATCCAGCAACCACAGACGGGAGTCTAATGTGGGAGGTCTTACAAAGTTACGGTTATAATGAACTAAGTAACACTTAACCAAGATAAACATGTAGTGGGACATGGGGGTTAAGTGGGTAACATGGGTGGCATGTGAAATACGATTAGAAACACTTAACCAAATTGAAACATGTAAAAAAGACATGAATAAGAGGGGGTTAAGTGGAAAATTCTAGTAGGGAGCAAGCATAGGTGGAAAGATTGTTTCAAGCATGGGGGACCCATTTCAAACCAGTAACCCATTAAGTATCTTTGTGAGCTCGAGTTAGATCGAGGACGGGACACGCTTACTGGGTTTGATTGTAAGAGGTCAAAACGGGTTAACGGTGGCAACGCAAGTCCAACGGGGTCATGCGCGTGCATGGGCCGGGGCTGGTTAATAAGAAGTTGTTGCATCGTGAAGATGTAAGGCATGCATCTTTAGTGGTATCGGGTTGCCACTTTGGGGAGTGATACACCCCACTGTGGGACCAGCACGGGTATCTATGAGTTAAGGAGCCGATTGCACGGGGGTAGTGGGTACAACTAGTGGAGACAGGGGCAGGCGACACCTATGAAGACAGCTAGGGGTACACGAAACTACCATTATGATTATTGTATTCAGTAGGCGGGGTTAACTTTTAGGGTGGCTAGTAGTGGTGCAGTATAGTAATTATCCTATAGTGATTAGGAACGAGATTAACGACAGAATATTCCTCTTGTTTGCTTTGTCATGCCCACTTGATTCACAGTCATTCCTTATTTTACCAGTTTATGCCTTATCCTAATTACTTTCATAATTGTATTGTTAAAGTTATGGTACTCGCCAGACTTTATGTCTGATCAGGATCCTTCTCTCTCTTTTGGAAGTGCTTGGATTGCTGAAAGTAAAGTTCAGCTCATCTCTTTTATGGCTACTTATGTTGGGGTTGTTGGATCTCGCAATATGGCGTTTTGATTATGAAAACAATACATGTACATATATATTATCATCGACTAATTCTATGTTGCAGGAAGATATTTTTGACAATTATATTCAAGAACACAAAACGAAGATCACTTATATGTTGTAAGAGTCTGTTAGTCCTAGATTTATATGTTAAAGTCTTCCTTGATGACATACACATACATTTTATATATATATAGTTTTCTAATTTAAACAAGGCAAGGAATAGACAAGAAACAGAAAACAGACGTCTGGTCTGAAAAATTCAGATGCATGTTTGCTGAAACAGAATGTTTTTAAATACAATATTCAGACGTCTGGTTGATATATTTCAGACGTCTGAAATGCCCCTGAAATGCACTGTTTCCTTTCTGACTTGATTTTAAAAATAAACAGACATCTGAATTTTATTTTCAAACATCTGAATTCCGAAGAGTTGCATCCTTTAAGAAGAGACACAACTATTTAATCCAAATCTCTTCATCAAAACTCTTCACGATCCATTGTATCTTTTTATATATTATAAATAGAGAATTGCTTAGATGATCTAATCATCGAATTTTATTCTAATTCTCTCTATCTTATTCAAAGCTCTTTAAGTTCTAAAAAGCTATCTACTTTCATACTTGAGACTTTTAAACTTCCATATTCCTTCACGCACTTCACGATTATCATCAAGGAAAGGCTATAGGAAGGGTGTACTTAATATTCGACAATTCGTGTTACCAAGAACACAAAAGAGTCAACAATTATTCTGTATTAGTGAAGACCTCTTCAGTGGTTGAGGCAAGAAATCCCGTTCAGTGGTTCGGGTAATTGTGAACCTATTCCTCCGGGTGAAGTGTTTTAGTGTTAGTGAAATACCAGAAGTGAGTCTGGGACTGGACGTAGGACAGTGGTCCGAACCAGTATAAATCGACTGTGTGATTTACTGCTTACTACTCTACTATATAGATATTATATCCTATTCTCCATACTACACGATCTTATACTACTGCATAGCCTCTTTCAATTGGTATCAGAGCAAGGTATTCTAGAGATCGTAACAACATCCTAGAATAAATGGAAATAAAGAAATCTAGTAAAGGCATTAGAAAGTGGAAGAACAACAAAGCAGAAGTGACGGAGCAAGAGAGCAAATGTTTAATGGCTAAAGTGAGATCACAATCGGTATGTGAGGATTCGTTATATAAAGATCTTTTATTAGACCAAGAAAAATTATTAATTTTTTTTTAAAGTTTGGGTAAACTTAATGCAATTATTTTAGCCAAGTCTAAAGATTGTGAGCAAGAAAATTCCAAATTAAAAGAAGAAAACAATTTTTTAGTCAAACAAGCCAAATGTTTTGAAAATACCTTAGAAGAGCTTGTTTTTCAAAAAGATTTCCTTTAAAAAGAAAATGAGCGACTAGAAGATAAAAACAATGTTCTTTTAAATGAAATCGATCTCTTGAAAAATAGAAATGAATCATTAGAAGATTCTTTAAATAATTCTAATTCTTTAGTTTCGTCTCTTGAAAAAGAGAATGGAGCTTTAACTTAAAAGAATTTAGAATTATCTAAATAATATGAGTTTTTAAAGGTTAATAATAATACTTTGCAAAATGAAACGTTTGATTCGAATGAAAATTTTGAAAAATTACACTCTTCTTTAGTTAATTTAGGATCTCAAATTTGTCGTCTCGAAAATGAGAATTGTACTTTAAAAAGGGAGAATTTTGAATTAAATAAGAAAATTGGTTTAAAAGATTGCAAGACTTCTTTTGAAAATTTCAATCGCGACTTTGGAATCAAATTTGAAAAATGTACAAATAAATTCGCAAAATTTAATAAAGGTCAAAATGATATTTTATCTTGCTCTAGACCTTTATACGATAAAAGTGGCTTAGGGTATAATAAAACTAATCATAGAACTAGTACTAGATATGCTTTCACGTATTACAAAAATTTAACTGCTAGTACTAAAGCACGTGTAACTCGAAGATCAAATTTCTATAGAAATTCAAATGCTTCTATGACTAGAAACATTTATAATAGAAGTACAAAAGGATATATTAATAGAAATTATCTAAGTATTTAGGTTCCTGTAAATTGGAAAAACAGAGAAAAATATATTGATGATTATTTTGATTCAGTAGTTAAAAATAAAAACTTTATTTTCAATGGTACCATTAAACACTTGTGGGTATGGTTACCTTCTCTCTAACCCCTGGACCCTAACAGAGAAT
Organism: Allium sativum; assembly: GCA_030737875.1. Lineage (NCBI taxonomy): Eukaryota > Viridiplantae > Streptophyta > Magnoliopsida > Asparagales > Amaryllidaceae > Allium > Allium sativum. The sequence continues at coordinate 961,590,394 of CM060916.1, forward strand.
GTGGGTACCAAAGTATATATATAATATTTGTTGCAGGTACACCACAACAAAAAGGAGGGTATTTCAGTATCTCTAATATCTTTGAAAACTGAGCTCAAAGCTAAATCAGGGAATTTGAGAAAATAATAATCACATACTTAGGGGGAGAAAAAATCATATATCACACATTCAGGGGAAGAAAATAAAGAGAAGATGACGATATTGATTACATTCCCTCATTCTTTTTTATAATGATAAAGGGGGAGAAATTCATGTGTATATTGATAGAGGAAGATGTTATAGAAAGAATATATTTTTAAATTGAATAGTTGTCATCATCAAAAAGGGGGAGAATGTTAGAAACTCTATTGTTGGATTTTGATGACAACAACTATACAATTATACCAAAGAACCTCTAAGCTAACTTGCAGGTACATGGGTATCAAAAAGGGAAAAAGAAATAAGTTCAATATGAAGATACACAGTACAAAAGAGGATAAAAGCATATATATGAAGGATGCTAACCAATTATTTAGTGTTCGAGCATCTAAATATCTATTATGGTGCTTGAAAATCTATTTGGACTCTACTGATGGAAGAAGACAAGAAGAAACAGACTCAAGAGCTTCAGAAGAACTTATATCATAAATTGAGTTTACATAAAGTCATTATAGTCTAGAAATGTTAAAGCCCCACAAATTAACTTCAAATTTCTAGAGATCGTACATGTCACATATATGCATATTGACGGGGGGAGTCACATATATAGTTGTCATTATCAAAAAGGGGGAGAATGTTGGATCTCGTAATATGGCGTTTTGATTATGACAACTATACATGTACATATATATTATCATCGACTAATTCTATGTTGCAGGAAGATATTTTTGACAATCAGATTCAAGAACACAAAACGAAGATCACTTATATGTTGTAAGAGTCTGTTAGTCCTAGATTTGTCAAGATGGTTACTAAGTGTACTTGATTTTTTTGTTGGTTTATGATGTTGTTGTAATCAAACTATTTCTCCGTGCAATAAATGTTGTTTTGAAAATTTTCAAGTACCAATATATGTATCTGTATTGTTATATTTGGTTCTATTCACCAATAATACTCCATGAAAGTAAATGCATTCCCTTTTAGAGTGACATTAATGGACGTGGGGTGTTACAATAAGATGAAGATAACAACATAAAAATTCGATTTTTATCATGAAGATAACAACATAAAAATTCGATTTTTATCATGAAGATAGCGAGATAAAGATGTGGTTTTTCTATATATAGAAGTAGGAAGATTCAATTTTTTGAAGTAGAAAGGTTTGATTTTTGAAAAGGAAAAGATTATATTTTTCTATATGGAAAGACTACATTTTTATGAGTGGAAAGATTACATTTTTATTAACGAAAAGATCTGATTTATAAAAAGTAGGATTTTTATTTATTAAAGAAGCGATTTTTATGCGAACGATATAAGAAGAAAGATGTAATTTTTATATGAAGCGATATAAAAATATAATCTTGTAATGTATGAAGCGGAATAAAAATACGATTTTTACATGTATGGTTTTGAAATAAAAATATGATTTTTATATATGTAAGCATCGTTATAGAAAAACATGATTTTTCTTTGTATAAAAGAAATAACTTTTAGTTCTATAAAATTATTATTTTCAGATTATACATGCGATGAATAAAATAGAGGCAATTGGGTTGATTCTCTGAAGCTCGAATTCGCGCTGCGCTAGCATTAAATAAAGAATGGGGGGAGTGGATCCCCAAGGTGAGAACTCCTCACCATATTTTCTTATACAGTTATTTATTTTTATAACTGCATATATGAACTGTTTCCCGTCGTCCACAGACCATGGACGACTTATTTGATTGTTTGTTTGGTTGATTAGATTAGTTGGTTGAATTTAGTTGTTTGGGTGAAATGAATTGATTAGAATTGTTATGTGAGTATGGCGTGAGCCAATATCAGGAGAGTGGTAATGCTAGACATTACCCGATTTTGATTTCGCGCCGTTATGCTGCCAAAATTTCCTAAAATATGTTAGAACAACAAAAATATTATTTTTGTTGCGTAAATGAATCGAATAGATATTTTATTGTTAAAAATATAATTTTTAACGTGTATAAGAATAAAATAAATAATAAAATAAGTATTCATTTACAAATCGGACGATTTGTTTATGTACACAAATTTATCTGACATTGATTGGGACGATAAAATTTTACACATCGCCCAACTGCACAAATAAAATTTGTGCTTGATTGATTGAAACCTCACACGGGTATTGGGATGATATTTGACATACATTAATCCCAATTGCTTAGTAGTATGTCAATCGATTGGTTGACAGACTGTTATAAGCGTTAAATATTTATATTTGATGCTTATGCAGTGTAGAATGCACTCTGGATGATGATTGACTATGTTTGATTGTTGTTGTATACATGTGTGTATGAAATCTACATAAATCAAATTGTATGGTAATTAACTGTGCCTGATTCCAGTTTAGAAAGAATGAATATTTTAAAATAACGATTATTTTAAAATAATGAATATTTTAAAACAATATTCAGTAACAGATCAAAATCTGATTTCGATGTTCGATTTGGGATGGACACGAATATATTTAAATATATATAGCCGTGTTGATTAGATTGACGTCATTTTGATGTGAACGATAAATATCGATTTTATTCATTTATATAATGAATATCGAAAAAGGAATTGATTTCAAAATCTAATGTTTTGAAAATATTATCATTTATATATCGATGATACGGAATATTCAATTTTGATTTGAAATTGAATATGAAGTTGAATCATTTTGAAAACGAATTTAAAACGATTTATAAAATACGTTTTTAAAAGGAAATCGACGAAATATATATATTATATATATATATATATAATATAATGGCCTAAATAGAATGCCCGCACTGCGGCAGTTCGCGAATTTCGACCATTGACTTCGAACGGACATTACGGGAGATTCGACCGCCGAATTCTCCTAAAACCGGAACCGTTGGGTTCGTATCGTAAAGGGCATTCTAATGAATATTAGAGTTTTGAAATCTAACGGTTGGATTTGGAATTATGTCCAAATCAAATTTGGAAAAGGTCGTTGTAAGTGCAGTTCGATGGCCGTTTATGGAAATCGACTGTACAGGCCTTGATAAAATTATTAAAAATATCAATAATTTGTGTAAAATCAAAATAAGTGATTTGGAAAGAATTCGGATGAAAAATTGCATATTTGAAAAGATAAAAATATTTTTATCGAAATGAACTAGTTTTGAACTAGAATTATAATCCAATTATTTTTGAAATAAAAAAATTGGATTTGAAATGGTTTTAAAAATAACCGGAATTTCCAGTATATGAATTGGAATGGATTTGAATCAAAATTATCTTCTGATTATTTCGATATTGGATTCCGTGATTATACGGATATTGTGGAGGAATTTGGAAGATATAGATATATCGTTATTCCAATACGATATTTGTTGATTTCAGAATTTGATATTGAATATAAGCGGATATATTTTCTATTTAGAGCCTTGTATTTAATATCAAATTGGATTTTGGGTTTGTCGTGAATGGTATCTTTTATAATACTGTTCTTAAACCCAATGGAGTTAAGAAAATTAGAAACTGACTGGAGATAGTTAAGTTGAATGGTTTCCTGGGTATTGATCTGATGTTGTTTTCGGACTTCGGGGTTAACACTTAGGGAATTGTTCTCTTACTAATTTACGGTTAGAGACTGATGGAACGTGAATTGGGTTTGTTGTGAACTGTGTTTTAGCGGCATTCGTTCTTTAACCCGATTTACATTGAAATGGGATTTGGAATTTATAAATCTTTTGTTAAGATTTAAAGGATATTTTCCAAAATAAAGTTTTCCAATTTAACGTATTAAATTGGAATTGAATGGAATTCGGCTTGGTAATAATCGAAGTAAGCTTATGTAGAGGAAGACGGTTAATATATATGGTATTTGGAAGGCCTTGTCGTTATTCCATTTATATTATTGGTTGGATATGGAAGTTTATATTGATATATATATATATATCGATTTGTTTTCCATGAAGATTCCATTGTTAATGGAATATGATTTTGGGTTGTCGTGAATGGTATCTTTAATAATACTGTTCTTAGACCCAATGGAGTTAAGAAAATCAGAAACTAACTGGAGATTGGCTAAGTTGAATGGTCTCCTGGGTGTAGATCTGATATTGGTTTCGGCCTTCGGGGTTAATACTCAGGGAATTGTTCACTTGCTAATTTATGGTTAAAGACTGATGAAATGGAATGTGATTTTGGGTTTATCGTGAACCGTGTTTTAAATGACATTGGTTCTTTAACCCAGTTAAAGACAGGATATGATTTCCCAAGTTAAACAATCGTTAATATTGATTTTTGGGAAGAATAAAACCAAGTGGAGTTTTAACGCATCTTTAATTAGATTGAAATGATATCCAAAGGAAGATTAAAGAATAAATTTAAAGAATTTATCTTTGATAAAATTAATGGGAACCTTTCCCAACGTATATGAATATTTGGATAAAGAAATATTCTGGATTGGATTGTGGCATATATTGTGTTTTTATAGCACTTGTTTATTATATACGCGAGTTATTCAGAAAGACCGGGTTTGTCCCATTCTGAATAACTGATTCGACGATGTGTCAAGGATGAAGACAGTGGTTGAAGACCAAAGGTCTTCACAGCGTCTGGATGATTACTGATGTCTTGATTGGGCTGTGCACCCAAGGCGAGGTAATAAGTGGTGATCGTCCAGACGTACTTGGAGATCGACCGGATATGCGAGGACCTCTCCCCTGTATTGGACATATGGGGGAGGAATAAGGTGCCTCTGGCTTCATTCAGACCCAGAACAAACTTGTAAATGGATGTGTGTCTGACATCGGATTTCATTCTGTGTGATTGATAGACATCGGTTGCATAGCGTGAATTGCCTGTGTGGCATGTTGAGATGCAAATGATCAAGGTTTCTGTTGAAAAGCAGAGTCTTGTGATTGATGGTCAAAGCACGGCTTTAATATAGCGTAGCTTTGTGTAGCGTTAATTTGCGAGCCTCACACACCGGTGTGAACTAGAAACGGGAGACTACCTCAGGGAGGGCATGAGTTTCCTTCTAGCTAGGAGTGGTGTCAGTGTTTTACTAGCCCTGACATTTTACTTATGTGGATGATGGATTGCGAGGCGCCTCAGTTATATCGGTCGATCCAGGGCCGATGGAGTCATTTGGCTCATTTACACCCCATAGGGCGGGGAAACGTAGTGTTCAGGCATTTTAATCCACATCGAGTGGACTGGCCCTGACGATCCAAGCACGATCTGTTCTGTTCCTGGGGCTCGGGCTAGAGAGTCTCGAAGCGGTAAGGACGATCCCTTGCCTTGGTTCACAAATGGAAATCCAACTTCCAATATGACATTTTGCGGTTTTAATTGTAAACCTATATATGGCGACATAGTGGTATGGGGCACTTATGTCTTGTATGATTGATACATATGATTGAAATTGTTTTGACACTATACACTTGTAGTAAAAATAAAACATGAAATTTTACGTACCAAGCATTCTTGACTATTATAAGGTAAAAACTCTATCCTCCGGCTTGCGTTGCATTGTATGATGGGACCTGAGTCTTATAATAGCTTCATTTTTCTTTATTTAGCATTGCGCTGTTGTTTTATGCACTAGTATTCTTGGGAGGAAACCCGTTCCGTGTTATACGGCGTGGTCCCTTGATTTACCTAACTTTAAAATCAAATTTATAACTGTTTTAGTTCTTACACCAGTCACATGACTGACCTGGAGTTTATTGTTTTTACCTAAACTCTGGGTGCCCTTATTTTCCGCACGGGCAGCTAATAGTTTTGGTTTTGCAGATTTATATTCACAGGATCCTAGTTTACAGCTGGAATGATATTCGGAAAGCTCTATATCCGTATATTCCTTTCAGTTGTGTTTTGTATTATTTTCCACTGCATTGTAATTTGTAAATCTCTGATATTTTTTTTGATGTATAATATTTATTTATACTCTGTATATTCTGATGGATTTGTTGTAATAAGAAATGAAATGTTCTTCTGTTTGTGTTTTGATTCGTCTTGTTCTCAAAGCAATCCGTTCTTCCCCTTCTCCTCGGAGACCGGGGAAGTTTTGGGTTCTTATAGTGGTATTAGAGCTATGGTTTACCGAGCTCGAAGAACAAGACACGTTAGAACCAAAAGAAAGAATTCATCAGAGATTGGATTAGTAATATCCAATGAGAATGACTCGTTAGAGATAGGATCAGTAGTATCCTATCACGAGTGGGAAGAGTGTTGTTTTTAAAAATAAAAATGAAAACAAATTTTTGTTTTGAAAATTTAAATCAATTATTCGTATTTGAATGTTATTTTTATATTGATTTGGACAATCAAATATATAGAGATTTTAATATACATCTGATCCATGTGTATTGAAAGTCTCAAATATACTGGATGGATATAGAATCACACTCTAGTCGCCCGGAGATGACTCTGATGACACTGGTGATTGACATGTCAGAATCAGTAGTTTTTGTTCGAGTTTCGAAAGTGAGATATCTGTATATTTCCATTAGACTGGTGTGAGAACCAAAACTAGATAGGGTTATTGTTGTAAATTGGCATCAAAAACATGATTTTCTGTGTAAGTATCAAAATTATGAATTTGAAATGTTAATCCACTAATTGATTGATGATGGTGTTGTGTGATTATTCATTTAAACGATTATGTGAAAGAACGGTACATATAACCAAATTGATCAAATATTGAACTGTATTGAAAATTTATCGCATTTGCATACATGTACGTGTATATACATTGAACAGGTCATAACAAGGAGGCTAGAGAAGAGGAATAAAATTGTTTGCCCGACAAATAGGTACATGTTTATTGTATTTCTTGGGGTTTTTGACGATTTTATGAGTCGATTGGCTAGCTGCTTGGCTGTTTCTTTTTGGATTGGAGAGGCATGTATGGCAATTTCGGGATTTTCCCGGTGCTCCCGTACAGGGGAGGTTATGGCGAAATTTTTCAAAAATTTAGGGTATTAGCCAAATTTTTGAAAAATTTGAAAAGTTCTTAGAAACTGGAAAGTTGAAGAACTCAAGCCATAATGAAAGTTGAGTTGGTTTGTAAAACAACTTTCAGCTCCGTTCCTTTTCGAGGATGAAAAGATTTTAAGTAGGGGAGATTGTAACAACCCGGAAAATATGAACCAATTTAAAATTTTTATTTTGGCAATTTTGATGAATTTTAAATATTTAAAACGAATTATTTTAAATAATTACGATGAGAAATTTATTTTGAATAGAATTGGAACATATACAGTTATTTGAATCGACGTTAGAATATAAATATTTATATTTAATTATAAAAGGAATTGAAAATGGCGCGGTAGTTCGAAAATTCGATTACAAATTTCAAATGAATGTACAGAATTCAAACTAAACCGGATTTTAGCGAAACCAAAAATATTTGAATCTATTTGAAAATATATTTCCAATGAATCCGAAAAATTGAAATTTCATAGCGGGAATAAAATGTTATTCCCAGTTGAAATTTCAGAATAAAATCGCTATGGAAAATATAGCCCTTAAAAATGGAAATTTTTGCAAACAACCTCCGTTTTCGACGAAACCACTTTTGTACGATCCGGGATGTCAATATTGCTAGATTCCAAAAATCATAATTTTTTGAATCAATATGTGAGTGTGGCGAAGTAAAACGTGTTTTGACAGTTTTAGTCAATTTCGATCGACCAGAAAATGGCCATTTTCAAACGGTCTTCAAATTTGATGAAATTAGTTTTGTTAGGACCGTATCGTCAATAATAAGCTAGAAATAATTTTTCTGGAATTTTAGAGTTAGTATGTGGCCCCGGTAAATTAAAATGTGCGTTAAAAATTGAATATATAGATTTATATTTTAATTCAAACGAAAACAGATCGAAACGTTGGAATTGGCTTCCGAAACATATCTCATTGTGTTCGGAATGGGAGTAATTAGCTAGGGACGAAAGTCGTTTGGTTCGATTTGGGGTTCGGACGAAAAGTCAACTTTATGGAGAGAAAAAAAATATAATATATATATAACATTCTCTTCACCCTTTTCCCTCTAAACCTAATTCAGAAATCAGGAAAAAAAGCGCGCCTCTTGTTAAAAACCACGATGCCCTTCTTCGATCCGCCACCGCCCGTCGTGGCCAGCTCCACCACCCCCCCTCGACAGTCGCCTCCCCATCACCTCGCCCCTCCTTTTCCGGCCAACTCGCGATCCCCCAAGCCTTACATCGCCCAAAACCTTCGCTGACGGCCCATCACCGCCCACCGCCTCCCCCCGCGCCAACTACCACCACCTCCGACCACCCACGACCCCCCTGCGCCGCCACAGCCCCACGACAGAAACCGTCGATTGGAAAAAGTGAGTTATTTATTTTATTTTATTTTATTTTGTATGTAATTCGTTTTTTTATTTAAAAATTGTTTTTAATACATAAACAAAATCATAATAGGATTTTTGAAAAGGAATAGATTTTTAATTTGAAAAAGAGTCGATTTTTAAATTAGAGAAGTTATGATTCTTAGATTAGATAAGATGAAGGTAACAACATAAAAATTCGATTTTTATCATGAAGATAACAACATAAAAATTCGATTTTTATCATGAAGATAGCGAGATAAAGATGTGGTTTTTCTACATATAGAAGTAGGAAGATTCAGTTTTAAGAAGTAGAAAGGTTTGATTTTTGAAAAGGAAAAGATTATATTTTTCTATATGAAAAGATTACATTTTTATGAATGGAAAGATTACATTTTTATTAACGAAAAGATTTGATTTATAAAAAGTAGGATTTTTATTTATTAAAGAAGCGATTTTTATGCGAATGGTATAAGAAGAAAGATGTAATTTTTATATGAAGCGATATAAAAATATAATCTTGTAATGTATGAAGCGGAATAAAAATACGATTTTTAAATGTATGGTTTTGAAATAAAAATATGATTTTTATATATGTAAGCATTGTTATAGAAAAATATGACTTTTCATCATATAAAAGAAATAACTTTTAATTTTATAAAATTATTATTTTTAGATTATACGTGCGATGAATAAAATAGAGGCAACTGGGTTGATTCTCTGAAGCTCAAATTCGCCTGCGCTAGTATTAAATAAAGAATGGAGGAGTGGATCCTCAAGGTGAGAACTCCTCACCATATTTTCTTATACAGTTATTTATTTTTATAACTGCATATATGAACTGTTCCCCGTCGTCCACAGACCATGGACGACTTGTTTGATTGTTTGTTTGGTTGATTAGATTAGTTGGTTGAATTTGGTTGTTTGGGTGAAATGAATTAATTAGAATTGTTATGTGGGTATGGCGTGAGCCAATATCAGGGGAGGGGTAATGCTAGACATTACCCGATTTTGATATCGCGCCGTTATACCGCCAAAATTTTCTAAAACATGTTAAAACAACAAAAATATTATTTTTGTTGTGTAAATAAATCGAATAGATATTTTATTGTTAAAAATATATTTTTTTACGTGTGTAAGAATAAAATAAATATTCATTTATAAATCGGACGATTTGTTTGTGTACACACATTTATCTGACATTGATTGGAATGATAAAATTTTACACATCACCCAACTGCACAAATAAAGTCTGTGCTTGATTGATTGAAACCCCACACGGGTATTGGGATGATATTTGATATACACTAATCCCAATTGCTTAGTAGTATGTCACTCGATTGGTTGACAGACTGTTATAAGCGTTAAATATTTATATTTGATGCTTATGCAGTGTAGAATGCACTCTGAATGATGGTTGACTGTGTTTGATTGTTGTTGTATACATGTGTGTATGAAATCCATATAAATCAAATTATATGGTAATTAACTGTGCCTGATTCCAGTTCAGAAAGAATGAATATTTTAAAATAACGATTATTTTAAAATAACGAATATTTTAAAACAATATTCGGTAACAGTTCAAAATCTGATTTGGATGTCCGATTTGGGATGGACACGAATATATTTAAATATATATAGCCATATTGATTAGATTGACGTCATTTTGACGTGAACGATATTTATATCGATTTTATTCATTTATATAATAAATATCGAAAAAGGAATTGATTTCAAAATCTAGTGTTTTGAAAATATTATCATTTATATATCGATGATATGGAATATTCAATTTTGATTTGAAATTGAATATGAAGTTGAATCGTTTTGAAAACGAATTTAAAACGATTTATAAAATACGTTTTTAATAGGAAATCGACGAAATATATATTATATATATATATAATATAATTTCCTGAATAGAACGCGTCGCACTGCGGCAGTTCGCGAATTTCGACCATTGACTTCGAACGGACATTACGGGAGATCCGGCTATCGGATTCTCCTAAAACCAGAACCGTTGGGTTCGTATCGAAAAGAGCTTTCTAATGAATATTAGAGTTTTGAAATCTAATGGTTGGATTTGGAATTATGTCCAAATAAAATTTGGAAAAGGTCGCTATATGTGCAGTTCGATGGCCGTTTATGGAAATCGACTGTACATGCCTTGATAAAATTATTGAAAATATCAATAATTTGTGTAAAATCAAAATAAATGATTTGGAAAGAATTGGGATGAAAAATTACATATTTGAAAAGATAAAAATATTTTTATCGAAATGAACTAGTTTTGAACTAGAATTGTAGTCCAATTATTTTTGAAATAAATAAATTGGATTTGAAATGGTTTTAAAAATTATCGGAATTTCCTATATATGAATTGGAATGGATTTGAATCGAAATTATCTTCGGATTATTTCGATATTGGATTCCGTGATTATACGGATATTGTGGAGGAATTTGGAAGATATAGATATATCGTTATTCCAATACGATGTTTGTTGATTTCAGAATTTGATATTGAATATAAGCCGATATATTTTCTATTTAGAGCCTTGTATTTAATATCAAATTGGAATTTGGGTTTGTCGTGAATGGTATCTTTAATAATACTGTTCTTAAAGCCAATGAAGTTAAGAAAATTAGAAACTGACTGGAGATTAGTTAAGTTGAATGGTTTCCTAGGTATTGATCTGATGCTGGTTTCGGCCTTCGGGGTTTACACTTAGGGAATTGTTCTCTTACTAGTTTACGGTTAGAGACTGATGGAATGTGAATTGGGTTTGTTGTGAACTGTGTTTTAGCAGCATTCGTTCTTTAACCCGATTTACATTGAAATGGGATTTGGAATTTATAAATCTTTTGTTAAGATTTAAAGGATATTTTCCCAAGTAAAGTTTTCCAATTTAAAGTATTAAATTGGAATTGAATGGAATTCGACTTGGTAATAATCGAAGTAAGATTCTGTAGAGGAAGACGGTTAATATATATGGAATTTAAAAGGCCAAGTCGTTATTCCATTTAGATTATTGGTTGGATATGGAAGTATATATCGATTTGTTTTCCATGAAGATTCCATTGTTAATGGAATATGATTTTGGGTTGTCGTGAATGGTATCTTTAATAATGCCGTTCTGAGACCCAATGGAGTTAAGAAAATCATAAACTAACTGGAGATTAGCTAAGTTGAATGGTCTCCTGGTTGTAGATCTGATGTTGGTTTCGGCCTTCGGTGTTAATACTTAAGGAATTGTTCACTTGCTAATTTATGGTTAAAGACTGATGAAATGGAATGTGATTTTAGGTTTATCGTGAACCGTGTTTTAAATGACATTAGTTCTTTAACCCAGTTAAAGACAGGATATGATTTCCCAAGTTAAACAATCGTTAATATTGATTTTTGGGAAGATTAAAACCAAGTGGAGTTTTAATGCATCTTTAATTAGATTGAAATGATATCCAAAGGAAGATTAAAGAATAAATTTAAAGAATTTATCTTTGATAAAATTAATGGGAACCTTTCCCAACGTATATGAATATTTGGATAAAAGAAATATTCTGGATTGGATTGTGGCATATATTGTGTTTTTATAGCACTTGTTTATTATATACGCGAGTTATTCAGAAAGACCGGGTTTATCCCATTCTGAATAACTGATTCGACGATGTGTCGAGGATGAAGACAGTGGTTGAAGACCGAAGGTCTTCACATCGTTTGGATGATTACTGATGTCTTGATTGGTCTGTACACCCAAGGCGAGGTAATAAGTGGTGATCGTCCAGACGTACTTGGAGATTGACCGGATATGCGAGGACCTCTCCCCTGTATTGGACATATGGGGGAGGAATAAGGTGCCTCCGGCTTCGTTCAGACCCAGAACGAACTTGTAAATGAATGTGTGTCTGACATCGGATTTCATTCTGTGTGACTGACAGACATCGGTTGCATATCTTGAATTGCCTGTGTGGCATGTTGAGATGCAAATGATCAAGGTTTCTGTTGAAAAGCAGAGTCTTGTGGTTGATGGTCAAAGCACGGCTTTAATATAGCGTAGCTTTGTGTAGCGTTAATTTGCGAGCCTCACACACCGGTGTGAACTAGAAACGGGAGAGGACCTCAGGGAGGGCATGTGTTTCCTTCTAGCTAGGAGTGGTGTCAGTGTTTTACTAGCCTTGACATTTTACTTATGTGGATGATGGATTGCGAGGCGCCTCAGTTATATCGGTCGATCCGGGGCCGATGGAGTCATTTGGCTCATTTACGCCCCATAGGGCGGGGAAACGTAGTGTTCAGGCATTTTAATCCACATCGAGTGGACTGGCCCTGACGATCCAAGGGGCGATGCGTTCTGTTTTTGAGGCTCGGGCTAGAGAGTCTCGAAGCGGTAAGGACGATCCCTTGCCTTGGTTCACAAATGGAAATTTAACTTCCAATACGACATTTTGTAGTTTTAATCGTAAACCTATATATAGCGACATAGTGGTATGGGGCACTTATGCTGTCTATGATTGATACTTATGATTGAAATTGTTTTGAGACTATACACTTATAATAGTAATAAAACATGAAATTTTACGTACCAAGCGTTCTTGGCTATTATAAGGTAAAAACTCTATCCTCCGGCTTGCGTTGCATTGTGTGACGGGACCTAAGTCTTATAATAGCTTCATTGTTCTTTATTTAGCATTGCGTTGTTGTTTTATGCACTGGTATTCTTGGGAGGAAACCCGTTCCATGTTATACGGCGTGGTCCCTTGATTTACCTAACTTTAAAATCAAATTTATAACTTTTTTAGTTCTCACACCAGTCACATGACTGACTTGGAGTTTATTGTTTTAACCAAAACTCTGGGTGCCCCTATTTTCCGCATGGGCAGCTAGTAGTTTTGGTTTTGTAGATTTATATTCACAGGATCCTGGTTTACAGCTGGAATGATATTTGGAAAGCTCTGTATCCGTATATTCCTTTCAGTTGTGTTTTGTATTATTTTCCGCTGCATTGTAATTTGTAAATCTCTGATATTTTTTCTGATGTATAATATTTATTTATACTCTGTATATTTTTGTATTCTGATGGAATTGTTGTAATAAGAAATGAAATGTTCTTCTGTTTGTGTTCTAATTCATCTTGTTCCCAAAGCAATCCGTTCTTCCTCTTCTCCTCGGAGACCGGGGAAGTTCTGAGTTCTTACATATAACTTCTACATCCAAAGTATTATCTTTTATTTCATCTATTTGGCAATTTGATCTTAATTTTGCTGATGCAAGTTATGGTAGGTTGTTGACTATTTGGAATCCTTTGATTTTCAATTTATCTAAGTTATCCTCATCTGATCATATATACACTACAGGTGTGTATATCTTCCTACAAATTCAACTTTCTTTCTTACTTCAATTTATGGCCAAAATGCTTCTTCTTTGAGGTGCCACTTCCTTTCGAATCTTTGCTTTATTCACTCAAAATCCGATCCTTGGATTTTGGGAGGTGATTTTAACTGCATGTTTTCTTCCTTTCAAAAATTGGGTGGTAATGCTCTTTGTGTAAATGATATAGCTCCTCTCAATCAAGCTATCATCAAATCTAATCTTATTCCTCTTAACTATTTTGGTCCCACTTTTACTTGGTCCAACAAAAGTCATTCTGGATTTCCTACTTTATGCAAGCTTGATCACATTTTTGTTAATTCCTCCTTCTTATATGCGAGGCCTAATTATTTCTATCATTTTCTTCCACCATCAATCTCTGATCATTGTCCTCTTCTTTTAAATTGGGGGAAGTCTGATACCATTAGAAAAGGGAAGTCTTCTTTTAAAATTTGGTTAACTCAAGTGGATTTTTTGGGTATTCTTATGCAGGTTTGGAGGAATTCATATGGTAGAAACCCCATGGACATATTGTATTACAAGTTGAGGCTACTTTAAAATTCATCTAAAAGCACGGTCTGACCATAAGTTTAGCATTAGGTCCTGGCAATCTTCTATTGTTCGAAGACAATTATTTGAAGTCCAAGAAGAATTAAATGTAAAACCATATGATCCTCAACTCCTTGTTTTAGAATTAGAGTTGCATAGGAACCTTAAAGGGTTGTTGGAATATGAGTTATCATCAGTAATACAATGCTCAAGTATGAAGAGGGAGAGGGAAGCTGATAGGAATTCAAATTTTTTTCATAACTCTCCAAAGCTTAATAAGGTAAAGGAGGCTATTTTTATGATAAAGGATGATCAAGGTAATATTCAATTTCTGAAACAAGCATTGATGAAGCTTTTGTAGACTATTTCAGTTCTATTTTAGCTCCATCTTCATTACTGCCACTGATGTTAAGCCTCTCTATCATATTAAGATGCCTTACCATTCAGCCCAGCAATCATTGGAATTGATTTCTCTTGTTACTAGTGATGAAATAAAATCTACAGTGTTTAGTTTAGATCCTACAAGCTTAGGAGGACCTGATGGATACAATGCTTGTTTTATACAAAAAATTTGGCTCACTATTGGACATGATATTGTTAAAGCTATTCAGTTTTTCTTTATGAACAACTACCTACCAACATGGTTATCTACAAACTATATTGCATTGGTTCCAAAAGTTCAAAATCATTTATCGGTATCAGAATTTAGACCTATCTAATTTTGTAGTGTTTTTTATAAGATCATTTCAAAGGTCATTGTGAATAGAATACAGAATATTTTGCCAATAGTAATATCAAATAATCAGTCTGCTTTCATCTGTGGAAGATCCATCAGTGATAATATTTGAATCACTCAAGACCTGCTACTTGGTTATGATAGGAAAATATTTCTCCTAGATGCATGTTAAAGTTAGATATTATGAAGGCTTTTGATAGTGTTTCTTGGTCATCGATAATAACTATTATACCCAAAATGAATTTTCCAAAACCCTTCCTTGCTTGGATTTACACTTGTGCATCCTCACCAGTTTTTTCAAATTTAAAAATGGTAGATTGTTTAGGTTCTTCAAGGGTAAGCGTGGTGTTAGGAAGGTGATCCCATTTCATCTTATCTATTCATAATCGTGATGGAATTAGTGAATTCTCTAATTGTTGATCAAGTGAACACTAGTAATCTTGAGCTTCATCCTCGATGTAAAAATCCACTGATTACTCATCTTTTGTTTGTTGATGATTTAATTATATTCACCAAGCCAACTATGAAGAATATACGCTGCATTTTATCCATTCTTCAAAAAATTTATGAAGTTACAGGACTGCATATAAATTTGAAGAAGTCTCATATTAAGATTGCTGGATTACCTCAGAATAAAAAAGATGATGGTTTGAATGAGCTACCCAATAATTCAATTTACTTGGGGCTACCTTTATTCAGTGCTCGAGTTACTAAAGATAAATGCATATCACTGTATGAAAATATCATTGATAAGATGAAGCAGTGGCCGTCATGCAATTTATCACAAGCTGGAAGATTAACCATCATTCAATCTATTGTAACATCAATGACTACATATTACACTAAGCATTATATTCTTCTAGTAAGATTATCGAATATGGTGGTTAGTGCAATGAACAAATTTTTATGGCATGGTGATCCTTTTGCGAAGAAAATCATTCCTATGTAAAGCTGTGTGAAGATAAAAGAAGTGGAGGACTGTGTATCATTGATTTATTTCAGTGGAATAAAGCAGCCATCACAGTATATATTAATAAGCTTTTCTCTGAAAGGAATTGCCTATGGTCCATGTTTGTACAGAACAATCCCATAGGGAGGAAGAATTTTTAGACTATGGATATACCTCAAAACTGCAGTTGGAGCTGGAGATATATCATGAAATTAAAGAGAGTATTCTTGCCATTCATTAAGTGTAATGCTTGAAAGATTGCAAGAGTATCTTTTTGGCATTCACCACGGGTTGGGAATGGTCTTATTTTAAGTGATCTGGTTGAATACAATGTTAGAAGAAATAGTGGAATTGCTGAAAGTGTTGTAGTTAAGGATTTTGTTCATGGTGGTGTTTTGATTTTTTCCTCGAAATAGTTCAGCAAGGTTAAGAAGTCTTTGGCGTGAGATTTATACTAAATTCAATTTGGCAGGAGAGAATTTTATTACTTGGAAGGACAAAGCGCACTCTATAAATCATGTCTATAATTTTTTAAAGGGTGATAAACCCTTTTTTCCTTGGCATAAGAGAATTTGGAATGTTATGAGCTCTGCAAAGACAAACTTTTTACTTTGGAAAGTTATGTCTAATTCAATAAATACTAAGGACATGCTGTTCAAGATAGGGATATTACATGATAGTTTATGTGTGCTATGTAAAGCTGAAGTAGAGAGTAATACCCATCTTTTCTTTGAATGCATATATGTTTATCAGGTTTGGATGAGGATCTTAGCTGCTGGTGATTTGCACAAGCCATCGACTAACAATAGAGTTAAATGGTTTATGCTATTCAAAGCAACTAGATGGAAGACTTCAAAGAGTATGCTTCTGCTGAAAATTTAAAAAAAAATTCATTTATGAAATATGGTCTGAAAGAAATAGAAGGGTTTTCAACAATTCTTCTTTGAGTACTAATGAAATCTTTGATGTTATTCATAGAAGAATAGTGATGAAATTGAATTCTGGTTAATGGTTATGTTGTTGTATGCTGTGAAGCTTGGTAGTGGTAGTTGTCGCTGAACATTCATGGATGTTCATGTTAGCTGGAGGTTATTTGCAGTTTTGAGAGTTTAGTTACTGCAGTGTTAAGTTTTTTATGTTGATTGTTTGTTTCATATAGTTTGTTTTTCTTAATACTGTGCAGTATAGAGAGATTTGTATAGTGAGTTGTATAGCCAATGTTGCTTGTAAATTTGTTGATGTAAGTTTGTAATTACTTGGTGCTAATAAAGAATAATTGCCTTTCAAAAAAAAAGTAAGAACAAAATTTGATGGTCTATATCACTAATGACAATAGTGAATAGATCATACTTAAAATAGTTTTTGCTTTAGTTCCATTTTCATGAGAATAATAAGTGGTTTGATTGTTGTGTTAAGGTTTGATAGTTTATGTTATGTTAATTAATAACATAAATAAACTATACTTATGATAAATGCAACATTTGTGTCACTTATTATTAAAAATTGAGATCATAGATCATATGTTTGTTAATTTACATAAATATGAGAGGGGATTTACCTCTAAATTGCTCTCTATTCTCATATTTGGCTCTCAACTTAGTTTCTAGTTTTTGTTAGTTAAAATAATCCAAAGTTTGGTTTAGTTTGATTGATTAAAATCTAAAATTACTTCTTTCCCCGTGGATAGACTCGTACTCGCTAACGTACTACAAGTGTACACCGTGCGCTTGCGGTTTTATACATTTCGTGCGACGGTTTTCTAATTCGATAGAAATACCATTATCGAACAACATGAAGGAATAAAACTACGAACGTTGAAAGGAAATGTGTATGTATGTATAGAGGAGGACCATATATCATTTTTAATAGGGTATAACGTAGAGTAGGCTATTTACACTAGGCTAGTGCAGTTTTAAATTCCCTCATGCAAAAGGAAAACTTGGGTGGTACAAACGTGGTCAGTACGGTGGTCCTTGGTCTGTATGTAACATGGGGTAGGCTAAATTTTTCAAGTACTGTACGTTTGATTTTTAGGGTGAGTTGATGTTTAGTTTTGGGCCTGCATTTTGACATGAGTGGTACATCATTTATAGGGTACATATAGGGTAGGCTGCACGTTTTCAATGCGCATGTGCTTTACATCTCCAAGTTGTGTTGATATGAATACTGAAGGGATTAGTAATGTACCATATTAGCTTAAGACATAAGACATCTTTTTATTAATTTTTTACTATTTATTCAACATTCTACTGAAATATACGTAGAACGCTCTATATACGCACCACCACATCGAACTCCGAATGCAACAAAAATGGACGCATTGCTACGCGTTGACGTTTCGGATTCAATGAAATTAATTTCGTTGAATTCTAACTCCGCTTGCACAACAACGTTATTTAAATTTCAATATATTCATTGTTTCATATTTAAATTTCGTGCTATCTCAAAACAACTCTGATTGGCTCCAAATCGGAAATCCTACAATAATTAGTTATACGTATTCCGATAAAATTTGTTTCATTGAAAAAAACCATTGTTTGGAAAATAGCTATTTCTAAGGCTTATATAACATTGATAAATTATAAATTAAATTCCCAAACAATTAAATTCAATAATTATAAATTGTTATCGTAATATATATCAAAATAAAATAATATATCACTTCAAATTCAACCAATATGGATTTATAAGTCAATATTAATAACTTCGAGCTAAACGATATTCAAATTCTAAAAAAAAATCCTTTTAAATTTATTAAATAAATGTTATCGTTTATAAATGATTCCATAGCGGTATTTTAAATTTTGATTTGGACATAACATACAATATATAAGATAAAATCTTAGTTTTTCTCTTCTATTAGAAAATTAGAATCTTAATATATTCTAACGTTTCTTGTTTCACAGAATTCTGACTTAAAACGGATTATGTATATTCAATTGAAGTTCAAAACTCAATATTGCGAACTACTGCGACATTACGAGCTTGTTTTAAATTAAATATAAATTTAACCTTTAATTTCGTTTAATTACTAAATTCTATAAAAAAAATCCAATTATATTTCCAATATAATATTGTAAAACAAAACTTAATCTTTGAAATTAATGTTCGAAAAATCTGGGCAATTACAGTTTGATTTCAAAAGATTTGATAAGAAATAACAATTAATTTACTATGA
Organism: Allium sativum; assembly: GCA_030737875.1. Lineage (NCBI taxonomy): Eukaryota > Viridiplantae > Streptophyta > Magnoliopsida > Asparagales > Amaryllidaceae > Allium > Allium sativum. Next base: position 961,609,641 of record CM060916.1, read on the forward strand.
TTTGAGTTTTCTTACGCTAGTCTTATAGACTTACCTATGCCCTATTTTTTTGTAATGCTCAGGTCAGACTGAACATATTTGAAAGATTAAGTTTGGATGTTTGGAGCTCAGAAGTCGTGCTGAAGTCCAAGGATATACCTACATATTTTATTTTTTCTTTCTCTATATGTGTTTGTGTATATCTATCAGCACTTGTAAGTGCATACCGTTATAAATGTTTAGGGTTGATGATAGGTTAGATATGTACTTTGATATTAGCGTATGTATATAAGCTTCTTTTTTGTAAATAGTTGTTTATATTGTATATTACTGGTAGCATTTTGTGCGATTCTGCTATGTCATCTCATTTCTTTCCTCTAATGACTTGTCTTTCAAATGAGTAAATTATCGTCATACAAATATAATGATGTATTAAGTGTTGTCTTTAGTGGTAAGAAAGGCAATTCATTACACAGTGAAGTTTGAATATGTTCGAAAGTGTATAAGTGAAGATAACTCGATATATTAATTGGAATTAGAGATCTGGAAGATCCGTTAGTTGCAGGTAGCTAGCATTCAAAGAGGAATCGACGATGTATGAGCTCTAAATTCCAATAGCACCAAAGTTTAGAAGATAGAAAGAAGTCATCCTAGAAGAAACAAGTGGACCTGATTTATGATCATAAGTCGAGTCCAACCTATCGCTTTGGGTAAAAATTGCACCACTTTTTTTTCTTGTCTTCCCTATATTCCAGTTAAGTTATTTGATCCTATTTTTCATCATTTTGAGTTGATTCTTCCTATCTTTTACGATCGTACTTTACTATCTCTCTTTAGTCCTATTGTATAACTTGTCAAATCCATCACTTGTTTATATGCAATTGGAGTAGCTTTAATGGTATGTGAAGTTAGAGTGGTGAATTATTGGATATTTATAGGTCGGACCCGACCTATCTAAATAACTTGGACCCGAGTTTAGCCAATTACTTCAACCTTGCTCAAACCTCTCCAAATCCTCTTTTACTTGTACATTCGTCTTTCCGATTTCGTTTCAATCTTATATATATCCATTTGAAGCTGAATGGTGCAAAAGCATGTTAACACTTGTCCCTCCATCCAAAGTATGCCTTTTGAATATAAGACGTTCTTTTCTCAAGAATAAGTTCCTATAATCAGCAATCAATCTTCAATAGTTGAACTATCCATCTATTTTAATCAAACTCCCAAGCTAATAAAATCAAGCTCTTTGACTTTCTCAATCTTGATCAATCATATGAAAATTTGATTTCTCACATTTAAGTTATCTTATATTTGCCCAGGCCACATCCTTCCATTTCGATTACAAGATGTTGAGATTTTTTTTTCAATCCAATATTCATCCATTATGAGGCATGGCTTATTGGACCATTCATCTTCCAATTGAGGACTTGATCTCTCTGGGTCGTTCTTCATCCACTTTAGGCTTCAGTCCCTTTGCAATCATTTAGTGAGCCTAATCCTCTTACTCTTTGGCATATGGACCAAACAAACGAGTATGCCCATTCAGTCACTCTCCAGAAGGGCGACCTACCATTCACTTCTTCAGGTCTTCGTCAACCAAATCCAATCCATGGTAAAGGGGATAACGATGAGCATGCCCATTAATTCACTCCCTGTGGAGGTGAATTACACCTTGCACTTTGACCCCATCTTTGTAGAAGGCGGTAGCATATAACAATCTTATCCATATAAGCTCATCCAGTCACTTTAAGCTAAGGGATTGAATCTCTCCGGACCAAATCCATATAAGCCCTTTACACACTCTCTAGTGAGGTGGTATACACCTTTCAATCTAGTTTTGCCTCTTAGAACGAAACCCTAGGGAGACCAAAATCAATCATCACTTTGCGGTGGAATTTCAAATGAATAAGAAAGCATCCTAACAGTCATTCTGAACGTCTGCCTCAGAGATGCCTTAGGTCCAATCTAGGTTTAGTATATTTATAAGAAGTTCAAATTTATTATTATTTAAATAGTCATCTTGAACATCCATAATCGTGAAAGATATGCGGTGCAATGCGGTACAACATTTACGCCCATTTTTCACTATGGAATAAGGCACATTAAATGGCCTAACAAATAGTGCAAATGGAACATGACACAAAAACAGTGCAGGGTGCAAAATGGTGCATCCTATTATGTTATTGTTTTCAGTTTTTTAAATATATTTTTTCTATTTTTATAATCCAAACAACATAAAAAAATAACATCTATCGTACTATGGAGCATTAAAGATCTAATATTCTTATAGCATATTAATGATTATAATAAATGAATAATAAAAAATATGGATGATTTATTTAATGCATAAGATAAGCTTGTATTTAATGATGATAATGATGACATAATTGGTGGTGTTACTACTACAACAATAAGTGTTGGAGAGAGAGAAGATTTACTTTTGAGTAGAAGAACATCCACATCATGAAGTTTTTTTTGCTTCAGTTCAACTCCTTCACGTTTTCATAAAGAAGAAAAATCTAAGCGAGATAGATGAGTGAGATGTTAAAGCTTATGAATTTGATGATGCAGATATTGATTTGAAATTATATTGGAATTTGGTTTTAGAAAGTTATTACGCTTGAAATTCTAAGTTTATGATATTATATTTGATTTTTTTTCAAGATACCTAAAAAATCTTTGTTGCATGTCTTTATAAAAATATTAAATATTTTTAATTTATTATTATAAACATATTAAATTCATTATAATTTTTTATAATACGTGCAGTAACTTAAAAAGTCACATGTCATTTGCTGCGTCGTGCATAAGAGCTCTAAAAAGGCTTTTTGATTTTTTGCATCGTGTGTCATTAATAACTATGCAAATATCTTACTTAGAGTGTGCCAACGGACAATCTAGCTTTCAGACACATTTAAACGATTTAGGGTTATTGTTCTAAATATCTAAAACAAGAAAATACAAAACGTGAGAGAATAAAGAACCTTCCCCTTATCCATCCTCATCATGAAATTATGAATCTCGATCGTGATCCCTGATTGTTCCTTGAAGCATTCGTCATCGTTGGTGATATCTCTGTTCTTTTTATGTCCATCTAGTTCATAAAAGGTGTAATATTTCCTAGACCTTTTCTTCTAATCGGTGGTTCTTACCTAGCTAGCTTTTGATAGAGGATATGCCTTTAGTTTACAGATAGATCCTATTACGGGTCTCTATCGACTCAATATAAGAAAAGAATCTCGACCCCGACCTTACCTAACCCGATTCTCGAACATCATCATTTTCTTTTCGTTTCCTATTGTCTTTTCTAATTTCAGCTCTAAGCGGTCCTCTACCTTCTACAACATTGATTTCATCAAATTCAATTTCCTCATCCTCAATATATCCTTAACACAATTCCTTTCTGCTTCATGATAGAACTCCGTGAGATCCATCGATGTGCATTTTTTCAAGGCAATATTGAAATTAGTCTTGCCTGCAACTTCTACAACCATCATGTGCATTTTTTTCAAGGAAATATTGAAATTAGTCTTGCCTACAGCTTCTAGAACCATCGCCATCAGGATAATTGACAAATCCAGTCTACCCACTATAGCGGCTGCTATATTAAATCTTATCACATATTGTCTCTAGGTCTCTTCGGGCCTTTTCATGCTTGACAACGCCATCATGTTCGTTGGTCTTAAGATGTGGACTTTGAATTGCCTCAAGAATCAGTTCATAAATTCAGTTTATATGCGGATGAGATCATTTTCGAACCATCGAAACCTCATCGTCGCGGAATTCGACTAGTATAACGGAAAGCACCACCCTATCGTCTCCTCCAAAGAACCCAACACTTTCATATGTTGGATATAATTCATCAGATGAACTGTCAAATTTGTTTTCAGACATATATTTCTAGCATTAGAAGCTTGAAACCAGGGGGATTCCTTACATTACGAATGTTAACCATGAATATCTTCTTATTCGCGCCCTTCAAGCTTTGATTCGGTGATCCACCTCTAATTATCCTTCCAATCATTGTACCTACCTGGTTCCTACTATTCGATAAAACTCCTTGATCAAGAGAAATATCCTGCCTTCAGTCCCATAGGAGGCTCCCAACACATACTCTGATACATTCTCTTTTGGTCGTGTATTCATGTCTTGACATGCAACTTTTGCTTCATTATATTCTTCATCTATACGATGAAGATTTAACATACACTCTTCTTGTTATGCCCCTTTATTCACATCTGCATTCCTAGCTTCCCCATATTCGTCCTTGGCATTCTAGTAGCACTCTAACATTGTCCTTAAGAAAATTTCTCTTGATACCGCATTGGCACTAAACTATTCAGATCATAGGGGCACCATTCTATCTTTCTCCGCTCCAACTCCAAACATTCGTGCATCGTTTCCTGGCACTTGATTTTAAATCACTGTAGCACAACCAATTCGCTATCATCCCATCATTTGGAACAAGCCTTCTATCATATGTTGTTACCTTGCCTTGATCTCATCCTACATAACTTTCATCATCCTCCCCATCTATTCCTTAGTGGCATGGCTAGCTCTGTCAGAATTTGAGGACAGTTATTGGGTGCCCCATGTTCTGGTTGTTCTCCTCCAACTACAAATGTAGTTTTAGGCCTTCTCATCATATCTAAATCTAAGATTTAAGCTTGTTTCTTAGCGAATTACCAAAACGTTAACCTAGAAATTGGAGTAACACCCGATATCCAGATAAAAGCGCATTTGAATAAAAATAAAAAGGGTAAAATAGAAAGAAAATAGAGTTTTATTAGTTCAACGTATTCTAGACTACGTTCATTTTTGTTAATTCTTATTTATTATTGATAGAGTTGGCTGCAGTTACGTAATTTGTTACATATATTTAACTAAATGACCAGTCCATTCAAAATAGAATATATTTTCTTTCTATAATGTACTTAATATAAGGTGGTAATTAAGTAGTTAATTTAGTTAAAATATATTTAATAGAAAATCCTTAAATAGCAAATTATATATTTTGCGATTGTAGTTTTAGATTGTTATAAAAGTGAGTAATAAATAACAATAAATATAAATATATCATTTTAAAAGTTCCTAGTCAAGATACATCGAGACTGGATATCGATGTATCCATTGGGACTAATAATGTTTCCAAATGTTGCACAGTCTATTACTCACGGCTGCTAGGGGCACATAGAAGTTACATGCTGATAGTTATTGGATAGCCATGGAACAACCCACCTGAAATTTTTTTCTTGGTTGATATAACTAGGGTCAAATAGAAAATGTCGATGCGACTGGTTTACGCCACTCTCTCAACTTGAGAATAGTGTTGATTTTCATGTGAAAGCTCTGCTTTGATTATAACTAAGTCATGACATGACATTTATTGAGCGACTATAGTTGGGTCAAGCACGAGTACTGGGAGTGAAACACTATTCATGAGAAGATTCATCTTTTTAGTTATATGAGGCTAGTATCACGTCAACCCAAGTTAACCCAAAGTCAAATTATTTGGATAGAGCATTTCGATTAATAATAATTGTTGTTATTAAATTAAGGACTTTATCTGGACTATAAAGTTGAATGTGGAAGATATTGGAATTTTAACCATTAAAATATACTGTAAATCTAAAATGATATAGTTTTAGCAAGAGAATTACTGTAAATAATTGTTAAAATTAAAATAAAATGTGATTTTCGTTGAAAGTTAATAAGTGATAAACTTCCCCAAAATGTTACACCACCATCTAAATGAAGTGTGAAAGTTAACATTCGAAATAGTTTGATATTAAATGTTGATCAAAGTTACATCTACGTGTGATACAGCCAAAACAATGAATTCCTTAGGACCAAATGATTTAAGTAGTTTATAATGGTAAAATTAATAAGATTAATTAGTATTTATATGAAACGTTAAGTATAAAAGATTTTAAGTATGATTTGAAATGAAAATATAATGTTTCATATATTTATAATAGCTATACATATGTTGATCGAAATAAGATATCGACAATAAAATAATTAAATATATTTGTATATTTAATTTAGGAAAAATTGATGCTTGACCCATGATGGTTGGAGACCAATTTTGGCTGCTATTGATGGATAAAATGGCCTGCTAAACATATGGCATGATATGTAAGATAAAATGTTGGGATCATGTGAGAAAGGGTAAACAATGTTTTCCTATTGAAGCTCCACATATACCAATCTTCAATGCAACTTCATCAACCCTTTTTTGTCGAAACCATTTGCTCTATCTACTCCAAAATTCTCAAGTTTAATTTAATGAAATCTAAGATTTAAAAATGGAAATCTAATGGATCAAGAACAATTTAAAGAGGGAATTCATTGCTTTTACATGGATTTAAAGGCATTAACAATTGGTATTTTTAATACATATAGTAGAAGTTATATTCTATAATTTATTGATGTGCTTTCTTACATCTGTGTATATATACATTACTATATATGTTTAGGTAGGCGAGATTCTTGTAAGTAATATGCAGTTGTAATAAATTAGTTCGGTTTCGTGCATGGATTGATTATTATATCATATAATTTATGTACAGATAAATGTAGTTAATCGTATAAAATCCATATATGTATGTATAATATTATATCTTTTCCTCTCATAATTTCATACATACGTATATAATGTACACATATGGTTTCACTTACACCTATTTATTTATTTTTGAACTCATTATTATATCTAAAATATTTTTTTGCGTAAACAATTCAAGCTTTGTATATTTTAAAATTAATACGTAATTACATTGACTTTATAAACTTCTTTTTTAGTTTTTTTTCATTAACTTCAATATTTCTATTTTTTTTTTTGAGGATAAATAAAAGTATTATTATTTTGTACTAGTAAGCTAGTTTTATAGTGGTCATACCACTTTTACAATGAAAACAGATGAGAAACTAAAATTATACTAGCTTAAGGTCTCGAAGAGAGATAGTTTGCCTATACTACATAAAAGCAACACCATCCAGGATGCTGTCTACTACAAGTTGCACTAGGTAGTGAGAAACACCACGCAAAGTGGCAACATATGACAAAAACACATATGCAAACTAAAATAAATACAACACAAACTTTGAAACACCACAGACTACGAATACGCTTATCATATGAGCACCAAGGTCTAGAGCCAAAATTCATCCCATATAAATAATAGCAGCATCCGAAGAATTGGATAAATATGAAATTCAATCCTAGCCTTAACCTCCAAGAAAAAAAACAACCAATCACAATAAATCACCTTTAGTAATACCTTCTAAAAAGATACAAGCAAACAAAATAGACCACAACACAAACTGTAATACCCCGAATTTTAATAAATGATAATTAAATAGGGAAGGGTAATAAACTAAATATTAATCAGAATAAATTTTAGAATAGGACAACAGGACAAGCACCATTAGGTCCATTGTAATTTTCTAAGAAAATAGACACTTGTTTTGTTGAAAACAGAGTTAAATGAATAAGTTATGAGGGAAAGAAGAAATCAGAAATTAATATAAAATATAATGTAAAGTAAACGTCACTGGGATGACACATACCCAGAATTGGTCGACCTTGTGTCGACCCAACCCTACATGTGTCAACCCAAGGTCGATACAAGGATCAGGTGTGTCAACCCAGTGCATTATAGTAGTGTGCCGTGACGCGCATGCATCGTAGCGAATGATTAATATCGTTCCAACGTTATTTTAGTGATGTGGCAAGTCTTTATTAGTCATTTTTGAACTAGAGGCTGACATGGCGCTTTTTAATTGGTCTAGTGACGTGACTGGCCCAAATTTATTTCTAAATTTGGACGGCTGAGCACACCCATTAAACCTATGGATAAACCAATAAAACCAGTAGAGCCTCTCTCATTTCTTCACGTCCATTCCTTCTTTCTTCTTCTTCTTCACCATACCTATCGTCAAAATTAGAAAGGGGATATTTAAATGTTTATGGGGATAGAGAAGTTCTATAATTTTAATATTAATTTTTATAAAACTTTAAGAGGCAGAGGTTCTGCTGGAACAAGAAAAGCCATGGGGGAAGCTCTCTTTGTCAGATCTGTGAGATTTTATGTGATTTATAGATTAGTAAATTATGTAGGAAAATTTATACAGTTAAATAGTATCAATTTGCAAGTTAATTTAATGTTTATATTTATTTATAGTGTTTATGCATTTAGTTTTTCAGTAAAGTTACTATAAATTATTTACTGTCTATGTCTACTTCTTTCCAGTTATTTACTGCTTATAAGTGATTCTCCTTCTCCTATCCCCTTCTCCGTTGTGGTTTTACTTACATTTCGGGCTATGCCGTATTTTATTTATTTTGTTTATTTTTGAGTCTAGGCCTTGCGAGTAGCCTAGACTATTTCCCTTTTTATTTTAGTGCTGAGCCTAGGCCCTTATCGTTATTTTGCAGTAAAATTAGGATAATATGGAAGATTAATAAAAAGGTATTGTTTGGCATGTTAGAACTGATTAAATATTATAATTAATGTTGGACTGTAATTTGGGGATAATACTTAATATGTACTCGGAGAACATGCTAACATATAAGTTGGAATAGTTTAACTTAGTTGGAGACTAAGTAACGTGGGTTCTGGTTGTATTAAAGGATAACCATTAATTAGGAATGTTTAATACAACCAAGAAACATAACATGAGGTTATACTGGGCTTATTTCTAAACTTAAATTATGTTAAGTTAAATTAAAGATAAAATTAATAAGCTAAGGCAGTGGAGTCTGTTCCGGTAGCGTGGGGATGATTGGGGAAAATAAGTGGATCATAGGCCCATTCCGGCAACAGTGTTGATTGAGGAAAATAAGAGGCCTAGTAATTTAATAAGATTGTAGTGGGGGTCCATTTTAGCAACATAGGGTTGATTGGGGAAAATAGGTGGTTTGTAGTTCAGGTCCGATCCGACAGCGTGGGGTTGATTAAGGAAAATAAGTGGTCTAATAGAAAAATAAATGGGGGACCAAGTCCAGGGGTGACTTGTGTCAATTGCATATTTGGTTGGGGACCCGTATAAGGTAGTGTCCTTATTATCATCTATGGAGGTTTCACACTAGGTAGAGGTGGGGGCATGCTTTACTCCACTGGTAAGAGGTCCAAACGAGGCGGGTACGGAACCTTCCGGCGGGATGATGAGCGTGCATCATGCCGAATGGGGAAAATAAGCTGCTGTAACAATAGTGATTAACGGCTATGTCCTTTTATTTTATGGAATCGGGCTTGATAACTCCGAGTTCCATAGTTGGCATAGGTTATCACATTGCGGTTATAGGAGCCTACCGACAGGTAGAAATTAGACAAGGCCTAATAATTATATCTTTGGTAAGTTGGTGCAACAATCTTGGATATGAATGAGAAGCCAATCTTTATTCATGCTTAACTTTGTTTACTGCCTTCATACCTTTATGTCTTATGTCCTTAGAACTGTACATCTGCCTAATGCTTCCTTTATTTATGCTCATGCTAGAAAACACTAGAACTCAACAGACATATGTCTGACCTAGTTTGTTTTCCTTTTCTCCCTTCCTCCCCCCAGGTTTCGCAGGGTAGAGGGTCTCAGCAGTAATTCTTAATTGTTTAGTTCAGCTTGGATTCAGACTCATGTATTGGTTCATTTCTCATTTTCGGATTGTTGTGGTTACATTGAGAGGGAGGGTTTTATTATATACTATGATATTATGTTTTTCCACGAGGCAGTGTATTTGGTTTTATGTAGATGACTATCTGGTTCTTTGGAAATGTAATAACCACTGTGATTTGACTTGCTTTATTAAATGTTATTTTTAAATTTCCGCTGTGTTTTATATTTTTGTGTTGTGAACTTTAGTCTTTGGGTTGTTACTTTATACCTAAGCACTTCATAAACCTTAGTAAATGCTTTTATGGGTGACGTTAAGGGGTGTGAGGTGTTTTATTTGGTATCAGAGCCTAAGGTTACAAGATCAGGGAAAAGATTTCGGAGAAGTGTCTTCAAAAGTAAAGTATTTCCATGTAAAACTCTTTTTTGAAAAATATCCCATTAAGTCAACTGCAATATTCCCTTGATTCCTTTTTGAATCCTTGTCTCTTTTCTTTTTCGTAATGTCTTGGGCTCCCAACTTTTTGGAGGGTGTTCCTATCTCGGCATGTTTCCAGAGGTATGTGTAAGTTGTGGTGCCTGTCGAATGACAAGGAAATGCCCAACCTCCAGTTATAGCCGTGGTAGTCCGACTGAATCCGACGGCTAATTTTTCTAATCTCTATAAGTATTTTCTGCTATGGGAGGTAACCATTTCTTGGATCATATAGTTTTGTTAATGCTTGTAATTGGCTTAGAGAGACCGATCATGTACTTGGATTATTAGAGCTTGACGACAGGAGGAGGATTTAGTTGGCCGCCTGGCAACTTAAACGAGAGGCGTCGTACTGGTGGGAAGTGGCCGAGGCAGAGCAAGCCGTGAGGATGCGAGATGAATTTAAGGATAAGTTCGAGATTTTTTTATCATAAGTTGAAGGAGGGATGTAATTGGAAAGATTTTTGAGTCTAAGATATGGTGATATGTCTGTTAAGGAGTATCTGAATAACTTTAACGGTTGGCGAGATTTGTCTTAGATCTGGTTAACACTACATATAAGAAGGCATTGAGGTTTGCGAGGGGGATGAACAAACCCGTCCAAGGACTAGCACTGATGCACATTCCTATGGGTGCGAATTTTAAGGCTCTAGTGGAGATGGCCCTTACGCATGAGGATAGGAAGGAGAGTACACATGAGGCTAAGACTGAGGTGACCAGAACGTGTTTTGGAAAGAAAAAAGTGGTGGCCCAAGAAAGAGTTAAGAAAGAGGGAGAGAAGCCGGATAAAGCGCAAATAAAGAAGGAAGTGAACTGCCATGGGTTTGGCATGACGAGGCACTTCATCAAAGATTGCAAGAAGACAACAAAGAATGGTGCTTGCTTTCAGTGCCGATAGATGGGACATTATAGCAGGTAGTGCCCTCAGATTCAGAGACAACGAGTAGGTCCATCTGAAATACAAGTTCATGCTCTTGAGGCGGCTTAGACCAGTGGTAGTAGTCAGGACAGAGGTAGGAAGGTCACTGTAGAAGGTTTGATTTCTCTTTTCGACTTTCCTATTAGGACCTTGTTCGATTTCATTGCTTCTCATTCTTTCATATCCAGCTGTGTTATTGATAGTCTGCACCTAGATACTTATATAGTTTTTAATCCAGTAGTTTTCTCAAATGCCACAGGAGGTAAAGCTCACATGTCTATTATGTGTATAGTTTTGAGGATTTCTATTCTTGGCGTCGAGTTTGATTTTGATGCATATGTACTAGTTTTCATAGGTTACGGGCTTATTCTAAGGAAGTATTGGCTGGCCGTGTATGGCACGATCCTGGACTGCGAGAGGAAAGTTGTGAGGCTTTTGGTGCCATGGTAGGACTCTCGAGATTTTTTGTGACACACGAGGGTCGGTCATGATCAGTTTCTTGTATTCCCTATATGCTTTTGTATTAGGCATGAAATTAAGTTTCCAGATATATTTGGTGGAGAATGCTAAATTATTCCATTGACAAGTGTGCCACATGGCTACGAGGGAGAGGAGAGAGCTTAGTAAGCAGGCGGTGAGTTGTTCGAGAAAGGGTTTACTAGACAGAGTATTTCTAAGTAGGGAGAACCAGTCGTCTTTGCAACTAAGGTAGACATCTCTTTTCATTTATGTGTGGATTACATAAAACTGAATAAGCTCACGAAGAGAAATAAACAACCACTCCCTTGGATAGAAAATTTGTTCGATCAGTTGGTAGGCGCTTTAGTTTTCTCATGGTTGGATTTGGCTACATATTTTCATCAGCTTAGGGTGGTAGATGGTAACATAAATAATATTGCCTTTAGGAATCCCAATGGATTCTTTGAGTTGCTGGTTATACCTTTTGGGTTAACCAATGCACCTACATATTTTGTTGATTTGATGAGCTGGGTATTTAGGGAGTCCTAAATAGGTTCATGGTATTGTTTGTTGACGATATCTTGGTGTGCTCGAGGGGAGCGAGGACGAGCATGCCTTGCACATGGGAGAGGTACTCCATACTCTCTATGCACATCAATTGTAGGCGAAGTTCTCAAAGTGAAACTTTTGGCAGAAGGAGGTGAGGTTCTTGGGGCATGCTGTCTCTAGAGATTGTATAGCAGTGGATCCCGTTAAGGTTATCACGGTGCAAGATTGGAAAGCCCCTAAGAATGCGACAGAGGTGAGGAGCTTTCCAGGCTTGGTGGAATACTATCGGAAGTTCATCAAGGACCTTGCGCGAATATCATCTCCTCTTACCCGTCTTATGAAGAAAAATCTAGTATTTTCTTGGGATTGGACTGTGAGGATGCATTCACTACAACAAAATATAATATTAATAACGCTATTTAATAACGCGTTGTTTCGAAGCGTTATTATTTACCTTTAATTTTTTGCTTCCTATGGTATTTTGTTTTGCCCACATCATGGTAACGCTCCCCCTGCAAAATCCTCCACGCTCTCCCTCCAACTTCACAACTATTGGCTCTCTCCCTCCAAAATCATTTCACCTCCCTCTAAGACCGTTTCACCTCTAAAAAAATCATATCTCCATTCTTAAACACTTTTTCAAGCCAATTGTTGGCATTGGCCGCCTTATCCTTGACACCAGTCTTTCTCTTTTGAAACAACAACAATGATGCCAACCTCCTATATGCCAAATGTCGGCCGCCTCAATGCCTATCGCAAGCTAACCGCCTCGACTCCAATCGTCAACAGCCCCGCCTGACGCTGGTTTATGATGTTCATCATTAATTGTTGGTTGTCAGCTCGCCTGTTTATATCTAGATATTCATTTGCCCTAATTTTCTAAATTAGGTGAGTCAATTTACCGATTTATTCACATGTTGGTTTACTTGTTTTTTTTACCGATCCTAAGCCAGTTGAGTTAATTTAAGGTAAATCAAGTTGTTGTCATTTCTAATTCCCAAACTAGATGTATAATACTGACTGGTGCCTTATTATTCATTATGATAATTATACGCAATTTACTTGTCGTTTTCATTGACTATCAGTGCTTTAAGCGTAGTTTAGTAATATTTCATGGCTTGGGAACCTTGCTCAAACTATTGTTGGTCTTGTGTGTATAGCGAAAAAATAATTTAAAAAAATGATGATCGTATGGTTTAGCAGTGGAAATTCAGTCCGCTGTAGGAACATGATTTTTTTTTTGTAAACATGCAATCTACTTTTTAATAGCTAAAAAAGTTTTGTTTTGGACAGTTGATTTTTATATGTTTAAGCTGAAGTGAAAAAGAATTTGAATGATTAATATAGTGGCAATGATTTATGCATATAGTAACTAGATTTAGCCATATAACTTCACTTTATATCATTCAACAAATGTTGCTATGGTTGTATGTTTATTAAATATAGGGGAAACAAAAATTTAACTTTTCCGAATGGACTAGGGCATTGAATTTGTTTGGGCCGGTAGTGGTCATTCTCAATCTGCAGCTCCCGCGCTTTGCACCTATTCTCTGGAAGCACTGTACGTTGTTATAAATTACCATTATTTTTGGGTTCTTTTTCTCTCCCATTCTAGTAAAGGTTTGAGTAAAAACTTCTTTGTATTGGATAGCTGAGCTGCGGACTTATGCTGATGGCAACGCAAGTAGGGTATATGATGATATGCCAGAGTTTTTTCCTAAGCAAGATCCAATTGAAGTTAGGAAAAGGTAACTGTTTTTTTTTTATGAATTTAGATGTGTATTAATGGCAACTTCTAATCGCTAAATGTAATGTTTTGCAGTAATTCCCTTTCGCGAATTTTTAGTTTACAATATTGGAGGTAATGACTTGGTTTTGATATTTGTATTACCATTCTATATTATACACAAGTAAATATTTATCATACACAAGCCCAAATGGCTGGATTATTAACCAAATTGAAAACAGTACTTTGTGGAGCTATGACTTTTAATAGTAAGTTATTAAAATATATCAACTGTTATTTTAAAGAATATAATAGAGGTGAATTCATTAAAATTGATTATAACATAAATATATACAATGCTAGTTGCTTAGAAATGCTTATTGTTTGTGTGGTTACACATAGTTATATAAACTTCTAGAATATCCTTAATGAATACCAATACTGGAAAATTGTAACTTTGACTGATAATAGTCGTAATACTATTGAACAGAAAGAATATAGAAAAATAGTGACAATATAAAATACATAGCCAAAATTGAATCAAATTTTTGTCTGAAAAGATGAAAATTAGTTACCTGTTTGTTTTGATTTAACCAGAGGATGTCTATAACTTAAGGGTGAGGTTTAATTTGACATAGCATTGTATAAGAGGAAGTAACGAGGATCTAAACTTTAGAATGTTCCTACAGCTCCAGTAAGTATGGGGTAATTTCCAATGTTTTCATTTACTTGGTATATCCGGATTACTTTTTAATTGAAACATCAACAATAATTGTTTTTTAATCTTAACATTATCATTCCAGTGTACTCATGAGATGTGTAAATGATGAGAAATGGTCCAAGAGGTGTAGCATTTTCCAAATTTATGAGAAAAAGCGACTATAATAATCGATAATGCCATAGTTACTTATCAGCTATCATGTAAAACAATATTCCAAAGGGTTAGATTTCACTGTAAACCCTGTAAACCATATTATACCCTCCATATCAAACTTCATCAAATCTAACAACTGTATAATACCCTACATATCTTAGTTTGAATGTATTCACTATGTTGTACGTATTGTCAATGCTATGCATTAAAAAAAGGTTCTGTGCGATCGTATTAAAAAAGAATACATATAAAATTAATATGAACACAAAGTTAAAGCAAAATGACCAAAGGTAACATGGTCCATGATCAACATGCTGAGGTAAAATGATATTCCCACAGTGATATCAATAACTTAGTACAAAATTCAATGAATTGTCACTTCCTAGTGGTTTAAGTTGAATTCTTTATAAATAAACGTTATCCTCGTGCTTCTAACCATGCAGTTCTTCCATTTTAAATTAGAGGAAATCTACAGGGAGGGAAAAACCTATGGTCTCAATTTTCCTAGATTCATGGATCTAGTAAACGGTGAACTCAGCATAATCCAAAACACCAACCTTTATATTTATTGGTTATAATATTAGTTTGGGTTCAGTGAATGTTTATGGCAACGTTAATTATCAGGCAACTGGTTAAAGTCAAATATCCTGAATGCATTAACCAAACATAATAATTATTATGGTACCCATCTGATTTTGACTACCATTGAAATTTAAATAAAATGGCCTCATATATAAGTCACTAGGAAAGTTGACGCAGAAATCAATGCCAGCTGCTAGGGATAAAACAATTTGCCAATATTGACCTGACCATCAGACTATGAATCAAACCGTAAACAACCAATGTTGAAGCTTACTAATAAATAGAAGACTTTTCATTCAGCTCATGCAATGAACGACACATGACCGCTCTACTGGACCTATTTGAACAAATTCAAGGTCCAAGATGTAATTTCAAGATGAGCATCTAATATATCATGCCATGTATCTGATCAGATATTAGATCATGTCCTTAAAATCCTCAAGGTCAAACATGATTGAATTCGATATTTTAAACCTTAATTTGCATTCATTCAAAGCAAAAGGTTTATTAATAATTATTTCACTTTGGTTCCATACTATGTCAATAAGTGTAATTTATCAAAATTTCTTCATTAAAGTTGTTTTTATCTTTTCAGGGGCATTTATTATTTTTGAACTTTTTTTATTCATTTTTTCTCTCTAAGAGAGTCAATACTCATTTTCATTCGTTTCTTATGTAGAAATGTATTCCTGAACAAGCAAATTGTTCACGCTTTCAGAGGAAAGGACTTGAATAGTATCTTCTGAACCGATAAATTGTTCCTGCATTCAAAGGAAGTTTGATGAATCATTAATTGGTGCATTTTCATCTTTACCTTTTGGAATTTTAATGCTTGAAGGTACATTCATAGATGCAGTATCTGATTTATTCACTGTTGTATTTTATGTAAATGCATTTTGTTATATGATTTGCAATTTTATGGAGATGAGTATTATTTCGGTTTCATAGAAAACCTGTTGATCAAGATTTGGGGATTTCCCATGCAAGTTCTTGCTGTTCTTTTGATTGCTTATTTCCTCCCCTTAACAATGGATAAACGTTTTGTCAATGGAAATCTGCAGTACTATAATGACCCGCATCTTCAGTGATATAATAATTAATTTATTTAATTATTTAAAGAGTGGTTTAGAGAATTAAATGGTCATTTAATTAATTAACTTTGAATATTTAATTAAAATAATAATTAAATAATATATTTAATTCTAAAATAATCAGAATTGGCTGAAATGGCGATATGATGTGAATTAGGCAAATTCGAAATATATAATTCCGTTTAGAATTGAATTAGAATAACGAATATATTATTTTGAACGTATAACTATATTATAAATATAATCGAGCTCGAAATGGCGTGGCAGTTCGTAATTTTGGCGATTCGAACTTTAAAAGAATATACAGAAGCCGTTTTAAATTGGATTTCTATGAAACAATAAACGTTAGGAGCTGATGAAGTATATTTTTTTAATGGAAGAGAAAAATCGATATTTCGTCGTGTAGATTTTGATTTATGTCTAAATCAAATTTTAAAATAGTCGCTATAGAATCGTTTATCGACTATAACGGTTTATTCGATATAAATAGATACCGGTTTAAAATTTAGACTAGGTTCTTTTGAGACGTAGTGATAATTTAATTTTTAGAATTTTACTGTAATTTTTAATTAATTAAATAAGAAACTTTTATTTGAAGTATTTTGCACCCTGTAATCAACATTTTGAGGTTTCAAAATATGAGTTCACCTACCGATATTTTTATATTTTTGGGTCGTGGCATCCAGCTTGACACAACAGTATGGTTATTTTAGTCCATAGCAGTTCGTAAGTTAACATAAGTGTGTACATCGAGGTACAAAATTTTACAAAATAAAAGGGGACAAACAAACCAACGTATATGGGTTCTCGTCCACACCTTCCCTTCTCAGATTTCATGGTTTCAAAATAAACTATGGCTTCAATTCTAAATCCCTATATAATAATTAATAACTCAACCTTGTTGAACCTAATTTCACTCCTTCACTAGTCAAGGAAATAATCCGCCGCTCTCATCTCAGGAAAAGGAAAATCGGATACAAGGAAAAAATCAAAATAAAATCCCTAAATTAAAAAAAAAATCATCTTCTTTGAATTCGAGGGTCAGTTCCTATTCGACTCCGTGCGTTTTCGTTTTGTGCGATGGTTCTTTTGGAGCTCGCGTTGAAAACCCAGTGGCGTAGCACTGTCGGAATTCGAAGTTGAACTAGGTGAAGCTCGAGACGGGAGAGACACTGCGGTTTCATGGTTGAGGAAGGTGGACCGATGATTGAAGGGAGAGAACGTGCGCAGAGGAACAGTTATAGGAGGAGTGGGATGCATGAGTTTGTGAAGGAGGGAAAGGGTGTTGAGGACGGACGTGATAAAGTGGAGAAAAGGGAGAACAATGGGGATGGCACACTATTAAATAGTGTTCGAATTTTCTTTTTAAACTGCAGCAGTGTGATTGTTTGCGAAGTTTTGGGAAGAAACCGTGTCCAACAAGAGGAGAATGGAAGAAACCGTGTCAGGCTAGAGCAGGGGGCTTGGAGTTCTGTAGCATAGAGGAAAAAGGGAGAGTTCAGTCTGTTGGGAACATGAATTGCAAAATGAAGATGGCAGGGTGTAAGCCAGTCTGGTGTGGCGGTGAGTTTTGGTGCGGGAAAGATGATCATTTGCAGAAGGGTTTGCTCGTTCAGTTAAAATGTGTGTTAAGAGGGATGGAGGGAGGAGCACAGCTTGTTGATGAAGTGATGGTGTACAGTGCTTGCGAGTAGTGTATTTCTGGGAGGGGATGCTACTGATAAGTAGCAGTTTGGAATTACAAACATACTGGGCTCGAGTTTTACAACGTTGGGATGGTAATGAAGTTCTAAAAAGATCAACACAAATAGAATTGTAGTGTTGACAAGCCTGGAATTTGTTTCCGCAGTAGAAGTTCAAAGCGAGCGTAGTGAGTTTGGGAGTAACGTGCTCGGAGAATGCCCAAGGAAGAAGGAAACACCATAGAGAAGTAAGCGGCCGTTGATATCCTTAACAAGTCGGATGGAACCTGTCACGATGAATATGGGACTAATGTGGCTGGGAACTGAGCTACTGGAATTTCATGAAAAAATCAAATGCCATTTGATTTTAAACAAAAACAAAGAAGAACCATCAACTGCGAAACTAATGTGAGTAAAACTCACCAACTCTGAACAGTTCTATTTTTATAACGTATATTTAGAACTGATAAATGATGAGTGTTAACTGTTCGGTTGAATTGTTTGTGTATTGGTTGAAAATATAGATAATGATATATAAAAATTGTTAAATCGAATATTGATTCTGTTTATCAAAATATTTTATATTCGTGTTGTTTAACATCTGTGATGCAGGGAAACAGGTTGGAGGGGTCCAACTGGACTCCTCAATATTTATAATACTGTTCTATTCATATATTGTAATATATGATGTGATATATAATCTGTTTGATTATGTGTGTTTAAATGATATCGATCCTTGTGGTTTGGTATTGTAAATACCGTAAGAAATACTGGCATATAAAAAAAAGGAATTTTCAAAGTGAATTTTGAAAATAAACTATTTATAAAATCAAAGGATTTTATAAAAGAGAAATTATTTATAAAATAAATAGAAGATTTTATAAAGGAAATAGAATAAAGGGAATAGTATAAAGGATTATTTATTTAGAAATAAATAGAATACAGGAAATATTCATTTAGGAAATAAATAGAATTAATAAAGGAATATTTATTTAGAAAATAAATAGAAGTATAAAAAGGAAATTGAGAGATATAAAAGAGTTAATCGAATATATTTATTCGAAGTCGAGTTAATCGAATTTGGTTAGTCGAATAGAGTTAGCCAAACATAGTTATTCAGGATAAGTTGCCATTTTGCACGACTGCTAGAGTAATTCACAGGGCTGCAGATAGCCTACAGCGGTCGGATGTTTCCTGAGGGAATCAGGCATAACCATTGTGATCGTTGCGATCTAGAGTTAAGCGAATGGAGTTAAATCGAATATTAGTTATTTGAATAAGAGTTAAGCAAACAGAGTTATTCAGTTAGAGTTAATCGAAATGGAGTTAAACAGAAATTGGAAACTGACTAGAGATTAGTAAGTTGAATGGTTTCCGGAGTATCGATCTGATGTTGGTTTTGGCCTTCGCGGTTTATACTTAGGAAGTTGTTCTCTTGTTAGTTTATAGTTAGAGTCTGGTAGATGTGGAAGAATAGTGATATGTAAGTAAGCCATGGAAATGTTTTCCAGTGTTAATAACATATATTTTCTAAACATAGAAAATAAGGAAATGTGAATATATATATATGTTAAATGATGATTGATTGATATAATTTCCATCTGGAAATAATATCGTTGTTTGCACACGTGTTTTTATTTGATAGTTAAATCACCGACTATCAAAGTTTTGACCATTTTAACGTTGTTAATATGGAGAGACAGGTTGGATTATTATCAGAAGAACCACTCCTTATTTGCATAAGCGTCGCAAATCATATATGCCAAAGATAGTTGAAGACGGAGTCAAGTGCAAGGGATGTTGTATAAATCTTAGATAACAATTGCCTAAGATGGTTGTACTGAATAGTGCCTTCGGTTTGTCCAGTCCCAGGACGACCTGTATGGAAGAATGTCTGACAGAGTATATCTAATAGATCGCGTAAGTTAATCTCTTCAAACGTATTCACGTTTGGTGGCGGAGGAATTCGTTTCTCTTAGCTGTATACCCGTGGTATTTTTGGATAAATCAATTTGTGATTTTGCGGGTATGACGATGTGACATTCTAAGTGAATGAAGATGTAGCATGTAAAAGATAAGCGTAGCTTCTAGCCTCACATCCGGAAAATGACAAAAATCGGGCAAGCAGCATGGCTATGTAGGTCGCACCTATTAGGGTGTATAATCACCTGATCTAGAGTTTCATTTACTTCTAAAATTCTATTGTTGATGTTGTCCCATTCGGGAAACGGTTGTTGATCCTAACCGTTGGTGATATACATTTGATACACTCAAGCGAAATGAGTGGTCGGTCATGTGTGGCCGGGTTGCAAGATGTTCTTGTTGAACCCAGTGTATTCCTCTCTAGAGGTACACTAGCGAAGGTAGTTCCATACCTTGTCATAGTTGGAAATCCATTACCCAATACGTGCTTACGGTTTTGATTGTATACTATATAGGTAGAACGTGAGATGAAAGCGTTCTGTTAGATGATTATTATATTGTGGTTGATAGACATTATTATAATATCAAAAGGTTTTTGATAAAAAGATATTTTGGATTCTCATAAGGGAAAACCCGTTCTGTTATGTGGCGTGGTCTTATGAGATATCGTTTAATGGCTCAATCTGTTTTAAACTGTTTTACTCATACCAGTCCCATAACTGACCCGGAGTTTATTTTGTTTGTTTTCCCTAAACTCTTGGGTTCCCAATTTTATACGGGCAGTCAAGTAGTCAGGATTTTACAGATATACTCGGAGAGCTTGAAGAAGGAGGTTTCAGGATCATATAGCTATTATTTATTTCCGCTGTTGTTGTAAGTGTTGTACTCCGCAATATTATTGTATACATATACTGTTGTATTTCAAAAGTTATGTTAAATTTTATTTGTTCCGCTGTGAGGTTCGTGTTTACTCTGATGTTGTGTTGTTCTTCTTCTTCTATTCTAAATTTCTATCTTATCTATTCTCACCCTCTAATTTCTTTCATTAACCATCTTGTATTTTTCGACTCTTGATGTTCGATATGTGTTGTATATCGGATAACCAAAGTCGACTTTTTTCGGGTCGTTACAAGTACGTTGAAAACATTACCAATATTTGGTTGTAAGATTAAGATGTCTAACGGTTAAAAGTAAGTTAACCTAATATAAATCTCTAGAAATTATCATCCAATCTGATGTATACTTTTAATGTTTTTACTTAACAAAATACAAAGAGATTATATCAATTGGAGAGGGGAGATGCTTGATGGCCGAAATATAATGTAAAAGTAATAATGAAGAAGTAAAGAAAGCGAGCAGTAGTGGGAAATTAATTTTGATGGGAGAAATAAACATCCTTATCTTATTTTCTAACATAATACATGAAAAACCATTCTTAAAATATGGCTCATGTTTGCATCCGCGTCCGAGTCGGATGCGTGCCTCACTTAATTGTCTAGTTGAACATAATCATTGTAGGAGAGACGTTCCCGTCCGATGCGAAAATCTCCCCTACAACTTTTCAACATTCTTCTATGTCAAATTCATTGATAATTATTTCACTTTGGTTTCGTACTATGTCAACAAGTGTGTAATTTATCAAAATTTCTTCATTAAATTTGTTTTAATCTTTTCAAGGGCTTTTATTATTTTTGAACTTTGTACATTCATTTTTTTCTTTAAGAGAGTCAATACTCATTTTCATTCGTTTCTTATGCAAAAATGTATTTTTAAACAAACAAATTGTTCTCGCTTCTAGAGGAGAGGACTTGAACTATATCTTCTGAACCAGCAAATAGTTCCTGCCCCCACAGTTTGATGAATCATTAACTAGTGCATTTTTAGACCTACCTTTTGGAATTTTTATGCTTGAGGGTACATTCATAGATGGCTTATGTCATTCATTCACTCTTGTACTTTCTGTAAATGCATTTTGTTATATGACTTGCAATTTTATGGAGATAAGTTATTATGTTTCATAGAAAAGCTGTTGATCAAGATTTGGGGATTTCTCATTTTTATTTGTTGAGAAGACGCTAATCCAATTCGAAGTTGTTGATGTTTATATCGGTCGATCATAGAATAGAAATTGACTCGAAATGGGAGCAGGTTTGAAAAAGGATCTTAGAGTGTCTAGGGTTGGGCCAGTCGGATTATATTCCTCTTAATGCCTTCTTTTTTCTTCCCATCAGAGTTATTTCACAAAGACTTGCCATGGTAAGGGAGAAGGGGGAACTTGCCCCCATTCTTCGAGAATCTGAAAGATCCTTTTCGAGTTTGAATTTGGTCATTTAGAATCTGGGCTCTTCTATTTTCTACTTCTTCTTTTTTTTATTCTTTATTTCATTTTGATTTTCTTTCCCTCTCTTTTGTTTTTATTTCCTTCCATCATTCCTTAAGTCCCATAAGGTTTGGTGATCCCGTAAAATCTAACCCATTTTCTCATCGAGCGAGGGGTACGAAATAAATCAGATTGATTTTTCGATCAAAAAAAAGTACTATGTGAAATCTTCAGGTGGACTAGCACTCCTCCCGAATGTTTATACTGGACTTGGCTGGACTTTTGCAAGATTTCGTTGGTTTTGAGGGATATTACAAAATGACATATAATAGCACTTCAATTCGTGCAAATTATTGAAAAAAAATTGAGATCCCGCTTCTCGAGATTTTGTACGAACCGACGGTCTAACACTTTCGCCTTTCCTCCTGCTCACTTCGCTCGCCTCGATCCCCGATTGATGAATTTAGCGTTTTGTAAAGCTGGTTCAATTCTTTAGTTTGCAAGCCGATCCTGTACCCCAACACGAATAGCTCACTTCACTTATGGTAAGTCTCATCGGTCTTTTGGCAATATCTGGAATAGAATCGAATAGATAAGAAACTATTTATTGACCGGTTTTGGTCGAGCAACCGCTGTAGTGGATATATGAGGTATATATCTCTTATCAGTTATTATTGTTTGAATTTTGTTATGAAATAAAACAAAACAGATAATAAACAGAAGCCATTAGAGAGAACAAAAGAGATAGGGGAGAGACCTTTTATTTCTATTGATTCAAGTGTGTACAATTTCTATTACACTGGCTCTTTTATATATAGGCCTTGGAGCTGATGTTAAACTGATTCCCATGATATGGGACTAAATAGAATATTACAAAAGCTATTCACTCTTATATATTGCAATGCTCCCTCTTGAATATTCATATTCAAAATCTTGAATGCTCTGCTAACTTGAAGTGATTCCTTTTAAATCATATATGATGATTGCTCTCCCTTATTATTACCTTGCTTGCATATATCCATTCAGTCGATACAACTATTGTTTGTTGCCTTCAAAACTCATTCAGGAAAAACCCAATGGGAAAAAAAACCTTGAACGAGAAAAGGAGTACAACGTCTTCATCATGAATATCATATTAAAATGATATTCCTTAGAAGAGTTTGATGCTTCGGGATCAAAACGATGCCTCATTAAAAAACTTTTTATGAAAAACCCTGTGGGAAAAATCATAAACAAGGAAAAAAGTGCAAATTTATTTCAACTTTAGGTATCATGTTTTACAATGTTACAATAAGGGTTGATACTTCAGAATCAAGATAATGCCTCATTAAAAACCTTACTAACATAAACCTAGTGGGGAAAAAATATTAGTGAAAGAAAATAGTACATTATAACATAATTTTATATGCTCCCCCTTATTTATAACTCATTATTCAATTAGTCTATTGATGTAGTTGACGCATGCCCATTTTGTACATCATCTTCTAGAATGTTGATTTGGAAATTGCCTTTAAGAACATATCTACCCTCTTTTCTTGAAACTGAATTTGTTTCTCTTTTTTCTTGTTATCATTTCATTCATGTGTGAAGAGAAATTTTGAAGAAATGTGCTCCATCCTATCACCCTTGATATAATTCACTTGAATCTGAGCCATGCAAACTGCCTTGTCTTCATAAATAATAGTTTACTACATCAAAAAATGTTTGATACTTCTGGATCAAAATGTTGTCTCGTCAAAACCTTAATAAGAAAAAACCCGATGGGAAGAATCTTAGTGAAGCAAAAAGAGTACAATATAAAATGTCATATTTACTACGTCAAAAGGAGTATGATACTTCTGGATCAATGTAAGGCCTCGTTAAAACCTTAATAAGAAAAACGCAATGGGAAAAATCATAAATAAGGAAAAAGAGTACAATATAACTTATTTTTGTATGTTACTTTTGGGTTGATACTTCTGGATCATGACAATGCTTCATTAAAACCTTACTAAGAAAACCCAGTGGGGAAAACTTAGTTAAGGAAAAAGTGCATTACAACATACTTATGGATGCTCCCCCTGATTTTAATAACCTCTGAATTCGTATTCTTCTGTCAATAACTCAAATTACTCATACATACTTCTTAGTTAAGTTTATCTTTAAAAACATCATATGCATTTTCATGCTTCAGGCATGTTTTCTTATTTAAAACGTCTTATTTTGTGATTTGTATGCTACTAATATTCATTTATTAATACACTTCATGTGCTTACAATTTTGTGTTTCAATCGAGCTTGCATATTGCAATGTACATTTGATGAATAAGAACTTTCATTACAACTAAGCAGGAAGTAATCTACTCATCTTGACGTATACCAAAATTTTCATTACAACAATACTTAAAATAATGAAGTATATCAAGATTTTCATTACAGCAACACTAAGCAGAGTCTACTCATCTTGAAGTATATCAAGATTTTCATTAAAAAATACTTAGAATAATGTTGTAATCTATCATCCATGTTCTTTGTATTCTTTATAACAACAAATGTTATTCGAAGATGGTGACGGCATTCCGTGCTTTTAACCCAAGCCGAAGAGACTTATTCAATATTCTTCAGGAACTTATAGATTATAATAAGCTTTGCATATTGCAACTACCACTTCAATGAATATTAAGAGTTTCATTAAAAAAATTCTTGAAAGCAGGAAATGATCTACTCATCATGAATTATATCAAGATTTTCATCACAACAATACTTTAAAGAATGTTGTAATTTACATTTCTTGCTCTTTGTATTCTTTATCACAACCGAAGTTATTTAAATTCTTCCGGAATTAGTATAATTTCATCGTTTATATAGCTTCAGGATATTGAAAACATTTTAAACACTTTCACTACTTTAATCAATTCAATTATTTTTGAAAGTACGACGCTCATGGCATGTAACATGTTGTTGACACTCTATGGTGCTTCAGTAACTTCATGTGCTTTTATCATTATATATATTTCTATCTTTATCTTATGAACTACTGGATCATATCTTATGGACTACATGTCCATATATCTTATTTAGGAGAATTTCATGACGGCCAAACACGTTTCTCTCTATATGGGATTTTTAATCCATTTATAAATAAGCGCTTTATTATTTATTAATTTATTATTAATGATTATTTCTTGTCAGTTCTATACGTGATTTATTGAGATCTCAAAAATTATCATGCCTTAGGTACCTAAACCACTTCTAGGGTTATTTGATAATCATGTAATGGTTTACTTTCAAAGCACCTTAAGTGTTTCTTCAAGAACACTCACCTCCATTATTTGACATTTTGTGACTTACTCTCAAAATATTTTGAGCTGATTTATGTACCACATTTTCAGCTATGATTTACACCTTTTGATCCTTTGAGAATTCAAATCTATATTGGAGAAAGTCTATTAGGGACATAATTGATAATTTATGCAAGTTACTTAATACTTTGCATAATTCTATATGTTAGCAAATATTTAACATTGATGATCCCTTTATCCTCCCCCTCAATGTTGACAAACATTGTCACACTAAATAATAAACTGTCTTTGTATTCTCATTTTTGATCCATTATCGCATTATAGGTAGCAAATACATTAGATGCATTTCAATTGTAGGAGGATAATGCTCTTATTAGTTGATAAGATGCATCCATATTGTATTGCTTATGCCCTTTCATTGGTCTGGTAGCTTAGAGGAGTTTTCTATCATTTGAATATGCACATGACTTCAGGTCATTCATTATTGATGTCAATCAACTTTTTGAATTACTAAATAATATATGCAGAATTTACAATATGAGCTCATAACAACTTCGGGTTGTTAATTAAATATTCGCATATATGTGTATATACGTGCGTCCATATATTACATATGTAATTGACTTGCATATTCTTTCTCATTCGAGTTATCGATCTTAGAACAAATTGTTTATAAGGTTACAGTCATTAATTTTTGCTTATTAAGCAATGTCAATGCGAATCTTAAAGATCGCACCATAATATCCAAAACATCTTATTTGGAACTGTATTGAACTTCTGGTTCAAATAAAATATATAAAGAACTTCAGGTTGTTAATTTATATTGAACTTCTTATTCAAATAAAATATATAAACAACTTTAAGTTGTTAAATTGTATTGAACTTTTGGTTCAACTGTATTGAACTTCTGATTCAACTGTATTGAACTTCTGGTTCAAATAAATATATAAACAACTTCAAGCTATTAAATTTATTCTTCAATACAATATGTAAATATAAATATATAAGCAAGATATAACTGATTTTGAAAATTGTGCAATCTTTGGATGCATTACATTGTAGCATATGTTGTAACTTCTTTAAGAAGTATAATGTTATTATTTCACACGATTTCAATAAAGCTTCAGGCTTTTAAATTATGAAGTATTTCAAGTTAACTGATTAAGGAACATCAAGTTCCTATGCATATATATACATATACATATGTAAATCAAGTTTATTAATTTATGATGAACTTATGGTTCTCAATCTTTTGACATACTTCTAATTTAGAAGCTTTTACATTCTTGCTAATTGTCAAGATCTCAAACTTGTAAACTTCATCAAAAAGTTTCCTTTTTCATACTTTAACGGCAGGTCTCAGATATAAGTTATACAACTTCTTTCATTACATTAGATATTACTTGACAAATACATCAAATAATAATACATATATCTATTCTTATTCCAAACACAAACATACATCACTTAACTTACAATAACTAATGCATTTAATACATTTATGATAATATGGTAATATAATATATTATCATAATGATACATTTAACATATAAACAGTAGAAATAACCATTATGTGGTTCATATATATGAATCAAGTAAATTTTACTTAAGTGAACAACATAAGTTTTTTTCGATCTAGCTACAATATTGATCAATGATAAAGATGAAATGAATAACTTATAGTTGTACTGCATTCTCAATAATCATATTTTCTAAAATACTGTATATATGCATGATGTCTAATCGAGAATTTAGTAAAAGTACATAATCATAGAACCAAGATTTAACATTCTTTAATATGAATAATTCCATAAACTTGCAGATCTAAAAATTCACAACATAAAATTTACATGTTTTAGATTCAAATTATACAATCCATATAAAAATATTTTAGATCTTTCTTTTTACATCAAAATTGCTTCTTACTGTTGTATATAACCGTGTTGTATACACAATTATATGATTTTTGTTTGATGATAACAAACAAATAAATATTATTTTGAATGTGTTTGTTACTGTACTGTTTTATATATACATCACAGGCAGGAATATAATATCTATATTTAAATAGAATACGACTTTATAGACATTCATATATTCATACAGTATTTTATTTAAATTGAATATTATATTTCAAACATTCAAACAGTACAACTATTTATAACTCCACTATTTGAATACATCACTGATATATATTTTATTTCATATACATTCACAGAAGATTGTACTTGTAAATAAACTGAATACGATAGACAAGTTTGTTTGACAACAATAAAATAATATTTTATTTCAAACAAAATTTGTTTCTTACAAATATTAGTACAATTCTGTTGTTACACAGCTCCTCACTATAACACTCTGTATATACATCTCATACTCAGTTTACATTTCAATTTACATACACATTGACACTGATACATTGACACGTCTTCATATTGTTTTCTTCTTCAATCTTTTGTCTTCACAGCTCAGTCAGTCCAGTCTTCATACCTGTCATATACAGAAACACACACAGTATATGGAACAGAAATAATTTTCAAAATGCATGTGAATATAAATTTTATTTTTAAATTTTTATTTGCCTCAGTTTTCTGGTGTGTTTCTCAACATTTTTCATGACTTAATCTGATTTATCTGTGTCTAGGCAGACGGTTTGTATATGTACAGGGACAGGAAAATTCCTGATCGACTGCAAATACACACGTGTATAAATATACACGTGTGCACTGCCACGCCAATCAG
Organism: Allium sativum; assembly: GCA_030737875.1. Lineage (NCBI taxonomy): Eukaryota > Viridiplantae > Streptophyta > Magnoliopsida > Asparagales > Amaryllidaceae > Allium > Allium sativum. The sequence goes on from CM060916.1 coordinate 961,637,857, forward strand.
TATGCATCTGAGGAGTAGCCACAAGGACCATCTCGACTCAGTGCATATGAATATGGTCGAGTGTGTGCTCAATCAAAGCAGCAAGTACACAGTGTCGAGCACAAACCCAGCAACACAGGTTTGATGAAAAGTATCAAAACAAGGCAGTTTTTCACACAAGCTCCAAATGGCCAGAAACATACAAGCACAAGTGTTTTTGGTCCTCATGCATGCACAAGGAAGGCAAGGGTGGAACCAGGTGTGCACATGCAAGTCAATGCAGCATGGTTTTTCAATTATCAATGTATACAATGAAGTTTGGAGGGTGAAACATCATGGTAGCTTAAATACAAATATATGTGCATGGAGCTAGAAGTGGTTCAACACAAGTCAGGTGCAGGGTGACACAAGCAATTTCAAATGGTAACAACATTGAAAGGTCAATGATCATCAAACCAGCATGGACTAAATGAACATGTAACACCCCGTATTTCTGTTAACACTAAAGTTGCTAATACAAGAATAATAATAAATGTGTAAAGGGGAGATGTATCTAATGTGCATACAAAAATAAATGTGCAAAGGGGAGATGTATCTAATTTGCATACAAAAATAAATGTGTAAAGGGGAGATGTATCTAATGCGTACGTATTTATATGGATTGACAAATAATAGTAAATGTACATTAAGAAAGAAATGGTGAACATAATTGGCTTCTCTTTACAACGGACGGCTCTGGTTAACCCTAGCTTCATCGACGGCTCAAATTAACTTGCAACTCTATAAAAAGACCCTAGGTCACAAACTAAAAATTCACAAAAAAAAAGAATAAGAATTGGAGCCACCATGCTGTCTGCTGAGAACTAGAGGGAGCCTCCACTTGAAAGAGACGAACAACATAGCGAATATAAACTAAAAGATTAAAAAGCAACAACAAATTAGAATCAAAGCAACGTCTTCCCAAAGGAAAGCTTTGCAAATTCAGAATTTCAGAACTCAGAAAACAAGACCGTCTACGATTGTAAGTTTAGCTACATATTTAGAATGCGAATTAATATGAATATCATGTGTTGCGATGAAATGATAATAGTACGATACTCGTTATGTTATTAATATACGTTTGTGATTTGATTCTATTATCATGTTGAATTGAGAATTATTAAGTATGATGTTTATTATGTTTTATAATATTAATCTATGCCAGTGACTTGATTCTATTATCATGTTAAATTTGGGATTATTGGATTAGATTATTTGTTTAAGCATGGACTTGGACTGTAACATCTTATGAGAATTATGTAGTTTATTATGCAAGTTTATGCAGTGAAGTTATGCGACCAATTGTCAAATCTATATGTTCATGTTTATGCAAAACTTATGCCATGTTCACACTTATCATATATTGGGATTAATTCGCAAGTATGTTTAAATCTATGTTACTAATTAACACATGTGTATGTTGATTAGCCTATGTTGCTAACTCACATATACGTATGTTGATTTGCCTATGTTGCAAATTAACATATGTATATGGATTAGTTCATACTGCTAATTCTCATGTATGTTGTTAATATGGCTTATGTTAAAAACACATATATGTTGAGTTAGCCTATAAGTGCAAGTTCATACCTATGACATTATAATGTTTATGTTAGTCTTTTTGCAAGTTTGTACCTATGACATTAAAATGTTCATGTTAGTTATTTTGCAAGTTCACCCCTAAAATGTTCCTGTTAGTTATTTTGCAAGTTCACCCCTAAAATGTTCATGTTAGTTATTTTGCAAGTACACCCTACTATGTTCATATTGATTATGCCATCAATACCAAAGTTATACCCTTGTCATGTTTATGCTAATTTATGCCAATTTGCGTATATTAAATTAGGCTAAGTTTTTAGCCTAATACTTTACACCAAAAATCATGCGAACGTAAATTAGGCTGAGATGGTTTGCCTAATATTGGACGGGGTAACGTTGGGTTAAAATGATAATTTTAGGAAAACTTGCCATAAATTGGTCATTAATCACATAAGTGATTTATGGCATAAAAGGGCATTAATTACCTTAATTAATGAGATTAATTGGAAATGAATGTGACAGTAATTTGAATATTTTCTAATTTACATATTGGTCATTAATAACATAAGTGATTTATGGCATAAAAAGGCATTAATTACCTTAATTAATGAGATTAATTTGAAATGAATGTGACAGTAGTTTGAATTTGAATAATTTTAATAATAAAAATATAAATTAGAAAATACGAATGCGCTTAACTCGAGGTTGGATTGAGTTGTGATGTAAACCTGCCCGGACTCGCCCGGCTGTCCAGTTGTCACAACAATAGCTATCCAATGTGAGAGGTTAAAGCATGGGGCCCAATAAAGACCCGAGGTTAAACTGAGTTGTGGCGTAAGACTGCCCGGACCCAACCAACATACAGGCAGCCACAACAATATCTGTCTAATCTGAGAGGTCGGTGCTCTAATAAGACAATTGGAGCTGAATTAGGACTGATAGGGTTAAGTCAATTTAATAAATACTTAACCAAATTCAACATGTTAAATAATTTGGATGGGTGGGGGTTAGGTTCATTCAGACACTTAACCACTTAACATGTTTGACTAGAAAACCTAGTAACGGGGACCCGTTTCAGTAGTAACCCAATTAGGTATCATGGTACCCTGAACTAGGCAGGGTGGGGCACGATTACTGGGCTGATTGTAAGCAGTCAAAAGCGACGGCAGTTGGTGCACAGTGTGGGTTCTAACAGAGTGCAGGCGTGCACACACTCTGGAGCAGACAAGTCAAGGCTCTGGAGCATCAGTAGTATACCCTATGTGGGACGATCGGGAATCTCGCTCGGTCCGAATCAGTCGCTAAACCGACCCAGACCGTTCGAAACGCCTGATTGTTTTGAGAACAAGACAAAATAGAACGCAGACAAAAGAACATTTCATTGTATATTACAACAATGCATCAGATTACAAGAATATATAGAGTATAAATGAATATTACGCAAAAATATCAGAGATTTAAATTACATTTAAATACATAGCAGCGGAAAATAATACAATACACAACTAGAAGTAGATATACGGATACAAAGCTTTCCGGATATCGTTCCAGCTGTAAACCAGGATCCTGTGAATATAAATCTGCAAAACCAAAACTACTAGCTTCCCGTGTCAAAATAGGGGCACCCAGAGTTTAGGTTAAAAAAATAAACTCCAGGTCAGTCATGTGACTGGTGTGAGAACTAAAACAGTTATTATCTTTATTTTCAAAGTTAGGTAAATCAAGGGACCACGCCGTATAATACGGAACGGGTTTCCTCCCAAGAATACCAGTGCATAAAACGAACAGCGCAATGCTAAATAAATAAAAATGAAGCTATTATAAGACCCAGGTCCTATCACACAATGCAACGCAAGCCGGGGGATAGGGTTTTTACCTTATAATAGCCAAGAATGCTTGATACGTTTAAAAGAAATCATTTGATACTATTATAAGTGTATAGTGTATAAAACAACTTCAAATCATAAGTATCAATCATAGGCGGCATGAATGCCCCATACCACTATGTAGCCATAAATAAGTTTACAATCAAAACCGCAAGAAGTCGTATTGGAAGTTGGGTTATCATTTATGGTATGAACCGAGGCTAGGGGCAAGATCCTCAACCGATTCGAGACAATCTAGCCCATGTCTCAGGACACAGACTCAGGGGGGCCTTGGATCGTCAGGGTCGGTCCACCGATGTGGATTATTATGCCTGAACACTGCGTTTCCCCGCCCTTTGGGGCGTAAGCCTGGCCCGTCAGCCGACCAGAAGCATCGGCCGAAACCGATATCACGAGTAGCCTCGCTTTTCAGCAAGTAATAATAAGCAACATCCACATGAGTCAAACTCGTCAGCCAGTTCAAGCACTGACGCCACTCCTAACTAGAAAGAAACGCATGTCCTCCCTGATGTCCGTCTCCCGTTTTTGGTTCATACCGGGTGTGATACTCGCGAATCAACGTTACACAAAGCTACGCCACAAAGGCCGTGCTTCGATCATCAACCACAGGACTTTGCTTTTCAACAGAAGCCTTGATCATTTGCATCTTAGCATGCCACACAGGCAATTCTCTCCATGCGTTTGATATCCATCAATATATAACCCCTGAGCTCGTACGTCTCAGAGAAGGGCGTTAAGCAAAAGAATAAATTCTCCGCCGCCAAACAGATATATATTTAATAGAGATCAATTACACGGACTAAAATCCAATGTCAGACACACAGTCCATTTGCAAGTCCGTTCTGGGTCTGAACGAAACCGGAGGCACCTAGTACCCCGCATATCCATCGATCTCCAAGTACGTCTGGACGATCACCAACTGTTTCCATCTTCTTGGGTGTACAGCCCAATCAAGATCATCAGTAATCACTCAAACGACGTGAAGACCTCCGGTCTTCGACCATCGTCTTCATCTTCGACTTATCGTCGTATCGGTTATTCAGAATGGGATAAACCCGGTCTTTCCGAATAACTCGCGTATATTTTAAATAAGTGTTACACAAACACAACATACGCCTCATTCCAATTTATCAGTCACTAACCGTAAATTAATCAAGAGAATAATTCCCCAAATATTAACCCCGAAGGCCGAAACCAACATCAGATCAATATCCAGAAAACCATTCTGCTTGGCTAACCGACAGTTAGTTTCTAAATTTCTCATTTATAGGGAAAGGTTCCCATTAATTTTATCCAAGATAAATTCCTTGAATTTATTCTTTAATTTTCTTTTGAATTTCGATTCAACTAGTCGGGATTAACGAACCTTACCGAAGTAATCATTGGTTTTAATTTCCCAATCCCAACCTATTCATCCCATGAAGTAAAACTGGTTATACTTCATATCTAACACCACGGTGTTATCGGTAAATTCAATTACCATTTCACGTTCAAATCTAATTAAAGATTTAACTAACGCCTGGAGCAAAACTGGTGATACTCCATTTCGATTATTTAAATCTAATTAAAGATTCATTAAAACTCCATTTAGTTTTAATCGTTAACTGGGTTAAAGAATCCGTTTCATTTAAAACACGGTTCACGAGAAACCCAAAGTCACATTCCATTAATTATCGGGTTAAAGAACGAGTGTTATTTAAAACATTGTTCACGATAAACCCAAAAATCAATATCAATTCAATTCCAATTAAATATTATTTAATTGGTACACTTCATTAAATCTAAATAAAAAGATTTAATCTTTTCTCAACTGGGTTCAAGAACAGTGTTAGTGAAGACACCATTCACGACAAACCCAAATCACATTTGATATTCAATACAAGGCTCTGAATAGAAAATATATCGGCTTATATTCAATATCCAATTCTACGATTAACAAATGTCGTATTGGAAATAACGATATATATATATATCTTTCAAATTTCCATAACATCTGTATAATCCCGAATTCCAACATCGAAATATTCCGAAGACAATTTCAATTCAAATCCACTCCAATGCAATCATTGGAAATTCTGGTTTTTTTTAAAACCCTTTCTCTAATTCAATTTGTTTATTTAAAAATAAATAGAATTATAATTCTAGTTCAAAACTACTTCATTTCGATAAAAATCTATTTTTATCTTTTCAAATATGGAGTTTTTCATCCCAATCCTATCTAAATCATTTCTTATGATTTTACACAAATTATTATTATTTTTAATAATTTTATCAAGGTCCATACAGTCGATTTCCATCAATGGCCATCGAACTGCACTTACAGCGACCTTTTTCGAATTTGATTTGGACGTATCTCCAAATCCAACCGTTAGATTTTGAATTTCTAATATTCATTAGAAAGCTCTTTTCGATACGAACCCAACGGTTCCGGTTTTAGGAGAATCCGACGGTCGGATCTCCCGTAATGTCCGTTTGAAAGAAATGGTCGAAATTCACGAACTGCCGCGGCGCGGCGCGTTCTATTCAGGCCATTATATTATATATATAATATATATAATATATATTTCGTCGATTTATATTTAAAACGAATTATATAGATAGTTTTAAATTCATTTCAAAAACAATTTCAACTTCCATTTCAATCTAAAGCAAAATTGAATTCTTCTTTATAAATTCGTTTTAAAATTCATTTCTATTCAATTCAAATTTCAATTCAATTTGAATTCAATTCAATTCGCTTTCAATTCAATTTGAATTCGTTTTCCATTCAATTTGAATTCGTTTTCAATTCAATTCAATTTCAAAGTCGTTTTCTATTCGATTCATTTCGAAATCGTTTTCAATTCAATTCATTTCAAAGTCGTTTTCTATTCGATTCATTTCGAAATCGTTTTTAATTCAATTCATTTCAAAATGAATAAAATCGATATAAATATCGTTCACGTCAAACTGGCGTCAATCTAATCAACACGGCTTCATATATTTCTATTTTTAAATATTCTATTTCAAATATTTCTTTTTTCAAAATAGTTGTTATTATCAAAATATTTCGTTCAACACATGACTAATCTCAACGGATGAGTACTGTCAACACATGAACCTTTATTTTATATTGATAAAGATGTAAATTTTATTACTAAAATATTTCGTTCAACACATGACAAATCTCAACGGATGAGTACTGTCAACACATGAACCTTTATTTTATAATATTCTTTATTTTCTAAATTGGAATGAGGCCCAATCAATCACCATATAATGTTAATTATATGGATTTTCATACATTACACACATATAATAGCATTGAAAATAATCAACCATCAACCAAAGTGCACTACACTGTATAAGCATCAAATATAGATATCTAACGCTTATAACAGCCTGTCAATCAATCGATCGACATATTTAATCAATCAGGATGAGTGAACTTCATATTTCATCCCAACACCCGTGTGGGGTTTCAAACAATCAAACACAGATTTTATTTGTGCAGTTGGGCGATGTGTAAAATTTATCGTCCCAATCAATGTCAGTCAAATCAGTGTACATAAACAAACCGTCCGGTTTGTAAATGCATATTTATTTATTCACATTCACTATATTCATATTCACGTTAAAAAATTATATTTATAACGATAAAGCATTTTATTTTAACGTATGAATTTCTATTCAGTTCATTCTTTAAATAAAATGATATTCTTATTTTTCTAACTTATTTTAGAAAATTTCGGCGGCATAACGGCACGATACTAGAAACGGGACGAGGCCTAGCCTTATCCCCGGTCTAGTGAAGGCCCAAGCCATTCACACATCAATCAAATCAATTCATTTCACCAAACAATTCAATTTCAATCAAATAATCTAACTAATTTTTGCAATCAAACAAACAAGTCCATGGTCTGTGGACGATTGTGTCGGGTGCTACTAAACACCGTCTGCATCCTAGTATATATTTATATAACTAGAAAAAGAAATTGAAAGGTGAGAAATTCTCACAGATTAGCTTAACCAAACGCCGCAACTCTTCTTATGTAGAAAATCTTCATTGTTTCTCCAACGCAGTCTGTTTCAGAAATTTACATTAAAAATCATATTTTTAATTCGCTACTCACTTTATAAAATTTACATCTTCACAACGCTACTTTAAATATAAAGATTATACTTTTATATTGCTATACATATATAGTAAAGGTTATATTTTTAACTACGCTATTTATTTTAAAAAGGCCATATTTTTATAATGCTATTTTGAATATAAAAATACTGTCCTTCCTCTTTTAAAAATAACATCTTTTCCCTTTTAAAAATAACCCATATTTATATTTCATATGTTTAAAGCCATGTTAATTTATTTCTTTGAGAAACAAATTTATATAATAAAAAAAACATATATGAACTGATTTGAAAAGGAAAAAAAAAGTATATAATATCAGTTTTAATACCATATAAAATCATAGTAAAACGGAAAATAGGCTTTAGGTTATTTACCTCGTTTTTTTTTTCATCGCAGGGAGGGGATTGGGGCTGCTGTCGAGGGGGCGGACTTCGCTGTGGGGGTGCTGACGGGGTGACGGAGGCGCAGGCGTCAGGTGGTCGGAGGTGGGGCCTCAGGGCGGATCTGATATTAGGCGCGAGGTAGCGGATTGGGTAGGGTTTTAGGGGGAGCAGCTGAAATCGAGGCTTGGGGTTTGCGTTCGGGTTTTGTAGAGGAGATAGGAGAGAGAGTGGAGGGCTAGAGGGGAGCTCGCCGGAGGGTAACGGCGCTGGGGAGGTCGGAGGCGTCGCGTGGCAGGGGGATTCGATCGTTTTTTTTTCTTTTTATTTTGCAAATCTGAGAATGAACGGGGAGAAGGGAAAATATAGCGGGGGTTATATATTTAATTATTTATTTTATTATTTTATATTTTTCCAAACCCTAATTGTTGACTTTTCATTTGAACTCAGAATCGAACCCACCGACTGTCGTCCCTAGCTAATTACCCCCATTCCGAACACAATGGGATATGCCACGCAAGCTGATTTGACTGTTTCGATCAGTTTCTGCTTAAATTTACATTAAAATATATATATATTCAATTTTAAACGTACATTTCAATTTACTGGGGTCACATACGGGCCCCAAAAATTCTAGAAAAATTATTTCTAGCTTCGTATTGACGATACGGTCTTAACAAAACTAATTTCGTCGAATTCTGAGACCGTTTAAAAAACGGTCATTTTCCAGTCGATCAAATTCAATTAAAACTGGTCAAATGCGTTTAACTGCGCCACGCTCACATATTGATTCCAAAAATTATGAAAATTGGAATCATACGTTCTAATCTTGATTTAAATAAATTTTTAGTAGCTGCTAATGCAAATATACTATTTTAAATTTTTCCAAATTCATTAAAATAGCTAAAATAAAAATTTTAAACTGGCTCAGATTTTCGGGTTGTTACATTCTCCCCAACTTAAAATCTTTTCGTCCTCGAAAAGGAACGAAGCTGAAAGTTGTTTTCTAATCAACTCAACTTTCACTATTTTCGTTACGGCTTAAGTTCTTCAACTTTTCAGTTTCTAAGAACCTTTCAAATTTTTCAAAAATTTGGCTAACACCCTAAATTTGCGAAAAATTTCGCCATAACCTCCCCTGCAATGGGAGCATCGGAGAATTTCAAATAGCTTCCCCGGTCCTTCAGATCTCAAAAAGAAAAGGAAAAAGCCAATCGGCTCATAAAATCATCATCACCCAAACAAAACAGTAAATTATGTAGTAAACATGTACCTATTTGTCAGGCAAACAAATTTTATTCTCTGCTCTAGCCTCCTTGCTATCACCTGTTCAATGTAAGTGCAAGTATATGCAAGCAAATGCGACCAAATTTCAATACAATTCATTATTCGATCAAATTAGGCATAATGGTTCAAAATTATCAAACAATTAAACAAACAACACAAACATCAATCAATTAGTGGATTAACGTTTCAAATTCATAATTTTGATATATATAAAGAAAATCATGTTTTGATGCCAAATCCCAACAATGTATTCTAGCTATATTAGTTTTGGTTCTCACACCAGTCTAATGGAAATATATAGAAAATCACACCTTCGAAACTCGAACATAAATGTTGATGATGCGATCGCTATCATCAATATCATCTTCGGGCGACTAGAGTGTGATGCTATATCTATCCAATATATTAAAACTATGAATATACGTTTGCAAGGCGTATATGCAAATTCTTTATATACTGAATTATCCAAAATCAATATAAATAAATTATTCAGATACGTGTAAAACGATCTAAATTTCAAAACAGAATTGTTTTCATTTGAAAAATATACTCTCCACACTCGTGCTAGGATACTACTGATCCCATCTCTAACGAGTCATTCTCATTGGATATTGCTAATCCAATATCTGATGAATTCTTTCGTACGGTTCTAATGTGTCTTGTTCTCTGCTTTGTAAACCAAAGCTCTGATACCACGTGTGACGATCGGGAATCTCGCTCGGTCCAAATCAGTCGCTAAACCGACCCAGACCGTTCGAAACGCCTGATTGTTTTGAGAACAAGACAAAATAGAACGCAGACAAAAGAACATTTCATTGTATATTACAACAATGCATCAGATTACAAGAATATACAGAGTATAAATGAATATTACACAGAAATATCAGAGATTTAAATTACATTTAAATACATAGCAGCGGAAAATAATACAATACACAACTAGAAGTAGATATACGGATACAAAGCTTTCCGGATATCGTTCCAGCTGTAAACCAGGATCCTGTGAATATAAATCTGCAAAACCAAAACTACTAGCTGCCCGTGTCAAAATAGGGGCACCCAGAGTTTTGGTTAAAACAATAAACTCCAGGTCAGTCATGTGACTGGTGTGAGAACTAAAACAGTTATTATCTTTATTTTCAAAGTTAGGTAAATCAAGGGACCACGCCGTATAACACGGAACGGGTTTCCTCCCAAGAATACCAGTGCATAAAACGAACAACGTAATGCTAAATAAAGAAAAATGAAGCTATTATAAGGCCCAGGTCCTATCACACAATGCAACGCAAGCCGGGGGATAGGGTTTTTACCTTATAATAGCCAAGAATGCTTGATACGTTTAAAAGAAATCGTTTGATACTATTATAAGTGTATAGTGTATAAAACAACTTCAAATCATAAGTATCAATCATAGGCGGCATGAATGCCCCATACCACTATGTCGCCATAAATAAGTTTACAATCAAAACCGCAAGACGTCGTATTGGAAGTTGGGTTATCATTTATGGTATGAACCGAGGCTAGGGGCAAGATCCTCAACCGATTCGAGACAATCTAGCCCATGTCTCAGGACCCAGACTCAGGTGGGCCTTGGATCTTCAGGGCCGGTCCGCCGATGTGGATTATTATGCCTGAACACTGCGTTTCCCCGCCCTTTGGGGCGTAAGCCTGGCCCGTCAGCCGACCAGAAGCATCGGCCGAAACCGATATCACGAGGCGCCTCGCTTTTCAGCAAGTAATAATAAGCAACATCCACATGAGTCAAACTCGTCAGCCAGTTCAAGCACTGACGCCACTCCTAACTAGAAAGAAACGCATGTCCTCCCTGATGTCCGTCTCCCGTTTTTGGTTCATACCGGGTGTGATACTCGCGAATCAACGTTACACAAAGCTACGCCACAAAGGCCGTGCTTCGATCATCAACCACAAGACTTTGCTTTTCAACAGAAGCCCTGATCATTTGCATCTTAGCATGCCACACAGGCAATTCACTCCATGCGTTTGATATCCATCAATATATAACCCCTGAGCTCGTACGTCTCAGAGAAGGGCGTTAAGCAAAAGAATAAATTCTCCACCGCCAAACAGATATATATATTTAATAGAGATCAATTACACGGACTAAAATCCAATGTCAGACACACAGTCCATTTGCAAGTCCGTTCTGGGTCTGAACGAAACCGGAGGCACCTAGTACCCCGCATATCCATCAATCTCTAAGTACGTCTGGACGATCACCAACTGTTTCCATCTTCTTGGGTGTACAGCCCAATCAAGATCATCAGTAATCACTCAAACGACGTGAAGACCTCCGGTCTTCGACAATCGTGTTCATCTTCGACTTATCGTCGTATCGGTTATTCAGAATGGGATAAACCCGGTCTTTCCGAATAACTCGCGTATATTTTAAATAAGTGTTACACAAACACAACATACGCCTCATTCCAATTTATCAGTCACTAACCGTAAATTAATCAAGAGAATAATTCCCCAAATATTAACCCCGAAGGCCGAAACCAACATCAGATCAATATCCAGAAAACCATTCTGCTTGGCTAACCGACAGTTAGTTTCTAAATTTCTCATTCATAGGGAAAGGTTCCCATTAATTTTATCCAAGATAAATTCCTTGAATTTATTCTTTAATTTTCTTTTGAATTTCGATTCAACTAGTCGGGATTAACGAACCTTACCGAAGTAATCATTGGTTTTAATTTCCCAATCCCAACCTATTCATCCCATGAAGTAAAACTGGTTATACTTCATATCTAACACCACGGTGTTATCGGTAAATTCAATTACCATTTCACGTTCAAATCTAATTAAAGATTTAACTAACGCCTGGAGCAAAACTGGTGATACTCCATTTCGATTATTTCAATCTAATTAAAGATTCATTAAAACTCCATTTAGTTTTAATCGTTAACTGGGTTAAAGAATCCGTGTCATTTAAAACACGGTTCACGATAAACCCAAAGTCACATTCCATTAATTATCGGGTTAAAGAACGAGTGTTATTTAAAACACTGTTCACGATAAACCCAAAAATCAATATCAATTCAATTCCAATTAAATATTATTTAATTGGTACACTTCATTAAATCTAAATAAAAAGATTTAATCTTTTCTCAACTGGGTTCAAGAACAGTGTTAGTGAAGACACCATTCACGACAAACCCAAATCACATTTGATATTCAATACAAGGCTCTGAATAGAAAATATATCGGCTTATATTCAATATCCAATTCTACGATTAACAAATGTCGTATTGGAAATAACGATATATATATATCTTTCAAATTTCCATAACATCTGTATAATCCCGAATTCCAACATCGAAATATTCCGAAGACAATTTCGATTCAAATCCACTCCAATGCAATCATTGGAAATTCTGGTTATTTTTAAAACCCTTTCTCTAATTCAATTTGTTTATTTAAAAATAAATAGAATTATAATTCTAGTTCAAAACTACTTCATTTCGATAAAAATCTATTTTTATCTTTTCAAATATGGAGTTTTGCATCCCAATCCTTTCTAAATCATTTCTTATGATTTTACACAAATTATTATTATTTTTAATAATTTTATCAAGGTCCGTACAGTCGATTTCCATCAATGGCCATCGAACTGCACTTACAGCGGCCTTTTTCGAATTTGATTTGGACGTATCTCCAAATCCAACCGTTAGATTTTGAATTTCTAATTTATGCTAAGTGTTGAGTTTAGAAGTAAAGCTTGTGTTTTTGTGCTATGGGTTGACTCTAGGGATGGAGTGGTTATCCAGAAATGGTACCATTCTCGAGTATGAAAAGAGGGTAGTTAGGCTCTTGAATTTCCTCGGTAATGCCCTCGAAGTCTAGTTTAACCCTTAGGGTTCTGCCATGCTTAGTTACATAGAATCTCTTGATACGTTTATCAATCCGCTCGAGTAGTTTTCTCCGCTAAGGAGGATGGTTCATTTCGCTTAAGCATGAGTTATAGAAGATCACCTTATAGTATGTAAACGAGATCCAGGATTCACTAGTGAATTCTGGAGAGCTTGCATGAAACCATGAGTACACAGTTATGTTTAAGCCGAGTATACTAGAAAAAGAATAAGTGAAAGTAGAACGAGAGGCGACAATGAAATGAGTTCCAACTCATATTTTGGAAATAGGAATTAAGAAGCTACGAAATTGTGAAGTTAAAGATGGTCAAAGCACAATGGAGTTAAGCTCAGAAAGCTCTTTTTGATACGAACCCGAACGGTTCCGGTTTTAGGAGAATCCGACGGTCGGATCTTCCGTAATATCCGTTTGAAAGAAATGGTCGAAATTCACGAACTGCCGCGGTGCGGCGCGTTCTATTCAGGCCATTATATTATATATATAATATATATAATATATATTTCGTCGATTTATATTTAAAATGAATTATATAGATAGTTTTAAATTCGTTTCAAAAACAATTTCAAATTCCATTTCAATCTAAAGCAAAATTGAATTCTTCTTTATAAATTGGTTTTAAAATTCATTTCTATTCAATTCAAATTTCAATTCAATTTGAATTCAATTCAATTCGCTTTCAATTCAATTTGAATTCGTTTTCCATTCAATTTGAATTCGTTTTCAATTCAATTCAATTTCAAAGTCGTTTTCTATTCGATTCATTTCGAAATCGTTTTCAATTCAATTCATTTCAAAGTCGTTTTCTATTCGATTCATTTCAAAATCGTTTTCAATTCAATTCATTTCAAAATGAATAAAATCGATATAAATATCGTTCACGTCAAACTGACGTCAATCTAATCAACACGGCTTCATATATTTCTATTTTTAAATATTCTATTTCAAATATTTCTTTTTTCAAAATAGTTGTTATTATCAAAATATTTCGTTCAACACATGACTAATCTCAACGGATGAGTACTGTCAACACATGAACCTTTATTTTATATTGATAAAGATGTAAATTTTATTACTAAAATATTTCGTTCAACACATGACTAATCTCAACGGATGAGTACTGTCAACACATGAACCTTTATTTTATAATATTCTTTATTTTCTAAATTGGAATGAGGCCCAATCAATCACCATATAATGTTAATTATATGGATTTTCATACATTACACACATATAATAGCATTGAAAATAATCAACCATCAACCAAAGTGCACTACACTGTATAAGCATCAAATATAGATATCTAACGCTTATAACAGCCTGTCAATCAATCGATCGACATATTTAATCAATCAGGATGAGTGAACTTCATATTTCATCCCAACACCCGTGTGGGGTTTCAAACAATCAAGCACAGATTTTATTTGTGCAGTTGGGCGATGTGTAAAATTTATCGTCCCAATCAATGTCAGTCAAATCAGTGTACATAAACAAACCGTCCGGTTTATAAATGCATATTTATTTATTCACATTCACTATATTCATACTCATGTTAAAAAATTATATTTATAACGATAAAGCATTTTATTTTAACGTATGAATTTCTATTCAGTTCATTCTTTAAATAAAATGATATTCTTATTTTTCTAACTTATTTTAGAAAATTTCGGCGGCATAACGGCACGATACTAGAAACGGGACGAGGCCCAGCCTTATCCCTGGTCTAGTGAAGGCCCACGCCATTCACACATCAATCAAATCAATTCATTTCACCAAACAATTCAATTTCAATCCAATAATCTAACTAATTTTTGCAATCAAACAAACAAGTCCATGGTCTGTGGACGATTGTGTCGGGTGCTACTAAACACCGTCTGCATCCTAGTATATATTTATATAACTAGAAAAAGAAATTGAAAGGTGAGAAATTCTCACAGATTAGCTTAACCAAACGCCGCGACTCTTCTTATGTAGAAAATCTTCATCGTTTCTCCAACGCAGTGTGTTTCAGAAATTTACATTAAAAATCATATTTTTAATTCGCTACTCACTTTATAAAATTTACATCTTCACAACGCTACTTTGAATATAAAGATTATACTTTTATATTGCTATACATATATAGTAAAGGTTATATTTTTAACTACGCTATTTATTTTAAAAAGGCCATATTTTTATAATGCTATTTTGAATATAAAAATACTGTCCTTCCTCTTTTAAAAATAACATCTTTTCCCTTTTAAAAATAACCCCTATTTATATTTCATATGTTTAAAGCCATGTTAATTTATTTCTTTGAGAAACAAATTTATATAATAAAAAAAACATATATGAACTGATTTGAAAAGGAAAAAAAAGTATATAATATCAGTTTTAATACCCTATATAAAATCATAGTAAAACGGAAAATAGGCTTTAGGTTATTTACCTCGTTTTTTTTTCATCGCAGGGAGGGGATTGGGGCTGCTGTCGAGGGGGCGGACTTCGCTGTGGGGGTGCTGACGGGGTAACGGAGGCGCAGGCGTCAGGTGGTCGGAGGTGGGGCCTCAGGGCGGATCTGATATTAGGCGCGAGGTAGCGGATCGGGCAGGGTTTTAGGGGGAGCAGCTGAAATCGAGGCTTGGGGTTCGCGCTCGGGTTTTGTAGAGGAGATAGGAGAGAGAGTGGAGGGCTAGAGGGGAGCTCGCCGGAGGGTAACGGCGCTGGGGAGGTCGGAGGCGTCGCATGGCAGGGGGATTCGATCGTTTTTTTTCTTTTTATTTTGCAAATCTGAGAATGAACGGGGAGAAGGGAAAATATAGGGGGGGTTATATATTTAATTATTTATTTTATTATTTTATATTTTCCAAACCCTAATTGTTGACTTTTCATTTGAACTCAGAATCGAACCCACCGACTATCGTCCCTAGCTAATTACCCCCATTTCGAACACAATGGGATATGCCACGCAAGCTGATTCGACTGTTTCGATCAGTTTCTGCTTAAATTTACATTTAAATCTATATATTCAATTTTAAACGTACATTTCAATTTACTGGGGTCACATACGGGCCCCAAAAATTCTAGAAAAATTATTTCTAGCTTCGTATTGACGATACGGTCCTAACAAAACTAATTTCGTCGAATTCTGAGACCGTTTGAAAAACGGTCATTTTCCAGTCGATCAAATTCAACTGAAACTGGTCAAACGCGTTTAACTGCGCCACGCTCACATATTGATTCCAAAAATTATGAAAATTGGAATCATACGTTCTAATCTTGATTTAAATAAATTTTTAGTAGCTGCTAATGCAAATATACTATTTTAAATTTTTCCAAATTCATTAAAATAGCTAAAATAAAAATTTTAAACTGGCTCAGATTTTCGGGTTGTTACACTATGCATGCTAGAATTGTGTCGGAGCCGCCACCATGGGACTTGATACACCCCATGGTGGGACCAGCATAGGTATCTACCGTATAGGCCGTAGGACACATGTGAATATACAAGTTGGAGCCGATCTTTTAAAGAAAGAGAAAGGGATCACTTCACCCCAATCACGGGGTGCCTGTTGGTATAAGACTTAGTAGGTGCAGAGATAGAGATTTAAAATAGGATGCGAAGGGATGTTCGTTTTAGGACACCTTATCTAGTTCTGTTATAGTCTATTATCCTGATATCGTCCTGTTCTCACTTTATGCAAGTCATGATCCTTTTATTATTAACATTCTAGGAATATAGCTAGACTTACCAGACTTATGTCTGACCCATTTTCCTTTCGTCTTCTTTTCTTCCGTTCCCCCCATCCCAGGTCCACAGGGAGGAAACACCGCAGCTTAGTCAGTTTTTCATCCAGCTTGAAGAGAGAGAATGTATTGCTTGGATTTCTTTCATTTGGACCATGGCTTTGGATATCATTTATGGGGATTAAGCAGCTTTATTTATGTTTCATGCTTCTTTAACTTTTGAAATCAAGACAGTATTATGGTTGTAATAATTGGAAGTTTGTTTCGAGACAATGTTGGAAATGTTCTGTATGAACACGTATTTATGATAATAAAAGTCTGTTGGTTTTTCCGCCGCTTATTTATATGTGTTTATATCTGTCTTGTGTTTTATCTGTGTCTTTTACTTATAAACCTCCACCAAAATTAAGGCATTCCCTTTGCGAGTGACCTTAACGGAGGTGGGGTGTTTCACTTGGTATCAGAGCATAGGTTTACCAGACCAGATAAAAAGTTTTTGAAACTATATTCAAATTAAAATTTAAAGAAGCATTTTTCAAGAAAAAGAATTGTTTTATAGTTTTAGAAAGGCATAATCCCCCAAAGCCATGTGAATTATCTATCCTTCGTTTTGAATCTTTCCTTTTTTCATTTCAGCATGTCGGGAGAATTTAACCTTCCAGAAGGTGTGACTGTACCTGGTTGCTTTTGAAGGTACTTGGAAGCTAGGGCCAATAAGGCGGGCCCAGCGAATCTTCCTCCCCCAGCTGCAGCAATTCCTCCTCCTCCTCCCCCAGTTGCTGAAATCCCCCTCCTCCTCCTCCTCCTCCTCCTCCTCCGAGAGGAAATGCTTTTGCCAAGACTTGTAGAGATTTTAAAGCTATGGGTGGGAAAGACTTTCATGGAACCGAGTCCTTCGTAGCAGCCAGGAACTGGCTGAAAGAGACCGAAGATCTTTTCGTTATCTTCGAGGTAGAAGACAGGCAGACGGTTAGACTGGCAGTGTGGTTGCTCAAAGGAGAGGCTTCCTACTGGTGGGAAGTCACTAATGCAAAACGACCAGTAGAAACGTGGGAAGATTTCAGAGTTAGATTTGAGCTGAAGTTCCTTTCAGAAGCTGAGAGAAGTCTTCAAATGGAGAGGTTCCTATCCCTTAAGCAAGGAAGTATGACCGTCAACGAGTACGTCAACCAGTTTGAACAGCTGGCTAGGTTCGGACTGGACCTAGTCAACACCCAACACAAGAAGGCTCTCCGCTTTGTCAAGGGACTGAATGAGCCGCTTCATAGCCTGGCCATGACCCATATACCTATGGGAGCTACATATGAAAGGCTGGTATAGATGGAGTTACTACATGAGGAGGATAAAGGCAAGAAGGAGACAAAGGCGGAAGGGTCTCAGGGAAAGAATGAAGCTTTACAACCTAAGAAAACAGACTTTAAGAAGGGCGGGAAAAACAACAAAGCTCGCGAAACAAGAAAGTGTAATTTATGTGGTGTGGTTGGACATGTGGTGAAAGACTACAGGAAGAAGAAGGCAAAGATGAATGGTGGTTGCTTTCATTGTGGAGAAACAGGACACATAGCTAAGGACTGCCCTAAGAGGCGAGGGCAGGCGCAGAAAGCTGCATCCACTTCGGGTGGACAAGTTCATGCACTGGAGGCACCTCCTCTGCAACAGCGAGGTAGAAATACTTCTTTAGAAAGTGTAGTTTATCTTTATGATCACCCAGTTCGCACTTTATTTGATTCTGGTGCATCACACTCCTTTATTTCATCTGCTTTAGTAGAATCTCTACACCTAGAAACTAGTATGGTAGAGGATCCCTTGGTTGTCTCCAATCCAATTGGAGGCCCAGCTTATTTGTCAATGATCTGTATGAATTTGAAAATCTCTATTCTAAGTGTAGAATTTAGATGTAGTACCTTTGTTTTGGGCTTCTTGGGGTATGGATTGATTTTGGGCATGGACTGGCTATCCAGTAATGGTGCCATCCTTGATTGTGAGAAAAGAGTGGTTAGGCTCTTAACCCAACTCAGTAACACTCTGGAAATTACTTGTAATCCCTCGAATGTGGTTATGCTTAGTTATCTTGAATCGCTTGACACTTCTGTTGAAAATTTGCAGTCAGTTAAGGTGGTCCGAGAATATTCGGATGTCTTTGATGAGGTGAAGGGCTTACCTCCGAAACGGGAAATAGACTTCTGCATCTATCTTGTTGACAATGCGAAGCCCGTTGCCTTGCCTGTTAGGCACATGGATCCTAGGGAAAGGAAAGAGCTCAGTAAGCAGATTAAAGAGCTTTTAGAAAAGGGGTTCATTAGGCGGAGCACTTCAGAATAGGGCGCTCCAGTGGTGTTCGCTACAAAGGCGGATGGTTCACTCCATCTATGTGTTGACTATAGGGAGCTAAACAAGCTGACTAAAAAGAATAGGCACCCTCTCCCCAGAATTGACGATTTGTTTGACCAGCTTGTAGGAGCGTCGGTTTTCTCCCAACTTGATTTGGCGACCGGATTTCATCAGTTAAGGGTAGCTGATGATAGCATCGATAAGACAGCTTTCAGAACCCCAGACGGATTCTTTGAGTGGCTTGTCATGCCTTTTGGCTTGACAAACGCACTCGCTTACTTCGTGGACCTAATGAGTAGGGTGTTCATAGATTTCCTCAATAAATTCGTGGTGGTCTTCGTAGATGATATTTTGATCTTCTCAAAAAAATGAGGAAGAGCATGCTCAGCACCTAAAGGCAATCATGGAGACTCTTAGAACACATCAGTTAAAATCTAAATTCTCCAAGTGCCACTTTTGGAGAGAAGAAGTGAGATTTCTTGGGCATATAGTGTCCAAAGAGGGGTTAGCTGTAAACCCCGCAAAAGTAGTAGCGATGCAAGATTGTAAGGCACCAAGGAATGCAACCGAGGTCCGAAGCTTCCTCGGGCTTGCAGGCTTTTATCGGAAGTTCATCAGAGATTTTGCAAAAATCTCAGCTCCTCTTACAAGGCTAACAAAGAAGAATCTAGTTTTCTCTTGGGATTTGGATTGCGAGTTTGCTTTCCAACGATTAAAAAGGGCTCTTACAACAGCCCCAGTTCTGACCTTGCCGGATGGAAGCAAAATGTTTACAGTATACACGGATGCATGCGGGACAGGACTAGGCGCTGTCCTAATGCAAGAAGGAAGGGTAGTAGCTTATGTCGGAAGACAGTTGAAAGTTCATGAAAGGAACTACCCAACCCACGACCTTGAGTTGGCCGCCATCGTCTTTGTGCTTAAGTCTTGGCGCCACTATCTCCTAGGTGAGAAATTTGAACTGTATACTGACCATAAATCTTTGAAGTATCTCTTCTCGCGGAAGGACCTTAACTTAAGTCAACAAAGGTGGATGGAGTTTCTTGCCTCGTATGATTTCGAGATTTCCTACACTCCTGGTAAGGGCAACGCAGTCGCAGATGCCTTGAGTAGAAAGAAGCTAACGTTGAGCCCGCTATTTGTTGAAAGGCGAAGCCTAGAGTTTATAGCCAGTTTTGACTTTAGGCCGTCCTCTGATTTTGTAACCGGTCTGTTAGGATCGCTAGAAGTGGGGCCCACTCTCTTAGACTCAATAGGGACCGCACAACGAGAAGACCCTCAGCTTGTAGTAGTGGTTGATAAGCTCGTCAGAGGTGAGACTTCTAGTCACCTCGATAGATACACCATCAACGACAAAGGGTGGTTAAGACGGGATGGAAGACTATGCGTCCTACAGGCAAAAGAGTTGGTGAAGAAAGTTCTTGAGGAGGCACATCATTCCAAGATGACAATACATCCAGGCGGGGACAAAATGTACAAGAACTTAAAGAGAGTTTTCTTTGGGAGTGGCATGAAGAAGGACGTGGCAGATTTTGTTTCTAAGTGCATGATTTGCCAACAAGTCAAGGCAGAGCAGAAGAAGCCTGGTGGTCTGCTCCATCCTCTAGAGGTCCCACAATGGAAGTGGGATAGCATTTCAATGGACTTCATTGATGGGCTGCCTAGGTCTAGAAGAGGCAACACTAGCATTTGGGTAATAGTGGATAGGCTTACTAAAAGCGCCCACTTTTTACCTGTCAAGAGTAGAAGGACTGCCTTGTCTCTAGCATCTCTTTATCTTAAGGCGATAATTCGACTCCATGGAATAACTTCCAGCATTATTAGCAACAGAGATCCTATCTTCACAAGCGAGTTTTGGCGGAGTCTGCAAGAAGCTATAGGCAGTCAGTTATGTTTGAGCACGGCCTATCACCCCCAAACTGATGGTCGGACGGAAAGGGTGAACAGGATTTTGGAAGACCTTTTGAGACTTTACGTCCTTGACTTTAGAGGGACTTGGGAGGACCATCTTCCTTTGGTGGAATTTGCCTACAACAACAGCTACCAAGCCACCATCGGAATGGCGCCCTTCGAAGCTTTATATGGAAGACGTGTCGATCGCCCACTTGTTGGTGGGAGTCTACTAACAAGCTCATACTTGGACTAGATATGATCCGAGAGACTTCAGAGAACGTAGACTTAATACGGAGAAGAATGAAGATAGCCCAAGACAGACAAAAATCCTACGCAGACAAGAGAAGGACCGACCTTGAATTTGAGGTTGGGGACAGGGTTTTCCTTAAGGTATCTCCTTTAAGGAACGTCGTTCGCTTTGGATCCACAGGGAAGCTAGCACCAAGATTTGTAGGGTCGTTTCCTATCATCGAGAAGATTGGGAAGATTTCCTACAGGTTAGAGTTACCCGAGAGACTGGCCGGAATTCACAACGTCTTTCATGTTTCTCACCTCCGGAAGTATCTACATGAGTCAGCGGAAGTGGTAGAGCCAAACATTCTAGAAGAAGCTGAAGTAGAACGCGAAGCAACTGTGAGGAAAGTTCCAACTCGCATCTTAGGAACTGAAGTGAAAAAGCTACGCAACCGCGAAGTCAAACTCGTCAAAGTTCAGTGGAGCGATGCCAAGGAAGACACGACTTGGGAAACTGAGGATAGAATACGCGCAGCTTAACCTTTTCATTTTTAGGGTACATTTTTTATCTCTCTTTTTCCTTAAATTCATGTTAGTATCTATCTTTTTAGGTATATCTCCCCGAACTTACCCTTTTATCCTTAGGTGGAAACCCCTTGGATGTAAACATGTAATTGAAACATGTTATGGATGATGGTTGCAAGTGGTTGCAAATGTTTGCTAGTGGTTGTTCGTGGATGCATATATACACACAATCTAGGGTTTTAGATCGGCTCAGTCACTTCATATTGCATATGCATATATGTGTTTATGGTTGTATATGGTTGAAGTTTAATATGTTGTCATATGGATGTCGCATTTGTTTGAATGATTGCGCACTCATGTAGAATTATGAATAGGAAAAAGTTTGCATACATAATGGATTCATGACACTTATATAATTTGCATTAAGGAGGTCAACTGAATTAGTAGACCGCCTGATTTTTGCATTAGATAAGGACATGTACACACATGATGCATATGATCATGAAGCATTAAAAGTCTTTTAAGGACAATGGATGCTCGTGTTTGATGATTGAGTAGATGGACATTTGGATGGTAGGATATATGTTCTCCTAGACTTGGAGATTTCGGAGACGAAATCCTTTAAGGAGGGGAGAATGTAACACCCCGTATTTCTGTTAACACTAAAGTTGCTAATACAAGAATAATAATAAATGTGTAAAGGGGAGATGTATCTAATGTGCATACAAAAATAAATGTGTAAAGGGGAGATGTATCTAATGTGCATACAAAAATAATAATAAATGTGTAAAGGGGAGATGTATCTAATGCGTACGTATTTATATGGATTCACAAATAATAGTAAATGTACATTAAGAAAAAAATGGTGAACATAATTGGCTTCTCTTTACAACGGACGGCTCTGGTTAACCCTAGCTTCATCGACGGCTCAAATTAACTTGCAACTCTATAAAAAGACCCTAGGTCTCAAACTAAAAATTCACAAGAAAAAGAATAAGAATTGGAGCCACCATGCTGTCTGCTGAGAACTAGAGGGAGCCTCCACTTGAAAGAGACGAACAACATAGCGAATACAAACTAAAAGATTAAAAAGCAACAACAAATTAGAATCAAAGCAACGTCTTCCCAAAGGAAAGCTTTGCAAATTCAGAATTTTAGAACTCAGAAAACAAGACCGTCTACGATTGTAAGTTTAGCTACATTTTTAGAATGCGAATTAATATGAATATCATGTGTTGCGATGAAATGATAATAGTACGATACTCGTTATGTTACTAATATACGTTCGTGATTTGATTCTATTATCATGTTGAATTGAGAATTATTAAGTATGATGTTTATTATGTTTTATAATATTAAACTATGCCAGTGACTTGATTCTATTATCATGTTAAATTTGGGATTATTGGATTAGATTATTTGTATAAGCATGGACTTGGATTGTAACATCTTATGAGAATTGTGTAGTTTATTATGCAAGTTTATGTAGTGAAGTTATGCGACCAATTGTCAAATCTATATGTTCATGTTTATGCAAAACTTATGCCATGTTCACACTTATCATATGTTGGGATTAATTTGCAAGTATGTTTAAATCTATGTTACTAATTAACACATGTGTATGTTGATTAGCCTATGTTGCTAACTCACATATACGTATGTTGATTTGCCTATGTTGCAAATTAACATATGTATATGGATTAGTTCATATTGTTAATTCTCATGTATGTTGTTAATATGGCCTATGTTACAAACACATATATGTTGAGTTAGCCTATAAGTGCAAGTTCATACCTATGACATTATAATGTTTATGTTAGTCTTTTTGCAAGTTTGTACCTATGACATTAAAATGTTCATGTTAGTTATTTTGCAAGTTCACCCCTAAAATGTTCCTGTTAGTTATTTTGCAAGTTCACCCCTAAAATGTTCATGTTAGTTATTTTGCAAGTACACCCTATTATGTTCATATTGATTATGCCATCAATACCAAAGTTATACCCTTGTCATGTTTATGCTAATTTATGCCAATTTACGTATATTAAATTAGGCTAAGTTTTTAGCCTAATACTTTACACCAAAAATCATGCGAACGTAAATTAGGCTGAGATGGTTAGCCTAATATTGGACGGGGTAACGTTGGGTTAAAATGATAATTTTAGGAAAACTTGCCATAAATTGGTCATTAATCACATAAGTGATTTATGGCATAAAAAGGCATTAATTACCTTAATTAATGAGATTAATTGGAAATGAATGTGACAGTAATTTGAATATTTTCTAATTTACATATTGGTCATTAATCACATAAGTGATTTATGGCATAAAAGGCATTAATTACCTTAATTAGTGAGATTAATTGGAAATGAATGTGACAGTAATTTAAATTTGAATAATTTGCATAATAAAAATGTAAATTAGAAAATACGAACGCGCTTAACCCGAGGTTGGATTGAGTTGTGACGTAAACCTGCCCGGACCCGCCCAGCTGTCCAGTTGTCACAACAATAGCTTTCCAATGTGAGAGGTTAAGGCATGGGGCCCAATAAAGACCCGAGGTTAAACTGAGTTGTGGCGTAAGACTGCCCGGACCCAGCTGGCATACAGGCAGCCACAACAATATCTGTCTAATCTGAGAGGTTGGTGCTCTAATAAGACAATTGGAGCTGAGTTTGGACTGATAAGGTTAAGTCAATTTAATAAATACTTAACCAAATTCAACACGTTAAATAATTTGGATGGGTGGGGGTTAGGTTCATTCAGACACTTAACCACTTAACATGTTTGACTAGAAAATCTAGTAACGGGGACCCTTTTCAGCAGTAACCCAATTAGGTATCATGGTACCCTGAACTAGGCAGGGTGTGGCATGATTACTGGGCTGATTGTAAGCGGTCAAAAGCGACGGCGGTTGGTGCACAATGTGGGTTCTAACAGAGTGCGGGCGTGCACACACTCTGGAGCAGACAAATCAGGGCACTGGAGCATCAGTAATATACCCTATGCATGCTAGAATTGTGTCGGGGCCGCCACCATAGGACTTGATACACCCCATGGTGGGACCAACATAGGTATCTACCATATAGGGTCGTAGGACACATGTGAATATACGAGTAGGATCCGATCTTTTAAAGAAAGAGAAAGGGATCACTTCACCCCAATCACGGGGTGCCTGTTGGTATAAGAATTAGTATGTGCAGAGATAGAGATTTAAAATAGGGTGCGAAGGGATGTTCGTTTTAGGACACCTTATCTAGTTCTAGGATAGTATATTATCCTGATATCGTCCTATTCTCACTTTATGCAAGTCATGATCTATTTATTATTAACATTCTAGGAATATAGCTATACTTACCAGACTTATGTCTGACCCATTTTTCTTTTGTCTTCTTTTCTTCCGTTTTCCCCCCCAGGTCCACAGGGAGGAAACACCGCAGCTTAGTCGGTTTTTCATCCAGCTTGAAGAGAGAGAATGTATTGCGTGGATTTCTTTCATTTGGACCATGGCTTTGGATATCATTTATGGGGATTATGCAGCTTTATTTTCTTTAACTTTTAAAATCAAGATAGTATTATGGTTGTAATAATTGGAAGTTTGTTTTGAGACAATGTTGGAAATGTTCTGTATGAACACGTATTTATGATAATAAAAGTCTATTGGTTTTTCCGCTGCTTATTTATATGTGTTTATATCTGTCTTGTGTTTTACCTGTGTCTTTTACTTATAAACCTCCACCAAAATTAAGGCATTCCTTTTGTGAGTGACCTTAACGGAAGTGGGGTGTTTCAGAACAAGTCAGAATTTACAAGAAAGGGTCGAGCAATGCAAGTGTATGTTTCAGCAATATACACAAGGCAACACACAGCTTAGAATACAGTGTAAAAATGGTCGAGAGTATGAAACACAACAGCAAACTAGTGGTGCAAGTAAAAGCAATATGGACATGCATATGAAATAGTCTAGTAAACCTGGCAATATAATTTCAGCAACTTCAAAATGATATGATGCAGCATTAATCAACAGTGTACACAAGGAATACCTAACCACAGTAGTGAAACTTCCAAGCAGGCAAGTGCACAAGCCATGCAAATTCAATGGTAAGTGAATCAACATGAATGAATGGCCAAGGCAAATAACGTGCACAAGTGCAGCATTGGTATGTACATTGTAACAACAAGGCAAGAACAAGTTGTAACAACCCGTATTTTGAATAACATGTTATAACATTAATCAAGGCAGAATTAAATGTTAAAATCGGAATCAAGGGAAACGGGTGTGCCATTGCGTTCGTCTCGGAAAAATACGCGAAATAGAGTCTGACTTTTCGAGAATCGGAGTCCGTATGACCAAGTTATGGCCCGTCAAATTTTTCAGAAAATTTCAAGTTCAAAAATAGTTCAAAATTGAAATCTGGAGCCAAACAGACTGGGCGGGAAAATTTCCCGCCCAACCCCCAAGTCGACTCGGGAGTCGACTTGCCCCAGATGGTGTCGACTGCCTAGTCGACACCCCTGTCGACCTGGGTGGTCGGGCCAGTCTGGCCTGATGCACATGTTTTGGCTCTTGGGTCATGTTTTGTTGGCTTGTGACGTGATTAGATGGCTCAGATCTAAACTAGGGTTAATCCTATGGCCTAAACTAACCTAAACTTCTATATAAGCACCCTAAACCCTACCCTAAATCACCACAAATCAATCCTACAACTAGGTTATGCCAAAATGCTCCCTAATCATGGCCTCCACCTTCATATCATGGCCTCCATCTTCTTCATGAGAGCTTGAGTGTTCTAAGCTAGTTCTAAAGTAAAAGAGCCATCTTTCTTCATCAAAGCAAGGATCTTCTTCTTATTTCTCAAGGGTATTTGAGTGGAGCTTATCATTTGGGGCTTTCTAGTGTGGCTTCGTCTCAATCTTGTTTATTTTGTTCTAGTCTTCATAGCCAAGCTTTGTAAGCCCTATTCTACTCTTAGATTTAAACTATGAACTTAAATGTGACATGTTGCAAGTTGAAATTGGGCTTAAGTGTAATGTTTACCTTAGATGTATCATTTTATGCATAGATCTATTCATGACCCTTTTGATCTATGATTATGAGACTATCACCTTGACATTTTGGGTTGAAAGCTATGATAGACTTTTCCACTTTATGCCCAACTTATCATATCATTATGTTCCCCCTTTTGATCTATTTGTGTTGATGCGAACTTACGTGCGATGGGGTTACGTTATGGGTAAACTTAAATGACATGAAACATGACTTGAAAATATGACATGTGATTATGCTTGAAAATATGAACGTGGACATGACATGTAGAAAACATGAAAGTGGCCAACTCGAGGTTGGGTTGAGTTTGTAGCATAAATCTACCTGGAACCGACCGGCTTAACTAGTGGCTACAAACAATAGGAACCAATGTGAGTAGTTGGTCATATCGCACTTAAAACCCGAGGTTAGACTAGGTTGTGGTGTAAAGCTACCCGGACCCGCCCGGCTTAACTAGTAACCACAACAAAGTCTAATGTGAGAGGTTGGGGTGCATTAAGTTAATTAATGCCACATGGTAGGGTTAAGTCATGGACCACTTGAATACTTAACCAATTAAACACGATGGATTGTTGGGGTTAAGTCATGAACCACATGGGTATAGTTAACCAACTTGATACATGGTTTGGATAAGGTTAACCACACTGAACCGATTAGAAACCCTAGTTTGCGGGGCCCTTTTCAGCAGTAACCCACTAGGGAGTATCGGGATACCCTAGGGACTAGGCTAGGGGAGGGGCACGATTACTGGGCTGAATGTAAGTGACCAAAAGGGACAGCTAGGTAGGTGCGCCATTGTAGATTCCGGCGGACTATGATCGTGCACATAGTCCGGGGATGAAAGACAGACATGGGCACCAGTAGGCTTGGACTGTGCGTGCTTGTTTTGTGTCAGTGGTTGGCACCCTAGGGCCCGGATACAGCCTAGGGTGGACCTTGCACAGTCGACTACATCTCGCGGTTGGGCCGTATGACACCGACACTTGACGAGTTAGACTTATAGGGAGCCGATCGACTAGACCGTGTAGTTGGACCTTGATTTAGGTCATCTCATGATGTTGGGCCAATTTTGGGCCAAGGGATCATTTCTTGTTTATACTTGACATGGATTAGAATACTAGTACACCTGGTGCAACTTAACCTTGTATATGCGATGCCACACTTGATCTATCTTGTTAACTTTTCACCATGCCAGTTATCATCCTATGTTTCATCTCTGTTTTACATGTCCAATTAACTTTATTAGTTTTTATACTAATAGTAGGTTGGACTTACCAGTCTTTTTGACTGACCTGTTTTCCTTTCGCCTCTTTTCTTCCGTTTCCCCCCACAGGTTCTCAGGGTGGGAACACTAGCACCTAGCTTGGATCTTTAGCTTGCTTACTGGATAGCTCATGTACGGTTTGGACTTGAGCTCGCTATGGCTTTACCACGTCTACTTTGGGGATTGTTTACTTTATGTTATTTCCAGTTTTCAGTTTATGTTTCTAGACTTGTAGTAGTTGGAAAATAATGACTCAGTACTTTTGATGTAAGTTGACTATGGTTTTGAAATAGTAGTTTTATCCGCTGCTTTACTTACTCTGTTTTACTTATATGTTCTGTCTTGTGATATCTTTATGCATGTTTATCTTGTCCAACACCCCTCCAAAGCTAGTGTACTTGCAAGAGTGACCCTGGCGGAGGTAGGGTGTTACATTTGGTATCAGAGCATAAGGTTTTACTAGACCGGACAAAAGTTTTTAAAACTTACCTTTTGAAAAACTATTTTCAAAACCGATTAAAAAGAAGTATTTTTCCAAGAAAAGTCTAGTTTATTTTAAAAGGCTATTCCCCAAAAGCCATAAGCACTATCATTTGTTTCCTCGTTCTAAATCTATCTTTTCCTTTTTCAGCATGGCCGAACTTAACCTTCCCGAGGGAGTACCCATGCCCGGATGGTTCCGAAGGTACTTGGAAGCTAGGGCCAACGATGCGGGCCCAACAAACACTCCCACTCCTCCTCCCGTACCTGAGGTTCCTCCTCCTCCTCCTCAGCGTCCACAAGCGGATTTCGCAAAGATTTGCAAAGACTTTAAGGCGATGGGTGGCAAGAATTTTGTTGGGACAGAGACTTATGTGGAGGCAAGAAACTGGTTAAAAGAAACTGAAGACCTTTTTGCCATCTTTGATGTGGAAGACTGTAGAAAAGTTCTATTGGCAGTATGGCTATTGAAAGAGGAAGCTGCTTATTGGTGGGATGTCACCAACGCTACTAGGCCTATAGAGACTTGGGCCGACTTTAGGATGAGGTTTGGGCTTAAGTTTCTATCATATGCTGAGGAGAATCTACAAATGGAGAAGTTTATATCTTTGAAGCAAGGGGACATGACAGTGAGGGAGTATGTGAATAAGTTTAACCAGCTTGCTCGATTCGGTTTAGACATGGTTAACACACCTCAGAAGAAGGCTCTACGCTTTGCACGAGGATTGAATGAGCCATTACAAGGTTTAGCCATGTCTCATATACCCATGGGGACCACTTTTGAGAGCTTAGTGTATATGGTCTTGCTTCAGGGAGATGATAAGAATGGCAAGAAAGAAGTCAAGCCTAATGAGACTCAAACCAAGAAGGCGGATTCCAAGTGGGGAGGCAACCAGAGCAATCAGAGTAACCAGAACAACAAGAACAACAAAAACAACAAGGGTAACAAGGCCAACAACAACAAGGCAAAGGAGACAAGGAAGTGCAACTTCTGTGGGATCGTTGGACACATAGCCAAAGATTGTAGGAAGAAGAAGAGGAAGTTGGGAGAATGCTTTCACTGCGGAGAGACTGGACACTTCAGTAAGGATTGCCCAAAGAAGCAAGGACAGGGGCAAGGACAGACTCAGCGAGAAGGACCTTCTGGAGGGCAGATGCATGCTCTCAACACTACTCCAGCTCCGGACCGAGGTAGTGTTTCTGTAGAAAGCCTTGTTTACATTTTTGGTTTTCCTGTTCGAACTTTATTTGATTCTGGCGCATCGCATACCTTTATCTCTTCTGACATTGTTGAAAGTTTGCACCTAAGTACTAGTCTAGTTGAGGATCCCGTTAGTGTTTCAAATCCAATTGGGGGTTCCGCCCATCTATCTATGATTTGTATGGATTTGAGGATTTCTATCTTGACCGTAGAATTCACATGTAATGCTTATGTTCTCGGGTTCATGGGATACGGGTTGATTTTGGGCACGGATTGGTTGTCCAGTTATGGAGCCATTCTCGATTGTGAGCATAGGGTAGTGAAGCTTATGACTCGCCTTGGCAATACCCTAGAGATTTCTTGTAACCCTCTGGATCCCGTCATGTTATGTTATCTTGAACCCCTCGACTCGTCTATTAACAATCTTCAATCTGTGAGGGTGGTTCGAGAATATTCTGATGTTTTTGATGAGGTGAAGGGGTTACCCCCTAAACGCGAGATAGACTTCCGTATTTATCTTGTTGATAATGCCAAGCCAGTTTCATTGCCTGTTAGGCACATGGCCCCGCAAGAAAGAAGAGAGCTTAGCAAGCAAATCAAGGAGTTGCTTGAGAAAAATTTCATTAGGCGAAGCATTTCAGAATGGGGTGCTCCGGTGGTATTCGCTACTAAGGCGGATGGTTCGCTTCGTCTATGTGTTGAATATCGTGAGTTGAACAAGCTGACAAAGAAGAATAGACACCCGTTACCGAGGATTGATGATCTCTTTGACCAGCTTGTTGGTGCTTCTGTTTTCTCTCAGCTCGATCTAGCCACCGGATTCCATCAGCTTAGAATAGCTGAGGATAGTATTGACAAGACTGCGTTTAGGACTCCAGATGGATTCTTTGAATGGCTAGTCATGCCGTTCGGTTTGACTAATGCATCCACATACTTTGTTGATTTGATGAGTAGGGTGTTCAGGGAGTTCCTTAACAAGTTTGTGGTTGTCTTCGTGGATGATATTCTAGTCTTCTCTAAGGACGAGGAAGAGCATGCTACACATCTCAAGGAGGTTATGGAAACGCTTAGAGATCATCAGTTGAAAGCCAGGTTCTCTAAATGCCATTTCTGGAGAAGGGAAGTTCGGTTCCTTGGGCATATAGTTTCTAAGCAGGGCTTAGCTGTGGATCCCGCTAAAGTGGTGGCGGTACAAGACTGGAAAGTTCCGAAGAATGCAACTGAAGTGAGAAGCTTTCTCGGTCTGGCAGGATTTTATAGGAAGTTCATTAAGGACTTCGCTAGGATTTTAGCCCCTCTTACTAAGTTAACGAAGAAGAACTTAGTCTTTGCATGGGACTTAGAGTGTGAGCTTGCTTTTCAAAGGCTCAAGAAAGCCCTCACCTCAGCTCCAGTACTAGCATTACCCGATGGAGGGAAGTTGTTTACCGTGTACACTGATGCATGTGGCACGGGATTAGGCGTTGTCCTGATGCAAGAAGGGAGAGTGATATGCTTTGGGGGTAGGCAACTCAAAGTTCATGAGAAGAACTATCCCACTCATGATTTGGAGTTGGCGGCGATCGTCTTTGCACTCAAATCCTGGCGCCACTATCTTCTAGGCGAAAGGTTTGAGTTATATACTGATCATAAGTCGCTCAAGTAACTCTTCTCGCAGAAAGATTTGAATCTAAGGCAGCAGAGGTGGATGGAATTCTTGGTATCATATGACTTCGAGATAGCTTATACCCCTGGCAAGGGTAATGTTGTGGCGGATGCGCTAAACAGAAGAAGGTTGACTTTGAGTCCCTTGTTTGTTGAGATGAAGAGCCTAGAGTTCTTGGCAACCTTTGATTTTGCACCTGCTGTTGGGTCGATGACTGGTTCGTTAGCATCACTCGAGCTTAGACCTACACTTCTTGATCAAGTTGGGGCTTCACAGAGGGAAGACCCGCAGATAGTCGAGATCATGGACAAGTTGATTCGGGATGAGACGTCAAGTCACCTCGCTAGATATACTATTGATGACAAGGGATGGCTAAGGCGTGACGGAAGACTATGTGTCCCACGAGTGGGAGACTTAGTAAATAAAGTTCTTGAGGAGGCGCATCACTCGAGGATGACCATACATCCCGGAGGGGATAAGATGTACCGGGATATGAAGCGCATTTTCTTTTGGGATGGGATGAAAAAGGATGTGGCAGAGTTTGTTTCTAGATGCATTGTTTGCCAGTAAGTGAAGGCCGAGTCGAAGAAGCCCGGTGGGCTACTGCATCCATTGGAGGTCCTGCTATGGAAGTGGGAAAGTATCTCTATGGATTTTGTGGATGGATTGCCGAGATCAAGGAAGGGGAATACTAGCATATGGGTCATAGTGGATAGACTCACAAAGAGCGCCCATTTTATTCCGGTGAAGAGCAAGAGGACCGCATCAGGGCTAGCATCTGTTTATCTTCGAGAGATAGTGCGATTGCATGGAGTTCCTTCTAGCATAGTTAGCGATCGCGACCCAATCTTCACTAGCCAATTCTGGAATAGTTTGCAAGAAGCGATGGGTACGCAATTGAATCTAAGTACGGCCTATCACCCACAGACGGATGGTCAGACCGAAAGGGTGAATAGGGTACTAGAAGAACTGTTGAGGCTATGTATTCTTGGCTTTGGTGACACTTGGGAAAACCACCTTCCTCTCGTAGAGTTTACTTATAATAACAGCTATAAGGCAAGCATAGGGATGGCACCATTCGAAGCTTTGTATGGGAGGCCGTGCAAGTCATCAACATGTTGGTGGGAGACGACGGATAAGCTTATACTTGGGCCCGACATGATAAGGGACACATCCGAGAAGGTTGAGTTGATTCGAAGGCGGATGAAAACGGCCCAAGACAGACAGAAATCCTATGCAGACAAGCGAAGGACAGACTTAGAGTTTGAAGTTGGAGATATGGTCTTTGTGAAGGTTTCTCCTTTGCGAAATGTGGTTCGTTTTGGAGCAGTTGGGAAGCTGGCACCAAGGTTCGTAGGACCCTTCCCTATCATAGAGAGGATTGGGAAGATGGCTTATAAGGTGGAATTGCCCGAGAAGCTGGCCGGAGTGCACAATGTTTTTCATGTCTCGCATCTTCGAAAGTGCCTACATGAGTCAGCCGAGGTAGTTGAGCCTAGCATTCTTGAAGACGTGGAGGTGGAAAAAGAGGCAACTCTGAGGCGAGCTCCGATTCGTATCTTGGGAACGGAGATCAAGAAGCTGAGGAATCGAGAAGTCAAGTTAGTAAAGGTTCAGTGGAGTGAAGCCGATGAAGATGCAACTTGGGAAACCGAGGAGAAGATGCGTGGGCTTTATCCATTCCTTTTTGAGGGTACATTCTCAATCTCTTTTCCTAGTTAGCATATCTTTCTTTTGCTATCCATGTTTATCTTGTTATCTCGTTAACCTTGTCATGAGAACCTTAGGTAGAAACCCTTTGGATGAAACATGTATTTGAAACATGTTATGCTTGATGTTTGCAAGTGGTTGCAAGTGTTTGCAAGTGGATACTCGTGGATGCATGATACACATTAGGTACTAAGATCGGCTCACACACTTTCATATTGCATATGCATGAGTGCTTATACTTATTCATGGATGAAACTTGTTATGCTAGCACATGGATGTTGCATATGGATGAATGTTATGTGCACTCATGTAGAGATTATGAATTATGTTAGGAATTTGCATACATATGGACTCATTTCACTAACATACATTGCATTAAGGAGGTTTACTGAATCAGTAACCGCCTGATTTTCGCATTAGATAAGTACATATACACACACCTTTCGCATATGATCATACAACATTTAGAATCTTTTAAGGACAATGACTGCTCGTGGATGATGTTTTGAGTAGATGGATGATGGATGGTAGGATACGTTCTTCCTAACTTGAAGATTTCGGGGACGAAATCCTTTAAGGTAGGGAGAATGTAACAACCTGTATTTTGAATAACATGTTATAACATTAATCAAGGCAGAATTAAATGTTAAAATCGGAATCAAGGGAAACGGGCTGTGCCATTGCGTTCGTCTCGGAAAAATACGCGAAAAAGAGTCCGAGTTTTCGAGAATCGGAGTCCGTATGACCAAGTTATGGCTCGTCAAAGTTTTCAGAAAATTTCAAGTTCAAATTTCAAATCTTTAGCCAAACAGACTGGGCGGGAAAATTTCCCGCCCAGCCCCCAAGTCGACTGGGGAGTCGACTTGCCCCAGATGGTGTCGACACCCCTGTCGACCTGGGTGGTCGGGCCAGTCTGGCCTGATGCACCTGTTTTGGCTCTTGGGTCATGTTTTGTTGGCTTGTGATGTGATTAGATGGCTCAGATCTAAACTAGGGTTAATCCTATGGCCTAAACTAACCTAAACTTCTATATAAGCACCCTAAACCCTACCCTAAATCACCACAAATCAATCCTGGAACTAGGTTATGCCAAAATTCTCCCTAATCATGGCCTCCACCTTCATATCATGGCCTCCATCTTCTTCATGAGAGCTTGAGTGTTCTAAGCTAGTTCTAAAGTAAAAGAGCCATCTTTCTTCATCAAAGCAAGGATCTTCTTCTTATTTCTCAAGGGTTTTTGAGTGGAGCTTATCATTTGGGGATTTCTAGTGTGGCTTCGTCTCAATCTTGTTTATTTTGTTCTAGTCTTCATAGCCAAGCTTTGTAAGCCCTATTCTACTCTTAGATTTAAACTATGAACTTAAATGTGACATGTTGCAAGTTGAAATTGGGCTTAAGTGTAATGTTTACCTTAGATGTATCATTTTATGCATAGATCTATTCATGACCCTTTTGATCTATGATTATGAGACTATCACCTTGACATTTTGGGTTGAAAGCTATGAGCTTTATGTGGGGATGTTGCATAATGCAACATAGAAACTCTAATGACCTTGATGTTAACTTGCCATGTTATGAACTATATGCTAATCACAAGTTATCACCCCATGTCTACTATGACCATGTTATCACCTAGTTTCTAAGTTGATATCATGCATGTTTTGAGGCCAATAATGCCATATGCTAGTTGTGATGTACACCTTTGCCTCATATATCACCATGTTAAACTTGTGATAGACTTTGCCACTTTATGCCCAACTTATCATATCATTATGTTCCCCCTTTTGATCTATTTGTGTTGATGCGAACTTACGTGCGATGGGGTTACGTTATGGGTAAACTTAAATGACATGAAACATGACTTGAAAATATGACATGTGATTATGCTTGAAAATATGAACGTGGACATGACATGTAGAAAACATGAAAGTGGCCAACTCGAGGTTGGGTTGAGTTTGTAGCATAAATCTACCCGGAACCGAACGGCTTAACTAGTGGCTACAAACAATAGGACCCAATGTGAGTAGTTGGTCATATCGGACTTAAAACCCGAGGTAAGACTAGGTTGTGGTGTAAAGCTACCCGGACCCGCCCGGCTTAACTAGTAACCACAACAAAGTCTAATGTGAGAGGTTGGGGTGCATTAAGTTAATTAATGCCACATGGTAGGGTTAAGTCATGGACCACTTGAATACTTAACCAATTAAACACGATGGATTGTTGGGGTTAAGTCATGAACCACTTGGGTATACTTAACCAACTTGATACATGGTTTGGATAGGGTTAACCACACTTAACCCATTAGAAACCCTAGTTTGCGGGGCCCTTTTCAGCAGTAACCCACCAGGGAGTATCGGGATACCCTAGGGACTAGGCTAGGGGAGGGGCACGATTACTGGACTGAATGTAAATGACCAAAAGGGACGGCTAGGTAGGTGGGCCATTGTAGATTCCGGCGGACTATGGTCGTGCACATAGTCCGGGGATGAAAGACAGACATGGGCACCAGTAGGCTTGGACTGTGCGTGCTTGTTTTGTGTCAGCGGTTGGCACCCTAGGGCCTGGATACACCCTAGGGTGGACCTTGCACAGTCGACTACATCTCGCGGTTGGGCCGTATGACACCGACACTTGACGAGTTAGGCTTATAGGGAGCCGATCGACTAGACCGTGTAGTTGGACCTTGATTTAGGTCATCTCATGATGTTGGGCCAATTATGGGCCAAGGGATCATTTCTTGTTTATACTTGACATGGATTAGAATACTAGTACACCTGGTGCAACTTAACCTTGTATATGCGATGCCACACTTGATCTATCTTGTTAATTTTTCACCATGCCAGTTATCATCCTATGTTTCATCTCTGTTTTACATGTCCAGTTAACTTTATTAGTTTTTATACTAATAGTAGGTAGGACTTACCAGTCTTTTTGACTGACCTGTTTTCCTTTCGCCTCTTTTATTCCGTTTCCCCCCCAGGTTCTCAGGGTGGGAACACTAGCACCTAGCTTGGATCTTTAGCTTGCTTACTGGATAGATCATGTACGGTTTGGACTTGAGCTCGCTATGGCTTTACCACATCTACTTTGGGGATAGTTTACTTTATGTTATTTCCAGTTTTCAGTTTATGTTTCTAGACTTGTAGTAGTTGGAAAATAATGACTCAGTACTTTTGATGTAAGTTGACTATGGTTTTGAAATAGTAGTTTTATCCGCTGCTTTACTTACTCTGTTTTACTTATATGTTCTGTCTTGTGATATCTTTATGCATGTTTATCTTGTCCAACACCCCTCCAAAGCTAGTGTACTTGCAAGAGTGACCCTGGCGGAGGTGGGGTGTTACACAAGTGATAGAGAACTCCAGCATGGAGTCAAGCAAATTCAGCAAGGAATTTCAAGTCTAGTCAAAGGGGAAACTAAGTGCATGTGCTGAATTCAGAAATGGAAGTCATCAAGTGTTAATGAGGACACAATGAATGAATACATAAATTAAGATGGACATTTCATCTCAAATTGGATCATCGAGATGTTTCCTGTTTTATCACTTCACATTTGGCAAGTGCTAATCACTCAGCAAAGCATATTTAACAAGTGGTAATCACTCAAATGAAAGGCATCAAATCAGAGGGAAAAATAGTTTCCAAGAATAAAGAAAAAAAATTTAGCAACAATTTTTCAAATTTTTTTTTAGATTTATTGAAGAAAATCAGTTTTTTGGCAAATGGCAACAATCAAAGAAACAAACTCCTCAGCAATATCATTTTTGGCATGGATTAAAGTTGATTCCAGAAAACCAACAAGTGTTCAAGGCAAGAAACCGAGCAAAGAAATATCAGTCAAACAATTTCAGGAAAGGAATCAAACCAGAAAAACTTGGCAAGTTTTTTTTTTTAAATTACAATGGTTCAGTTTCACAAATTAACTCATGCGATTCAATTCAAACAAGGAAATGCAATGCAAAAACCACGCAAGATTTTTCAGGGGGACTCAAGTATATCCATATTCAGAAATGCCAAAAATCCATCATTCAATCACGCAACAATTTAAAAGGGACAAGGTTTTATTTTTCCAGAATCATCAATTCAAAAAGGGAAATCGAGCCACGCAAATCAAGTCTGGATTTATAGCCAACAATCAAGCATGCAAATCAGTCAAGGTCACATAGTGAAATCAGAGGGTTAGGGTTTGTTTTTAACCCTATTAAGCACACCAAACTCATCACAGGCATTTTTTGATCGAAAACACAATCATCGAAATCATACAACAAAAATACAGAGAAAATCATATTCAGAGTACTCACAGATTTTCAGAGATTTTCGATTACAGGTATATAGCCAAATCAATCAAGAAGCGCAGCTGGATTTGATACCAAATCGTAGACAAAGGAAGAACATCTGACTCGAGCTTCAGTGAGCAGCAAATTCATCAGCATTGATTTCGATTTGGGATTCAAAGAAGAAACCCTAGATATTTCCCTTTTTTTTCAGAACAAAGAGATCGGGTCAAAGGGAATAAGGAAGGGTGCAACACAAATAAAAATAAGGGGCCGACCATCTTTGTTTTAAAAGGGGATGACCCTTTAATTTATCTCCAAAGGGTTTTGTTTTTATTTTGTATTTTGTTTTTTATTGTGTAATCGTCGTTTATTTTTCTAGTTTCAACTAAAACTAGGGTTTACAGATTACTGGTCTGTAGTCTGGGAAAATCTGGTCTAGGGTACACATGCCAGTCTAGGGTTTTGAGCGTAGGGTTAGAATAGGAGCAGAGTTTGCGAGTGTGCATGGTTTTGTGTGCGGGATTTGTTCTATCACCTAGTAGAAACCTTAGGAATGCAGCAGTAGGCAGGATTTTGCCGAAGCTGGGTATCTCTGTGTGTCATTTACTTTCTGTATTTTTATATATGCTGCATTCTGTGATCTGATTGTTTTTTCAATATCCCGTTAGATTATAACTCTGCAAAAATTTGTAATAAACCCTATTCACCCCCCTCTAGGGTTAATCTAGATCCAACGCTTACCATCATAGAAACTGCAGGTTCTAAGTTTTCCATTTTATAACAAAAATTGCTTTTGCATCACTTCTCGTGTGCAAAATTAAGATTAATATTTAGATCTTAACTTAATGTGATCGTCAGAATGCATATTTTCTTTATAAAAAAATATGCATCCTGAAGTTCATACCCAATTTTATACCCAACAGAATTTTGCAGAGTCATTTTACTATTTTTCTTCAAGAAAATAGTATTTAGTATAAGTAATGATCAATTCTAACAAAATATTTCTTCAAAAATTATATGTAGCATAAAATTGGAATATAAGCCTATTTTCTTTTATTGAAGCTTTTCCTTTCATTTCCTTTTCAAATCCTTTTCTATTATAAGTCATTTGCTATAAGCAAATATTAAATGCAGTTACTTGCTTTGAGGCTTTATTTCATCTTTTTTATTTTCATATGAACTTCAGGTTCCTCATTTGAAAGAATTTGTATATGAACTTTAGGTTCCTTATTTGAAAAAAAATTGTTTACATCATGACTTTTCAATTTCATTTCTAGTGATAAATCAATATTGGTATTGAGTTTAAATGCTACACCATTATATCTTATACCCATAATTCTGTTGGGTATACATACAAAAATCATTTTTTCCATGAGACATTCTATCTTTAGTCTATCCAAAAGAATTACATAAGAAAGTAATAGTAGATCGAAAAGGATAAAACTAGATCTACCTCTACATCATTAATGATGCAAAAAATACATATATAATCGAATCTCCATCAAACTGGATTTGGAAAAATCAAAATTAGATCTGTAGAAAATCGAAATAATAAATCTAGACACATGCGTAGGGTCAATAAAAATAATTAGATATAAAAAATATAGATCTTTTATAACCCGTACTGGATCTACAAAAAAATATATGGAGAAACAGATTTAGAAGTTTGAATCAGATATAGAACAATAGAAGACAACATAAATTCATAGATCCATTAATCGAAGATTCTCAAACAAAAGATAATAATTGTAGAACTAATCTAGGAATCCATGAATTAACAATTCCTAAATAAAAATTACATAGCTCACAAATTCATAGATGTACATCAAGATGATTTCAAAAAATAAAAAAGTAGCTCTACTGGAATCTCGTGTTGATAATGTGTTATAAAATAAAATAGAATAGATAATAAACAAAAGCCATTAGAGAGAACAAAAGAGATAAGGGAGAGACCTTTTATTTCTATTGATTCAAGTGTGTACAATTTCCATTACATTGGCTCCTTTATATATAGGCTTTGGAGCTGATGTTAAACTGATTCTCATGATGTAGGACGAAACAGAATATTACAAAAGCATATTCGCTTTTATATATTACAACAAATTTGTTATTTTCATCTTTTTCATTTTTTTCATTAACCAGGAGACTGTGTACATATGGGGGCCTGAAGGGAGAGATTGCAAAGCAAAATGATAAAAAAAAACTTGTAAGCACTCATACAATATTATTATATTTATTAGTTTGAAAATGCAAAACATAATATAAACAAAATACTATCAAAATTTGTGACCATTTCAGTTTTAATTAGTTGTGATTTGTATGAAATCGTGTTAAAATATATCGGTTTTTTGGTATAAATCTGAAAATAAAATTTTTATAGAAACAAAACTGAATAATATAGTTTTTCAAGTTCATAGTTTTTTATGTTAGCGTCCGGATTACCATTTTATATTTTTCTTGACATTGTCAATTTCATAGCTTATTATTTTGTCGTCAAGAGTATTGTTTTATATTTTTCTAGCTTGCGAAAATTCCATTATAATTATTAACATCACGTGCATTTTTCCATTTGCTTTGCTTGACATAATTCTTTTTTATTAATAACACATTTCTGTCTTTATAGTTGAGAAGGCAAAATATTATCTACATAGCTGGATTTTTTCTAACAATATCTCCAGAATCTGTTTTGATTGTAGCTGAGCACGCAACTGCAAATAACAAGGTATTGGTTCATTTTATTTATTTATTTATTTTTCAACTGATGTATAATCACTTTCATTATCATTAACAGTGTCACGTGTTCTTGCTTACTCTATTTGTTCCTTTCATCTGTGAGTTTTTCACAGGTGCACGAGGCAAAGCTACGTCGTATGTTCTCTTCTTTATTTCTTTCATGAATTTTAAGTTTGAAATTAAACTGAGTTGGATCATATTTTATAATCACCTTCAGATACCGCGATTATATTTTTGGAAATGAGACCGAGGGAATAGCCTATTCCAAAGCGCATGGTTGGGAGGTAATATACATGGTTATGGTGAAACTTTATTCCGAAATAGGTGAAAGATGGTAGCATTTAATCGGTCGTGTATCTGTATTACAGACTGAGAGCATCAAAAAGATAGCGCTTATAATATCTGCATTACCCAATAGAGTATTTTTCCTAACAATATCTCCAAAAGCGGTCATGTATCCATTGGTATCAACTACCTTCGATAACTGGATGTTTTATTTGGCATCATTAAAGGTGCGATCTACTCTCTTAAAGCACATTGGATCTAGTCATAGCAAGGATTAGCAGCTAGCGGATATCATGGACCGACTCAGTAGAGGAGAGACCTTCAGTCACGTTGTTAGGCATTCTATGGATGAGAGAAGGTAGCTCTGTCGTGTTGGGAGATTATGTGTTCCTTGAGTTGATGGTATGTTGAGATAGGTTTTAGAAAAGGCTAATCACTCTCAGTTGACCATCCATCCGGGAGGTGATAAGATGTATAGAGATATGAGGAGGGACTTTCATTGGATAGAGATGAAGAAGAACGCGGCAGAGTATGTGGCTAGATGTATGACTTGTCAGAGAGTGAAGGCTGAGCAAAGGAATCCTAGTGGATTTCTACAGCCCATGGATGTGCCACAATAGTAGTGGGAGAGAGTCTCGATGGACTTCATAGATGGTTTGTCCAGATCGAGGAAGAGCAACACCAATATTTGGCTTATAGTCGGTAGGTTGACTAAGAGCACCCATTTCATCCCGGTCAAGAGTAAGAGGAAGACAACTAGGTTGGCATCAGTGTATCTCAGGGAGATCATCCAACTTCGTGGAGTTTCCTCTAGTATTGTTAGTGATAGAGACTCCATCTTTATCAATGAGTTTTGGAGGAGTCTACAGGACGTATTGTGTAACGACCCGTCTTTCAGCCCAATTCTCGCCGATAATTAAACCAACTTAAACCGTTCACAAAGACGAATTGTTATGGGTACATACATATATTAAACAAAATAACAGGACTTTCATTGCAAATTTCAATGTTACATTAGAGTTACATAGAATATCAGAGTTACGATATATACACAGCGGAAGAAAAGAAAATAACTTTACTCTCAGCGGAAGATCAAAACACAGCGGAAGCTTCAATTCTATCGTGGACTCCAACTCTAAAAGCACTCTAAATCCTGCTCTAGCGATCCATAACTGCAAAACTAAACTACTGGCTGCCCGTGCGAAATATCATGGGCACCCAGAGTTTAGGTGAGGGAACAATAAACTCTAGGTCAGTCGTGGGACTGGTGTGAGAACTCAAAACAGTTAGGTTCATTCTTAAAGTTGGGAACTTCACCGGATCACGCCGCTAATGCGGAACGGGTTTACTCCAGGTGGATACCCGTGCATATAAATGCGCAATGTCTTTTGAAAATGAAGCTATCATAAGCTCGTCCCACATCACACAATGCAAGCGCACACCAGATGGGCGAGTTTTATCTTATGACAACCAAATATGCTTTCATACGTAAAATTCTCTTCAATACCATAATATATATATAGTGTGGAAAAAACATTTCGCAAGTAAATGTATTAATCCTAGACAGCATATAGCCCATAATATATGTTGCCATGTATATATACAATCAAAATCGTATGGCTCGCATAAGAAATTTGGATTTTCAACTTGATGATTCCTGGCATGAAAGATCAATCAGGGATACAAAACGAAGTGCCTCAATGGCTTTTTCGACCATACGCGAACACCGAATACACATCGTCAGGGCAGATCAACGGTTTTCGACCAGACACGGCCCCCCGAACATACCCAACTTCCCCAGGTTCATAAGTGGTTTCCCACTGCTGCATAGCTTCATCATCAATTCATATATAAGTATAAAACCTAACCGCCAGTTTCTCATCAATCCGGGGTGTGAGGTTTGTCGATTTCACGTTATACACAAAGCGATGCTTCGATAAGCCATTCTTTGATCATCACTAGCTCGTTTCATAACTTGGGTACGCCACATTGACAATTCACGACATATCACTGATTTCAATCAATGCATATCCTCTAAGTTCATATGACTTAGAGATGAGGATAATATTATTGCCACAAATCCGATATACATTAACGGAAATCAGTGCTA
Organism: Allium sativum; assembly: GCA_030737875.1. Lineage (NCBI taxonomy): Eukaryota > Viridiplantae > Streptophyta > Magnoliopsida > Asparagales > Amaryllidaceae > Allium > Allium sativum. The sequence goes on from CM060916.1 coordinate 961,680,427, forward strand.
TGCGGTAAATTTCAATGTCAGACACACCATCCATATAAGTCCGTTCTGGGTCTGAACGGAACAACAACCCGAAAATACTTGAATATGTTCAGGTCTCATGCAACCCATACCTCGTATTAGGTGGCCTACCCAACCAAGACATAAATCAACAATCAATCTAAACAATTCAAATAATCCCGGTCTTCATTTGGTCGTTTACAAAGTCTTGAATAACGTCGTATTACTACTTGGAATGGTTTTCGAACATATACTTGATCCCGGTCTTTCCAAGTAATAAGCGTACTTTAAAATAGTAGCTATGGTTTACACAGGCTTTTCAATTCAAATCTCCTTCCAAATAGTTATCAATTCATATATAACTCAAGATTTGAATTACTATAAATTTCATACATCTCGTTATCATCTTATCTCTTCTTTGAAATCAAAGATTTTAACTTCGCTTCAATTCCTTACTTTTAATTTTTTTCGAATCAAAGATTTGATTAAATTCCCAATTACGATATGAATTTCCACCATTCAATCTCATCGGGTTTCAAGGATGATATTATTGAAGATACGATTCACGACAGAACCCAAATCAATCGATATTAAATCATAAATTACACAGAAATTTTATCCACTTATATTCAATATAAATTCTCATAATCAACGAATACTATAAGTGAAATAACGATATAATAATATCTTCCAAATTCCCCAGATAATATTCATTTACACCATGAAATTTTATACCGAATATCGAAGATTATTTCTATCTAACTTATTCCAATCAGGTGGAGAACCCATATCTTAATTAAAAGATTTATTAAATTGTTCGACATCAGATCTGGATAGAAATACCGTCAACTTATATTCAATATAAATTTCCGTATCCAACTCATATTATAAGTGGAATAACGGTGAATTACCTCTTAAATTCCTCAAATAAATAAGAGTTTTCATCTACCGAATAAATATCGAACATCCGAAGATTTATCTCCAACCATATCCAAATTTTAAATTTGGAAAACCCATTTCCATACCATATAAATATTTCAATACCTTAAAAATCTTCGAACCATTTTATAATCATTATTATAGTCAAATAATAGTTCACGCTTATGAATTTCAAACCAACACAATATTTGGAATGTTACCCAAAAGTACTGTTATTGAAGTAGCCATTTAAATCAAATAGATTTTTAATTATTCAAAATCCAAATATCCCATTGCTTTTCAAAACTGTCGTCATTTACAATTCATCGTTCTTTATTTCAAGTCAAATTTATTCAAATAATCAATTCAAAACTTGAAATCAATATTTCCGAATTGTTGAATCATAGTGCGTTCTATTCAAACCATATAATGATTTAAATATAAATTATTCAAATCCTTTTCAAATTAAATTTACATTTCCAAATCATTTGGATAGTTTCAAAATATATTTCAAATTAGATTTCGAATTTACTATCCCGTTGTCGGACCAGTTAGGGATAGCCAGGGAGAGCAGGAAACTGAATTTCCAAACCCAAGCCTAGACACTATCCTCTCTGTCATCCTAGAACGTTCTGGTGTATATTATATCATTATTACAAAAGACATCGTTAATATAGATATAAAACCATATTCAAATTTCAAAAAAAAATCTCATTTTGAATTTAAATTGAAAATAATATATATATATTTTTTACCAAACTAGTTGCAAATAGATAAAGAAAATCGTTATACAGAAATCAATACATAATTCAAATCATTTCGATCCTAATTTGAATATTTAAAGGTTGATATTAAATTCAAAACCAAAATTTGAAATATTATTTAATAATTAAATAAAATCGTATATAGGAGGAGATTCTATATTGATCACCCATATATTCCACAACCACGGTGTGTTTGTGTGTGTGTGATATCATACAATGCAACCATATCTATCCAAATGAACTATACGATCAGATGGATACGAATTCATTATCACAACAATCCTTTTAACAGTGCACAAGCGTTACAGTCAATAACGCTTAATCGTGTTTAGTGTATTATCAAATTTCATGAGCAAACATTCAGACATCAACATCCATCACACAATCATCATCAACAGATTTAAATTTATCTCAACTAATTATAATTAACTAATTTAAATAAATAATTTAAATTAGAAGTTCTCACCATAAAAGCTCCGACATCTTCACCGTTAGAGTTCCCTTACAAACGAACAAGCCAACGAACATTACCATTGCTCCTCGTACTTCTCTCAATCCATTCTTATCAGCAGCTGGAAATTTTCTGCTGATTTTTATATTGAAATTAAATTAATAACGATCTTCGTTATATTTATATACAATGACTTTTATATATATATATTTTTTTTTACTTAACAAAATTTACCAAATAAAATATCACTGCATTCTATATTCAGATACGATTCTAACGCCTCTGACGGCGAGTAAATCCGATTAAAAATGAGCGAGATATTGTTTTCTAAAGTTTAAACTAATTTAGATTTGAAAATAAATGAGCCTACCAAGATTCATGGCCCAAGCCCATTACTTTCAACACTCTACCCGTGGCCCAATCTCCTCTTCTTCTTCTTTCTCCTCCTATCTTCATTTTCTCTTACAGGAACCCATTGAAGCCATGCATTTTGTGCACGTGCACACACCCAAACAACCACCGTTCTTTGATTCGAGACCACCAACGAACTTCTCCTCGACTCCTCATCCGTCTGCACCCGCTCGCAGGTACTCCGGTCTCCAAATGCAAAAACCGAACTACTCTTGGCCAAAGCCTGCTACGGATAAGTTCCGTGATTCCCAAATGTCGCACCTTCCAAAAGCACACCGGAATTCGCCAATTTTCGTCCAATCGAAGCCCACTCCATTCTCACCGAAAATCCACTCACCAATTCACCTATCGTCGCACGATCCTCCGTCAATCCTTAACCCTAATTCTCAACTTTGCAAATCATCGTCACGGAAACGAACCGATTTCGCATGAAAAATACTTCCTTCCCTGCTGATAGCAATGGCGCAGACGACAATGATTAATTCTAAGCGGATTGAGAGATTTGATTTTTCAATGTTTTGAGTACATTTATAACATTTTCTGTAAATCCGCAATTTTCTCTCTTGATGATGGATGAAATCTGAATCCGATGATTTCTAAAAATCACCAACGATGATACGAACAACATCTATGCAAATTATTTTGGCTGAACACAAAAGAATTGAGAGATGTGGATTTTTGAGTAGAAGGAAGAGGGAGTTTTCATTTTACTGGGAAAGAAGAATGCAAGGAAGAAGAATACGGAAGAAGTCTGCTGTGTGAGGTAAAGGGTGCGGCCCTTTTCTCCTTAATATTTAATGATTTTTAATATTTACTTGTCACCTTAATCCAAGCCACATGGCACAATATTCACATGCATGAGGACACCTACATTTAAATTTAAAATTGGCCAATGCATGCTTGGCAAAAAGACATAATTTATTTATTTATAATTAGAATTTTAGTCATAACATTATAACACTTATATTTGTAACATATTTTCACTCTTGTAAATGTGACTTCTTTATTACATAGGGTTTTAACAAGATATTTATACTAACTAATATTTTAAAAATTTATTATCAAAAATATTTATCTATATTATTTATCAAATAATTTACCAAAGTTTATACTAACAAATGGTTTAGATAAATACCTATCAATCCTTATAAATTTTTATAAAGGCAATTATAATTTACCAAATAAAATATAATAATCATTCTTGTAAAATCATAAAATAAATTATCCTTTTCAAAAATCATTTACAAATCAATATTATCAAAATTTAGAAAATATTATTACTTAAACATGAAATCTTATAAATTTACTATAAACTTTTAAAATAAATTTTCCTTATGCCAAATCATAGTTTATAAAATAACACAAGATACTTTATTCAAAATTTAAAAATTCATATATTCAACCTTATAAAACAAATATATATTCAGAAAATCCAACAACAAAAAAAATCCAAATTCATATATTAAAAATCCAAATCAACTTGGTAAAATTTATGGGATGTTACATATTGGGGACACATCTATGACTTAGCATTGCCTATCACTTCATATAGATGGATAAACGGAGAGAGTTAATGGGATTCTTGAGGATTTATTATGGCTACGTATCTTGGACTTCGGAGGGACTTAGGTGGACATCTTTTATTGGTAGAGTTCGTGTATAATAACATCTACCAGACGAGTAGGTATGGCTCCTTTCGAGACATTGTACGGGCGGCCCTGTAGATCACCTATTTGTGGTGGGAGTCCATGGATAGACTTCAACTTGTCCCTGAGATGGTTAGGGAGACCTCAGATAAGATATATTTGATTCGGAGGCGGGTGAAGGCAGCTCAGGCTAGACATAGTCATATGCAGATCAACAGAGGATGGACCTAAAGTTCGAGGTAGGGGCATGGTTATTATTAAGGTGTCACCCTTGAGGAGTGTTGTTCGGTTCGGGTTAGCGGGGAAGTTGGCACCGTGGTTCGTAGGGCCATTCCCTATACGAGAGTGGATAGGTCAGATGGCCTATATGGTTAGACTACCGAAGAGATTGGCAGGAGTTCATGATGCATTCCATGTTTCGCACTTGCAAAAGTACTTACATGGTTTCGCAGTAGCGGTGGAGCCAAGTACCCTAGAGGAGGTCAAGGTAGAGAAGGAGGCATCGGTCAAACGAGTTCCTACACAGATATTAAGATCTAAGGTGAAGAAGTTGTGGAATAAAGAGATTAAGCTGGTTAAGATTCAGTAGGGCAAGGACAGTGATGGCATGACTTAAGAGCTAGAGGACATGATTCGCGCTTCTTTTCCGTTTCTCTTCGATTGTACGCTCTTAATTAATTCCTAAGATTTGAATTTGAATCTATTTTTTCATTCATTTGAATTATATGTCTTAGGTAGAAGCCTATGGATAATAGGAAATGATCTAAAACATGTTCATAGAAAATGCTATGGTTGAATGGATTCATGTGGATGCAAGTGCTTACTAGTGGATGTAGTGCATGCATAGGCACACACAGGACACTAGGTAGCGATCAGCAAACTAGGACACTTACATTATTGCATTTTTAATTTACTTTAAATATGAATGAAAAATGGATTAATAATCACATGGATGTTGCATATTGATGAACGGTCGTTGCATGCATATTGAATTATATGTATTATTAGGATTCCTTTGCATACATACTAAATGCATTATACAGATATGAAATTGCATTAAAGAGGTCAACTGAATCAATGGACCGCATTATTTTTGCATTAGCTTAAGGATATATACACTACACTCTTTGCATATGTTCGTGAAAAGCATAGAAAATTTAAGGAAAATGGATGTCGGTAGTTGATGGTTGAGTAGATGAGTGTAGATAATGGTTGATAATATTTATATCATTCTTTATCCCTGGAGATTTCGAGGATGAAATTCTTTAAGGAGGAGAGAATGTAACACCCCGAATTTTAATAAATGATAATTAATTAGAAAAGGGTAATAAACTAAATATTAATCAGAATGAACTTCAAAATTGGACAATGGGACTAGCAACATCAGGTTCGCTATAATTTTTTGATGAAAATAGACACTTAGTTTCCTGAAAACGGAATTAAAATCAATAAGTCATGAGATAAAGAAGAAATCAAAAACTAATATAAAATGTAATGCTCAGTAAACATCACTGGGACGAGACACACCTAGGCTGGTCGACCCTGTATCGACCCAAACCCACTTGTGCCGACCATGGGTCGACACAAGGGCCTAGTGTGTCGACCTAGTACGTTATATTAGTGTGCCTTGGCATGCACGTATTGTAACAAATAATTAATATCGTTCTAACGTTATTTTAGTGATGTGGAGAGGTTTTATTGGTCATTTTTGAACTAGAGGCCGATGTAGTGCTTTTTGATTGATCTAGTGACATGGCTGGCCCTGATTTAATCCTAAATTTGGATGATTGAGGAGGCCTATTAAACCCTATAAATAAACCAGCAGAGCCTCTCCCATTTCTTCACATCCATTCTTTTTGTCATCTTCTTCTTCTTGCTCAGGTCTATCCTCAAAATTAGGAAGGGCTAAATCATTAAAGTTTCACTAGGATAAAGAAGTGCTATATAATTTTAATATTTAGTATAAATACTTCTGGAGGCGGAGGTTTTGCTGGAATAAGAAAGGGCACGGGGGAAGCTCTCTCCGTCAAATCTGTGGGTTTTTATTTGATTTCCATATTAGTAAATTATGTAAGAAAATTTAGACAATTAAATAATTTTAATTCGTAAGTTTAAAGTTTACAGTTATTTACCGTATTTATGTGTTTAGTTTTTCTGTAAAGTTATTGTAATTTATTTACTGTCTATGCCTATTTCTTTCCAGTTATTTACTGCTTATAAGTAATTCTCCTTCTCCTGTCCATTTTTCCGTTGTGGTTTTATTTACAGTTCCCTTTTTATTTTTGAGTTGCTACAATTTATTTATGTGTATTTTTTCATTTGAGTCTAGACCTTAAGAGTAGCCTACATTATTTCCCTTTTTATTTTAGCATTGAGCCTATGCCAAAAGAGAACCTAGGCCTTTTATCGTTATTTTGCGTTAAAACTAAGATAATAATGAAGTTGAATAAAAAGTGATTGTTGGGCATGTTAGAACTGATTAAATATTATAATAAGTGTTGGACTGTAATTTAGGGATAATACTCAATATGTAATTGGAGGACATGCAAACACATAAACTTGAACACTTTAACTTAGTTGGATACGAAGTAACATGGGTTTTGGTTGTATAAAAGGATAAACATTAATTAGGAATGTTTAATACAACCTAGGAATATAACATGAGGTGATATTGGGTTTACTTTTAAACATAAACTGTGTTAAGTTAAATTAAAGATAAAATTAATAAGCTAAAGTAGTGGAGTCTATTTTGGTAGCTTGGGGCTGATTGGGGGAAATAAGCGACTCATAGGTTCGTTCTAACAGCTGGGGCTGATTAGGGAAAATAAGAGGCCAAATAAAACAATAATATTGTAGTGGGAGTCTGCTCTAGCAACGTAGGGCTGACTGGGGAAAATAGGTGGATTGTAGTTTCGGTCTGTTCCGGTAGTGTAACACCCCGCCTCCGCTAGGGTCACTCGCAAAGGAATGCACTAGCTTTAGAGGGGCATTATTGGTAAACATGCACAGAAATATCACAAGACAGAACATATAAAATAGCGGAAGTAAAATCGAACTTTCATAAACATGAATAAATAAGGTCTAAAGCCTTTTACATCAGAGTACATCAAAACCTGCCTTGCAATAATAAAGAAGCATAAAGACTTTTTCATAAATTATTCCCCAAGAAAAAGCAGTAAAGTAGCCATAGCCAAGAAAAGTCCAAGCCATCCATGATGACCTTCAAGCAGAAGAAGTCCGAACTAAACAACAGTATTTCCTCCCTGTAACCTGGGGGGAACGGAAGAAAAGAGGCGAAACAAAACGGGTCAGTCAAAAAGACCGAGTAAGCCCTATCTACTATCAGTATAAAAACTAGTAAAGTTAACTGACATGAGAAACTGAGATGAACATAAGCATGATAACAAGATAGATAAGCTAAATCAAAATAACAGGATGAACTACTGAACTCAGGTAAACTAAGGTGTCATGATAAATTACGATGTCAAGATAAAACAAGGTATCACATCGTCAGGTTTCTATCAAGTATAATATCCCCAAGATATCTATCCCGTATAACGTCCCATGGTATCTATCCTGTATATCTGCTCTGCACCTACCGTACTAGTATCCCAACTGTATCACGTGTTATCCGTGAATGACCCTTACTCAAAAGTCGTGTAATGGTCCATGTCAACCTAATATGCCGTATATATAGGTTACTCAGCTCATATGTTTTCTTCCACGTAAATGTTCAGTCCCTTGCCGTAGACCATACGGGCTTTTCCCTGAGATTCTATCTTACTTTAACATAGTCCCATGATCCTTAAGATCGGTTTGGACTATTACTCTAAACCTAGCTAGGGTCTTCCAACATGGATTATCGTCTGTACAACTAGGACTTATGCCACCAAGGGCTACTAGGGATTACGCTTACCTATTGCACGTTTTCGTATCTCGGTTTGGGTTCAACCACCTAGGGCCACTAGGGATTACGCTAACCGCCAACCGCGCCCTTTTTCCCACGCATTCATCGTGAATCGTTTTCCATGACTGTGTGCACATGTATCACATCGTGCCATCCGAGTCCTGTCACAGGGCAGACCAGGAAGTACAGGACTCGGTCGGGAGCTTACAATTTATCTGCCGATGCAGATGCTAAGGTCTGTTTTTCTATACGTGGCTATGGTCCCACGCGACCCCTCCCTCAACTAGCGAAAGACAAGACAGGATAAATCCTGTACGAGAACACACTACTGGCCAACCCCCCAATCCGAGCCTTACCGCAACCATAATTAGATAGCAATTATGGTCTATTGTGTGTTCTCTGCCTTTCCGTACGTACACGCTTGACCAAAGATGGAAGGTAGCCTGACGAGAAAATGCTATCTAGGGTACGATCGTGTCTCGTCGACTATGCCCTATCCATCCCCGTCTTTAGGTCGCTCGTATAGCAACCAAGGCATACTCTTGGTTCTTCTAACGCAGACCTTAACCTCTCATGAGCCTAGTATAATTACCTGGCAGCCCACAGAGGGATCCCAAGAATATCCTCACGTTCCCCGAAGCCGCTGCTTCGTTACCCAGTTCGCTGGAGCCTTTATCTAAATCAGATTCTTGCTCCTACTCGTATACTTAAACGATGACCTACCGTATCAGGTTACTCATCTATCTATGAACTGGTCTAAATTTCCTTGACTAAGAATCATTACTTAGTTATCCTTCAACTAAGGTTTACCACTTAGCCTTATTCCCGTTATCCTTGTTAATTACGGTTACCCACCTAATTCTCCGAATTAGGGTTTATATAACAGATTAAGTGTCACTTAAGTTCAAGACTTAACCCGTCTACAAATCATGTCAAAATTGGCTAAGTATCCAAGTTCAAGACTTAACCCTACAAACCATGCTCAAGTTGGTTAAGTATATATTAACTTGACCCTATCAATTTTCTTAGTCAAACCGGTCAAGTGTATTCAAGCGATTCGTGACTTAGCCTTATCATGTTTTCACGTTATATTGGTTAAGTATGGGTTAACTTAACCTCAATAAATTCACGAGTTAGATTGGTTAAGTATAAATCACTTAACCACATCAAATTAACGGGTTAGATCAGTTAAGTTTAGGTCACTTAACCACGTCAAATTAACGGGTTAGATTAGTTAAGTATAGGTCACTTAACCACATCAAATCATCGTGTTAGATTAGTTAAGTATTTAACTTAACCCCATTAAACTACCAAGTGGGATTAATTAAGTCTAGGCTAACTTAACCCCATCTGATTATCATGTCTAGACTAGTTGAGTCTAATCTTAACCCCATCCATTAACTGTATTTTTCGGTTAAGTGTCATTAAGAAAACTTACTTAACCTTACCCAATTATCGTGTTGGATTGATTAAGTGTTGGTTAACTTAACCCCGTCCACTAGTCGTATAAAAATGGTTAAGTGTCATTAGGCAAATCAAGTCACTTAACCTTCCCAACCTTGTCATGTTTTGTTAAGTACCATTAGCCTAATCAAATTACTTAACCCATTTGTCCATGTCATATTTGGTTAAGGGTCATTAATCAAATTAACTTAACCCTATCATGTGGCATTAATTACTTAATGCACCTTCACCTCTCACATTAGACTTTGTTGTGGTTACTAGTTAAGCCGGTCGGTTCCGGGTAGCTTTACACCACAACTTGGTCTAACCTCGGGTTCAAGCACAACATGACCAACTTCTCACATTGGGTCCTATTGTTTGCAACTACTAGTTAGGCCGGTCGGTTCCGGGTAGTTTTACGTTGCAAACTCAACCCAACCTCGAGTTGGCCACACTTATATTATCTAAGTGTCATGTTCATCATGTTTCCAAAACATGTTACAAGTTTTTCATGCATTTGGGTAGACCTAACTTAATAGGTAAATTCCCAAAGGGTAGACCTAACTTAATAGGTAAATTCCCAAGCTTATGTTTTTATGCATACTTACATGTTAACTTCCAAGTTATATTTCAAGTCATGTTTTCAAGTTGTATTTTCATGTCATTAGGAATTACCCATAACATAACCCAACGCTTTTAAACTCGCATATACGTTCGCAACAACGTAATGGATTAAAAGAAGAGACTTGGCAAAGGCATGACAAAAATGGATATTAAGCCACAAGTTAATCATGGTGGCAAATGAGGCACAAATGTGTTCATTAACTTGCATGTTACATTCTTAAGCCTCAAAAACATGCATAAACCCAAACTTGGCACATAAACGAATCATGGTGACAAAAGACATGGAATGATGACTAGTAACTCGCATATATCATCATATAAGGGTTATGACTTCATATGCAAGTTGACATAATGATTATGAAGGTCCTCATGTTGCATAATGCAACATTTCAACATAAAGGTTGTAGCTTTTAGCTCACAAGATCAAGATAATGACTTCATAAACTTGCATAACATGATAGCATGCATCATTCTAAATGATCAAACCCAAACTTTCAACATGAACATTTAACTTCATAGTTAATATCTAAGAGTAGGGAAGGGCTTACATTGCTATAAAGGCCTAAATCGATTAAACTAAAGCTTGTGATGAAGCCTATGCATGCCATCACCCAAAAACCCAAAGATGAACACTCCAAATCAATAAAAACCCCATTTTGATGAACAAAGGTCATAGCTTTAGCCTTGAAATCAACTTGAGAAGCTCTCATACTAACATAGGGACTCTCTAACACTCTCATGATCATGAAACCTTTCATAGAAATGAAGTGGAGACTAGGATAGTTTAGTGGAGGCCATGAGAGTAGAAATTTTGCCATAGTTTAGTTACATGAGTGAATAATGAGGGTTTAAGGGTAGGTTAGGGGCTTATTTATAGAGATTAGGATTAGTTAGGGCCCTTAGATTAACCCTAGGATCAACCTGAGCCGTCAGATTTCAACCCAGGCCCAAAAACCTAGCCAAGATAGAAAATAGGTGCACCAGGCAAAACTGCTCGGCCACCCTGTGTCGACCCCCAAGTCGACAGGGCTGTCGACTTGGGTAGTGCCAGGTCGACTCCCAAGTCGACAGGGCTGTCGACTTGGGGTGCCTGGCGGGAATTCTTCCCGCCTAGCCTTCATGCCCTAATTTTCAAAACTAGAACTCATTTTTGAACTTGAATTTTCTGAAAACTTCGTCGGACCATAATTTGGTCATACGGACTCCGATTCTCGAAAACTCGGACTCTATTTCGCGTATTTTTCCGAGACGAACACAATGGCATAGCCCGTTTCACTTGATTCAGAATTAAAATTAAATTCTGCCTTGATTATCGTCTTAATCATGTTATCGAAAATACGGGTTGTTACATTCTCCCCACCTTTTAGGATTTCGTCCCCGAAATCTCCAAGTTAGGAAGAACATATCCTACCATCCATCATCCATCTACTCAAAACATCATCCACAAGCAACCATTGTCCTTAGATGATTTCTAATGCTGTATGAATATATGCAAAATGTGTGTGTACATGTTCCTTAGCTAATGCTAATGATCAGGCCTGAATAATCTTTCTAATGCAAAAATATGTATAGTGCCATGAATCCAACATGTATGCAAATAGTCCTAGTCATATAGATACTATATGCGTGCACAATCATTCATTCATATGCACAACCGCATGATAACACATTCAATTTCATCCATAAACAAGTATAAACACTCGTGCATATGCAATATGAAATGTGACCGAGTCGAGCTAGTATCTAATGTGTATTCGCGCATCCACGAGCAACCACTTGCAACCATATCAATCATAACATGTTTCAAATACATGTTTACATCCATAGGTTTCTACCTAGGATTCCCTGAAACAGGGTCGAGAAGATAAACAAGACAAACTCCTTACGGGGTTTGTAACAGAAAATAGGACCGAGAGGATGTCCACAAAAGATAGCCTACAAGAAAGCTCTACGGAAAACAGGGATCAAGGATACACTCCCAAAAAGAGATATCATGCGCGTATCTAGTCTTTGACCATCAAAGTCATACTTCCTTGAGCTCAATTCCATTGTGCCTTGACCGTCTTTTAACTTCGCGATTTCATAGCTTCTTATTTTCTGTTTCCATAACATGAGCTGGAACTCATTTTTTCGTCGCCTCTCGTTCCACTTGCACTTATCCTTTTCCTAGAATACTTGACGCAAACATGACTGCGTACTCATGATCTCATGCAAGCTTTCCAAAATTCACTAGTGAATCTTGGATCTCGTACCACAAGGTATTCCACGCAGAAGAACTTTCTCTTGAAAGTAAACAGATGCCAACCAGGTTATCAAGCGCACTTACTAGGGTGATTTCTATAGCCCATGCATAAGTGAAATAAACCATCCATCTTATCGGCGAACACCACTCGATCGGGCTTCCAATTTCCAATAAAGGCATCAAGGGATTCTAAGTGACTAATCATGACCGAACCCAAAAAGGTTACACGAGACTTCGAGGGTACTACCAAGGCTAGTCAAGAGTCTAACTACCCTCTTATCAAAACCGAGAGTGGCACCCCTTACTGGATAACCACTTCATCCCTAGAATCCATCCATAGCTTATACACATAAGCATTATTTCCAAACTCAACACTTGGCATAGGTATTCTCAAATCTAAACAAGTCATGTATAAATGGACTGATTCTCCAATAGGACTTGGAGACAAAAATGGGATTCTCTATTACGCTAGTACTTAAGGTGCAGAGACTCAACTATCGAAGCTGACTTAAATGATACGATGATCAAAACAAAGTCCTAGCGGGATGCTAGAGAAGAAGAGCTAAACCTTTAACAAGATCGTTACCCTCCTTCCGAGGTACCCTAGAAATGAGAGCATACTATCGCCCTCCCGATGATCTTGTCCTTGTCCCATGATACTTAAATATCCACCCCGTTTTACCGTGCCAAAGGTACTCTCTCGTTCTGGGTTCCATTGTTCATCTTTCTCCCTCCTTTGAGGACTAAGCTATACCAACAAGTTGCTCATCCTTAAGCTCGTATCCTTTATCCTCTTTCTCACTATCCTTTCTTATAATGCGGCCACTGGTCTCACGAGAACCACCTCCATCGTATGGAAAGCACTTTCATTGATAGAAAAGACTAGTCACAGTTAAAACCACTGTGACTACAGATAGAGAAAAGAAAGGAAAGGGATTCAATTAAGGAAACAAGGATAGTGCTAATGGCCTTTGGGGAATAGCCTTTTTCTTTTAAAAGAAAATTTTCTTGAAAAATGCTTCTTTATAAACGATTTTCAAATAGTTTTCAGAAGGTCTTTAAAAACTTTTGCCCAGTCTGGTAACCTTCTGCTCTGATACCAAATGTAACACCCCGCCTCCGCTAGGGTCACTCGCAAAGGAATGCACTAGCTTTAGAGGGGCATTATTGGTAAACATGCACAGAAATATCACAAGACAGAACATATAAAATAGCGGAAGTAAAATCGAACTTTCATAAACATGAATAAATAAGGTCTAAAGCCTTTTACATCAGAGTACATCAAAACATGTCTTGCAATAATAAAGAAGCATAAAGACTTTTTCATAAATTATTCCCCAAGAAAAAGCAGTAAAGTAGCCATAGCCAAGAAAAGTCCAAGCCATCCATGATGACCTTCAAGCAGAAGAAGTCCGAACTAAACAACAGTATTTCCTCCCTGTAACCTGGGGGGAAACGGAAGAAAAGAGGCGAAACAAAACGGGTCAGTCAAAAAGACTGAGTAAGCCCTATCTACTATCAGTATAAAAACTAGTAAAGTTAACTGACATGAGAAACTGAGATGAACATAAGCATGATAACAAGATAGATAAGCTAAATCAAAATAACAGGATGAACTACTGAACTCAGGTAAACTAAGGTGTCATGATAAATTACGATGTCAAGATAAAACAAGGTATCACATCGTCAGGTTTCTATCAAGTATAATATCCCCAAGATATCTATCCCGTATAACGTCCCATGGTATCTATCATGTATATCTGCTCTACACCTACCGTACTAGTATCCCAACTGTATCACGTGTTATCCGTGAATGACCCTTACTCAAAAGTCGTGTAATGGTCCATGTCAACCTAATATGCCGCATATATAGGTTACTCAGCTCATATGTTTTCTTCCACGTAAATGTTCAGTCCCTTGCCGTAGACCATACGGGCTTTTCCCTGAGATTCTATCTTACTTTAACATAGTCCCATGATCCTTAAGATCGGTTTGGACTATTACTCTAAACCTAGCTAGGATCTTCCAACATGGATTATCGTTTGTACAACTAGGACTTATGCCACCTAGGGCTACTAGGGATTACGCTTACCTATTGCACGTTTTCGTATCTCGGTTTGGGTTCGACCACCTAGGGCCACTAGGGATTACGCTAACCGCCAACCGCGCCCTATTTCCCACGCATTCATCGTGAATCGTTCTCCATGACTGTGTGCACATGTATCACATCGTGCCATCCGAGTCCTGTCACAGGGCAGACCAGGAAATACAGGACTTGGTCGGGAGCTTACAATTTATCTGCCGATGCAGATGCTAAGGTCTGTTTTTCTATACGTGGCTATGGTCCCACGCGACCCCTCCCTCAACTAGCGAAAGACAAGACAGGATAAATCCTGTACGAGAACACACTACTGGCCAACCCCCCAATCCGAGCCTTACCGCAACCATAATTAGATAGCAATTATGGTCTATTGGGTGTTCTCTGCCTTTCCGTACGTACACGCTTGACCAAAGATGGAACATAGCCTGACGAGAAAATGCTATCTAGGGTACGACCGTGTCTCGTCGACTATGCCCTATCCATCCCCGTCTTTAGGTCGCTCGTATAGCAACCAAGGCATACTCTTGGTTCTTCTAACGCAGACCTTAACCTCTCATGACCCTAGTATAATTACCTGGCAGCCCACAGAGGGATCCCAAGAATATACTCACGTTCCCCGAAGCTGCTGCTTCGTTACCCAGTTCGCTGGAGCCTTTATCTAAATCAGATTCTTGCTCCTACTCGTATACTTAAACGATGACCTACCGTATCAGGTTACTCATCTATCTATGAACTGGTCTAAATTTCCTTGACTAAGAATCATTACTTAGTTATCCTTCAACTAAGGTTTACCACTTAGCCTTATTCCCGTTATCCTTGTTAATTACGGTTACCCACCTAATTCTCCGAATTAGGGTTTATATAACAGATTAAGTGTCACTTAAGTTCAAGACTTAACCCGTCTACAAATCATGTCAAAATTGGCTAAGTATCCAAGTTCAAGACTTAACCCTACAAACCATGCTCAAGTTGGTTAAGTATATATTAACTTGACCCTATCAAATTTCTTAGTCAAACCGGTCAAGTGTATTCAAGCGATTCGTGACTTAGCCTTATCATGTTTTCACGTTATATTGGTTAAGTATGGGTTAACTTAACCTCAATAAATTCACGAGTTAGATTGGTTAAGTATAAATCACTTAACCACATCAAATTAACGGGTTAGATCAGTTAAGTTTAGGTCACTTAACCACGTCAAATTAACGGGTTAGATTAGTTAAGTATAGGTCACTTAACCACATCAAATCATCGTGTTAGATTAGTTAAGTATTTAACTTAACCCCATTAAAATACCAAGTGGGATTAATTAAGTCTAGGCTAACTTAACCCCATCTGATTATCATGTCTAGACTAGTTGAGTCTAATCTTAACCCCATCCATTAACTGTATTTTTCGGTTAAGTGTCATTAAGAAAACTTACTTAACCTTACCCAATTATCGTGTTGGATTGATTAAGTGTTGGTTAACTTAACCCCGTCCACTAGTCGTATAAAAATGGTTAAGTGTCATTAGGCAAATCAAGTTACTTAACCTTCCCAACCTTGTCATGTTTTGTTAAGTACCATTAGCCTAATCAAATTACTTAACCCATTTGTCTATGTCATATTTGGTTAAGGGTCATTAATCAAATTAACTTAACCCTATCATGTGGCATTAATTACTTAATGCACCTTCACCTCTCACATTAGACTTTGTTGTGGTTACTAGTTAAGCCGGTCGGTTCCGGGTAGCTTTACACCACAACTTGGTCTAACCTCGGGTTCAAGCACAACATGACCAACTTCTCACATTGGGTCCTATTGTTTGCAACTACTAGTTAGGCCGGTCGGTTCCGGGTAGTTTTACGTTGCAAACTCAATCTAACCTCGAGTTGGCCACACTTATATTATCTAAGTGTCATGTTCATCATGTTTCCAAAACATGTTACAAGTTTTTCAAGCATTTGGGTAGACCTAACTTAATAGGTAAATTCCCAAACGGTAGACCTAACTTAATAGGTAAATTCCCAAGCTTATGTTTTTATGCATACTTACATGTCAACTTCCATGTTATATTTCAAGTCATGTTTTCAAGTTGTATTTTCATGTCATTAGGAATTACCCATAACATAACCCAACGCTTTTAAACTCGCATATACGTTCACAACAACGTAATGGATTAAAAGAAGAGACTTGGCAAAGGCATGACAAAAATGGATATCAAGCCACAAGTTAATCATGGTGGCAAATGAGGCACAAATGTGTTCATTAACTTGCATGTTACATTCTTAAGCCTCAAAAACATGCATAAACCCAAACTTGGCACATAAACGAATCATGGTGACAAAAGACATGGAATGATGACTAGTAACTCGCATATATCATCATATAAGGGTTATGACTTCATATGCAAGTTGACATAATGATTATGAAGGTCCTCATGTTGCATAATGCAACATTTCAACATAAAGGTTGTAGCTTTTAGCTCACAAGATCAAGATAATGACTTCATAAACTTGCATAACATGGTAGCATGCATCATTCTAAATGATCAAACCCAAACTTTCAACATGAACATTTAACTTCATAGTTAATATCTAAGAGTAGCGAAGGGCTTACATTGCTATGAAGGCCTAAATCGATTAAACTAAAGCTTGTGATGAAGCCTATGCATGCCATCACCCAAAAACCCAAAGATGAACACTCCAAATCAATAAAAACCCCATTTTGATGAACAAAGGTCATAGCTTTAGCCTTGAAATCAACTTGAGAAGCTCTCATACTAACATAGGGACTCTCTAACACTCTCATGATCATGAAACCTTTCATAGAAATGAAGTGGAGGCTAGGATAGTTGAGTGGAGGCCATGAGAGTAGAAATTTTGCCATAGTTTAGTTACATGAGTGAATAATGAGGGTTTAGGGGTAGGTTAGGGGCTTATTTATAGAGATTAGGATTAGTTAGGGCCCTTAGATTAACCCTAGGATCAACCTGAGCCGTCAGATTTCAACCCAGGCCCAAAAACCTAGCCAAGATAGAAAATAGGTGCACCAGGCAAAACTGCCCGGCCACCCTGTGTCGACCCCCAAGTCGACAGGGCTGTCGACTTGGGTAGTGCCAGGTCGACTCCCAAGTCGACAGGGCTGTCGACTTGGGGTGCCTGGCGGGAATTCTTCCCGCCTAGCCTTCATGCCCTAATTTTCAAAACTAGAACTCATTTTTGAACTTGAATTTTCTGAAAACTTCGTCGGACCATAACTTGGTCATACGGACTCCGATTCTCGAAAACTCGGACTCTATTTCGCGTATTTTTCCGAGACGAACACAATGGCATAGCCCGTTTCACTTGATTCAGAATTAAAATTAAATTCTGCCTTGATTCTCGTCTTAATCATGTTATCGAAAATACGGGTTGTTACAGGTAGCGTAGGGCTGACCGGGGAAAATAAGTGGCTTAATAGAAAACTAAATGGGGATCAAGTCTAAGGGTGACTTGTGTCAATTGCATATTTGGTTGGGGACCCGTATCAGGCTGTATACCTATTATCATATATGGAGGTCTCACACTAGGTAGAGACAAGGGAACGCTTTACTACACTGGATAGTAAGACGTCCAAATGAGATAGGTATGAGCGCGTTCGTGCCGACTGGGGAAAATGAGCTGTTGTAATGCCTATGATTAACAGCTATGTCCTTTTAGTTAATAGGCTCGGGCTTGATAACCCTGAGTTCCATAGCTGGCATAGGTTATCACATTATGGTTATATGAGCCGATCGACGGGTCGAAATTAAGTAAAGCCTAATTATTATATCTTTGGTAAGTTGGTGCAACAATCTTGGATGTGAATGAGGAGGCAATCTTTATTCGTGCTTAACTTTGTTTAATGCCTTAATACCTTTATGTATTATGTTCTTTGAACTGTTCATTTATCTAATGCTTCCTTAATTTATGCTCATGCTAGAAATTACTAGAACTCACCAGACATATGTATGTCCGCTTGTTTTCTCCTTCTCCCTTACTCCCTCCAGGTTCGTAGGGTGAAGGTTCTCAGTAGTGATTCTTAATTGTTCAGTTCAGCTTGGATTCAGACTCATTTCAAACTCATGTATTGGTTCATTTCTCATTTTTTTATTGTTGTGTTGACATTAAGAGGGATAGTTTTACTTATGTACTCTGATATTATGGTTTTCCCCGAGGCAGTGTATTTGGTTTTATGTTGATGACTATTTGGTACTTTGGAAATGTAATAAACGTTGTGATTGGACATGTTGTATTAAAT
Source organism: Allium sativum (assembly GCA_030737875.1). NCBI lineage: Eukaryota > Viridiplantae > Streptophyta > Magnoliopsida > Asparagales > Amaryllidaceae > Allium > Allium sativum. Next base: position 961,699,190 of record CM060916.1, read on the forward strand.
GTTGTTTTCAAAATTTCCACTGTTTTTATATGTTTGTCTTGTAAATTTTAATCTCTATGTTGTTACTTTATACCTAAACGTTTCATAAACCTTAGCGCATCCTTATATGGTTGAAGTTAAGGGGTGTGGAGTGTTTCACAAATAACCCCAGGTTCAAGATGACGAGCACCCAAATCCATAAGTGAATACTAGGGATGGATCCCTAAAATGAAACATTATGTAACATTGATCTTCATGTAAGTTTTACTGTAAAACTAGTCCCTATTACTATAATAACGTGTTTTCCATAATTTTTTGCGCTATTGCTTAAAATAAATCAAAAAATCACAAATATTAATAGAAGATTACTAAAAAAAGGAAAAAGCTATAGAAATATCTACACTTATTATGAAAACGTGCAAAAATATTTGTGACTATTCCCATGGTTTATTGCAGATACTGGAAAAAATCATGGTAGAAATATTAGCACTTATTGTAAAAAAGTGCAGACATATCTAAAACTGTTCTCATAATGTATTGCAGACATGTCTCAATGAACCAAAAAACTGCGTACATGTTTATAAATTTTCTGTTAGTTGTTTTTTTTCTGCAGTTTGATTGGAAGAAAGATGTTCTTCATTTGTATGCAGTTTACATCATTTTTTGATAATTTTTCTACAATAATGTATGTTGAATAAGTGTCGACATTGACTTCGAAATTTTGAAGCAACCTGCAAAAACTTCATAAAAGTATGAAGTTTTTTGTTATAATTGCGGTGATGTCTTTGGATTTTTGAAAAACTGCAATTATCCCTACATGTTTTTGCTGAAGCGTGATTTTTCTTATTTTTGATTCTTTTTTACTTTGCTTACATGAATAAGAACATGATTATAAATCGAATTAAGTTTTGAAGTTTGGTAGTTTTTGCATTGAATTTTGATGTTATTTTTGATGAATTTCAAAAATAGGGACCTAATATACAATGTTTTTAGATAGGGATATTTTATGTACTTTGAAACTGAGCTAAAACCTAAGCAATATTGTCCCAATCCACATACTTAAGGAGCAGATGGAATCAGAATACAAGGAGGACAATAAAGTGGGATAAGCGAGTGTAAAACAATGAAAAGTAAATAATAAAGAAAACCAACTTGTAACGAGAGTGGGGTAACAAAGAACAAAAAAGCAGATGGGAGAGACTTATTGGAATGGTAGAAAACAAGGGGCGAAAAGATGTGAGATAATGAAGTGAGGATTGAGGTATGATAGAAGAAGGTGGAGGCAGCTATAACCATAACCCTATTAACAAGATACATTTTCACTCGAATTAGTTTTTCATATCCATAGTTATTTTACTTTCAACCGAATAGTATATTAATTATTAAAAATAATAAATTAATTTAAAATTTCACTAGTTTTATTTGTAATTAGTATTCCTTTATTCTTGAATTTTAGAAAATTAAAATTATGAATTTTTATTTTATATTTGATTATTTAGGCCGAAAGTATTTATTTTAAACTACATATTAATTATTAAAAATTTAATTAAAAAATTCAATAACTTTTTTCGTAACCTATATCTCACTATTGTTGAATTTTTAATAATAATGTATTTGATTTTTACAACTATATATTTTATATATAATTGTTATGGTCGGAAGTATATATAATATATTGAAATAATTAAATATAAAATACAAAATATATTTTTTAGCAAATTGATTCACTTTAAAGCTGATTATGATTTAAAATTGTATAAATATAATTTTTCTATATATACATAGATTTTCTTGTTTGTCTAAATATATATTATATATATATAATACGCATACTTAATTGTGTATATCGTTTCACATTTATATAGGTACACATATAAATCAAATTAATAGTCTTTAATATTATTGTATAATTAATGCATATATTTAGACAGTATACAATACATCAATAATAAGCTGATGTGTCTGTTGTAATGTAAATTTGTGCTAATATACGGATATATCTTACCTTTCACGGATTGTTATGCACACATACATACATATATATAACATATACACACATATGTATAAGATACATGTCTATATAAATAAAATCAAAACAAATTAAATTCATATTACATGATACTCTAATTTAAGTAAAACACATGATTTCATCTAAAATAAATTAAGAAATATTCTAAAAATAAATACTTCATAGGCCAAACAAAGATCCAATGCGGTAATTTTTTTGAAATAACCCATAACTTCCAATGTAAGCTGATTTAGTTTCAACAATGGTATTAGAGAAAAATAGCTTATACGGTCTAAATTATTCATGTTAGGGCTAACTTGTTAGGCTTACCTGGTTAGTAAGACATCAAGTATTGGAAATGTGTAATCATATACCATGTCCTTCCCAGTTGATCTTTGAGGTTTTTCTTCTCCTCCATTCCTTATTGGTTTTGTATAATTGTTACTTCATTTTATAGAATAGTTATTCACCTTCCTATATGTCAGATTTGAGTCAATATAGAGACTAACCGAATATGGAAATATGCGCTCAAACTTGGACATGATTGCTTATTCATGTACCTGGAGATTTGTTCGACCTGAGTTGGCACACTATGGAGTTGTGTCGACACATTTGTTGACACGCCCATAATGTGTGTTGAAATAGGCAGAGCTAATTGCGTGCCTTGGTTCCTTCTATCCTGCTCATCTTCCTTGCCGTCTAATGTGTTTTTTTGGGTCAAGGAAGCCTGTTCAAGCTTCATATCATATCCAAATTCCTTTACTAAATTATGGTATCTATTGCTGATCATTAAGGATTAATTTATAGCCTTGGATTTTGGTAAATCCATGGTTTGTTTGGATGGATTTCGTGCACACATTATTGTGCTTTGTTGAATTTCTTTTAGACAATTTTCCACACTGTAAAGATTTTAAAAAAGCGAAATAAAAAAATTCTTATTGATAAAAAATTAGCCTTGTTACAATGACTTTTATTATGTTTTTGTTTTATAAACTACATCATTTTTATGCAATAGTATTAAAAAAATATTTTCATTATATACAGAGTTTACAAAAATAATCCAAACATTTTCTAAATCGTGTATAAACTTGTTTTCCAAACCAAAAAATTTCCACATATAAAGTTACATACTTTTGCACACTTCGAGAAAGCGAGTACATGATCCAACAATGCAATTAATCGCATGGTATAAGACACATAGATTAATTATATTGGCTAATTCTATACTCGTTGATTGAAGTATTTTTTGAAGTGAAGTAGGCTGACTATTAGTAAAATGATTAGTGAAACGTGCAATATGGAACGTATTGCTTTCACTTTTCAAGTTACTATCTAAAAGTCTGTGATACATTCTTGTGTGCCAGTACATGCTTCAAAGTGAAGCTAGACTCGGTGGAGTCTATACACACACACACACACACACACACACATATATATATATATATAGATACATACATACATACATTCTATTGACCGAAGTGGTGAAGTAGCACTCCATCGGGACGGGACATGGTAAAGTTATACTCGATCGAGATGGGTTGCAGTGAAGCCATACTAGGCCGAGACGGTTCGTAGTAAAAACATTAAATCGAGACGGGTCGAACTGAGGCTATACTCGACCGAGACGGGTTGTCTAACAACATTAAACCAATATGGGTCATAGTAAGATTGCACTCGAAAGATTCGGATCGTAGTGAAGTGCACTTAGTCAAGACGGGTCACAATGAAAATATACTAGACTAAGACAGGTCATATAATAGATGGTAAATATGTATATAGTACTTATAAAAATTGTTTTCATTTGTGAAGCACGTGAATTAATTTCTGATGAATTAGATCCATTTAATGGCTTTAGGGATTTTGGTGTTTTTTATGTTTTGGATCCATCTTTGGTAATATATTATGATGAATTTCCATCGTAGCCACATGGCTAATTTGAGAATTTTAAGAATTGTGATCGCTTTTGCAATGTTAAACTCTTATGACTTTATTATACTTAATTTAGAGTATTTTGATGATATTATTAGTGTATATGTTTGATGACTTTGGGGTTTAAAAGATGATACATGTGTTTAGCTCAAAGCTAACACTTGTTAATTGTGGTTAACTTTTGTTTGTTGACCTATGTCTCACGATTATAAATTTTAATTACCCCAATTCAGGATTTGGATAATCTATATCAATGGAACACCCAAGTCTATGTCACCCAAGTCTGTGTTCGTGGTGTTCATTAGTAATCTAAGTATAAACGCGTGAGTTTTTCTTTTATGAAATTAGTTTTCTGAGTTATTCCATTCCTTTCTAGTAAGAATGGAATCATATTTTCTTTGTTTTTGAGTTTATTTGGGATTGTGAAATTCATTTTCTTACGAAAAGGAATTGTTCCATTAACGTTAGTATACTTAACTTATCTTATTATATCTATATGTTTAAGCTAGATTGATCCGTGTATTTATCGTCGGGTCAAACTGAGTTACTTTAGGTATATTTGTAGATTCGAGCTTGCTTCTCTGTCACTTTGGCATTATCTTTCTGGAGATATTTTATGAGTATTGTGGTAGAATGTTTGAGTTACTTAATGTATATTTGTTTGAGACTCGCCATATTTGTACATGGTCAGTTGTTCCATTTGAATATGTATACATGTAATGTTATGATTCTATTTGTAATTCTATATGATATGTTCTGTGATCTTCTATATGTGTTATGTATTTGTACTTTGTTTTGAATACCGTCCTTAGTCACCGTAGTTTATATTAGACATGAACTGAGTACGTAGATCCACTTCACGTAAAAAAGAAAATTTATACACCCAGTCGATGTATTTGATACTCATCTAATACAAAATTACGGATGACCACCCTTAACCAGCCCTATATTCACTGTTTTAATAGATAATATTACTCTATAACGATCTTTATTAGGGTGGGTCTCGAGGTGGGGTGTACATAAATGGTCAAAAGACCAATAATACTGAAATCCAAAAGACAACGAAAAGTCACCCTAAAAAACAAGCTAACTCGAGCTATGCTGATAACTTAGGTCCGACCTATCATTTTGAGTGAAAATTGCATCACTTCATTTACATGTCTCTCTTATCTTCTAGTTGAGATGTTTGGTCATACTTTCCACCGTCTTTGAGTTGATTCGAGATATCATCTATCGATTATATGTCATTCTATATCTTCTATTCAATCATTTCTAATAGTTTATCAAATTCTGGAAATATCACTTAGATCATGAGCCTTTGGAGTAACTTGAATGGTATGTAAAGTCGGGGAGGTGAATTGGTGGACAATTGTAGGTCGGACCCGACCTACCTAGATAACTCAAACACATGACTAGCTAATTGCTCTAATCTTGGTCAAACTTCTCCAAGTCCTTCATTTGCCACTTCTAAGCATAATTGTTAAAATTTCAAGTCATTTCGATTTCATTTTAATCCTCTAAATCCATTTGCAGCTACTTTGGTTCTAAATCCATAAAAAGGAAAAAACCTATTATTTATAAGGAAATTTAGTTCAAAGGATAAACTTCTAAATTTTTTTTCTTACCATAGGACATTTTCTTCAAAAGATATTCATAAAGATAACTTCTTCTCCATTTTTGTTTCTCACATAACCGCCACTCAAATCATCACATCCTTCGTCATTGCTTCCCATGACACCACACCCATGTTGTCAAGCCGCTATGCCATCATACACTATGCTTCACCATTGATCATTAATGCCATCTCGTGTTGCCGCAAGCTCCTCAAAACTTTAACCCAACTAGCAAACATATGCCTCTACTCTTCACCCTCCATGCCACCTACAACTTCTCACACATTGCAACATTGTTGCTTACCTAATCTCGTCCACTATTACAAAATGATGTAGAATGAAATATAGAAAATATAAAATGCTACTGAGCTGTATTATTTAAAAATGCCACCACAAGGCAGGTTTAACTATTACATGATAAAATTAAAATATAAATGTTCTTATTGTTTTATTCAATAAATATTATATCAATACTTCATAGTAGCATTATGAAATAATTAATAACAAATAATGTAACAACCCAGAATTATTGTCAATTTAAAATCTAAATTTAAAGTAATTTTATATGACTTTGGTATAACAAATATAAAACTTAAAAGTTGAAAAATTATTTAGAATAGTTATTTTGAAACTATTAAATTCAATCAGGAAATATATCGATAACAATACTTGTTTTTGTCAAAATGGGTTTTGTCAATTTATTATGTTTAACAAATTTGTCAAAACGGAATTTTATAACTTGACAAAATTTGATTTGGCTTAACCGTTTGGAATTCTAATTTGAATTTTATAAGTTTAAGTTGAATTTTGAATAAGTAAAATAAGTTGTTTTAAACTATAGAATGTAACTGTGAATTTTATCGATAAAAATATATCAGCTTTTGTCAAAATTAGTTGTTCAAATACATATTAGTAGAAATATTTTAAATATATAAAATAAATTTTAATTTGGTTTTAATGTAAATATGGTTTAAGTAATAAAAACAGGGTATTTAATTTTGTCAACTATAACGTTATAATTGTGATAAGAATTTGTCAACTGTTGTCAAATAAATTGTTTTTGTTAACATGACCTTTTAGTCAAATATATATATAATATAAAATAATTATTTTTAATTATTATGTAAGTTGTTAAACATCGTCAGAATTTGACAATATTAATCGTCAGATGTTGAAATAATTAAATGATAACATATATATATATATATATATGTGTGTGTGTGTGTGTGTGTATATATATACATATACATACACACATACATATATATGTGTGTGTGTAGTAACATATATAAAGTGTAGCTAATTTAAAACACCTTAAAAGTGTGGCAAAAGTGTTATAAATGCTTAGGAAGAAAACCATGTGCCAAGATTCATGGTTTTGTTTTGAAGCTCATGGTTTTGCGAACGTACTTTCACCTAAATACCCTCCATTTTAGCCTATAAAAGGAACCTTACCCCCTCCTTTTTCCTCACCTCACTTCCTCCATTCTTTCCTGCTTCTTCCATATCTTCTCATCCATGGCTTCCTTTCCCTCCTTCCTTCCCTTCTTTTCCCCTCCTTCTGCTCCCTTCCCCACCTCCTTATTTCGGCCACCCTAGGTCCCTCCTTCCTCTGCCATGCACCACAGACCCACCTCTTCCACCATGTGCCACCCTCTCCCCTCCACTATGGCTGAACACCACCACCTTACCACCAAGCTGGACCCCACTCCTCCTCCTCTCTATTATAAAAAACATTAATATATAATATTTTGTCGAAAAGTCGGTACGGGGAAATACTTTCAGTTCGGGATCGTCGTAGTTAGCTAGGCTCTCCTATCGTGAAGATACAAGGAGCTAATATGCCGGTAAGAAACCCTATACATTTTTATTTATATACGGTGAATTATGCACAATAAAAATATGTGAGTAATGTTGGATGAATGGTTGTGTAGTTAATAAGACATATACACTGATAAGCATTGATTACCATAACGCTTGCACGTAGTTAATAATATGTATTGATGATATTGTTGATGATTAATACAAATGTTTATAAATTGGTAATTGTTGCTTGTATGTTATTGCACACCTATCACACCTTAATTATGGAATTATATAGGTGATTAGTTGGGTCTTCTTTCCAATTGGGAATACAAATGATTATTATATTAATTTAATATTGAGAATTAGATCCAAAAAATGGAATTTGAAATTTGGTATCCAAAATATTTTGGAAATGAAATTAAATTATACACGAATAACTTTTGTGATGGTGGAAACATATCTGAATTTTTTTTGATTATAAATGGTATGTTCCAATTTGAAATCGATTTTGGATAGCGAAATTCAAAATCGAAGTTAAGTTAGGTATGTAAATGATAGTTTAAACTCAAACCGATTTATCGATAGTCTTATACAATATTTAATTTGAATGTTTGAAGTTCATCGGATCAATTTTTGGAAAATAATATTATTCTATTAATATAATAATATTATAATATTCAAAATTTGATTAGGAATTGAATTTGAAATTTTGAAGTTAATTTTAGAAAATACTGTATTAAATGAATCAATATATGCTTATAAAGGTTTATAATCATATTGGAAGTGAATCGGATAATTTTTTTTATTTTAAGTCATAATATGGTCTGAATAGGACTAGTCGCGCTGAGATAGTTCGCGAATTTCAACCATAAACTTTAAACATTTATAACTAATACAATTTAAATTGGATTTATGTGAAACAAAACATTGTTTTCAAATGGAAAAGTAATTTTTGAATTTTAATGAATAGATTTCAAGTTATGTTCAAATCTGTTTTCAAACAAAATCATGGTTTTGTAGTTCGGTGACCGTAATTAGAAATCAATAAAAATGATTTTTTTAGAAATTATCAAAAATATGATTATTTTTTGATAAATCATAATTAATAATTTAAAAGTGGTTTTAATTGAAAAAAATGTAGTTCTGAAATTATAAAGGTTATTTTGATCAAACTAGCTATTTGGCAAAGCTTTTGTAATGCTTTTGTAACATTTTTGCAACCATTTCTTGAAATGCTATGTTTTGAACTCATTATTTATTATTAGAATCTTAAAGAACCATTTTAAATGATTTATTAAATATTTTTGGAAGTTTATTGGACTTAAACGTATCAGTTTTAAATAAATTCTTGTTTACCATAAGATAAAAGGAATTTTCCAATTATGAACAAAATAAAAAATGTTTGGAAGTGATCTTCGAATGTTGATATTAATTCCATACATAGGCTAATACTTTCTGGGGAATTCAAAATGTAGATTTACTATTATTCCGCTTATAGTGTCGGTTCAATACGAGAATTAATATAGAATGTGAGCTGATATGATTTCTATCCAATTCTTATATCAAATGGTTTCAATTTAGTCTTTAGATTAAAATAAAGGTTTTCAAATTTGGTTCATATAGAAATAATCATCAGGTATTTGATATGGAATTCCGCTGTTAGACATATACTATCTATGGAATTTGAAAGATGTTACATCGTTATTCCACTTATAATATTCGTTGATCTCGAGAATTGATATTAAATATAAGTTGATCCAATTTCTATACAAATCTTATATTTGATATCAACCAGTTTGATTAAAATAAATTCTAAATCAAGTTCATCGAAGAAGGTTTTGAATGACATTTGTTTGAAGTAAGTAAGGAAATTAGGACTAATAAGTCTTAATCATTCTTGTTTTTTAAAGGGCATGTTTTAAAAGGGAGATTCGTGAGTATAAATATTTAAAGGAAGCATTTAAGTAGGGTTTCAAAGAAGGAAAACCTTGATAGTTTCGATTAATGAAATATTGGATTTTAAAGGAATGAAGTTTAGAAACTGAGAATGGTTTTAAAGTAAAATTTTGATAACCAGAATTAAGTGAAGAGAGATTTGATTGGGATCATATATAATTCAAAATTGTTTTTAAATTGCGCTTATTATTCGAAAAGATCAGGACTGTATTTCTATCTGAAAACCATTTCGAATAATCATACGACCTAATGGAGCAAAGTATTGAAGATGGTGGTTGAAGACCGAAAATCTTCACAGTGAAGGGTCTGCTTGTTGATGTCTCTGTTGGGAGGCATCCCATAACGAGGTTATTTATAGCAGTGGTCCTGTCGTACTTGGTGATTTTCCGGATTTTCAAGGGCTTCTCTCCTTCATTGGACGAGGAATAAAGCGCCTTCGGTTTCGTTCAGACCTAGAACGAACTTGTATGGATGTGCGTTTGACATTGTATTTTGTAATGTATTAATTGATTTTTACTAAACGTATTTCTATTGGTGGAAGAGAATATGTTCTCTTAGCTTAACACCATTCTTTGGGACGTACGAGCTCAAAGGTGATATAGTTAGTGATTATCAATAATATATTATGAAATGACAATGTTGCATGCCAAGCGATTGAGCTGCAAATGATCAAAGCATGGCTTTAGGTAAAGCGTAGCTTTGTGTAACAAGACTTCGTCAAGCCTCACAACCCGGTAATGGCCTGAAACATAATGAATACAGCAAGATTATGTGGGTCATTCCCATTCGGGCATGGTTATTCCCTTCCACATAAGAAGTTATACCACGATATGGAGCCCAGATATTTACTTATATGCAAATATACTTTATGTGGATGAGGGAAATGAGTGCTCGCGTAATGGTTGGTTGCGACCGAGGAATGTCATATTCATGTTGCCATCTAGCCAGTCAACATATAGAGACAGTCCAATCTTGTGTTAGCAAGAGATTCATCATTTGTTTCTCCGGGAACATCCCTCTAGAGGTGTTTCCTTCGGATAAGGAAGAACATATGCCTTGGTCATTGTTGGCATATGATTCACCACTACGAGCCTTAATGGTTTTAGTTGTACACTATATGTCAACATAATAGGATGGGGCAATATGTTGTGTGACAACCGCGGGTATCGAACCCCTGACCTCTCGTAAAGCAACACCACGCACTAACCACTGTGCTAAAAGATCTTTTGTGTTAGCTTTTCGAGAGGGGTGTTACAGACTACCCCCCTTAAAGAGCCCAACGTCCTCGTTGGCTCATATCACTCACCACCCAGGCGTTGTGCATGTAACCCGCATCAGTACCACACCGACTGACATCCGCAACATTACACACACAATTCCGGCTGGGTATTGGCTCTGATACCAAATGTGACAACCGCGGGTATCGAACCCCTGACCTCCCGTAAAGCAACACCACGCACTAACCACTGTGCTAAAAGATCTTTTGTGTTAGCTTTTCGAGAGGGGTGTTACATGTTGGCTAAGATTGATACATTTATTTGTAAAGTGACTTTCCACACTATGCATTAATAATAATATCAAATGGTTTTCGGGTATCAAGCATTTTTGTTATCATAAAGACAAAACTTTCCTATAGGTGTGCGCTTGCATTGTGTGATATGGGACGAGCCTTATGATAGCTTCATTTTTTAAAAATGCATTATGAATTTTCTATACTGGTATTCATAAGGGAAAAACCCTTTCTGTGTTTATACGGCGTGGTCTTACGAGTTACCTCACTTTGAAATAAACATAAATATAATTTTTTTAGTTTCTCATACCGGTCCCATGACTGACATAGAGTTTATTGTTCATTCACCTAAACTCTGGGCGCCCATATTTTCCATATAGGAAGCCTGGTAGTTGTGGTTTGCAGATTTAGTCTTGGGGTCAGTTTTAGAGCAGGTGCTGGATTAGGACTGGAGCTGTCATTCAGATCACATCATTAATCTTCCACTAAGAGTTTATATTTTTCCGTTGTGTATCTGTAGTGCTCTACAGTCATTGTAAATCTAATGTAAAATTGTCGTTATGATAATAAAAATTTCTTTGTTATATTCCAATGTGTAAGTATCCCTAACAATCCATCTTTATGAACGGTTTGACTTGGTTTAATTACCGGCTTGAACCGGGCAAAAAGGCAGGTCGTTAAAAATAACAAGATAAGTATTCTGAAATTTAAATAAAAATGGTACCGACTTACAAGCTATGTAGAAGCACAATAAATTAATTTACCAAAAGTAGTATTATAAATTTTCAAAAAAATTAAAATTATATAACCCTTACAAAAAATCATATAATGATACTAAAATGTGGATTTTGAGAAAAAAATTCATAAAATCTATTTCAAATGAAAAATGCTAATATACTTCGTCTATAAAATGTTACAATTATTTATAATCCACTAAAACAAAATTTATGAAATGCTGCAACTCATAAGTTTCTACCGTAGTTCATAAAAGCTATTATAGAATAACTTTATGGGCAGAAACATGCATAATTAAATTAAATACCAAAGAATCTTAATTTAAAGTATATTGTTATTCATAACAACCTACTGCAAACCAAAAAAGGCTAATGGCTAATGTGCTTCATAAATTGATACTACAATTTATAAATGCAATCATATAATAATGTTATAAGATACAATATGTATGTCATCTAAAAATGCTATAGTTTTTAATAAATTGCAAATAAATATTAAAATATACTACTATTATTGAGAAAATGCTACCACAATTCATAAAATGTTAAAACTATAAAAGAACATTATGAACAGAATATGCATAATTTGTTTGTCCAAAGTAACATAAAATGATGTCATACAGCAGCATATTATGCATTATCTTCTTTTTTTTTCTTCCTTAACTTGTTGCTTCTCTTCTAACATTGTTCCTATGTTCATGGTAAAACTCGAAATCATCACTACTATTATGGTCGCCTCCACATCATTAAAGCACTTCAATTTCATGCCTATTCAAAATCTAGTTGAACACTTCTGTTTCCACCTACATTGCTGCTACCCTATCGATATTTGTCATGCCTTCACTGAAATGGTTGCAATTCTCTGATCATTTGGACCCCAAATCACATGAAATGCTAATTTACGGTTCAATGAAATTAAAGTGTCATTCTCATCAAAGTTTTGTCCTTCCGCTACATTTGATTGAAAAGTATCATCCACACTAGAGAATCAAGATCCCAACTTTAAAGCTAAAATATTGGCAAAGTCCATTTATCACGATTTTTTATATTATTAATATGTAGAAAATAGGCTGATAAATTTTGATCTAAATTAATATGTTTGTGGGATGGTACTTAAAAGAAATTAGTTTAACAGATAAATACGTATTGTATGGTCTGTGTGTGTATACACACACAAAACAGAATGTTAAAAAGACGTATTTTTCTCTTTCACTGAAAATGGTACCCTCTTTTATCATGTTTTTAGAACTGAAAAAAAATGTAAATATATGTTTTCTGTTACTAGGGATGGTACCTCTTATCTTTTGTCTTTAAAAACCAATTTTTATGAAGCATTGTTCTATAAACTTGTCGGTGGAGCAAAAAAAACCAAGTGAATTTTTTTTTTTGCAACAAGATTTGAAATTTCAGTTTTCTTATTGAATTTTAAATTTTTTTTAAGCTTCGGCTAGTTCTTTTAGTTTCAAAGAGCTTGCTGTAAATTATAGTTCTGGTGTAACAAACCGGAACTCTGAACCAATTTAAAAAAATTATTTTAGAAAATTTTATGGATTTTGAATATCTAAAATGATTTATTTTAAATAATAATGACTAAAAATTTATTTTAATTGAAGTTAGAACGTATAACTTTATTTTAATTATAAAACGAACTCGAAATGGCACGGTAGTTTGAAAATTCGATTTCTAATTTCAATTGAATATACAGTAGTCAATATAAGTCAGAATTGGATGAAACAAGAAATGTTATAATCTATTTAATAATATCTTTCTAACGAATGTGAAAAATTCAGATTTCATGATATAAATTAAAAGTTATGTCCAGTTTAAAATTTAAAATGGTCATGTTATGAAATAAATATTTGTTCGCTAAAAATATTATTTTTAGCTTATATATGAGACATATGAAATGGTTGTAAAATGGAATAATTATTGGATTGTTAAAAATATTATTTTTAATATATATGCGCTGTATAGAATTGTCATGTAATCGAGTATTCAATTTTTATTTAAAATTGAAATGGAAGTTGAAATCACTTTTGAAATGAATTTACAAACGATTTATAAAATTCGTTTTAAATAGAAATCGATGATATATATATATATATTGTATATATATGGCTTGAATAGAACGCGCCGCGCAGCGACCGTTCGCGAATTTCAATCATTGGCTTCAAATGGATGTAATGGGAGATCCTACCATCGGATTCTCCTAAAATTGGAACCGTTGGGTTCGTATCGAAAAGATCTTTCCAATGAATATAAGAGATTTAAATTTGAACGGTTGGATTTTAAGATATGTCCAAATCAATTTTAGAAAAGGTCGCTATGGATGTAGTTTGGTAGCCGTTACGGGAAACCGGCTGTAATGGCTTCAATAAAATAATTAAAAATATGGAAAAATTATGTAAAATCATGATAAATGATTTGGAAAGATTCTGGATGAAAATTTCCGAGTTTAGAAAAGATAAAAGATATTTTTATCTAAATTATTAACTAGAATAATAATCCAATTATTTTTAGAAATAAATAAATTGGATTTGAAAACGGTTTTAAAATAACTAGAATTTTCCAATGAATAAAATGGAACGGATTTGAATGGAAATAATTTTCGGAGTATTTCGATATTAGATTCCGTGATTATACAGATATTGTTGAGGAATTTGGAAGATACAGATATCGTTATTCCCAATACGATATCTGTTGGTTTCAGAATTTGATATTGAATATAAGCCAATATTATTTTTATTCAGAGCCTTGTATTTAATATCAAATTGGATTCTGGGTTTGTCGTGAATGGTGTCTTCAATAACACTTTTCTTAAACCAAGTTGAGAATAGAATAAATCTTTTAATTAAGATTTGGAGAAGTTTACCAATTAATTAATATTTAATTGGAATTGAATTAAAACTGGATTATTGGTTTATCGTGAACTGTGTTTTAGATAACATTAGTTCTTTAACCCAATTAACGGTGAAGATATGATTTGGAATTTATAAATCTTTTTATTAATATTTAATGGAAAATTTCCAAAGTAAAGTTTTCCAATTTAATATATTAAATTGGAAATGAATGGAATTCAATTTAGTAATAATCGAAGTGAGCTTCTGTAGAGGAAGACTGTTACTATATGTGGAATTTAAGAGGCTTAGCCGTTATTCCATTTATATCATTGGTTGGATATGGAAATTTATATCGATTATATATGTTGATCTATTTTCCGTGAAGATTCCATGGTTAATGGAATGTGATTTTGGGTTTATCATGAATTGTGTTTTAAATGACATTGGTTCTTTAACCCAGTTAAAGACAGGATTACATGTATAACATTGTATTTTGAACCGAATTGTTGATCTCTGCTAAATATATAACTGTTTGGTGGCGGAGAATTTATTCTCTTGCTTAACACTCTTCTCTGGGACGTATGAGCTAAGATGTTATATATTGGTTGAAATCAATGGTACGGTGTAGATTGTCGATGTGGCATGTTTGTGTTTCCAAAGTTAAATAATCATTAAATAATGATTGTTGGAAGAATAAAACTAAATGGTGTTTTAATGAATCTTTAATTAGACTGAAATGAGAATGTGATAATTTAAATTATCAAATTTGGGAAATGATCGAGAATGGAGTATCACCAGTTTTGCTCCAAGCGATAGTTAAATCTTTAATTAGATTTGAACGTGAAATGGTAATTAATTTTTACGGATAGAACAGTGGTGTTAGATATGGAGTATTACCAGTTTTGCTTCGTGGGATGAATAGATTGGGACTAGGAAATAAAATAAATGATTACTCTGGTAAAGTTCGCTAATCCCGACTAGTTCGGAAAAACCTTAATTTGGTTTAAATTGTGAAAATAATATTTGAAGAAAAGAATATGCTAGATTGGAATGAGGCGTATGTTATGTTGTGTTTGTATAGCACTTGTTTATAAGATACGTGAGTTATTAGGAAAGACCAGACCATTCTTAATAATAGATACGACGATAAGTCGACAATGAAGACGGTGGTTGAGGACCGGAGATCTTCATATCGTTTGGATGATTACTGATGTCTTGATTGGGATGTACACCCAGGACAAGGTAATAAGTGGTGATTGTCCAGACGTATTTGGAGATCGACATGATATGCGAGGACCATTCTCCTGTATTGGACATATGGGATAAGGAATAAGGTGCCCCCAGTTTCGTTCAGACCCAGAACGAACTTGTAAATGGATGTGTGTCTGACATTGGATTTTATCCTGTGTTAATTGATTTTTATTAAATATATATCTGTTTGGTGGCGGAGAATTTAATCTCTTGCTTAACACCCTTCTCTGAGACGTACGAGCTTAGAGGTTATTTATTGATAGACATCAGTTGCATGGCGTGAATTGTCAGTGTGGCATGCTGAGATGCAAATGATTAAGGCTTCTGTTGAAAAGCAGAGTCTTGTAGTCAATGATCAAAGCACGGCTTTAAATCGCATAGCTTTGTGTATAGCGTTAATTCGCGAGCTTCACACCCCGGTATGAACCAGAAATGGGATGAAGGACGGCAGTGAGGACATGCGTTTCTTTCTAGCTAGGAGTGGTGTCATGGTATTGTAACATCCCGAAATTTGAACGATTTAATAATTAATTAATTATTTTAATATATTGTGTTGATAATTTAAATGCTTTAAATTAAAATATTTCGAATAATTAATTTACATAAATGGTGGAATAATATATTTAATCATGAAATAGTCGTAAATAGCTGAAACTTTGGATCGCAACATAATAAAATAAATGTAACTTGACAGCTGTTTGTCCTTAAAACCGACATTTAATGACCATCTGATATTGATATCTCACTTTAAAATATTTTATGTGTAATGACCCGCATTTTCAACAGTATAATAATTAATTAATTTAATTATTTAAAAGGTGATTAAAAGGATTTCACGATCGTTGAATTAAATAATGGTGAATATTTAATTAAAATAATAAATTAAATAATATATTTAATTCTGAAATAAACAGAATTGGCTGAAATGGTGATATGTTGTGAACTGGATCATCTGTGATATTTAATTCAACTTGGAATTGAATTTGAATAACGAATTATATTATATAAACGTC
Source organism: Allium sativum (assembly GCA_030737875.1). Classification (NCBI taxonomy): domain Eukaryota; kingdom Viridiplantae; phylum Streptophyta; class Magnoliopsida; order Asparagales; family Amaryllidaceae; genus Allium; species Allium sativum. Next base: position 961,715,829 of record CM060916.1, read on the forward strand.
AGTTTGAACGTAGAGTTATAATAAAATTAAAATCGAGCTCGAAATGGCGCTGCAGTTCGTAAATTGGCGATTCGAACTTCAACTGAACGTACATGATTCGTTTTAAGCCGGATTTCTGTGAAATAAGAAACGTGTGGAGCTGGTGGAGTATATTTTTCTAGTGGAAGAGAAAAATTGGGATTTCGTCGTGTAGATTTTGATTTATGTCCAAATAAAAATTTAGAAAAGTCGCTGTGGAATTCCTTTATAATATATTTATATTTATAAAAGGAATTTCATTATAAATCGAATATCGATTTAATCGGGATTTGAAATATCAAGCTAGAAATTCATAAAAGAATATTCTAGAACTGTATGATATTCTGTTGTGAATATATACGATAATATTTATTTTTAAATATTAAATTTAATTGTTTTAAAATATATTTATATATTTAAAAGGGTTATTTAGAGCTTTAAAAATAGCCACTTTTGCAAACGAAGTCGGAATTCGATGAAACTAATTTTATTGGATCCGCAATGTCAAATATTTGTTAGATTTCCAGTTTCGTGATTTTTAGAGTCACTGTGTGGCCATACGGATTTTTAATGTGAGAAACAGTCAGTATTTTGACAGTTAAAAATACGCTGTGTGAGCATACGGAGTCGGAATTCGACGAAACCAGTTTTGTTGGGTCCGCAATGTTGAACTATAGCTGCATGTCCATTTTCGTGATTTTTGGATATCGTATGTGATCATAGGAATTTTTAGAAGACGAAAAAAAGAGCGTTTGACTAAAAAAAAAATCTAAATAAATATCTAAATGTTTATGCCTTCTATAAATACCCCCTTTAACCTTCCTAAACCTAATCTCTTCCATCGTTGGTCAAACTTTTTTTTTTCTCTGTCGCGAGTTCTTTCAGCAAGTCTCGATCCTTTGAAAATCAAAAGAAAACCAACCAAAATTCTATAAACCCAAACTCATATATATTTAAACTCCTGAGCTTATTCTTTTCAATCTTGTACGCATTCGAGTGAGTGCGATTTTGATTTCCAGGACTCCAACATTGACAGAGCGAGTTAGGGTTCAAGGATTTTTGGAATTTAAACACTTATTCAAGTTTAAGATATCATTTTTGAGTTTCAGAAGTTCAAGTGAGGTTTGCTAGCAAGTTTTAGTCAGTTCGATGGAAAAAAATGTTCGGTGCTTTTTCAGCGAGGTACTGTGAAGGGTCGATGTCGGTTTTTAGAGGAGGGGTTCGAATTGTATGATGTTGATATGGTTTGAAAGGGATTTTGACGAGGATGGTTGTGGTAATTTCTGTTTGATTTTTAAGGTGGTAATGAAGGAGTTTTGGAAATGTTTTCCAAATAAGAACCAGAAATGTTATCTGATATAGAAAACAAGAAATGGAAATGTTTTCCAATGGTAATAACATATATTTCCTAAATTTAGAAAATAAGAAATGTTGAATATAGGTAAACAAGAGATGAAAAATGAACTAGGAGATAAATATTAAATGATGTTTAATCGATATAAATTTCCATTTGGAAATAATATCGTTGTTTGCACACGTGTTTTCTTTGATGGTTAAATCACAGACTATCGAAGTTTTGACCATTTTAATGTTGTTAATATGGAGAGACCGATTGGATTATTATCCAAAGAACCACTCTGTATTGGCATAAGCGCTGCGAATCATATATGCCAAAGAAAATTGAAGACGGAGTAAAGTGCAAGGGCTATTGTATAAGTCTTAGATAACAGTGCCTAAGATGGATGTACTGAATAGTGCCTTCGGTTCATCCTGTTCCTGGATGACTTGTATGGATGAATGTCTGACAGAGTATTTCCAGAAAGGTCACGTACATTGATTTCTTCCACCATACCAAGAGTGGAAGCGGAGAAGGAAACTTCTTTAGCTAACACGTAATGTACTGTTGTAGACGTCAATTAGTGATTTTCGATGGATCTGACAATGTGGCGTTCGAAGTGAATCTGATGTGATGATAAAGCGTAGCTTCTAGCCTCACATCCGGTAAATGATAGAAATCGGGCAGACAGTATGGCTAAGTCGGTCGCTCCGAAGTAGGGTGTATAATCACCTGATCTAGAGTTTCATTTACTTCTAAAAATCTATTGTTGATGTTGTCCCATTCGGGAAATGGTTGCTGATCCCAACCGTTGGTGATATACATTCGATACACTCAAGCGAAATGAGTGGTCGGTCATGCGTGGTCGGGTTGCAAGATGTTCTAGTTGAACCCAGTGTATTCCTTTCTAGAGGTACACTAGCGAAAGGTGGTTCCATACCTTGTCATAGTTAGAAATCCATTACCCAATACGTGCTTGCGGTTTTGATTGTATACTATATATGTAGAACGTGAGATGAAAATGTTTCTACTAGATGATTATTATATTGTGGTTGATAGACATTATTATAATATCAAAAGGTTTTTGAGATAAAGATAATTTGGATTCTCATAAGGGAAAAACCCATTCTGTTATACGACGTGGTTTTATGAGATATCGTTTACCTGTTCAAACTGTTTTAAACTGTTTTACTCACACCAGTCCCATGACTGACCCGGAGTTTATTTTGTTTTGTTTTCCCTAAACTCTTGGGTGCCCAATTTTGTACGGGCAATCAAGTAGTCGGGATTTATAGATACTTGAAGAGCTGGAGCAGGAGGCTTCAGGATCATATAGCTATAGTTATTTCCGCTTTTTTGTAAGTGTTGTACTTTGATAATGATGTATATTCAAATACAAATGTATATTTCAAAGTTATGTTACATATATTATATGTTATTCGTTCCGCTGTGAGATTCGTGTTACTCTGATATTGTGTTCTTCTTCTTCTATTCTAAGTTTCTATCTTATCTTTCCTCACCCTCTAATTTCTTTCATTAACTATTCGGTTATTTTCGATCCTTGGATGTTTGATATGTGTTGTATATCGGATAACCAAGATCGCAAATTTCCGGGTCGTTACAGTTGGTATCAGAGCATAAGGTTAAGTGAATTACCTTGGCTCTGTGGCGTGACTCGGTAAAGATAGGGTTAGCAATACCCTAGATTGAGTTTGAGTGTATATATACGAGTGCGTATTTGTAATTTGATATAAAGTGGTTTTATATTGTGGAGATTCATTGGTTGAGTCGTTTATGGGTTCTGGTCGATCAGTTTGATCCACTGTATCGGTAGGAGTTACTAAACACTCGAATACGATGGGTCGTCACGATATGTTTTGAAAAGAGGGTAAATTAAAATAAGTTTACCTAAGGTATATCTTGATATAGAGAAGATATATATATCAAAATTATAATATATTGGATATATTGGTTGTTATTATAGTCGAGTAAGATTATAAATTAAATGGTTATGTAAATAACCAATCAGAATTCATATAAGTGAAATACATGAAATCAGATGAGTTAAATCTGAAATTTAAAACCAAAAATTGAATTAAAATTCGGAAAAATTGGATAAGTGTTTGTAAATGGATTTGGATTAAAAATAAGGAAAATTTAAGATCCTGGGAGATTTTAAATTGTTTTACAAGCAGTGTGAATTATATTTTGAAACGAATTTCAAAGTGGAAATGTTTAGAAATGGTTTTATATTATTGAACTCACTTCGATCGCTAGAAAATAGATTCCGATGATGACAGCTGCATCATCAGTATTCATTTTTGAGTTGTAAGTGACGAATTACTACCAGAGATACTGTTTTGAATTTGTTTTGGGAAAGACAAGTTGTGTTGAATTTCAAAATGGGATTTATAATATAGAATTTGATATATAGATTTGAATAATAGAAGTGATATAAAATTTGAATAGAAATTGAATAGAATTAACTAAATCGAAGAGGAATTAGTTAATCGAGTTTTGAATTTGAAGTTGAACTTTGAAAGGTGAATTGGATTTGTAAATGGATATTCAAAATCAAATATAGAACTTAAATTTGAAATTTGGATTCAAATTAATTAATAAGCAAGTTAAAATATATTTGAACATGTCATGTTCAAATATAAAAGTGAAATAGACTAAAGAGTTAATTAACAAATTAATTAACGAATTAGGTTAAAACGATCAGGTATAGTTAAAATAGATTGGGCAGGTATAAATATACATGAGATAGGTATGGATAAGGTATGAAGGTATATAAATAGAATGCTCGACGAAAAGGTATGTATTTAATTCATATATGAGATTTTATGCGCCGTATCGGCTAGCCTCTTGGCTTTTTCTTTTTCTTTTGGATTGGTGAGGGCCATGGGAGGCTATTTGAAATATCCCGATGCTCCTGGTACAAAGGAGGTTATGGAGAATTTTTCCGGGAATTTAAGGAGTTAGAATATTTTTAAGATAATTTGATAGTTAGAAATCAACGTATCGATATATATATATAGAACTTGATAAGGAAACGAACTTAGAAATAGAATAATAAAATCAAAAAGGAAGACTAAGAATAAAATCTAGTAAGAATAGAAAGAGGAAGCGTATACACGTTTAAAAGTGAATAAGTAGTTGTATGGTATTGATTATTCGAGTAAGTAGTCATATCTGTTTTGACGTTATAAATGTTATTCAGTCAAGGTCTGAGAGGTAGTTATACCCCAACTAGATTGATTTCATTATTAACAAATAAATAGTAAGATTTCAGGCTCGAAGATCAATGTTGAATAAGAGTTAGTTGAATATAGTATTTGGGTTGTCGTAACGATGTTTTACACAACATCCGTTTTAACCCAAATAAGTGTAAGCTTGGAAATATAATAAAGAATATTTCCTAAGTATAGAGATAAACGAGATCGGAAAAGAGATAAGTAATTGGAATATTTTCCAATTATAAATAGCATATATTTTCTAAAGTTTAAAAAATAAAGGAAGGCGATATTCGGAAATGTTTTCCAAATAACATAAAAGGCCAATATGGTTATTGAAAATATTTGGTTAACAAATATTGATAAAGAAATAGAGGAGTGATTTAACTAATGGAATATTAATTAAGGGCTCAGTGACATGTTCAAAAGGAAATTTTGATTTTTGAAAAGAGTAAACTGTTTAAAAACTCCCAAGGAAAGACTGTTTAGATTAAAAACAAATTTAACAGAAATTTGTGAAAGCAAAATTGAATTAAAGTAAAGCCAGTAAAGTGGTAACTGAGATTGAATTAGAATAATATCAAGACAAATTGGATTGTGAGATTCAAATTTGAAGTGTAATGTGATAATCAAGTTAAGAGTTGGGAATCGAGACGAAACTTGAGTTGAAATGATATTTGGCTCGGATATAAGCGAATGGTTGTGTCGTGGATAAAAGCAGATTGGGATTTGACTGGGACGACCCTTGTATCCGCTGAATTGATAACAGGTGGAAAGGATAAAATGATATGCCGACAAAAGGTACAAGTTTATATTTCTATTGGATATAAGATTTATGAGCCGAATTGGTAAGCCACTTGGCTGTTTGATTTTCTTTTGGGATGGAGATCGCCTAGAGAGGCAAGTTGGAGTTTTACTGATAGGGCTGTACAAAGGAGGTGCTGGCGAAATTTTTCGAAAAGTTAAGGCGTTAGAAAATTTTCAGGATTTTTGAAAATTTTCGTTGATAAGAATTAATTAATATTTAATTGAAAATAAATTGGTTCAGTTGAAACTGAGGTTAAGAAGTGAACAAATATGTTCTAACCAGTCGATTGGGTCGTCCTCTACCTTTGCAATTTCGAGGACGAAATTATTTTAAGTGGGGAAGAATGTAATGACCCGCATTTTCAGCGGTATAATAATTAATTTATTTAATTATTTAAAAGGTGATTAAAAGGATTTCACGATCGTTGAATTAAATAATGGTGAATATTTAATTAAAATAATAAATTAAATAATATATTTAATTCTGAAATAAACAGAATTGGCTGAAATGGCGATATAGTGTGAACTGGATCATCTATGATATTTAATTCAGCTTGGAATTGAATTTGAATAACGAATTATATTATATAAACGACAGTTTGAACGTAGAGTTATAATATAAAAATCGAGATCAAAATGGCGCTGCAGTTCGTAAATTGGTGATTCGAACTTGAACTGAATGTACAGGATTTGTTTTAAGCCGGATTTCTGTGAAACAAGAAACGTGTGGAGCTGGTGGAGTATATTTTTCTAGTGGAAGAGAAAAATCGGGATTTCGTCGTGTAGATTTTGATTTATGTCCAAATAAAAATTTAGAAAAGTCGTTGTGGAATTCCTTTATAATTTATTTATATTTATAAAAGGAATTTCATTATAAATCGAATATCGATTTAATCGGGATTTGAAATATCAAGCTAGAAATTCATAAAGGAATATTCTGGAGCTGTATGATATTCTGTTGTGAATATATACGATAATATTTATTTTTAAATATTAAATTTAATTGTTTTAAAATATATTTATATATTTAAAAGGGTTATTTAGAGCTTTAAAAATAGCCACTTTTGCAAACGAAGTCAGAATTCGACGAAACTAATTTTGTTGGATCCGCAATGTCAAATAGTTGTTAGATTTCCAGTTTTGTGATTTTTAGAGTCACTGTGTGGCCGTACGGATTTTTAATGTGAGAAACAGTCAGTATTTTGACAGATAAAAATACGTTGTGTGAGCATACAGAGTCGGAATTCGACGAAACCAGTTTCGTTGGGTCTGCAATGTTGAACTGTAGCTGCATGTCCATTTTCGTGATTTTTGTATATCGTATGTGATCACATGAATTTTTAGAAGATGAAAAAAAGAGCATTTGACTAAAAAAATATATCTAAATAAATATCAAGATATTTATGCCTTCTATAAATACCCCCTTTAACCTTCCTAAACCTAATCTCTTCCATCGTTGGTCAAACTTCTTTTTTTCTCTGCCGCGAGTTCTTTCAGCAAGTCTAGATCCTTTGAAAATCAAAAGAAAACCAACCAAAATTCTATAAACCCAAACTCATATATATTTAAACTCCTGAGCTTATTCTCTTCAATCTTGTACGCATTCGAGTGAGTGCGATTTTTATTTCCAGGACTCCAAAATTGACAGAGCGAGTTAGGGTTCAAGGATTCTTGGAATTTAAACACTTATTCAAATTTTAGATATCATTTTTGAGTTTCAGAAGTTCAAGTGAGGTTTGCTATCAAGTTTTAGTGAGTTCGATGGAAAAAAATGTTCGGTGCTTTTTCAGCGAGGTACTGTGAAGGGTCGACGTCGGTTTTTAGAGGAGGGGTTCGAATTGTATGATGTTGATATGGTTTGAAAGGGATTTTGACGAGGATGGTTGTGGTAATTTCTGTTTGATTTTTAAGGTGGTAATGAAGGTGTTTTGGAAATGTTTTCCAAATAAGAACCAAAAATGTTTTCTGATCTAGAAAACAAGAAATGGAAATGTTTTCCAACGATAATAACATATATTTCCTAAATTTAGAAAATAAGAAATGTTGAATATAGGTAAACAAGAGATGAAAAATGAACTAAGGAGATAAATATTAAATGATGTTTGATCGATATAAATTTCCATTTGGAAATAATATCGTTGTTTGCACACGTGTTTTTTTTAATGGTTAAATCACAGACTATCGAAGTTTTGACCATTTTAACGTTGTTAATATGGAGAGACCGATTGGATTATTATCCGAAGAACCACTCTGTATTGGCATAAGCGTTGCGAATCATATATGCCAAAGAAAATTGAAGACGGAGTAAAGTGCAAGGGCTATTGTATAGGTGTTAGATAGCAGTGCCTAAGATGGATGTACTGAATAGTGCTTTCGGTTCATCCTGTTCCTGGATGACTTGTATGGATGAATGTCTGACAGAGTATTCTCAGAAAGGTCACGTACATTGATTTCTTCAGCTGTACCAAGAGTGGAAGCGGAGAAGGAAACTTCTTTAGCTAACACATAATGTACCGTTGTAGACGTCAATTAGTGATTTTCGATGGATCTGACAATGTGGCATTCGAAGTGAATCTGATGTGATGATAAAGCGTAGCTTCTAGCCTCACATCCGGTAAATGACAGAAATCGGGCAGACAGCATGGCTAAGTCGGTCGCTCCGAAGTAGGGTGTATAATCACCTGATCTAGAGTTTCATTTACTTCTAAAAATTTATTGTTGATGCTGTCCCATTCGGGATACGGTTGCTGATCCCAACCGTTGGTGATATACATTCGATACACTCAAGCGAAATGAGTGGTCGGTCATGTGTGGCCGGGTTGCAAGATGTTCTTGTTGAACCCAGTGTATTCCTTTCTAGAGGTACACTAGCGAAAGGTGGTTCCATACCTTGTCATAGTTGGAAATCCATTACCCAATACGTGCTTGCGGTTTTGATTGTATACTATATATGTAGAACGTGAGATGAAAGCGTTTCTGCTAGATGATTATTATATTGTGGTTGATAGACATTATTATAATATCAAAAGGTTTTTGATATAAAGATAATTTGGATTCTCATAAGGGAAAAACCCGTTCCGTTATACGACGTGGTCTTATGAGATATCGTTTACCTATTCAAACTGTTTTAAACTGTTTTACTCACACTAGTCCCACGACTGACCAGGAGTTTATTTTGTTTTGTTTTTCCTAAACTCTTGGGTGCCCAATTTTGTATGGGCAGTCAAGTAGTCGGGATTTACAGATACTTGAAGAGCTGGAGCAGGAGGCTTTAGGATCATATAGCTATAGTTATTTCCGCTGTGTTGTAAGTGTTGTACTTTGATAATGATGTATATTCAAATACAAATGTACATTTCAAAGTTATGTTACATATATTATATGTTATTCGTTCCGCTGTGAGATTCGTATTACTCTGATATTGTGTTCTTCTTCTTCTATTCTAAGTTTCTATTTTATCTTTCCCCACCCTCTAATTTCTTTCATTAACTATTCGGTTATTTTCGATCCTTGGATGTTCGATATGTGTTGTATATCGGATAACCAAGATCGCAGATTTCCGGGTCGTGTTATTATGCTTTGGTTTTCTTTCATTCGAAGTAAGCATTAAGACACAACAAAATCAAGAAAATTAAACCAAAATCTTTATAAATTTTCATAGTCAAAATTTGTCTACTAGAGAAATAAAAAGATAAAATAAGTTGTCCTTGGCTCAAACAGTTGTATGTAGATGATAGGGACGACAAAGGAAAACAATGTAATATATGGGGTCTGTCTTTGTTCAGTGCTCCAGTGCAAACAGATAGTGACAGCCAAGATTTTTATTTTTACAAATCAATGACTTCGTTTCCTTCCATTCGAAGGCATGACGAATGAAACCGCAAGTCAAACATATTTGAATCAAACAGCAGACCTATGAAATAGACAACACATGCTTACACTACCTATTGCAGCCTTCGTTTTCCTTTCACAAACAAAACATCTCCACCCCAATCTTCTCCTTTTAGTAAACTGATTCTTCTAAGACCCATATAAATCATGGATAACTCCTAAAACTATTGAATAAGTTGCTTTGATCTCCTATGGATGGGTGCTTCACTACCATAATGTTGAGATGGGTACGAATCATTATTTTTTCGGCTTGTATATTTAAGTAGCTTGACCATAGTTGACGGCGGCTGGCGTATGAGGTGATAAAGAAGGCATGGAGTCCTTGAGTTGGTGGCGAGTTCGTTGGAGAAGTTTCAGAGAAAAACCGTACGCATTTTGGTTGCATGAAAAATGGTGGCAAATGAGGTTTGCAAAGTTTGGAAAGGATGATTTTATGGGTTTTGAAGCTCGACATGGGCCAATAGCCTAAAGCTGGCAAAGATAACTGCTGGCGAGTTGAAAGGAGTGGTCTGAGATGGTTCCGTTCTTATATATATGTGTCACTATATTTTTGAATGGGCTGAGCATTGGGGGGAGGACACGTTGAGTGTGTGGAGCTTCAGGCTTGTGTACGTGCGGACGTGTTGCATGAAAGTGAGGTGGGGAGAGAGGCAATGGTGCATGAACGGTAGAACATGATGGCCATGAAATGTAAAGCTGTGTTCAAATTATAAATGGTGGAATATAATAATGGAGCTTGAGTGAGAAGTAAAACAGTGAAGAGACAAAAAAGAGGACATGCTGCATGTTTCAAAATGACCAAAAGAAAAATGAAAGGGAAATACATAGGGTGTGTTCTTTGCAAGCGGAAGCGGAGAATTTGAGCGGAGTATTATAGCGGAGAATGGTAGTTAACGAACCATTTGTTTGGCGGTTTAAGCGGAGTATTTTATTTATATTTCGTAATTTAACTAATTACAGATTAAAACATAACATTATAATTATTGCAGAATAACACAGTTAACAAAACATAATAGTCCATTACATAAAAACAATACAGAAAGTGATAAATTGCAGAAATATAAAAAAATTAGCTAAAGTGATACATTGCAGAAATACAAAAAAAGTAGATAAAGTGATACATTGCAGAAATATATTAGTGCAATCCTGCTGCAACAAGTTTTTAAAGTACGGATAGTAACGGTTATCATTGCTAATTTCAGCAGGAATTGAGTTAAATTGAGCATCAGCCGGTTTTATAATAGCGGTAGATAATACTAGGACGACATTCAAAACAACATGAAAATAATTAAAGATTGTGCAACCTGACCTTTGAAATCTTTCAGCCACTTGTCTGCTAGAATTAGCGGTGGCAGTAGCCCATAAAAATATCCCAACCGCTTCTCGAACAGTAACATTTTCTGTAGTGGTCAATCCGCAACCTTCTAGCCTATCACATAACGAAAGAAAACATAACTGTTTCATACGAAACTGCCTTTGACATCTTGCCTGATGACCGTTAAGTATGTCATCTATCCACATAACACCAGTATACGTCGAAGTATGAATCCGGCGTCCTATTTCGCTTCGTCTATTATGTAAGTATGCTCCAATTAGGATAATATATTCTAAATCTTCTGAATCGGAATCACCATCATTTGGAAATGGATTCTCCATTGAAAAAAATAGAAGAGGAAGAGGATAGAGAAGAGGTGACGAGAGGTGAGGCTAGAAGAAGGTGTTATAAGAGTGAGTTGGAGAGGTGAGGAGTTGGACGCGTCCGTAGCCAACGACTCAACTTTGAGCCATTGGCTCACCGGCTTGAAAAGGTCTGTTGGCCAACGGACGCGTCGGACGCGTCCAACGCTTCCGTTGGCCAATGGACCTGTTTCAAGCAAATGAACGCACCCATAAAACCGGTTTCATAGGGGACTGGGATTACGGGAAGGGGAATCTGATGGAGCTTGGTAGCTCATGCATGTAGAAATAAAAGGGTGAAGGTGGCATCAATAGGAAGCTACATGAGTTATACAGGAAGTGGTGAATACACCGGAGTTACGGGTTTAAGAATATAAAGGAAGGGCACTGTATACTTTGGACGTGAGTATTGGTGTGGGGATAACAACACGTGAAAAATTAGAAAAAGAATGTGATGGGGTAGTGGAGGGTTATGATGTGACGATGGATGGAAGTATGGGTTTATATATACTTGCATAACTATGGTGGAAGTTTGGCACATGTAAAGAGCACGCTTGAAATGGGTTTTCAGTTTCTAGGAGTTGCGATTCGAATTACAGTGAGGAAGAATAAATCATGCGCTGGTTTGTAGGAAATTGGATGGACCGACGAAAATTTAACGGTAAAGCCTAATAAAAAATTTTATTAAGTTAAATTTAATATTTCACAGTGTTAAATTAAAACTATAACAGCTTATGCATTCTTTGTCAAAATATAACGAAACAGGACCCGTTAAGATCGTATAATCACAGGTTATGTACTGGAACCGACCTGGAGCGATTTGGAGGTCGTTATAATTTTGGGTAAAATAAAACGTCTAATCCGGTCTATCGACCGTTAATCATATTTAACGATTAACGACCAAGGTGAGTAAACTCACTAACTCGTTAAATTCTAAAATTTTATAAATATATTTTAGCGTTGATAAATAATGGTTGAATGTTGTATGATGGCTGTTTAGGTGAATTACAATTAAATTTGTTGGATAATATATATCGTTATATATATACACACACACATCATTGGTTGGATACTGATTCCATTGATTATAATATTCCATAGTATGAAATTTTTGTTATTTGTGTTGACTAACATTTGTGGATGCAGGGAACAGGTTGGAGGAATCCAATTGGATTCCTCAACAATTATATTGTTGCTTGTGATAAATAATCTATTGTTGATTATTGTGTGTTGGGATGTTGAATAACATTGACCTTGAAATAATTGGTATTTAAATACCGTAAAATATATTGGAAAAAATTCAACTTTTAGAAAGGGATATCTATTATTTATTATTATTTTTAAACAACAGAAATTGAATCTGGGTTGGACTGGAATATAATAATTTGTTTAATTTTATTAAAACAGATAGTTTGATTTATAAATAATGTTAAGAAATAAAGTGGGATAATTATTATTAAATAAATTTGGAAATATAAGAATAGATTTTAAAAAGGGGAAATGAGAATTCGTTCCAAAGAAATGATGAAATATTTCGATGTTCGAAATGCAAATAGAATGGAAGTAAATCCATAAGAGTTATGATTGGAATTCGACCTTGTCAAATTGTATATGTATAATCTATTTTTAGAAATTATATATATATATATATATATATGATAAGATGGTTAATATTTTATTCGAAACCCCTAATTTATAATCAAATAAGTATTCGAGATTAAGTTATAAACTAGATTTACAATTAAGATGGAGTTGGCTTCAAAATGGAAATTATGAACTAGAACATGAATATGAGTTTATAAAATATATCAAAAGACAAGATTATAGCCTGTAATGGTATTTATTATTTAAATAAAGATTTATTTGATAAACGAGTTCAGATTTCTATAAGGGGATAATATCCATGTTTAAAGGTGGATAATGATTTTAAAGCAAACGTTTGATTAAAATGAAAATGTTTTCCAATGTTAATGAGGTATATTTTCTAAAATACGAAAAATAATAAATGTGGAAAAGTTGGAAATGTATTCGAACGTTAATAATGTATATTTTCTGGGATATGGGAAAATAAGAATATATATTTGGAATTGTGCTTCCAAGAAGCGAACAAGGCTAAAACTGGTTCTTAGGAATATCTAGAAAGATATGGAAAGTTGGGAAATAAATGAATATTAATTAAAAAGGGCCAGTGATTGTTTGATGGATTTTTGTTTTCCTTTGATAGTTAAATCACCGGCTATCAAAGAATTTTGACCATCGTTGTCAATGCAGAGAGACCAGTTGGATTTATTATCCGAGAACCACTCCGTATAGGCATAGGCGTTGCGAATTAGATTATGCTAAAGATAATTGAAGATGAAGTGAAATGCAAGGGTCGTTCAGTTCCAAAATAGTGCTTTCTATTTGTCCAGTCCAAGGACAACTTGTATGGACGAATGCCTGACAGAGTAAGATAATCTTTTCAAGGTATTACAACTGGTAGCGAAGGAATTCATTTCTCTTAGCTTTTATACCCGTAATATTTTTGGAAGATCAACTAGTGATTTGACAGATTTGACGATGTGTCATTCAAAGTGTATGGTGGCCAGATGTTCTAAAAATAAATGTAGCCTCACAATCGGGAAATGACAAAAATCGGGCAGGCAACATGGCTAGTTGGGTCATACCCAAGTAGGGTGTATTGTCACTGATCTGAAGAAAATTAATATTTGTTCTTCTTTTTGATTCTCTATCTTCGAGTTACGGTTGGACAGCAAACAACCGTGGGTGAAAATATATTCGATACACTCAAGCTAAATAAGTGGTCGGTCATGTGTGGTTGGGTTGCAAGATGTTCTTGTTGAACCCCAGTGTATCCCGTCTAGAGTACACTGATCGAAAGGTGGTCCCATACCTTGTCATAGTTGGAATCCAATCTGCAATAAGCGCCATGCGGTTTTTGACTTTATATTATATATGCGGAGCGTGAGATGCAAGCTTTCTGTTATTTGGTTATTTACTTGATTAGACATTGTTATAATATTAGTGGATTTTGATATCAAAATGTTTTGGGTTATAGTAAGGTTAAAACCGTCCATGTTTATGTGTGGGCTGGTCTTACTAATATCTTTTTCTTTCAAAAGGATTTTCAAAGTAAAACAATATGGTTGGAGTTTACTCACACCAGTCTCATGAATGACCCAGAGTTTATTTTGTTTGTGTTTTCCTAAACTCTTGGGTGCCCAAATTTGTATAGGAAGCCAAGCGTTTCAGGATTTTACAGATTCACTTAGAGGAGCTCGAAGCAGGAGGCTTCACCGTTAGTTATTTGGAGATTATTTCCGCTGTAATGTATATGAGTTATACGCTGATATGGTACATTATACAAATTCAGATTTGGTATTTCAAAGATTATGTTATATAATATATTTTATTCGTTTCGCTGTGAGATTCGTGTTTACTATGATTCTATTTTGTGGTTGTCTTCTTTTGTTCTTCTTCTATTCTAATTTTCTTTCTTTCTTTCTTTTCTCACCCTCTAACTTCTTTCTATTAATGACCCGGTACTTTCAACACTTGAATAATTGACATGGTGTTTATGTTGATTTTCGGGGTTGAAAATCCCACGGGCCATTACAGGAATGGAGACCAGACATTTTTACTTATGTGGATGATGGATAGCGAGGTACCTCGGATTTGAGTCCCTAATGGCTCTTGATTTACGCCCTATAGGGCGAGGAAACGTATAGTTCAGGAATTGCCAATCCTCAAAAGTAAGAGAGGACTGACCCTGCATTTTCCTAGGTGCATTTGCGGCTATATCCTGAGGCTTGGGCTAGAGAGTCTTGAATTTGGTAAGGACGATCCATTGCCTTGGTTCATGACAGAAATCCAATTTCCAATACGACATAGTGCAGTTTCAGTTGTAGAACTAGTATGGCGACATGATATATTGTACCCATGCCATCTATGATTGATACATTTATATTTGAAGTTGTTTTTAACACAATGCACTTATAATAGTATCAAATGATTTGTTTTAAAACGTACCAAGCATATTTGGCTATTGTAAGGGAAAACTCTATCCTTCGGCTTGTGTTTCATTGTGTGATGGGACCTGAGCCTTATAATAGCTTCATTTTTTGAAAAGCATTATGTTGTTTATAAACTGTTTATGCACTGGTATTCTCGGGAGAAAACCCGTTCCGTGTTACATAGCATGGTCCCTTGATTTACTTTATTTTTTAAGTAAAGTTTTAATAACTATTTTAGTTCTCACACTAGTCCCATGACTGACTCGGAGTTTATTGTTTCTACCTAAACTCTGGGTGCCCTTATTTTCCACACGGGCAGCTTGTAGTTTTGGTATTTGTAGATATTATTTTCACAGGATCATGGATTTACAGCTGAAGCTATATTCGGAAAGCTTTGTATCTGTGTATTTCTTTCTGTTGTGTTATGTATTATTTTTCCGCTGCTTTGTATTTAAATCTTTGATAGTTTTATGTTGTATATTATTCATTTATACTCTGATATCTTGTACTCTGATGTAAATTGTTGTAATAGCAATGAAATATTCTATTATTTATGTTTTGATTGTCGTGTTCTCAACTCAATTCGGGCTTTCCCGTAAGGGTGAGTTTGGGTTGTTCCATCTGGAGTTTGAGGGCTAACACTACAAGGAAACACAATTATTCCAACGGCTCTGAGCCATTCGCCAACGTAGAAAGCCGTTGGAATAAAGTTCACGACTCCTTACAGTTTCCAATGGAACATACAAGCAATATCCAATGGCTATACCAACGAATACTAATGGCCATATCATACCAATAAGCCGTTGATATCTACTGGAAAATTATGAAAAATAAGTCGTTGCAATCCATAGGTAGTCGTTGGTAATCTGGGTAATTTTTATATAACAGCAAACCTTTCATCTTCCATCCACTCAAAAAATATCAATATACATTTCCACTCTGTTTCGCACATATAATTCATACTAGTGTGCACTCGTGCTATGCATACGGACTACAACTATATCCTTTGTTATTGCATCCACTACTAGAATAGATTGTTATTCCAACATCCACTTTCCAATGGCTGCCAATGGTTATTTAGGAGCCGCTGGAAACCGATGGAACAATTACCGTTGGCGACCGTTGGAAGCTATTGAAAACTTACGTGATATTGTCTGCTCCATCCAACCGAAAGCTTCATTCCTCCTTCTCCACCAATTAGTCCTCTCCTCCAACCATTCCACTCCTTCCAAATTTGCTACCAAAGCTTCCTCCACCACTCCAACCTCTTTGGGCGCCATCTACGAGCTTCTCCGACCCATCTCCACCCTTCTCGTTCTCCAAATTAGGTAATTCCATGAAACCTAATTTTTAGGGTTTAATTGATTTCAGGTTTAATTTGTAATTTGCTTAATTTCTATTTGTTTATATATGTATATCACATCATGTTACCATTTACCCTCTAATTGCTATTATTATCACAATAATGATCAAATTTTTTAGGGTTAAATTGATTTAGGGTTTAATTGTGTTTGTTTAGGTAACTTTGGTTAGTGAATGTTATACGTATGTGATAGAGTTTGCTAATAATATAATTTATGCAAACACGAGGATTATATTATGTTGACAAACACGAATTAAATTACAAAAATATATAATTTATGCAAACACGTAAATTACTATAATTTATGCAAACATGAAGTAAATTACAAAAAATATATAATTTAGTACACATGTACTAAAACTTTAAAATATATACAAACTTTATATTTAAATTCAATGTAGATAAATATTTAAACCCTTAGTTATCATTTGGCCCCGTCTGACAAGTGGTGTATATGATCGTTATATGGATATTCGTTCTTTTACAAAACGAAAATCTATATTCATCTGATACAAAATTTGTTGGATTTGTCCTTGTATTGGACAAGTTACAAACACTATAAGGTAATTATGTTTCGTATATCATATCACTTTAAACGGTTCACAAAATTTCGACGGCATTTCCTTTACCTTCCTTGTGTGCACGCACGTGTGTATAATATAAGAAGCACGAGGGAAATGCTGCCGAAATTTTGTGAAATCGTTTAAAATGATATGATTTACGAAATATAATTACTATTGTGTTTGTAATGGAAAGTAGGATGACCGACCATCAAAGAATACACATAAGCATCAATGAACCAATAGTTATTTATTTTAAAATAAAGTTTTAGACAAATATAAAATTAACGATTACTTTTTTTTATTTCATCATAGGTTTCAAAGTAGGAAAAATGGCCAATTACTTTAATGATCGGAGCTGGATGTATCAAAGAAGGGAAATTAGTGGTGCAATAAGTGAACGTTTTGAAAATGGGGTAAAAGTGTTCATCGAATTTGCGATAAGTAATATTGGAAACAGTAGTGAAATTCATTATCTATGTAGTAGATGCAAATTGTTGAACTATTTAATACTGAGTATGGTTAGATTCATTTGCGCCAATACGGTTTCCTACCCAATTATTTGTTTTGGGATCGTCATGGAGAAATTGTAGCCCCTAATACTCAAGAATAGTCGACGGAGGTCAATAGTCTGGAAGTTAGCACAGATCTTATAGAAAATATGGTCGAAGATGTTGCACGATCAATGTTCCCTACATTCAAATTGGTAACGACGATGATAACGTCGAAGAGAAGCCAAATGTTAAAGCGAAAAAAATATATGATCTATTAAATAATGATAAAAAACCCTTTGGAATGGATGTGAAAGTGGCACTCAGTTAGCGATAACTGCAGAATGCATTGCAATGAAAACAAATACAACCTTACGGAAGCTGGATTTACGGTTGTTGTTCAAGCAGCTAAACGCCATATTCCATCCGATAATTTAATTTGTGAAAATTATTATAAAGTGAAAAAACTTATGTCATCTTTTGGTTTGCCGTATCAGAAAATAGATACATGTTTAAAGGGTTGCATGTTGTATTGGAAAGAAGATAACAATCTTAGAAAATGAAAGTTTTGTAATCAAGAAATATACAAACCAAGAAAAAAGAAAGGAATAGAAGTTCCGTACAAGCGTATGCATTATTTACCCATCACCCCTAGACTTCAAAGATTATATGCATCATTTGTAACAGGCAGCATATGAGATGACACAGTGTGAGAACACCTCAAAAAGGTACATTGAAACACCCATCGGATGGAGAAGCTTGGAAACATTTTGACAAGAAGTATCCCGATTTTGCAGCGGGGAGCCGCAACGTTAGACTAGGTTTATGTACATATGGCTTCGCACCGTTTTCTAAGTTTGGTTCTAAATATTCATCTTGGCCCATAATAATCACACCTTACAATCTACCCTCATGGATGTGTATGAAAACTCCATACATGTTTCTCACAGTTGTCGTCC
Source organism: Allium sativum (assembly GCA_030737875.1). Taxonomy (NCBI): domain Eukaryota; kingdom Viridiplantae; phylum Streptophyta; class Magnoliopsida; order Asparagales; family Amaryllidaceae; genus Allium; species Allium sativum. The sequence continues at coordinate 961,734,180 of CM060916.1, forward strand.
CTGGCCTTGATGATCCGATACAGGGTATTGATGTTTACTTACAACCGCTAATCGAAGAATTGAAAATATTATGGAATGAAGGAGTTGAAACATATGACATATCAAAAAAGAAAAATTTTCAGATGTTCGCTTTTTTATTATGGACTATTAGTGATTTTCCTGCATATGCAATGCTTTCGGGTTGGAGTACGACCGGTCGTCTTGCTTGTTCTTATTGAATGGGAGAAACACGAGCATTTTCATTACTGTACGTAAAGAAAATTTCATAGTTTGATTGTCATCGATGCTTTCTTCGTATTAATCATACTTTTAGAAGAGACATTTTTTTTACGTCTAATAGACATGAGGCTCTACGGCCACCGACGGTTTGGTCAAGCAAGGAAATATATGAACTTGTAAAAGATTATCCAAAGATACACGAAACCGGAAAACAAATTGATATTCAAGGTAAATCGACGATTCATAATTGGTCCAAACAGAGTATATTCTGGGAATTGCCTTATTAGAAACATCTCTTAATCCGTCATAACATTAACGTGATGCATAATAAGAAAAACGTATTTGATAATGTGTTTAATACAGTTCCGAATTTGAAGGGCAAGACTAAAGATGATCTGAAATCCAAACGTGATATAGAGGAAATATGTAATCGTCCTGAGCTTCATATGAAGCCTATTGATAGTAAAAAAAAAGCATACTACGAACTAGACAATAGCCAAGTTAAAGTACTGTTAAAATGGGTGGAAGAATCACGGTTTCCCGATGGAATTTCCTCTAATCTTCGTAGATGTGTCGATTATGAAAACGGAAGGCTGAGTGGAATGAAATGGCATGATTGCCATGTAATGATGGAAAATTTATTACCCATCGCATTCAAAGAATTGTTATCTGGAAAAGTTTGGAATGTAATAACAAAACCTAGCCTATTTTACAAGGAGCTTTGTTCAACTATTTTAAAAGTTGACCGTCTACTTAAACTTGAAAAAGAAATCCCTGTACCGCTCTGCAAATTGGAGAAAATATTTTGTTACAACCCATGTCCATTAATGTCACTCACAAAGTGGATGCATCAATGTCCATGAAGCGTTATTGTTGTATAGAACAGATAAATTACAAGAATAAATAAATAAAACAAAACAGCGGAAGATAAAACTTATTTCATAGCATCATAACTCAAAGTAAGCTTACATAAGTAGTTTCCAAAACTATTACAACAGGATCAATAGTCTTTTCCAAAAACTTCAAAGTACATAAAGAAGCAAATACTTAAATAACATAAATGCATAAATCCCCACTGAGCATAAGCAAAGCCATAAAGATGAGAGAGTCCAAAGCGATACATCTACTCTTTTCAAGCAACTGAAAGAAATCGGCACTAAGCTGTAGTATTCCCTTCTTGCAAACCTGGGGGAGGGAACAGAAGAAAAGAGGTGGAAACAAGGGGGTCAAACATAAAGTCTGGCGAGTGCAATAACTTTAACAATATAATCATTAAGTAACTAGGATAAGGCATAAGCTAGAAAATAAGGAAATGACTGTGAACAATTGGGTATGACAGAGCAAACAAGGAAATAAGATGAACAAAGATAACGTTAAAGGCGCCCCTAATCACTATAGGATAATTACTATACTGCACCACCACTAGTCACCCTAAAGGTTGATCCCACCTACAGAACTTAATACTGCTAATGGTAGTTTCGTGTACCCCTAACTACCTCCATAGGTGTCGTCTGCCCCTATCTCCACTAGGTGTACCCACTACCCCCATTTGATCGGCTCCCTAACTCGTAGATACCCGTGCTGGCTCCACAGTGGGGTGTATCACTCCCCAAAGTGGCAACCCGATACTACCGAAAATGCACGGCTTATATCTACACGATGCAACAATGTCTTACCTACCAGCCCAGGCCCACACACGCATATGAACCCATTGGACTGGCGTTGCCACCGCTGACCCGTTTTGACCTCTTACAATCAAATCCAGTACGCATGTCCCGCCCTCGACTTGGGTCGAGCCCACAAAGATACTTAATGGGTTACTGGTTTGAAAAGGGCCCTCATGCATGACACAAGCTTTCAACCTATGCTTGGTCCCCTCTAAGGTTTTTCTCCACTTAACCCCATTCTTATTCATGTCTTCTTACATGTTTCAATCTTGGTTAAGTGCATCTAATCGTATTTCAAATGCTACCCAAGGAATCCACTTAACCCCCTCATGTCCCACTACATGTTTATCTGGTTAAGTGTTTCTTAATTCATTAAGACCGTAACCTTGTAAAGACCTCCCACATTAGACTGACATTTGTGGCAGCTGGATTTCCCGGGCGGATCCGGACAGTCTTACACCACAAACAAGCCTAACCTCGTGTCTTTACAACTGTTACGCATTTAATTCATGCCTTTGACCTCTCACATTAGACTGGCATTTGTGGCAGCTGGATTTGCCGGGCTGGTCCGGGCAGTCTTACACCACAAACGAGTCTAACCTCGTGTCTTAGGCGGTTTATTATTACATATTTCATTTAACCCCAAATTGGATGAATATCCCTAATTTGAATTGTCAATCAATTCCAAATTTAACTATGTCCATAATTGACACTTTAATTATGTCCATTTATTTATGGTATATAAAATTATACCAATTAACATCACAAATTAATTATATGCCATTTTAAGGCACTTAAGCCAATTCTCCATATTAAATATTTTGATCTTATCCCATTGCCTCACGTTGTACGTTCGTTCGTTTAACGTGAAATATACGTTAGACTCGAATAGTCTAACTTATGGAATAGAGAGAAAACATCACAACATGCATAGAATATAAATTAGATTTAACTTACGAATAAAAGTCATAACATGAATTGGCATATAGATCTAAACATAAGGGGTGAACTTGCATGTGTGAATAAGGTGTTTCATCTAAACTTGCATAGACAATGGGTGTATAACACATGTACTTTCATAACTTATAAAGGTATGAACTTGCATAGGAATCTTAAACTTTCATTACATGATTCATACCCCAAACATATATATACTTACATATGTGATTTATGCAACATAAACTATGATGTAAACTTGCACCTAAACATGTAAATTAAGATCTACATGTAAACTATCATATTAAATATTGTATAATCCGCATACATACTTGCATATAACTCACACATGTCTTAACCTAAACTTTAGATCCAAACTTACACATAAAATAGATGTCATGAAACATGTAAGGATTGTATATGATTCTCATCAACTTGCATATGATTCCTATATAAGTTAACATCCAAACTTGCATATAGAACTATGAATCAAGTTGAGCATAGGTGATTGAGCATATGATAAGGATCCACAACACAAATAAACTAAAACTATCATTATGAACAACTAGCATATATTCACCTAATATTACATTTTCCAATGCTTCACAAACATAGCCATATAATCCAATTTATATCTCAACCCAATTAACATATTAATTATCTTATTAAAGAAATTGAACTCACAACTCAAAGAAGGTCTTGAGTTCTGAAATTGATTTAGCTCTCCTTTGAAGAAGGCAAATTCGTTGTTGTTTAGATTTGTGTTGAATAGAATTGAGTTGATTAGCTTTAATTTCTCCTAAATGGTGGCGGCTACTCTAGGTTGCAAGGTGACAGCATGGCGGCCATTGTTCTGATTTTTATTTGATTTTAGGGTTTGAGTCTACATGTGTTTATATAGAGTTTAGAATTAATTTAGGCCATCCGATCAACCCAGAATTAACCACAGCCATTTAGACCCGATCAGAACTATCCAGAAACCCTAATGACTCAGCAACCAGTCACAAAGTCGTCATCTTTCAAATCTTCCCCCGGGGGGGGGGGGGGGCAGGTCGACCCCTTGGTCGACCTGTATGGGTAGGTCGACCCCCTGGTCGATCTGGCCCCTGGCCGGAATTTTCCCGCCTAGCCCAATCTGAGTCTGAATTTGAAATTTTGAAATCTGTTTGAATTTTTCTGAAACTTCCGATCGCCATAACTTCTTCATACGAAGTCCAATTCACGCAAACTCAGACTCTATCTCAACTAGAATTCCTAGACGAACACAATGGCGTAACACGTTTCCCTTAATTCTCACATTTAAAATTAAATATTCTTTAATTTGTTACTTTAGTGTTAACAGAAATACGGGGTGTTGCATTCTCCCCTACTTAAAGGATTTCGTCCTCGAAATTTCTAAGTCAAGAAGAACGTATCCTACCATCCAATCATCCATCTACTCAACCATCAACCACAAGCAATCATTGTCCTTAAAAAAAATTCTAATGCTTTTCATGTATATATGCATAGTGTGTGTACATGTTCGTATACTAATGCAAAATCAGGTGGTCCACTGATTCAGTCGACCTCCTTAATGCAAATAATGATAGTGCCATGTATCCATCATGTATGCAAAGAACCCTATACATATCATTACTACATGTGTGCACAACCATTCATTTAAATGCAACATCCATATGATACACACATTCAATGTACATTCATTTTACTAAATACATCCATTTATATGCAATATGCAATATGAAAGTGACTGAGCCGATCTAGTGTCTAAAGTGTGTGTATATGCATCCACGAGCAACCACTAGCAAACACTTGCATCCATACACATCCACCATACATAACATGTCTCAAACACATGTTTCAACCATAGGACTACCCTATCTAAAGGTCAAAGATACTAGTGAGAGGACATACTAAAGATAGAATAAGTACAAGCTAAGTGATAAAGGAGAAATTAAAAGACATACCTTCGAAAAGAAAAGGGTACAATGAACGCATCTTCTCTTCCGTCTCCCAAGCAGCGTCGCCCTCATCATCTCCCCATTGCACTTTGACTAGCTTGACCTCTCGATTCCTCAACTTCTTAATCTACGACCCAAGAATGCATGTAGGAGCTCGTCGAATCTTCGCATCACACTCTATCTCCACCTCTCTAACCAAGCTCGGCTCTACCACTTCCGCGGTCTCATGCAAGCACTTCCTCAAATGTGATACATGGAATACGTCGTGTACACTACTAAGTCTCTCAGGCAACTCCACTCTATACGCCATCTGTCCCATCCTCTCCTTAATAGGAAACGACCCTACGAACCTTGGTACTAACTTCCCAACGGACCCAAAGCGAACAACGTTTTGTAATGGAGACACCTTGATAAAGACCATGTCCCCAATATCAAATTCAAGATCTGTCCTCCTCTTGTCCACATATGATTTCTGCCTATCTTGTGTCGTCTTCATCCTCCTTCGAATCAAATCGATCTTTTCTGAAGTCTCTTTAATCATATCGGGCCCAAGTAAGATCTTATCCGTAGATTCCCACCAACATGTAGGTGAATGACAAGGCCTTCCATAAAGAGCCTCGAAAGGTGTCATGCCAATGCTAGACTGAAAACTATTATTATACGCGAACTCCACCAAAGGAAGATGCTCCTCTCATGTACCTCCGAAGTCTAAAACACATAGACTCAAAAGGTCCTCTAGAATACGATTTACCCTCTCGGTCTGGCCGTCCGTCTGAGGATGATATGTAGTGCTCAAACATAACTGAGTCCCTACCGCCCCTTGCAAGCTCTTCCAAAACTCGCTAGTAAAAATAGGATCGTGATCGCTCACTATGCTAGAAGGAACACCGTGCAAACAAACTATCTCTCGAATGTATATGGAGGCTAACCATGGAGCAGTCCTCTTACTCTTCACGGGAATGAAATGGTCGCTCTTAGTAAGTCTATCTACCACGACCCAAATTCCCGTATTACCCTTCCTCGATCTCGGTAACCCATCAACAAAGTCCATCAAGACACTCTCCTACTTCCATTGTGGGACCTCCAATGGATGAAGCAACCCACCGGGCTTCTTTTGCTCTGCTTTTACTTGTTGGCACACCAAGCATCTAGCGAAAAACTTGGCCACATCCCTCTTCATACCGGCCCAAAAGTAAACTCGTCTCATGTCCATGTACATCTTGTCCCCGCCGGGATGAATGGTCATCTTCGAGCGATGTGCATCATCAAGAATGGTCTTCCTCAAGTTCTCGTCTCGTGGTACACAAAGTCTACCGTCCCTACGTAACCAACCCTTATCATCTAGGGTATACCTACAAAGATGGCTCGATGACTCCCCCCTTATGAGCTTCTCTACCAACTCAACCAACTATGGGTCATCTCGCTGTGCCTCACCAATCCGTCCCAAAAGCGTAGGTCTGACCTCTAAGGATGCTAGCAAACCGGGTACAAAGTCAATGGAAGGTTTAAAGTCAAACGTAGAGATGAACTCTAAGCTTTGCCGCTCAACAAACAACGGACTCAAGGACAACCTTTTCCTACTTAAGGCATCTGCCACCACGTTACCCTTGGCAGGGGTATATGCTATCTCGAAATCGTAGGACGCTAAGAATTCCATCCACCTTTGCTGCCTTAAGTTCAAGTCCTTCTGAGAGAACAAGTATTTTAGCGATTTGTGGTCTGTGAACAATTCGAATATCTCGCCAAGAAGATAATGGCGCCAAGACTTAAGCGCGAAAACAATAGCAGCCAACTCTAGGTCATGTGTAGGGTAATTTCTCTCATGCACTCTCAACTGCCTTCCTCCATAGGCTATTACCCTCCCCTCTTGCATTAAGACTGCGCCTAGTCATGTCCCACAAGCATCAATATAAACGGTAAATGGCTTACTCCCATCTGGCAATACTAAGTCTGGGGCTGTGGTCAAAGCTCTCTTTAAACGTTGGAACGCATCATCACAATCTACGTCCTACGTGAAAACTAGGTTCTTCTTCGTCAAGCGTGTTAATGGGGCTGATATCTTTGCGAAGTCCTTGATAAACTTCCTATAGTAGCCTGCCAACCCCAAGAAACTCCTCACCTCGGTAGCATTTTTAGGGCCTTCCAATCTTGGATGGCCACCACCTTCGCGGGATCCACAACTATCCCTTCCTTGGAAACCACGTGCCCTAAGAATCGCACTTCCTTCCTCCAAAAGTGACATTTAGAAAATTTTGCTTTAAGGTTATGCGCTCGAAGGGTCTCCAACACTTCCCTAAGATGTAGGGCATGCTCTTCCTTACTCTTAGAAAAGATCAAGATGTCATCCACAAAGACCACCACAAATTTATTAAGGTACTCCCTAAACACCCTACTCATCAAGTCAACAAAGTATGCGGGGGCGTTTGTCAAACCGAAGGGCATCACAAGCCACTCATAGAAACCATCCGGAGTCCTAAAGGTAGTCTTGTCTATGCTATCCTCAACCACTCTCAATTGATGGAAACCAGTGGCTAAGTCCAACTGCGAAAACACTGAGGCGCCAACTAACTGATCGAAGAGATCGTCAATCCTCGGCAGTGGGTGCCTATTCTTCTTAGTAAGTTTATTAAGTTCTCTATAGTCCACACAAAGTCTAAGGGACCCATCCGCCTTCGTGGAAAATACTACTGGAGCACCCCACTCCGATATACTACATCTTGTGAATCCCTTCTCAAGCAACTCCCCCACTTGCTTATTGAGCTCCCTCCTCTCACGAGGAGCCATGTGGCGTACTGGCAGAGATACTGGTTTTGCATTATTTACAAGATAAATACGAAAGTCTATCTCACGTTTTGGGGGTAGACCCATCACCTCATCGAAGACATCAACATACTCACGGACTATACGAACAAAATGTAAATCATCATTGGATGCGTCAAATGACTCAAGATAACTAAGCATCACCGATCTTCTAGGGTCACGAGAAATATCAAGGGTCTTTCCAATATGAGTCAACAATTTTACTACCCTTCGTTCACAATCTAGGATGGCACCATATCTGGCTAGCCAATCCATCCCTAGAATCAACCCATAACCCATGAAACCAAGCACAAAAGCATTACATTCAAAACCAACGCCTAAGATAGACAATCTCAAATCCCTACAAACCATGGATAAATGAGCCGACCCACCAATAGGATTTGAGACTACAATGGGATCCACAACAAGACTAGTATTTAAGTGCAGTGTTTTAACTAATGATGTAGAGATAAACGAATGTGATGCGCTAGAATCGAATAAAGTATGGACAGGATGATCAAACAGAAAAACTAAACTCTCAACGGAAATGTTTCTACCTCGTTCTTGCAGCGGTGGGACCGCGAGAGCCTGGACCTGCTCCCTTGCCTGCCCCGGTGCCATGAGAGCCTGAAGCTGCCCTCCTGAAGTTCTTTGCCCTTGTCCCTGTTTCCTTGGGTAGTCCTTAACTAGATGAACTGCCTCTCCACAGTGGAAACAGCCAGTCTTCTTCTTTTTCCTACAGTCTTTACTCAGATGGCCTGGTGTCCCACAATTAAAGCACTTCTTCTTTCCTTTGCCATTATTGTTCTTCCCGCCCTTCTTGTTTTGTTGTTGTGGTTTCTTTTGATCTCCTTTCTTCTCAGGTGCCTTATTAGCATTGGCGGATTTCTCCTCTTCATGCATAAGCGCCATATCAACTAGTCACTCAAAGGTGGCCCCCATAGGGATGTGGGTCATAGCTAACCCATGTAGTGGCTCGTTCAAACCCTTAACAAATCTCAGAGCCTTCTTTTCGGGTGTATTCACCATGTCCAAGCCAATTCTCGCCAACTGATTGGACTTGTTGACGTATTCTTTCACTGATAGATTCCCTTGCTTCAACGGCAAAAATCTTTCCATATATAAATTCTCTTCAGCCCGTGAGAGAAACTTTGCTCAAACCTACGCCTGAAATCCGGCCATGTATCAACAGGACGCTCTCCATTAGTGACCTCCCACCAAAATGAAGCTTCGTCCTTCATCAACCAAGCAGCCAATTGGACCTTCTTACAATCATCCAAATCGAAAATGCCAAACAGATCCTCCACTTCTTTCAACCAATTTCTAGCTTCGATGAATGTTTCAGACCCACTAAAAGATTTTCCACTCATCGAACGAAAGTCTTTACATATCTTGGAGAAAGTATCTCCACGCGGAGGAATGACTGGAGCTGGGGGAGGAGGAGGAGGAACGTCGGCCGGACCCGCGGCAGCGGCCTTAGCCTCGAGATATTGACGAAACCAACCGGGTACATGAGCACCCTCTAGTATCTCAAATGCTCCAGACATGCTGAAAAGAAAAAGAAAGAGTTTCAAAACAAGGGAAGCGAAAGAGAGATGTATGGCTTGCGGGGATTATGCTCTTTAAAGTAAACTTTCCTTGAAAATAGCTTCTTTAAAACAAGTTTTTGAAAATATTTTCTAGAAAAATAATACTTTTGAAACACTTTTCAAAACTTTTTATCTGTTCTTGTAACCATAGCTCTGATACCACGTGTAACACCCCATGTCCATTAATGTCACTCATAAAGGGAATGCATCAATGTCCATGAAGCGTTATTGTTGTATAGAACAGATAAATTACAAGAATAAATAAATAAAACAAAACAGCCGAAGATAAAAATTATTTCGTAGCATTATAACTCAAAATAAGCTTAGAAAAGTAGTTTCAAAAACTATTACAACAGGATCAATGGTCTTTTCCAAAAACTTCAAAGTACATAAAGAAGAAAATGCTTAAATAACATAAATGCGTAAATCCCCACTGAGCATAAGCAAAGCCATAAAGATGAGAGAGTCCAAAGCAATACATCTACTCTTTTCAAGCAACTGAAAGAAATCGGCATTAAGCTGTAGTATTCCCTTCTTGCAAACCTGAGGGGGGGAAAGGGAAGAAAAGAGGTGGAAACAAGGGGGTCAGACATAAAGTCTGGCGAGAGCAATAACTTTAACAATATAATCATCAAGTAACTAGGATAAGGCATAAGCTGGAAAATAAGGAAATGACTGCGAATAATTGGGTTTGACAGAGCAAACAAGGAAATAAGATGAACAAAGATAACGTTAAAGGCGCCCCTAATCACTATAGGATAATTACTATACTACACCACCACTAGTCACCCTAAAGGTTGATCCCACCTACAGAACTTAATACTGCTAATGGTAGTTTCGTGTACCCCTAGCTACCTCTATAGGTGTCGTCTGCCCCTATCTCCACTAGGTGTACCCACTACCCCCATTCGATCGGCTCCGTAACTCGTAGATACCCGTGCTGGCCCCACAGTGGGGTGTATCACTCCCCAAAGTGGCAACCCGATACTACCGAAAATGCTTGGCTTATATCTACATGATGCAACAACGTCTTACCTACCAGCCCAGGCCCACACACGCATATGAACCCGTTGGACTTTCGTTGCCACCGCTGACCCATTTTGACCACTTATAATCAAATCCAGTACGCGTGTCCTGTCCTCGACTTGGGTCGAGCCCACAAAGATACTTAATGGTTTACTGGTTTGAAAAGGGCTCCCATGCATGACACAAGCTTTCCACCTATGCTTGATCCCCTCTAAGGTTTTTCCCCACTTAACCCCATTCTTATTCATGTCTTCTTACATGTTTCAATCTTGGTTAAGTGCATCTGATCATATTTCAAATGCCACCCAAGGCACCCACTTAACCCCCTCATGTCCCACTACATGTTTATCTGGTTAAGTGTTTCTTAATTGATTAAGACCGTAACCTTGTAAAAGCCTCCCACATTAGACTGGCATTTGTGGCAGCTAGATTTGCCGGGCGGATCCGGGCAGTCTTACACCACAAATGAGCCTAACCTCGTGTCTTTACAACTGTTACGCATTTAATTCATGCCTTTGACCTCTCACATTAGACTGGCATTTGTGGCAGCTAGATTTGCCAGGCGGGTCCGGGCAGTCTTACACCACAAATGAGTCTAACCTCGTGTCTTAGGCGGTTTATTATTACATATTTCATTTAACCCCAAATTGGATTAATATCCCCAATTTGAATTGTCAATCAATTCCAAATTTAACTGTGTCCATAATTGACACCTTAATTATATCCATTTATTTATGGCATATAAAATTATACCAATTAACGTCACAAATTAATTATATGCCATTTTAAGGCACTTAAGCCAATTCTCTATATTAAATATTTTGATCTTATCCCATTGCCCCCACGATGTACGTTCGTTCGTTTAACGTGAAATATACGTTAGACTGGAATAGTCTAACTTATGGAATAGAGAGAAAACATCACAACATGCATAGAATATAAATTAGATCTAACTTACGAATAAAAGTCATAACATGAATTGGCATATAAATCTAAGCATAAGGGGTGAACTTGCATGTGTGAATAAGGTGTTTCATCTAAACTTACATAGACAATGGGTGTATAACACATGTACTTTCATAACTTATAAAGGTATGAACTTGCATAGGAATCTTAAACTTTCATTACATGATTCATACCACAAACATATATATACTTATATATGTGATTTATGCAACATAAACTATGATGTAAACTTGCACCTAAACATGTAAATTAAGATCTACATGTAAACTATCATATTAAATTTTGTATAATCTGCATACATACTTGCATATAACTCACACATGTCTTAACCTAAACTTTAGATCCAAACTTACACATAAAATAGATGTCATGAAACATGTAAGGATTGTATATGATTCTCATCAATTTGCATATGATTCCTATATAAGTTAACATCCAAACTTGCATATAGAACTATGAATCAAGTTGAGCATAGGTGATTGAGCATATGATAAGGATCCACAACACAAATAAACTAAAACTATCATTATGAACAACTAGCATATATTCACCCAATATTACATTTTCCATTGCTTCACAAACATAGCCATATAATCCAATTTATATCTCAATCCAATTAACATATTAATTATCTTATTAAAGAAATTGAACTCACAACTCAAAGAAGGTCTTGAGTTCTGAAATCTGAGTTCTGAAATTGATTCAGCTCTCCTTTGAAGAAGACAAATTCGTTGTTGTTTAGATTTGCGTTGAATAGAATTGAGTTGATTAGCTTTTCTTTCTCATAAATGGTGGAAGCTACTCTAGGTTGCAAGGTGACAGCATGGCGGCCATGGTTCCGATTTTTATTTGATTTTAGGGTTTGAGTCTACATGTGTTTATATAGAGTTTAGAATTAATTTAGGCCATCTGATCAACCCAGAATTAACCACAGCCATTCAAACCAGATCAGAACTATGCAGAAACCCTAATGACTCAGCAACCAGTCACAAAGTCATCATCTTTCAAATCTGCCCAGGGGGGGGGGGGGGCAGGTCGACCCCTTGGTCGACCTGTATGGGTAGGTCGACCTGGCCCCTGGCGGGAATTTTCCCGCCTAGCCCAATCTGAGTCTGAATTTGAACTTTTGAAATCTGTTTGAATTTTTCTGAAACTTCCAATCGCCATAACTTCTTCATACGAAGTCCAATTCACGCAAACTCGGACTCTATCTCAACTAGAATTCCGAGACGAACACAATGGCGTAACCCGTTTCCCTTAATTCTCACATTTAAAATTAAATATTCTTTAATTCGTTGCTTTAGTGCTAACAAAAATACGGGGTGTTACATATTTCCTCTGGGTTTCTTTAATGTAATGGAGCATTTACCTGTTTATCTTCCAAATGAAGCACGTCTTCGAGGTCATGTGCAATATGGATGGATGTATCCATTTGAAATGTATGTTATTATACTAAGTATTCAAATGTTAATTTAATTATGAATAGAACTTAATATTGAACCGAACTATTTTTTATTAGGTACTTAAATCATTTAAAAAAAAGTGAGACAAAAAGCTCGGGTTGAAGGTTGTATTTGCAAATCATATATCGAAGAAGAAGCCTCTTTTTTTCTCTCATTATTTTAATGATCATGTGAACTTATCATTTGCAAGCGTTCCGCGTAATGATGAGAGGGTTGAACAAGGTTCTTCTTCTGAATCAACATTATCTGTTTTTAAACAACATGGACGACATGCTAGAAAATATGTGAAAATATGGCTAAATGTTAAAGATTGTAATGTAGCACACACATATATTCTTCTTAATTATTCTGAAGTTTCTCCTTTTGTCAGGTAATTAATTTTTTTTTATGTTTTTCTAAATTTATGTTAAACGTGTTAATAATAATGTAATATATATATATATAATGTTTATGTTTGCAGTATTAATGTATCACAAAATCCAAGCGGCGATTTAAGCGAAGAATTCAGTAGTTGGTTTAGAAACTACGTTTTTGATCCCATAAATAATGTGCTCGACGAAGGAATAAAATCTTTAGCCTTTGGATCGAAAAGAAAATTCAAAACATATCCAATATTATTTGTTAATAGGTATAAATTCAACACCAAAGAATACGGTGCTGAAAAATTAACAAATAATACTGGTGTTTTTGTTAAAGGCAGTGAAGATCCTAATAATCATATAAATGATTTTTATGACGAGTTAACTCAGATTTTGCAGATGACATATTTTACAAGGCCCGTAGAGGATGTTTATTTGTTTAGATTCAATTGGTTCAGCAATGTTCCAGATTCTGGTATTAATGTGCATCCAAAGTATAATCTTGTAGAAATTAAACATACCCCACGTTATCAAATGTACGACCCTTTTGTACTAGCCAAACAAGCCCTGCAAGCTCATTATGCCCCTTATCCGTCTCTAGAAAGGGATAAAGTAGATTGGTCTGCGGTTTTTAAAACCAAGGCAAGATTAACGTTCGATGGACAGAGTATTCCTGATGAACAAGCCTATCAAGCAGATCTAGAGGAAAATGTTGAAATAACAATTATAGCCGATCAAACTGATTTTGGACCCGTAAATGATGAGGCAAATGTATTAGTAGATGCATTTGAGGGTGTAGAGGAAAACGACATAGAACCCGAAATCGAGTCTGAATCAGAAAACGACGAAGAAATTGATGAAGACTGAGTAAAATTTAGTAATTTGCATGATTATTCACATTACATTTACCTATGTTTAATATTGCATTTTCACAACTATTCACAATACATTTACCTAGGTTTAATATTGCATTTTCACAACTATTCACATTACATATACCTATGATTTGTATATGTATTAATGTGACAGGTATATTATGTCTGGCTCTCAACGACGTGGTGGTTGGAATAATGGCTTCAGGAATTTGATGGTAACGAATCCTTCTGTATGCATACAATAAATTAACATTTAAATATACAGTGTTATAATATTTTATATGCTGAAATAACATTTTTACTATTCATTCTATTTGCAGACTCGACAACCTAAGAAGGCCCAATACAAAGAAGAAATTGAAGAGCTTAGAATTGTGATTGAGCAACTAAGTGACCACAGTCGTCTTCAGACTATGCAGTTGGAATATCTAAATCATAAGTTTACGAAGTATGTGCACATTCATGATAGTCGTCCTTCCTCATCTGCTGATTCCGAAAGCGATGCTTAAGGTATGTTGTATATTTTGGCGTTGAGTGGGTGAGAATGATACATTTGATATGTTTAGACGGTTTTTGGGCATGTAACTTTGATGTATTTGGTTTATAAACATGTATTTGTTGGTTTTTGGATGTTTTGTTTTGTTTATATTGATGTTTTTTTGATATATTTTGGTTGTTTATATTGTTATTGGTATATATGTGTTGTATATATATGGAATTGATTGGGATTGGAAATGTGGTGGCAGGATATGCTTGCTGGTATAAAAAAATAACCAGTTTTTCCAATGGTGACCAACGGTTTCCAACGGCTATCTGGTAATTGTTTTGAAACAGTTTCCAACGGACAAAAGCCATTTGAAGCCATTGGAAATATTCCATTGGCACCGTTGGAAGTCGTGAACACTATTCCAACGGCGTCAAACGACCGCCAACGGCTAGGAGCCGTTGGAATAGCCCTGTATTCTAGTAGTGATCAATCCGTCATTTTGTGTTTTTCTTTTTCTTGCATAAATGTTGCTAGATGCTTCTTCTAACTCACCAAACAATTTAAATGGTTAAAATGATTATTAATCTACTATACCGTCATTCAATATAGAAAACAAATACATAACCATAGACAAAATGGGTGCAAAAATCAATTGTAATCCAAGTTTAAACCTCCATTGTGAGTTCTTACAATGAATGGAGCATTCTGTTTATTAAACATGCAATATAGTAGAGGATGGTATAACTGAAAATGCAAATTTCAAAGATGTTCATAGTTATAATAATTACTATAAAAAATAAACGACTACGGAGGCAATATTCAATATCAAATGCAGATAAACCTATGTTGACATCATAAATAAATAATTAAATCATCCTTCCAAGAACCAAATGTTACATCATCATTTCTATTTTTCATGAAAACAACATGATAAAACATTAGACGAAACTTCCACATGATAACAAAATCAATTATAGTAAAACCACAATTGGTTTTCAATAACACTGTAACGCAGATAGAGCTCCAAACTTAGCATTTGTTGAATGCAAAATGTGCATACCATGCATATGAACACTATTACACGTGGCACATAGATCTAAAATTAGTTATTTTACAAAATATCTTGTAATACATTAGATTTTGCATATCATTAATACTATTGACTATTAATGAAAACTAAAAAATTTACATCTCAGACTCCAACAATTATTCACGAAATTCAATCATTTTTCTACCTTACTAAAGTGAATCAACACATTCATGAACAACGCCAACCTTATAGAAGAGTCCTATAGCAAAGTAGTTGTCATTAATTAATTAGTGAAGTGCTAGTTAGAACAATGGTAGAGATGGAGATTGGTTGGTTTTTGAGATGGTATAGCTCAGGTTAAAATAAATTAAGGTTTAGCTTCAGATGGACTTGGTGACATAATCAAAGGCATTCTTATCTAATTGGTTGGAAAGCATTAGCAGTGTTTTAGAGCTCTCTATGAATAAGGATCCAATTAGCTCTCAGTTAGGGGATTGAATGTTCGAAACCATCATCCTATCCAGTTTAGCAATATTACATCAAAGATTATTCAAGGAAAGTAAGACCTAAGGAGGAAGCGTACCAACCTTCAAGTAATCAGACAAATAAATCTCAGGTATCAAAGACTAAAATAATAAATATTTGCTTCACATAGTTAAAATCCATCATTTGTACTCAAGTTTGAGGCCCATATTTTTCTATACTGTCACAAACATTAATTTATCAAACGAGTATGTTGAAATAGTTAATAAACTTCTATAACTACTGAAAGTAATCGTGCATAGAATTGAATCAAAATTTTGGATGCTAAAGATAATACTTGTGGGAAGTCATTAAAATATTCAAAGGAATAGAATATGATCTCATGATATGTTATAAAATAGAAGTTGTACACCACATCTTAGCATGCATTAATTGATATAGAGTTGAAGAGAATGATGTTTTTCCATTCATGAATCACAAATATATAAAGTTACAAGATACATGCAGTCGTATGCACTGCAACAATTATGGAATAATATCATTAATGATATTTATGGAATAATATCATTAATGATATTTATTCTATTTCGCATATTATGGCATACTATTTATACATAATGCTCTAGTTATGGAATAATATCATTAACGATATTTAATAATATCACTAATGATATTTATTCTATTTCTTCATATTATGGCATACCATATATGCAGAGATTGACTTAGATTATGTCAATCCTTATCATTAATAATTGTCATTTGTTAGAAAAATTGAATCCAAAATGGGAAGGTAAAATAACCTTGTTTTTTTCATGTAACCTCCCACCATATATAAAGCAAATTTAGGGGATTGTTAAAGGGACTTCAATTTTGGTTAAGGGAAGGATAACCTTAAGGGGACTTTGTCTTATTTTTTATTTGTTAAGGGGGTTTGGTATTTTAAAAATAAAATAAAATATAGACTAAAGTACCCCCGGCCTCATCACCCCTTAAAACTTATCGATCAAAATTCAATATCAGTTCGATCCAAACACGCCACGAGGTCGAAAAAAAGAAAAAAATCGAACATTGATAAATCCCCTTCTTGAAATTTTAGATTTTGTTATAAAGGATGAATACAGTTTGTAGAAAGTGGATGAATTTCGTTCGTTTGCGCGAATGATGAATACAGTTCATCATTGGAAGTTTGGATTTTGTTTGAGGGTGAATACAGTATGTTACGGTTTGATAAGAAAAACAACCTCGCTATGATATGATTTGTCAAAAGTAATTACATTAAAGCAGTGTACATAGTCCAACATTAAAACAAATGTTTGTTAAGTGAATTTATGCTTATGTTCATGTCATGCTAAGTGTATGTTGTTACTCTTATTTTCATTTATGGCTATTGTGTTTTGTATGTGTATATTTTTTGTTATTGTGTTCCATGCTTACTGTGATTGTGAATAATAAAGTAAACAATGCTTGACTATGTTATTTCCATGTGTGCAAAATGTTTATGTTTCATGTATTATTATTGTTCTATGTGCAAAATTAAATTAGAGTTTATGTTTTAAGGTTGCATTAATAAAGAGTATAAGGTTAGTATTGGAAATTTTATTAATATGTTTAAGGGGAGGCTATTTTATTTTAACCCCCCTTAACAATTTTAAAATAAACTGAAAATGGTACTCCTCTTAACCAAAAGTGAAGTCCCTTTAACAATCCCCCAAATTTATTATTATAAACGCGATGACTACAAATAATACAATATCAAACATCATTCTAAAATATTTTCTCATCCCAATAATGACTTCAATCGGAAAATAGAAGAAATTTAAAATATTTTTATACTTGCACGTAATAGCTAAAACATGACACTATTTGATGCAAAACATTTATCTACAATTTAGATCCAAAGACCTGTTATGTTTAAAGAGTCAAGTAATGTATTCTACCATTTTTCTATTATCCACACAATATTGTTTGAGAAAATTCAAATACAAAACGAAAACTAATTGTAACATATGATAATTAGTATTACTTGCACTCCTAAATACACTTTTTATCTGAATATAGTGGAAATTTTATTTCATTATACTACAAAGTCATATATAGCATAGGCTGGGTGGATAGTTAACGAAAGCCCGTTCTTGTTGAAATTAAACAAATAAATTGACTAAACATTACATTTCCTCCCTAATTATACAAAAACTCATCATTTAATAAGATGTGTCACAACTACAAAAATGAAATTAACTTCTTAACTTGATGTATAATTTCAGCAAAAGATATACCTCTAAATGAATAATGACTGGTACAAATAATTTCCGAAAAGAGAAGGCAGAGACATGAATATTGATTAGATAATGATTGCAAATGTGGTCCAATATATTAGCTCATAGTGATCAGTTCAAACCATTATACCCCAAAATTATTAATACAATAAAATTTTGTACATTTGATTTATAGCCTAGCAGTATTATCTCTAGGCTCCAAATAAGATATCATGCCAATATGCCAATATATAGTGAGTTTCAAGTCAGTGAAGTAGAACATAAAAAATATTCTCACACCTAAAGTGTAGCGTCCCGGAAATTTCGACTCTTGAATTCAGACACTAATATATCCCGTGTCCAGATTCAAGTATCGAAACCCCAGAAAACTAATAGAAAGAAATTAGAGGATGAGAAAAAGATAAGAAAGAAAGATTAGAGTAGAAGAAAAGGAAAAAGAACAACTAACCACAATATCAGAGTCTCACATCGCAGCAGAATAAAATATAATATAGAAATAAATCTTTATTGAAAAACTTGAAATAATACTTACAGTTAGCAGAGTACAGCGGATATTTAATTCATCTGGACAGTTATAACAGCCTGTCCATATTTACAGCACACAACAGAATAATAATTATATATATATATCTGATCTTGTCCAGCTCGTCTCCTGGATTTCATAACATCTTATCCTGAGCCTGTAACTCGGACTGGCCCGAGTATTATAAACACCGCAGTTCAGTCTGGTGAACCAGCGTGAGAAAAACTCATTTAAATTATTGGTATCATCCATCTTGATTTTAAAGAAAAAATCATTTCAAAAGAAAAGGATAATTGTAAGACCAATCCACATATAAACACAGACAGTTTTTACCTTACGATAACCCAAACCATTTATTTGAAATCATAAATATTCTGATATTATGATAGTGTCTAAATCAAAAAAATAATCATCTAGCAGAACGCTTGCATCTCACGTTCTACATATATAATATAAAATCGAAAACCGCAGGCGCTTATTGAAGATTGGATTTCCAACTATGACAAGGTATGGAACCACCTTCCGATCAGTGTATTCTAGAGGGGATACACTAAAGTTCAACAAGAACATCTTCCAACTCAGCCACACATAACCGACCACTCATTTTGCTTGTGTGTATCGAATGTATATCACCAACGGTTGGACTCAAACCACTGTTTCCCGAAAGGAACAACATCGAATAGAATAAAGAAGGAAATTAATTTTATCTAGATGGGTGATTATACACCCTAATGGGAGCGACCCACTTAGCCATGCTACCTGCCCGATTTCGGTCATTTCCCAGCTGATGAGGCTTCAGGTTATAATTCGCTTTTGAAACATCTATCCACCATTTACATCGTCCATACAAGTCATCCAGGAACATGATGAACCAAAAGCACCCTCCTACGACATCCTAGGAATCACCCTATGGATCAGCACCGAGTATTCCTTGCAATCCGTTGATTTCAACCATGACAAGATTTCCATTAGAATATCTCTATGCGCGACTCCAGAGAATTCGACAAGTAGCCCTTTCGCTTATGAAGATCTATGGTCTTAATTGCTTCATCTTCAATCCGTATTTTCTACGTTTTCGTATTTGTTGGTTTGGAATGGTTTTCAAATATATTCAATCCCGGTCTTTCCGTATCAACAATCGCATTAGGCCTGATTTGATAGTCGGTTATTTAACTATCAAATAAAACAACCATTCATCCATAGAAGAAAATTGAATTCACTCCTTAATATCCATTATCATTTTTAGCATCTTTTGATTAACCATTCGTTAATTCAAAACTTCTCTAGTTTCCAATAAATGGAATACTCATTTTTCTTCTTATATTAATATATAAGAATATTCAAAAACTCTATCATCTTAAAATACTTTTAAGAACGTATTTCTCATTTCGTTCATTAGTCCCTAACCATAAACTAGAAAGAGAATAATTCCCGAAGTACCAACCCCAAGGCCGAAACCAACATCATATCATTACTCAGAAAACCGTTCAACTCACTAATCTCCAGTCAATTTCTAATTTCCTTAATTTCATTCTTAACTTCTAACGTATAAAAATTTCCAATTATTCATTATCCCTTCAAACGAGATATTTATCTCAAACTTATCACCATTTCAAATATTTTACTTGAAAATATGATTTACAAAACCATCATCGAATATTCTATAAATATTCTTGATAGACGCCTTTATAGTTTTATTACAACTTAACTTGGTTTATTTCAATAACTTCATTACATAAAAATATTCGTATCAAAATATCATTTTGCCAATTCTTACTATTCATAATTTTATTTATAAATCTCGTATAAAATTCTTTAATATAATCTAAATTATATTATCAAATTAGTTCGACCTAAATCCAATTAGAATTTATAATCTAAAACCCTTCCTGACTTACTTCAGATAAATCCTTATTTTTGTAAACAATTTACTTTAAACTCTTATCCACCTGAATTGCGAATAATATTACTTAATACAACTTACTGGACTTAATTAGTTGAATTCAATTTTTATACTTGAACTTCGAGTTTCAATCTATTTATAACTTCTTATTGTAGAGTTATAAAAATCTCTTTTATATTTCCCTTGTAACTGGAAAATTCCAATCTATTTAAAATATCGAAGTTTATATTCATCTTCCATTTCTTTCCATATATACATAATTTACCTTTTCCCCAATTTCCCAAAATAATAATAATATTTCCACTTCTTATAATGTCGCTTATAAAATCGCCCTTTCAAAACTATTTGGTTTAAACAACTATTCACCTTTAAATCCTATTTGATTTGGATTCTAAATAACCATTTATGTTTTGGAAATAAATATTTCCTTTTTAAAAATTCTTATTTCATTTCAATTTCTATATTGAAATCCATATATCATTTATTTAGGATAATTAAAATATCCAAATCAACAATTAGTGTTACTAACACATCCAAGCATACTATAAACTGTCCCAGGTTATAAACACAACATATATCAGTATATATGTGAAAACAAATAATTTAAATGTGAGGAATCTAGCTGGATTCCTCAACCTGTTCTTCCTGCATCCACAGACGTTAGTCGACAATAATAATACCCCTCCTGCTTCGATGCAGGATATCGAGGTATAAAGGTCACCCACTATATATATTGCGGGGCGCATAGGGAAATCATCCGCTAATGATACTGCGGGCATCCGCTAATGGTACCGCGGGAAATCCAACCACCAATCACCAATATTATTATTATATAGTATTATTATATACTATAATCACTTTATATCAATCAATTTATCAGCCAACAAGCAATAAAATAAATTTTGAACTATTAAAAATAGTTCCCAATAATTTACCGAGTGAGTTTAACTCACCTCGATTATCCATTGCTGAATATCGTATAAAATTCCAAATCGTTTCAGTTATGCAGCTACTTCATTTGTCTCAAACAAAATTTATTGGCACCTACAATATTATTTTATTTATCGATTAAATATTTGTTTATTTTCAAATGAACTACAAATAAATAAATGATCCTACGCAATTTAAATTTCGTTTAAAAACTTATACTGTATCGCTACTGTGAGTACTCGATTAATCCACGAAGAATGTCTTTGAACAGCCTTATATACACTGCAATTAGGTCGAACTACCGCTCTACACCATTTTGGCATTTGGCCTTCCTTCCTTTCAGCATTCATACCCCTTTCTGAACTATTGTTGCACCATCACTCTATTGCAATTCCTTAATTCCAGTCACTCAAACACTTTATCTTTGTCACCCTTTCACTGTGAAGGCTTGCCAAAATCCAATAGTCTAGTACTATCATCTAAGCTCCACCATCTCCAAGTCAGTAGGTCAAACCCTCCCCATACCCAACTATCGAACAACAAACACCCAAATCACACTGTAGTGCTTCCCAGATTAATAACACAAAATCAACAATCAGTCTATATTCAGTTCAACCATTTGTATTTTTCTTCCGTCCATCTCAATCATCACACACTCCTGTTCATTTCTCCCAATACTTATTTGGACCACATCCCTAGTTTCCCACTACCGAACTATTGTTGCACCACCATCACTCTATTGCAATGCCTTGATTCAAGTCACTCAAACACTTCAGCTTTGTCACCCTTTCACTGTCAAGACTTGCCAAAATCCAATAGTCCAGTACTATCATCTAATCTCCACCATCTCCAAGTGAGTAGGTAGAACCCTCCCCATATCTAGCTGTCGAACAACAAACACCCAAATCACACTGTAGTGCTTCCTAGATTAATAACACAAAATCAACAATTAGTATATAATCACTTCAACCATTTGTATTTTTCTTCCGTCCATCTCAATCATCACACACTCCTGTTCATTTACTCCCAATACTTATTCGCACCACATCCCTAGTTTCCTACTACCGAACCAATCACCATTAGTCAGACGTTAAACCCCACCATTTACATCTCCAAATCAAATACCAACTCTGTTCAACAGTTCGCCAAGAAAACAAAATCCAACCCAAACAACAAACCACACTCCTCCACACAACTCAGAATATTCGAGCATTAAATCAAACTTCGATGCCAGTATATGCATCCACAATCACCAAACCTGTATTCCCAATGCTCATCCGCAACCCTTAAAATCAACATCACAGATGGAAATCAACTATCGCACCAGCATAGGCCTTTCCCAAAATCGCATTCCTTCCACTCAATCGCAGTTACCATCGCACCCTCTCAACCAAGTCGAGAATGACCCATCGCCACTTTGAAATCCATGTCGCATCCTTTCTACCAATCTCGCTTAAATGCAGATCCGGAATCTCGTTCAAGCTTCACGAATTTCATACTAAAAATAGCGATTGACTTTTTCTGATTTGCGACTAACTCCAGTTATGTTCGAGCTTCAGAGGACGTTTGAGCGATTAAATCGCAAATTTTGTTTCCCTTTTTCAATCAGGGATTTCTTCAATATACAGAATAAGATGCGAAAGAATTGAAGGAATGGACGGAGGATGGGAAATTAACAAAGAAAATGGTTGTTATATAGGCGCGATGGTATACAGATAAGGATAACGTCGAACTCAATAGCATATAGGGTTGCAGTGTCCTTGTCTGAAAGCTTAGGGGAGAAGAAATAGAATCAGACGTGAAGTTTGAAAGGAGAGGATGGGTTGAATAGCCTACGCTATAATTTTTAAGTCGTCTCCTATTTTTAAATTTTATTAGCTAATTAATTAATTTAATTTATTAATTAATTTAACCGATGTGATTCAAATTAAAGGATACTACAGTTCCAAACCCCTATTTGAATGCAATAAAAGACGTTCCTAGGGTTCTACCCCTATTCTGAACACACTGGAACAGTTTTCACGGTTCAATTCAACTATATATAGAAGATACTAAATTAAATGATGATTTAACATTAAATTCGATTTAATATAAAACAAATAAAATATTATTATCAAATAAATATACACAAACTGAATTCATAATATTTCTAGAATAAAACTGACTCGACATATTAAATTTGATATTCCATTTTCACGTCAAACCAGTATTAAATTGTTTAAAATCGATTTATTTTATTGAATAAATCATTACAGTTTATAAATAATTCCATAGCGACTATTTGAAAATTTGATTTGGTTATAACTTTCAATATAAAATACGAAATCACTATTTTTCTCTTTTATTAGAAAATTATAGTTCAACAGAATCATATATTTATTGTTTCAGCAAATTCCGACTTATAATGAATTTTGTATGCTCAACTGATGTTCAGAACTCAATATTACGAACTACCGCCCCATTTCGAGCTCGTTTATATAAATTTATAAATTTATACTTTTCAACTTTGATTTAATTGATATACACTCCAATTATATTTCAAACTAAATATATAAACTAATTTAAATATCCATACATATATCGATGAAAATACGAGACGTTACATTCTTTCCCCCTTAAAAGAATTTCGTCCCCGAAATTACTAAGCAGGAAAAATAGCTATATCTCATTAACTTCTCCTAATCCACTCATGCAACTTGACGCTTACTTCACTATCCAACCCACGTACTAGTTTCCAATTTCACTTATTAATCCTTAACTTCGACTAACTTTTGCTAACAAAAAATTTCAAAACTGTTGAAAATTTTTCTAACTCCCTAAATTTTCGAAAAATTTCGCCAGCACCTCCTTTGTACGGGACAATCGGTACAAGTACAAAATGCCTCTCTAGGCCTTCCCCAATCAAAAAAGAAAATTAAAAAGCCAAGCGGCTTGCCAAATAGGCTTAGAAAATCCCATATCGAATTAAACATGTACCTTTTTGTCGGACATCTCCTATTTAAATAGGCTCAGAAAATCCCATATCGAATTAAACATGTACCTTTTTGTCGGACATCTCCTATTTATTCTCTACACTTGCTTCTATCCAATAAACCTGTATAATCATATACATATTCATTCCTATTCGATCACAATCAATTTAACATTTTACTTCCACTTTGCAAATTAATCCATTAATTCGTTCTCTTGCTTCACTTATGACAGTCTAAACAATCATGTTCACATATATATACATCTTTGTTTACAACAAGTCGAGTTTTAATTATAGCCATGTTCCAGTTTTAGTTTCTAATTTACAAGTCTAATTAATTTACACTTGAGTTCTTAATTCAATTCCTTTTTCATTCATTTTCTACTCAACTCAATTTTATACAATTCAAATTTGTATTCACTATTCAATATATATATACACACAATTCTATTTCGAAATTCGATTTCAAAGTCCAACTCAATTGAATAATATTTTAAGTCATATTTAATTATTCTTACTTGAATTTGAATTCATTCCAATTTAATTCTTATTTTAATTGAAACATTCAAATTATATGTGTCGAGCCCTATTTAGATTATCAACATTCAATTTATTTATATTTCAACTTGAATTCAAGAATTCTTATTCCATATTGGTTTAATACATTGTTTTAGTTTAACATAGTTTCAATTTCAGTCCAAATTTTTTTAACTTACCTACAAACAAGTTTCACTCCATTCATTTATATATTGGACTCAGCTTCCAATTTATACCCAAGTTTTGATTTTTATTTCAAAAATCATTTATTACATCTTTTGATTATACTTAACCATTCTAATTCCAAATCTCGTTTGAATTATATTGAAATCAAGTAATCGAGTATCAACAATAATTTGATAAAATTATTTCTTTCTTATATAAAAATATAGTTTAGGCAAAATTATTTAATTTCCCTTTTTTCAAAACAATATTGTATCCATTTCCAGTTCAAAATTGAACCGATCAAGTGAAACAATACAATTTTTTTATTATAAAATATACAAATACGCACTCTCATATATATACACTCAAACTCAATCTAGGGTATTACTAACTCATCTCTATCGAGTTATACCATAGAGCCAAGGTTATTCCTAAACCATCGCTCTGATACCAACTATAGCGTCTCGGAAATTTCGACTCTTGAATTCAGACACTAATACATCCCGTGTCCAGATTCAAGTATCGAAAACCCAGAAAACTAATAGAAAGAAATTAGAGGATGACAAAAAGATAAGAAAGAAAGATTAGAGTAGAAGAAAAGGAAGAAGGAAAACTAACCAAAATATCAGAGTCTCACATCGCAGCGGAATAAGATATAATACAAAAATAAATCTTTATTGAAAAACTTAAAATAATACTTACAGTTATCAGAGTACAGCGGATATTTAATTCATCTGGACAGTTACAACAGCCATCCATATTTACAGCAGACAGCGGAATAATAATTATATATATATCTAATCTCGTCCAGCTCATCTCCTGGATTTCATAACTTCTTATCCTGAACCCGTAACTCGGACTGGGCCGAGTATTACAAACACCACAGGTCAGTTTAGTGAACCAGCGTGAGAAAAGCACATTTAAATTATTGGTATCATCCATCTTGATTTTAAAGTCAAAATCATTTCGAAGGAAAAGGATAATCGTAAGACCAGTCCACATATAAACGCATATGGTTTTTACCTTACGATAACCCAAACCATCTATTTGAAATCATAATTATTTTGATATTATGATAGTGTCTAAATCAAATAAATAATCATCTAGAAGAATGCTTGCATCTCACGTTCTACATATATAATATAAAATCGAAAATCGTGGACGCTTATTGGAGATTGGATTTCCAACAATGAAAAGGTATGGAACCACCTTCCGATCAGTGTATTCTAGAGGGGATACACTAGAGTTCAACAAGAACATCTTGCAACTCAGCCACACATGACCGACCACTCATTTTGCTTGAGTGTATCGAATGTATATCACCAACGGTTGGACTCAAACCACCGTTTCCCAAAAGGGAGCATCGAATAGAATAAAGAAGGAAATTAATTTTATCTAGATAGGTGATTATACACCCTAATGGGAGCGACCCATTTAGCCATGCTACCTGCCTGATTTCTATCATTTCCCAGTTGATAAGGCTTGAGGTTATAATTCTCTTTTGAAACATCTTTCCACCATCTACATCGTCCATACAAGTCATCCAGGAATAGGATGAACCGAAGGCACCCTCCTACAACGTCTTAGGAATCACCCTATGGATCAATAGCGAGTTGTCCTTGCAATCCGTCGATTTCACCCATGATAATATTTCCATTAGAATATCTCTGTGCGCGACTCCAGAGAATTCGCAAGTAGCTCTTTTGCTTATGAAGATCTACGGCCTTCATTGCTCCATCTTCAACGCGTATTTTTTATGTTTTCGTATTTGTTGGTTCGGAATGGCTTTCGAATATATTTGATCCCGGTCTTTCCATACCAAAAATCGTATTAGGCCAGATTTGATAGTCGGTTATTTAACTATCAAATAAAACAACCATTCATTCATAAAAGAAAACTGAATTCACTGTTTAATATCCATTATCATTTTTAGCCTCTTTTGATTAACCATTCGTTAATTCAAAACTTCTCTAATTTTCAATAAATGGAATACTCATTTTTCTTCTTATATTAATATATAAGATTATTCAAAAACTCTATCATCTTAAAATAATTTTAAGAACGTGTTTCTCATTTCGGTCATTAGTCCCTAACCGTAAACTAGAAAGAGAATAAGTTCCTAAGTACCAACCCCGAAGGCCGAAACCAACATCAGATTGTTACTCAGAAAACTGTTAAACTCACTAATCTCCATTCAATTTCTAATTTCCTTAATTTCATTTTTATCTTGTAACGAATAAAAATTTCCAATTATTCATTATCACTTCAAACGAGATATTTATCTCAAACTTATCACCATTTCAAATATTTTACTTGAAAATATGATTTACAAAACCATCATCGAATATTCTATATATATTCTTGATAGACGCCTTTATAGTTATTACAACTTAACTTGGTTTATTTCAATAACTTCATTCCATAAAAATATTCGTATCAAAATATCATTTTGCCAATTCTTACTATTCATAATTTTATTTATTTAATCTGGTATAAATTTTTTTAATATAATCTAGATTATATTATTCAAATTAGTTCGACCTAAATCCTATTAGAATTTATAATTTAAAACCCTTCCTGACTTACTTCACATAAATCCTTATTTTTGTAAGCAATTTACTTTAAACTCTTATCCACCTGAATTGTGAATAATATTACTTAATACAACTTACTGGACTTAATTAGTCAAATTCGATTTTTATACTTGAACTTCGAGTTTCAATCTGTTTATAACTTATAATTGTAGAGTTATAAAATCCCGTTTATATTTTCCTTGTAACTGGAAAATTCCAATCTATTTAAAATATCGAATTTTATATTCATTTTCCATTTCTTTCCATATACGCACAATTTACCTTTTCCCCAATTTCCCAAAATAATAATAATATTTCACTTCTTATAATGTCGCTTATAAAATTGCCCTTTTAAAACTATTTGGTTTAAATAACTATTCACCTTTAAATCCTATTTGATTTGGATTTTAAATAACCATTTATGTTTTGGAAATAAATATTTCCTTTTTAAAAATTCTTATTTCATTTCAATTTCTATATTGAAATCCATATATCATTTATTTAGGATATTTAAAATATCCAAAATCAACAATCAGTGTTACAAACACATCCAAGCATACTATAAACTATCCCAGGTTATAAACACAACATATATCAGTATATATGTGAAAAATAATAATTTAAATGTGAGGAAACCAGCTGGATTCCTCCAACCTGTTCTTCCTGCATCCACAGACGTTAGTCGACAATAATAATACCCATCCTACTTTGAGTCAGGATATCGCGATATAAAGGTCATCCACTATATATATTGTGGGGCGCAAAGGGAAATCATCTGCTAACGATACTGCGGGCATCCACTAATGGTACCGCGGGAAATCCAACCACCAATCACTGATATTATTATTATATAATGTTATTATATACTATAATCACTCTATATCAATCAATTTATCAGCCAACAAGAAATAAAATAAATTTTGAACTATTAAAAATAGTTCCCAACAATTTACTGAGTGACTTTAACTCACCTCGATTATCCTTTGCCGAATATCATCTAAAATTCCAAATCGTTTCAGTTACGCGGCTACTTCATTTGTCTCGAATAAAATTTATTTGCACCTACAATATTATTGTATTTATCGATTAAATATTTGTTTATTTTTAAATGAACTACAAATAAATAAATTATCCTATGCATTTTAAATTTCGTTTAAAAACTTATACCTTATCGCTACTATGAATACTCGATTAATCCACGAAGAATGTCTTCGAACAGCCCTATATACACTACAATTAGCTTAAACTACCGCTCCTCATCATTTTGGAATTTGACCTTCCTTCCTTTTAGCATTCATACCCCTTTCCGAACTATTGTTGCACCATCACTCTATTGCAATGCCTTGATTCAAGTCACTCAAACACTTCAGCCTTTTCACCCTTTCATTGTCAAGACTTGCCAAAATCCAATAGTCCAGTACTATCATCTAATCTCCACCATCTCCAAGTGAGTAGGTAGAACCCTCCCCATATCCAGCTGTCGAACAAACACCCAAATCACACTGTAGTGCTTCCCAGATTAATAACACAAAATCAACAATTAGTATATAATCAGTTCAACCATTTGTATTTTTCTTCCGTCCATCTCAATCATCACACACTCCTGTTCATTTACTCCCAATACTTATTCGCACCACATCCCTAATTTCCTACTACCGAACCAATCACCATTAGTCAGACGTTAAACCCCACCATTTACATTTCCAAATCAAATAGCAACTATGTTCAACAGTTCGCCATGAAAACAAAATCCAACCCAAACAACAAACCACACTCCTCCACACAGCTCAGAATATTCGAGCATTAAATCAAACTTCGATGCCAGTATATGCATCCACAATCACCAAACCTGTATTCCCAATGCTCATCCGCAACCCTTAAAATCAACATCACAGATGGAAATCAACTATCGCACCAGCATAGGCCTTTCCCAAAATCGCATTCCTTCCACTCAATCGCAATGACCATCGCACACTCTCAACCAAGTCGAGAATGACCCATCGCCACTCTGAAATCCATGTCGCGTCCTTTCTACCAATCTCGCTTAAACCTAGATCCAAAATTCGTTCGAGCTTCAAGGTTTCGTACTAAAAATCACGATTGCCTTTTTCTGGTTCGCGACTAACTCTAGTTCTATTCGAGCTTCAGAAGACGTTTGAGCGATTAAATCACAAATTTTGTGTCCATTTTCAATCACTGGATTTCTTTAATAGACAGAAGCAGATGAGAAAAAATTGAAGGAATGGACGGAGGATGGGAAATTAATGAAGAAAATGGTTGTTATATTAGGCGCGATGGTATACAGATGAGGATGACGTCGAACTCAATAACATATAGGGTTGCAGTGTCCTTGTCTAAAAGTTAAGGGGAGAAGAAATAGAATTAGACATGAAGTTTGAAAGGAGAGGATGGGTAGAGTAGCCTGTGCTATAATTTTTAAGCCATCTCCTATTTTTAAATTTTATTAATTAATTAATTTAATTTATTAATTAATTTAACCGATGTGACTTAAATTAAAGGATACTGCAGTTCCAAACCCTTATTTGAACGCAACAAAAGACGTTCCTAGGGTTCTACCCCTATTCTGACACACTGGAACAGTTTCCACGGTCCAATTCAACCATTTACAGAAGATATTAAATTAAATGATGATTTAACATTAAATTCGATTTAATATAAAACAAATAAAATATTATTATCAAATAAATATACACAAACTAAATTCATAAAATTTCTAGAATAAAACTAACTCGACATATTAAATTTGATATTCCATTTTCATGTCAAACCAATATTAAATTGTTTAAAATTGATTTATTTTATTGAATAAATCGTTGCAGTTTATAAATAATTCCATAGCGACTATTTGAAAATTTGATTTGGCTATAACTTTCAATATAAAATACGAAATCTCAATTTTTCTCTTTTATTAGAAAATTATAGCTCAACAGATTCAAATATTTCTTGTTTCCGCAAATTCCGACTTATAATAAATTTTGTATACTCAACTGAACTTCAGAACTCAATTACGAACTACCCCCCCCCCCCATTTCGAGCTCGTTTATATAAATTTATATATTTATACTTTTCAACTTTGATTTAATTGATATAAACTCCATTTATATTTCGAATTAAATATATAAACTAATTTAAATATCCAAACATATATCGATGAAAATACGGGATGTTACAAAAATCCACCTTTTATCTAGCAAGTAACACGCTAAGATAAAATTTGGAAATTGTTTGTATAATAAATTTAGGTACATGCTTCACGGTTTTGTCATTATTATTTCAAAGTACTAAGTAAGATTGTTGTAATTTGACAAAATATTTTAGAATTTTAATTATGTGGAAGAGAAAATAAATGTCTGTCCATATCATTTCCTGACATTGATCTAAAACAATACACACTATGATAGCAATAAAGAGTCAACGGCCGATTGTAAGGAAAAAATTGTATGTATTTTTTTGCATTTATGCATGCAAATGCGATAGTATATAGTAGAACTTTAGTTATGTAGAAAGAAACACAGAAAGTGTTATCATATCTAAAACCATTTCATAAAAATTCTATGCATAAGAATGAAATTATAATGACAATTAGTATTAGTTTAACAAAATCCCACCAAAACATTACTAAGAAAAAACTTCCTAGCCTAAACAGAAGCCAAAAACCAATGAGAAGGAAAAAAGAGTCGGTTTATGTAAAAGTGTGTGTGTAATATGTGATAGGTGCTTTATTCCAGTACGCGATGTAAGGTAATAGTCTAAAATTAAATAAAAGAAAATGACAAGGAGGTTTGTGTGATTAAGCATGATTGGTTGGAAATATGGAGGTAAACAGGAATTCAAAAAAAGAATAGTTTTAGATTGAATAGTTTGCAACGCTATAGACTTCATTTTTTTAATGTTAACCATAGGCCTATTCAAAATCCAACATAGCGGTAACGGTCTATGGTAACGAAAATTAAAAATAAATAAAGAGGAACATAGGAAAATCACAATTTAAAATCTAGTAGAAAACAATATTATAGTTTTGACTTATTTTTTATATTAACAGTAGACATATTTGAAAACAAAATTTAAGCATTAATGGTGAGTAGCAATAGATATGATCAACACTGTTATAAATTGAGTGACAAATGTCTCATGGACAGGACAACAAATAGTTTTGACTCTTTATTTTTGAAGAAAAGTGTATGGAAAACATTTATAAAATTTGAGACAATTTGATATGTGTATATGTTTCCTTCAAAAGCTCATTGTATTTAATAACAAATCACTTTTTCCCTTCCCACATTATTGAGAAATAAGAAAAAAAACTAAACGTTTCCACTATCACAATCATGTTAAAGCATAATTCAAGAAAAATAGCAAATAAAGAATCCAATAAAATATTCTCATACTTAAGAAGTTAACTTGTACCTTATATTTTGAGCATATGTGCTCACTAACATGTAGAATGGAGCAAGGCACAAATCTATTTGCCATCGAGACTGATACCTCAAGAACATATATTTCGGCGAGTTCAAGTAACCACTCTAAAGAAAATGGCAATATCTCTTGCCGTGTCATCTTTGCATGAAGAATATGCTAAGTCATTACAAAAAGCATCTCCATAGTTTGGCTTGTAACTTGTTCACATTTCAAAAGTTTATTCTACTGATATCGTACTCTCTTCAATCATAGAAAATCTACCATTATAATTTAATGCCCCTTGTTTACAATTTGACTTGCAATATAAATCTTATGTATAAAACATGCATAAAATAGATTTCCAAAATATGTACTGTATTCTTGTAATTGGAGCATATACTTAATTGTATATCTTGTTAAGGTGGGTGTATACCATAAAGAAGCAACTTCTCTTAACCAAGCTCATGTGTAGTATATTAAAGTATGCGATGCAGCGAACATATTCCAAAATCATAAAGGAAATATTGATTTGAAACACTAAGTGTATCATCCTTCACACTTAGTGATATGAACCCTTGATACACACACATAGTCAACTTATAAACTTTTTACTAATGACTTACTCTATCCAAATTATTTGGTATAACCAATTTTCTCTTGGAGAATCTTTAATAGCTAGCTTTATTCTACCCAAATTATAGCATGTTAGGATGGAATTTTTTTTCCTTTCAAAAAGAATATAGTTAATTTTGATGGCTCGTCAATGAGATCTTGAAACTTTCCTGAATGTATTTTAACTTTGTTGAAACTATAGAAAAGGACTCTACAATGTATATGCCTCTCAGGTGCCAAAACAAAAAGTTCTCAAAGGCAATGTCCGAATTCTATTTTTTTAAAAGCAATGCATTATATATAATATTCCAATAAGGTTAACATGGTCCATATCTTACAATGAAAATCTCTTGAATACCATACAATGTTAGAAATGAAATTTTTATTAGATAATTGGAGTTCACAATGCTTTCATATGCTACATTTTTATCCACCTGTCAAAGCTTCTAATTCTATAGATCAAATATATAAAAAATATTAGACATGCAATTTGTTTCATATATAGAAGGAGGCAAATAAACAAAATCAAAGAAAATCTTTCACCAATACTTAAATTCAAATTACAGTTTCTATGCAAGAAAAATTAGATAAGAGAGGATTTATTTAATATTTTCTCCTGTAGTATAACATCTTGACGTCAGATATGTAAGCACTATAAAAGGTAGTAGTTGGTCACTTATTAGACTTTGCAATTTTTGGTAATTTGAATTACTTGGATATTGTTTTGAAAAATCAACATGACTTGATCTCCACAAAAACAATAATTATCTATTAGTCATACAAAAGGAAAATAAAGTAAGTTTAATTTATAAATATATGATTTCATTTAAAAAATGAATATAATTCAAATAAAAAAAATCCTTAGCAATTCATGGTTGAACTGAAGAGAAAAAAGCTATTGACCAATATAAATTCTTTGTCCCTCTTTTGCAATAGAATTACATAAGATAAAAGTGATCACACCAAATTTTTTTTATAGCATTATAGTGTTGTTACTCATGAAATCCAATTTTACAGTTAACTGTTCGATAGGGAAAACTCTTTAAAATGTAGCATTTTCAAATATGCAGACAGATCAATCCTTCGCATAGAATTTTGTGCAAAATTTGTTAATTATCATGTGAGTGTGTGTAGAAACTCAAAGTTGAGTACACAGATGCAAATGGGAAATCTTGTATACAAAGAGTAGTTTACGAATGAACCACGTTAGCTTCCAATGACAGATAGAGTTGGGTTATGTTGTCTGAAAACTAAAAGCACTGCTGAAAATAATACTAAGGCAGCCATATGTTTGTAAAATACGAAATAACTTGTGAACTTACAGTATCATAAATAACTATCTATGTAAAAATAGTTGAATAAAAAAACTAAAAGTAAAGCAAGCCTTAATTTTCAATTTGGCAACAAATACAACATTTTTTCATTGAAACTCAAATTTAAAATAAAAAATTTGAGAAGAGGAAAAAAAACTCAAACTAATCAGATTTATAACAGTACATAATGAATGATTCAATGGATTCAAATGATATATGTTGGCTTGCTTGTCATTGTGTATTGCACTAAAGCTTATTATTCCTAATGCCAAAATTTATGGTTCTCCTACATATGATTCGACAAATGATTTCCAAATGCAAAGGTGGGTATGTCTAGTTGCATCGTAAAACAAATTCAAACATAGTCTGTATAAGCAACCTTTTATATTAAGAACCAATATGTATCACACCATATACTTCTCACTAAATAATAATTATATTACAGTAATACCACAATAAAGAAAATATATTAACAAATGTATTCTCATAATGGATTTCCCATGTATATCAAATAAGATAGGTCTGATGTGAAACTGAGGCCACAATCTATGGTTTCATTTTACCAATTTTAACTTATTTAATGATAAATTATAGAATTTATGTCCCATATTGCATGAAAGAAATATCTTTTTTGTAAAAAAATGTTGTATGATTAAAAATAATTTTAAGGGAATAACAACTATCTGCTCTTCAATCTTGAACTAAACAGTTGCAGTGTATTACATATTAAAAGTAATGGAAAATAAACATGCCAACAATATACTGAAAGTTGGGGAAAGAACGCATACCTTGTAGCTTTTTTGAAAATACTTAAATCGATTCAAGATTCGCGCACATGTAGAAACTTGCTATTTTCAAAATTAAAACCTACCCTGCAGCAATACATGCAGAAACTATATATGAACCAAACAATGATGAAATTCTATATGTATCAGCAGATGTCTACAATTAATTCAAGGAATTAACATCTTCACTCTATATTACTACCACAAACAGACCACATGAACATACAATCGTTAAAAGAATAATTGATTAATGAAAAATAAATATAGTCAAGGCACAGGAATAAAATGTGCTTCTAGATGTGAAACTGGGTATTAGATTTAGAAGTGAATTGAAATCCATTTGATGACTTATCAATGTGGATGAGAAATTGGATAACAAATGGTTTATTTAGTATTTCCTCCTACAGTATAATACCTTGAATAAGATATGTAAGCACTATAAAAGGCAGTAGTCGATCATTTATTAGACTTCACATTTTTTGATAATTTAAATTATCTGAATATTGTTTAGAAAAATCAACATGAATTGATCTCCATGAAAATAATGAGTACTTATTAGTCATAAAAAAGGAAAATAAAGCAAGTTTAATTTACAAATATACGATTTCATTCAAAACATGAATAATCTTAAAAAAGGTATTTTCTTAGCAATACATGGATGAATGGAAGAGAAAAACTATTAATCAATACAAATTCTTTGTCCTTCTTTTATGATAAAATTACATAAGATAAAAGTGATCACATCAATTTTTTATAACATTATCGTTTTGTTACTCATGAAATCCAATTCTACAGTTTACTGTTTGATAGGACAAACCTCTTTTAAAACTGTCACTTTCAAATATGCAAACAGATCAAATCCTTCATATAGAATTTTGTGTGAAATTTGTTAATTACTATGTGAGTGTATGTAGAAACTCAAAGTTGAGTACATAGATGTAAAAAGGAAATTTTGTCTACAAAGGGTAGTTTATGAATGAACCACGTTTAGTTTCCAATAATAGGTAGAGTTTGATTATGTTGTCTGAAAAATAAATGCACTACTGAAAAGAATACTAAGGAAACCATACATTTGTAAAATATGGAATAACTTGTGAACTTACAGTATCATAATGAAAATATCTACCTAAGATTAGTTGCAAAAAAACAACTAAAAGTAAAGCTAGCCTTAATTTTCAGTTTGGAAACAAATACAACGTTTTTTCACTGAAATTCAAACTTAAAAGGAAAAAAATGAGAAGAGGAAGGAAAATTCAAATTAATCGGCTTTATAACATTACAAAGTGCATAATTCAGTGGATTCATAATATATGTGGCATATGTGTATTTAAATAAAGCTTTTCATTCCTAACACCAAAATTTATGTTTCTCCTACATATGATCCACCAAATGTGTAACATCCCGGAATTTATAGCGATTTAATATATAATTTATTTAATTATTTTAATATATAGATTTGGTAATTTAAATGGTTTGAATGTAAATAAATTTGGATATTTAAATTAATATAAAATAGTGGAACAATAAAGTTAAATTCTGAAATGGTCGAAAATAGCTGAATTGACAATATTGTGTGAATTGGATAATTTAACATATTTAATTTAGTTTAGAATTGAATTATAATAACAAATATATACTTAAACGACGGTTGAACATAGTAATTATAATGTAAATTAATATCGAGCTCGCATCGTCGCGGTAGTTCGTAGTATTGAGTTTTGAACTTCAACTGAGTGTGTAGGATTCGTTGTAAATCGGATTTCTTCGAAACAAGAAACATTCAGACCTGTTGAGCTATATTTTACTAATGGAAGAGAAGAATGGAGATTTTTGCTTTACAGATTGTAAGTTATGTCCAAATCAAATTTTCAAGTAGTCGTTATGGAATCGTTTAGAAGCCATAACGATTTATTTAATATAATAAATTATTGCCTTTGAATTTGAATAGGATTTTTATGATGCAGTTATAATTTAATTTTTAGAATGTTACTGTAAATTTTAATTTGGGAAAATAAGCAATTTTTTATTTAAAGTATTTTGCACCCTATATCAGCATTTTGGGATTTCACAATATAAGTTAACTTGTTTATATTATTATACTTTTGGGATTGTGACACATTTCTTGTCACAACAGTATTTTTATTTTTGTCTATAGTAGTCCGTATGTGAACTAAATTTTACATGCGTATTAATATGATCATACATGGAACAATAATAATTAAGATGTTTGAACATTTAAACAATACTAAGTAGTGTGTCAAATAACTCAGTACACATTTTATGGTTGGTACTTATAAATAAGCATGTGAAATAATAGTTATTACAACGTGATTGTCCTAAACTAAAGAACAACTTATATTCTAAACTGTTCAAATCATTTATCTGCCATGCAATCAGGCAGTGCAAGACCAAATGTTCAATCTGATAGTATTGGCAATTGTAGAAACATTATAGACTGTAATTGGCAGACTTTAAAGATATATCTTAGCAAACCTACCAAAGTACCCGCATGGAAATACACCGCAGACCTACTTTCTTTTGAAAACTTCATGTTTAAGTTTTATCCTATATAGCTGATCGACAGTGAAAATCACACTGCTATGAAACATCAACTTCATACCCTACCCCAAACTAGCCCAAGACCATTCACTGTAAACATATTTCATTGATAGTTCGAAATAGTACAGCTGCCTTTGAAGTGAAGGTTTCATCACAGACTTTTCCTTTCAAAAATCAAGCTGCGAGTCCATTGTTCCTATTCCTTGGCGACTAAGGAATTGAGGCCTATAAATACAAGCTCTGCTCGTTTTGTTTCTACTTTCAGAATCTAGACAGCCCGCCCAAGTTTTTCAATGGAGGAAATATAAATCAAACTAAATTCAAGTTCTCTTATATAAGTTCTAAAATAAATATCGTTGGGCTCATCAAAGCAAGAGCTTCAAGTTAACGTTATATTTGTCGAGTTCAATCCTGGTTCTGTTCACGGAAACTGCACATCGAGTTAGGGATAAGGTTGTGGCCAGATGAATTGATCCATGTGCGAAATGAATCTCGTATTCATAATAAGGCATCTGGCATGAGAAGTGTTCGGGATTTCCCGGTAGCTTGCGCATGAGGAAGTAGACTTTTGTGGAGTGAGAATGATCTGAAAATGGACGCTGTAGGAATGATGCGAGCTGCTCATGCGATGGGAA
Source organism: Allium sativum (assembly GCA_030737875.1). Lineage (NCBI taxonomy): Eukaryota > Viridiplantae > Streptophyta > Magnoliopsida > Asparagales > Amaryllidaceae > Allium > Allium sativum. The sequence continues at coordinate 961,772,241 of CM060916.1, forward strand.
TAAGAGATGGGGAGAAGACGTGAATGTCTCTTTTGCCTAGGAAGTTTCGAAAAAAGATGGCAGGGGAGATATATAAATTACTATAACATGGTGAACGTACGGTGTAAATATATGGCAATGATGTTACTGTAAACGAATACGTACAGGAGATTTGCGTAAGGGGAGACATTCATTGGCTCCATAGACATCATGAACTCTCATCAAAAGAACAGCAAAGAGAACCCCTTCTAAGGTTAATCTGATACTGATATATACAGTTTAAATAATCAGTGTAGTATGTACATGCATGCCATTCCAAAATAACTGAAAACTCCTCAAATGAACGACTGTCGTCTGAGAGCAAGATGTATGAGAAGAAGGAGAAACGTATTGGTGTGGGTTAGGTTTAAACGAGCATGAGAATGGGCCGATGGAAATCCAGTATAAAAAAAGGAAAAAAAGGAACAAAAGGGAAATGTCGACGTAGAAGGCAAAGGGAGAGTAGCGGATTCGTTAGAATTGGGTAGAAGAAAACAGTGGCAAGAAAAAATGAGGCGGGTGGTCTGAAGTTTTGGATCGGGATACTTTAGTAAGGCTTGAATAAATCAAATTTGAATTTTTATTCTAATTTAAGTAGTACACTAATCAATAATGCTTATAACTTATTAATTAGTTACCAGAATTACACAACTTTGATACCGTTGGAATCGTACAGTCGCAGGCTTCACAACAGAAGTGGTCTGGAGTCATTTGGAATTCTTTTGAAAGTATGGCGAAATAACACGCCCGATTGAATCGACCGATGTTGACTGTTATTTAACGGTTAACAACCAAGGTGAGTAAACTCACTAAATCTGTTCAGTTTTTATAATTTTATAAACGTTATCTAATATTGGTAAAAATAATTTAATGATGTGTGTGATGGTTGTTTGAATGATTTGATAATTAGTTGGTTAGAATAATATATACAATTATATATATAAATCGTTGATTTACTACTGATTCTGTTTATTATTATATTTCATATAAATATAAAATTTGTGTTATTATTGTTAACTAACATCTATGGATGCAGGGAAACAGCTTGGAGGGATCCAAGTGGATTCCTCAACAATTATATTGTTGTTTTTCATATATTTTACATTATATGATGTGATGAATAATCTATGGTTGATTATTGTATGGTTGGGATGTTTGAACAACATTGACCTAAATTAATTGGAATTAAAATACCGCATAATATATTCGAATATATTGGAAAAGAAAATTTAGGGTTTTAAAAAGGGAAAATCCATTTTTTAAAATAGAAATTTAAGTTCAAGAAAGCAAGATAACTTGTTTAATTATAACACAAGAAATTAAATATATAGATAATACTTTGAAAATGAAATGGAATAATAATTATTAAATAATAACTTGGAAATGTAAATCCAAGAATGCATTTAAAAAGAAAATGAGGAATCGTTTTCCCTAGAAAACGATGAGATTTTTCAATGTTCGAAATGTAAGCAAGATTGAAATAAATACATAAGGATGTAAAATTAGAATTTGAATTTATCGAATATTTTCAAATAAATATATTTTTAGAAATTATATATTATATAATTTGGAATTGGAAAAGATAGTTAATATTTGATTTGAAACAAATAATTTAAATCAATTTTGAAATTGAGATGAAGTTATAAACTTGATAAAATTATCAAGAAATTTACTTGTGAATGGAGAGTATGGAGTGGAATATAATTATGAAATTATAAAATAACTCGATGAATGGATTCTAACCGGTAAGGATATTTTCAATATAAGTCAAGACTGATTTGGTAAAACGAGTCTAAGTTTTAGTATAGAAATGATATTCACATTTTAAAAGTGAATAATGGTTTAAAAGAAAACGTTTTGCTAATAGAAATGGAATTAAGGAAATTAGAAATTGACTAGTGATTAGTTAAGTTGAATGGATTTCTGTGTATCGATCTTATGTTGGTTTCGGCCTTCATGGTTTATACTTAGGAAATTATTCTCTTACTTGTTACGGTTAGGGACTGATGGTTGTGGAAGGTTAGTAATGTGTGAATGAAAATTGGAAATGTTTTCCAAATGTAAATAGCATATAGTTTCTAGATATTAAAAATAAGAAATTATGGACATGGAAATGTTTTTCCGTGAATCGTGAGAGACTAAACGGTTTTAAGAAATAGGAAAAATTGGATATTAAGGAATGAATAAATTAATGATAAATTAATTTAAAGGGGCTGAATGTTGATTAATGATTGATCGGTGTAATTTCCAATTGGAAATACGACTGTTGTTTGTATATATGTTTCCTTTGATAGTTAAATAACCGGCTATCAAAGTTTTGGCCCTTTTTCCGTTGTTAATACGGAGAGACCGGGATTAGATTTATTATCTGAAAACCACTCCTTATGGGAATTAGCGTTGCGAATCAAATATGATGAAGATCATTGAAGACGGAGTTTGTGTAAAGGGTCGTTCTAGCGATCCTAGGTAGAAATTACCTAAGATGGATTTATAGAATAGTGCCTTCGGTTTGCCCAGTCCCAGGACAACTTCTACGGACGAGTGTCTGACAAATTATATCTAATAGATCGCGTAAGTTTATCTCTTCAAACATATTTACGTTTGGTGGTAGAGAAATTCGTTTCTCTTAGCATATACCCGTATTTTTGGGAAAATCAATTTGTGATTTGGCGGGTATGACGATGTGGCATTCAGAGTAAAAGAAGTGTGATCTATCAAGATACGTTATGACCTCAAGCCTCATCAACCAGGGAATGACAAAAATCGGGCAGGCATCATGGCTAAGTGAGTCGCACCCAATTAGGGTATATTGTCACCATCTAAAGAATATTCATATTTGTTACTTCTTTCGCTTCTGTATCTCCCGGGAATAGTTATGTTGGTATACCAACCGTAAGGTGAATATATATTTGGAACATTCAAGCGAAATGAACGGTCGGTCGTGTGTGACCGAGTTACGAGATGTTCTTGTTAAACTCCAATGTATCCTTTTTAGAGTACACTGATCGAAAGGTGGTTCCATACCTTGTCATAGTTGAAATCCATTACCCAATAAGAGCCCACGGTTTTTGATTGTATATTATATATGTAGAGCGTGAGATGAAAGCATTCTGCTAGATTGCTATTTACTTTATTTAGGCATTATTATAATACCAGAAAATATTGATCTTAAGAAATATTTTGGGTTATCATAAGGTGAAAACCGTCTATGTTTATGTGTGGATCGGTCTTATGATTATCATTTCTTTTAAAAGGATTTTAAAAGTTAAACCAAGTGATTAGAGTTTACTCACACCAGTCTCATGACCGACCCAGAGTTTATTTTGTTTAGTTTTCCCTAAACTCTTGGGTTCCCAAATTTGTACGGGCAGTCAAGTAGTCGGGATTTTACAGATATACTTGGAGGAGCTTGAAGCAGGGCTTCAACATTAGTTATATATAGAGTATATTTCCGCTATGATGTTATGTGTTATACTGGTATGTATATACAGTTATAATTTTGTATTTCAAAAGTTGTTATATAATATATTTATTCGCTCCGCTGTGAGATTCGTGTTTACTCTAATTCTGTTCTGTTGTGGTCTTCTTCTTCTTCTATTCTAACTTTCTTTCTTTCTATTTTCTCACCCTCTAACTTCTTTCTATTAATGATCTGGTATTTCCGAATTTTGAATAGTTGACATTGTGTGTTGTGTTGAATTCAGGGTCAAAAACCTCTAGATCATTACAAAATGATTTCCCAATGTAAAGGTGGGTATGTTTAGTTGCATCGTAAAGCAATTCAAACATAGTCTGCATAAACAACCTTACATATTAAGAACCAATACGTATCACGCCTTATACTTCTCACTAAATAATAATTATAATTATAATACAATAATATCACATTAAATAAAATATATAAACAAATATATATTCTCATAACAGATTACCCATGCATATCAAATAAGATAAGTCTGATGTGAAATTGGGGCCACAGTCAATTGTTTCATTTTACCAATTTTAACTTATTTAAATGATTAATTGTAGAATTCATGTCCCATCTTGCATCAAGGGAACCTCTTTTTTGTAAAAAATAAAAATTTTATGGTTAAAAAATAATTTTAACGGAATAAAAACTACCTGCTCTTTAAACCTAAACTAAGCAGTTGCAGGGTATTATATATTAAAAATAATGGAAAATGAACATGCCAACAATATACTAAAAGTTAGGGAAAGAATGCATACATTGTAGCTGTAATGATAATCCTCGATTCAAGATTAGTAAACATGTAAAAACTTGTATTTTCAAAAAAAAAACCTCTCCTGTAGCAATACATGCAGAAACCATATATGAACCAAACCATGATGAAATTTTATATGTATCAGCAGATGTCTACAATTAATCCAAGGAATTAACATCTTCCCTCTATATTACTACCACAAAGAGACCACGGGAACATACAATCCTTAAATGAATCAGTGATTAATGAAAAATAAATATAATCGAGGTATAGTAAATAAAATGTGCTTCTAGATGTGAAACTGGGTATTAGATTTAGAAGTGAATTGAAATCCATTTCATGACTTATCAATAGGGATAGAAATGCAGAAGATATTTTCTTCTCAAAGATCATAACATTCAATAGAAAAATAGTGCATAAACATTAATTGAGTTGAATTAATAAATGGAGACAAAGAGAAAAATTAAGGTGATATGAATTTAGTGGAACTTGAAACCTAGGAGATTCATTAATAAGTAATGCATTAAACAGTTACATAGCCCAAATTTCAATTACATAGTGATGTTGTAGATTCGATCATTTAGTATTAATACTTTAGATTATACACCTCTAAATGATTTCAATCGGGACAATTCAGTAAATTACTAATTTTGATTAACGAACAAATATCAATTTTCAGATGACAAACTTCTATCAGAAGCTCAGAACTATACTTGAAAGACCAGTCAACTAGTTGACTATAACCTGTAACTTAAAGTATCTAATTATTGATAATCAATTTAATAACAGTGAGTCTTAAAGTTACTCACATAAAAATTGGTCCAGTATGTTGAAACCTAGGGAAAAGTTTTTTTATTATATCAAAGCACATTTCATAATTATATGGAAATGAACAGGATTGCATAATTATATTTGATTCGCTAAGCTTGTACATTTGGGACCAACACAGAAAACTTAGAAATAACCAAGTTTAGTAAAGGATCAAAAATCGAATACAACAAACCAACATAACTTTTGTTTTTTACCTCGAATGGAATAGATTGAGTCAGTAATGTCAATTCATATCGAATCATCAAATAGAAGCATAGATTGTCTCATAAAAATTTTCCGATGATGGACTGAATAGCTAGACGGAGTGGTGTGGGGAAAGAGCGGAATCGCCGATGGGAGAAGAAAATCCGGTGGCAAAATAACCTCGAGGGTTAGGTGCCAGGCTTGGGAACATCGCTTGTCGAATTAGACCAGTGAGACATTACTATAAAATTAGGGTTAGGCGACATCAAGATGATGAGGAATCAAAAGCGGCACTTACACGGTGCGATGATTGAGTGCAGAAATACACGTGGCAGTCTCATATTGATTCCATGGGAGGAGGGCTGAGAGTTGAGTATTCCCAACTTAGCTTTAATAGTATAGCATATATATATATAAAACACAATATAACAACAATAATATAAACATCCAAATAAACCATATCAACACCGATACATACAACATAAACCATCTCAAACCAAATCCACAACGTCATACACCATCCAAAAAAGCATATATCATCAAAATACATCCAAATATAACATCATTACCAACCCCAAGTCAATATATACAACCATCAAAACACAATCCTCGCTAACTCCATGTCAATATGTACATAAATCAAGCATAAACACAATAAATCGTACCTATCAAGCATCCTCTTGGCCTTCAGAAGCATCAGATTATGAAGGGAAGAAACCATGCTGCTACACATATTCCACTAGACATTGATTCAGTTGCCCTATATGCATAGCACAAAGACGATCCTACTCTTGTATCTGCTTAACCATGGCTCTAAGCTCTTTTACTCTAGCTTTATCCTGAGCTTTCCCATACCCGTTTTGAGTTGCACTAGTATGCAAATAGAATGAAAGACGCTCATATTTATATTATAATTATTTTCTTACTAAACAATGCGTATCTTAAAATATAGAAAGTAAATGCCATTAAAGTTTTATCATTTAAACTATGTAAAATAATTAACATCTAGATGCAAGCAATACTATGTATATTTGTTAATCGTCTAAACTATATTTACATGTTAATTTGTTGTAAATATGTAAATATTTACGTAGTTTAAATAATTTGATAACTTATCAAAAATATTTTCTACATGTCTACATAGAAAAATCAATATGTGATTTGTTGCTTTCATATTTAAGGCACATTAAATATTTGCAATGTAACAACCCGAAAAATCGAAACCAATTTAATTTTTTTATTTTGGATAATTTAATGAATTTTGAATATTTAAAATTATTTATTTTAAATAATAACGACTAGAAATTTATAATGAACAGAATTAGAACGTATAAATTTATTTAAATCGAAGTTAGAATATAAATATTTATTTTAATTATAAAAGGAATTGGAAATAGCGCGGTAGTTTTAAAATTCGATTTCAAATTTTAAATGAATGTAAAGGATTTAAAATAAACCGTATTTTGGTAAAACCAAAAATATTTGAATCTGTTTGAAAATATCTTTCCAACGAATGTGAAAAATCCAGATTTCATAATGGGAATAAAAAGTTATGTTCAGTTGAAAATTCAGAATAGTCGTTATGGAATTTTATATAATGTATAGCCCTTAAAAATAGCGATTTTGCAAACGACCTCCGTTTTGGACGAGACCACTTTTGTTGGATCCAGAATGTCGAATTATTGCTAGATTCCAATTTTTAGAATTTTTGGAATCAATATGTGAGCGTGGTGAATTTAAACATGTTTGTAATTTCAGTTTGAAGTTAATCGACTAGAAAATGACCGTTTTTCAAACGGTCTCCAAATTCGACGAAATTAATTTTGCTAGGACCGTATCATCTAAACATAGCCAAGTTTATTTTTCTGGAATTTTTGGAGTCAGTATGTGGTCCCGGTAAATTAAAAAGTATGTTGAAATCAATTTTGAACGTTATATTAATTTATATTTTAATTTAAAGAAAAACTGATGGAAACAGGCGAATTGGCTTATGAGACATATACCATTGTGTCCGGAATGGGGGTAATTAGCCAAGTACAACAGTCGGTGAGTTCGATTTGGAGTTCAACTGAAAATTTAACTTTTTGGAGAATTAATTTAAATAAATATGTACTTGGTCAACCCTCCTTTTTCTCTCCTCACCATCTTCATTCACCGTAGGAAAAAAAAAAGAAACCCGCGCTGCCTGCTGCTCCACCGCGCCCCCCTAGCACCACCACCGGCCTCCTCCTCCCCCTCCTCCTCGCTCTTCTACTTTAATTTGCAAAAAACCCTAAGCCCTAAATCCTAAATCCACCAACCACCACCACCGTGGACCCCACCGCACCCCCCCTTCCCCCAGACCTGACCGCCTCCAACGCTACCTCTGTCCACCCAAGCTCCGGCCATGGGCTCCACCACCTTAAAAATCACATTTTTCACAAATTCCCGTTTTTGCATAAAAACCCCCTTCCACTATTTCGCCAATAACTCTAAAACGGTGTGCTTCTAGCCAAAACTCCATAGTACCAAAATCGAAGAGCACGATTTTCACTTCGATTTGGTATATGGAAGTCCTATTTTGGATTGCGGAGTTGTCCGGAAATCGCGTCCGAAGTCGACGGACCTGCTGTTGTTTTTCGCGATTTCCGGCGAATTGGTACGTTTTTGGAAGAAAGTCCACTACGCAAAAGTTGTCTGGAATGGCGCGTTTAGGCTGGTGACTAAGTTTGGTGAAGATTGGAAGCCGTATGCAAATTTTAGAGCCAAAGGGGCAAATTCAAGTGCGAGAGCGACAAAATGGAGCGCGATGACAAAATATGCCAATTAAAGAATGACGGAGTGGATCCCAAAGGCGAGAACTTCTCACTCTAACTTTATTTTCTAGTTAAATATATATACTAGGATGCAGACGGTGCTTAGTAGCACCCGACATCTTTGTTTGAAACCATGCTTGTTTGGTTGATTGGATTATTTGTTTGAATTTGGTTGTTTGGGTCAATTGAAATGATTAGAATTTGGTTTGTACATGGCGCGAGCCATTATTAGGCGAGGGATAAGGATAGACCTTATTCTGGTTCTAGTGTCGCGCCGTTATGCTACCGAAATTTTCTAAAAATATTAGAACAATAAAAATATCATTTTTATTGTATAAATGAACTGTATAAAATATTCATATGTTGAAATAAATATTTTATAGTTAAAGATATAATTTTTAACGTGTATATGAATAAAATAAATATTCATTGACAAATCAGACGATTTGTTTATGCATACACATTTAACTGATATTGATTGGGTCAATATATTTTACACATCGCCCAACTACACAAATAATAATCAGTGTTTGTTGTTTGAAAACCCCACACGGGTATTGGGATGATATTGGACATACACTAATCCCAATATTTAGTTGTATGTCAATCGATAGGTTGACAGACTGTTGTAAGTGTTAATTATTCATATTTAACGCTTATGTAGTTGTATAATGCACTTTTGATGATGGTTGACTGTGTTTGATTATTGTTGTGTGCATGTGCGTATGAAATCCATATAAATAAAATTATATGGTATTTGACTGTGTCTGATTCCAATTCGGGAAGAACGAATATTTTAAATTAAAGAATATTTTAAAATGGCGAGCAATGAATATTTTAAAATAAATAATATTTTAAAATAATATTCAGTAATGGATCAAAATGTGATTTTGATGTCCGATTTAGGATGGACAAGAAAATATTTAAATATATAAAGCCGTGTTGATTAAATTAATGCCATTTTGACGTGAACGATATTTATATCGATTTTATTGATTTTTATAATGAATATTGAAAAGGAAGTGATTTCAAAATCTAATATTTTGAAAATATTATCATTTATATATTAATGATATGGAATATTCAATTTTGATTTAAAATTGAATATGAAGTTGAAATCGTTTTGAAAACAAATTTAAAACGATTTATAAAATATGTTTTAAATGGAAATCGACGAAATATATATAATATATATATTTTATATTTAATGGCCTGAATAGAACGCGCCGCACCGTGGCAGTTTGCGAATTTCGACCATTGACTTCGAATTGATATTACGGGAGATTCGGCCGTCGGATTCTCCTCAACCAGAGCCGTGGGTTCGTATCGAAAAGAGCTTTCCAAAGAATACAAAAGATTTGAAATATAACGGTTGGATTTGGAGATACATCCAAATCAAATTTGGAAAAGGTCGCTATAGAGGCAGTTCGATGACCGTTTATGGAAATCGATTGTACGGACCTTGATAAAATTATTAAAAATATAAATAATTTTGTAAAATCATAATAAATGATTTGAAAAGAATCGGGATGAAAAATTCCATATTTAAAAAGATAAAAATACATTTTTATCAAAATGAACTAGTTATGAACTAGATTTATAATCCAATATTTTTAAATAAATAAATTGGATTTGAAATGGTTTTAAAAATAACCAGAATTTCGAATATATGAATTGGAATGGATTTGAATCGAAATCATCTTCGGAATATTTCGATGTTGGATTCCGTGATTATGCAGATATTGTTATGGAAATTTGGAAGATATATTTTATATCGTTATTTCCAATACGATATTTATTGGTCGTAGAATTTGATATTGAATATAAGCCAATATAATTTCTACTCAGAGCCTTGTATTTAATATCAAATGGTATTTTGGGTTTGTTGTGAATGCTGTCTTCATTAACACTGTTCTTAAACCCAGTTGAGAAAAGAATAAATCTTTTCAGTAAGATTTAGTGAAATTTTCCAATTAATTAATATTTAATTGGAATTGAATGAAAGAATTGGATTTTGGGTTTGTCATGAATGGTATCTTCATTAACACTGTTCTTAAACCCCGTGTGAAAAGAATAAATCTTTTAAATAAGAATTGGAGTTTCCAGTTATATTTAGTAACTAGAATAAAATGGAATGTGAATTAGGTTTCTTGTGAACTGTGTTTTAATGACATTTGTTCTATAACCCGATTTACAGTGAAATGTGATTTGGAATTTATAAATCTTTTAATTAAGATTTTGGGAAATTTTCCAAAGTGAATTTTTCCAATTTAATACAATAAATTGGAATGGAATGGAATTCGATTGGATAATAATCGAAGTGAGCTTATGTGGTGGAAGACGGTTAATATATGTGGAATGTAAAAGGCTTTGTCGTTATTCCATTTATATTATCGGTTGGATACAGAAGTTTATATCGATTATATATATTGATCTGTTTTCCGTGAAGATTCCATAATAAATGGAATGGGATTTTGGGCTTATCGTGGATTGTGTTTTAAATGACATTAGTTCTTTAACCCAGTCAAAGATAAGATTAATTTCTTAACTTTGAATAATCATTAGGTAATGATTTTTGAGACTAAAATTGAATTGGAGTTTTAATGAATCTTTAATTAGATTGAAAAAGAGAATATGATAATTTAAATTATCAAATTCGGGAAATGGTCGAGAATGGAGTAGCACCAGTTTTACTCCAAGCGATAGTTAAATCTTTAATTAGATTTGAACGTGAAATAGTAATTAACTTTACCGATAACACCATGGTGTTAGAAATGAAGTATTACCAGTTTTGCTTCATGGGATGAATAGGTTGGGATTGGGAAATATAGCAAATGATTACTTTGGTAAGGTGTGCTAATCCCGACTAGTTTGGATAAACCATAATTTGGTTTGAATTGGTATCCAAAGGAAGATTAAAGAATAAATTTAAAGAATTTATCTTTGATAAAATAATGGGAACCTTTCCCAAAATATACGAATATTTGAATAAAGGAATATTCTAGATTGGAATGAGGCGTATGCTGTGTTTTTATAGCACTGGTTTATTATATACGCGAGTTATTCGAAAAGACCGGGTTTATCCCATTTTGAATAACTGGGTCGACGATATGTCGACGATAAAGACGGTGGTTGAAGACCGGAGGTTTTCACATAGTTTGGATGATTACTGATGTCTTGATTGGGTTGTACACCCAAAGACGAGGTAATAAGTGGTGATCGTCCAGACGTACTTGGAGATCGACCGGATATGCAAGGGCCTCTCTCCTGTATTGGACATATGGGACGAGGAATAAGGTGCCTCCGATTTCGCTCAGACCCAGAACGAACTTGTAATGGATGAGCATCTGACATTGGATTTCATTCTGTGTGATTGATAGACATCAATTGCATGGCGTGAGTTGCCTGTGTGGCATGCTGAGATGCAAATGATCAAGGCTCCTGTTGAAAAGCAGTGTCTTGTGGTTGATGATCAAAGCACAGCTTTAATATAGCATAGCTTTGTGTACAGCGTTAATTCGCGAGCCTCACACTCCGGTTTGAATCAGAAATGGGAGAGGACATCAGAGAGGACATGTGTTTCTTTCTAGCTAGGAGTGGTGTCAGGGATTTGCAAGCCCAGACGTTTTACTTATATGGATGATGGATAACGAGGCGCCTCGGTTATATCGGTCACTACGGGGCCGATGGATGGTTTGGTCGATATACTGACCAGTTTTACGCCCCATGGGGCGGGAAAATGCATTGTTCAGGCATTTTAATCCACTCCGTGTGGACTGGCCCTGATGATCCATGGTGCAATTGCAGCTATTCCTGAGGCTCGGGCTAGAGAGTCTCGAAGCGGTAAGGACGATCCCTTGCCTTGGTTCACAGATGGAAATCCAACTTCCAATACGTGACATTTCGGTTTTGATTGTAGAGCCTTGTATTGGTGACATGATATTTGGTACCTATGTCGTTTAGGATTGATACATTTATATTTGAAGTGGTTTTATACACTATGCACTTATAATAGTATCAAATGATTTGTTTTGAACGTACCAAGCATGTTTGGCTATAATAAGGGAAAACCTTATCCTCCGGCTTGCGTTACATTGTGTGATAGCACCTGGGTCTTATAATAGCTTCATTTTTCCAAAAAGCATTGCATTGTTTGTTTTATGCACTGGTATTCTTGGGAGGAAACCTGTTCCGTGTTATACGGCGTGGTCCCTTGATTTACTTTCTTATTATAGTAAAGATTTAATAACTGTTTTAGTTCTCGCACCAGTCACATGACTGACCTTGAGTTTATTGTTTTAATCTAAACTCTGGGTGCCCCTATTCTCCGCATGGGTAGCTAGTAGTTTTGGTTTTGCAGGTTTATATTCACAGGATCCTGGTTTACAACTGAAATGATATTCGGAAAGCTTTGTATCCGTGTATATTTTTCAGTTGTGTTTTGTATTATTTTCTACTGCATTGTAATTTGTAAATCTCTATGATTTATCAAATGTATATTATACTCTGATGTAAATTGTTGTAATAAGCAATGAAATGTTCTTCTGTTTGTGTTCTGATTTGTTGTGTTCTCAACTCAATCCGGGCTTTCCCCTAAGGTCGAGTTTGGGTCGTTACAGTTTGGTATCTGTTTACACCGAAATGGGTCTAAACACCCAAGGTACTAAAACTATACTTCACCAATACGGTAAGAAATAAATGGAACCGTGTTTAATCAGCAATTGAAAACGAAAAATGCGAGAAAGGTAAAGTAGAGACGAGATTTAGAGTGGTTCAGCCGTTAATTAGGCCTATGTCCACTGTGAAGGTGATTTCCAATCTCATAATGAGGATTACAAAATACATCAATTCTTTCTTTTCATACATCTCTATATTCACTCAATATACCCTCGTTTATATATTTCAATCTTGGAATTATATAAGAGAATGGTAGAATTTGAGGAGAAGAAGGATGGATGAATGATTGAGAAGGAGGATGCCTTCGTTTTCGTTTATTACAAGATTGTACTTGACGCTATGGCCGAATCAGTAGTTGAGGGTAGAATTTAGCAGCACTTCGTGATTTTCCCAAGATTGGATTCCCTTTATGTTGGCAGCCATGATGTATTTATAAGTGAGCTTCCTTCGGGAAATGACTTGAAATCTATTAATGCAGGCTACGGATCGCTCATTCTATTAATTACAGTCATGCCACTGGCTAGCTGTAGCCAGCTGTCTGTGGCTGTATTCAGTTATTATGTGCGAGCGACTAAATGGAGCGAGTGTCTTGAGTAGTTAAGCGAGTGACTTCGGTCGGTGCTCTTCGGTCGCGTCTATTTCTAGCATTCGATGAGTAGATATCTGATTTGCTCGATGGCGAGATGAAGGAACGAGCGATCATAGTTCCTTAATGTGGTTGTATCTGATTTGAGCGAGTGAGTGATGATCTTCATTAGTGTAGAGGCGACTGAATGAGACTTGCGACTTTGAGATGTGAATGTGCTCTTTCTAGGAGATGGTATACGACCTACCAATGGGTTTCTGATTCGAGTGTCGAGCGATAAGGGTTGCAATTCATGAGCAGTTGTTAAATATACGTGCAACCTTGACTCCTGTCTTGATGTGTGCAACCGAACTTTGATATTAGATCAAGCGTGCTCCGTTGTTGTGAGCAGCTTTATAGAATGTACGATCCTTATCTCTATTGAACCGCATTTCTCATAGCATATCGTGTCATCTTCTTCGGTCGCACTGGTCAACTTGATTTGTCTTAGGTTTGATACTTGGGTCTTGCTTTGTGCAGTCGCGCCCTACCCATGTGAGTTGTTTAAGTGCCTCAGATAACATTGCGCATGACCGACCCTAACGGTGATCGTTCTGTATCCTTTACTCAATGTGTATGGATTTTTTTAGGGATTAACAGTATCAGCGCTTTGGTTTACAGAGCTCTAGAACAAGATACATTAGAACCAAACGAAAGAATTCATCAGAGATTGGACTAGTATTATCCAATAAGAATGACTCGTTAGAGATGGGATCAGTAGTGTCCTAGAATGAGTCCGAAGAGTGTTGTTTTTAAAATATAAATGAAAACAATTTTTGTTTTGAAAATTCAAGTCTTGTTATTCGTATTTGAATATTTATTTTAGACTGAATTTGGACAATTGAGTACCTAAAGAATTTGAATATACGTCTTGCAAACATGTATTCGAAGTCTCGGATATACTGGATGGATATAGAGTCGCTCTCTAGTAGCCCGGGGATAATTCTGGTGATGGTGCACAATCGTCAGTATTTATTTTCGAGTTTCGAAAGTGGGATTTCTATATATTTCCAATTGACTGGTGCGAGAACCAAAACTAGATAGGGTCTATTATTGTGACTTGGCATCAAAAATGGATTTTTGTATATATAAAAGTTACGGGTTTGAAACAATAATCAGCTAATTGATTGCTAATTGTGTTATTTGATTATTGGTTGGATTAATTAAAATTTTGAACCATTAAGCCAAATTGAATCAAATATTGAACTGAATTGAAAATTGATTGGAAATGCATACATGTACATATATATGTGTGTGAATAGGTCATAGCAGGGAAGCTAAATAGAAGAATAAAATTGTATGCCCGACAAATAGGTACATGTTTACAAATTTATTGGGTCTGGATGATTTTATGAGCCGATTGGCTAGTCGCTTGGCTTTTTCTTTTTGGATGATGAGGGCCCTGCGTGGCTAGTTGAGGTTTTAAATGTCTCCCCGTACAAAGGAGGTTATGGTGAAATTTTTCAAAAATTTAGGGTGTTAGCCAAATTTTTGAAGAATTTGAAAATTATTAGGAACTAAAAAGTTGAAGAATGAAAGCCAAACTGAAAGTTGAGTTGGTTAGTTAAACAACTTTCATCTCCATTCCTTTTCGAGGACGAAAAGATTTTAAGTGAGGGAGACTGTAACAACCTGGAAAATCGGAACCAATTTAAAATTTTTATTTTGGCTAATTTTGAATACTTAAAAATGATTTATTTTAAATAATATTGACTAGAAATTTATTATGAAAAGAATTAGAACGTATAAATTTATTTAAATCGAAGTTAGAATATAAATATTTATTTTAATTATAAAAGGAATTGGAAATGGCGCGGTAGTTTGAAAATTCGATTTCAAATTTCAAATGAATGTACATGATTCAAAATAAACCGGATTTTGGTAAAACCAGAAATATTTGAATCTGTTTGAAAATATCTTTCTAATGAATGTGAAAAATCCAGATTTCATAACGGGAATAAAAAGTTATGCCCAGTTGAAAATTCAGAATAATCGCTATGGAATTTTATATAATATATAGCCCTTAAAAATAGCGATTTTGCAAAAGAGCTCTGTTTTCGACGAGACCACTTTTGTTGGATCCGGAACTAGATTCCAATTTTCAGAATTTTTGGAATCAATATGTGAGCGTGGGGAATTTAAACATGTTTGGTAATTTCAGTTTGAATTTAATCGACTGGAAAATGACCGTTTTTCAAACGGTCTCCAAATTCGACGAAATTAGTTTTGTTAGGACCGTATCGTCAAAACATAACCAGATTTATTTTTCTGGAATTTATGGAGTCAGTATGTGGCCCCGGTAAATTAAAATGTATGTTGAAATCAATTTTGAACGTTATATTAATTTATATTTTAATTTAAAGAAAAACTGATCGAAATAGTCGAATTGGCTTACGGGACACATCCCATTGTATCCAGAATGAGGGTAACTAGTTAGGGATGACACTCGGTGGGTTCGATTTGGAGTTCGAATGAAAAAATAACTTTTTGGAGAATTAAATTAAATAAATATATACTTGGTCAACCCTCCTTTATCTCTCCTCTCCATCTTCACACCGTAGGAAAAAAAGAGAAACCTGCGCCCCTCTAGCACCACCGCTGGCCTCCTCCTCCCCTCCTCCTCTCTCTCCTCCCTCCTCTCCTCTCTCTTCTTCTTTAATTTGGAAAAAACCCTAAGCCCCAAATCCTAAATCCACCAACCACCACCACCTGGACCCCACCGCCGCACCCCCGCCCTTCCCCCAGACCTGACCGCCTCTAGCGCCACCTCTGGCCACCCAAGCTCCATCCTTGGTGTAATGTCCCGCATTTCTAACGGCTGAATAATTAATTTATTTAATTATTAAATATCGATTTGGCGATATCGATAACTTGAATTAAATAATATTTATATTTAATTAATATAAATAATAGAATAATATATTTATTTTCGAAATAGTCGAAAATAGCAGAATTCACAATATCGTGTGAATTGGGCAGTATAAGAGATTTGGTTAAGTTTAGATTCAAATATGAATAACGAATCTTTTCAATAAACGACGATAGAACGTATAAATTTTAATATAATTATAATCGAGCTCGAAATGGCGCGACAGTTCATAATTTGGCGATTCGAATTTTAAACGAGTATACAGAAGCCATTTAAGTCGGATTTCTATGAAACAAGAAACGTTGGAGGCTGGTGAAGTATATTTTTCTAATGGAAAAGAAAAATTGGGATTTCGTCGTATAGATTGCAAGAAATGTCCAGATCAAATTTTCAAATAATCGATATAGAATCGTTCATCGACCGTAACAGTTTATTTGAAATAATTGCATACTGGATGCGAATTTAGACAAGGTTCTTTTGAGACGTAGTGAAAATTTAATTTTTAGAATTTTACTGTAATTTTTAAATAATTAAATACACAACTTTTTATTTGGAGTGTTTTGCACCCTATATCAGTATTTTGGGGTTTCACAATATGAGTCAACCTACCGAGATGATTATATTTCTGGGATTGTGGCACCTCGCTGGACACGACTATTGTTTCATTTCTGTCCGTGACAGTCCGTACGTGAATAGAATATTACTTAGCGGGGTATGCTAAACGGTATAACTTAAAACTTAAAAGCATAATACTTATTTCATGGATTGCTTTGAGTAAATTCACGTATTAGAATGCGGCATGATTCTATTATAAATGGACAAAAATGAGGACAAATATCTCCATAATGTATATTCTTAATGGTTGTTACACGGAAATGACATGATTGCTTTGAGTTAGTCATGCCGCATTCTAATGTAGTATTTACGTGGTATTATAACATTTCTTAATGGTTGACATTTCAACATTTCTTGGCCCTTCAATATTAATATAGTATTAGAACACCTATCGTACTAATATAGTATTAGAACACCTATCCTATATGCCAGCATTGTTCCTTCAAATCAAGCAGCTACCGTAGGAAGTGGAAATACATGGCAGGACTACCTTATTCTATAACAGCTACTCTAAGTTATGTGGTGTCTGCCAAGCTGCCTCACTTCATAAAACAGTAAAACATCACCCATCACACAGACAAGTCATGCAGATCCATGGCCTCAGCAACTATCACCATTTCGCAGACCCTAACAGGAGGCCTGTGACTCTCAATACTTCACGTCAAAAGAAGAAGAAGTCTTCAAACCTAACAATCTAGGACATACCCTCTACGCTGGCTATTCCTTCACAACCACGTTTTGAAAATCGTATAAATACACGGAGCTTTCTCTTCATTTTATTCAACTGGGAATTAAACCAAACCTTTATCAATGGCTTCAAATTCCTACACAGCAAATCCTTTTCTTAAAGCATCAAAAATACATGTATATATGTATATAGAAAACCGCAAGCTTTATTTCCAGAGGTTAAAAACATAGAAGGGGGATCGAGTATTGGTTTTGATGAGGAGCTGTACGGGCGGTTGCTAACACTGTTAATGGGGGAGGTATGGTCTGAAACTAAGGGGAGGAGTAACCATCGAGTTAAGTGTTTTGGCATGGGTGATGCCTGAAGCGGGATGTTGGGAGGAGACCGAGTTTGAACTGTGGTGAGAAAAAGGAGCGGATCTGTGTTGCATGGGATAATGGCGCAGAGATGCAGGCGAGTTCAAACGGTTCAGCCATGGTGTTCAGACTTGTACTGGAGCGGTTTTCTGAAATGAAGAGAAGGTGGAGCTCGCATCTTAAACATTCGAAGAGAGAGAGAGCCATTGGTTATGTTTGTTTAAAATATTAGGAAGAGGGGAAGGAGCCGTGAGGGTCTAGAGGTTCGGAAATGGCAGAAAGGTAAAAGAATGTGATGAGCAGGAAGAGAAAATGCTATATTCGGGGAATAAAAGGATATGTACAGGGTGAGGATGGATTACTAACTTGGGCCGATATACTTATGATTGACGAACCGTTTGTCGTGTTGGGATCGTATGAACGTAGGCTATGCGATGAAGCTGCTTTGGAGCTCATTTTGAGTATATGGAAAATTAAAACGCCGGCTTAAATCAACCAACGATTATCGTTATTCAACAATTCATGACCGAGGTGAGTAAATCTTACTGACTCTGCTTAATTTATATTTTTATAAAGTATTTTTTTGAATGGATAAATAATGGTTGTTTGCTGTGTGTTGGTTGGTTGGTTGAACTGTTAGTTAATTGGTTGAAAATATCGATAACGATATATATATATATATAAATAGCTAATCGAATATTGATTCTGTTTATCAGAATATTTCATATTCGTGTTATTTATGTTGATTAACATCTGTGGATGCAGGGAAACAGGTCGGAGGGACCCAACTGGGTTCCTGAACATTTATTTTACTGTTTTACATATATTGTGATATATTATGTGATTTATAATCAATTGTTGATTATGGGTGTTTGATCATTATTGTGGGTACTTTCAGATACCAAAGGAAATACTGGAACTTATAAAAAAGGGAAATTTCAAACTAAAATTTGAAATAAAATATTTATATATATATAATCAAAGGAGTTTATATAAAAAGGAAATTGAAGTGATTATTAAATTGTGTGAGTTTCTAAAATCAAAAGGGTTTATAGAAAGGAAATTTGAAGTGTATATTGAATTTAAAGAATTTCATAAAATCAAATAGATCTTTATAAAAGGAGATCTTTTTTAAATTTACTAAGGAACTTTCGTAGAGAATTTACTAACAGTAACATGGAAGTGTAAAAGACCATTTGGTGGAAATACTTAATAGAAATAATACGAAGTAGAGGGAGAAATTTATGAAATCAATAGGGTATTTCGAGAAAGGAAATATTTGCAAAACCAATAGAATTGAAAAGGAAATATTTGTGAAATAAAGAGAGTTATCGAATAGTGATTATTCGAGAGTGGATTATACATTGGGATTCGATTATATCGAATTTGGGAAAATGTTATTTTCTTTCCGGTTTTTAAAGCAAGATTTATTTATTTAATAAATTAATTATCATTTACTGAAACCAATAGATAAAAGATATATTTAAGTTAATATATTTCGAAAGCATGAAATTATAGCACTAGCGTTATAATCAAATGATTTTTGTAAAAGAAGTGGATTCGTAATAGAATCCGAGAGTTTGAGTAAGGAAGTTTGTTGAAGGACTATAAGATGAACTTTATCTATTTCATGGTTAGAAATGTTGTTCAGTAAAGGTCTGAGAGGTAACTATACCCTAACTTGATTGACTTCGTTTTTAACTAAGGAATGGTTAAGGTTCGTGAAAATTGGTTAAGTGAATTTATTTAGTGAGTGAAATGGCTTGAATGGGTAAAGCAATGTTTATTTAAACATCAGTTTAAATTCGATAAAGAAGTTTGGAAATGTTTTTTCCATATAAGAACCAGAAACGTTTTCTAAATTTAGAAAATGAGAATTTACAAATATAGAAATGGGTAAATGGATAAATTAAAGATAATTTAAATACAAAGAAATAAATTTTGAATGATGATTGGTCAATAGAATTTCCATCTGGAAATAATATCGTTGGTTGCACACCTGTTTTTCTTTGATAGTTAAATCACCGACTATCGAAGTATTGACCATTTTTACGTCGTCAATACGGAGAGACCAGGATCAGATTCATTATCTGAAACCCACTTTGTAGGGACGTTAGCGTTGCGATCAATATTGAAGACGGAGTTATGCAAGGGCTATACTGTCTACAGAATAGTGCCTTCGGTTTGTCCAGTCCCAGGACAAACGTGAATGGACGAATGTATGACAGAGTATACCTAACGGATCGCGTAAGTTGATCTCTTCAAACGTACTTACGTTTGGTGGCGGAGGAATTTGTTTCTCTTAGCTTTATACCAGTGGTATTTTTGGGGAAATCAATTCGTGATTTGGCGGGTATGACGATGTGGTATTCAAAGTGAATGATGGTCAAGTGTTTCAATAGATACGTAATGACCTCATGCCTCATAAACCGGGAAATGACAGAAATCGGGCAGGCAGCATGGCTATGTGGGTCGCTCCCATTAGGGTGTATATCACCTATCTAGAGAAAATCCATTTCATTCTTTTATCTATGTTTGACGCTATCCCTTTTTGGGAGACGTTTGGTAGCTCCCAACCGTTGGTGATATACATTCGATACACTCAAGCGAAATGAGTGGTCGGTCATGTGAGGGCCGGGTTGCAAGATGTTCTTGTTGAACCCAATGTATTTGCCTCTAGAGATACACTATCGGAAGGTGGTCCCATACCTTGTTATAGTTGGAATCCAATCTCCAATAAGCACCCGTGATTTTGTTTGTATATTATATATGTGGAACGTGAGATGCAAGCGTTCTGCTAAATTGATAATTACTTGTGATTAGACATTATTATAATATCAGAAAGTATCGATTTCCAAAATTGATTGGGTTATCGTATGATAAAAACCGTCCGTGTTTATGTGTGGATCGGTCTTACGATTATCTTTTCTTTTGAAAAGGATTTTGAAAAGTTAAACTGATGATTTGAGTTTACTCACACCAGTCCCATGACTGACCCAGAGTTTATTTTGTTTTGTTTTCCCTAAACTCTTGGGTGCCCAAATGTGTACGGGCAGTCAAGTAGTTCAGGTCTTTACAGATTTACTCAGAGGAGCTTGAAGCAGGAGGCTTCAGGATTATATAACTATTGTTATTTACGCTGTGTGTAAGTGTTGTACTCTGATAATGTGGTTACATATATATACCGTTTTATTTCAAAGTTATGTTATATATTATATTTTATTCGTTCCGTTGTGAGATTCGTATTACTCTGATTGTGTTGTTCTTCTTCTTCTATTCTGATTTTCTACCTTATCTATCCTCACCCTCTAAATTCTTTCTATTAATGATCAGGTATTTTCGATGTTCGAATAGTCAACATGGCAGTTTGTGTTGATTTTCGGAGTCAAAAAATCCTGGTCATTACACTTGGGCCCCACCACCTCGAAAATCACATTTTTCACAAATTCCCGTTTTTGCATAAAACCCCCTGTCACTATTTCGTCAATAACTCTCAAACGGTGTACTTCTGGCCAAAACTCCACAACACCAAAATCGAAGAGCACGATTTTATCTTCCATTTGGTATATGGAAGTCCTATTTTGGATTGCGGAGCTGTCCGAAAATTGCATCCGAAGTCGATGGACCTGCTGCTTTTTTTTGCGATTTTCAGCGAATTGGTGCATTTTTGGAAGAAAGTCTACTAGGCAAAAGTTGTTCGGAATGGCGCGTTTAGGCAAGTGCAAAGTTTGGTGAAGATTGGAGGCTGTATGCAAATTTTAGAGCTAAAGAGGCGAATTCACGTGCGAGAAACAAAATGGAGCACGACGACAAAATCCGCCAATTAAAGAATCACGAAGTGGATCCCAAATGTGAGAACTTCTCACTCTAACTTTATTTTCTTGTTAAAAATTTATACTAGAATGCAGACAGTGTTTAGTAGCACCCGACACCTTTGTTTGAAACCATGTTTGTTTGGTTGAATGGATTATTTGTTTGAATTTGGTTGTTTGGGTGAAATGAAATGATTAGAATTTGGTTTGTACATGGCGCGAGCCATTATTAGGCGAGAGATAAGGCTAGACCTTATTTCGGTTCTAGTATCGCGCCGTTGTGCTGCCGAAATTTTCTAAAAATATTAGAATAATAAAATATCATTTTTTGTATAAATGAACTGTATAAAATATTCATATGTTGAAATAAATATTTTATAGTTAAAAATATAATTTTTAACGTGTATATGAATAAAATAAATATTCACTGACAAATCAGACGATTTGTTTATGTACACACATTTAACTGATATTGATTGGGTTGATATATTTTACGCATCGCCCAACTACACAAATAATAATCAGTGTTTTTTGTTTCAAACCCCACACGGGTATTGGAATGATATTCGACATACACTAATCCCATTATTTAGTTGTATGTCAATCGATGGATTGACAGATTGTTGTAAGTGTTAATTATTCATATTTAATGCTTATGCAGTTGTGTAATGCACTCTGGATGATGGTTGACTGTGTTTGATTATTGTTGTGTACATGTGTTTGCGAAATCCATATAAATAAAATTATATGGTAATTGACTGTGTCTGATTCCAATTCAAAAAGAAAGAATATTTTAAATTAAAGAATATTTTAAAATGGCGAGTAATGGATATTATAAAATAAATAATATCTTAAAATAATATTTATTAATGGATCAAAATGTGATTTTGATGTCTGGTTTAGGATGGACACGAAAATATTTAAATATATAAAGCCATGTTGATTAAATTAACGTCATTTTGACGTGAACGATATTTATATCAATTTTATTCATTTTTATAATGAATATCGAAAAGGAAGTGATTTCAAAATCTAATGTTTTGAAAATATTATCATTTATATATTAATGATATGGAATATTCAATTTTGATTTAAAATTGAATATGAAGTTGAAACTGTTTTGAAAACAAATTTAAAACGATTTATAAAATACGTTTTAAATGGAAATTGATGAAATATGTATAATATATATATTATATAAATTTAATTGCCTGAATAGAACACGCCGCGCCGTGGTAGTTCGCGAATTTCGACCATTGACTTCAAATTGATATTACGGGAGATCCGGCCATCAGATACTCCTCACACCAGACCCATTGGGTTCATATCGAAAAGAGATTTCCAACGAATACAAAAGATTTTAAATATAACGGTTGGATTTGGTGATACGTCTAAATAAAATTTGGAAAAGGTCGTTATAGAGGCAGTTCGATGACCGTTTATGGAAATCGACTGTACTGGCCTTGATAAAATTATTAAAAAATATCAATAATTTGTGTAAAATCATAATAAATGATTTGGAAAGAATCGGGATGAAAAATTCCATATTTAAAAAGATAAAAATACATTTTTATCAAAATGAACTAGTTATGAACTAGATTTATAATCCAATATTTTTAAATAAATAAATTGGATTCGAAATGGTTTTAAAAATAACCAGAATTTCCAATATATGAATTGGAATGAATTTGAATCGAAATCATCTTCGGAATATTTCAATATTGGATTTCGTGATTATACGGATATTGTTATGAAAATTTGGAAGATATATTTTATATTGTTATTTCCAATATGATATTTGTCGGTCGTAGAATTTGATACTGAATATAAGCCGATATAATTTCTATTCAAAGCCTTGTATTTAATATCAAATGGGATTTTGGGTTTGTCATGAATGGTGTCTTCATTAACACTGTTCTTAAACCCAGTTGAGAAAATAATAAATATTTTCAGTAAGATTTAGTGAAATTTTCTAATTAATTAATGTTTAATTGGAATTGAATGAAAGAATTGGATTTTGGGTTTGTCGTGAATGGTGTCTTCATTAACGCTATTCTTAAACCCCGTGTGAAAAGAATAAATCTTTTAAATAAGAATTGGAGTTTTCGGTTATATTTAGTAACTGGAATAAAATGGAATGTGAATTGGGTTTATTATGAACTGTGTTTTAATTACATTCGTTCTTTAACCCGATTTACAGTGAAATGTGATTTGGAATTTATAAAACTTTTAATTAAGATTTAGGGAAAATTTTCCAAAGTGAACTTTTCCAATTTAATACAATAAATTGGAATTGAATGGAATTCGATTGGATAATTTTCGAAGTGAGCTTCTATGGAGGAAGACTATTAATATATATGGAATTTAAAAGGCTTTGTTGTTATTCCATTTATATTATCGGTTGGATATGGAAGTTTATATTGATTATATATATTAATTTATTTCACGTGAAGATTCCATAATTAATGGAATGGGATTTTGGGTTTATCGTGGACTGTATTTGAAATGACATTAATTCTTTAACCCAGTTAAAGATAAGATTAATTTCTTAACTTTGAATCATCATTATGTCATGATTTTTGAGATTAAAACTGAATTGGAGTTTTAATGAATCTTTAATTAGATTGAAAAAGAGAATGTGATAATTTAAATTATCAAATTTAGGAAATGATCGAGAATGGAGTAGCACCAGTTTTACTCCAAGCGATAGTTAAATCTTTAATTAGATTTGAATGTGAAATGGTAATTAACTTTACCGATAACACCTTGGTGTTAGATATGAAGTATTACCAGTTTTGCTTCATGGGATAAATAGGTTGGGATTGGGAAATATAACAAATGATTACTTTGGTAAGGTGCGCTAACCCCGACTAGTTTGGATAAACCATAATTCAGTTTGAATTGATATCCAAAGGAAGATTAAAGAATAAATTTAAAGAATTTATCTTTGATAAAATTAATGGGAACCTTTCCCAAAGTATAAGAATATTCAAATAAAGGAATATTTTGGATTGGAATGAGGCGTATGCTGTGTTTTTATAGCACTTGTTTATTATATACGCGAGTTATTCGGAAAACCGGGTTTATCCCATTTTGAATAACTGGATCGACGACGATGAAGACGGCGGTTAAAGACTGGAGGTCTTCACATCATTTGGATGATTAATGATATCTAGATTGGGTTGTACACCCAAGATGAGGTAAAAAGTGGTGATCGTCCAGACGTACTTGGAGATCGACCGGATATGCAAGGACCTCTCTCCTGTATTGGACATATGAGATGAGGAATAAGGTGCCTCCGGTTTCGTTCAGACCCAGAACAAACTTGTAAATGGATGTGTGTCTGACATTGGATTTCATTCTGTGTGATTGATAGACATCAGTTGCATGGCATGAATTGCCTACGTGGCATGCTGAGATGCAAATGATCAAGGTTCCGGTTGAAAAGCAGAGTCTTGTGGTTGATGATCAAAGCACGACTTTAATATAGCATAGCTTTCTATATAGCATTAATTCGCGAGCCTCACACCCTGGTATGAATCAGAAACAGGAGAGGACATCAGGGAGGACATGCGTTTCTTTCTAGCTAGGAGTGGTGTTAGGGTTTTGCATGCCCAAACGTTTTACTTGTGTGGATAATGGATAGCGAGGCGCCTAGGTTATATCGGTCACTACGTGGCCGATGGATGGTTTGGTCGATATACTGACCAGTTTTACGCCCCATAGGGCGGGGAAACGCATTGTTCAGGCATTTTAATCCACTCCGTGTGGACCGGCCCTGACGATCCATGGTGCAGTTGCGGCTGTTCCTGAGGCTCGGGCTAGAGAGTCTCGAAGTGGTAAGGACGATCCCTTGCCTTGGTTCACAGATGGAAATCCAACTTCCAATACGTGACATTTCGGTTTTGATTGTAGAACTAGTATTGGCGACATGATATATGGTACCCATGCCATCTAGGGTTGATACATTTATATTTGAAGTTGTTTTATACACTATGCACTTATAATAGTATCAAATGATTTGTTTTAAACGTACCAAGCATGTTTGGCTATAATAAGGGAAAACCCTATCCTCCGGCTTGCGTTGCATTGTGTGATGGGACCTAGGTCTTATAATAGCTTCATTTTTCCAAAAAGCATTGCGCTGTTTGTTTTATACACTGGTATTCTTAGGAAGAAACCCGTTCCGTGTTATACGGCATGGTCCCTTGATTTATTTTATCATTAAAGTAAAGATTTAATAACTGTTTTAGTTCTCACACCAGTCACATGACTGATCTGGAGTTTATTGTTTTAACCTAAACTCTAGGTGCTCCTATTTTCCACACATGCAGCTAGTAGTTTTGGTTTTGCAGATTTATATTCACAGGATACTGGTTTACAGCTAGAATGATATTCGTAAAGCTCTGTATCCGTGTATCTTTTTCAGTTGTGTTTTGTATTATTTTCCGCTACTTGTAATTTGTAAATCTCTGTTATTAAATGTATATTATTTGTTCATACTCTGTATATTCTTGTACTCGGATGTAAATTGTTGTAATAAGCAATGAAATGTTCTTCTGTTTGTGTTCTGATTTGTCGTGTTCTCAACTCAATCCGGGCTTTCCCATAAGGGCGAGTTTGGGATGTTATATTCAATCAACTTTGTACAAATTTACATTAAAAATAATATTACAATGTTTATAAGATTACCGCTTGGTTCGGAGTTACCCTACATTCGACCTACACAACTCTGGGTTGATGCGGGTTTCTTTTCAATATAATCTTCAAATTACAATCCTCGATTTAACAGGCCATATGGTACACCCTACATGTTTCCAGAGTACAATGAGACTCAATTGATTTCTAGGGTACAATCACATCCAGTTGATTTTAACGGGCTACAACCACACCTTTTCAATATCCTTTTTGGGATGAAAGATTCGATAGAACTTTTATCTTCCGATCTTTGATACAAAACTCCTATAATTTTGAATAACACTTGAATATTTGAGAGAGAATGAAACTAGAGATGATCTGATTTGATTCTTTTTGAATTTTGGCAAAATTTGATTATACAAACATGAAAATTTAAGAATAAAAATTGAGAGGAGAAAAGAGAGAAGAAGATAAATGAAAGTAGTTATAATGTCCCAGATTTTTCGGTTATTTAAATTAGAATATTTAAATCTGTTTTATAAATTATATTGAAAATATAATGGATTTTATATTGAATAAAATGGAGTTCGAATATATATATATATATATATATATATATGTATATATATATAATTAAAACGAGCTTGAAACGATGCGGTAGTTCGTAATATTGAATTTTGAACTTTAATTGAATATACAAGGTCTGATTTAAGTCAGATTTCTTCAAAACAAGAAATGTCTGAATCTATTTGATGATAATTTTCTAATGAAGCAGAAAAATCGAGTTTTCGTATTGTAGACTTTGTTTTATGTCCAAATTAAATTTTCAAACAGTCGCTATGGAATTCGTTATTAAAATATAGTGATTTATTTATAAATAAAAAGGTTCTTTTTATATATATTTAATATCATTTTAATTTGGAATTTGATGTGTTGAGTTTAAAATCTAAACCAGTATATTTTGAAGTTGTATATACTTCTGTTTGAATATATATGTTAATTTATCATCACTATATTTGTTTAGATTGAAATCAGCCTGTATATATATTTTATAGATTTAATATATAATTTAAAAATAATTAATTTTAAAAAAATAGAGTAAGGTTTAGTTATTGAGAAATTTCCAAATTCGGTACGACCAAAATTTGTATGGATCTGCACAAACTGTGAGCGCCGTGCGTTATACTCCTATAAATATCGTTGGTCAGCATCACAATAAAAATTGTCGGTCACGTCGGGTAAAAATCTTCTGTCACATCAGGATAAAATAATATTATATAAAATTATATTTTTACCCTATAAAACATGTCTACCATAACCCTTCCATACCCAACATCATGCTACCATCCCGTTCCCATTCCTTTTTCTGACAAAAAGCTTCACCAATACGCCATTTTTAAAAAATTCAAAAAAACAATCCCTCAAAATCCCTATAAATCCAAAGTAATATATGATGGATTTGCAGATGGGCAAGGCACCAATTTCATGTAAAAATCATATGGTTCGATCATGTATTTTGGGGCTCTAACTCTTAGTCAGCTGCGTCATCTTTTGCTTGATTTCTAGTGAACTCTGGCCGATCTGGATAGAGCCAGGTTAAGCGAAGGGAAAAGGGACGATGGCAAGTCATACAGTGGAGGATAGAGGCGGTCTGGTGATCCGACCACGACGTTCAGGCGAGTGAAATAGAGGAGTTTTCTATGTTGGTTTTTTTTGAAAATTGGTCACGGCTTTCGGAATTATGGAGGAGTTATGGGTCACCAGAAGGGGAGAGGCCGGTGCGAGGTGAAGGGTAAGAGGCTGACGGAGGTTGCGATGGTGGTCTGAGGGCGTCTGGTGCCCTAGGTCATCGTCGGTGAAGGTTTGAATGGAGGGTTGTTGTGTCGTGTTTTTTCTAGAAGTAGGTTCTGATTTTTAAGGTCGTGGAGGAGCTGTGGTGCATCAAAGGAGATGCGATCGGTGGGTGGTTAGAGCTGGAGAGGTGGGGGAGGTCATGGTGGCAGTTCAGTGAGGTCAGGGTGGTATGAGGCGGAGCAGTTCATAGTTGAACAGAGGCATTTTCAGTGTGTTGTTTTTGAATCTGGGTTCAGTTTTAGCCGATATCACGGCGGTGGAGATGTCGTTGAACTAGGCGGTCTAAAGATGAACGGAGGAGCGAAGCGCACCGGTCAGCGTGGTGGAGTTCTGCAGGTCAACGACGACCTAGGGCAGTCGCTACGGTAGTTCAAAGTCATTCCAGTCTAAGTCAAAATCCGGCGACCTGAGTTCGAGTTGGGGGACGGCGTGTCCAAAGGAGCGGCGCCTGGGATCGTGGAGGGAAGCGGCGGTGTCAGGTCGAACGTCAGCGCTACGGTGGAGGTGGGGTGCTCGATTGTTAATGTCGAGGATAGTGCGAATTGGAGGAATAAGATGTCTGTTGAAAAAAGGGGCATCAGGTTTCTAGTTTTGGGAAGAGGGATTAAAGTGATGGTCAAAACACGATTTGGAGCTGGTCAGCGCACGAAATTAGTAATGACATGGATTCGACTAAGGTATTTTACAGGGGCTTATTTAACGTTAATAAATAATTAATTTATATTAATGATTGTAGTTAATTCATTTCTTAATTCAATTTAAAGTTAAACATGTTAAGTCACATAACTTTTTCCTTCATAAACAGAATTGGACGAAACAAGCGCTTACGGGATCGTATCGACGGTGTCGACGTGTACGAGCTGAAATGAAATGATTCAGAGAACGCTGGGATTTTGTGTAGTTTCAAACATTAGTTTGAAACTGTATAAATCAACACGATATCATCGGAAACAACATGGTGAGTTAATTCTCACACTTCTGGGTTTTGTGATGTGTTAAATTCATATTATAAATACTTATCATTTATAAGTATAAAATTGGTTGAATGGATGTTATGGGTGGTTTATATTTTTTATTGGTTGATTTTTTGTTTGCGTTATATTATAATCCTCATTTCATATGCTAGTGATAAATAATATTATAAAGTATGGTGCAGGGAAGGACAGGTTGGAGGAATCCGACCAGATTACTCAAATAAATTGTACATTATTTGTTGTTTTTATTGTCAAGTATGAATTGTTTATCCCAAGTCATATTATACCCTATTTAGACATCAATGATTGAATGAGGGTTGATTGTTGAATCTAAATTCAACAATTGTCGTGTTTTAATCAATACGCAATATTGGTTGGATAATTGGCAGCAGATAGTCTAATTAATTCACCGTCAGGAGAATTAACGCATTTGAAGTTGTAAAATTTATGTTTATAACTAAATCAAATTTTCAGTTTTATTTTAGTTATTTAAAAGGAGAGTTTTAAACAAGTTAATATTTATGACTTTGTTTGGTACATAAAATGTTAAAAGAATTTATATCGTAACATCTTATGTTTTAAATGCATAAGAAAGGCCGAGATTGATTGTTTGGAATATTGTTTCAAAGAAACAATTAAGTAAGTTTTTGTTTGAATTAATTATATTTCAATTAACTTAATAAAGAATATTTTCAATGGATAATTAATCAAACTTAATGATAAAAGCTGTTAACCTTAATTTAATTACATTTAAGGTGATTATTGGATAGTTTATTAATTATAAAATAAACTATTATCTTAATAACTATACAAGAAGAATAACTAGCCAATTGTTAGTTGATGATGAAGTAACGTACCTTACTTCAGTAAATGTCTAAATTAATTATTATTAAAGTAATGACTTCTTAAATATGATTTATTGAAGGTGGTAATCAAATATGTAACGAGATTGGTGAATGTGAACGAGACTTATGAAAAGGGATTTCATAATCCGAAATTCATAAAGAAGTTATAAAGAAATCTGAGTTTAGAATAAATGTTTTATTTAATGTTCAATTTGAGATAAAAGAGAAGATATGCAAAACATACGAATGGAAATACTTATTAATTTAAGTAAAGAAGTAAATAAAAAGGGTTTTGGTTATAAAATCCAACCATGGGTTTTTAACGATATTAAAAAAAGTTTTGGATAAAGTATTAGTGAACGGATCCAAGTTTATAAGAAAAAGGGGTTTGATGTGTTAACTAAGGCAAGGACCCTGAATAAATATTTTTACTTAAGGATTTAATTATGTAAAGGTCGTAATCAATAAATAATTTCGAAAGTGAGGAAGGTAGCGATGTTTTAACAAAAGAAGTGGATAAAGGGATTTATAGGTATAAATCATAAGTTAAGATTATATAAAGGTTTTTGGGAAGGGTATTAGTGGATGGATTTTTGTTAATCCAAGTTATAAGTAGAATAATAATATAGGAGTTTTGAAGAAAAGGTAAATGATCACTTATGAAAATATTAAGTAAAATAATTATCGTTGAATAAGATTTTCAAAAGAAAAGTTATGGTTTATAAAATCATGGTTTGAATTAATATAGAAAATAAGTTCTGACTGATATTATAAGGACGTTAGTTTGAGTTACGAACTTCTATTTATTCTGAGATAAGAACGTTGTTGTCGAATAAGATTTTCAAAAGAAAAGTTATGGTTTATAAAACCATGGTTTGAATTAAAATATAAAATAAGTTCTGACTGATATTATAAGGACGTTAGTTTGAGTTACGAACTTATATTTATTCTGAGATAAGAACGTTGTTGTCGAATAAGATTTTCAAAAGAAAAATTATGGTTTATAAAACCATGGTTTGAATTAAAATAGAAAATAAGTTCTGACTAATATTATAAGGACGTTAGTTTGAGTTATGAACTTCTATTTATTCTGAGATAAGAACGTTGTTAGCCAAGGTCTGAGAGGTAAATAAAATACCCCAACTTCGGTGACTTCACTATTAGCGAAGAATGATATTAGTTTGTAACGGTAAGAAGGTTGAAATGAGTTATTATTTGCGTAAAACATTTGCAAGGTTGGAAATGTAATTGAATACAATAAGTTTGAAATCTAAACAATGGGTAAATTAATAATGTTTAGTCGAGTTGAAATATAAAGTTTATTTAGGCCTTTAGGCTATTTATATAGCATTGTTTTGCCGATAACGAAAATAATATGAGTGAACTATACTCATTCAGAAGAATAGTAAATAGAAATGGAAGTGTTATAGTAATTCGGAAACAGAAATAAACATTTGGAATTTTAGTAGATTTCCATACGATCTTCAAGTCGAAGTGAATTAAAGCCATTAAGTTCAATGAGAGAGCATATGTCGTTTAATATAGTTTTGGCGCGTAAGAAATGGATAATTGGATAATACCTTTGAATTAATGATATATTGATATATCGACATCTCCAAATTAAGGAAATACATAGTTGATGAAAATATAGAAATATTCTCTGATTTAAAGAAGAATAAAGTAGAGTGTGAATAAAGGAGAGATATTGTTTCAAATGACGAAACAAAAGATGGCTTGCCAAGTTATGAAAACGGAATCGACTTTAAACCTAAGAAATGATTTTCAATGATTCGATAAATAGTTTTAAATGAAATGATATTAAATAGTTTTAAGGATCTGAGCTGCCAAGGTACTTGACAATACTATTGAGAGTTGATAGTTAAAACACAAACTATCAACGAAATATTTATTGGACCTTTTGACGTGTTGTTTCGAAGAGACCGGGATTTGGACTAGACCCAAAACCACTTCGAATCAACAAGGCGTTCGAAACTAACTTGCAGGGAATAAAGATGGAGCATTGAAGACTGTAGATCTTCATGAAGTGGAAGAACTACTTATAATCTTGGGTTTGCACCCCGAGATAAACTGTGGTTCTGTCGTAGTTGAAATCTGCGGATTTTTTAAAGACTACTCGCTACTAATCTTTAGGGTGATTCATAGGATGTGGTAGGAGGGTGTCTTTGGTTCATCCTATTCCTGGATAACTTGTATGTACGAATGTCTGGCAGAGTATTTCTTGGGGATCACGTATGTTGATTTTTACAAATATACCAAGTTTGGTGGCGGAGAAATTCTCTTACTTAACACCCAGAGTATATTTGTGGACGTAAATTAGTGATTTGATGGATCTGACGATGTGGCATTCAAAGTGAATCTGATGTGATGTTCAAAAGTTGAAACGTGACCTCAAGCCTCATCAACTGGGAAATGGAAAAAATCGGGTAGGTCGCATGGCTAGTTGGGTCATTCCCAAGTAGGGTGTATTATCACCATCTAGAGATTCAATTTCCTTCTTTAAATCTTTCGATGTTGTCCTGCGGGAACGGTTGCTGATCCCAACCGTAGGGTGGTAATACATTCGGTCCACTCAAGTTAAATGAGTGACCGGTCATGTTTAGCCTGGGTTGCAAGACGTTCTTGTTGAACTCCAGTGTATATCCCTCTAGAATACACTGATCGGGAAGGTAGTCCCATACCTTGCCATAGTTGGAATCCAATCTCCTATAAGCGTCGTGCGGTTTTTGATTTTATATTAAATATGTAGAGCGTGAGATGCAAGCGTTTTGCTACTTGGTTATTTATTTGTGAATCGATAGACACTATTATAATATCACTGGATTTTGATATCAAAACCATTTTAGGTTATAGTAAGGTAAAAACCATTCGTAATTATGTGTGAGCTGACCTTACTATTATCCTTTTCTTTCAAAAGGATTTTCTAAAAGTTAAGCTGATTGTTGATGTGAATTTAACACTGAAAGTATTCCAGACTGATCCGTGTGTTTCTGCTTTGCTTCAAAATGTGCTCGGGTCAGACCGAACATATTTCCAGGTTAGTTTTCGCTTGGAGTTCAAGAGCGGGAAGCAGAAGGCTTCACCATTAGTTAATCAAAGTTTGTTCCGCTATATCTGGTATATGCTGTACTCTAATCATTGGTATGTATATACAACTCTTTATGTAAAGATATTTTGTTATATTATATGTTATTCGTTCCGCTGTGAGATTCTGATGTTGTTCTTCTTTCTTCTATTCTAATATTTGTTTCTCTCTCATCCTCTAATTTCTTTCTATTAACTATCTGCTTTCCTATGTCATTTGGGTTGACTGTAGTAGTTAAATGTCAGCTTAAATTGTATGGAAAAGTAGGACGTTACAGTAGTTATAAATTTTTGAATTTGGAAGCCTATTTATAGATGTTCAACAGTCGTATCCTTTTAGAAAAAGATTTAAACAAATAGACATAACTTCTGAAATTTGAATTTAAAAATTAATGGTCACCATGTCGGCATGGGGGGTAGGGGATGTCGATATGCCTTAGACAAATTTTGAATTTTATTTTTTTTGGAAGCAATGTAAATGAAGTTGAAGTAAATCAATGCAATTCTGAAGTTTAAACATATTATTGTTCTATATAATAAAATAGTATAATGGAGTATAAATATAAGTTCAAAACATATAATTATGATATATAAAATGATTACTTAAAATTTATATAAATATATAAATATAACTTTATAAATACAACTATATAAAAAATGGTTTAAAATTAGAAATATATAAAACTATAACTTCAACTATAAAGAAATTAAAAACTTAAGTAAAGTGTATATTAAAAATTAATATAAGTAAGCACATCTAAAATATTTGATATCGCTCAAAATAAAATATAAGTAATCAAATTGTAACGACCCAGAAAATCTGAACCAATTTAAATTTTTTAAATTTGCTAAAATAATGGATTTTAAATATTTAAAATAAATATTTTAAATTATAGCAATGAAAAGTGAGTTTTAATCGACGTTTGAAAACAAATATAATTAATTATAATTATAAACAAGGCCTGAAATGGCGCTGTAGTTTCAAAAATTGAATTCAAACTTTGTCGGACTATATCGGGTGCAAAACATAACGGAATTGAGTGAAACCAAAAATATTTAAATCTGTTAGTGAATACCTTTCTAACGAATCTGAAAAATTGAATTTTCATAGCGGGAAGCAAAAGTTATGGATGAATTTTCAGAAAGGTCGCTATGGAATTTATATAGCCCGTGAAATTGGCCATTTTGCATACGACCTCGGAATTCGACGAAACCAATTTTGTTGGATCCGGGATGTGAAGTTATTGCTATGTTTCAAATTTCATAATTTTTGAAGCTAGTATGTGAGTGTGGCAAAGGAAAACGTGTTTTGGTCAATTACAGTTAAATAGGATCGACCAGAAATGGGCCTTTTTGCAAACGGTCTCAGAATTCGACAAAACTAGTTTTGTTGGGACCGTATCATCAAAACATAGCCAAATTTATTTTTCTGGAATTTTTCGAATCAGTTTGTGGCCTTGGCAAATTGAAATGTACGTTCAAATCGAATATTGAATGTTATATATTTTAAATTGAATGGAAATTGACTGAAACAGTCGAATGGGCCTACGAAACATATCCCATTGTGTTCGGAATGGGGGTAAAACGCTGGGGACGACAGTCGTTGGGTTTAGATTGGTGGTCGTGTCAGAAAACCCCTTTAAAATCCACCGGCCAATCATAATTTTTATAAAAAAAACAATCTAATTTTCTCTCTCCCCGTATATCGCGATGAACTACGGAAGCTGTTATCCACCTTCTCTCTTCTTTTTCTTCTAATCCACGCAATGAAACACCACCCCCCAGTTATGTTTTTCATAGATCTAGGAGAGATCTTCAAATCCATATAAGGTTTGATAATTTTCATTGAGTGTGGAGGGAGAATCGCGCCTCCAAAGTTCGGAGGTTTCCACCACCGCCGCCGCCACCAGAGTTGAACGAACTGGCCCCCCTCCTCGGCGCACGTGCGCCTCACGTAGCCCTTCGACCTCGCGCAACCCGATCGTGAAACCGTTACTCCGTTTGATCGCAAATTCAAAACCTAGTTTTGAACGATTTCTGAAAGGTACGGCTTGTTTTATTTTTCAACTGTTTTAACACCTTTAAACCGTTGCAAACTTTGAAAAATCATATCTTTTTCATGTGTTGATGAAATTCAGTGAAACAAGAGACAGTGGACACGTGTGGACGTCTTCTACCTTCTAGAAGAGACCGCATATTTTTCTGAGCCTTCTGCTATTTTTGGTGGAGTGGAACCCAATGTGAGATTTCTAATTTATAAACGATATGGAAAACGACGATGTATAAATTATATAGTCGATGTATGAGTTATATAAGCGTTGTACACCTCATGTATAAGCGTTGTATAAGTTGTACGTTCGATGTATAAGTTATATATGCGTTGTAGAAATTATATATGTGTTGAAATAGAAGTGAATTGCTATATATATATATATATATACGCCCCTCGTCCACAAACCATGGACGATATTTATTGGTTGTGATTGGTGTGAAAATTGATTGATAGCGACTGGTTGATTGGAATTGTTTGTGGTTGATATTGATTGATTGTGGTTGAAAAATACCCGTTTGTGGTTGAGAAATATTTGGTTGAAACCACATAGGATTAGTTTGTGGAAATGAAATAAATATACATGCCGCTTGCGTGCAAACTAGATGCATGATTCCCCATTGTCAAAAACCGCGAGGTTTTAAGGTAGAGCGAGGAACCGCACTAGGGACGGTCTCGGTTTTAACTACCCTGCCGTTATGCTGTCGAAATTTTGAATAATATTCATGTGTTTGAATTATTTTCATTTGTTGAAACTATATTTATTCGTTGAATAGAAAACCTTTATGTGTTGAATCGAAATTCATTCGTTGAATTGAAATTCATGTGTTGAATGGTATTCATATTTTAAAATAAATTGTTTTATATTAAAAATCACATTTTTATCATCTATACGAACTATATAAAATAGTCGTGTTTTGAAATAAATTGTTTTACATTAAAAAAATCACATTTTTATCATCTATACGAACTATATAAAATAGTCGTGTTTTGAAATAAATTGTTTTATAATAAAAATCACATTTTTATCATCTATACGAACTATATAAAATAGTCGTGTTTTGAAATAAATGGTTTTATAATAAAAATCCTATTTTATTATCTATATGAACTATATAAAATAATCATGTTTTGAAATAAATTGTTTTACATTAAAAATCACATTTTTATCATATACATGAATTGCTAAATATAGTGAAGTGTTGAAATAGAAGACAGTTAGATAAAAATATCATTTTTATCAAATGTATGGAAAGAATATAGCTTTGAAATCGAAGAATCGATATATTTATATAAATAGAATTAAAATATATCGAATAACGGAGCTGCAGTTCGTATTTTGAAACCGTGATTTCAAATGATTATACCGGGAGATCCGACCATCGGATTTTCCTGAAATCGCAACCATTGGGTTCGCTTTGGAAATATCTTTCCAACGGCACCAACTTTGTAAAAATCCAACGGTTGGATTGTCTGGAATGTTTAATTCAAATCTGAGGAAAAACATCGCCAGAATCGATTATATATATATATATATATATAATCGAATAACGACGCTGCAGTTCGTATTTTGAAATCGAAACTTCAAACGATTATACCGGGAGATCCGACCGTTGGAATTTCCCGAAACTGGAACCGTTGGATTCGTTTTGAAAAGATATTTCTAATGATGTAAACTTTGTGAAGATCCAACAGTTAGATTTTCAGAAATGTGTAAATCAAATCTGAAGAAAAACAGCGCCACGGCCGCGTTATGGCCTGAAGCGTCGTTTTGAATAGATAGGCTATTTTAAAATAAATAAAAATAGCGATAAATCGTTATAAATTATTATAAACAATATGGATGCGTTTTAGAAATTAACTGAAGGTTAGGTAAGTCAAATGGTTTCCTGGGTGTTGATCTGATGTTGGTTTCGGCCTTCGGGGTTAATATTTGGGAAATCGTTCTCTTACTGATTGACGGTTGGTGACTAATGAATTGAAATGATGCGTGTGTATGTTAGTGTTGCACTTATTTATGATATACGCGAGTTGTTCAGAAAGACCGGGTTTATCCCATTCTGAATAACTGAATCGATGATAAGAAATCGAAGATGAAGACGTTGGTCGAAGACCGGAGATCTTCACCTCGTTTGGATGGTAACCGAGGTCCTGATTGGGAGGCATCCCGAAATATGGATAATGAGTGGTGATCGTCCAAACGTACGTGGTGATCGATGGGTTTGCGAGGTATATAGTGCCTCCAGTTTCGTTCGGACCCAGAACGGACTTGTAAATGGACGGTATGTCTGACATTTGATTTTATTCTGTGTTGATTGATCTCCGTTAAATATACATCTGTTTGGCGGCAGAGAATTTATTCTTTTGCTTAACTCCCTTCTCTGAAACTCTCGAGTTCAGAGGTTGTATATCGATGGACATCAGTTGCATGGTATGAATTGCTAGTGTGGCATGCCTAAGTGGCAAATTATCAGGGCTTCTGTTGAAAAGCAAAGTCTTGTGGTGATGATCAAAGCACCGCCTGTGTGGCGTAGCTTTGTGTATAAAGTAAATTCGCGAGCCTCACACCCCGGTATGAACCAGAAACGGGAGAAGGACCTAAGGGAGGGCATGTGTTTCTTTCTAGCTAGGAGTTGTGTCAGTGTTTTTACACGGCCTGACATTTTACTTATGTGGTTGTTACTGTTGCGAGGCGCCTCAGTTAGATCAGACGATCCGGGTCCAATGGAGTCATTCGTTGGCTCATTTGCGCCCCAAAGGGCGGGGAGACGTATTGCTCAGGCATTTTAATCCACATCGGTGGACCTGCCCTATCGCTCCAAGGTTCGATGCGTTCTGATCCTGAGACATGGTAGGCTAGATTGTCTCGAATTCGGTAAGGACTATCTTTTTCCTTGGTTCATGACGGAAATCCAATTTCCAAATACGAGACTGTGCGGTTTTGATTGTATACCTATATATGACGACATAGTGGTATGGGGCATTAATGCCGTGTATGATTGATAGTTATGATTTGAAATTGTTTTCAAAACATATAAACACTAGCAATAATATCAAATGCCTTTGTTTTATTCGTATCAAGCATATTTTGGCCGTTATAAGGTAAAAACTCTATCCTCCGGTTTGCGTTGCATTGTGCGATGGGAACCGAGTCTTATAATGGCTTCATTTTTATAAAAAGCATTGCGATGTTTAAAAGAATGATTTGTTTTTAAAGCACTGGCAATCCAATGGAGTAAACTCGTTCCACGAAAGTGGCGTGGTCCTGTGATTAGCCAAATTTTGAATGTGTTGTGTAGATTTCTCATACTAGTCCCATGACTGACTCGTAGTTTGTTTCACTTTCAAACTCGGGTGCCCCTTTTTCTACGGGCAGCCTTGTATTCAGATTTAGCTGGCTCTTTCTAGATAGCTGGAGTTGAAGATGGATTCTATTATTTGTCTCTTTTTATGCTGTTCAACTCCTATTGTACATATTTTGTTTGTTTCCGCTGTAGACATTTATGTATAGCTGAACTGTATTTGTACTAAGTATGATCCTGTATACTGTATAACTCTGATGATTACGTTTATCCAGTATATGCTATTGTTCATTATCTGGTGTATTTATTTAATTCTGTTCTGCTATTATCTGTTTCTGTGTTATATTCCAAAGATTACCCTTGTCTCCGTCAGTACGGGAAATGGGGTCGTCACAACGTGGTATCAGAGCTTTGATTAAGCTTAGTTCTGGAATATAACATTTAACGAACTCGTTAGAAATAGGACCAGTAGTGTTCTAGGACGGGTAACTCATTACAGATAGGATCAGTAATATCCTAGTATGAGTAAAGCAGAATGAAATACACCCCAATAGACACATTTACATTTGAAGTATATGTTTCTATGTTTTAAAATATCTTTTCTGTGACCTGACACTTGATCTGCTATTTGCAGAAGTACTAGAAAATGAGTGTCAGAAACAGAAGAAATGCAGAACCGGATATTGAGGCCCTATTAATCCAGTATCGAAATATGGGTGGAATACCGTTCTCTGGTGAAGAATCTATTATGAAGACACAGGCTTGGATTCGTTCTGCTGAGAAAATCTTTGATGGTTTAAAGCTGAGGGATGACCAGAAAAGATTACTGGCCTCCTGGGCACTCAAAGACGAAGCTTTGTTCTGGTGGGATTCGGTCATTGAGAACAATCCAGAAGGTGATATCACCTGGGATAGATTTAAAATGATTTTCCTAGAAAGATTTACTCCTCCAGAAGCAACTGAGCGATTATGTGATGAATTCTCTTATATGATACAAGGAGATATGACCATTCCTGAATATCATAAGAAATTCAATGAACTCTCTCATTTTTCCCCTCATCTGACTAAAGACCCAAAGAGGAAGAATCTGAGATTTATTCACGGCCTGCAAAGAAAATATCAGAATAGTGTGATGAGGAATGTGAAGCTTCCTTTTTCTGAAATGATTTATATGGTTTATCAGTATGAAGATCTCGATAGGAAAGGTATGTTGCGAGACGAAGAAGAAATTAGTTCTAGCAACAAAAGAAAATTCGAAGCTGATAGCCCAGAGACAAGTGTGCAGCCTAAGGCAAGTACAAAGGCTGAGGTCAGAAAGAGGCCAAAGGTCGGTCAGAAAAGGGTAAAGTCAGTCATGTGTCTAAAGTGTAATCAGCAAGGGCATTCGATGAGGAACTGTAGATCTTCGAACAGGCGAAAGGATGGTGGGTCTAAATCCGAGAAGAATTTTCAGGAGAATAGAAAGTGGGTTCAATGCCGTCGGACTGGCCATCTTGAAAAGGATTGTCGTCTATTTAAGAGATCCAAAGCAGTACATGTAAATGAAGTGGCAGAAGTGCCTGCATCTTCGTCTGCTCAAGAAAGGTCTGATGTTTTAG
Source organism: Allium sativum (assembly GCA_030737875.1). Classification (NCBI taxonomy): domain Eukaryota; kingdom Viridiplantae; phylum Streptophyta; class Magnoliopsida; order Asparagales; family Amaryllidaceae; genus Allium; species Allium sativum. The sequence goes on from CM060916.1 coordinate 961,812,296, forward strand.
AAGGCACGCTCAATGTCAAGAACATTCCAGTTAAAGTACTGTTTGATACAGGCGCGTCACGAAGCTTTATTGCAAAGAGTGCAGTCAAGAAGTTGGATTTGAAATTGAAGAAGCTCAAAGAGCCGATGACTGTCCAAAATCCAGTTGGGGGTTCCATCAATCTCAGTTGGGTTTGTGCAGTACCTGTCTCTTTTTCCTGCTATAAATTCCCTATTATCTCTATCGTCATGAATTTTAATGAATTCGATCTTATTCTGGGATTGGATTGGCTAACCAAATATGAAGCAGAGGTTAGATGCGCCGAGAGAGTTGTTAAGGCAAAGGCCCAATCGGGGAATTATATAACCATACCATGTGAAGGCCCGACTTCAAATAGGAAGGACTTCTGGGCAGCTTTGGATGTTTCTCCAGCTGAAATAGAAAATACCCTTGAAGTCACAGAGAATATTCCTGACCTCATCAAAGACATCCCTGTCGTCAAGAACTATGCGGATGTGTTCGAAGAAGTTGTTCGCTTACCTCCGCAGAGAGAAATAGATTTCAAGATTGCTTTGATTCCGAATGCAAGGCCGGTAGTTCATGCTATTCGAAGAATGTCCTTGAAAGAGAAAGAGGAATTAGACAATCAAACACGACAGCTAGTATGGAAGGGTCTGATCAGGCCTAGTTTCTCTGATTAGGGAGCAGCAGTGGTGTTTGTCCCAAAATCTGACGGTACTCTACGGCTATGTGTGGATTATCGTGATTTGAACAAGCAGACGATAAAGAACAAATATCCATTTCCGCGAATCGATGATTTATTGGATCGTCTGAATGGAGCACAAGTATTCTCAAGGATGGACCTAGCTACAGGCTTCCATCAACTTCGAATTGCCGAAGAGTGTGTTCCAATGACAGCATTCAGAGGTCCCGACTTATTCTACGAGTGGTTAGTAATGCCGTTCGGCTTATGTAACGCTCCAGCTTACTTCGTCGATCTGATGAATAGAGTGTTCAGAGGGGTTTTGAATAAATTTGTTCTGGTTTTGATTGACGATATTCTAATCTTCTCTAAATCAAAGGCCGAACATGAAAAGCATCTGGAACAGGTTCTAGAAATTCTGAGACGGAATGTATTGAAAGCCAAACTGTCCAAATGCATATTCTGGCAAGATGAAGTGAAATTTCTGGGCCACGTTGTATCGAAAGAAGGAATTGTTGTGGATCCAAGTAAAATCACAGCTATTCAGAATTGGAAACAGCCCAGTACCCCTACAGAAGTCCGCAGTTTTCTCGGATTGGCTAGTTATTACCGGAAATTCGTTAAATTTTTTTCGAAGATATCTGGTCACTTAATGAAGCTTACAAAGAAGCACTCTAAATTCAAGTGGACTCCAGAAAGTGAAGAGGCTTTTGAAGAGCTAAAGTTAAGATTAACGACAGCTCCAGTGTTAACCATCGTCGATGGCAATCAGGATTTAAAAGTCTGGACTGACGCTTCTAGAGAAGGCCTTGGCGCAGTGTTAATGCAAAGAGGTCAAGTGATTGCTTATGCTAGCCGTCAGCTGAAGCCGCACGAGAAAAATTACGTCACTCATGATCTTGAGTTATTGGCGATAGTATTCGCTTTGAAAATCTGGAGACACTATCTTCTGGGTGAGAGATTTGAACTGTTTACAGATCACCAGTCGTTAAAGTATCTGTTCACCCAGAAGGACTTGAATCTGAGGCAGCAACGTTGGCTAGAGTTCCTTGCAGCATACGATTTTGAGATTATATACACTCTAGGGAAAGCCAATGTCGTGGCCAATGCGCTGAGTCGAAAGAATGTAATGATCGCCAGCTTTATTACTACGACTTCCTTAATTGACAAAATATCTATTCTTCAGAAGGAGGATAACTTTATTAAGGATATGATCAAAAGGATTCAGAAAGGCGAACCCTCGTGTTTTCAAATAGATAACGACGGAATCCTAAGATTGAAAGGAAGGATTTGTGTTCCTGACATCCCCGAGCTAAAGAGGGAAGTGTTAGACGAGTGTCACAAGTCCAAGCTGAGTATCCATCCTGGTGTGGCCAAAATGTACAACGATCTCAAGCGAACATTCTGGTGGAAGGCTATGAAAAGAGATGTTTCAATATATGTTAGCCGATGCCCTACTTGCCAGCTAGTCAAAAGTGACCAACGGAAACTGGCTGGATTATTGCAACCGCTAGACGTTCCTGGCTGGAAGTGGGAACATATTTCCATGGACTTCATAGATGGTTTGCCCAGAACCAGAAAAGGGAATGACAGTATTTGGGTGATCGTAGATCGCTTCACGAAGACCGCCCATTTCATACCTGTCAGATCAAACAGAACTGCTCAGAGTCTGGCGCAGATTTACTTCAAGGAAATAGTTAAACTACATGGAGTGCCGCTCAGTATAGTCAGTGATAGAGATACAATATTTACTAGTAAATTCTGGGAGGCATTTCAAGTAGAGCTGGGAACGAAGCTGAACTTGAGCACCGCTTATCATCCTCAGACAGACGGTCAGACTGAGAGGGTGAATCGTATTTTAGAAGATCTATTACGGGCCTGTGTTCTAGATTTCGGTGGATCATGGGAAGACCATCTGCATTTGGCTGAATTCTCATATAATAACAGCTACCAGGCGAGCCTGACAATGTCGCCATTCGAAACCTTGTATGGTAGACCGTGTCGATCTCCTGCTTGTTGGGTCGAACCTGGTAATAAACTTGTATTGGGGCCCGATATGATCCGAGAAGCTGCCGACAAAGTCGATTTTATTAAGAAACGATTACTGGTCGCTCAAAGCCAACAAAAGAGCTATGCCAATAGAAGAAGAAGAGATGTAAGTTTGCAGTTGGCGACTATGAATATTTGAAAGTATTGCCGATGAGAGGAGTTATCCGGTTCGGTAAAACTGAAAAGTTGGCGCCCAAATTCATTGGTCCGTTTCCTATTCTGGAACGGATCAGAACTCTCGCTTATAGGGTTAAACTGCCGGATTGGTTGCCTGGAGTTCATGATGTATTTCACATATCTCAACTTCGAAAGCACGTTCATGATCCAGACTTGATCGTGGAAGAAGCAGCTCAACAAGATATTGAAATTACTCCAGAATTAGCTGTGAGAAGAGCGCCGCTAAAGATCATCGGCAAAGAAACCAAAGAGCTGAGGAACAAGAAGGTTCACTTAGTCAAAGTGCAATGGAGTGGAGATCCGCGAGATTGTACTTGGGAAACTGAGGAGAGCATTCAGAAAGCCTATCCTAGATGCCGAGTGGATATCTCTGATTGACTCCGGTGCAAGGTACATTTACCATACTTTGCATTACCAATTAGTTCTCTACTCTGTTGTTATTTTCTTTCCATGGATGTGCACTTTTAATTCTACAGTCTGAATGATTTTAAAAGAATATAGGAATTGATTTGTATGATTTTGAAAAGTTAAAAACAATTTGATTGTTGTTTGTGTGGTGTGATTGTAGATTTGATTAATTCAAATTATTAAAACGATAGTTAATTTAATCAATAATAGAATGAATGGTAGAATTTATTTGATTATATCACACATTGAACTGATTAGAACATAAATAGAAATATATAAATGTGCATTATATAAGTTTGAACAAGTAAATGGATAGCTGTTGAGTAAAGATTTTATTTGCGTGCCCGACAAATAGGTAAACCTTAATGAGTTGGATGCGAAATATTATTATATCAACTTCTGTGAATGCCATTGGATGCAGAGTGCTGGTTGTTCTATGTGAAATAATAAACATTGCCATAGGATAGTAACAATTAATTTTGAACTACATTACATGGCATACTTCTGGAAGATAGGCTTACTTCGTCATATACCACATAAGCATTTGGAGCTTGTGTGACGAGGTGGAAGATTTACCATACGAGCGAGAGGCTTGTATGGCGATGACTACATTTTACAGGTTGAACTGATGACTGATATGGACTATTTAAATTGTAACGATTAAAATGCCAGATTAATAAAAACCCCACATGGGTCTGGAGTTGACAATAATCACGTCTCTCTAGTTATTAGATACGGCACATGGACTATTTGTTTCCCACATGGGACGAGGTAACGAGGATTTATCCTCTGGAGCATTTAAAATACACACTCCCTCAGGCTTTGACAGGGTGACGAGAATTTATTCTCTGGAGTTATTATCTATACACGCTCCCCTGTGAACACCAGAATATATCGCTATAAATATGTGTATGAATATTAGGATTTATTGGGTACCTAATACGGCCCAATATATTTCCAAACCTCTCCCCGTACAAAGGAGGTTATGGCGAAATTTTTCGAAAATTCCGGGTGTTAGCCAAATTTTTGAAGAATTTGAAAATTCTCATAAACTGAAAAGTTGGAGAATGGAAACCAGATCGAACGTAGAGTTGATTAATCAAACCACTTTCGACTTTGTTCCTTTTCGGGGACGAAAAGTTTTAAGTGGGGGAGATTGTAACGACCCAGAAAATCTGAATCAATTTAAAAATTTTAAATTGGCTAAAATAATGGATTTTAAATATTTAAAATAAATATTTTAAATTATAGCAATGAAAAGTGAGTTTGAATCAACGTTTGAAAACAAATATAATTAATTATAATTATAAACAGGGCCTGAAATGGCGCTGCAGTTTCAAAAATTGAATTCAAACTTTGTTGGACTGTACCGGGTGCAAAACAAAACGGAATTGAGTGAAACCAAAAATATTTAAATCTGTTAGTGAATACCTTTCTAACGAATCTGAAAAATCGAATTTTCATAGCGGGAAGCAAAAGTTATGGCCAAATGAATTTTCAGAAAGGTTGCTATGGAATTATTATAGCCCGTGAAATTGGCCATTTTGCATACGACCTCGGAATTCGACGAAACCACTTTTGTTGGATCCGAGATGTGAAGTTATTGCTAGGTTTCCAATTTCATAATTTTTGAAGCTAGTATGTGAGTGTGGCAAAGGAAAACGTGCTTTGGTCAATTACAGTTAAATTGGATCGACCAGAAATGGGCCTTTTTGCAAACGGTCTCAGAATTCGATGAAACTAGTTTTGTTGGGACCGTATCGTCAAAACATAGCCAGATTTATTTTTCTGGAATTTTTCGAATCAGTTTGTGGCCCTGGCAAATTGAAATGTACGTTCAAATCGAATATTGAATGTTATATATTTTAAATTGAATGGAAACTGACTGAAACAGTCGAATGAGCCTAAGAAACATATCCCATTGTGTTCGGAATGGGGGTAAAACGCTGGGGACGACAGTCGTTGGGTTTAGATTGGTGGTCGTGTCAGAAAACCCCTTTAAAACCCACCGGCCAATCATAATTTTTATATAAAAAAAAATCTAATTTTCTCTCTCCCCGTATATCGCGACGAACAACGGAAGCTGTTCTCCACCTTCTCTCTTCTTTTTCTTCTAATCCACGCAACGAAACACCACCCCCCAGTTATGTTTTTCATAGATCTAGGAGAGATCTTCAAATCCATATAAGGTTTGATAATTTTCATTGAGTGTGGAGGGAGAATCGCGCCTCCAAAGTTTGGAGGTTTCCACCGCCGCCGCCGCCACTAGAGTTGACCGAACTGACCCCCCCTCCTCGGTGCACGTGCGCCTCACGTAGCCCTTCGACCTCGCGCAACCCGATCGTGAAACCGTTACTCCGTTTGATCGCAAATTCAAAACCTAGTTTTGAACGATTTCTGAAGTTACGGCTTGTTTTATTTTCAACTGTTTTAACACCTTTAAACCGTTGCAAACTTTGAAAAATCATATCTTTTCCGTTTCTTGACGAAATTCGATGAAATAGGAAACACCGGGACCATGAGGACGTCTTCTACATTTTAGAAGAGACCGCGTATTTTTCTGAGCCTTCTGCTATTTTTGGTGGAGTGGAACCCAATGTGAGATTTCTAATTTATAAACGATATGGAAAACGACGATGTATAAATTATATAGTCGATGTATGAGTTATATAAGCGTTGTACACCTCATGTATAAGCGTTGTATAAGTTGTACGTTCGATGTATAAGTTATATATGCGTTGTAGAAATTATATATGTGTTGAAATAGAAGTGAAATGCTATATATATATATATATATATATATATATATATATATATATATACGCCCCTCGTCCACAAACCATGGACGATATTTATTGGTTGTGATTGGTGTGAAAATTGATTAATAGCGACTGGTTGATTGGAATTGTTTGTGGTTGAAAAATACCCGTTTGTGGTTGAGAAATATTTGGTTGAAACCATATAGGATTAGTTTGTGGAAATGAAATAAATATACATGCCGCCTGCGTGCGAACTAGATGCATGATTCCCCATTGTCAAAAACCGCGAGGTTTTAAGGTGGAGCGAGGAGCCGTACTAGGGACGGTCCCGGTTTTAACTACCCTATCGTTATGCTGCTGAAATTTTGAATAATATTCATGTGTTTGAATTATTTTCATTTGTTGAAACTATATTTATTCGTTGAATAGAAAACCTTCATGTGTTGAATCGAAATTCATTCGTTGAATTGAAATTCATGTGTTGAATGGTATTCATATTTTAAAATAAATTGTTTTATAATAAAAATCACATTTTTATCATCTATACGAACTATATAAAACAGTCGTGTTTTGAAATAAATTGTTTTACATTAAAAAATCACATTTTTATCATCTATACGAACTATATAAAATAGTCGTGTTTTGAAATAAATTGTTTTATAATAAAAATCACATTTTTATCATCTATACGAACTATATAAAATAGTCGTGTTTTTAAATAAATGGTTTTATAATAAAAATCCTATTTTATCACCTATATGAACTATATAAAATAATCGTGTTTTGAAATAAATTATTTTACATTAAAAAATCACATTTTTATCATATACATGAATTGCTAAATATAGTGAAGTGTTGAAATAGAAGACAGTTAGATAAAATATCATTTTTATCAAATGTATGGAAAGAATATAGCTTTGAAATCGAAGAATCGATATATTTATATAAATAGAATTAAAATATATCGAATAACGGAGCTGCAGTTCGTATTTTGAAACCGTGATTTCAAATGATTATACCGGGAGATCCGACCATCGTATTTTCCTGAAATCGCAACCGTTGGGTTCGCTTTGGAAATATCTTTCCAACGGCACCAACTTTGTAAAAATCCAACGGTTGGATTGTCTGGAATGTTTAATTCAAATCTAAGGAAAAACAGCGCCAGAATCGATTATATTTATATATATATATATATATAATTATATATAATCGAATAACGACACTGCAGTTCGTATTTTGAAATCGAAACTACAAACGATTATACCGGGAGATCCGACCGTTGGAATTTCCCGAAACTGGAACCGTTGGATTCGTTTTGAAAAGATCTTTCTAATGATGTAAACTTTGTGAAGATCCAACGGTTAGATTTTCAGAAATGTGTAAATCAAATCTGAAGAAAAACAGCGCCACGGCCGCGTTATGGCCCGAAGCGTCGTTTTGAATAGATAGGCTATTTTAAAATAAATAAAAATAGCGATAAATCGTTATAAATTATTATAAACAATATGGATGCGTTTTAGAAATTAACTGAAGGTTAGCTAAGTCGAATGGTTTCCTGGTTGTTGATCTGATGTTGGTTTCAGCCTTCGGGGTTAATATTTGGGAAATCGTTCTCTTACCGATTGACGGTTGGTGACTAATGAATGGAAATGATGCGTGTGTATGTTAGTGTTGCACTTGTTTATTATATACGCGAGTTGTTCAGAAAGACCGGGTTTATCCCATTCTGAATAACTGAATCGACGATAAGAAATCGAAGATGAAGACGGTGGTCGAAGACCGGAGATCTTCACCTCGTTTGGATGGTAACCGAGGTCCTGATTGGGAGGCATCCCGAAATATGGATAATGAGTGGTGATCGTCCAGACGTAGGTGGTGATCGATGGATTTGCGAGGTATATAGTGCCTCCGGTTTCGTTCGGACCCAGAACGGACTTGTAAATGGACGGTGTGTCTTACATTTGATTTTATTCTGTGTTGATTGATCTCCGTTAAATATACATCTGTTTGGCGGCGGAGAAGTTATTCTTTTGCTTGACGCCCTTCTCTGAAACGCACGAGTTCAGAGGTTGTATATCGATGGACATCAGTTGCATGGCATGAATTGCTAGTGTGGCATGCCTAAGTGGCAAATGATCAGGGCTTCTGTTGAAAAGCAAAGTCTTGTGGTGATGATCAAAGCACCGCCTGTGTGGCGTAGCTTTGTGTATAAAGTAAATTCGCGAGCCTCACACCCCGGTATGAACCAGAAACGGGAGAAGGACCTCAGGGAGGGCATGCGTTTCTTTCTAGCTAGGAGTTGTGTCAGTGTTTTTACACGGCCTGACATTTTACTTAAGTGGTTGTTATTGTTGCAAGGCGCCTCGGTTAGATCGGACGATCCGGGTCCGATTGAGTCATTCGTTGGCTCATTTGCGCCCCATAGGGCGGGGAGATGTATTGCTCAGGCATTTTAATCCACATCGGTGGATCGGCCCTGTCGCTCCAAGGGTCGATGCGTTCTGATCCTGAGACATGGTAGGCTAGATTGTCTCGAATTCGGTAAGGACTATCTTTTGCCTTGGTTCATGATGGAAATCCAATTTCCAAATACGAGACTGTGCGGTTTTGATTGTATACCTATATATATGGCGACATAGTGGTATGGGGCATTAATGCCGTCTATGATTGATAGTTATGATTTGAAATTGTTTTCAAAACATATAAACACTAGCAATAATATCAAATGCCTTTGTTTTATTCGTATCAAGCATATTTTGGCCGTTATAAGGTAAAAACTCTATCCTCCGGTTTGCGTTGCATTGTGTGATGGGAACTGAGTCTTATAATGGCTTCATTTTTATAAAAAGCATTGCGATGTTTAAAAGAATGATTTGTTTTTAAAGCACTGGCAATCCAATGGAGTAAACCCGTTCCACGAAAGTGGCGTGGTCCTGTGATTAGCCATATTTTGAATGTGTTGAGTAGATTTCTCATACCAGTCCCATGACTGACTCGTAGTTTGTTTCACTTTCAAACTCGGGTGCCCCTTTTTCTACGGCAGCCTTGTATTCAGGTTTAGCTGGCTCTTTCTGGAAAGCTGGAGTTGAAGATGGATTCTATTATTTATCTCTTTTTATGTTGTTCAGCTCCTATTGTACATATTTTGTTTGTTTCCGTTGTAGACATTAATGTATAGCTGAACTGTATTTGTACTAAGTATGATCCTGTATACTGTGTAACTCTGATGATTACGTTTATCCAGTATATGCTATTGTTCATTATCTGGTGTATTTATTTAATTCTGTTCTGCTATTATCTGTTTCTGTGTTATATTCCAAAGATTACCCTTGTCTCCGTCAGTACGGGAAATGGGGTCGTCACAACGTTGATTACACTTTAGACACACGACTGACTTGGACCACGATGAAACGACCCGAACTTCCCCGGTCTCCGAAAAGAAGAGGAAGAACGAATTGTTTTGAGAACACGACAAAATAGAACGCAGACGGAAGAACATTTCATTGCATATTACAACAATTCCATCAGAATACAAGAATATACAGAGTGTAAATGAATATTACACAGAAATATCAGAGATTTAAATTACATTTAAATACATCGCAGCGGAAATAATACAATACACAACTGAAGGAGATATACGGATACAAAGCTTTCCGGATATCGTTCCAGCTGTAAACCAGTGTGAATATAAATCTGCAAAACCAAAACTACTAGCTGTCTGTGTCAAAATAAGGGCACCTAGAGTTTAGGTTAAAACAATAAACTCCAAGTCAGTCATGGGACTGGTGTGAGAACTAAAACAGTTATTAATCTTTAATTTAAAGCTAGGTAAATCAAGGGACCACGCCGTATAAGACGGAACGGGTTTCCTCCCAAGAATACCAGTGCATAAAACAACAGCGTAATGCTAAATAAATAAAGATGAAGCTATTATAAGACCCAGGTCCTATCACACAATGCAACGCAAGCCGGGGGATAGGGTTTTCCCTTATAATAGCCAAACATGCTTGGTACGTTTAAAACAAATCATTTGATACTATTATAAGTGCATAGTGCATAAAATAACTTCAAATCATAAATATCAATCATAGGCGGCATGGGTACCATATATCATGTCGCCAATACTTGGCTCTACAAATAAAACCGCAAATGTCACGTATTTGGAAGTTGGGTTTCCATCTATGAACCGAGGCAAAAGATAGTCCTCACCGTCTTCGAGACTCTCTAGCCCGAGCCTCAGGGTCAGAGCGCATCGACCCTTGGATTCTCAGGGCCAGTCCACCGATATGGATTAAACTTAAACCGTGAACATGCGTTTCCCCGCCCTATGGGGCGTAAATGAGCCAACGAATGACTCCACCGGACCCGGATCGTCCGATCAAACCGAGGCGCCTCGCAACAGCAACAACCACATAAGTCAAACTCGTCAGGGCGTGTAAAACCACTGACGCCACTTCTAGCTAGAAATAAACGCATGCCCTCCCTGACGTCCTCTCCCGTTTTGGTTCACACCGGGGTGTGAGGCTCGCGAAGTAAACGTTACACAAAGCTACGCCACAAAGGCCGTGCTTCGATCATCAACCACAAGACTTTGCTTTTCAACAGAAGCCTTGATCATTTGCCACTTAGGCATGCCTCACAGACAATTCACTCTATGCGTTTGATATCCATCAGTATATAACCCCTGAGCTCGTACGTCTCAGAGAAGGGCGTTAAGCAAGAGAATAAATCCTCCACCGCCAAACAGATATATATTTAATAGAAATCAATCACACAGACTGAAATCCAATGTCAGACACACAGTCCATTTACAAGTCCGGTCTGGGTCTGAACGAAACCGGAGGCACCTAGTACCCCGCATATCCATCGATCTCCAAGTACGTCTGGACGACCACCAACTGTTTCTATCTTCTTGGGTGTACATCCCAATCAAGATCATCAGTAATCACCCAAACGACGTGAAGATCTCCGGTCTTCGACCACCGTCTTCATCTTCGACTTATCGTCGTATCAGTTATTCAGAATGGGATAAACCCGGTCTTCCCGAATAACTCGCGTATATAATAAACATGTGTTACACAAACACAACATACGCCTCATTCCAATTTATCAATCACTAACCATAAATTAGTCAAGAGAATAATTCCCCAAATATTAACCCCGAAGGCCGAAACCAACATCAGATCAATATCCAGAAAACCATTCTGCTTAGCTAACCGACAGTTAGTTTCTAAATTTCACATTCATAGGGAAAGGTTCCCATTAATTTTATCAAAGATAAATTCCTTGAATTTATTCTTTAATCTTCTTTTGAATATCGATTCAACTAGTTGGGATTAACGAACCTTACCGAAGTAATCATTTGTTTTAATTTCCCAATCCCAACCTATTCATCCATGAAGTAAAACTGGTAATACTTCATATCCAACACCATAGTGTTATCGGTAAAACTGGTGATACTCCATTCTCGATCATTTCAATCTAATTAAAGATTCATTAAAACTCCACTTAGTTTTAATCTGTGACCGGGTTAAAGAATCAGTGTCATTTAAAACACGGTTCACGATAAACCCAAAATCACATCACATTTCAATCAGTCCCTAACCGTAAATTAGCAAGTGAGCAGTCCTAAGTATTAACCCCGAAGGCCGAATCCAACATCAGATCAATACCCCAGAAACCATTCAACTCAACTAATCTCCAGTTAGTTTCTGATTTTCTTAACTCCTTTAGGTCTAAGAACAGTATTATTGAAGATACCGTTAACGACAACCCAAAATCACATTCCATTAATTATCGGGTTAAAGAACAAGTGTTATTTAAAACACTGTTCACGATAAACCCAAAAATCAATATCAATTCAATTCCAATTAAATATTATTCAATTGGTACACTTCATTAAATCTAAACAAAAAGATTTAATCTTTTTCTCAACTGGGTTCAAGAAAAGGGTTAATGAAGACACCATTCACGACAAACCCAAATCACATTTGATATTAAATACAAGGCTCTAAATAGAAACTATACCGGCTTATATTCAATATCAAATTCTACGACCAACAAATATCGTATTGGAAATAACGATATATATATCTTTCAAATTCCCATAACAATATCTGTATCATCACGAAATCCAACATCGAAATATTCCGAAGACAATTTCGATTCAAATCCATTCCAATATAATTATTGGAAATTCTGGTTATTTTCAAAACCATTTCAAATCCAATTTATTTATTTAAAAATAAATAGAATTATAATTCTAGTTCAAAACTAGTTCATTTCGATAAAAATCTATTTTTATCTTTTCAAATATGGAGTTTTTCATCCCAATTCTTCCCAAATCATTTCTTATGATTTTACACAAATTATTACTATTTTTAATAATTTCATCAAGGTCCGTACAGTCGATTTCCATCAACGGCCATCGAACTGCACATACAGCGACCTTTTCCAAATTTGATTTGGACATAATTCCAAATCCAACCATTAGATTTCAAAATTCTAATATTCGTTAGAAAGCTCCTTTCGATATGAACCCAACGGTTCCGGTTTTAGGAGAATCCGACGGTCGGATCTCCCGCAATATCCATTTGAAGTCAATGGTCGAAATTTACGAACTACCACAGCGCGGCGCGTTCTATTCAGGCCATTATATTATATATATAATATATATAATATATACTTCATCGATTTCAATTCAAAACGTGCTTTATAAATCGTTTTAAATTCATTTTCAAAACGGTTTCAACTTCATATTCAATTTCAAATCAAAATTGAATATTCCAATATAAATTCATTTTAAATTCATTTCAAAGTGATTTCAATTCAAATCGATTTTCAGTTCAATTTCAATACGTTTTAAATTCAATTCAAAACGATTTCAATTCTATTTCAATCTAATTCGAATTTCAATTCTATTCAGTTTAATTCGAATTTCAATTCTATTCAATTCAATTTCAACTTAAGCTGAATTTCTATTCTTTTCAATATAATTCGAATTTCATTTCAAAATATTCGATTTTGAAAGCACTTTTCAATATTCATTATAAAAACGAATATAATCGATATAAATATCGTTCACGTCAAAATGGCGTCAATCTAATCAACACGGCTTCATATGTTTCTATTTTCAAATATTCTATTTCAAAAATTTCTTTTTCAAATATTTTTTTCATTTCAAAACTGGAATGAGGCCCAATCAATTACCATATAATGTTAATTATATGGATTTTCTACAACACATGTATACAATAACAACGATGAATACTCGACCATCATCCAAAGTGCATTCTACACTGTATAAGCATCTAATATAAATATTTAACGCTCATAACAGTCTGTCAATCAATCGATCGACATACAACTAATTATTGAGATTAGTGTATGTCATATATCATCCCAATACCCGTGTGGGGTTTCAAACAATCAAACACAGATTTTATTTGTGCAGTTGGGCGATGTGTAAAATTTATCGTCCTAATCAATATTAGTCAAATGTGTGTATACAAACAAATCGTCCGATTTGTTTATTTTTATTTCATTCCATATACACATTAAAAATTCTATTTTTAACTATAAAATATTTTCAACTATATAAATATTTTATTTCATTCCACATCACAACACACAATCAACTACACATCAAAATCAAACAAACAAGCATACAAGCCGTCCATGGTCTGTGGACGACGGGTGTCGGGTGCTACTAAACACCGTCTGCATCATAGTATATATTATTAACTAGAAACAAATTTAAAAGTGAGGAGTTCTCACCGATAGCTTATCCAAACATCTCGACTCTTCATATGTAGAAAATCTACGCCGTTTCTTCTTTCGTCACTTTCGTCATCCGTATTCACTACATATATAAAAATAGAATTTTTACTTCGCTGTTCAATATATAAAAATCGAATTTTTACTTCGCTATTGAATATATAAAAATCGAATTTTTACCTTGCTATTCAATATATAAAAATCGAATTTTTACTTCGCTATTCAATATATAAAAATCGAATTTTTACTTTGCTATTCAATATATAAAAATCGAATTTTTACTTCGCTATTCAATATATAAAAATCGAATTTTTACTTCGCTATTCAATATATAAAAATCGCAACTTATATTTTAAACAAAATCACTTCTTTATATTGTTAATTCGCTACAACACATATAAAGGTCGTATTTTTATAATCTCTACTACATAAAAATTATATTTTTATTCTCCCTACTCTATAAAAATTATATTTTTATTCTATACATATAATAAAGATCATATTTTTAATGCTCTACATAATAAAATTTTTATTTTTAATTCACTACATAAACAAAAATCATATTTTTAATCTTAAAAATCGTATTTTTCTTCGAATCAAGGTCATATCTTTATATATTAAAATATAATCTTCTTACGTTAAAAATATAATCATATTAATGTTATAGAAATCGAAATCACCTAAAAGGAAAATTAAAATAATTATAAGTAAGAAAACTTACAGCACCAATCGAGAGGAAGGGGGGACCTTTTTGCTCGCGGGTGGTGGAGTCATTCGTTGGCTCATTTATGCCCCATAGGGCGGGGAAACGCATGTTCAGGGTTTAAGTTTAATCCACATCGGTGGACTGGCCCTGAGGATCCAAGGGTCGATGCGCTCTGACCCTGAGGCTCGGGCTAGAGAGTCTCGAAGACGGTGAGGACTATCTTTTGCCTCGGTTCATAGATGGAAACCCAACTTCCAAATACGTGACATTTGCGGTTTTATTTGTAGAGCCTAGTATTGGCGACATGATATATGGTACCCATGCCGCCTATGATAGATATTTATGATTTGAAGTTATTTTATACACTATGCACTTATAATAGTATCAAATGATTTGTTTTAAACGTACCAAGCATGTTTGGCTATTATAATAGTATCGGAGCTTTGGTTTACAAAGCTCGAGAACACGACACATTAGAACCGTACGAAAGAATTCATCAGAAATTAGATTAGCAATATCCAATAAGAATGACTCGTTAGAGATGGGATCAGTAGTATCCTAGAACAAGTGTGAAGAGTATATTTTAAAAAAATGAAAACAATTTTTGTTTTGAAAATTCAATTATACGTATTTGAATATTTATTTATATTGAATTTGGACAATCCAGTATATAAAGATTTTGCATATACGTCTGATCCGCGTGTATTCGAAGTTTTAATATACTGGACAGATATAGAATCACTCTAGTCGCCCGGAGATGATTCTGATGATGCCGCGGCGTCATCAGCATTTATATTCGAGTGTCGAAGGTGAGATATCTATATATTTCCATTGACTGGTGTGAGAATCAATATTAGATAGGGCCTATTGTTGTGATTTGGCATCAAAAATGTGATTTTTTGACTATATATCAAAGTTATGAATTTGAAAAGCTAATCAACTAATTGATTGATGGTTGTGTTGTTTGATTACTGTTTTGATTAATTGAAATTTTAACCATATAGCCTATTTGATCAAATAGTGAGTTGTATTGGAAATTTGGTCGCATTTGCATGCATATACATGTACTTTCATTGAACAGGTCATAGCAAGGAGGCTGGAGAAGAGAAATAAAATTGTTTGCCCGACAAATAGGTACATATTTACCATAATATACTGCTTTGTTTGGGTGATGATGATTTTATGAGCCGATTGGCCTTTTTTTTTTCTTTTTGAGATCAGAGGGCCTGTATGGCAATTTCGGGATTTTCCCGTTGCTCCCCGTGCAGGGGAGGTTATGGCGAAATTTTTCGAAAATTTAGGGTGTTAGCCAAATTTTTGAAATTTTTGAAAAGTTCTTAGAAACTAGAAAGTTGAAGAACTTAAGCCATAATGAAAGTTGAGTTGGTATTTAAAACAACTTTCGGCTTCGTTCCTTTTCGGGGACGAAAAGTTTTAAGTGGGGGAGATTGTATTAACCCGGAAATCTCGGCCAATTTAAAAATTTTATTTTGGCAATTTTAGCGAATTTTGATTATTTAAAATGAATTATTTTTAAATAATATCGACGAGAAATTTATTTTGAATATAATTCGAACGTATATATTTGTTTGAATCGACGATAGAATATAAATATTTATTTATATTTATAAAAGGAATTGAAAATGGCGCGGTAGTTCGATAATTCGATTTCAAACTTCAAATGAATGTACCGGGTGCAAAATAAACCGGATTTTAGTGAAACCAAAAATAATGGAATCTAATTGAAAATATCTTTCCAACGAACCCGAAAAATCAAAATTTCATAGCGGGAATCAAAAGATACGTCCAGTTGAAAATTCTGAATAGTCGCTATAGAATTCAGACCCTTAAAAATGAAATTTTTGCAAACGACCTCGGATTTCGACGAAACCACTTTTGTTGGATCCGCGATGTCAAATTATTTCTAGGTTTCAAATTTCATAATTTTTGGAATCAATACGTAAGCGTGGCAAAGGAAAACGTGTTTTACCAGTTTCAGTTGATTTTAATCGACTGAAAAATGACCATTTTTCAAACGGTCTCAGAATTCGACGAAACTAGTTTTGTTAGGACCGTATCGTCAATACGAAGCTAGAAATAATTTTTGTGGAATTTTTCGAGGTAGTATGTGACCCCAGTAAATTGAAATGTACGTTTAAAATTCAATATAAAGATTTATATTTTAAATTGAACGGAAACTGATCGAAACGATCGAATCAGCCAACAATACATATCCCATTGTGTTCGGAATGGGGGTAAACCGCTAGGGACGACAGGCGGTGGGTCCCGTTTCGAGGTCGAAATAAAAAGTACTTTTTTGAAATTAAATAAATAAATATATATATTTTTATATATGCCCCCCTTTCTTTATTCTCTTTCCCTCTCCCCTCATTTCCAAATCGGTTTTCAGAAGAGGGAAAAAAACCTCGTTGTGCCTCGTCGAAATCCCCCCCCCAGCCGTGCCTCCGCCACCAAGGTCCCCCCTCCCTCTCGCTCCCCCTTTCCTGAAGGAAAAACCCGCGTGAGCCTCCCACCAGCACCACCGCCGACCTGCGACCCCCTCCCTGCCACCTCGATCCGCGAGCCAGACCCCTCCGCCCTCTTCCTCCACCACCCGCGAGCAAAAAGGTCCCCCCTTCCTCTCGATTGGTGCTGTAAGTTTTCTTACTTATAATTATTTTAATTTTCCTTTTAGGTGATTTCGATTTCTATAACATTAATATGATTATATTTTTAACGTAAGAAGATTATATTTTAATATATAAAGATATGACCTTGATTCAAAGAAAAATATGATTTTTAAGATTAAAAATATGATTTTTGTTTATGTAGTGAATTAAAAATATAATTTTTATTATGTAGAGCATTAAAAATATGATCTTTATTATATGTATAGAATAAAAATATAATTTTTATAGAGTAGGGAGAATAAAAATATAATTTTTATGTAGTAGAGATTATAAAAATACGACCTTTATATGTGTTGTAGCGAATTAACAATATAAAGAAGTGATTTTGTTTAAAATATAAGTTGCGATTTTTATATATTGAATAGCGAAGTAAAAATTCGATTTTTATATATTGAATAGCGAAGTAAAAATTCAATTTTTATATATTGAATAGCAAAGTAAAAATTTGATTTTTATATATTGAATAGCGAAGTAAAAATTCGATTTTTATATATTTCAATAGCAAGGTAAAAATTCGATTTTTATATATTGAATAGCGAAGTAAAAATTCGATTTTTATATATTGAACAGCGAAGTAAAAATTCTATTTTTATATATGTAGTGAATATGGATGACGAAAGTGACGAAAGAAGAAACGACGGAGATTTTCTACATATGAAGAGTCGAGATGTTTGGATAAGCTATCGATGAGAACTCCTCACTTTTAAATTTGTTTCTAGTTAATAATATATACTAGGATGCAGACGGTGTTTAGTAGCACCCGACACCCGTCGTCCACAGATCATGGACGGCTTGTATGCTTGTTTGTTTGATTTTGATGTGTAGTTGATTGTGTGTTGTGATGTGGAATGAAATAAAATATTTATATAGTTGAAAATATTTTATAGTTAAAAATAGAATTTTTAATGTGTATATGGAATGAAATAAAAATAAACAAATCGGACGATTTGTTTGTATACACACATTTGACTGATATTGATTGGGACGATAAATTTTACACATCGCCCAACTGCACAAATAAAATCTGTGTTTGATTGTTTGAAACCCCACACGGGCATTGGGATGATATATGACATACATTAATCCCAATTATTAGTTGTATGTCGATCGATTGATTGACAGACTATTATGAGCGTTAAATATTTATATTTGATGCTTATAGAGTGTAGAATGCACTTTGGATGATGGTCGAGTATTCATCGTTGTTATTGTATACATGTGTTGTAGAAAATCCATATAATTAACATTATATGGTAATTGATTGGGCCTCATTCCAGTTTTGAAATAAAAAAAATATTTGAAAAAGAAATATTTGAAATAGAATATTTGAAAATAGAAACATATGAAGCCGTGTTGATTAGATTGACGCCATTTTGACGTGAACGATATTTATATTGATTATATTCGTTTTTATAATGAATATTGAAAAGTGCTTTCAAAATCGAATATTTTGAAATGAAATTCGAATTATATTGAAAAGAATAGAAATTCAGCTTAAGTTGAAATTGAATTGAATAGAATTGAAATTCGAATTAAACTGAATAGAATTGAAATTCGAATTAGATTGAAATAGAATTGAAATCGTTTTGAATTGAATTTAAAACGTATTGAAATTGAACTGAAAATCGATTTGAATAGAAATCACTTTGAAATGAATTTAAAACGAATTTATATTGGAATATTCAATTTTGATTTGAAATTGAATATGAAGTTGAAACCATTTTGAAAATGAATTTAAAACGATTTATAAAGCACGTTTTGAATTGAAATCGACGAAGTACATATTATATATATTATATATATAATATAATGGCCTGAATAGAACGCGCCGCGCTGCGGTAGTTCGTAAATTTCGACCATTGACTTCAAATGGATATTGCGGGAGATCCGACCGTCGAATTCTCCTAAAACCGGAACCGTTGGGTTCGTATCGAAAGGAGCTTTCTAACGAATATTAGAAATTTGAAATCTAACGGTTGGATTTGGAATTATGTCCAAATTAAATTTGGAAAAGGTCGCTGTAAGTGCAGTTCGATGGCCGTTGATGGAAATCGACTGTACGGGCCTTGATAAAATTATTAAAAATAGTAATAATTTGTGTGAAATCATAAGAAATGATTTGGGAAGAATTGGGATGAAAAACTCCATATTTGAAAAGATAAAAATAGATTTTTATCGAAATGAACTAGTTTTGAACTAGAATTATAATTCTATTTATTTTTAAATAAATAAATTGCATTCGAAATGGTTTTGAAAATAACCAGAATTTCCAATAATTATATTGGAATGGATTTGAATCGAAATTGTCTTCGGAATATTTCGATGTTGGATTTCGTGATGATACAGATATTGTTATGGGAATTTGAAAGATATATATATATATCGTTATTTCCAATGCGATATATGTTGGTCGTAGAATTTGATATTGAATATAAGCCGGTATAGTTTCTATTCAGAGCCTTGTATTTAATATTAAATGATGGGTTTGTCGTGAATGGTGTCTTCATTAACCCTATTCTTGAACCCACTTGAGAAAAAGATTAAATCTTTTTGTTTAGATTTAATGAAGTGTACCAATTGAATAATATTTAATTGGAATTGAATTGATATTGATTTTTGGGCTTATCGTGAACAGTGTTTTAAATAACACTTGTTCTTTAACCCGATAATTAATGGAACGTCATTTTGGGTTGACGTGAACGGTATCTTCAATAATACTGTTCTTAGACCTAAAGGATTAAAGAAAATCAGAAACTAACTGGAGATTAGTTGAGTTGAATGGTTTCTGGGGTATTGATCTGATGTTGGTTTCGTCCTTCGGGGTTAATACTTAGGGAACTGCTCACTTGCTAATTTACGGTTAGGGACTGATTGAAATGTGATGTGATTTTGGGTTTATCGTGAACCGTGTTTTAAATGACACTGATTCTTTAACCCAGTCACAGATTAAAACTAAGTGGAGTTTTAATGAATTTTTAATTAGTTTGAAATGATCGAGAATGGAGTATCACCAGTTTTGCTCCAGGCGATAGTTAAATCTTTAATTAGATTTGAATGTGAAATGGTAATTGAATTTACCGATAACACCGTGGTGTTAGATATGAAGTATTACCAGTTTAACTTCATGGGATGAATAGGTTGGGATTGGGAAATTAAAACAAATGATTACTTCGGTAAGGTTCGTTAATCCCGACTAGTTGAACCGATATTCAAAAGAAGATTAAAGAATAAATTCAAGGAATTTATCTTTGATAAAATTAATGGGAACTTTTCCCTATGAATGTGAAATTTAGAAACTAACTATCGGTTAGCGAAGCAGAATGGTTTTCTGGATATTGATCTGATGATGGTTTTGGCCTTCGGGGTTAATATTTAGGGAATTATTCTCTTGATTAATTTACGGTTAGTGATTGATAAATTGGAATGAGGCGTATGTTGTGTTTGTGTAACACATGTTTATTATATACGCGAGTTATTCGGGAAGACCGGGTTTATCCCATTCTGAATAACTGATACGACGATAAGTCGAAGATGAAGACGGTGGTCGAAGACCGGAGATCTTCACGTCGTTTGGGTGATTACTAATGATCTTGATTGGGATGTACACCCAAGAAGATAGAAACAGTTGGTGGTCGTCCAGACGTACTTGGAGATCGATGGATATGCGGGGTACTAGGTGCCTCCGGTTTCGTTCAGACCCAGAACGGACTTGTAAATGGACTGTGTGTCTGACATTGGATTTCAGTCTGTGTGATTGATTTCTATTAAATATATATCTGTTTGGCGGCGGAGGATTTATTCTCTTGCTTAACGCCCTTCTCTGAGACGTACGAGCTCAGGGGTTATATACTGATGGATATCAAACGCATAGAGTGAATTGTCTGTGTGGCATGCCTAAGTGGAAAATGATCAAGGCTTCTGTTGAAAAGCAAAGTCTTGTGGTTGATGATCGAAGCACGGCCTTTGTGGCGTAGCTTTGTGTAACGTTTACTTCGCGAGCCTCCCACCCCGGTGTGAACCAAAATGGGAGAGGACCTCAGGGAGGGCATGCGTTTCTTTCTAGCTAGAAGTGGCGTCAGTGGTTTTACACGCCCTGACGAGTTTGACTTATGTGGTTGTTGCTGTTGCGAGGCGCCTCGGTTTGATCGGACGATCCGGGTCCGGTGGAGTCATTCGTTGGCTCATTTACGCCCCATAGGGCGGGGAAACGCATGTTCAGGGTTTAAGTTTAATCCACATCGGTGGACTGGCCGTGAGGATCCAAGGGTCGATGCGCTCTGACCCTGAGGCTCGGGCTAGAGAGTCTCGAAGACGGTGAGGATTATCTTTTGCCTCGGTTCATAGATGGAAACCCAACTTCCAAATACGTGACATTTGCGGTTTTATTTGTAGAGCCTAGTATTGGCGACATGATATATGGTACCCATGCCGCCTATGATTGATATTTATGATTTGAAGTTATTTTATACACTATGCACTTATAATAGTATCAAATGATTTGTTTTAAACGTACCAAGCATGTTTGGCTATTATAAGGGAAAACCCTATCCCCCGGCTTGCGTTGCATTGTGTGATAGGACCTGGGTCTTATAATAGCTTCATCTTTCTTTATTTAGCATTGCGTTGTTGTTTTATGCACTGGTATTCTTGGGAGGAAACCCGTTCCGTGTTATACGGCGTGGTCCTTTGATTTACCTAGCTTTAAATTAAAGATTAATAACTGTTTTAGTTCTCACACCAGCCCCATGACTGATTTGGAGTTTATTGTTTTAACCTAAACTCTGGGTGCCCTTATTTTGACACGGGCAGCTAGTAGTTTTGGTTTTGCAGATTTATATTCACAGGATCCTGGTTTATACCTGGAACGATATCCGGAAAGCTTTGTATCCGTATATCTCTTTCAGTTGTGTATTGTATTGATCTGATGTTGGTTTTCGGCCTTCGGGGTTAATATTTGGGGCGGCGGGTTGAAGTCTTCGACTTCACGAGCCCGATTCTCGAGAAAGATCGATGATAGAGGGCGAGGCTAGTACGGATGTGGAGCTCGTGGGAGGATCTACAAATTACTACAAAGGAGCAATGTGTTTTGATGTTAAAATCAGATGAAATATAATCAGCCGTATACCTTTTCTTCTTTTGCTTTCGATTGGCTCTATATCCCTCTTTTCTTTCAAGGACATTCTTCGAATAGCATGAACTACCGGCCTTGCATTCGGAATCAAAGCAATCTTGAAATCTATTTCTCTCTGCGGAGGTAAGCGAACAACTTCGTCGAACACATCCACATAGTTCTTGATGACAGAAATATCTTTCACTAGGTCGGGAATATTCTCTATGATTTCAGGGACATTTTCTATTTGGGCTGGAGAAACATTTAGAGCCGACCAAAAATCTTTTCAAAACGAATCCAACGGTTCCAGTTTTGGGAAATTCCGACGGTCGGATCTCCCGGTGTAATCGTTGATTTCAAAATACGAACTGCAGCGTCGTTATTCGATTAAATATAATTATATATATATATATAATCGATTCTGGCGCTGTTTTTCTTCAGATTTGAATTAAACATACCGGGAGATCCGACCATCGGATTTTCCTGAAATCACAACCGTTGGGTTCGCTTTGGAAATATCTTTCCAACGAAATGAAGCGACCCGAACTTCCCCGGTCTCCCAAAAGAAGAGGAAGAACGAATTGTTTTGAGAACACGACAAAATAGAACGCAGACGGAAGAACATTTCATTGCATATTACAACAATTCCATCAGAATACAAGAATATACAGAGTATGAATAAATATTACACAGAAATTATCAGAGATTTAAATTACATTTAAATACATCGCAGCGGAAATAATACAAAACACAACTAGAAGGAGATATACGAATACAAAGCTTTCCGGATATCGTTCCAGCTGTAAGTCAGGATCCTGTGAATATAAATCTGCAAAACCAAAACTACTAGCTGCCCATGTCAAAATAAGGGCACCCAGAGTTTAGGTCAAAACAATAAACTCCAGGTCAGTCATGGGACTGGTGTGAGAACTAAAACAGTTATTTAAAACTTTACTTTAAATCAGATATATCAAGGGACCACGCCGTATAACACGGAACAGGTTTCCTCCCAAGAATACCAGTGCATATAACAAAACAGCGCAATGCTTTTTGGAAAAATGAAGTTATTATAAGACCCAGGTCCTATCACACAATGCAACGCAAGCCGGGGGATAGGGTTTTCCCTTATAATAGCCAAACATGCTTAGTACGTTTAAAACAAATCATTTGATACTACTATAAGTGCATAGCGTCAAAACAATTTCAATCATAAATATCAATCCTAGGCGGCATGGGTACCATCTATCATGTCGCCATACTAGGCTCTACAAATAAAACCGCAATATTGCGTATTGGAAATTGGATTTCCGTCATGGTGGCTCCTGATTCGAAAGATCGATCGCGTAATGCAATTCCCCACGGCTTACGTCCCAACAAAAGAAAACACTGTCTGCACATCCGCACTTTTGGGACAAGAGTATCACCGCGGCTTACGTCCCAGCGAGAGAAAACACCGCTTACTCTATATATCCCTGAGCACTAAGCTCATCTCGGTCGACCGAATCCACGACACCACTAAGGTGCCCATCCACTAAAAAGCATACTGATCAAACCATCAGTTTACCACCATACCGAGGTGTGAGGCTCGCGAATCAACGCTATACACAAAGCCATGCTATATTAAAGCTGCGCTTTGATCATCATCCACCAAACTTTGCTTTTCAACAAAAGTCTGGATCACTGCATCTCAGCATGCCACACTATCAATCCATATCGTACCACTGATTTCAGCCAATATATAACCTCTGAGCTCGTATGTCTCAGAGAAGGGCGTTAAGCAAGAGAATAAATTCTCCGCCGCCAAACAGATATATATTTAGCAGAGATCAACGAATACAATATAAAGGAATACAATGTCAGACACACCATCCATTTATAAGTCCGTTCTAGGTCTGAACGAAACCGGAGGCACTTTCCTCGCATATCCGTCGATCTCCAAGTACGTCTAGATGACCACCAACTGATTCCCTCATCTTGGGTGTACAGCTCAATCAAGATCATCAGTAATCACCCAAACGATGTGAAGACTTTCGGTCTTTGACCACCGTCATCATCTTCGACTTATCGTCGAATCGGTTATTCAGAATGGGTATAAACCCGGCCTTTCCGAACAACCCGCGTATATTATAAACAAATGTTACACAAACACAACATACGCCTCATTCCAATTCAGCAGTCACTTACCGTAAATTAGCAAGAGAACAATTTCCCAAATATTAACCCCGAAGGCCGAAACCAACATCAGATCAATACCCAGGAAACCATCCTTCTTAGCTAACCTACAGTTAGTTTCTAAATTTCACGTTCTTAGGGAAAGGTTCCCATTAATTTTATCAAAGATAAATTCTTTAAAATTTATTCTTTAATCTTCCTTTGGATATCATTTCAAACCAAATTATGGTTTTCCAAACTAGTCGGGATTAGCGAACCACACCGAAGTAATTATTTATTTTATTTCCCAATCCCAACCTATTCATCCCATGAAGTAAAACTGGTAATACTCCATATCTAATACCATGGTGTTATCGGTAAAATTAATTACCATTCCACGTCCAAATCTAATTAAAGATTTAACTATCGCTTTGGAGCAAAACTGGTGATACTCCATTCTCTATCTTTTCAATCTAATTAAAGATTCATTAAAACTCCACTTAGTTTTAATCTTTAACTGGGTTAAAGAATCAGTGTCATTTAAAACATGGTTCACTATAAACCCAAAATCACATTACATTTTAATCAGACTATAACCATAAATTAGCAAGTGAGCAATTCCCTAAGTATTAACCCGGAAGGCCGAAACCAACATCAGATCAATACCCCAGAAACCATTCAACTTAACTAATCTCCAGTTAGTTTCTGATTTTCTTAACTCCTCTGAATCTAAGAACGGTATTATTGAAGATACCATTCACGACAACCCAAAATCACATTCTATTAATTATCGAGTTAAAGAACAAGTGTTATTTAAAACACTGTTCACGATAAACCCAAAAATCAATACCAATTCAATTCCAATTAAATATCATTTAATTGGTACACTTCATTAAATCTAAATAAAAGATTTAATCTTTTCCTCAACTGGGCTTAAGAACAGTTTTAATGAAGACACCATTCACGACAAACCCAAATCACATTTGATATTAAATACAAGGCTCTGAATAGAAAATATATCGGCTTATATTCAATATCAAATTCTACGACCAACAAATATTGTATTGGAAATAACGATATAAATATATCTTTCAAATTTCCATAACAATATCTGTATAATCACGAAATCCAACATCGAAATAAACCAAAGACAATTTCGATTCAAATCCATTCCAATTCAATTATTGGAAATCCTGGTTACTTTTAAAACCCTTTCAAATCAAATTTATTTATTTAAAAATAAATAGAATTTTAATTCTAGTTCAAAACTAGTTCATTTCGATAAAAATCTATTTTTATCTTTTCAAATATGGAGTTTTTCACCCCAATTTTCCCCAAATCATTTCTTATGATTTTACACAAATTATTGATATTTTTAATAATTTTATCAAGGCCCGTACAGTCGATTTCCATCAACGGCCATCGAACTACACTTACAGCGACCTTTTCCAAATTTGATTTGGACGTATCTTCAAATCCAACCGTTAGATTTCAAATTTCTAATATTTGTTAGAAAGCTCTTTTCGATACAATCCCAACGGTTCCGGTTTTAGGAGAATCCGACGGTCGGATCTCCCGTAATGTCCGTTCGAAGTCAATAGTCGAAATTTACGAACTGTCGCAGCGCGGCACGTTCTATTCAGGCCATTATATTATATATATAATATATATTTCGTCGATTTCTATTTAAAACGAATTTTATAAATAGTTTTAAATTCGTTTCAAAAACAATTTCAAATTCCAATTCAAATTCAAATCAAAATTGAATTTTCTCTTATAAATTTGTTTTAAATTCATTTCAATTCAATTCAAATTTCAATTCGATTCAATTTGAATTCGTTTTCTATTCAATTCAAGTCAAATTCGTTTTCTATTCAATTTAATTCAATTCAAATTCGTTTTCTATTCAATTCAATTCAATTCAAATTCGTTTTCTATTCAATTCAATTCAATTCAAATTCGTTTTCTATTCAAAATATCAGATTTTGAAATCACTTTCGATGTTCATTATAAATTGGATAAAATCGATATAAATATCGTTCACGTCAAAATGGCGTCAATCTAATCGACACAGCTTCATATATTTCTATTTTCAAATATTCTGTTTCAAATATTTCTATTTCAAATATTTCTTTTTTCCCAAATATTTCTATTTCAAATATTGAATGAGGCCCAATCAATTACCATATAATGTTAATTATATGGATTTTCTACAACACATGTATACAATAACAACGATGAATAATCAACCATCATCCAAAGTGCATTCTACACTGTATAAGCATCGAATATAAATATTTAACGCTTATAACAGTCTGTCAATCAATCGATCGACATACAACTAAACAATCGGGATTAGTGTACGTCAAATATCATCCCAATACCCGTGTGGGGTTTCAAACAATCAAACACAGATTTTATTTGTGCAGTTGGGCGATGTGTAAAATTTATCGTCCCAATCAATATCAGTCAAATGTGTGTATATAAACAAATCGTCCGATTTGTTTATTTTTATTTCCTTTCATATATACGTTAAAAATTCTATTTTTAACTATAAAATATTTTTAACTATATAAATATTTTATTTCATTTCACATCACATCACACAATCAACTACACATCAAAATCAAATAAACAAGCATACAAGCCGTCCATGGTCTGTGGACGACGGGTGTCGGGTGCTACTAAACACCGTCTACATCCTAGTATATATATTTCAACTAGAAAAATAAATTAAAGGTGAGAAGTTCTCACCCTTTCGCTAAACTGAATGACGCAACTCTTCATGGGTAGGAAATCTTCACCGTGCTTTTCTTTCATCTATTTCGTTGCCCGTATTCACTACATATATAAAAATTGAATTTTTACTTCGCTGTTCACTATATAAAAACGAATTTTTATATTATTGCAATGTATATAAAAATCACATGTTTTTATAATCACTCCATATGGATAAAAATTCTATTTTTACATCGTTACTATATAGATAAAAATTCTATTTTTACCTCGCTACTCATATAATATAAAGTTCATAACTTTATTTCACTTCTCATATAATAAAAATCATATTTTTATTATACTACCTATATAAAAATCAAATTTTTATTATACTACCTATAAAAAAATCATATTTTTATATTCTCTAACTAATAAAAATCATATTTTTATTCTTGCTATACTATAAAAATTATATTTTTATTCTTGCTATACTATAAAAATTATATTTTTATTCTTGCTATACTATAAAAATTATATTTTTATACAAACAAAGATTATATTTTACAAATCATAACTTTACATACATAAAGATCTCATCTTTATGTTAATAAAAATTCATTCCTTTTATTTAAAAATCACTTCTTTATTAACATAAAAACCATAGCTTTTATTTTTAAAAATCCTAACCTTTAAATAAAATAAAATAAATCAGTTTTTAAACTAAGCAAAAATCAGTTTTTAACCTAAGAAAAAATCAGTTTTTATATAAGTTAAAAAAAATCAAACAAACTCACCGTCGTTCACTGCGCTGTCGAAGGAAGGGGGAAAGCCTGCGCTTCACTGAAGGGGGAGGGAGGGTGCACTCGGAGGTTGGAGGGTCGGAGCTCCACTGGTGGCAGCGGATTTGGTCTGGGCGGTGGAGTTTTGGGTCGGGGGGACTTGAGCGTTCGAGTTGGGCTGGAGAAGGAGGAGAGGGGGTCCGGCTATCGAAGTGGAGGCGGAGGGCGTCGGCTCCGGCGGCGTAGACCTGCTGGCGCGGTGGCGATTAGGGCTAGGGTTCCAGCGGGTTTTTTTTATTTCTTTTTAAAAATCGGGTTTTGAACGTATATGGTGGGAGGAGGAGAGATAAAGGGGAGGGGCTTTATTATTTAATTTAATTATTTATTCCTTATAAGTTGACTTTTCTAACGAACCCCAAACCGAGCCCAACGACTGTCGCCCCTAGCTAATTACCCCCATTCCGAACACAATGGGATATGTGTCGTAAGCTGATTCGAGTTTCGATCAGTTTTCGTCAAAATCAACATATAACTCTATATATTGAATTTGAACGCACATTTCAATTTACTGGGGTCACATACTAACTAGAAAAATTCCCGAAAAATATTTTCTAGCTTCGTATTGACGATACGGTCCTAACAAAACGAGTTTCGTCGAATTCTGAGACCGTTAGAAAAATGGCCATTTTCCAGTCGATTAAAATCAACTAAAACTGGTCAAACGCGTTTTCCTTTGCCACGCTCACATATTGATTCGAAAAATTATGAAATTTGAAACCTAGCAATAATTTTACATCATGGATCCAACAAAAGTGGTTTCGTCAAAATCCGAGGTCGTTTGCAAAATTGCCATTTTTAAGGGCCGAAATCCCACAGCGACTATTCTGAATTTTCAACTGGGCATATCTTTTGATTCCCGCTATGAAATTTCAATTTTTCGGATTCGTTGGAAAGATATTCTCAATTAGATTCAAATATTTTTGGTTTCACTAAAATCCGGTTTGGTTTGCACCCGGTATGTTCAATTGAAGTTTGAAATCGAATTATCGAACTACCGCGCCATTTTCAATTCCTTTTATACTTTAAAATAAATATTTATATTCTAACGACGATCTATATAAATATATTCGTTCGAATTCTATTCAAAATAAATTTCTCGTCGTTATTATTTAAAATAATTCATTTTAAATATCCAAAATTCGCTAAAATTGCCAAAATAAAATTTTTTAAATTGGCCCAGACTTCCGGGTTATTACAATCTCCCCCACTTAAAACTTTTCGTCCCCGAAAAGGAACGAAGCCGAAAGTTGTTTTAAATACCATCTCAACTTTCATTGTTTTGATTAAGGCTTAAGTTCTTCAACTTTTCAGTTTCTAAGAACTTTTCAAATTTTTCAAAAATTTGGCTAACACCCTAAATTTTCGAAAAATTTCGCCATAACCTCCCCTGCACCGAGAGCACGGGAAAATCCCGAAATTGCCATACAGGCCCTCTGATCTCAAAAAGAAAAAGAAAAAGCCAAGCGGCTAGCCAATCGGCTCATAAAATCATCATCACCCAAACAAAACATTAAATTATGGTAAACATGTACCTATTTGTCGGGCAAACAAATTTTTTTCTTCTGCTCTAGCCTCCTTTCTATGACCTATTCAATGTAAGTACATGTGTATGCATGCAATTTCAATCAAGTTTCAAAACAGTCTAATATGCAGTGCTAAATTCGCCTTAGTTCAACATTCTTCTTACACTAGCTATATTATACAATATCGATACATTTTTAAAACAAAAGCATACTTACGTTCATACAAGCATCATACATAAACATACGTATATCCAGAATACTAGTTCATTACATTTAAACCCAACTTTCTAGGAAGTCGTGCCTCCTCCTTGCATAATTTCCAAAGTAGATATCTCCTTTCCTTTGGATTTCTTATCACCCTTCTTTAACGGGCAATTTCGGGCTAGATGCCCTACTTCTTTGCATCGGAAGCACTTCTTTTCTTTTCCTAATTTTCTGGATTTTTTCTTAACGTTTGGACACTTATCCACAAAATGTCCCGTTTCTTTGCACTTAGAACAAACTATGTCCATTCTTATCTCTTTCTCCTTGCTTTTCTTTCTCTCAGGGCACTGAACCGCATAATGCCCTTCTTCTTTGCATATACGACAATAAACACCCACGTATGTTCCTAAGTTCAACTCCCTTTCTTTTTCTGTTTTCTGGTGGGCTCTCCTTGTTTGTTTCGGAGTCATACAGAAGTCAGCATTAGATAAGCCATAGAGAACCATCTCCTACATTATATTTTGAGGATTTTATCAAGAGAGTTTACATTATTTTTCACTTAAAAATATCTTGATTTATGCTTTATATATCATTCCAGTATTTCTATTAGTTGAATTAATAATCATCACAGCTAGCAATCAATGTGTTGGTTAACTTTCAAACGTATAATAATTTTATACATATACTAAAAATCAAGTTTTTGATGCCAAATCACAACAATAAACCTATCTAGTTTGGTTCTCACACCAGTCGATTGGAAATATATAAATATCTCACTTTCGAAACTCGAACATAAACACTGATGATGAGATCTCAATCATCAGTATCATCTCCGGGCGACTAGATTGTGATTCTATATCTATTCAATATATTAAAACTTCGAATACACGTTTGCAAGGCGTATATGCAAAATCTTTATATATTGGATTTTCCAAATTCAATATAAAATAAAAATTCAAATACGTATAAAATGGTTTAAACTTTCAAAACAAAGTTTGTTTTAATGTTTATTTTAAAAATAACACTCTTTCGACTCGTTCTAGGATACTACTGATCCCATCTCTAACTAGTCATTCTTATTGGATATTACTAATCCAATCTCTGATGAATTCTTTCGTTTGGTTCTAAGGTGCCTTGTTCTCTGAGCTTTGTAAACCGTGATTTCAAATCACTATTTATTATTGGATATAAAAATAGAATTTTTACTTCGCTGTTCAATATATAAAAATCGAATTTTTACTTCGCTATTCAATATATAAAAATCGAATTTTTACCTTGTTATTCAATATATAAAAATCGAATTTTTACTTCGCTATTCAATATATAAAAATAGAATTTTTAATGTGTACATGGAATGAAATAAAAATAAACAAATCGGACGATTTGTTTGTATACACACATTTGATTGATATTGATTGGGACGATAAATTTTACACATCGCACAACTACACAAATAAAATCTGTGTTTGATTATTTGAAACCCACACGGGTATTGGGATGATATATGACATACACTAATCCCAATAATTAGTTGTATGTCGATCGATTGATTGACAGACTGTTATGAGCGTTAAATATTTATATTTGATGCTTATACAGTGTAGAATGCACTTTGGATGATGGTCGAGTATTCATCGTTGTTATTGTATACATGTGTTGTAGAAAATCCATATAATTAACATTATATGGTAATTGATTGGGCCTCATTCCAGTTTTGAAATAAAAAAAATATTTGAAAAAGAAATATTTGAAATAGAATATTTGAAAATAGAAACATATGAAGCCGTGTTGATTAGATTGACGCCATTTTGACGTGAACGATATTTATATCGATTATATTCGTTTTTATAATGAATATTGAAAAGTGCTTTCAAAATCGAATATTTTGAAATGAAATTCGAATTATATTGAAAAGAATAGAAATTCAGCTTAAGTTGAAATTGAATTTAATAGAATTGAAATTCGAATTAAACTGAATAGAATTGAAATTCGAATTAGATTGAAATAGAATTGAAATCGTTTTGAATTGAATTTAAAACGTATTGAAATTGAACTGAAAATCGATTTGAATTGAAATCACTTTGAAATGAATTTAAAACGAATTTATATTGGAATATTCAATTTTGATTTGAAATTGAATATGAAGTTGAAACCGTTTTGAAAATGAATTTAAAACGATTTATAAAGCACGTTTTGAATTGAAATCGACGAAGTATATATTATATATATTATATATAATATAATGGCCTGAATAGAACGCGCCGCGCTGCGGTATTTCGTAAATTTCGACCATTGACTTCAAATGGATATTGCGGGAGATCCAACCGTCGGATTCTCCTAAAACGGGAACCGTTGGGTTCGTATCGAAAGGAGCTTTCTAACGAATATTAGAAATTTGAAATCTAACGGTTGGATTTGGAATTATGTCCAAATCAAATTTGGAAAAGGTCGTTGTATGTGCAGTTCAATGGCCGTTGATGGAAATCGACTGTACGGGCCTTGATAAAATTATTAAAAATAGTAATAATTTGTGTAAAATCATAAGAAATGATTTGGGAAGAATTGGGTTGAAAAACTCCATATTTGAAAAGATAAAAATAGATTTTTATCGAAATGAACTAGTTTTGAACTAGAATTATAATTCTATTTATTTTTAGATAAATAAATTGGATTTGAAATGGTTTTGAAAATAACCAGAATTTCCAATAATTATATTGGAATGGATTTGAATCGAAATTGTCTTCGGAATATTTCGATGTTGGATTTCGTGATGATACAGATATTGTTATGGGAATTTGAAAGATATATATATATATATATATATCGTTATTTCCAATACGATATTTGTTGGTCGTAGAATTTGATATTGAATATAAGCCGGTATAGTTTCTATTCAGAGCCTTGTATTTAATATCAAATGTGATTTGGGTTTGTCGTGAATGGTGTCTTCATTAACCCTGTTCTTGAACCCAGTTGAGAAAAAGATTAAATCTTTTTGTTTAGATTTAATGAAGTGTACCTATTGAATAATATTTAATTGGAATTGAATTGATATTGATTTTTGGGTTTATCGTGAACAGTGTTTTAAATAACACTTGTTCTTTAACCCGATAATTAATGGAACGTAATTTTGGGTTGTCGTGAACGGTATCTTCAATAATACTGTTCTTAGACCTAAAGGAGTTAAGAAAATCAGAAACTAACTGGAGATTAGTTGAGTTGAATGGTTTCTGGGGTATTGATCTGATGTTGGTTTCGGCCTTCGGGGTTAATACTTAGGGAACTGCTCACTTGCTAATTTACGGTTAGGGACTGATTGAAATGTGATGTGATTTTGGGTTTATCGTGAACCGTGTTTTAAATGACACTGATTCTTTAACCCAGTCACAGATTAAAACTAAGTAGAGTTTTAATGAATCTTTAATTAGATTGAAATGATCGAGAATGGAGTATCACCAGTTTTACCGATAACACCGTGGTGTTAGATATGAAGTATTACCAGTTTTACTTTATGGGATGAATAGGTTGGGATTGGGAAATTAAAACAAATGATTACTTCGGTAAGGTTCGTTAATCCCGACTAGTTGAATCGATATTCAAAAGAAGATTAAAGAATAAATTCAAGGAATTTATCTTTGATAAAATTAATGGGAACCTTACCCTATGAATGTGAAATTTAGAAACTAACTGTCGGTTAGCTAAGCAGAAGGGTTTTCTGGATAATCTGATGTTGGTTTCGGCCTTCGGGGTTAATATTTAGGGAATTATTCTCTTGATTAATTTACGGTTAGTGATTGATAAATTGGAATGAGGCGTATGTTGTGTTTGTGTAACACATGTTTATTATATACGCGAGTTATTCGGGAAGACCGGGTTTATCCCATTCTGAATAACTGATACGACGATAAGTCGAAGATGAAGACGGTGGTCGAAGACCGGAGATCTTCACGTCGTTTGGGTGATTACTGATGATCTTGATTGGGATGTACACCCAAGAAGATAGAAACAGTTGGTGGTCGTCCAGACGTACTTGGAGATCGATGGATATGCGGGGTACTAGGTGCCTCCGGTTTCGTTCAGACCCAGAACGGACTTGTAAATGGACTGTGTATCTGACATTGGATTTCAGTCTGTGTGATTGATTTCTATTAAATATATATCTGTTTGACGGCGGAGGATTTATTCTCTTGCTTAACGCCCTTCTCTGAGACGTATGAGCTCAGGGGTTATATACTGATGGATATCAAACGCATAGAATGAATTGTCTGTGTGGCATGCCTAAGTGGCAAATGATCAAGGCTTCTGTTGAAAAGCAAAGTCTTGTGGTTGATGATCGAAGCACGACCTTTGTGGCGTTGCTTTGTGTAACGTTTACTTCGCGAGCCTCACACCCCGGTGTGAACCAAAACGGGAGAGGATGTCAGGGAAGGCATGCGTTTCTTTCTAGCTAGGAGTGGCGTAAGTGGTTTTACACGCCCTGACGAGTTTGACTTATGTGGTTGTTGCTGTTGCGAGGCGCCTCGGTTTGATCGGACGATCCGGGTCCGGTGGAGTCATTCGTTGGATCATTTACGCCCCATAGGGCGGGGAAACGCATGTTCAGGGTTTAAGTTTAATCCACATCGGCGGACTGGCCCTGAGGATCCAAGGGTCGATGCGCTCTGACCCTGAGGCTCGGGCTAGAGAGTCTCGAAGACGGTGAGGACTATCTTTTGCCTCGGTTCATAGATGGAAACCCAACATCCAAATACGTGACATTTGCGGTTTTATTTGTAGAGCCTAGTATTGGCGACATGATATATGGTACCCATGCCGCCTATGATTGATATTTATGATTTGAAGTTATTTTATACACTATTCACTTATAATAGTATCAAATGATTTGTTTTAAACGTACCAAGCATGTTTGGCTATTATAAGGGAAAACCCTATCCCCCGGCTTGCGTTGCATTGTGTGATAGGACCTGGGTCTTATAATAGCTTCATCTTTCTTTATTTAGCATTGCGCTGTTGTTTTATGCACTGGTATTCTTGGGAGGAAACCCGTTCCGTGTTATACGGCGTGGTCCCTTGATTTACCTAGCTTTAAATTAAAGATTAATAACTGTTTTAGTTCTCACACCAGTCCCATGACTGACTTGGAGTTTGTTGTTTTAACCTAAACTCTGGGTGCCCTTATTTTGACTTGGGCAGCTAGTAGTTTTGGTTTTGCAGATTTATATTCACAGGATCCTGGTTTACAGCTGGAACGATATCCGGAAAGCTTTGTTCCGTATATCTCCTTCAGTTGTGTATTGTATTATTTCCGCTGCGATGTATTTAAATGTAATTTAAATCTCTGATATTTCTGTGTAATATTCATTTATACTCTGTATATTCTTGTATTCTGATGGAATTGTTGTAATATGCAATGAAATGTTCTTCCGTCTGCGTTCTATTTTGTCGTGTTCTCAAAACAATTCGTTCTTCCTCTTCTTTTGGGAGACCGGGGAAGTTCGGGTCATTTCATCGTGGTATCAACTATTGGGACCAGAGTATCACCGCGGCTTACGTTGCATTGTGTGATAGGACCTGGGTCTTATAATAGCTTCATTTTTCCAAAAAGCATTGCGCTGTTTTGTTATATGCACTGGTATTCTTGGGAGGAAACCCGTTCCGTGTTATACGGCGTGGTCCCTTGATATATCTGATTTAAAGTAAAGTTTTAAATAACTATTTTAGTTCTCACACCAGTCCCATGACTGACCTGGAGTTTATTGTTTTGACCTAAACTCTGGGTGCCCTTATTTTGACACGGGCAGCTAGTAGTTTTGGTTTTGCAGATTTATATTCACAGGATCATGACTTACAGCTGGAACGATATCCGGAAAGCTTTGTATTCGTATATCTCCTTATAGTTGTGTTTTGTATTATTTCTGCTGCAATGTATTTAAATGTTGTGACGACCCCATTTCCTGTACAGACGGAGACAAGGGTAATCTTTGGAATATAACACAGAAACAGATAATAGCAGAACAGAATTAAATAAATACACCAGATAATGTACAATAGAATACACTGGATAAACGTAATCATCAGAGTTACACAGTATACAGGATCTTACTTAGTACAAATACAGTTCAACTATACATATATGTCTACAGCGGAAACAAACAAAATATGTACAATAGGAGCTGAACAGCATAAAAAGAGATAAATAATAGAATCCATCTTCAGCTCCAGGTATCCAGATAAAGCCTGCTAAACCTGAACACAAGGCTGCCCGTGTAGAAAAAGGGGCACCCGAGTTTGAAAGTGAAACAAACTACGAGTCAGTCATGGGACTGGTATGAGAAATCTATTCAACACATTTCAAATATTGCTAATCACAGGACCACGCCACTTTCGTGGAACGGGTTTTCTCTATGGGATTGCCAGTGCTTTAAAACAAATCATTCCTTTAAACATCGCAATGCTATTTATCAAAATGAAGCCATTATAAGACTCATTTCTCATCACACAATGCAACGCAAACCGGAGGATAGAGTTTTACCTTATAATGGCCAAAATATGCTTGATACGAATAAAACAAAAGCATTTGATATTATTACTAGTGTTTATATGTTTCAAAAACAATTTCAATCATAACTATCAATCATAGACGGCATGGGTACCATATATCATGTCGCCATATATATATACAATCAAAATCACACAGTCACGTATTTGGAAATTGGATTTCCGTCATGAACCAAGGCAAAAGATAGTACTTACTGAATTCGAGACTCTCTAGCCCGAGCCTCACGGTCAGAGCGCATCGACCCTTGGAGCGACAGGGCCGGTCCACCGATGTGGATTAAAATTCCTAAACAATACGTTTCCCCGCCCTTTGGGGCGTAAACGAGCCAACGAATGACTCCATCGGACCCGGATCGTCCGATCAAACCGAGGCGCCTCGCAACAGCAACAACCACATAAGTCAAACTCGTCAGGGCGTGTAAAACCACCGACGCCACTTCTAACTAGAAAGAAACGCATGTCCTCCCTGAGGTCCTCTCATGTTTCTGGTTCATACCGGGGTGTGAGGCTCACGATTTCACGTTATACACAAAGCTACGCCACACAGGCGGTGCTTTGATCATCACCACAAGACTTTGCTTTTCAACAGAAGCCCTGATCATTTGCCACTTGGGCATGCCACACTAGCAATTCATGCCATGAGACTGATGTCCATCGATATACAACCTCGGAGCTCGTGCGTTTCAGAGAAGGGCGTTAAGCAAAAGAATAAATTCTCCGCCGCCAAACAGATGTATATTTAACAGAGATCAATCAACACAGAATGAAATCCAATGTCAGACACACAGTCCATTTACAAGTCCGTTCTGGGTCTGAACGAAACCGGAGGCACTATATACCCCGCAAACCCATCGATCACCACGTACGTCTGGACGATCACCACTCATTATCCATATTTCGGGATGCCTCCCAATCAGGACCTCGGTTACCATCCAAACGAGGTGAAGATCTCCAGTCTTCGACCACCATCTTCATCTTCGATTTCTTATCGTCGATTCAGTTATTCAGAATGGGATAAACCCGGTCTTTCTGAGCAACTCGCGTATATAATAAACAAGTGCAACACTAACATACACACGCATCATTTCAATTCATTAGTCACTAACCGTCAATCAGTAAGAGAACGATTTCCCAAATATTAACCCCGAAGGCCGAAACCAACATCAGATCAATACCCAAGAAGCCATTCGACTTAGCCAACCTTCAGTTAATTTCTAAATTTCACATCCATATCGTTTATAATATTTTATAACGATTTATCGCTATTTTTATTTATTTTAAAATAGCCAATCTATTCAAAACAACGCTTCGGGCCATAACGCGACCGTGGCGCTGTTTTTCTTCAGATTTGATTTACACATATCCGAAAATCTAACCGTTGGATCTTCACAAAATTTACATCATTAGAAAGATCTTTTCAAAACGAATCCAACGGTTCCAGTTTCGGGAAATTCCGACTATCGGATCTCCCGGTGTAATCGTTTGTAGTTTCGATTTCAAAATACGAACTGCAGCGTCGTTATTTCATTAAATATAATTATATATATATATATATAATCGATTCTGGCGCTGTTTTTCTTAAGATTTGAATTAAACATTCCAGACAATCCAACCGTTGGATTTTTACAAAATTGGTGTCGTTGGAAAGATATTTCCAAAGCGAACCCAACGGTTGTGATTTCAGGAAAATCCGATGGTCGGATCTCCCGGTATAATCGTTTGAAATCACGGTTTCAAAATACGAACTGCAGCGTCGTTATTCGTTATATTTTAATTCTATTTATATATATATCGATTCTTCGATTTCAAAACTATATTCTTTTCATACATTTGATAAAAATGATATTTTTATCTAACTGTCTTCTATTTCAACACTTCACTATTTTTAACAATTCATGTATATAATAAAAATGTGATTTTTATTGTAAAACAATTCATTTCAAAACACTATTATTCTATATAGTTCATATAGGTAATAAAAATAGGATTTTTATTTTAAAACAATTTATTTCAAAATATGAATACCATTCAACACATGAATTTCAATTCAACGAATGAATATCGATTCAACACATGAAGGTTTTCTATAGTTCATATATATAGATAAAAATGTGATTTTTATATTAAAACACGAATACCATTCAACACATGAATTTCAATTCAACGAATGAATATCGATTCAACACATGAAGGTTTTCTATAGTTTATATATATAGAAAAAAAATGTTATTTTTATATTTAAAACACGAATCCCATTCAACACATGAATTTCTAATCAACGAATGAATTTCAATTCAATACCTGAAGGTTTTCTATTCAACGAATAAATATAGTTTCAGCAAGTGAAAATAATTCAAACACATGAATATTATTCAAAATTTCGGCAGCATAACGGCAGGGTAGTTAAAACCGGGACCGTCCCTAGTACGGCTCCTTGCTCTTCCTTAAAACCTCGCGGTTTTTGACAATGGGGATCTTGCATCTAGTTCGCACGCAGGCGGCATGTATATATTTATTTCATTTCCACAAACTAATCCTATGTGGTTTCAACCAAATATTTCTCAACCACAAATGGGTATTTTTCAACCATAATCAATCAATATCAACCACAAACAATTCCAATAAACCATTCGCTATCAATCAATTTTCACACCAATCACAACCAATAAATATCGTCCATGGTTTGTGGACGAGGGGCGTATATATATATATATATATATATATATATATATATATATATATATAGCAATTCACTTCTATTTCAACACATATATAATTTTTACAATGCATATATAACTTATACATCGAACGTACAACTTATACAACGCTCATAAATGAGGTGTACAACGCTGATATAACCCATACATCGACTATATAATTTATACATCGTCGTTTTCCATATAGTTTATAAATTAGAAATCTCACATTGGGTTCCACTCCACCAAAAATAGCAGAAGGCTCAGAAAAATACGCGGTCTCTTCTAAAATGTAGAAGACGTCCTCACGGTCCCGGTGTTTCCTGTTTCATCGAATTTCGTCAAGAAACGGAAAAGATATGATTTTTCAAAGTTTGCAACGGTTTAAAGGTGTTAAAATCAGATTAAATAAAATTAGCCGTATACCTTCCTTTTGATTCAAAACTAGGTTTTGATTCTGCGTTCAATCCGCGAAGCTAGGGGGCAATCAGCCAGCACCACCGCGTAGAGCGTCGAGAGGGCTTCCAGGCGCTGGGTACCACGTTGTACTCGCACGTGGTAGGAGGGCGTGGCGGCGGGTTGAAGTCTTCGACTTCACGAGCCCGATTCTCGAGAAAGAAACGATGATAGAGGGCAAGGCTGGTACAGATGTGGAGCTCGTGGGAGGATCTACAATTACTCCAAAGGAGCAACGTGTTTTGATGCGTGTGGAAGGAGATAAAGAGGAGGGAAGAAACGAGCGTTTTCCACCGTCGGGTCTGGGAGTTTCGGGAAGAAGGTCGGGGAGAGAGAAAACGCGTGGACCAATAGTTTTTTTTTATTTATATATTTTAAAAATCCGAAAATACCCCTTGTCACACCCGAACACCATTCCAAGCCCAACGACTGTCGTCCCTAACGTTTTACCCCCATTCCGAACACAATGGGATATGTTTCGAAGGCCCATTCGAATGTTTCAGTCAGATTTCACTCAAATTAAAATATATAACATTCAATATTTGATTTGAACGTACATTTCAATTTGCCAGGGCCACAAACTGATTAGAAAAATTCCAGAAAAATAAATCTGGCTATGTTTTGACATTGTGACGACCCCATTTCCCGTACTGACGGAGACAAGGGTAATCTTTGGAATATAACACAGAAACAGATAATATCAGAACAGAATTAAATAAATACACCAGATAATGAACAATAGCATATACTGGATAAATGTAATCATCAGAGTTACATAGTATACAGGATCATACTTAGTACAAATACAGTTCAGCTATACATAAATGTCTACAGCGGAAACAAACAAAATATGTACAGTAGGAGCTGAACAGCATAAAAAGAGATAAATAATAGAATCCATCTTCAACTCCAGCTATCCAGAAAGAGCCAGCTAAACCTGAATACAAGGCTGCCCGTAGAAAAAGGGGCACCCGAGTTTGAAAGAAAAACAAACTACGAGTCAGTCATGGGACTGGTATGAGAAATCTACTCAACACATTCAAAACATGGCTAATCACAGGACCACGCCACTTTCGTGGAACGGGTATACTCCATTGGATTGCCAGTGCTTTAAAAACAAATCATTCTTTTAAACATCGCAATGCTTTTTATAAAAATGAAGCCATTATAAGACTCAGTTCCCATCACACAATGCAACGCAAACCGGAGGATAGAGTTTTTACCTTATAACGGCCAAAATATGCTTGATACGAATAAAACAAAGGCATTTGATATTATTGCTAGTGTTTATATGTTTTGAAAACAATTTCAAATCATAACTATCAATCATAGATGGCATTAATGCCCCATACCACTATGTCGCCATATATAGGTATACAATCAAAACCGCACAGTCTCGTATTTGGAAATTGGATTTCCGTCATGAACCAAGGCAAAAGATAGTCCTTACCGAATTCGAGACAATCTAGCCTACCATGTCTCAGGATCAGAACGCATCGACCCTTGGAGCGACAGGGCCGGTCCACCGATGTGGATTAAAATGCCTGAGCAATACGTCTCCCCGCCCTATGGGGCGCAAATGAGCCAACGAATGACTCCATCGGACCCGGATCATCTGATCTAACCGAGGCGCCTCGCAACAGTAACAACCGCATAAGTAAAATGTCAGGCCATGTAAAAACACTGACACAACTCCTAGCTAGAAAGAAACGCATGCCCTCCCTGAGGTCCTTCTCCCGCTTCTGGTTCATACCGGGGTGTGAGGCTCGCGAATTTACTTTATACACAAAGCTACGCCACACAGGCGGTGCTTTGATCATCACCACAAGACTTTGCTTTTCAACAGAAGCCCTGATCATTTTCCACTTAGGCATGCCCACTAGCAATTCATGCCATGCAACTGATGTCCATCGATATACAACCTCTGAACTCGTGCGTTTCAGAGAAGGGCGTTGAGCAAAAAAATAAATTCTCCGCTGCCAAACAGATGTATATTTAACGGAGATCAATCAACACAGAATAAAATCAAATGTCAGACACACCGTCCATTTACAAGTCCGTTCTGGGTCCGAACGAAACCGGAGGCACTATATACCTCGCAAACCCATCGATCACCACGTACGTCTGGACGATCACCACTCATTATCCATATTTCGGGATGCCTCCCAATCAGGACCTCGGTTACCATCCAAGCGAGGTGAAGATCTCCGGTCTTCGACCACCGTCTTCATCTTCGATTTCTTATCGTTGATTCGGTTAT
Organism: Allium sativum; assembly: GCA_030737875.1. Lineage (NCBI taxonomy): Eukaryota > Viridiplantae > Streptophyta > Magnoliopsida > Asparagales > Amaryllidaceae > Allium > Allium sativum. The sequence continues at coordinate 961,854,061 of CM060916.1, forward strand.
TCAGAATGGGATAAACCTGGTCTTTCTGAACAACTCGCGTATATAATAAACAAGTGCAACACTAACATACACACGCACCATTTCAATTCATTAGTCACCAATCATCAATCAGTAAGAGAACGATTTCCCAAATATTAACCCCGAAGGCCGAAACCAACATCAGATCAACACCCAGGAAACCATTCGACTTAGCTAACCTTCAGTTAATTTCTAAAACGTATCCATATTGTTTATAATAATTTATAACGATTTATCGCTATTTTTATTTATTTTAAAATAGCCTATCTATTCAAAACGACGCTTCGGGCCATAACGCGGCCGTGGCGCTGTTTTTCTTTAGATTTGATTTACACATTTATGAAAATCTAACCGTTGGATCTTCACAAAGTTTACATCATTTGAAAGATCTTTTCAAAACGAATCCAACGGTTCCAGTTTCGGGAAATTCCAACGGTCGGATCTCCCGGTATAATCGTTTGAAGTTTCAATTTCAAAATACGAACTACAGCGTAGTTATTCGATTATATATAATTATATTTAATTATATATATATATAAATATAATCGATTCTGGCGCTATTTTTCCTCAGATTTGAATTAAACATTCCAGACAATGCAACTGTTGGATTTTTACAAAGTTGGTGCCGTTGGAAAGATATTTCCAAAGCGAACCCAACGGTTGCGATTTCAGGAAAATCCGATGGTCGGATCTCCCGGTATAATCGTTTGAAATCACGGTTTCAAAATACGAACTGCAGCTCCGTTATTCGATATATTTTAATTCTATTTATATAAATATATCGATTCTTCGATTTCAAAGCTATATTATTTCCATACATTTGATAAAAATGATATTTTTATCTAACTGTCTTCTATTTCAACACTTCACTATATTTAGCAATTCATGTATATGATAAAAATGTGATTTTTTAATGTAAAACAATTTATTTCAAAACACGATTATTTTATATAGTTCATATAGGTGATAAAATAGGATTTTTATTATAAAACCATTTATTTCAAAACACGACTATTTTATATAGTTCGTATAGATGATAAAAATGTGATTTTTATTGTAAAACAATTTATTTCAAAACACGACTATTTTATATAGTTCGTATAGATGATAAAAATGTGATTTTTTTTAATGTAAAACAATTTATTTCAAAACACGACTATTTTATATAGTTCGTATAGATGATAAAAATGTGATTTTTATTATAAAACAATTTATTTTAAAATATGAATACCATTCAACACATGAATTTCAATTCAACGAATGAATTTCGATTCAACACATGAAGGTTTTCTATTCAACGAATAAATATAGTTTCAACAAATGAAAATAATTCAAACACATGAATATTATTCAAAATTTCGGCAGCATAACGGCAGGGTAGTTAAAACCGGGACCGTCCCTAGTACGGCTCCTCGCTCTACCTTAAAACCTCGCGGTTTTTGACAATGGGGAATCATGCATCTAGTTCGCACGCAGGCGGCATGTATATTTATTTCATTTCCACAAACTAATCCTATGTGGTTTCAACCAAATATTTCTCAACCACAAACGGGTATTTTTCAACCACAATCAATCAATATCAACCACAAACAATTACAATCAACCAGTCGCTATCAATCAATTTTCACACCAATCACAACCAATAAACATCGCCATAGGATAGTAACAATTAATTTTGGGCTACATTACATGGCATTCTTCTGGAAGAATCTGAGATTTATTCATGGCCTGCAAAGAAAATATCAGAATAGTGTGATGAGGAATGTGAAGCTTCCTTTTTCTGAAATGATTTATATGGCTTATCAGTATGAAGATCTCGATAGGAAAGGTATGTTGCGAGACGAAGAAGAAATTAGTTCTAGCAACAAAAGAAAATTCGAAGCTGATAGCCCAGAGACAAGTGTGCAGCCTAAGGCAAGTACAAAGGCTGAGGTCAGAAAGAGGCCAAAGGTCGGTCAAAAAAAGGTAAAGTCAGTCGTGTGTCTAAAGTGTAATCAGCAAGGGCATTCGATGAGGAACTGCAGATCTTCGAACAGGCGAAAGGATGGTGGGTCTAAATCCGAGAAGAATTTTCAGGAGAATAGAAAGTGCGTTCAATGCCGTCGGACTGGCCATCTTGAAAAGGATTGTCGGCTATTTAAGAGATCCAAAGCAGTACATGTAAATGAAGTGGCAGAAGTGCCTGCATCTTCGTCTGCTCAAGAAAGGTCTGATGTTTTAGAAGGCACGCTCAATGTCAAGAACATTCCAGTTAAAGTACTGTTTGATACAGGCGCGTCACGAAGCTTTATTGCAAAGAGTGCAGTCAAGAAGTTGGATTTGAAATTGAAGAAGCTCAAAGAGCCGATGACTGTCCAAAATCCAGTTGGGGGTTCCATCAATCTCAGTTGGGTTTGTGCAGTACCTGTCTCTTTTTCCTGCTATAAATTCCCTACTATCTCTATCGTCATGAATTTTAATGAATTCGATCTTATTCTGGGATTGGATTGGCTAACCATATATGAAGCAGAGGTTAGATGCGCCGAGAGAGTTGTTAAGGCAAAGGCCCAATCGGGGAATTATATAACCATACCATGTGAAGGCCCGACTTCAAATAGGAAGGACTTCTGGGCAGCTTTGGATGTTTCTCCAGCTCAAATAGAAAATACCCCTGAAGTCACAGAGAATATTCCTGACCTCATCAAAGACATCCCTGTCGTCAAGAACTATGCGGATGTGTTCGAAGAAGTTGTTCGCTTACCTCCGCAGAGAGAAATAGATTTCAAGATTGCTTTGATTCCGAATGCAAGGCCGGTAGTTCATGCTATTCGAAGAATGTCCTTGAAAGAGAAATAGGAATTAGACAATCAAACACGACAGCTAGTGTGGAAGGGTCTGATCAGGCCTAGTTTCTCTGATTGGGGAGCAGCAGTGGTGTTTGTCCCAAAATCTGACGGTACTCTACGGCTATGTGTGGATTATCGTGATTTGAACAAGCAGACGATAAAGAACATCGGTGGACTAGATTTTGAACATTGTGACGATAAATAGTTTTGAACTAAAATTAAAACCCATTAATTTTAAATAAATAAATTGGATTTGAAATGGGTTTTAAATAGAATTGATCTGTGGGTTTATCGTGAACAGTGTTTTAAATAACACTTGTTCTCTAACCCGATAATAAATAGAATGTGATTTGGGTTTATCGTGAACTGTGTTTTAAAGGATTAGATTTTTATGTTGATAAAAAATTATATTTTTATGACAATAAAGTTGTCCCTTTTATTTTAGAAGTAGCGGTATAAAAATAGAATTTTTATCTATATAGTAGCGGTATAAAAATAGAATTTTTATCTATATAGTAGCGTTTTGAAAATTTGATTTTTATATACATAGTAACAACATAAAAATGTGATTTTTATATATTGAATAGCGAAGTAAATTTTCGATTTTTATATATTGAATAGCGAAGTAAAAATTCGATTTTTATATATTGAATAGCGAAGTAAAAATTCGATTTTTATACATTGAATAGCGAAATAAAAATGTGATTTTTATATATGTAGTGACTACGGGCAGCGAAAGTGACAAAAGACGAAAAGGTGAAGATTTCCTACATAAGAAGAGTCGTGGCGTTTGGATTAGATTTGGTGAGAACTTCTCACTCTAAATTTCTTTTTCTAGTTATGTATATATACTAGGATGCAGACAGTGTTTAGTAGCACCCGACACCACTGTCCACAGACCATGGACTTGTTTGTTTGGTTGCATAGATTAGTCGGATTATTTGGTTTGAATTGAATTGTTTGGTGAAATGAAACTGATTTGATTGATATGTGTATGGCGTGGGCCATCACTAGACCGGGGATAAGGCTAGGCCTTGTCCCGTTTCTAGTATCGTGCCGTTATGCCGCCGAAATTTTCTAAAATAAGTTAGAAAAATAAAGATATCATTTTATTTAATAAATGAACCGAATAGAATATTCATAGGTTGAATAAAATAATTTGGTCGTTAAAAATATAATTTTTAACGTGAACGTGAATAAATAAATATTCATTTACAAACCGAACGGTTTGTTTATGTACACCTATTTGAAGGACATTGATTGGGATGATAAATTTTACACATCGCCCAACTGCACAAATAAAATCTGTGTTTGATTGTTTGAAACCCCACACGGGTATTGGGATAAAATATGGCATACACTAATCCCAATAATTAGTTATATGTCGATCGATGGATCGACAGGCTGTTAAAAGCGTTAGATATCTATATTTGATGCTTATACAGTGTAGTGCACTTTGGATGATGATTGATTATTTATCATTGCTATTATAAAATAAAGGTTCATGTGTTGATAGTACTCATCCGTTGAGATTAGTCATGTGTTGAACGAAATATTTTAATAATAAAATTTACATATTTATCATTATAATAAAATAAAGGTTCATGTGTTGACAGTACTCATCCGTTGAGATTAGTCATGTGTTGAACGAAATATTTTAATAATAAAATTTACATCTTTATCATTATAATAAAATAAAGGTTCATGTGTTGACAGTACTCATCCGTTGAGATTAGTCATGTGTTGAACGAAATATTTTAACAATAAAATTTACATCTTTATCATATAAAATATTATTTTTGGTTTCGCTAAAATCCGGTTTATTTTGCACCTGGCACATTCAATTGAAGTTTGAAATCGAATTATCGAACTACCGCGCCATTTTCAATTCCTTTTATAATTATATATAATTATTTATATTCTAACGACGATCCATATAATATATACGTTCGAATTATATTCAAAATAAATTTCTCCTCGATATTATTTAAAATAATTCATTAAAATTGCCAAAATAAAAATTTTTAACTGGCTCGCATTTCCGGGTTATTACAATCTCCCCCACTTAAAACTTTTCGATACGAACCCAACGGTTCCGGTTTTAGGAGAATCCAACGGTCGGATCTCCCGTAATATCCGTTCGAAGTCAATGGTCGAAATTCGCGAACTACCGCGACGCGGCGCGTTCTATTCAGGCCATTATATATATATATAATATATATATTTCGTCGATTTCTATTTAAAACGAATTTTATAAATAGTTTTAAATTTGTTTCAAAACAATTTCAACTTCCAGTATTTTGATTACGGCTTAAGTTCTTCAACTTTTCAGTTTCTAAGAATTTTTCAAATTTTTCAAAAATTTGGCTAACACCCTAAATTTTCGAAAATTTTCGCCATAACCTCCCCTGCACCGGGAGCACCGGGAAAATCCCGAAATTGCCATACAGGCCTTCTGATCTCAAAAAGAAAAAGAAAAAGCCAAGCGGCTCATAAAATTATCATGACCCAAACAAAACAGTAAATTATGGTAAACATGTACCTATTTGTCGGGCAAACAAATTTTATTCTCTGCTCTAGCCTCCTTGCTATGACCTGTTCAATGTAAGTACATGTATATGCAAGCAAATGCGACAAATTTTCAATATAATTCAATATTTGATTCAATTAGGCTAAATGGTTCAAAATTATTAAACAAATAAACAAACAACACAACCATCAATCTATTACTGAATTAACGTTTCAAATTCATAATTTTGATATATATACAGAAAATCATGTTTTTGATGCCAAATCACAACAATAAATCTATCTAAGTTTTGCTTCTCACACCAATCTAATGGAAATATATAGATATCACACCTTCGTCACTCGAAAATAAATGTTGATGATGTTTCGAACCACCATCAGAATATCTCCGGGCTACTAGAGTGCGGTTCTATATCTATCCGGTATATTAAAACTTCGAATATACGTTCATGACGCGTATATGCAAAATCTTTATATATCGGACTGTCCAAATTCAATACAAATAAAATATTCAAATACGTATAAAATGTTTAAATTTTCAAAACAAAATTGTTTTCAATTGAAAAATATACTCTTCACACTCGTTCTAGGATACTACTGATCCTATTTATAACGAGTCATTCTAATTGGATGTTACTAATCCAATATCTGATGAATTCTTTCGTATGGTTCTAATGTGTCTTGTTCTCAAGCTCTGATACCAAATGAAGCGACCCGAACTTCCCCGGTCTCCGAAGAGATGAGAAAGAACGAATTACTGTGAGGACAAGACAAATCAGAACGTAGACGGTAGAACATTTCATTGTTTATTACAACAATTCCATCAGAATACAAGAATATACAGAGTATGAATGAATATTATACAACAAAGAATATCAGAGATTTAAATACAGTATTGCAGCGGAAAAATAATACAAAACACAACTGAAAGTAATACACGGATACAGAGCTTTCCGAGCATCGTTCCAGCTGTAAATCAGGATCCTGTGAATATAAATCTGCAAAACCAAAACTACTAGCTGCCCGTGTCGAAAATAAGGGCATCCAGAGTTTAGGTTAAAACAATAAACTCCAGATCAGTCATGTGACTGGTGTGAGAACTAAAACAGTTATTTAAAACTTTACTTTAAAAGAAAGTAATTCAAGGGACCACGCCGTATAACACGGAACGGGTTTCCTCCCAAGAATACTAGTGCATATAACAAAACAGCGCAATGCTTTTTGGAAAAATGAAGCTATTATAAGACCCAGGTCCCATCACACAATGCAACGCAAGCCGGAGGATAGGGTTTTCCCTTATAATAGCCAAACATGCTTGGTACGTTTAAAACAAATCATTTGATACTATAATAAGTGTATAGTGTCAAAACAATTTCAATCATAAATATCAATCCTAGGCGGCATGGGTACCTTCTATCATGTCGCCATACTAGGTTCTACAAATAAAACCAAAATACACGTATTGGAAATTGGATTTCCGTCATGAGTCGAGGCAAGGGGCAAGCTCCTCTCCGCTTCGAGACACTCTAGCAAATTCCTCGGGACTACACACTCTGGGTAACCCCTGGATGCTTCAGGGCCGGTCCTCTCTTACGTTTGAGGATTGGCAATTCCTGAACACACGTTTCCCAGTCCTTACAGACCTAAAATCGAGGCGCCTCATCCAACAACCACATAGGTGAAAAGTATATAAATGTCAGGGCTGGTAAGTCACTGACACCACCAAAGCTAGAAAGAAACGTCGTGCTCTCCCTGCAGTCCTTATCCCGTTTTTAACTCATAACGAGGTGTGAGGCTCGCGAATTCACGTTATACACAAAGCTGCCACGTAGGCCGTGCTTTGATCATCAACCACAAGACTTTGCTTTTCAACAGAAGCCTTGATCCATGCAACTTAGTGTGCCACACAGGCAATTCATGCCATGCGATTGATATCTATTGATATATAACCTCTAAGCTCGTACGTCTCAGAGAAGGGCGTTAAGCAAGAGAATAAATTCTCCGCCGCCAAACAGATATTTATTTAACAGAAATCAATCAACACAGAAGAAAATCCAATGTCAGACACACAATCCATTTACAAGTTCGTTATGGGTCTGAACGAAACCGGAGGCACTTTCCTCGCATATCCATCGATCTCCAAGTACGTCTGGACGACCACCAACTGATTCCCTCATCTTGGGTGTACAGCCCGATCAAGATCATCAGTAATCACCCAAACGATGTGAAGACTTCCGGTCTTCAACCATCGTCTTCATCTTCGACATATCGTCGAATCGGTTATTCAGAATGGGTATAAACCAGGCCTTTCCGAACAACCCGCGTATATTAAAAACAAATGTTACACAAACACAACATACGCCTCATTCCAATTCAGTAGCTACTAACCGTAAATCAACAAGAGAACAATTTCCCAAATATTAACCCCGAAGGCCGAAACCAACATCAGATCAATACCACGAAACCATTCTTCTTAGCTAACCTACAGCTAGTTTCTAAATTTCATATTCTTAGGGAAAGGTTCCCATTAATTTTATCCAAGATAAATTCTTTGAATTTATTCTTTAATCTTCCTTTGGATGTCTTTTCAAACCAAATTATGGTTTTCCAACTAGTCGAGATTAGCGAACCACACTGGAGTAATTATTTATTTTATTTCCCAATCCCAACCTATTCATCTCCTGAAGCAAAATTGGTAATACTCCATATCTAACACCACGGTGTTATCGGTAAAATTAATTACCATTTCACGTTCAAATCTAATTAAAGATTTAACTATCGCTCTGGAGCAAAACTGGTGATACTTCATTCTCGCTCATTTTCCAAATTTGATAATTTAGACTATCCATTCACATTTCAATCTAATTGCAGATTCATTAAAACTCTCTTTTTTGGGTTAAAGATCTAATGTCCTTTAAAACACAGTTCACGATAAACCCAAATCACATTCTATTTATTATCGGGTTAGAGAACAAGTGTTATTTAAAACACTGTTCACGATAAACCCACAGATCAATTCTATTTAAAACCCATTTCAAATCCAACTTATTTATTTAAAAATAAATGGGTTTTAATTTTAGTTCAAAACTAGTTCATTTCGATAAAAATCTATTTTTATCTTTTCAAATATGGAGTTTTTCATCCCAATTTTTCCCAAATCATTTCTTATAATTTTACACAAATTATTGATATTTTTGATAATTTTATCAAGGCTCGTACAGTCGATTTCCAACAACGGCCATCGAACTGCACTTACAGCGACCTTTTCCAAATTTGATTTGGGCGTATCTCGAAATCCAACCGTTAGATTTCAAATTTCTAATATTCGTTAGAAAGCTCTTTTCGATACGAACCCAACGGTTCCGGTTTTAGGAGAATCCGACGGTCGAATCTCCCGTAATATCCGTTCGAAGTCAATGGTCGAAATTCGCGAACTGCCGCGACGCGGCGCGTTCTATTCAGGCCATTATATATATAATATATATATTATATATATTTCGTCGATTTCTATTTAAAACAAATTTTATAAATAGTTTTAAATTCGTTTCAAAAACAATTTCAACTTCCATTTCCAATTCAAATCAAAATTGAATTTTTCCTTATAAATTCGCTTTAAAATTCATTTCAATTCAATTCAAATTTCAATTCAATTTGAATTCATTTCAAATCGATTTTTATTCTATTTCAATTCAATTCGAATTCGTTTTATATTCAATTCAATTCGAATTCGTTTTATATTCAATTCAATTCGAATTCGTTATATATTCAATTCAATTCGAATTCGTTTTATATTCGATTCAATTCAAAAACGAATATAATCGATATAAATATCGTTCGCGTCAAAATAGCGCATCTCTAATCAACACAGCTTTGTATATTTCAATAATTCCGTTATTCTATTCAACAAATGAATATTTATTTTATTCAATACGTGAATCTATATTTTTGTTAACACATGACTAATCTCAACGAATGAGTACTGTCCACGTGTGACTATTTTTGTTATTTAATATATTTTATAAAAATTATGGTATCTATCGTTTGATTTTAAATCAGACTCCAACCGTAAATTAGTAAGAGAACGATTTCCTAAATATTAACTCCGAAGGCCGAAACCAACATCAGATCAATATCCAGGAGACCACTCATATTATCTATTTTCCAATTAGTTTCTAATTTTATATATGATAAAGATGTAAATTTTATTGTTAAAATATTTCGTTCAACACATGACTAATCTCAACGGATGAGTACTGTCAACACATGAACCTTTATTTTATTATAATGATAAAGATGTAAATTTTATTATTAAAATATTTCGTTCAACACATGACTAATCTCAACGGATGAGTACTGTCAACACATGAACCTTTATTTTATAATGATACAGATGTAAATTTTATTGTTAAAATATTTCGTTCAACACATGACTAATCTCAACGGATGAGTACTGTCAACACATGAACCTTTATTTTATTATAATGATAAAGATGTAAATTTTATTATTAAAATATTTCGTTCAACACATGACTAATCTCAACGGATGAGTACTGTCAACACATGAACCTTTATTTTATTATAATGATAAAGATGTAAATTTTATTATTAAAATATTTCGTTCTTTATAGTTAAAAATAGAATTTTTAATGTGTATATGGAATGAAATAAAAATAAACAAATCGGACGATTTGTTTGTATACACACATTTGACTGATATTGAATGGGATGATAAATTTTACACATAGCCCAACTGCACAAATAAAATCTGTGTTTGATTATTTGAAACCCCACACGGGTATTGGGATGATATATGACATACACTAATCCCAATAATTAGTTGTATGTCGATCGATTGATTGACAGACTGTTATGAGCGTTAAATATTTATATTTGATGCATATACAGTGTAGAATGCACTTTGGATGATGGTTGAGTATTCATCGTTGTTATTGTATACATGTGTTGTAGAAAATCCATATAATTAACATTATATGGTAATTGGCCTCATTCCAGTTTTGAAAAAAAAATATTTGAAAAAGAAATATTTGAAATAGAATATTTGAAAATAGAAACATATGAAGCCGTGTTGATTAGATTGACGCCATTTTGACATGAACGATATTTATATCGATTATATTCGTTTTTATAATGAATATTGAAAAGTGCTTTCAAAATCGAATATTTTGAAATGAAATTCGAATTATATTGAAAAGAATAGAAATTCAGCTTAAGTTGAAATTGAATTGAATAGAATTGAAATTCGAATTAAACTGAATAGAATTGAAATTCGAATTAGATTGAAATAGAATTGAAATCTTTTTGAATTGAATTTAAAACGTATTGAAATTGAACTGAAAATCGATTTGAATTGAAATCACTTTGAAATTAATTTAAAACGAATTTATATTGGAATATTCAATTTTGATTTGAAATTGAATATGAAGTTGAAACCGTTTTGAAAATGAATTTAAAACGATTTATAAAGCACGTTTTGAATTGAAATCGACGAAGTATATATTATATATATTATATATATAATATAATGGCCTGAATAGAACGCGCCGCGCTACGGTAGTTCATAAATTTCGACCATTGACTTCAAATGGATATTGCGGGAGATCCGACCGTCGGATTCTCCTAAAACCGAAACCGTTGGGTTCGTATCGAAAGGAGCTTTCTAACGAATATTAGAAATTTGAAATCTAACGGTTGGATTTGGAATTATGTCCAAATCAAATTTGGAAAAGGTCGCTGTATGTGCAGTTCGATGGCCGTTGATGGAAATCGACTGTACGGGCCTTGATAAAATTATTAAAAATAGTAATAATTTGTGTAAAATCATAAGAAATGATTTGGGAAGAATTGGGATGAAAAACTCCATATTTGAAAAGATAAAAATAGATTTTTATCGAAATGAACTAGTTTTGAACTAGAATTATAATTCTATTTATTTTTAAATAAATAAATTGGATTTGAAATGGTTTTGAAAATAACCAGAATTTCCAATAATTATATTGGAATGTATCTGAATCGAAATTGTCTTCGGAATATTTCGATGTTGGATTTCGTGATGATACAGATATTGTTATGGGAATTTGAAAGATATATATATATCGTTATTTCCAATACGATATTTGTTGGTCGTAGAATTTGATATTGAATATAAGTCGGTATAGTTTCTATTCAGAGCCTTGTATTTAATATCAAATGTGATTTGGGTTTGTCGTGAATGGTGTCTTCATTAACCCTGTTCTTGAAACCAGTTGAGAAAAAGATTAAATCTTTTTGTTTAGATTTAATGAAGTGTACCAATTGAATAATATTTAATTGGAATTGAATTGATATTGATTTTTGGGTTTATCGTGAACAGTGTTTTAAATAACACTTGTTCTTTAACCCGATAATTAATGGAACGTGATTTTGGGTTGTCGTGAACGGTATCTTCAATAATACTGTTCTTAGACCTAAAGGAGTTAAGAAAATTAGAAACTAACTGGAGATTAGTTGAGTTGAATGGTTTCTGGGGTATTGATCTGATGTTGGTATCGGCCTTCGGGGTTAATACTTAGGGAACTGCTCACTTGCTAATTTACGGTTAGGGACTAATTGAAATGTGATGTGATTTTGCATTTATCGTGAACCGTGTTTTAAATGACACTGATTCTTTAACCCAGTCACAGATTAAAACTAAGTGGAGTTTTAATGAATCTTTAATTAGATTGAAATGATCGAGAATGGAGTATCACCAGTTTTGCTCCAGGCGATAGTTAAATCTTTAATTAGATTTGAACGTGAAATGGTAATTGAATTTACCGATTACACCGTGGTGTTAGATATGAAGTATTACCAGTTTTACTTCATGGGATGAATAGGTTGGGATTGGGAAATTAAAACAAATGATTACTTCGGTAAGGTTCGTTAATCCCGACTAGTTGAATCGATATTCAAAAGAAGATTAAAGAATAAATTCAAGGAATTTATCTTTGATAAAATTAACGGGAACCTTTCCCTATGAATGTGAAATTTAGAAACTAACTATCGGTTAGCTAAGCAGAATGGTTTTCTGGATATTGATCTAATGTTGGTTTCGGCCTTCGGGGTTTATATTTGGGGAATTATTCTCTTGATTAATTTACGGTTAGTGATTGATAAATTGGAATGAGGCGTATGTTGTGTTTCGGTAACACATGTTTATTATATACACGAGTTATTCGGGAAGACCGGGTTTGTCCCATTCTGAATAACTGATACGACGATAAGTCGAAGATGAAGACGGTGGTCGAAGACCGGAGATCTTCACGTCGTTTGGGTGATTACTAATGATCTTGATTGGGATGTACACCCAAGAAGATAGAAATAGTTGGTGGTCGTCCAGACGTACTTGGAGATCGATGGATATGCGGGGTACTAGGTGCCTCCGGTTTTGTTCAGACCCAGAACGGACTTGTAAATGGACTGTGTGTCTGACATTGGATTTCAGTCTGTGTGATTGATTTCTATTAAATATATATTTGTTTGGCGGCGGAGGATTTATTCTCTTGCTTAACGCCCTTCTCTGAGACGTACGAGCTTAGGGGTTATATACTGATGGATATCAAACGCATAGAGTGAATTGTCTGTGTGGCATGCCTAAGTGGCAAATGATTAAGGCTTCTGTTGAAAAGCAAAGTCTTGTGGTTGATGATCGAAGCACGGCCTTTGTGGGGTAGCTTTGTGTAACGTTTACTTCGCGAGCCTCACACTCCGATGTGAACCAAAACGGGAGAGGACGTCAGGGAGGGCATGCGTTTCTTTCTAGCTAGAAGTGGCGTCAGTGGTTTTACACGCCCTGACGAGTTTGACTTATGTGGTTGTTGCTGTTGCGAGGCGCCTCGGTTTGATCGGACGATCCGGGTCCGGTGGAGTCATTTGTTGGCTCATTTACGCCCCATAGGGCGGGGAAACGCATGTTCAGGGTTTAAGTTTAATCCACATCGGTGGACTGGCCCTGAGGATCCAAGGGTCGATGCGCTCTGACCCTGAGGCTCGGCTAGAGAGTCTCGAAGACGGTGAGGACTATCTTTTGCCTCGGTTCATAGATGGAAACCCAACTTCCAAATACGTGACATTTGCGGTTTTATTTGTAGAGCCTAGTATTGGCGACATGATATATGGTACCCATGCCGCCTATGATTGATATTTATGATTTGAAGTTATTTTATACACTATGCACTTATAATAGTATCAAATGATTTGTTTTAAACGTACCAAGCATGTTTGGCTATTATAAGGGAAAACCCTATCCCCCGGCTTGCGTTGCATTGTGTGATAGGACCTGGGTCTTATAATAGCTTCATCTTTCTTTATTTAGCATTGCGTTGTTGTTTTATGCACTGGTATTCTTGGGAGGAAACCCGTTCCGTGTTATACGGCGTGGTCCCTTGATTTACCTAGCTTTAAATTAAAGATTAATAACTGTTTTAGTTCTCACACCAGTCCCAAGACTGACTTGGAGTTTATTGTTTTAACCTAAAATCTGGGTGCCCTTATTTTGACACGGGTAGCTAGTAGTTTTGGTTTTGCAGATTTATATTCACAGGATCCTGGTTTACAGCTGGAACGATATCCGGAAAGCTTTGTATCCGTATATCTCCTTCAGTTGTGTATTGTATTATTTCCGCTGCGATGTATTTAAATGTAATTTAAATCTCTAATATGTCTGTGTAATATTCATTTATACTCTGTATATTCTTGTATTCTGATGGAATTGTTGTAATATGCAATGAAATGTTCTTCCGTCTGCGTTCTATTTTGTCGTGTTCTCAAAACAATTAGTTCTCTACTCTGTTGTTATTTTCTTTCCATGGATGTGCACTTTTAATTCTATAGTCTGGATGATTTTAAAAGAATATAGAAATTGATTTGTATGATTTTGAAAAGTTAAAAACAATTTGATTGTTGTTTGTGTTGTGTGATAGTAAATTAGATTAAGTAAATTATAATCAACAATAGAATAATGGTAGGATTTATTCATTTAAATCACACATTGAACTGATTAGAGAATAAATAGAAATATATACATGTGCATTATATATGTTTGAACAGGTAAATGGATTAGCTGTTGAGTAAAGATTTTATTTGTGTGCCCGACAAATAGGTAAACCTTAATGAGTTGGATGCGAAATATTATTATATCAACTCCTGTGAATGCCATTGGATGCGGAGTGCTGGTTTTTCTGTGTGAAATAATAAATATCGCCATAGGATAGTAACAATTAATTTTGAACTACATTACATGGCATACTTCTGAAGATAGGCATACTTCATCATATACCACATAAGCATTTGGACTTGTGTGACGAGGTGGAAGATCTACCATACGAGCGAGAGGCTTGTATGGCGATGACTATATTTTACAGGTTGAACTAATGACTGATATGGACTATTTAAATTGTAACGATTAAATTGCCAGATTAATAAAAACCCCACACGGGTCTGGAGTTGACAATAATCACGTCTCTCTAGTTACTAGATACGGCACATGGACTATTTATTTCCCACGCGGGACGAGGTGACGAGGATTTATCCTCTGGAGCATTTAAAATACACACTCCCTCAGGCTTTGACGGGGTGACGAGAATTTATTCTCTGGAGTTATTATCAATACACGCTCCTCTGTAAACACCAAAATATATCACTATAAATATGTGTATGCTTATTAGGATTTATTGGGTACCTAATACGGCCCAATAAATTTCCAAACCTCTCCCCGTACAAAGGAGGTTATGGCGAAATTTTTCGAAAATTCCGGGTGTTAGCAAAATTTTTGAAGAATTTGAAAATTCTCAGAAACTGAAAAGTTGGAGAATGGAAGCCAGATCGAACGTAGAGTTGATTAATCAAACCACTTTCGACTTTGTTCCTTTTCGGGGGCGAAAAGTTTTAAGTGGGGGAGATTGTAACGACCCAGAAAATCTGAACCAATTTAAAATTTTTAAATTGGCTAAAATAATGGATTTTAAATATTTAAAATAAATATTTTAAACAATAGAAATGAAAACTGAGTTTGAATCGACGTTTGAAAACGAATATAATTAATTCTAATTATAAACAAGGCCTGAAATAGCGCTGCAGTTTCAAAAATTGAATTCAAACTTTGTCGGACTGTACCAGGTGCAAAACAAAACGGATTTGAGCAAAACCAAAAATATTTAAATCTGTTAGTGAATACCTTTCTAACGAATCTGAAAAATCGAATTTTCATAGCAGAAAGCAAAAGTTATGGCCGAATGAATTTTCAGAAAGGTCGCTATGGAATTTATATAGCCCATGAAATTGGCTATTTTGCATACGACCTCGGAATTCGACGAAACCACTTTTGTTGGATCCAGTATGTCAAGTTATTGCTAGGTTTCAAATTTCATAATTTTTGAAGCTAGTATGGGAGCGTGGCAAAGGAAAATGTGTTTTGGTCAATTATAGTTAAATTGGATCGACCAGAAATGAGCCTTTTTGCAAACGGTCTCAAAATTAAAAGAAACTAGTTTTGTTGGGACCGTATCGTCAAAACATAGCCAGATTTATTTTTCTGGAATTTTTCGAATCAGTTTGTGGCCCTGGCAAATTGAAATGTACGTTCAAATCAAATATTGAATGTTATATATTTTAATTTGAATGAAAACTGACTGAAACATTCGAATGGGCCTTCGAAACATATCCCATTGTGTTCGAAATGAGGGTAAAACGTTAGGGACGACAGTCGTTGGGCTTGGATTGGTGTTCGTGTGTGACAAGGGGTATTTTCGGATTTTTAAAATATATAAATAAATAAATAAACTATTGGTCCACGCGTTTTCTCTCTCCCCGACCTTCTTCCCGAAACTCCCAGACCTGACGGCGGAAAACGCTCGTTTCTTCCCTCCTCTTTATCTCCTTCCACACGCATCAAAACACGTTGCTCCTTTGGAGTAATTTGTAGATCCTCCCACGAGCTCCACATCCGTACCAGCCTCGCCCTCTATCATCGTTTCTTTCTCGAGAATCGGGCTCGTGAAGTCGAAGACTTCAACCCGCCGCCACACCCTTCTGCCACGTGCGAGTTCAACGTGGTACCCAGCGCCTGGAAGCCCTCTCGACGCTCTACGCGGTGGTGCTGGCCGATTGCCCCCTAGCTTCGCGGATTGAACGCAGAATCAAAACCTAGTTTTGAATCAAAAGGAAGGTATACGGCTGATTTTATTTAATCTGATTTTAACACCTTTAAACCATTGCAAAGTTTGAAAAATCATATCTTTTCCGTTTCTTGACGAAATTCGATGAAATAGGAAACACCGGGACCGTGAGGACGTCTTCTACATTTTAGAAGAGACCGCGTATTTTTCTGAGCCTTCTGCTATTTTTGGTGGAGTGGAACCCAATGTGAGATTTCTAATTTATAAACTATATGGAAAACGATGATGTATAAATTATATAGTCGATGTATGGGTTATATCAGCGTTGTACACCTCATGTATGAGCGTTGTATAAGTTGTATATGCATTGTAAAAATTATATATGTGTTGAAATAGAAGTGAATTGCTATATATATATATATATGCGCCCCTCGTCCACAAACCATGGACGATATTTATTGGTTGTGATTGGTGTGAAAATTGATTGATAGCGAATGGTTGATTGGAATTGTTTATGGTTGATATTGATTGATTGTGGTTGAAAAATACCCATTTATGGTTGAGAAATATTTGGTTGAAACCACATAGGATTAGTTTGTGGAAATGAAATAAATATATACATGCCGCCTGCGTGCGAACTAGATGCATGATCCCCATTGTCAAAAACCGCGAGGTTTTAAGGTAGAGCGAGGAGCCGTACTAGGGACGGTCCTGGTTTTAACTACCCTGCCATGCCGCCGAAATTTTGAATAATATTCATGTGTTTGAATTATTTTCACTTGCTGAAACTATATTTATTCGTTGAATAGAAAACCTTCAGGTGTTGAATTGAAATTCATTCGTTGATTAGAAATTCATGTGTTGAATGGGATTCGTGTTTTAAATATAAAAATAACATTTTTTTTCTATATATATAAACTATAGAAAACCTTCATGTGTTGAATCGATATTCGTTCGTTGAATTGAAATTCATGTGTTGAATGGTATTCCTGTTTTAAATAATAAAATCACATTTTAATCTATATATATAAATTATAGAAAACCTTCATGTGTTGAACCGATATTCATTCGTTGAATGGTATTCGTGTTTTAAATATAAAAATCACATTTTTATCTATATATATGAACTATGGAAAACCTTCATGTGTTGAATTGATATTCATTCGTTGAATTGAAATTCATGTGTTGAATGGTATTCATATTTTGAAATAAATTGTTTTAAAATAAAAATCCTATTTTTATTACCTATATGAACTATATAGAATAATAGTGTTTTGAAATGAATTGTTTTACAATAAAAATCACATTTTTATTATATACATGAATTGTTAAAAATAGTGAAGTGTTGAAATTGAAGACAGTTAGATAAAAATATCATTTTTATCAAACGTATGAAAAGAATATAGTTTTGAAATCGAAGAATCGATATATATAAATAGAATTAAAATATATCGAATAATGACGTTACAGTTCGTATTTTGAAACCGTGATTTCAAACGATTATACCGGGAGATCCGACCATCGGATTTTCCTGAAATCACAACCGTTGGGTTCGCTTTGGAAATATCTTTCCAACGACACCAACTTTGTAAAAATCCAACGGTTGGATTGTCTGGAATGTTTAATTCAAATCTGAAGAAAAACAGCGCCAGAATCGATTATATATATATATATACAATTATATTTAATCGAATAACGACGCTGCAGTTCGTATTTTGAAATCGAAACTTCAAACGATTACACCGGGAGATCCGACCGTCGGAATTTCCCGAAACTGGAACCGTTGGATTCGTTTTGAAAAGATCTTTCTAATGATCTAAATTTTGTGAAGATCCAACGGTTAGATTTTCATATATGTGTAAATCAAATCTGAAGAAAAACAGCGCCACGGTCGCGTTATGGCCCGAAGCGTCGTTTTGAATAGATTGGCTATTTTAAAATAAATAAAAATAGCGATAAATCGTTATAAAATATTATAAACGATATGGATGTGAAATTTAGAAATTAACTGAAGGTTGGCTAAGTCGAATGGCTTCTTGGGTATTGATCTGATGTTGGTTTCGGCCTTCGGGGTTAATATTAGGGAAATCGTTCTCTTACTGATTGACGGTTAGTGACTAATGAATTGAAATGATGCGTGTGTATGTTAGTGTTGCACTTGTTTATTATATACGCGAGTTGCTCAGAAAGACCGGGTTTATCCCATTCTGAATAACTGAATCGACGATAAGAAATCGAAGATGAAGACGGTGGTCGAAGACCGGAGATCTTCACCTCGTTTGGATGGTAACCGAGGTCCTGATTGGGAGGCATCCCGAAATATGGATAATGAGTGGTGATCGTCCAGACGTACGTGGTGATCGATGGGTTTGCGGGGTATATAGTGCCTCCGATTTCGTTCAGACCCAGAACGGACTTGTAAATGGACTGTGTGTCTGACATTGGATTTCATTCCATGTTGATTGATCTATGTTAAATATACATCTGTTTGGGGCGGAGAATTTATTCTTTTGCTTAACGCCCTTCTCTGAAACGCACGAGCTCCGAGGTTGTATATCGATGGACATCAGTCGCATGGCATGAATTGCTAGTGTGGCATGCCCAAGTGGCAAATGATTAGGGCTTCTGTTGAAAAGCAAAGTCTTGTGGTGATGATCAAAGCACCGCCTGTGTGGCGTAGGTTTGTGTATAACGTGAAATCGCGAGCCTCACACCCCGGTATGAACCAGAAACGGGAGAGGACCTCAGGGAGGACATGCGTTTCTTTCTAGTTAGAAGTGGTGTTAGTGGTTTTACACGCCTTGACGAGCTTGACTTATGTGGTTGTTGCTGTTGCGAGGCGCCTCGGTTTGATCGGACGATCCGGGTCCGATGGAGTCATTCGTTGGCCCGTTTACGCCCCAAAGGGCGGGGAAACGTATTGTTCAGGAATTTTAATCCACATCAGTGGACTGGCCCTGTCGCTCCAAGGGTCGATGCGCTCTGACCCTGAGGCTCGGGCTAGAGAGTCTAGAATTCGATATGGACTATCTTTTGCCTTGGTTCATGACGGAAATCCAATTTCCAAATACGTGACTGTGCGGTTTTGATTGTATACATATATGTGGCGACATGATATAAGGTACCCATGCCGTCTATGATTGATAGTTATGATTGGAATTGTTTTTGAAACATATAAACACTGGTAATAATATCAAATGCTTTTGTTTTATTCGTATCAAGCATATTTTGGCCATTATAAGGTAAAACTCTATCCTCCGGTTTGCGTTGCATTGTGTGATGGGAACTGAGTCTTATAATGGCTTCATTTTGATAAATAGCATTGCGATGTTTAAAGGAATGATTTGTTTTAAAGCACTGGCAATCCCATGGAGAAAACCCGTTCCACGAAAGTGGCGTAGTCCTGTGATTAGCAATATTTGAAATGTGTTGAGTAGATTTCTCATACCAGTCTCATGACTGACTCGTAGTTTGTTTCACTTTCAAACTCGGGTGCCCCTTTTTCTACACGGGCAGCCTTGTGTTCAGGTTTAGCAGGCTTTATCTGGATACCTGGAGCTGAAGATGGATTCTATTATTTATCTCTTTTTATGCTGTTCAGCTCCTATTGTACATATTTTGTTTGTTTCCGCTGTAGACATATATGTATAGTTGAACTGTATTTGTACTAAGTAAGATCCTGTATACTGTGTAACTCTGATGATTACGTTTATCCAGTGTATTCTATAGTACATTATCTGGTGTATTTATTTAATTATGTTCTGCTATTATCTGTTTCTGTGTTATATTCCAAAGATTACCCTTGTCTCCGTCTGTACGGGAAATGGGGTCGTCGTACGGTTCTAATGTGTCGTGTTCTCGAGCTTTGTAAACCAAAGCTCTGATACCATGATGAAACGACCCGAACTTCCCCGGTCTCCGAAAAGAAGAGGAAGAACGAATTGTTTTGATTTTTCGGGTTCGTTGGAAAGATATTTTCAATTAGATTCCATTATTTTTGGTTTCACTAAAATCCGGTTTATTTTGCACCCAGTACATTCATTTGAAGTTTGAAATCGAATTATCGAACTACCGCGCCATTTTCAATTCCTTTTATAAGTATAAATAAATATTTATATTCTATCGTCGATTCAAATGAATATATACGTTCGAATTATATTCAAAATAAATTTCTCGTCGATATTATTTAAAAATAATTCATTTTAAATAATCAAAATTCGCTAAAATTGCCAAAATAAAAAATTTAAATTGGCCGAGATTTCCGGGTTATTACAATCTCCCCCACTTAAAACTTTTCGTCCCCGAAAAGAAACGAAGCCGAAAGTTGTTTTAAATACCAACTCAACTTTCATTATTTTTATTATGGCTTAAGTTCTTCAACTTTCTAGTTTCTAAGAACTTTTCAAAAATTTCAAAAATTTGGCTAACACCCTAAATTTTCGAAAAATTTCTCCATAACCTCCCCTGCACCGGGAGCAACGGGAAAATCCCGAAATTGCCATACAAACCCTCTGATCTCAGAAAGAAAAAGAAAAAGCCAAGCGGCTAGCCAATCGGCTCATAAAATCATCATCACCCAAACAAAGCAGTATATTATGGTAAACATGTACCTATTTGTCGGGCAAACAATTTTATTTCTCTGCTCTAGCCTCCTTGCTATGACCTGTTCAATGAAAGTACATGTATATGCAAGCAAATGCGACCAAATTTCCAATACAACTCACTATTTGATCAAATTGGCTATATGGTTAAAATTTCATAGCGGGAATCAAAAGATACGTCCAGTTGAAAATTCTGAATAGTCGCTATAGAATTCAGGCCCTTAAAAATGGAAATTTTGCAAATAACATCGGATTTCGACGAAACCACTTTTGTTGGATCCGCGATGTCAAATTATTGCTAGGTTTCAAATTTCATAATTTTTGGAATCAATATGTAAGCGTGGCAAAGGAAAACGCGTTTGACCAGTTTCAGTTGATTTTAATCGACTGGAAAATGACCATTTTTCAAACGGTCTCAGAATTCGACGAAACTAGTTTTGTTAGGACCGTATCGTCAATACAAAGCTAGAAATAATTTTTCTGGAATTTTTCGAGGTAGTATGTGACCCCAGTAAATTGAAATGTACGTTTAAAATTCAATATAAAGATTTATATTTTAAATTGAACGGAAACTGATCGAAACGATCGAATCAGCCAATGATACATATCCCATTGTGTTCGGAATGGGGGTAAACTGCTAGGGACGACAGGCGGTGGGTCCCGTTTCGAGGTCGAAATAAAAAGTACCTTTTTGAAATTAAATAAATAAATATATATATATATTTTATATATGCCCCCCTTTCTTTATTCTCTCTCCCTCTCCCCTCATTTCCAAATCGGTTTTCAGAAGAGAAAAAAAAACCCGATGTGCCTCGTCGAAACCCCCCCCCCCCACGCCGGCGCTGGCCATCGCGCCTCCCCCCCCCCAGCCGTGCCTCCGCCACCAAGGTCCCCCCCTCTCGCTCCCCCTTTCCTGAACAAAAAATCCGCGCGAGCCTCCCACCAGCACCACCGCCGACCTGCGACCCACTCCCTGCCACCTCGATCCACGAGCCAGACCCCTCCGCCCTCTTCCTCCACCAACCACGAGCAAAAAGGTCCCCCTTCCTCTCGATTGGTGCTGTAAGTTTTCTTACTTATAATTATTTTAATTTTCCTTTTAGGAGATTTCGATTTCAATAACATTAATATGATTATATTTTTAACGTAAGAAGATTATATTTTAATATATAAAGATATGACCTTGATTCAAAGAAAAATACGATTTTTAAGATTAAAAATATGATTTTTGTTTTGAAAATTCAATTATACGTATTTGAATATTTATTTATATTGAATTTGGACAATCCAGTATATAAAGATTTTGCATATACGTCTGATCCGTGTGTATTCGAAGTTTTAATATACTGGATAGATATAGAATCACTCTAATCGCCCGGAGATGATTCTGACGATGTCGCGGCGTCATCAGCATTTATATTCGAGTATCGAAGATGAGATAGCTATATATTTCCATTGACTGGTGTGAGAACCAATATTAGATAGGGCCTATTGTTGTGATTTGGCATCAAAAATGTGATTTTTTGACTATATATCAAAGTTATGAATTTGAAAAGCTAATTAACTAATTGATTGATGGTTGTGTTGTTTTATTACTGTTTTGATTAATTGAAATTTTAACCATATAGCCAATTTGATCAAATAGTGAGTTGTATTGGAAATTTGGTCGCATTTGCTTGCATATACATGTACTTTCATTAAACAGGTCATAGCAAGGAGGCTAGAGCAGAGAAATAAAATTGTTTGCCCGACAAATAGGTACATGTTTACCATAATATACTGCTTTGTTTGGGTGATGATGATTTTATGAGCCGATTGGCTAGCCGCTTGGCTTTTTCTTTTTCTTTTTGAGATCAGAGGGCCTGTATGGCAATTTCGGGATTTTCCCGTTGCTCCCGGTGCAGGGGAAGTTATGGCGAAATTTTTCGAAAATTTAGGGTGTTAGCCAAATTTTTGAAATTTTTGAAAAGTTCTTAGAAACTTGAAAGTTGAAGAACTTAAGCCATAATAAAAATAATGAAAGTTGAGTTGGTATTTAAAACAACTTTCGGCTTCGTTCCTTTTCGGGGACGAAAAGTTTTAAGTGGTGGAGATTGTAATAACCCGAAAATCTCGGCCAATTTAAAATTTTTATTTTGGCAATTTTAGCGAATTTTGATTATTTAAAATGAATTATTTTTAAATAATATTGACGAGAAATTTATTTTGAATATAATTCGAACTTATATATTCGTTTGAATCGACGATAGAATATAAATATTTATTTATATTTATAAAAGGAATTGAAAATGGTGCGGTAGTTCGATAATTCGATTTCAAACTTCAAATGAATGTACCGGGTGCAAAATAAACCGAATTTTAGTGAAACCAAAAATAATGGAATCTAATTGAAAATATCTTTCCAACGAACCCGAAAAATCAAAACAATTCGTTCTTCCTCTTCTTTTCGGAGACCGGGGAAGTTCGGGTCGTTTCATCGTTAATTTAAAGCTAGGTAAATCAAGGGACCACGCCGTATAACACGGAACGGGTTTCCTCCCAAGAATACTAGTGAATAAAACAACAGCGCAATGCTAAATAAAGAAAGATGAAGCTATTATAAGACCCAGGTCCTATCACACAATGCAACGCAAGCCGGGGGATAGGGTTTTCCCTTATAATAGCCAAACATGCTTGGTACGTTTAAAACAAATCACTTGATACTATTATAAGTGCATAGTGTATAAAATAACTTCAAATCATAAATATCAATCATAGGCGGCATGGGTACCATATATCATGTCGCCAATACTGGGCTCTACAAATAAAACCGCAAATGTCACGTATTTGGAAGTTGGGTTTCCATCTATGAACCGAGGCAAAAGATAGTCCTCACTATCTTCGAGACTCTCTAGCCCGAGCCTCAGGGTCAAAGCGCATCGACCCTTGGATCCTCAGGGCCAGTCCACCGATGTGGATTAAACTTAAACCCTGAACATGCGTTTCCCCGCCCTATGGGGCGTAAATGAGCCAACGAATGACTCCACCGGACCCGGATCGTCCGATCAAACCGAGGCGCCTTGCAATAGCAACAACCACATATGTCAAACTCGTCAGGGCGTGTAAAACCACTGACGCCACTTCCCCGGTCTCTGAAAAGAAGAGGAAGAACAAATTGTTTTGAGAACACGACAAAATAGAACGTAGACGGAAGAACATTTCATTGCATATTACAACAATTCCATCAGAATACAAGAATATACAGAGTATAAATCAATATTACACAGAAATATCAGAGATTTAAATTACATTTAAATACATCGCAGCGGAAATAATACAATACACAACTGAAGGAGATATACGGATACAAAGCTTTCCGGATATCGTTCCAGCTGTAAACCAGGATCCTGTGAATATAAATCTGCAAAACCAAAACTACTAGCTACCCGTGTCAAAATAAGGGCACCCAGAGTTTAGGTTAAAACAATAAACTCCAAGTCAGTCATGGGACTGGTGTGAGAACTAAAACAGTTATTAATCTTTAATTTAAAGCTAGGTAAATCAAGGGACCACGCCGTATAACACGGAACGGGTTTCCTCCCAAGAATACCAGTGCATAAAACAACAGCGCAATGCTAAATAAAGAAAGATGAAGCTATTATAAGACCCAGGTCCTATCACACAATGCAACGCAAGCCGGGGGATAGGGTTTTCCCTTATAATAACCAAACATGCTTGGTACGTTTAAAACAAATCATTTGATACTATTATAAGTGCATAGTGTATAAAATAACTTCAAATCATAAATATCAATCATAGGCGGCATGGGTACCATATATCATGTCGCCAATACTAGGCTCTACAAATAAAACCGCAAATGTCACGTATTTGGAAGTTGGGTTTCCATCTATGACATGAGGCAAAAGATAGTCCTCACCGTCTTCGAGACTCTCTAGCCCGAGCCTCAGGGTCCGAGCGCATTGACCCTTGGATCCTCAGGGCCAGTCCACCGATGTGGATTAAACTTAAACCCTGAACATGCGTTTCCCTGCCCTATGGGGCGTAAATGAGCCAACGAATGACTCCACCGGACCCGGATCGTCCGATCAAACCGAGGCGCCTCGCAACAGCAACAACCACATAAGTCAAACTCGTCAGGGCGTGTAAAACCACTGACGCCACTTCTAGCTAGAAATAAACGCATGCCCTCCCTGACGTCCTCTCCCGTTTTGGTTCACACTGGGGTGTGAGGCTTGCGAAGTAAACGTTACACAAAGCTACGACACAAAGGCCGTGCTTCGATCATTAACCACAAGACTTTGCTTTTCAACAGAAGCCTTGATTATTTGCCACTTAGGCATGCCACACAGACAATTCACTCTATGCGTTTGATATCCATCAGTATATAACCCCTGAGCTCGTACGTCTCAGAGAAGGGCGTTAAGCAAGAGAATAAATCTTCCTTCGCCAAACAGATATATATTTTATAGCGAAGTAAAAATTCGATTTTTATATATTGAATAGCAAGGTAAAAATTCGATTTTTATTTATTGAATAGCGAAGTAAAAATTCTATTTTTATGTATTGAACAGCGAAGTAAAAATTCTATTTTTATATATGTAGTGAATACGGATGACGAAAGTGACGAAAGAAGAAACGGCGGAGATTTTCTACGTATGAAGAGTTGAGATGTTTGGATAAGCTATCGGTGAGAACTCCTCACTTTTAAATTTGTTTCTAGTTAATAATATATACTAGGATGCAGACGGTGTTTAGTAGCACCCGACACCCGTCGTCCACAGACCATGGACGGCTTGTTTGCTTGTTTGTTTGATTTTGATGTGTAGTTGATTGTGTGTTGTGATGTGGAATGAAATAAAATATTTATATAGTTGAAAATATTTAATAGTTAAAAATAGAATTTTTAATGTGTATATGGAATGAAATAAAAATAAACAAATCGGACGATTTGTTTGTATATACACATTTGACTGGTATTGATTGGGGCGATAAATTTTACACATCGCCCAACTGCACAAATAAAATCTGTGTTTGATTGTTTGAAACCCCACATGGGTATTGGGATGACATATGACATACACTAATCCCAATAATTAGTTGTATGTCGATCGATTGATTGACAGACTGTTATGAGCGTTAAATATTTATATTTGATGCTTATACAGTGTAGAATGCACTTTGGATAATGGTCGAGTATTCATCGTTGTTATTGTATACATGTGTTGTAGAAAATCCATATAATTAACATTATATGGTAATTGATTGGGCCTCATTCCAGTTTTGAAATAAAAAAATATTTGAAATAGAATATTTGAAAATAGAAACATATGAAGCCGTGTTGATTAGATTGACGCCATTTTGATGTGAACGATATTTATATCGATTATATTCATTTTTATAATGAATATTGAAAAGTGCTTTCAAAATCGAATATTTTGAAATGAAATTCGAATTATATTGAAAAGAATAGAAATTCAGCTTAAGTTGAAATTTAATTGAATAGAATTGAAATTCGAATTAAACTGAATAGAATTGAAATTCGAATTAGATTGAAATAGAATTGAAATCGTTTTGAATTGAATTTAAAACGTATTGAAATTGAACTGAAAATCGATTTGAATAGAAATCACTTTGAAATGAATTTAAAACGAATTTATATTGGAATATTCAATTTTGATTTGAAATTGAATATGAAGTTGAAACCGTTTTGAATATGAATTTAAAACGATTTATAAAGCACGTTTTGAATTGAAATCGACGAAGTATATATTATATATATAATATAATGGCCTGAATAGAACGCGCCGCGCTGCGGTAGTTCGTAAATTTCGACCATTGACTTCAAATGGATATTGCGGGAGATCCGACCGTCGGATTCTCCTAAAACCGGAACCGTTGGGTTCGTATCGAAAGGAGCTTTCTATCGAATATTAGAAATTTGAAATCTAACGGTTGGATTTGGAATTATGTCCAAATCAAATTTGGAAAAGGTCGTTGTAAGTGCAGTTCGATGGCCGTTGATGGAAATCGACTGTACGGGCCTTGATAAAATTATTAAAAATAGTAATAATTTGTGTAAAATCATAAGAAATGATTTGGGAAGAATTGGGATGAAAAACTCCATATTTGAAAAGATAAAAATAGATTTTTATTGAAATGAACTAGTTTTGAACTAGAATTATAATTCTATTTATTTTTAAATAAATAAATTGGATTTGAAATGGTTTTGAAAATAACCAGAATTTCCAATAATTATATTGGAATGGATTTGAATCGAAATTGTCTTCGGAATATTTCGATGTTGGATTTCGTGATGATACAGATATTGTTATGGGAATTTGAAAGATATATATCGTTATTTCCAATACGATATTTGTTGGTCGTAGAATTTGATATTGAATATAAGCCGGTATAGTTTCTATTCAGAGCCTTGTATTTAATATCAAATGTGATTTGGGTTTGTCGTGAATGGTGTCTTCATTAACCCTGTTCTTGCCCCCAGTTGAGAAAAAGATTAAATCTTTTTGTTTAGATTTAATGAAGTGTACCAATTGAATAATATTTAATTGAAATTGAATTGATATTGATTTTTGGGTTTATCGTGAATAGTGTTTTAAATAACACTTGTTCTTTAACCCGATAATTAATGGAACGTGATTTTGGGTTGTCGTGAACGGTATCTTCAATAATACTGTTCTTAGACCTAAAGGAGTTAAGAAAATTAGAAACTAACTGGAGATTAGTTGAGTTGAATGGTTTCTGGGGTATTGATCTGATGTTGGTATCGGCCTTCGGGGTTAATACTTAGGGAACTGCTCACTTGCTAATTTACGGTTAGGGACTAATTGAAATGTGATGTGATTTTGCATTTATCGTGAACCGTGTTTTAAATGACACTGATTCTTTAACCCAGTCACAGATTAAAACTAAGTGGAGTTTTAATGAATCTTTAATTAGATTGAAATGATCGAGAATGGAGTATCACCAGTTTTGCTCCAGGCGATAGTTAAATCTTTAATTAGATTTGAACGTGAAATGGTGATTGAATTTACCGATAACACCGTGGTGTTAGATATGAAGTATTACCAGTTTTACTTCATGGGATGAATAGGTTGGGATTGGGAAATTAAAACAAATGATTACTTCGGTAAGGTTCGTTAATCCCGACTAGTTGAATCGATATTCAAAAGAAGATTATAGAATAAATTCAAGGAATTTATCTTTGATAAAATTAATGGGAACCTTTCCCTATGAATGTGAAATTTAGAAACTAACTGTCGGTTAGCTAAGCAGAACGGTTTTCTGGATATTAATCTGATGTTGGTTTCGGCCTTCGGGGTTAATATTTGAGGAATTATTCTCTTGATTAATTTACGGTTAGTGATTGATAAATTGGAATGAGGCGTATGTTGTGTTCGTGTAACACATGTTTATTATATACGCGAGTTGGTGGTCGTCCAGACGTACTTGGAGATCGATGGATATGCGGGGTACTAGGTGCCTCCCGGTTTCGTTCAGACCCAGAACGGACTTGTAAATGGACTGTGTGTCTGACATTGGATTTCAGTCCGTGTGATTGATTTCTATTAAATATATATCTGTTTGGCGGCGGAGGATTTATTCTCTTGCTTAACGCCCTTCTCTGAGACGTACGAGCCCAGGGGTTATATACTGATGGATATCAAACGCATAGAGTGAATTGTCTGTGTGGCATGCCTAAGTGGCAAATGATCAAGGCTTCTGTTGAAAAGCAAAGTCTTATGGTTGATGATCGAAGCACGGCCTTTATGGCGTAGCTTTGTGTAACGTTTACTTCGCGAGCCTCACACCCCGGTGTGAACCAAAACGGGAGAGGACGTCAGGGAGGGCATGCGTTTCTTTCTAGCTAGAAGTGGCGTCAGTGGTTTTACACGCCCTGACGAGTTTGACTTATGTGGTTGTTGCTGTTGCGAGGCGCCTCGGTTTGATCGGACGATCCGGGTCCGGTGGAGTCATTCATTGGCTCATTTACGCCCCATAGGGCGAGGAAACGCATGTTCAGGGTTTAAGTTTAATCCACATCGGTGGACTGGCCCTGAGGATCCAAGGGTCGATGCGCTCTGACCCTGAGGCTCGGGCAAGAGAGTCTCGAAGACGGTGAGGACTATCTTTTGCCTCGGTTCATAGATGGAAACCCAACTTCCAAATACGTGACATTTGCGGTTTTTTTTGTAGAGCCTAGTATTGGCGACATGATATATGGTACCCATGCCGCCTATGATTGATATTTATGATTTGAAGTTATTTTATACACTATGCACTTATAATAGTATCAAATGATTTGTTTTAAACGTACCAAGCATGTTTGGCTATTATAAGAGAAAACCCTATCCCCCGGCTTGCGTTGCATTGTGTGATAGGACCTGGGTCTTATAATAGCTTCATCTTTCTTTATTTAGCGTTGCGCTGTTGTTTTTATGCACTAGTATTCTTGGGAGGAAACCCGTTCTGTGTTATACGGCGTGGTCCCTTGATTTACCTAGCTTTAAATTAAAGATTAATAACTGTTTTAGTTCTCACACCAGTCCCATGACTGACTTGGAGTTTATTGTTTTAACCTAAACTCTGGGTGCCCTTATTTTGATACGGGCAACTAGTAGTTTTGGTTTTGCAGATTTATATTCACAGGATCCTGGTTTACAGCTGGAACGATATCCGGAAAGCTTTGTATCCGTATATCTCCTTCAGTTGTGTATTGTATTATTTCCGCTGCGATGTATTTAAATGTAATTTAAATCTCTGATATTTCTGTGTAATATTGATTTATACTCTGTATATTCTTGTATTCTGATGGAATTGTTGTAATATGCAATGAAATGTTCTTCCGTCTGCGTTCTATTTTGTCGTGTTCTCAAAACAATTCGTTCTTCCTCTTCTTTTCAGAGACCGGGGAAGTTCGGGTCGTTTCATCGTGTTGTGACGACCCAATTTCCCGTACTGACGGAGACAAGGGTAATCTTTGGAATATAACACAGAAACAGATAATAGCAGAACAGAATTAAATAAATACACCAGATAATGAACAATAGCATATACTGGATAAACGTAATCATCAGAGTTACACAGTATACAGGATCATACTTAGTACAAATACAGTTCAGCTATACATAAATGTCTACAGCGGAAATAAACAAAATATGTTCAATAGGAGCTGAACAGCATAAAAAGAGATAAATAATAGAATCCATCTTCAACTCCAGCTATCCAGAAAGAGCCAACTAAACCTGAATACAAGGTTGTCCATAGAAAAAGGGGCACCCGAGTTTGAAAGTGAAACAAACTACGAGTCAGTCATGGGACTGGTATGAGAAATCTACTCAACACATTCAAAATATGGCTAATCACAGGACCACGCCACTTTCGTGGAACGGGTTTACTCCATTGGATTGCCAGTGCTTTAAAAACAAATCATTCTTTTAAACATCGCAATGTTTTTTATAAAAATGAAGCCATTATAAGACTCAGTTCCCATCACACAATGCAACGCAAACCGGAGGATAGAGTTTTTACCTTATAACAGCCAAAATATGCTTGATACGAATAAAACAAAGGCATTTGATATTATTGCTAGTGTTTATATGTTTTGAAAACAATTTCAAATCATAACTATCAATCATAGACGGCATTAATGCCCCATACCACTATGTCGCCATATATAGGTATACAATCAAAACCGCACAGTCTCGTATTTGGAAATTGGATTTCCGTCGTGAACCAAGGCAAAAGATAGTCCTTACCGAATTCGAGACAATCTAGCCTACCATGTCTCAGGATCAGAACGCATCGACCCTTGGAGCGACAGGGTCGGTCCACCGATGTGGATTAAAATGCCTGAGCAATACGTCTCCCCGCCCTATGGGGCGCAAATGAGCCAACGAATGACTCCATCGGTGTAGTAACCCGGATTTTCGGCGGCTTTGGTTATCGACGTAAGCTCGACGTTGATAACCAAAACATCGAAAAATCCCGGTAATTAATGAAAGAAATTAGAAGGTGAGAATAGATAAGATAGAACTTATAGAATAGAAGAAGAAGAAGAACATCATCATCAGAGTAAACACGAATCTCACAGCGGAACGAATAAAATATAACATAACATATCTTTGAAATAACATCAGTATATGTATACAATAACACTTATCAGAGTACAACACTTACAACAACAGCGGAAATAATAATAGCTATAGAATCCTGAAGCCTCCTGCTCCAAGCTCTCCAAGTGTATCTGTAAAATCCCGACTACTTGACTGCCCGTACAAATTTAGGCACCCAAGAGTTTAGGGAAAACAACAAAATAAACTCCGGGTCAGTCATGGGACTGGTATGAGTAAAACAATTCATTTAAACAGGTATATGATATCTCATAAGACCACGCCGTGAATACGGAACGGGTTTTTTTCCCTTATGAGAATCCAAATAACTTTTCAAAGCAATATCATTCTGATATTATAATAATGTCTAAGTACAAATAAATATCAATCTAGCAGAAATGCTTGCATCTCACGTTACTACATATATAGTATACAATCAAAATCGCAAGCACGTATTGGATGATTGGATTTCCAACTATGACAAGGTATGGAACCACCTTCCGATCAGTGTACTCTAGGAACGATACACTGGAGTTCAACAAGAACATCTTGCAACTCAGCCACACATGACCGACCACTCATTTCGCTTGAGTGTATCGAATGTACATCACCAACGGTTGGGATCAGCAACCGTTCCCGTATATATATGGGACAGCATTGATAGATTTAAGAAACAAATGAATATTCACTAGATAGGTGATTATACACCCTACTTTGGTGCGACCGACTTAGCCATGCTACCTGCCCGATTTCTGTCATTTACCGGATGTGAGGCTAGAAGCTACGCTTTATCATCACCATAGATTCACTTCGAATGCCACATTGTCAGATCCATCGAAAATCACTAATTGACGTCTACAACCATACATTACGTGTCAGCTAAAAGAAGTTTTCCTTCTCCGCTTCCACTCTTGGTACGGTTGAAGAAATCAATGTACGTGACCCTTCTGGAAATACTCTGTCAGACATCCATCTTCATTCACTTAGAAATGTCACATCGTCATACCCGCCAAATCACAAATTGACTTATCCAAAAATAACACGGGTATACAGCTAAGAGAAACGAATTCCTCCGCCACCAAACGTGAATACGTTTGAAGAGATCAACTTACGCGATCCATTGGATATACTCTGTCAGACCTTCGTCCATACAAGTTGTCCTGGGACTGGACAAACCGAAGGCACTATTCTGTAAACAGGATAGCCCTTGCATTTTACTTCATCTTCAATTATCTTTGGCATATATGATTCGCGACGCTTATGCCAATACAGAGTGGTTCTTTGGATAATAATCCAACCGGTCTCTCCATATTAACAACGTTAAAATGGTCAAAACTTCGATAGTCTGTGATTTAACCATCAAAGAAAAACAAGTGTGCAAACAACGATATTATTCCCAGATGGAAATTATATCGAACAAACATCATTTAACATGAATCCCTTTAGTTCATTTATTTACTTATCTCCTGTTTCACTATATTCTAAATTCTTATTTTCTTTTATCAGAAAACATTTCTGATTCTCGTTTGGAAAACATTTCCAAAACTCCTTTACGATCAAACCTTACCATTTCTTAGTTAAGAAGGAAGTCACTCAAGTTGGGGTATAATTACCTCTCAGACCTTAACTGAACAACGTTATAACTTCGAAATGGTCAAAGTTTATCTTTTAATCTTTAACAACTTCTTTACGCCTTTCTTGGATTCAATTTTACTAGTCCACTTCTATATTTAAAACATTGGTTATAACGATAACGTTATAATCCCTACTTTCGAATTATCTAACTTTAATTATAACTTCTATTCTTATTAGTGAATAATTTACCTAACACTTATTTATTTATAAATAAATAAATCTCTATTTAAACACTGGAAAGTATAAGTACTTTCCCGAATTCGATATAATCGAATTTGCCGATTAACTCTCTTCGAGGAATCTCTATTTGATTAATTCTTCTTTGAATAAGCTATATTCGATTAACTTCTTTCGAATAAACGATATTCGATAATCCCTCTTCAAATAACTAATATTTGATAACTCTTCCTTTTCAAATATCTCATATTTGAAAATCTCACTTCGATTAAACTATAATCGATAACTCCCTTCGATGAAACTAACATCGATAACTCCTTTCGATGAAACTAACATCGATAACTTCTTTCGATGAAACTAACATCGATAACTCCTTTCGATGAAACTAACATCGATAACTTCTTTCGATGAAACTAACATCGATAACTCCTTTCGATGAAACTAACATCGATAACTTTAACTCGACTAACTTAACTTGACTCGACTAACTCGACTAACTTAACTTGACTTACTTGGTTCGACCAATTCGATTCGATTAACTAGGCTCGACTAACTTGGTCGAACCACCCGATCAACTCAACTTATTTAACTTAATTGGTTTTACTTGGTTTGACTAACTCAATTTTATTAACTCGACTGACTAATTCAACTCGATTAACCTAACTTGATTTACTTATCTCGATTAACTGAACTAATCACTTTGATTTACTCGACTAATTCACTTTGGTTAACATAACCAATTCACTTAACTAATTCATTTAGTTTAGCTTAACTAATTCACTTAACTCCTGCCGAATAAACTATATTCGATAACTCCTCTAACTCTATTCGAATAAACTATATTCGATTAACTCTTTTTCTTTATTCGAATAAACTATATTCGATTAACTCTTTTGATTTAACTCTAATCGATTAACTTCATTTAACTCTATTCGAATAACTAATTCGATTAACTAACTTCGAATACCATATTCGATTAACTAACTTCGAATACCATATTCGATTTCCCCTTTCGAATGTCTATATTCGATTAACTAACTTCGAATACCATATTCGATTTCTCCTTTCGAATGTCTATATTCGATTAACTAACTTCGAATACCATATTCGATTTCTCCTTTCGAATGTCTATATTCGATTAACTAACTTCGAATACCATATTCGATTCCTCCTTTCGAATGTCTATATTCGATTAACTAACTTCGAATACCATATTCGATTTACTTTATTCACTTTATAAAGATTTCCTTTTTATAATGTTCCCTTTCCAATTCTATTTGTAAATGGTTTACAAATATTTCCTTTTCAAATTTATTCTCGAAAATATTCTAACTCCTTAAATTCCCGGGAAAATTCGCCATAACCTCCTTTGTATCGGGAGCATCGGGAAAATCCCCAAACTCGCCACACAGGCCTTTCCATTCAAAAAGAAATGTTTTGAATTTATTTTCCTTTTTTTTAAAATATCTCCTATTTATAAATATCCCAATTTATAAATATTCCTTATTTAAAAATATTCCACTTTTATAAATATCTCTTATTAATAAGTATCTCATTTTATAAATATGCTATTTTCAAATATCATTTTGAAAATTCTCCTTATCAACATCCCGTATGTTATGATATTCAATCATATCAAATCACGATGTTCAATATCGTCCAAGCACATATAATCGCCCACATATTTTATATCACATCATATAACAATATATGAAAAACAATAAAATAACTGTTGAGGAATCCAGTCGGATTCCTCCAACCTGTTTCCCTGCATCACAGATGTTAGACAATATAGATAACATCACTTTCAGTTCCATATGATATATTCTGTTAAACAGAATCAAATATAGAAATTTTAACTAACTGACTAGCAGTTAAATCAAACAATCAATACACAGTCAAACAGACAATTTTAACAGTTCTAACAATACAACATGAAATTATAAACTGTTCAGAGTTGGTGAGATTTACTCACGTTGGACTATCATCGTTAATAACGATAATTGTCGCTTGATTTGATTCTGACAATTTATTTCGCCAGAACTTGTAACGAGCCCCGATGGACTTCCAGTCAGTTCCATGACGTAGCCACCGTCCCTACGATCCCAACGCAACTTACTGTTTGTGATTCTGATTTCGTATGATCAAGTTATACAATATTAACGTTTGAATACACTTTTAAATTAATTAAACTTGAATTTAACTAAATAACGGGCCTCACCCTTTATACGTCGGCCCATATACCCCCACTAAAGCCCAGACCGCGCCTCACTCTTCTTCCTCATCCTCCAGTATTCTCCACGCTACTGTAATGGCCATTTTCTCGTGCCTTTCCATCGCCCTCTCGACCACATTCCTCCACGAAATCTCCCAACGCTACTACCGTTGAACCCCTCACCAAAATCTAACCACTTCCATATCAGAAATGCTCAGCTCGAACCCCTCCTTTGCATCGCGTCGATCAGGCAACTGACGCCGACATCGATGGTTTTAAATTCCAACAATTCCCAAAAATTCAAAGAACCTGCCTCTCTACCCCGTGAACTCAGAAACGATATCGGATTTAAGTATTAACTCGTTAAATCCCCAAAATCGTCAGCCCTAGCTCTCTGAGCTTCCACTGTAATTTCCGCGAGACCCAAACATTGGAATCGAACTGGTTGAAACCTATATGGACGCGAAGAGCAGCTCTTGAGGATCCCAGAAATATGTACTTCGAGATTTATAAGATTTTATTTGGTTTTTATCTTGAATTTTGAAAGAGGATTTTCCTGTTTGAAAAATTCTGTGACGGCCAGAATTTAGTTTGACCGAAGTGAAAAATGGTTTAGGGTTATGAAGATAAGTTGGTGTATTTATACGAATTTTAAAATATTTATTTATTCGAATATTATATAAAATTATAACCAACCGCTATCTGTATTCTGCTTTAAAAATCCCTACGATCCCACACAATACCCAAAAATCATGAAAATGGGCATGTAGCTACAGTTCGACATTACGGTCCCAACGAAACTGGTTTCGTCGAATTTCGACTTCGTATGCTCACACAACGTATTTTTAACCGTCAGATTTCTGACTATTATTCACTCTAAAAATCCGTACGGCCACACAGTGACTCTAAAAATCACGAAACTTGGAATCTAACAATAATTTGATGTTGCGGATCCAACAAAACTGGTTTCGTCGAATTCTGACTTCGTATGCAAAAGTGGCTATTTTTAACGCTTTGAATAACCCATTTAAATACACAAATATATTTAAATTAAATTAAATTAAATATAAATAAATTTATATTATCGTATATATTCACAGAGGAATATCATACAGCTCCAGTATATTTATTTACTCGCTATTCCGAGTCCAGATTGAATCGAATTTCAATTTATATTGAAATTCTCTTTTATAACGTATATAAAGTGTTACGAATTATAAAGGAATTTCACAGCGACTTTTTCTGAAAATTGATTTGGACATAAATCAAAATCTACACGACGAAACCTCGATTTTTCTCTTCCACTAGAAAGATATACTCCACCAGCTCCACACGTTTCTTGTTTCACAGAAATCCGGCTTAAAACGAATCCTGTACATTCAGTTGAAGTTCAAATCGCCAAATAGCGAACTGCCGCGTCGTTACGCACTCTATTTTTATTATATTATAATTATAAATTAAATATTCAATATTATTTAATTCACGTTCTCGATATCGATAAATCGATATTTAATAATTAAATAAATTAATTGTTCAATAGCTAAAAATGCGGGTCACTACAATCGGACCCAGATCGTCCGATCTAACCGAGGCGCCTCGCAACAGTAACAACCACATAAGTAAAATGTCAGGCCATGTAAAAACACTGACACAACTCCTAGCTAGAAAGAAACGCGTGCCCTCCCTGAGGTCCTTCTCCCGTTTCTGGTTCATACCGGGGTGTGAGGCTCGCGAATTTACTTTATACACAAAGCTACGCCACACAGAACAACCAGCACTCCGCATCCAATGGCATTCACAGGAGTTGATATAATAATATTTCGCATCCAACTCATTAAGGTTTACCTATTTGTCGGGCACGCAAATAAAATCTTTACTCAACAGCTATCCATTTACCTGTTCAAACATATATAATGCACATTTATATATTTCTATCTATGTTCTAATCAGTTCAATGTGTGATATAATCAAATAAATTCTACCATTCATTCTATTATTGATTAAATTAACTATCGTTTTAATAATTTGAATTAATCAAATCTACAATCACACCACACAAACAACTATCAAATTGTTTTTAACTTTTCAAAATCATACAAATCAATTCCTATATTCTTTTAAAATCATTCAGACTGTAGAATTAAAATTGCACATCCATGGAAAGAAAATAACAGCAGAGTAGAGAACTAATTGGTAATGCAAAGTATGGTAAATGTACCTTGCACCGGAGTCAATCAAGATATCCACTCGGCATCTAGGATAGGCTTTCTGAATGCTCTCCTCAGTTTCCTAAGTACAATCTCGCGGATCTCCACTCCATTGCACTTTGACTAAGTGAACCTTCTTGTTCCTCAGCTCTTTGGTTTCTTTGTCGATGATCTTTAGCGGCGCTCTTCTCACAGCTAATTCTGGAGTAATTTCAATATCTTGTTGAGCTGCTTCTTCCACGATCAAGTCTGGATCATGAACGTGCTTTCGAAGTTGAGATATGTGAAATACATCATGAACTCCAGGCAACCAATCCGGCAGTTTAACCCTATAAGCGAGAGTTCCAGTTTCGGGAAATTCCAACGGTCGGATCTCCCGGTATATTCGTTTAAAGTTTCGATTTCAAAATACGAACTGCAGCGTCGTTATTCGATTATATATAATTATATTTATATATATAAATATAATCGATTCTGGCGTTGTTTTTTCTTCAGATTTGATTTACACATTTCTGAAAATCTAACCGTTGGATCTTCACAAAGTTTACATCATTAGAAAGATCTTTTCAAAACGAATCCAACGGTTCCGATTTCAGGAAAATCCGATGGTGTCATTCGTTGGCTCATTTGCGCCCCATAGGGCGGGGAGACGTATTGCTCAGGCATTTTAATCCACATCGGTGGACCGACCTTGTCTCTCCAAGGGTCGATGCGTTCTGAACATAGCCAGTTGACCGAACTGGCCCCCCTCCTCGGCGCACGTGCGCCTCACGTAGCCCTCGACCTCGCGCAACCCGATCGTGAAACCGTTACTCCGTTTGATCGCAAATTCAAAACCTAGTTTTGAACGATTTCTGAAAGGTACGGCTTGTTTTATTTTCAACTATTTTAACACCTTTAAACCGTTGCAAACTTTGAAAAATCATATCTTTTTCATGTGTTGACGAAATTCAGTGAAACACGAGACAGTGGACTCGTGTGGACGTCTTCTACCTTCTAGAAGAGACCGCATATTTTTCTGAGCCTTCTGCTATTTTTGGTGGAGTGGAACCCAATGTGAGATTTCTAATTTATAAACGATATGGAAAACGACGATGTATAAATTATATAGTCGATGTATGAGTTATATAAGCGTTGTACACCTCATGTATAAGCATTGTATAAGTTGTACGTTCGATGTATAAGTTATATATGCGTTGTAGAAATTATATATGTGTTGAAATAGAAGTGAACTGCTATATATAAATATATATATATATATACATACGCCCCTCGTCCACAAACCATGGACGATATTTATTGGTTGTGGTTGGTGTGAAAATTGATTGATAGCGACTGGTTGATTGGAATTGTTTGTGGTTGATATTGATTGATTGTGGTTGAAAAATACCCGTTTGTGGTTGAGAAATATTTGGTTGAAACCACATAGGATTAGTTTGTGGAAATGAAATAAATATACATGCCGCCTGCGTGCGAACTAGATGCATGATTCCCCATTGTCAAAAACCGCGAGGTTTTAAGGTAGAGCGAGGAGCCGTACTAGGGACGGTCCCGGTATTAACTACCCTGCCGTTATGCTGCCGAAATTTTGAATAATATTCATGTGTTTGAATTATTTTCATTTGTTAAAACTATATTTATTCGTTGAATAGAAAACCTTCATGTGTTGAATCGAAATTCATTCGTTGAATTGAAATTCATGTGTTGAATGGTATTCATATTTTAAAATAAATTGTTTTATAATAAAAATCACATTTTTATCATCTATACGAACTATATAAAATAGTCGTGTTTTGAAATAAATTGTTTTACATTAAAAAATCACATTTTTATCATCTATACGAACTATATAAAATAATCGTGTTTTGAAATAAATTGTTTTATAATAAAAATCACATTTTTATCATCTATACGAACTATATAAAATAGTCGTGTTTTGAAATAAATGGTTTTATAATAAAAATCCTATTTTATCACCTATATGAACTATATAAAATAATCGTGTTTTAAAATAAATTGTTTTACATTAAAAATCACATTTTTATCATATACATGAATTGCTAAATATAGTGAAGTGTTGAAATAGAAGACAGTTAGATAAAAATATCATTTTTATCAAATGTATGGAAAGAATATAGCTTTGAAATCGAAGAATCGATATATTTATATAAATAGAATTAGAATATATCGAATAACGGAGCTGCAGTTCGTATTTTGAAACCGTGATTTCAAACGATTATACCGGGAGATCCAACCATCGGATTTTCCTGAAATCACAACCGTTGGGTTCGCTTTGGAAATATCTTTCCAACGGCACCAACTTTGTAAAAATCCAACGGTTGGATTGTTTGGAATGTTTAATTCAAATCTGAGGAAAAACAGCGCCAGAATCGATTATATTTATATATATAAATATAATTATATATAATCGAATAACGACGCTGCAGTTCGTATTTTGAAATCGAAACTTCAAACGATTATACCGGGAGATCCGACCGTTGGAATTTCCCGAAACTGGAACCGTTGGATTCGTTTTGAAAAGATCTTTCTAATGATGTAAACTTTGTGAAGATCCAACGGTTAGATTTTTAGAAATGTGTAAATCAAATCTGAAGAAAAACAGCGCCACGGCCGCGTTATGGCCTGAAGCGTCGTTTTGAATGGATAGGCTATTTTAAAATAAATAAAAATAGCGATAAATCATTATAAATTATTATAAACAATATGGATGCGTTTTAGAAATTAACTGAAGGTTAGCTAAGTCGAATGGTTTCCTGGGTGTTGATCTGATGTTGGTTTCGGCCTTCGGGGTTAATATTTGGGAAATCGTTCTCTTACTGATTGACGGTTGGTGACTAATGAATTAAAATGATGCGTGTGTATGTTAGTATTGCACTTGTTTATTATATACGCGAGTTGTTAAGAAAGACCGGGTTTATCCCATTCTGAATAACTGAATCGACGATAAGAAATCGAAGATGAAGACGGTGGTCGAAGACCGGAGATCTTCATCTCATTTGGATGGTAACCGAGGTCCTGATTGGGAGGCATCCCGAAATATGGATAATGAGTGGTGATCGTCCAGACGTACGTGGTGATCGATGGGTTTGCGAGGTATATAGTGCCTTCGGTTTCGTTCGGACCCAGAACGGACTTGTAAATGGACGGTGTGTCTGACATTTGATTTTATTCTGTGTTGATTGATCTCCGTTAAATATACATCTGTTTGGCGGCGGAGAATTTATTCTTTTGCTTAACGCCCTTCTCTGAAACGCACGAGTTCAGAGGTTGTATATCGATGGAAATCAGTTGCATGGCATGAATTGCTAGTGTGGCATGCTTAAGTGGCAAATGATCAGGGCTTCTGTTGAAAAGAAAAGTCTTGTGGTGATGATCAAAGCACCGCCTGTGTGGCGTAGCTTTGTGTATAAAGTAAATTCGCGAGCTTCACACCCCGGTATGAACCAGAAACGGGAGAAGGACCTCAGGGAGGGCATGCGTTTCTTTCTAGCTAGGAGTTGTGTCAGTGTTTTTACACGGCCTGACATTTTACTTATGTGGTTGTTACTGTTGCGAGGCGCCTCGGTTAGATCGGATGATCCGGGTCCGATGGAGTCATTCGTTGGTCATTTGCGCCCCATAGGGCGGGGAGACGTATTGCTCTGGCATTTTAATCCACATCGGTGGACAGGCCCTGTCGCTCCAAGGGTCGATGCGTTCTGATCCTGAGACATGGTAGGCTAGATTGTCTCGAATTCGGTAAGGGATATCTTTTGCCTTGGTTCATGACGGAAATCCAATTTCCAAATACGAGACTGTGCGGTTTTGATTGTATACTTATATATGGCGACATAGTGGTATGTGGCATTAATGCCGTCTATGATTGATAGTTATGACTTGAAATTGTTTTCAAAACATATAAACACTAGCAATAATATCAAATGCCTTTGTTTTATTCGTATCAAGCATATTTTGGCCGTTATAAGGTAAAAACTCTATCCTCCGGTTTGCGTTGCATTGTGTGATGGGAACTGAATCTTATAATGGCTTCATTTTTATAAAAAGCATTGCGATGTTTAAAAGAATGATTTGTTTTTAAAGCACTGGCAATCCAATGGAGTAAACCCGTTCCACGAAAGTGGCGTGGTCCTGTGATTAGCCATATTTTGAATGTGTTGAGTAGATTTCTCATACCAGTCCCATGACTGACTCGTAGTTTGTTTCACTTTCAATCTCGGGTGCCCCTTTTTCTACGGGCAGCCTTGTATTCAGGTTTAGCTGGCTCTTTCTGGATAGCTGGAGTTGAAGATGGATTCTATTATTTATCTCTTTTTATGCTGTTCAGCTCCTATTGTACATATTTTGTTTGTTTCCGCTGTAGACATTTATGTATAGCTGAACTGTATTTGTACTAAGTATGATCCTGTATACTGTGTAACTCTGATGATTACGTTTATCCAGTATATGCTATTGTTCATTATCTGGTGTATTTATTTAATTCTGTTCTGCTATTATCTGTTTCTGTGTTATATTCCAAAGATTACCCTTGTCTCCGTCAGTACGGGAAATGGGGTCGTCACAACGCGATGAAACGACCCGAACTTCCCCGGTCTCCGAAAAGAAGAGGAAGAACGAATTGTTTTGAGAACACGACAAAATAGAACGCAGACGGAAGAACATTTCATTGCATATTACAACAATTCCATCAGAATACAAGAAAATACAGAGTATAAATCAATATTACACAGAAATATTAGAGATTTAAATTACATTTAAATACATCGCAGCGGAAATAATACAATACACAACTGAAGGAGATATACGGATACAAAGCTTTCCGGATATCGTTCCAGCTGTAAAGCAGGATCCTGTGAATATAAATCTGCAAAACCAAAACTACTAGCTTCCCGTGTCAAAATAAGGGCACCCAGAGTTTAGGTTAAAACAATAAACTCCAAGTCAGTCATGGGACTGGTGTGAGAACTAAAACAGTTATTAATCTTTAATTTAAAGCTAGGTAAATCAAGGGACCACGCCGTATAACACGGAACGGGTTTCCTCCCAAGAATACCAGTGAATAAAACAACAGCGCAATGCTAAATAAAGAAAGATGAAGCTATTATAAGACCCAGGTCCTATCACACAATGCAACGCAAGCCGGGGGATAGGGTTTTCCCTTATAATAGCCAAACATGCTTGGTACGTTTATCATTTGATACTATTATAAGTGCATAGTGTATAAAATAACTTCAAATCATAAATATCAATCATAGGCGGCATGGGTACCATATATCATGTCGCCAATACTAGGCTCTACAAATAAAACCGCAAATGTCACATATTTGGAAGTTGGGTTTCCATCTATGAACCGAGGCAAAAGATAGTCCTCACCGTCTTCGAGACTCTCTAGCCCGAGCCTCAGGGTCAGAGCGCATCGACCCTTGGATTCTCAGGGCCAGTCCACC
The DNA here is from genome assembly GCA_030737875.1 of Allium sativum. Taxonomy (NCBI): domain Eukaryota; kingdom Viridiplantae; phylum Streptophyta; class Magnoliopsida; order Asparagales; family Amaryllidaceae; genus Allium; species Allium sativum. The sequence goes on from CM060916.1 coordinate 961,897,013, forward strand.
GATGTGGATTAAACTTAAACCCTGAACATGCGTTTCCCCGTCCTATAGGACGTAAATGAGCCAACGAATGACTCCACCGGACCCGGATCGTCCGATCAAACCGAGGCGCCTCGCAGCAGCAACAACCACATAAGTCAAACTCGTCAGGGCGTGTAAAACCACTGACGCCACTGCTAGCTAGAAAGAAACGCATGCCCTCCCTGACGTCCTCTCCCGTTTTGGTTCACACTGGGGTGTGAGGCTCGCGAAGTAAACGTTACACAAAGCTACGCCACAAAGGCCGTGCTTCGATCATCAACCACAAGACTTTGCTTTTCAACAGAAGCTTTGATCATTTGCCACTTAGGCATGCCACACAGACAATTCACTCTATGCGTTTGATATCCATCAGTATATAACCCCTGGGCTCGTACGTCTCAGAGAAGGGCGTTAAGCAAGAGAATAAATCCTCCGCCGCCAAACAGATATATATTTAATAGAAATCAATCACACAGATTGAAATCCAATGTCAGACACACAGTCCATTTACAAGTCCGTTCTGGGTCTGAACGAAACCGGGAGGCACCTAGTACCCCGCATATCCATCGATCTCCAAGTACGTCTGGACGACCACCAACTGTTTCTATCTTCTTGGGTGTACATCCCAATCAAGATCATCAGTAATCACCCAAACGATGTGAAGATCTCTAGTCTTCGACCACCGTCTTCATCTTCGACTTATCGTCGTATCAGTTATTCAGAATGGGATAAACCCGGTCTTCCCGAATAACTCGCGTATATAATAAACATGTGTTACACAAACACAACATACGCCTCATTCCAATTTATCAAACACTAACCGTAAATTAATCAAGAGAATAATTCCTCAAATATTAACCCCGAAGGCCGAAACCAACATCAGATAAATATCCAGAAAACCATTCTGCTTAGCTAACCGACAGTTAGTTTCTAAATTTCACATTCATAGGGAAAGGTTCCCATTAATTTTATCAAAGATAAATTCCTTGAATTTATTCTTTAATCTTCTTTTGAATATCGATTCAACTAGTCGGGATTAACGAACCTTACCGAAGTAATCATTTGTTTTAATTTCCCAATCCCAACCTATTCATCCCATGAAGTAAAACTGGTAATACTTCATATCTAACACCACGGTGTTATCGGTAAATTCAATTACCATTTCACGTTCAAATATAATTAAAGATTTAACTATCGCCTGGAGCAAAACTAGTGATACTCCATTCTCGATCATTTCAATCTAATTAAAGATTCATTAAAACTCCACTTAGTTTTAATCTGTGACTGGGTTAAAGAATCAGTGTCATTTAAGACACGGTTCACGATAAACCTAAAATCACATCACATTTCAATCAGTCCCTAACCGTAAATTAGCAAGTGAGCAGTTCCCTAAGTATTAACCCGGAAGGCCGAAACCAACATCAGATCAATACCCCAGAAACCATTCAACTCAACTAATCTCCGGTTAGTTTCTGATTTTCTTAACTCCTTTAGGTCTAAGAACAGTATTATTGAAGATACCGTTCACGACAACCCAAAATCACGTTCCATTAATTATCGGGTTAAAGAACAAGTGTTATTTAAAACACTGTTCACGATAAACCCAAAAATCAATATCAATTCAATTCCAATTAAATATTATTCAATTGGTACACTTCATTAAATCTAAACAAAAAGATTTAATCTTTTTCTCAACTGGGTTCAAGAACAGGGTTAATGAAGACACCATTCACGACAAACCCAAATCACATTTGATATTAAATACAAAGCTCTGAATAGAAACTATACCGGCTTATATTCAATATCAAATTCTACGACCAACAAATATCATATTGGAAATAACGATATATATATCTTTCAAATTCCCATAACAATATTTGTATCATCACGAAATCCAACATCGAAATATTCCGAAGACAATTTCGATTCAGATCCATTCCAATATAATTATTGGAAATTCTGGTTATTTTCAAAACCATTTCAAATCCAATTTATTTATTTAAAAATAAATAGAATTATAATTCTAGTTCAAAACTAGTTCATTTCGATAAAAATCTATTTTTATCTTTTCAAATATGGAGTTTTTCATCCCAATTCTTCCTAAATCATTTCTTATGATTTTACACAAATTATTACTATTTTTAATAATTTTATCAAGGCCCGTACAGTCGATTTCCATCAACGGCCATCGAACTGCACTTACAACGACCTTTTCCAAATTTGATTTGGACATAATTCCAAATCCGACCATTAGATTTCAAATTTCTAATATTCGTTAGAAAGCTCCTTTCGATACGAACCCAATGGTTCCGGTTTTAGGAGAATCCGACGGTCGGATCTCCCGCAATATCCATTTGAAGTCAATGGTCGAAATTTACGAACTACCGCAACGCGGCGCGTTCTATTCAGGCCATTATATTATATATATAATATATACTTCGTCGATTTCAATTCAAAACGTGCTTTATAAATCGTTTTAAATTCATTTTCAAAACGGTTTCAACTTCATATTCAATTTCAAATCAAAATTGAATATTCCAATATAAATTCGTTTTAAATTCATTTCAAAGTGATTTCAATTCAAATCGATTTTCAGTTCAATTTCAATACGTTTTAAATTCAATTCAAAACGATTTCAATTCTATTTCAATCTAATTCGAATTTCAATTCTATTCAGTTTAATTCGAATTTCAATTCAATTTCAACTTAAGCTGAATTTCTATTCTTTTCAATATAATTCGAATTTCATTTCAAAATATTCGATTTTGAAAGCACTTTTCAATATTCATTATAAAAACGAATATAATCGATATAAATATCGTTCACGTCAAAATGGCGTCAATCTAATCAACACGGCTTCATATGTTTCTATTTTCAAATATTCTATTTCAAGTATTTCTTTTTCAAATATTTTTTTTATTTCAAAACTGGAATGAGGCCCAATCAATTACCATATAATGTTAATTATATGGATTTTCTACAACACATGTATACAATAACAACGATGAATACTCGACCATCATCCAAAGTGCATCCCACACTGTATAAGCATCAAATATAAATATTTAACGCTCATAACAGTCTGTCAATCAATCGATCGACATACAACTAATTATTGGGATTAGTGTATGTCATATATCATCCCAATACCCGTGTGGGGTTTCAAATAATCAAACACAGATTTTATTTGTGCAGTTGGGCGATGTGTAAAATTTATCGTCCCAATCAATATCAGTCAAATTTGTGTATACAAACAAATCGTCCGATTTGTTTATTTTTATTTCATTCCATATACACATTAAAAATTCTATTTTTAACTATAAAATATTTTCAACTATATAAATATTTTATTTCATTCCACATCCCAACACACAATCAACTACACATCAAAATCAAACAAACAAGCATACAAGCTGTCCATGGTCTGTGGACGACGGGTGTCGGGTGCTACTAAACACCGTCTGCATCCTAGTATATATTATTAACTAGAAACAAATTTAAAAGTGAGGAGTTCTCACCGATAGCTTATCCAAACATCTCGACTCTTCATATGTAGAAAATCTCCGCTGTTTCTTCCTTCGTCACTTTCGTCGTCCGTATTCACTACATATATAAAAATAGAATTTTTACTTCGCTGTTCAATATATAAAAATCGAATTTTTACTTCGCTATTCAATATATAAAAATCGAATTTTTACCTTGCTATTCAATATATAAAAATCGAATTTTTACTTCGCTATTCAATATATAAAAATCGAATTTTTACTTCGCTATTCAATATATAAAAATCGAATTTTTACTTCGCTATTCAATATATAAAAATCGAATTTTTACCTTGCTATTCAATATATAAAAATCGAATTTTTACTTCGCTATTCAATATATAAAAATCGAATTTTACTTCGCTATTCAATATATAAAAATCGAATTTTTACCTTGCTATTCAATATATAAAAATTTAATTTTTACCTATATAAAAATCTCAACTTATATTTTAAACAAAATCACTTCTTTATATTGTTAATTCGCTACAACACATATAAAGGTTGTATTTTTATAATCTCTACTACATAAAAATTATATTTTTTTTTCGCCCTACTCTATAAAAATTATATTTTTATTCTATACATATAATAAAGATCATATTTTTAATGCTCTACATAATAAAAATTATATTTTTAATTCACTACATAAACAAAAATCATATTTTTAATCTTAAAAATCGTATTTTTCTTCGAATCAAGGTCATATCTTTATATATTAAAATATAATCTTCTTACGTTAAAAATATAATCATATTAATGTTATAGAAATCGAAATCACCTAAAAGGAAAATTAAAATAATTATAAGTAAGAAAACTTACAGCACCAATCGAGAGGACGGGGGGACCTTTTTGCTCGCGGGTGGTTGAGGAAGAGGGCGGAGGGGTCTGGCTCGCGGATCGAGGTGGCAGGGAGGGGGTCGCAGGTCGGCGGTGGTGCTGGTGGGAGGCTCGCGCGGGTTTTTCGTTCAGGAAAGGGGGAGCGAGAGGGAGGGGGACCTTGGTGGCGGAGGCACGGCTGGGGGGGAGGCGCGATAGCCAGCGCCGGTGTGGGGGCGGTTTCGACGAGGCACAGCGGTGTGGTTCGCTAATCCCAATCTTACAAAGCTCGAGAACACGACATATTAGAACCGTACGAAAGAATTCATCAGAAATTGGATTAGCAATATCCAATAAGAATGACTCGTTAAAGATGGGATCAGTAGTATCCTAGAACGAGTGTGAAGAGTATATTTTAAAAAAATGAAAACAATTTTTGTTTTGAAAATTCAATTATACGTATTTGAATATTTATTTATATTGAATTTGGACAATCCAGTATATAAAGATTTTGCATATACGTCTGATCCGCGTGTATTCGTAGTTTTAATATACTGGATAGATATAGAATCACTCTAGTCGCTCGGAGATGATTCTGATGATGCCGCGGCGTCATCAGCATTTATATTCGAGTGTCGAAGATGAGATATCTATATATTTCCATTGACTGGTGTGAGAACCAATATTAGATAGGGCCTATTGTTGTGATTTGGCATCAAAAATGTGATTTTTTGACTATATATCAAAGTTATGAATTTGAAAAGCTAATCAACTAATTGATTGATGGTTGTGTTGTTTGATTACTGTTTTGATTAATTGAAATTTTAACCATATAGCCAATTTGATCAAATAGTGAGTTGTATTGGAAATTTGGTTGCATTTGCTTGCATATACATGTACTTTCTATTTACTGGGGTCACATACTACCTCGAAAAATTCCAGAAAAATTATTTCTAGCTTCGTATTGACGATACGGTCCTAATAAAACTAGTTTCGTCGAATTCTGAGACCGTTTGAAAAATGGTCATTTTCCAGTCGATTAAAATCAACTGAAATTAGGAGTTAGTGTTAGGGATTAGAATGGATCGTTAAGACAAAACAAACACTAGAGGGGGGTGAATAGTGTGTTTGAGAATTTAAACAAAATCTAAAGTTTATGTGAACTACTATATGAATCAAACACCACAGAGATAATCACAGACATGGAATCAAACACAAACATAAACAAAAGTAAAGTGCAGAAAAGGAAAGAACACACCGGATTTTATACTGATACAGATTGCTCTTACGTCCAGTCCCACGCAACGCTGGATTCGCAGAGTTTTATTACTATATCAATAGTCAATTACAACCTCCTTGATTTCACGGCTACAAGGGATACCACTGATTCCAACCTCCTTGATTTCACGGCTACAAGGGATACCACAGATTACTTACATAATCCAAACAATTACAAATATTCCTATAACTCTTCAATAACACTTGATTCAGAGAGTAATGAGTAGAGAGTGCAGAGAGAAGAAGATTAGTGAAAACAGAATTGAATTTGGTAGAGTATAGGTGTAGAAATCATAAAAATTATAAAGAATAATGGTGTAATGAAAGGGAATGAAGATAGAGAAGAAGAAGTAATAAAAAATTCGGAATCAGCCCCTTTTATAGTGTGTGAAAGGTTGCAACGTCTCAGAACTGTCACAAATAATGAAACGACACTTCCTTTCAATTTTGAAAAAAAATGACAGTTATATGTTGACATGTATATATATATATATATATATATATATATATGTCGACATATATATGTACAAAATTTAAATTTGAATATTTTTCAAGTGTTTTGATATATATATATATAATTCTGGAAATTCTTGAATTAAAATATAGTTTTTGATATACATGACCATTTTTATATGTCGACATACATGTAGAATATCAAAAGATATATTGTTTTTTTTTTAATTCTTGGTTTTATATTATCGATTTATATTTCAGGTTTAATTATTTCCTGAAATCATATTAATCCTAATAAACATTCAAAATTTATTATTATATTTTATTAATATTTTGAATTTAAAAATTCAAATTTCAAGTTTGAATTTTAAATTTCAAATTTGAGTTTTAAATTTCAAAATCAAAACAAAGCAAACAAGCAAGACAATCAAAGCATTCATTCAACCAAAAAATTTTAAAAAAAATTAAAGCGTACCTATTTTTGCAATCCTTCTTTTTGTTTTTCTTCCATTTTCATGAATCACACATTCACATCTTCTATAATTTGATGATGAAATCTTCTCTATTGCGATGGGCTCGTTTTTCTGGTCAGTACAGTATATTCATTTGCTGAATTTGAACACCGTACGAGAAAGATATCGAAGATTTAGTAGTTCAACTAACTTGCGCCAAAATTTGAATTTGAATTTTGAATTTTGAATGAATGGACACTTCAACTACTATATAAAGGCCCAAAAGTCATGTCTCCTCACAATCTCTTCTCTTCTTCTTCTTTTTCCCATTTTTCACTTTCAATCAAACTTTCAGGAGGCATAACTTCTTCGTTTCTTAACAGAATTGGACGAAATCAGCAGCAAATCGAAGAGAAATTCACGGACTACGATCTAGTGACAGTTTGGTGATGAGTTTAGATGGTATTAGGGGTGCAGAAGTCGAAACAATAAGAAAGATGCATGAAATCTCGTAACAGTTTTTCAGTTTTGCATAGCCAACTTCAAATAGTCATATCTCACTCAATTTTGATCGGAATTTGATGATCTACTCATCAAATTGACCGCGAGAACGAGAACTACAATCTGGAAAAGGACTTGAAACAAAATAGTCTAACCTGTGCATGCAATTTGAAGATAACCGTCGATAGTTTTGGTTTCCTTCTCTCTTTATTCACCAAAACTTCATATGATCATTACTTGATCAATTCTTGACGGATTTACATGAAACCAGCGGCATTCCGAAGAAAATAAAGAGAAGTACAATATTGAATCTACTTGTAGATGAGAATAAAAAGTTTCTACTTACTTAGTACCCATTCCTTTGTTGATTTACATTGTATATATCCATTTCTTCCTCTTGATGTCTTTTCACCAACCGTCATTACTCTTCTTCAATTATCCTTTAGAATTTGAATTCTCAACACTCATTTACATCAATTTCATAGCCACCTTTTTAGAATTTGAATTTTCAATAGCCACCATTTTGGAATTTGAATCACCAATAGCCACTTTACCCATCTTTTCGACTTTTGAATTTTCAAAAGCCATATAACACATCTTTTCCAGCAAAACAACACAACTTTTCAAATAATCAAATGAATTTTCAAATAATTCAAATGACTTTTCAAAATAACTAACTACAATAATATCATGATGGTTTTGTAACATATCCATATACCAAAAAATTCAAATTTTAGAATTTTAAATTTCAAAAATCAAATCTTAGTAACTTGATTTTTCAATAAAATTTGAATGCATACTTTACATATTACTAATGCAATATATAAATTTAAACTAGTGTATATATCATTTCAAAACTTGCCATTTAAAATTCTCAAAAATCAGACTATGAACTTTTTGAAAGAGCTTGCTCTAATACCAATTTTTAGGGATTGCAGAATGGATCGTTAAGGCAAAACAAACACTAGAGGGGGTGAATAGTGTTTTTGAGAATTTAAACAAAATCTAAAGTTTATGTAAACTACTATATGAATCAAACACCACAGACATGGAATCAAACACAAACACAAATATAAACAAGAGTAAAGTGCAGAAAAGGAAAGAACACACTGGATTTTATACTGGTTCGCATTGCTCCAATGTCCAGTCCCACGCAACGCTGGATTTCGCAAACTTTTATTACTATATCATTAGTCAATTACAACCTCCTTGATTTCACGGCTACAAGTTATACGCCCTACCACTGAAACTCTCAGATCTGTCTTCATCACCGAGAATAGGGCTACGTATCTTAATCATCGGAGAGTTAACATTATCCTCACTTTTGTGTGTTAGCTTCTGTTGTTTTACCAGCATTTCTTTATTCCTCTGTCCACCATTTCACTCCATCAAATTGATTTTTCCTCACCGAGGAGCTGCTGTCAGAGAATTTTTATCATTCGACCACCTCAACTGGCTGCGCAGTCAACTATATATCTTATATCCCACCGAATTCTTGATTTTCTTGACTGACTCATCATCCAAAAATTGTCAAAGGAGACTCATATGCCTCGGCATCCTTTATTGCAAGACCCACTGACTCTGCCACAACAAGAAACAACACCCATGAATTAATCAAAGGCATAAAGCCACAAAGCTAACTTATCAACATCACCTTAAATGATGATAACTTCCTGTTGTAGAGATTTCAGATAGAGACTGCCATCAAAGGGTATGGCCTCGAGCAACATCTTCTTGGCATTGTGATAATTCCACCTAAGAACATTTTAGAAGAAGGGAAACTCATCAGCCATCAAGAATATGTAAACTATCAAAGACAAGACAGCTTGATATGCTCATGGCTACTCTCTACTATTGGCGCAAAATTGCAAGGACAACTTATTGGATGCAAAAATTCATATGAATTATGGACTACTATCGAACAGACATTCAACAGACAATGTGTAGCAAAGGCCATGAGTTACAAGAGGCAACTACATAACATAAAGAAAGAAAATCTACCAATGCATGAATACCTGGCCAAGATCAAGATGTTATTTGATCAACTAGGGTCTGTAGGGCACAAAATTTCACATTCAGACCAAGTACTATACATTCTGAGTAGTCTAGACGATGATTATGAAGCTATCGTAGTTGTTATATCATCCAATGAGAATACACCCAACCTACAATCAGTTCACTCTATTCTTCTCTCTCATGAGGGAAGAACAGAGCAAAAGAAAGCAGTTGCTAATGAACTTTCTGCAAATTATACTACCTACAACAAAAACAAGAATCAAGAAGGGTATAACGCAGGCAGAGGCAGAGACAGAGGGGGTTTCACTGCCAGAGGCAGAGGCAGAGGAGGTAAATACAATAGCAACAATAGAGTTGAGTGTCAAATCTGCGAAAAACCTAGACATACAGCCAACAGGTGTTACTTTAGGTATGAATCCAATTACAATCCATCATAGTAAGGCAATAATTCAAGAAATTAGGCACCAAATGCAAATGTTATAAATAGCTCACAAGAAAACAGAAATCAATCAGAAGCAAATACCGACAAGGCCAGTATTGATGATATTCATGACGAAGTTTGGTACCTAGATCCCAGAGCCACTAACCATGTCACAAACAACCTAGCAAACCTAAATCTGGGGAATTCTGAATATAAAGGTACACATTCTTTACTAATGGGAAATGGCAATCCTATGAAAATTACACACGTAGGAAGTGCAAGTGTTATGGGGGGAAAAATGTTGTATCTTAGCCAATTACTAAGAGTACCGTTAATAAGAAAAAACTTATTAAGCGTATCTCAGTTTGCTAAAGATAACAACGTATTTTTCAATTTTATCCCAAATATTGTTTAGTAAGAGATATTTTGACAAGAGATATTCTGTTGCAGGGTAAAGAATCACATGGGTTGTACACCTTTGATATTGCTAACTCAAGAAAACTAGCAAATAATGCAAAGTATTGTAATGTCATTAAAACTAGTCAAGAAAACTGTTATAGTAATATGGACATGTGGCATTATAAGCTAGGACATCCAAATGTAAACATTGTTAAGCATATCTTGAATAGCATTAATGTTTCTGTGGATAAATGTACTTTACTATATGTGTGCACATATTGTCAAATGGGAAAGAACCATAAACTTGCAGTTCCTAACTCTCAAACTGTGTATACTAAGCCACTTGAATTAATCACTGCTGATTTGTAGGGACCAACACTAATCAACAGTGATTATGGGTTCAATTATTATATATCTCTTGTTGACTCTTATTCTAGATATGTGTGGATATACTTTTAAAGGCAGAATCTGAAACATGCTATGTTATCACATAGTTCATTACACAAGCTGAAAAACAAACTGAACAACATTTAAAAAAATTCAAACTGATGGTGGAGCTGAACTCAAGCCATTAAAGGATTTTTTTTTTGCTAAAAAGGGTATTATTAATAGAATTACATGCCCACACACATTTGAGCAAAATGGTTTGGTTGAAAGAAAGCATAGACAAATTGTTGAAACAGGATTAACCTTACTTAATCAAGCAAGTTTACCATTAAAATTTTGGCCAGATGCCTTCAGCACTAGTGTATATTTAATTAACAGATTACCAACCAAGGCCTTTAAATTAAAGTGTCCTACCGAAGTTCTATTCAAGGTCAAACCTGACTATAAGGCTCTGAAAGTTTTTGGATGTTTATGTTTTCCTTATCTAAAGCCCTACAACATCCACAAACTTAATTTTAGATCTAAACCCTGTACATTTTTGGGTTATGCCAGTAATTAGAAAGGATATAAATGCTTAGATAGCAGTGGAAAGAAATTTATATCTAGGCATGTTATCCTCAATGAGAGGGAATTTCCCTTTAGTAAATAGAAACAAGTTTAAAAGTCACTCAAAAGGTATATAATCCAAGAATATCCATACCTGATCTACGTGAGAAAGTTGATTTAGAACACATCCTCAGAACTGATGTGCAGCCCACTACAGATGAACCTGAAAGCTCAACTGACAGAGATCGTTCTAGCACTGAACAACAAATGCCTAAACACTCTCATAAAGTATCTCATGGTGAAACTGCAAGAGCAGCCGAATCTCAATAGCCACTGGACAATGCAGCATCATCCAGCAGTGATGAAGAAAATCAAGCCATAAGCAGAAATCAACATGGAACTCAAACCACCACTGGTCATCACATGATGACAAGGGCAAAAAGAGGAATTTTTAAACCAAAATTTTACATTGTCAACACTGAAACCAAGGAACCATGTACATACAATGAAGTTGTTCAACATGAAAACTAGAGAACAATAAAAGAAGAGTATAATGCTCTAATCAAAAATAGTACATGGACCTTAGTTCTAGTGCTGAACAACAAAAATATAGTTGGTTGTAAATGGACTTAAAGGGTCAAGTCAAACCCTGATGGCTTGGTTTCTAAATACAAGGTAAGGTGAGTAGCAAAGGGTTATTCACAACGATGTGGTTTTTTTTGTATATGACGTAGTTGTATACACAAGTATATGATTTTTGTTTGATGATAACAACCAAATAAATATTACTTTAAATGTGTTTGTTATTGTACTGTTCTATATATACATCATAGAAAGGAATATTATATTTATATTTAAATAGAATACGACTGTACAGACATTCATATATTCATACAGTATTTTATATAAATTGAATATTCTATTTCAACATTCAAACAGTATAGCTATTTAATACTCCACTATTTAAATACATTCACAAAATATTTGTACTTGTAAATTGGCTGAATAAAATAGAGAAGTTTTTTTGACAATAATAAAATAATATTTCATTTCAAACGAATTTGTTTATTACAAATATCAGTACAAATTTCTTTTCCTGTACATCATCTCTTCACAATAACACTGTCACTCAGTTATACATTTCTATATATACATTCACAGACTCAAATACAGAAACTTTCACTATTACACGCACTGTTCTTGTTTTCTGCTTCCTGTCTTCTTGACTTCTGTCTTCACAGCCTTCAGTCCAGTCTCATCCTCTTACCTGTCACATGAAATAGAAACACACAGTACACTGCAATAGAAATAAAACTAAATACATGTGTATATAAATTTTATTTTTAAAATTATATTGGCCTCAGATTTCTGGTGTGTTTCTCATCATTTTTCATGACTTGATCTGATTTATCTATGTCTAGTCAGTTTGTATATGTATAGTACAGGGACATGAAATCTTGTCTGATGGCTGCATATACACACGTGTATAGATATACACGTGTGCACTGCCATGCCAATCAGTATGCATCTGAGGAGTAGCCACAAGGACCATTTCAACTCAGTGCATATGAATATGGTCGAGAGTGTGCTAAAACAAAACAGCTCAACACAAATGGACGAGGCAACAAAAAATCATGCAAGCTAAATGGTCGAGCTCACAACAACAATAATATGGAGCCAAACAGCCAAGACAAGTGATCTAGCAAAAGACAGCAGTGGTCGAGCAAGCAAAAAGGAATGATCGTGCACAAGTGTTTCAGCATGAATGGGTTTTGAAGTTCAAGAATACACATGTGCATATACACACAAGTATAATAGTGTGAGGCCAAGCAAAATGGAGCCACAACAACTCAGCATTTATGAATTCATTCAGGGGCAGCCAAGTACAAATTCATGTACAAGAATGGAGCATGGCAGATTATACATGATTGGTGATGACCAAACAAGTTAGCATGCAAATACAATGTGGCAAGTTGAATAGCATAACTGTCACAAGTACATACAATGGTGCATAGCAGAGAACTGAAATGGCAAGAGCAAGGTTCTAAAAGGTTCGGCAAACTATAGTGATGAAAAAATGACAACGGCATACACAGGACAACTAAACGATACAATGGTGTAATGAGGGTGCTACAGCAAAGAAATGAATCAATGCAATATGTACATGCATGGTTGAGATAACAGTGGGTACATCTACAACAGTCTAGTGAAACTCTAATGAATGGTGCATGCAATAGCAAAGTGGAACTTTCATCATGTTCAAGACAGATTTCAAAGCTAGCAGCATGGGTAACCTCACAATGCAGAATGCAGGTGTTTACAAACCAAGCATGCCAATGTATTTATACAAGAAACAAATACATCTGGAAATACAAGTGTGGTACAGGGTAACTACTGGTTCAAGTATGCACAATTCAATAATATGCTATGAAGCAACAGATCAAGGCAAGACTGGCATAAATGCATGGTGCTGATGCGTTATGTATGGGTGAAATTGGAGCAGCTTATACATGATTAAACAAGTACACAACAATCAAGTTCAGGTCAAGGGAACAAGCAGGTAGAATGCACTGGTGTTTATGGGTTAAGCCACACATGACACCAATGACCAAGGCAGTTTTTACTCAAGCTCAAAGAATGTGACAGATTAAATTCTGAAAAGAGATTAATGCTGAATTTGATCTCGAATTTCTCTCTTTAAGTTTTACTCAATTTTTCATGGAGCAATGAAGCAATTAAGGCATCGGATTAAATCAGATTTGGAATGGTGACTAAGCAAGGATCAAACTTGGCAAGCAAAATACAATATTCATGAAGAAAGAATATGTCCAGAATCATTGCTTGATTTTCAAAATTCAAATTGACAGAAACATTGCTGTTGAGAAACAAATAAAAAACCTTTCAAAATATTTCTCAATTTGGACAACTCAAAATCAGGGAAATTAAGATTCAAAATTTCTTCCAAATATTCCTCAATCAAATCATGCAAAGCCAAAGGGAAACACGAGCATATCACTTCTATATGTAACCAATCATTCAAAGCCGTGGTGTAAACAAATTTACAGAGAAAGTTGAAACTGCCGTATCAAAAGAGGAAAGCAACGTCAGTCAGATCGAGTCATTATCATGAAAACAGAAAATAGGGTTTTTTATACCCTATATTATTCACACCAATTCATCATCGGCAACATAAGTGATCGAATCCACAAAAAATAACAACAAATTAAAGCCTAGAAATAAGTGAGAGAGCTCACAATTTTTAGGGATTTGATCTGTGCCCAAAATCGATCGAGCAAGAAAGAGGAAGCAACGGTATAATAATCGAAGATGAGGAGAACCATTTCCATAATCAATTTATCACAACATAAATCGATTTGGGGATTCAAAGAAACCCTAGTGCAAGCCGCCATTTTTTTCATGAGAGAAAGCAAAGGATCGGGTTTAATAAATAAAGAAAATAGGGCCGGCCAAGATTCTAAATGTGACGGCCCGCCCCACACCAGCCGGCATTTCCTCTGAAAGTGCATTGTACACATGCCCAACTAGCACGGAACGGTCGCCAAAGAAAGGAAAGATGAGAATGAACTAATCAAGAACCTGTAGAATGTCTCACAGCGCATGGGATAAAATATAATAACAATATACTTGACATAAAACAGGCGAGACAATGCATAAGCCGAAAACTAAAACTACACATCATAGCAGCGGAAATCCAAATATAGATTATGTTCCACATTGCCATTATTACAACTTTTCAAACTGTCTCTAAAGCAAAGCAAAGGAAAAAGGTACACTACTAATGCCCAAAGTAGCGACCCGCAATGACATAGGGAGAATATCTATATATATCATACGTGGAAGCCTCCTGCTCGTCTCCGGTATAGCTACTCGTGCATCACCAGCTAACCTGTCTCTAGTCTGCTCGTTTAGGAGCACCCAGAGTAATAAGAAGAGACATAAAACTCTGGGTCAGACAAAAGCCTGGTATGAGCGATAAGCAGCAAAACAGAACAATAACAGGTATACTAAACCATACCTGAACTTGAACCTGTAACCAAAGAGTTAGCACAACATACCGCTCAATACTCTAAGGTGCCACTAACATATGGTGTAAAGAATACGGGGGTGGGGTGTACATGACATAGTGATGGCAAACAATCAACCATAGCAACCATCCTCACATCTCTCACTTAGTGCGTAAAGCATACAATATCCACCACTTTGATCACCATATTCCTTGCTACGATCACTCTGGCCCATGGAGTCATAACGACTCCACTGCATTGATCCATAGTCACTAGTCCTTGCTATGTCCACTCTGCCCCATGAAGTCATGACGACTCCACTGCACTGGCTCATAGCCATGCTACGATCACTTGGCCCAATGGAGTAATAACTACCCTACTGCACTGATCTGTAGCCTAACAACCGTCTTGGTGGTGAATCAAAGCTATGGACGTCGATAACCCCTTAGCATACGTCCCACAAAAAAGCCCAATCATGAAGTTGACTCGTTGGTTCCCAACTGGATCCTGAGTACAAACTTCTCATTTGGACTACCTTTGCATCTCGGGTTTTGGTCTTCATCCGGATCGGTCTTCATTTGGTTCGCAACCCATGCCTCGCATTCAAACTTCTGAGTTCGGTTCATGGTCATCATCCTCCTTCGGATCAGTTCGAGCCACCTGCATCGGATCGGGTCGTGGTGCCCAAGCTTCTAGTCGTGACATGATGCTCCAGTTTAGTTCATAGGTGATCCCTGCTCCGGGTCGGGTCGTGCCTTCTGGTCGGGTCGGGTCGCTGCACCTATTCATGGCTCCTTCACTCGTGGCGCCTCAGGTCAGTCCTCCTCTTCAGGCATCAGCTCGTGGCGTGCTTTCCCAAGCGGTTCGTGGAAGGGTGGAGCAGCTCGTGGGGGTGGTCACGATCGGGTCGGATCGTGGAAGAGAGGGGCGATCCGATCCGGGTCCTGTACAATTACCTACACTTCTTTCCAGCGATTGTTTTACGCTATTCGACGGCGTTTTAGACCAATCTAACACTTCTAGGCAATCACAAAGGTACCATACAGTCATAGCAATATGTTTAATCATTCACAACCACCAAAACAATAATTTGATAGGTTAAAACGGATCAAACATAGCCGAAACCCCATATTTTCCCTTAAGCATGTTTAACAACAACTAACAGTAGGATTAACAAAACTTAACCAAATCAGCCCAAATTTCTAACAGAGGGCTAACATAATATATAAGAATTTATAAATATTTTTCCAGAATTTTAACATGAGTAAATTCGCTAATTATCACTAATTACCCTTAAGTAACCGTAATTAGTGTAAAAACAATGCTAATCACTCACCTTTGCCACAATTAAACTTTAGATCTGAAATAATCCCTGTTATGGTACTGATCCCAAAGCAATACAACAGCTTTATCCCCAATCCTATGCTAATCCTCTTCAATTTGATGCAGATTAGGCTAATCCTTGATTAGAGAGTGATTTGGGATGATTCTAGATGTTGGAGGCCATTGTTAGGGTTCCTAGGAGGTAAATGGCGGCTAGAAATATGAAATGAAAACCTAGCTCATTTCAGCCTCCCCATAACCCTAATCCCGAAATGGGTTATGGGACTATTCGCTAATCACCTCATTTGGTCCGGTTAAGCAGTTTTTCATCTTCCAAACCTTATTTCAGCCATATCTCCCAAACGGTAAGTCCATTTTTCACATATGACCACTCTACGGAAAGGTAAACCATCATCCGAAGCCAATGGAAGTGGTTTCAGGTCAAAACTTCTTTCCAATCAAAAGTTATGGCCGAAACAAGATCGGTTAGGGGCAAAACGGTCGTTTAAAAATCGGAAAAAATCATGAACATGAGAAATGACCCCAATAGTCGTTTCCCAAAAGTACACGACCATACGACTTCGTATGTGAAATAAATAAATATTCTACGATCCTTTGATGCATAGAATACGGGTCGTTACACTCTCCCCCCCCCCCCCCCCCCCAAGAAATTTCATCCCCGAAATTCCTTAACTAAGAAACAAACAAAGGATCCCGCATGCCTTTCAACCATTCACAACAATCAAACATTCAAAACAACCAAGTCTATCCTAGCATGGGGAAAACTAAATCGAAATTGAAATTTTACCAGGCAAAGAGTTCTGGATACTTCCTCCTTATGTTCTCTTCTGTTTCCCAAGTACAGTCTTCCTCATCATCACCCCACTGAACTTTGACTAGTTTCACCGCCTTCCGTCGAAGCTGCTTCGTATCATTCCCAACAATACGTATGGGCCTGCAGTTCCCAACCACCTCGGGTTCAACCTCGACATCATCCAACTGATCAGGTGAAATAGCCACACTAGGGTCGTGCACAAACTTCTTTAATTGGGAAACATGAAATACATTATGAACTCCTTCCATCTTCTCTGGTAATTCAACTTTATATGCCAAATTCCCAATTTTCTCAAGAACTGGGAATGGACCAACAAATCTTGGTGCTAACTTGCCTCTCCTGCCAAATCGTATCATGCTCTTTAACGGAGATATCTTGACAAACACCAAGTCGCTAATGGAGAACTTTAAATCTCTTCTCCTCTTATCAGCATAACTTTTCTGCCTATCTTGGACAGACTTCATTTGCTGTTGAATGATCTTGATCTTGTCTGAAGTTTCTTTTATCACATCCGGTCCAAGCACATACTTCTCACCGGTTTTTAACTAACATGACGGCGAGTGGCATGGTCTTCCATACAAAGCTTCAAATGGAGCCATACCAATACTGGATTGATAACTGTTATTATATGCAAACACTAATAGATGCAAATGGTCATCCCATGATCTGCCAAAATCCAATACACAGGCTCTCAAGAGGTCTTCTAATACTCGATTCACCCTCTCTATTTGACCGTTGGTTTGAGGATGATACGCAGTACTGAGTTGTAATTATGATCCTAACGCCTCTTGTAAGCTCTTCCAAAATCTACTAGTGAACAATGGATCTCGGTCACTCACAATGCCTTTGGGTATTCCATGAAATCTCACTACCCACTTCATATATAGTTCAGCTAACTTAGCTGTCGTTATACTCGACTTGACTGGTATAAACCTTGCACTTTTAGTCAATCGGTCCACAATCACCCAAATGTTATCATGGCCCGACCTAGTTCTTGGTAACCCATCAATGAAATCCATTGAGACTTGTTCCCATTTCCATTTTGGAATTTCTAATGGTTGCAACAAGCGACTAGGATTCTTTTGCTCAGCTTTAACTAGCTGGCAGTTCATGCATTTGGATATAAACTTCCCAACATCTCTCTTCATCCCTTCCCAGTAGTAGGTTTGCTTCATATCTCGATACATTTTATTAACACTGGGGTTCATCTCTCAATCCATTGACATTGGGCACAACTAGTCTTCCATTCTTTCGAAGACATCCATCTCGATCAAGCCCATACTTGTTCATCTCCTCGTCGATACCCATCTCTAACTTGGAGATAATTCCCAATAGGTTAGGATCGTCCCTCTGACTGGAACCAATTCGCTCAATCAAAGTGGTTCTGATCGTCAAACTTGCTAACATTTCTGGATCCAATTCGCACTTTGGTCTGAAATCATACCCAGCGATGTACTCTAGTTACCTCCATTCAAGAAACATAGCCCCTAAACTGGCATGTCTTCAATTCAATGCATCAGCTACCGCATTTCCCTTTCCTGGTGTATATGCGATATCGAAATCATAGGAAGCTAAGAATTCTAACCATCTTTGTTGTCGGAGATTTGGATCCTTCTGAGAGAAGAGATACTTTAATGATTTATGATCGGTAAACAGCTCAAATGTTTCTCCCAGGAGATAATGTCTCCACATCTTCAACGCGAATACGATCACTGCTAATTCCAAATCATGGGTTGGGTATCTTTTCTCGTGTGGTTTCAATTGCCGACTTGCAAAGGCTACAACCCTGCTTCCCTGCATCAACACAGCACCTAGTCCGGTACCACATGCATTCGTATATACCATCATCTATTCATTCCCCTTAGGAATGACTAACACTGTTGCACATGTCAACTTTTCCTTTAGACTCTTGAATGCATTCTCGCACTTTTCGTCCCAGACGAAAGCTTGATTCTTCTTGGTCAACTGAGTCAACGATGTTGCTATCTTGGGGAAGTCTTGGATAAACTTACAATAATATCCAGCTAATCCCAAGAAACTTCTTATGTCCGTTGCATTCTTGGGCGTAGACCAATCTTGTACCATAGCCACCTTCGTAGGATCCACGGCAATACCATTCTCTGAAACAACATGGCCCAAGAACCTCACTTCCCTCCTCCAGAAGAGACACTTAGAAAACTTCGCTTTCAACTGGTGTTTCCTCAACACCTCCATCACTATCCTTAAGTGTTCTTTGTGTTCATCCTCTGTCCTCGAATAAACAAGTATATCGTCCACGAACACAAGAACAAACTTATTCAACTGATCTCTGAATACCCTATTCATAAGATCCACAAAATATGCTAGTGCATTGGTCAACCCGAATGGCATGACCAACCACTCATAGAATCCAGACGGCATTCGAAAGGCCGTTTTAGCTATACTCTCAGCTTCCACTCTAAGCTGATGAAAATTTGTCGTGAGATCTAACTGGGAGAACACTCTCATGCCACTCAACTGATCAAACAAATCGTCTATCCACAGTAGAGGATACTTATTCTTCCTTGTCACCTTATTCAACTCGCGGTAGTCCACACACAATCGAAGGGAACCATCTGCCTTGGTAGCAAATACAATAGGTGCTCCCCATTCAGAAACACTTCTTCTGATAAATCCCTTCTTCAAAAGATCGCTCATTTGCACCCCGAGCTCTCGCTACTCCCTTGGTGCCATACGACGAAGTGGCATCACTATAGGTCTGGCATCTTTCACTAAATCAATACGGAAATCAATCTCTCGGTGTGGTGGAAGTCCGGTCACTTCCTCGAAGACGTCCGGATACTGGCCAACAACAGGAATTCATGCTAACTTGTCCTGCAGGATGTCGAGGGAATTTAGAAAACTAGCCATCACCTCATCACTAGGTAGGCCACCAATCACTACCCTCCGCCCATCATCCGCCCTAATAGTCACCGAAAATCCCTCACAGTCTACCACCACCCCGTGTCTTTGGAGCTAATCGACTCCCAAAATAATGCCAAACCCAGTAAAGCCCAAAACAAAGCAATCACAAACAAACATGCATCCATGACTCGATAAGACCACATTACGACAAATCATGCTAAGGCTAGTCGAACCACCAATCGGTTTCGTCACTACTAAAGGTCTATCGACAATCTCGGGATCCAATCCCAACCTATCTACTAGGTCACTAGATATGAAGGAACTGGAAGCTCCGGTATCAAACAATACTCGAACAGGAACATCATACACATAAAGCATACCTTTAATGACGACATTATTTCCCTTCTTCGCCACAGTTGGGGCATTCGACGAAGAAGGAACAGCATTAAGAGCATATGCTTTCACAATCTTCTTTTCTTTAGGGGGGTTGCGGACACTTATCCTTGTGAGTCCTACTTGGCCGCAGTTAAAGCACTTCCTATCCGCTGGCTTGGCCCGACACTCTTTGGCATAGTGGCCCTTCTTACCACAGCTAAAGCACTCAACATCTTCTTATTTTTCCTTTTCTGGCCATCCTTGGTCTGATTTTGCTTTCTCTTATTCTGAGAACCGTTCTTGCCTCCACCGCTTGCTTGCGGCTTTGGCTCTTCTACAGATGCAACCTCAGTCTTCGACTTAGGGTATAGACTCTCTGATCTCAAAGCTTTTCCCACAATCGATTCAAACGTCTCATTGATGTGGTTAATAAGCCTTTCACCCAAGTATCCATCCAAGCCAGTTATGAACTTCTCGTTCCTCTTCTCGCCAGTATCTATTAGGGATAACCCATATTTCGACAAAGTGTCGAATTCAGCAATATACTCCGAGACAGCTCTGCCATTGTACTTGAGTTCCAAGAATCTCTTAAACAACACTGACTTCTGAGAAACTGGAATGAACTTATCGCTAAAGCGAGCCTTATTCTGATCCCAAGTAATCTGATCCTCGGGAGTAGCTGCCTTTATAGCATTCCACCAATTCATTGCCCGTCCTTGCAACTGACGGGATGCTAGCCTTCTCTTCATCGCATCCTCGATACCTAAGTCTTCGAAGATACGCTCGCAGATATCCAACCAATCCTGAACATCCATAGCCGACTCCGTTATGTGGAACGGCTTCCCACCAAGACTAGTATAATCCTCATCCAGCTTGGCAAAATCGGCCCTAGGCGCCTGCACTATTGGACCACCTCCATTACCAGCATTGGGAGCTGCCCTCTGCACATCCCTAAGAATCTCTCTCATAAGGTCAGTAAACATCGTCCTCATCTCAGTAGCATTCTGGCTCCCCTACCGGTACCCCTTGCGTATCGGCTCATCGTTCAATCTGCACGGAGAAAACGATAAACCATCTCCATAAGGGTGCCAGTGCAGTGCGACTTCATCCTTAGATATACTAATAGTATATACATATATATATAGCTTTTAAAAACCAAAATTGTAACACCCCACTTCCGCCAGCGTCACTCTTGCAAGTACACTGGCTTTGGAGGGGTGTTGGACAAGGTAAACATGCATGAAGATATCACAAGACAGAACATATGAGTAAAACAGATTAAGTAAAGCAGCGGATAAAATTACTATTTCAAAACCATAGTCAAGTTACATCAAAGTACTCAGTCATTATTTTCCAACTACTACAAGTCTAGAAACATAAAATGAAAACTGGAAATAACATAAAGTAAACTATCCCCAAAGTAGACGTGGTAAAGCCATAGCGAGCTCAAGTCCAAACCGTACATGAGCTATCCATAAAGCAAGCTAAAGATCCAAGCTAGGTGCTAGTGTTCCCACCCTGAGAACCTGGGGAGGGGGGGAACGGAATAAAAGAGGAGAAAGGAAGTCCTACCTACTATTAGTATAAAAACTAATAAAGTTAACTGGACATGTAAAACAGAGATGAAACATAGGATGATAACTGGCATGGTGAAAAGTTAACAAGAGTGGCATCGCATATATAAGGTTAAGTTGCACCAAGTGTACTAGTATTCTAATCCATGTCAAGTATAAACAAGAAATGATCCCTTGGCCCAAAATTGGCCCAACATCATGAGATGACCTAAATCAAGGTCCAACTACACGGTCTAGTCGATCGGCTCCCTATAAGCCTAACTCGTCAAGTGTCGGTGTCATACGGCCCAATCGCGAGATGTAGTCGACTATGCAAGGTCCACCCTAGGGTGTATCCGGGCCCTAGGGTGCCAACCACTGACACAAAACAAGCACGCACAGTCCAAGCCTACTGGTGCCCATGTCTGTCTTTCATCCCCGGACTATGTGCACGACCATAGTCCGCCAGAATCTACAATGGCGCACCTACCTAGCCGTCCCTTTTGGTCACTTACAATCAGCCCAGTAATCGTGACCCACCCCTAGCCTAGTCCCTAGGGTATCCCGATACTCCCTGGTGGGTTACTGCTGAAAAGGGCCCCGCAAACTAGGGTTTCTAATGGGTTAAGTGTGGTTAACCCTATCCAAACCATGTATCAAGTTGGTTAAGTATACCCAAGTGGTTCATGACTTAACCCCAACAATCCATCGTGTTCAATTGGTTAAGTATTCAAGTGGTCCATGACTTAACCCTACCATGTGGCATTTATTAACTTAATGCACCCCAACCTCTCACATTAGACTTTGTTGTGGTTACTAGTTAAGCCGGGCGGGTCCGGGTAGCTTTACACCACAACCTAGTCTAACCTCGGGTTTTAAGTGCGATATGACCAACTACTCACATTGGGTCCTATTGTTTGTAGCCACTAGTTAAGCCGGTCGGTTCCGGGTAGATTTATGCTACAAACTCAACCCAACCTCGAGTTGGCCACTTTCATGTTTTCTACATGTCATGTCCACGTTCATGTTTTCAAGCATAATCACATGTCATATTTTCAAGTCATGTTTCATGTCATTTAAGTTTTCCCATAACGTAACCCCATCGCACGTAAGTTCGCATCAACACAAATAGATCAAAAGGAGGAACATAATAATATGATAAGTTGGGCATAAAGTGGCAAAGTCTATCACAAGTTTAACATGGTGATATATGAGGCAAAGGTGTTCATCATAACTTCCTTATAGCATATTGGCCTCAAAACATGTATGATAGCATAAAGGTGATTTGGCCTCAAACATGACAATAGTATAAAGGGTGACAATCCTAACTTGTGCATAGAAAATAGGTTCAACGTTATCATATGCATGTTAAGGGACATGAGGGATTAAGGTTTGTTAACATGCATAAGCCATAATCCATTTCATAGCATTTTTCCCAAAAGTCAACATGAACGGTACTAGGTTCATGATAGATCCACAATCATAGATCAAGAGAGACATGAATAGATCTATGCATACAATGATAGGTTCAAGGCAAATATTGCACTTAGGTCCAATTCCAATCTACACATGTATGGCATTAAACTTAGCAAATAGGGTGATAAACTTGTGATTAGCGTATAGGTCGCATCATGGCAAGTTAATATCAAGGTCATGAGGGGTTCTATGTTGCATTTATGCACAATCACCACATAAAGCTCATAGCTTTCCACCCAAAAGTCAACATAAATGGTACTAGATTCATGATAGGTTAACATTAGGTCCACAAACATAGATCAAAAGGGTCATGAATGAATCTATGCATGAAATCCAAGGCAAGCATAACACAAAAGTCTCATTTCAACTTGCTACATGTCATATTAAGTTCATAGTTTAGATCTAAGAGTAGAGGAGGGCTTACAAAGCTTGGCTAAGAAGACTAGAACAAAATAAAACAAGATTGAGACGAAGCCACGCTAGAAATCCCCAAATGAATATAAGCTCCAAGTTGTCTTGAGAAATAAGAAGCTCCTTTGATTTGTATGAAGAAAGATGGCTCTTTTACTAGCTTAGAACACTCAAGCTTTCATGAAGAAGATGGAGGCCATGATATGAAGGTGGAGGCCATGATTAGGAAGCATTTTGGCATAACTTCGTTGTAGGATTGATTTATGAGGGATTAGGGTAGGTCTAAGGGTGTTTTTATAGAGGTTTAGGTTAGTTTAGGCCATAGGATTAACCCTAGTTTAGATCTGAACCATCAAATCCCGAAACAGGCCCAAAAACATGTCTCAAAACACTCAGCAGGTGCACCAGGCCACTTGGCCCGACCACCTAGGTCGACAGGGGTGTCGACTCCCCAGTTGACACCAACTGGGGTGTGTCGACTCCCTAGTCGACTTGGGGACTGGGCGGGAAACTTTCCCGCCCAGTCTGTTTGGCTCCAGATTTGAAATTTGAACTGTTTTTGAACTTGAAATTTTCTGAAAACTTTGACGGGCCATAACTTGGTCATACGGACTCCGATTTTCGAAAACTCAGACTCTATTTCGCGTATTTTTCCGAGACGAACGCAATGGCACAGCCCGTTTCCCTTGATTCAGATTTTAATATTTAATTCTGCCTTGTTTTACGTTATAATATGTTATTCAAAATACGGGTTGTTACATTCTCCCCTCCTTAAAGGATTTCGTCCCCGAAATCTCTAAGTTAGGAAGAACGTATCCTACCATCCATCATCCATCTACTCAAAACATCATCCACAAGCAGTCATTGTCCTTAACAGATTCTAAATGTTGTATGAACATATGCAAAGGTGTGTGTATATGTACTTATCTAATGCGAAAATCAGGCGGTTACTGATTCAGTAAACCTCCTTAATGCAAAGTATGTTAGTGAAATGAGTCCATATGTATGCAAATTCCTAACATAATTTATAATCTCTACATGAGTGCACATAACATTCATCCATATGCAACATCCACGTGATAGCATAACAAGTTTCATCCATGAATAAGTATAAGCACTCATGCATATGCGATATGAAAGTGTGTGAGCCGATCTTAGTGCCTAATGTGTATCATGCATCCACGAGTATCCACTTGCAACCACTTGCAACCACTTGCAAACATCAGGCATAACATGTTTCAAATACATGTTTCATCCAAAGGGTTTCTACCTAAGATTCTCATGACAAGATTATCGAAATAACAAGATAAACAAGATAACCATGGATAGCAAAAGAAAGATATGCTGATTAGGAAGAGAGATTGAGAATGTACCCTCTAAAACAAATGGATAAAGCCCACGCATCTTCTTCTCGGTTTCCCAAGTTGCGTCTTTCTCGGCTTCAGTCCACTGAACCTTGACTAACTTGACTTCTCGATTCCTAAGCTTCTTGATCTCCGTTCCCAAGATACGAATCGGAGCTTGTCTCAGGGTTGCCTCTTTCTCTACCTCCACGTCTTCAAGAATGATAGGCTCAACCACTTCGGCTGACTCATGTAGACACTTTCGAAGATGCGAGACATGAAAGACATTGTGCACTCCAGCCAGCTTCTCGGGCAATTCCACCTTATAAGCCATCTTCCCAATCCTCTCTATGATAGGGAAGGGTCCTACGAACCTTGGTGCCAGCTTCCCAACTGCTCCAAAACGAACCACCTTACGCAAGGGATAAACCTTCACAAAGACCATATCTCTAACTTCAAATTCCAAGTCAGTCCTTCGCTTGTCTGCATAGGATTTCTATCTGTCTTGGGCCGTTTTCATCCGCTTGCGAATTAACTCTACCTTCTCGGATGTGTCCTTTTATCATGTCGGGCCCAAGTATAATCTCATCCGTCGTCTCCCACCAACATGTTGGTGACTTGCACGGCCTCCCATATAAAGCTTCAAATGGTGCCATCCCTATGCTTGCTTGATAGCTGTTATTATAAGCAAACTCCACGAGAGGAAGATGGTCTTCCCAAGTACCACCAAAATCAAGAATGTATAGCCTCAACAGATCTTCTAGTACCCTATTCACCCTTTCCGTCTGACCATCCGTCTGTGGGTGATAGGCCGTACTTAGATTCAATCTTGTACCCATCGCTTCTTGCAAACTATTCCAGAACTGGCTAGTGAAGATTGGGTCACGATCGCTAACTATGCTAGAAGGAACTCCATGCAACCGCACTATCTCTCGAAGATAAACAGATGCTAGCCATGATGCGGTCCTCTTGCTCTTCACTGGAATGAAATGAGCACTTTTCGTAAGTCTATCAACTATGACCCATATGCTTGTATTCCCCTTCCTTGACCTAGGTAATCCATCCACAAAATCCATAGAGATACTTTCCCACTTCCATTGCGGTACCTCCAACGGATGTAATAGCCCACCGGGTTTCTTCGACTCGGCTTTCACTTGTTGGCACACCATGCACTTTGAAACATACTCTGCCACATCCTTCTTCATTCCGGCCCAAAAGAAAATGCGCTTCATACACCTATACATCTTATCCCCTCCAGGATGTATAGTCATCTTCGAGTGATGCGCTTCTTCGAGAACTTTATTCACTAAGTCTCCTACTTGTGGCACACATAGTCTTCCATCACGCCTTAGCCACCCCTTGTCATCAATAGTATATCTAGCGAGGTGACTTGATGTCTCACCACGAATCAACTTGTCCATGATCTCGACTATCTGCGGGTCTTCCTTCTGCGAAGTCCCTACTTGATCAAGGAGTGTAGGTCTAAGCTCAAGAGATGCTAACGTGCCAGTCATCGACTCAACAGCATGTGTAAAATCAAAGTTTGCTAAGAACTCTAGATTCTTCATCTCAACAAACAAAGGGCTCAAAGTCAACCTTTTCCTACTTAGCGCATCTGCCACAACATTACCTTTTCCAGGGGTATAAGCTATCTCGAAGTCATAAGATGCCAAGAATTCCATCCACCTCTGTTGCCTTAGATTTAAATCCTTTTGCGAAAAGAGGTACTTCAAAGACTTATGATCAGCATATAACTCGAACCTTTCGTCTAGAAGATAATGGCGCCACGATTTAAGTGCAAAGACAATCGCCGCCAACTCCAAATCATGAGTGGGATAGTTCTACTCATGCACTTCAAGTTGTCTACCCCCAAAACATATCACCTTCCCTTCTTGCATTAGGACAACGCCTAATCCTGTGCCACACGCATAGGTGTACACGATAAACATCTTACTCATCAAAGACATCAGGATATACTCAGACCACCCTCACAGATTGCAAACTATCGATGGATAAGCCGAGGGATTCTAGATAACACAACATGACGGGACCCATAGGGTTACAAGAAATCTCTAGGGTATTACCAAGGCGAGTCATGAGCCTCGCAACCCTATGTTCAAAATCAAGAATGGCTCCATAACTGGACAACCAATCCATGCCCAAAACCAACCTGTATCCCCTAAACCCGATAAGCATTACATATGAATTCTACACTCAAGATAGAGATTTTCAAATCCATACAAATCATAGATAGATGGGCGGAATCCCCAATTGGATTTGAAATACTAACGGGATTTTCAACTAGACTAGTACTTAGGTGCAAACTTTCAACAAGATCAGAAGAAATAAAGGTATGCGATGCGCCAGAATCAAATAAAGTTCGAACAGGAAAACCAGAAATGTAAACAAGGCTTTCTACAGAATTACTACCTCGATCGAGAGCTGGAAGAGCGTTGAGAGCCTGTAGTTGTCCTCCAGAAGGTCCTGCTCGCTGAGTTTGCCTTTGCCCTTGTCCTCGCTTTTTTGGGCAATCCTTGCTATAGTGTCCAGACTCTCCACAATGAAAGCATTCGTCCAACTTCCTCTTCTTCTTCCTACAGTCTTTGACTATGTGCCCAGTGATCCCACAGAAGTTGCATTTCCTCTTCTTTCTTGTCTTGTTGTCGTTGTTGTTCTTGCCTCCTTTTTCGGAATCTACCTTCTTGCCTTGAGACTCATTCGACTTGACCTTCTTCTTACCACTCTTATCTTCCTCTTGAAGCAGGGCCATATTTACCAAACTCTCGAAGGTCGTCCCCATGGGTATATGAGACATGGCCAAACCGTGCAATGGCTCGTTCAATCCTCGAGCAAAGTGTAGGGCCTTCTTCTGAGCTGTGTTAACCAAGTCTAAACCGAACCGAGCAAGTTGATTAAACTTATTCACGTATTCTCTAACGGTCATGTCCCCTTGCTTCAGTAATAGGAACCTCTCCATCTGAAGGTTCTCTTCTGCTGATGATAGAAACCTCAGTCCAAACCTTCTCCTAAACTCATCCCAAGTCTCAATTGGCCTAGTAGTGGTGGTGACTACCCACCAATAAGCAGCTTCCTCTTTCAATAGCCATACCGCCAACAGAACTTTCCTACGGTCTTCTATATCAAAGATAGCAAAAAGGTCTTCAGTTTCCTTCAACCAGTTTCTTGTCTCAACAAAAGTCTCCGTCCCAACAAAATTCTTGCCACCCATTGCCTTAAAGTCCTTGCAAATCTTCGCGAAATCCGCTTAAGGATGTTGAGGAGGAGGAGGAGGAACCTCAGCTACGGGAGGGGGAGGAGGAGGAAAGTCTGCAGGGCCCGCGTCGTTGGCCCTACCTTCCAATAACCTTCGGAACCATCCGGGTATGGGTATTCCCTCGGAAAGGTTAAGATCGGCCATGCTAGAAACGAAAAAGAAAAGATAGATTCAGAACGAGGAAACAAAGGAAAGTGCTAATGGCTTTTGGGGAATAGCCTTTTAAAATAAACTAGACTTTTCTTGGAAAAAATACTTCTTTATAATCGGTTTTGAAAATAGTTTTTCAAAAGGTAAGTTTTTAAAACCTTTTGTTCAATCCCGTAAACCTTATGCTCTGATACCAAATGTAACACCCCACTTCCACCAGGGTCACTCTTGCAAGTACACTGGCTTTGGAGGGGTGTTGGACAAGGTAAACATGCATGAAGATATCACAAGACAGAACATATGAGTAAAACAGAGTAAGTAAAGCAGCGGATAAAATTACTATTTCAAAACCATAGTCAAGTTACAACAAAGTACTCAGTCATTATTTTCCAACTACTACAAGTCTAGAAACATAAACTGAAAACTGGAAATAACATAAAGTAAACTATCCCCAAAGTAGACGTGGTAAAGACATAGCGAGCTTAAGTCCAAACCGTACATGAGTTATCCAGAAAGCAAGCTAAAGATCCAAGCTAGGTGCTAGTGTTCCCACCTGAGAACCAGGGGGGAACGGAAGAAAAGAGGCGAAAGGAAAACAGGTCAGTCAAAAAGAGTGGTAAGTCCTACCTACTATTAGTTTAAAAACTAATAAAGTTAACTGGACATGTAAAATAGAGATGAAACATAGGATGATAACTGGCATGGTGAAAAGTTAACAAGAGTGGCATCGCATATACAAGGTTAAGTTGCACCAAGTGTACTAGTATTCTAATCCATGTCAAGTATAAACAAGAAATGATCCCTTGGCCCAAAATTGGCCCAACATCATGAGATGACCTAAATCAAGGTCCAACTACACGGTCTAGTCGATCGGCTCCCTATAAGCCTAACTCGTCAAGTGTCGGTGTCATACGGCCCAACCGCGAGATGTAGTCGACTGTGCAAGGTCCACCCTAGGGTGTATCCGGGCCCAAGGGTGCCAACCACTGACACAAAACAAGCACGCACAGTCCAAGCCTACTGGTGCCCATGTCTGTCTTTCATCCCCGGACTATGTGCACGACCATAGTCCGCCGGAATCTACAATGGCGCACCTACCTAGCCGTCCCTTTTGGTCACTTACAATCAACCCAGTAATCGTGCCCCACCCCTAGCCTAGTCCCTAGGGTATCCCGATACTCCCTGGTGGGTTACTGCTGAAAAGGGCCCTGCAAACTAGGGTTTCTAATGGGTTAAGTGTGGTTAACCCTATCCAAACCATGTATCAAGTTGGTTAAGTATACCCAAGTGGTTCATGACTTAACCCCAACAATCCATCATGTTCAATTGGTTAAGTATTCAAGTGGTCCATGACTTAACCCTACCATGTGAAATTAATTAACTTAATGCACCCCAACCTCTCACATTAGACTTTGTTGTGGTTACTAGTTAAGCCGGGCGGGTCCGGGTAGCTTTACACCACAACCTAGTCTAACCTCGGGTTTTAAGTGCGATATGACCAACTACTCACATTGGGTCCTATTGTTTGTAGCCACTAGTTAAGCCGGCCGGTTCCGGGTAGATTTATGCTACAAACTCAACCCAACCTCGAGTTGGCCACTTTCATGTTTTCTACATGTCATGTCCACGTTCATGTTTTCAAGCATAATCACATGTCATATTTTCAAGTCATGTTTCATGTCATTTAAGTTTTCCCATAATGTAACCCCATCGCATGTAAGTTCGCATCAACACAAATAGATCAAAAGGGGGAACATAATAATATGATAAGTTAGGCATAAAGTGGAAAAGTCTATCACAAGTTTAACATGGTGATATATGAGGCAAAGGTGTTCATCATAACTTGCTTATAGCATATTGGCCTCAAAACATGTATGATAGCATAAAGGTGATTTGGCCTCAAACATGACAATAGTATAAAGGGTGACAATCCTAACTTGTGCATAGCAAATAGGTTCAATGTTATCATATGTATGTTAAGGGACATGAGGGATTAAGGTTTGTTAACATGTATAAGCCATAATCGATTTCATAGCATTTTTTTCAAAAGTCAACATGAACGGTACTAGGTTCATGATAGATCCACAATCATAGATCAAGATAGACATGAATAGATCTATGCATACAATGATAGGTTCAAGGCAAATATTGCACTTAGGTCCAATTCCAATCTACACATGTATGGCATTAAACTTAGCAAATAGGGTGATAAACCTGTGATTAGCATATAGGTCGCATCATGGCAAGTTAATATCAAGGTCATGAGGGGTTCTATGTTGCATTTATGCACAATCACCACATAAAGCTCATAGTTTTCCACCCAAAAGTTAACATAAATGGTACTAGATTCATGATAGGTAAACATTAGGTCCACAAACATAGATCAAAAGGGTCATGAATGAATCTATGCATGAAATCCAAGGCAAGCATAACACAAAAGTCTCATTTCAACTTGCTACATGTCATATTAAGTTCATAGTTTAGATCTAAGAGTAGAGGAGGGCTTACAAAGCTTGGCTAAGAAGACTAGAACAAAATAAAACAAGATTGAGACGAAGCCACACTAGAAATCCCCAAATGAATATAAGCTCCAAGTTGTCTTGAGAAATAAGAAGCTCCTTTGATTTGTATGAAGAAAGATGGCTCTTTTACTAGCTTAGAACACTCAAGCTTTCATGAAGAAGATGGAGGCCATGATATGAAGGTGGAGGCCATGATTAGGAAGCATTTTGGCATAACTTCGTTGTAGGATTGATTTATGAGGGATTAGGGTAGGTCTAAGGGTGTTTTTATAGAGGTTTAGGTTAGTTTAGGCCATAGGATTAACCCTAGTTTAGATCTGAACCATCAAATCCCGAAACAGGCCCAAAAACATGTCTCAAAACACTCAACAGGTGCACCAGGCCACTTGGCCCGACCACCCAGGTCGACAGGGGTGTCGACTCCCCAGTCGACACCAACTGGGGTGTGTCGACTCCCAAGTCGACTCCCCAGTCGACTTGGGGGCTGGGCGGGTAACTTTCCCGCCCAGTCTGTTTGGCTCCAGATTTGAAATTTGAACTGTTTTTGAACTTGAAATTTTCTGAAAACTTTGACGGGCCATAACTTGGTCATACGGACTCCGATTTTCGAAATCTCGGACTCTTTTTCGCGTATTTTTCCGAGACGAACGCAATGGCACAGCCCGTTTCCCTTGATTCAGATTTTAATATTTAATTCTGCCTTGTTTTACGTTATAATATGTTATTCAAAATACGGGTTGTTACATAAATAATCATAAGTACGCACTCTCATATACGTATACCATCTCTCCCTAATAACTTCCCTAGGTTAACTATGCAACCTAGAGCTCTGATACCAAGTGTGACGGGCCGCCCCGCACCAGCCGGCATTTCCTCCGAAAGTGCGTTGTGCACATGCCCAACTAGCACGGAATGGTCGCCAAAGAAAGGAAAGAAGAGAATGAACTAATCAAGAACCTGTAGAATGTCTCACAGCGCATGGGATAAAATATAATAACAATATACTTGACATAAAACAGGCGAGACAGTGCATAAGCCGAAAACTAAAACTACACATCATAGCAGCGGAAATCCAAATACAGCTTATGTTCCACATCACCATTATTACAACTTTTCAAACTGTCTCTAAAGCAAAGCAAAGGAAAAAGGTACACTACTAATGCCCAAAGTAGTGACCCGCAACGACACAGGGAGAATATCTATATATATATCATACGTGGAAGCCTCCTGCTCGTCTCCGGTACAGCTACTCGTGCATCACCAGCTAACCTGTCTCTAGTCTGCCCATTTAGGAGCACCCAGAGTAATAAGAAGAGACATAAAACTCTGGGTCAGACAAAAGTCTAGTATGAGCGATAAGCAGCAAAACAGAACAATAACAAGCATACTAAACCATACCTAAACCTGGACCTGCAACCAAAGTGTTAGCACAACATACCGCTCAATACTCTAAAGTGCCACTAACATATGGTGTAAAGAATACGGGGGTGGGGGTGTACATGACATAGTGATGGCAAATAATCAACCATAGCAACCATCCTCACTTCTCTCACTCAGTGCGTAAAGCATACAATATCCACCACTTTGATCACCCTATTCCTTGCTATGATCACTCTGCCCTATGGAGTCATGATGACTCCAGTGCACTGATCCATAGCCACTAGTCCTTGCTACGATCACTCTGCCCCATGGAGTAATAACTACCCCACTGCACTGATTTGTAGCCTAACATCTGTCTTGGTGGTGAATCAAAG
This sequence comes from Allium sativum, assembly GCA_030737875.1. Lineage (NCBI taxonomy): Eukaryota > Viridiplantae > Streptophyta > Magnoliopsida > Asparagales > Amaryllidaceae > Allium > Allium sativum. The sequence goes on from CM060916.1 coordinate 961,929,769, forward strand.
CTATGGACATCGATAACCCCTTAGCACACGTCCCGCAGCAAAGCCCAATCATGAAGTTGACTCGTTGGTTCCTAACTGGATCCTGAGTACAAACTTCCCATTTGGACTATCTTTGCATCTCGGGTTTTGGTCTTCATCTGGATCGGTCTTCATTTGGTTCGCAACCCATGCCTCGCATTCAAACTTCTGAGTTCGGTTTGTGGTCATCATCCTCCTTCGGATCGGTTCGAGGCACCTGCATCGGATCGGGTCGTGGCGCCCAAGCTTTTGGTCGTGACATCATGGTCTAGTTCAGTTCGTAGGTGATCCCTGCTCCGGGTCGGGTCGTGCCTTCTGGTCGGGTCGGGTCGCTGCACCTGTTCGTGGCTCCTTCACTCGTGGCGCCTCAGGTCAGTCCTCCTCTTCAGGCATCAGGTCGTGGCATGCTTTCCCAGGCAGTTCGTGGAAGGGTGGAGCAGCTCGTGGGGGTGGTCATGATCGGGTCGGATCGTGGAAGAGAGGGGCGATACGATCCGGGTCCTGTACAATTTCATGCACTTCTTTCCAGCGACTATTTTACGCCATTCGACGGCGTTTTAGACCAATCTAACACTACTAGGCAATACAAGCATACCATACAGTCATAGCAACATGTATAGTCATTCACAACCACCAAAACAATAATTTGATAGGTTAAAACGGATCAAACATTGCCAAAACCCCATATTTTCCCTTAAGCATGTTTAACACCAACTAACAGTATGATTAACAAAACTTAACCAAATCAGCCCAAATTTCTAACAAAGGCCTAACATAATATTTAAGAATTTATAAATATTTTTTCAGAATTTTAACATGAGTAAATTCGCTAATTATCACTAATTACCCTTAACTAACCGTAATTAGTGTAAAAACAATGCTAATCACTCACCTTTGCCACAATTTATCTTTAGATCTAAAATAATCTCTGTTATGGTAATGATCCTGTAACACCCCACGTTTTTAATATAATTAAAAATGTACAAACATGTATATATGCATAGATAGGTAAATAATGGTGATGTATAATGAAAAATTAATTCATACATTGAAGAGTAAGGAAATTAATGCGATAACAACGTGTGTAGAAGAGATGAGAAAATAAAAATACTTAATTCAAATATCCGGAATTAAGTAAAAGAACATCACCATTGCGTCTGTCTCGGAATTCTGGTCAAGATAGATACCTGGTTTGCGTAAAACGGACATCATATGAAGAAGTTATTAAGCCTAGAAGTTTGTATACGCACAAGAGAAATATATATATACATATATATATATATGTATACATATATATATACACAAACAAATTAAAATATAAAATAAAGAATAAAATAAGGATTGCATGTAATAATTACATGCACTGAAAAAAAATGTAATGCATGCATTAAAAGAAAGAAAGGATTGGTTGCATGCAATGTAAATATGTTGCATGCACTGATTTGCAAACATAATGCGTTAACATTAAAAGAAAAAGATTCATGCAATGGTTTAATTTAAGTACTGTAACTAACATGAAAAAGAGAAGTAATGAGAGAACAATAATTATCATTGTTCTAAGACTTATTAACAATAGACTTCATAGCTCAGTTGGTTAAGACATTGGATTTGTAACATGGAGGTCGGGGGTTCGAACCCTGGCGACGGCATAATTTTTATCTTTGTTTTAGAGAGGGCCAACTGAACATGCAAATATATGTACGTATACAAATTCAAAATTTGAAAGGATAAGAACGTACATATAAGGAAATAAAGAAAATATATGTATATATATGAATATATATATATATGCATAAATATATGTATACAAAAGATAAAATTCAAGATAAGGCTACAGTCAATGAAATATGGCAAGAATCAAATAACGGTGCAACATCGTTTGAATTTTGAAAATAAAGCAAAAATTGTGCGTGTATATATATACGCGTAAAATGGTCGGTAGAGTAATTGTATACATACAAGAATATTTGATGTGAATAAAATAGTTAAATAAATTCCAGAAATTCAAAAGTTCAAAAATCAAATTTCTACGCCAAAACAATTCAAACATTCGAAATTCGAATTTCTGCGCCAAAACAGCTTGCAGGACCCAATGCTGACTCAGCGCTGCGTGTACGATAAGATTTGGCTAGATTCATCTGCGAACCTGGACTATTTTCTTAACTGGGTTCAATGCTGACTCAGTGCTGCGTGTACGATAAGGTCTTGAGCACCTATATAAACACCCCTCAGGCTACAGTTTTCTCTACACATCTTCATTATGCCTATACTCCATAATTCATATCAAAATAAATCAAAGACGGGGTTATTCTGCTCAAGTTCTTCGTTAGAATTCAAGTAGAAAATCAAAGGCTAATTCAACGACTTCAACAACTATTTTTTCTAAGAATCAAATCTAAATTAGAGGATCGATAATCTACATCAAGGGATAGCTTTTCAATTTCAGAAATCAGATCCCAGAATTCAAGATCCGTTCTTAAATCAGTGAGTGGGATTACAATACACTTCATGCATAATAGTATTATTATCGTTCGTCGTTCCTTAAAAATCATGTTGCAATTTAAAATAATCTTTGTATGCTTAATCTATTCCTCTTCCCTATTCTTCCATTTTATTTTTGAAACTTTGGCTACCTTCGAGCCAAGGTCAACAGCGCGTAATTTAAAGTTATTTGGGAAGAGCTTGAGATTTAATCGATGAATTAGGCAATTTGGGTAAAAAGATTATTACACGAATGGTTGTGTAAGCAAAGTAGAAATGGGTTAAGTAGCACTTGACATATGAATAAGCTTAACCAACATATGAGGAATGATAGCAACCTGTTAGGAACACATGTATGGGAAACTGGAATAATAGGTATAGCCTATTAATGGGATTATAAGAATGAACATAAATTGGGGTTTTTGGGTAAAGCTTGAATTTGAGACTTGAAAATTAGATATGCCGTTAAGATCCTAGAAACATAATTAAAAATGGAATATGTTGGACAAACCATGTTTTTATGTAATTATGGAACTCGACACATAACATGAAATTGACAATAGTGGCATAACTTGAACATGAACATGCTTGTGAATTGGTAATTGACATTTGATATCTAGAATGAACATGAACATGCTTTTAAATTTAAAATTGGCCTATGACACCTAGAATAGACATGAATTGTTAATTGGCCAAACATGAAACATGGCTAACTCGAGGTTAGAATGAGTTTGCGGTGTAATCCTGCCCGGAACCGCCCGGCACATCCAGTGACCGCAAACAATAGGTTCTAATGTGAGAAGTTAGTCATAATGTGCTTGAAACCCGAGGTTAGATTGAGTTGTGGTGTAATCCTGCCCGGAACCAACCGGCACATCCATTGACCGCAACATTAGGTCTAATGTGAGAGGTTGGGCATTAATAATTAATTAATGCTAATGACACATGCTAGTATGGTAAAGTTAAGTCAACATGAAACACCAGACAACACTTAACCAATTTGACATGATATATGGGTGGGTTAAGTCAACGTGAACCGTTAGATAACACTTAACCAATTTGACATGATATATGGGCGGGTTAAGTCAACATGAACTGATAGAGAACACTTAACCAATTTAGCATGGTACATGGGCTGAATTAAATATGTGATTGGGGGTTAAGTCAACTTGGACACATGGGCAAACTTAACCAATATAACAGTATCAAAGCAAGGAAAAGTGGGGAATGATAAGATTAAACAACAGATAAACTTATCCAAGGGATAAGAAATGAATATGACTTAAGATGTAATACAAGACTCGAAGGGTGGGATAACTTATGCCATGAAATAAGTTAATCTAAGCTGAAAATGTGGGAAAACACCCATACGCTATCATTTGATAAAGAGAACTTAAGCCATGCTTGAATTCATTAGTAAACCTTAGTTAAAAGGGACTAAGTAACAAACCTTAGTTAAAGAGAACTAAGTAACAGAAACTAAGTATCAAACCTTGGTTAATAGAACCAAGTAATAAACCTTAGTTAAGAGGACTAAGTAGTAAACCTTAGTTAAGAAAGCTAACGATTCAGGAAACTAAGTAGTGAACCTTAGTTAAGAAAGCTAATGATTCAAGAAACTAAGTAGTAAACCTTAGTTAAGAGAACTAAGTAGTAAACCTTAGTCAAGAAAGCCAAGTAGAACACGATGAGGAGCGAACGTCCATCTGATCATGAAGAAGCTCCAACGAACTGGGTTACGAAGCACGCGGCTTCGAGGGGACGTGAGGGTACTCTTGGTATCCCTCTGTGAGGTTGCAGATGATCCTCCTGGGCTCACAGAGGTTAAGGTCTATGTTAGAAGATCCAAGGGTATGCCTTGGTTACAATATAAGCAACCTAAAGACAAGGATGGGTCAGCGTGAGGCGGCGATATCTTGTTTGCCCTGTGATAGCACGTCGTCGTCTACCTACCATCTTGAGTCAATCGTGACACGCAAGCGGAAAGGCGGAGAAATCCAAAAGACCATATATTTTGCTATCTAGTTATGGGTGAGGGTAGCCAATAAGTTTGCGGGGGCATAGCGGGTCTGCGTACAGTTCTCATTCTTGATTTTCTTGGGTGCCTTTCATTAGTTAAGGGAGGGGTCAAGTGGGACCATAGCCACATACAGATAAAGCAGACCTTAGCATCTGCATCGGCAGATAACTTAAAGCTCCCGATCGAGTTCCGTGTTTCTTGATTAGCCCTGCCACGGGACTCGGGCCGCACATATAGAGGACATGTGCAACTAGTTATCTAACACGTTTAATGACACGATTGGGACATAAAGTCTAGGAACATATATCGCTCTGGGTAGTGTGTCCTAGACTAGGGGGCATTGTTCGATTGGTAGCATAAACCCTAGTGGCCCTAGGTAGCATAAACCATGGTCGAATCTAGAAAGCATTCAATAGGTAGCATAAACCCCAGTGGCCCTGGGTAGCGTAAACCCTGGTTGAATCTAGGAAGCACTTGATAGAAAACCCTAGATTAGATCTAGGTAATAAACGGAATCTAGCAAGATCAAGAGTGGTAGTCCAAACGATTTCGAGAATGGTGGCACTACACTAAAGTAGTATAGATTTACATGATGAAGCCCGTACGACATACGGCAAGGGACTGTATATATACATGGAAAGGATTATACAAGTTGGAGGTATCTGCATATACATTGTATTAGGTTAATCTACTAGTGGGACATGAGTATAGCCTAGAGAGCTAATATCGCGAATAACCTAATAAGTAAGAAAATATAACTGAACGGTATATGTAGGATTATACAGAAGTTTATTCTAAGTCCACTCACACAGAACTTATGTTTTGACCCCCTCCTTATTACATACTTCCAGGTTAGGTTCATGACAGAGATGGTATAAGCTTTGGATACTGGTTAGCCAGTATGTTTTACAAGGTAAAGCTATATTTAAAATTATACTTTGAATTCCTTCCACTGTAAGATGCGAATTCTGACATGTTTTCTTTATCTCTGTCTTTTTCTATAGGATACCAGAGCGCCCAACTCGGGTTTCGATAGGTTGGGTTTTTAAAAAAAATCGGTCTGTCGGAATCCAGGTTGTTACATCTGGTATTAGAGATTCGGTTTAGTGATCTTAGGGAGATAATGAGTGAACGTATTTTATTTTCTAAAATATAAATATATTATATATATACCTAAATCCATAAAGTAGCCCACTAGGAATAGAAAGAGTTGGGATAGCTATTTTGTACACTAAAGGAATGAACCTAGAAATTTTAAGACCTTAGGTGGTTTGGTTGGAAAGTGTACAATATGATTTGGTATTGGGGAAAGAAAGTATCTCATAAGAATTAAAACTGAAATGTTGTTATTTTAGAGTAGTGGGTTTAGAAGTGAAACCTTATAAGTTAGAAAAAGGTTAAAATGTGGAAAATGGATTAGGAATATATATAGTTGAGAGAGTTGGTTTGGAAAGTGCCTAGGAAAGCCTAGTTGAGCTGAAAGACCCACTTTGAGTCTAACCCAATAATAAACTTTTAAGAACTTGAATTTGTAGAAGAGTTTGTGGTGTTTTTCAAGTTTTAATCTTAAAAGTATTTTTGATGTTTAAGAAAAACACGTAAAGGACATATTCAGTGCATGTTGGGTTTTTAAAGTAAAGTGGTGTATACTTTGGTAAAACAATGATTTCTTGTTTTAAAAGAACTCTCTCATTAAAAAGTGCATAATATAGAGCATATATAGCTCGCTAGTTTTCATATTATAATATATGAAAGGAGTGAAAAGAAAGTGTTGTGTTTTGTAAAAGAAAATTCTATTCTGTTAACAATAAATTTTGATTATTGATTTACGAAGAAATTTTGTTGGGTGGACAAAATAAGTTGTTGGAATAGAATAGATGTCTGCACCTTATAGCGAGTAGTTAAATTGACATTGTAATTAGAAACAATGTAAGCCCGATAGTAGTCCTTGTCTACTCCAGTTTTGTGATTTGAAAAAAAATGTTTTGCATTGTATTCTATAACATGTTTTTATGGTTTGGCGAAAACAAGTTTTGGAGAAGAAAACAAAGTTTTAACACTTTTAATTTTTGAAAGAAAAATGTAATGAAAAGAAAGGAGGCCAAACCATGTTTTAAAAAGAGTGGAGCAGGTAAGGATTAGTGCCTAGAAAAGGACGAGAGAAAGTTAAAGCTATGAATTAAACAATTGGAACCAACTAGAGATTGGTTGAGTTGAGTGATTCTCTGGATGTCAATCTGATGTTGATTTCGGTCTTCGGGGTTGATATTTAGGGAGTTACTCTCTTGCCAATTTACAGTCAGGGATTAACTAATATTAAAATAATGGAAAATTCCAGTAGAATGCATAAGCATTGAGAAACCTAGGTTTGTTGCTTGAGAAAGAGAGAAAAAGTAAAGGCTAGTAATGCACAGCAAGGACTAGTAGTGACTACTAAGTAGTAAAGGGCAAGTAAGTGGGTAGATCCTGTTGTGTGGACTCGCAATTGTCTGAGATGACAAAGTCCTAAGATTCTTGGCCAATAGTAGTAGCTGTGTAGGATGCTGTTTGAGTTGAAAATAGAAAAAGCTTATTTGAAATAAAAAACTTAAGTAATTGGATTAAGTCAAATAAGCTACGAAAGAGAAAAGCCTAAGCTAACAAGAGACAATAAATTCAGTAAGGCAACAAATGTGACGGGAAAAGAAAATGGAAATCTTAAGAAAAAGATGAATAAATATGAAATTATTCCAAGATAAGAAGAAAGAGAAAGGAAAGTTTTCATATGTGGTTGTGCTTGGATAGGAAAGTAGGAAGTTTTTATAGAATAGTTATATAAAAATCCGAGTGCAATTATAAAAGGTACAGTGGAAAATGTAAATTCTTCCGTTTTATATCTTTTTGTAACATAAGAAATCGAATTTAGAAAATTAGATTTTTCTAAATTTCGAATTTAATGATGGTTGGTAGGGTTTTGGATGCGACAATTAGGTGAACCATGCTCTTATTCTATAAGAGTATGGGAAAACTTGGATGAAAAATATTTTGATTTTTCAAGAAAATTGCATTCATATAGAACTACAAGTATATTTAGGATGTAATCATCATTTTTTGAAAGGGTTTTTAATTTTTGCATACATATAGGTGGATCCAAATTAGGCATACATACTTTACTATGATGTATCTCACTTTGCACATGTGCACAATGTTTGCAACAATTGGATGCACACTGGATGGATGGATATTGCGAGGGATTATCTATTTTACTCTTATCGAATTTCGGGGATGAAATTCCTTAAGGTGGGAGAATGTAACACCCCACATTTTTAATATAATTAAAAATGTACAAATATGTATATACGCATAGATAGGTAAATAATGGTGATGTATAACGAAAAATTAATTCATACATTGAAGAGTAAGGAAATTAATGCGATAACAATGTGTGTAATCGAAGAGATGAAAAAATAAAAATACTTAATTTAAATATCAGGAACTAAGTAAAACGAACATCATCATTGCGTCCATCTCGGAATTCTGGTCAAGATAGACACCTGGTTTGCATAAAACGGATATCATATAAAGAAGTTATTAAGCCTAGAAGTTTGTACACGCACAAGATATATATATATATATATATATATATATGTATATATATACAAACAAATTAAAATATAAAATAAAGAAAAAAAATAAGGATTGCATGTAATAAATACATGCACTAAAAAAAAATGTAATGCATGCATTAAAAGAAAGAAAGGATTGGTTGCATGCAATGTAAATATGTTGCATGCACTGATTTGCTAACATAATGCATTAACATTAAAAGAAAAAGATTCATGCAATGGTTTAATTTAAGTATTGTAACTAACATGAAAAAGATAAGTAAGGAGAGAACAATAATTATCATTGTTCTAAGACTTATTAACAAAAGACTTCATAGCTCAGTCGGTTAAGACATTGGATTTGTAACATGGAGGTTGGGGGTTCGAACCCCGGTGGCAGCATAATTTTTATCTTTGTTTTAGAGAGGGCCAACTGAACATGCAAATATATGTACGTATACAAATTCAAAATTTGAAAGGATAAGAACGTACATATAAGGAAATAAAGAAAATATATGTATATATATGAATATATATATATATATGCGCATAAATATATGTATACAAAAGATAAAATTCAAGATAAGGCTACAGTCAATGAAATATGGTAAGAATCAAATAACGGTGCAACTTCGTTTGAATTTTAAAAATAAAGTAAAAATTGTGCATATATATATATGCGTAAAATGGTCGGTAGAGTAATTGTATACATATAAAAATATTTCATGTGAATAAAACAGTTAAATAAATTCCAGAAATTCAAAAGTTCAAAAATCAAATTTCTACAACAAAACAATTCAAACATTCGAAATTCGAATTTCTGCGCCAAAACAGCTTGTTGGACCCAATGCTGACTCAGCGCTGCGTGTACGATAAGATTTGGCTAGATTCATCTGCGAACCTGGACTATTTTCTTAACTGGGTTCAATGCTGACTCAGTGCTGCATGTACGATAAGGTCTTGAGCACCTATATAAACACCCCTCAGGCTACAGTTTTCTCTACACATCTTCATTATGCCTATACTCTTCCCTAATTCATATCAAAATAAATCAAAGACGGGTTTATGCTGCTCAAGTTCTTCATTAGAATTCAAGTAGAGAATCAAAGGCTAATTCAACGACTTCAACAACTATTTTCTAAGAATCAAATCTAAATTAGAGGATCGATAATCTACGTCAAGAGATAGCTTTTCAGTTTCATAAATCAGATCCCAGAATTCAGAATCCGTTCTTTAATCAGTGAGTGGGATTATAATACACTTCATGCATAATAGTATTATTATTGTTCGTCATTCCTCAGTTAAAATTCATGTTGCAATTTAAAATAATCTTTGTATGCTTAATCTATTCCTCTTCCCTATTCTTCCTTTTTATTTTTGAAACTTTGGCTACCTTCGAGCCAAGGTCAACAGCGCGTAAATTATAGTTATTTGGGAAGAGCTTGAGATTTAATCGATGAATTAGGCAATTTGGGTAAAAAGATTATTACACGAATGGTTGTGTAAGCAAAGTAGAAATGGGTTAAGTAGCACTTGACATATGAATAAGCTTAACCAACATATGAGGAATGATAGCAACCTATTAGGAACACATGTATGGGAAACTGGAATAATAGGTATAGCCTATTAACGGGATTATAAGAATGAACATAAATTGGGGTTTTTGGGTAAAGATTGAATTTGAGACTTCAAAATTGGATATGCCATTAAGATCCTAGAAACATAATTAAAAATGGAATATGTTGGACAAACCACGTTTTTATGTAATTATGGAACTCAACACATAACATGAAATTGACAATAGTGGCATAACTTGAACATGAACATGTTTGTGAATTGGTAATTGACATTTGATATCTAAAATGAATATGAATATGCTTGTAAATTTATAATTGGCCTATGACACCTAGAATAGGAATGAATTGTTAATTGGCTAAACATGAAACATGGCTAACTCGAGGTTAGAATGAGTTTGCGGTGTAATCCTGCCCGGAACCGCCCGGCACATCCAGTGACCGCAAACAATAGGTTCTAATATGAGAAGTTAGTCATAACGTGCTTGAAACCCGAGGTTAGATTGAGTTGTGGTGTAATCTTGCCCGGAACCAACCGTCACATCCAGTGACCGCAACAATAGGTCTAATGTGAGAGGTTGGGCATTAATAATTAATTAATGCTAATGACACATGCTAGTATGGTAAGGTTAAGTCAACATGAAACACTAAACAACACTTAATCAATTTGACATGATATATGGGTGGGTTAAGTCAACGTGAACCGCTAGATAACACTTAACCAATTTGACATGATATATGGGCGGGTTAAGTCAACATGAACTGATATTAACCAATTTAGCATGGCACATGGGTTGAATTAAATACGTGATTGGGGGTTAAGTCAACTTGGACACATGGGCAAACTTAACCAATATAACAGTATCAAAGCAAGGAAAAGTGGGGAATGATAAGATTAAATAATAGATAAACTTATCCTAGGGATAAGAAATGAATATTACATAAGATGTAATACAAGACTCGAAGGGTGGGATAACTTATACCATGAAATAAGTTAATCTAAGTTGAAAATGTGGGAAAACACCCATACGCTATCATTTGATAAAGAGAACTTAAGTCATGCTTGAATTCATTGGTAAACCTTAGTTAAAAGGAACTAAGTAACAAACCTTAGTTAAAGAGAACTAAGTAACAGAAACTAAGTATCAAACCTTGGTTAAGAGAACCAAGTAGTAAACCTTAGTTAAGAGGACTAAGTAGTAAACCTTAGTTAAGAAAGCCAACGATTCAGGAAACTAAGTAGTGAACCTTAGTTAAGAAAGCTAACGATTCAGGAAACTAAGTAGTAAACCTTAGTTAAGAGAACTAAGTAGTAAACCTTAGTCAAGAAAGCCAAGTAGAACATGAGGAGGAGCGAACGTCCATCTGATCATGAAGAAGGCTCCAACGAACTGAGTTATGAAGCACGCGACTTTGAGGGGACGTGAGGGTACTCTTGGTATCCCTCTGTGAGGTTGCAGATGATCCTCCTGGGCTCACAGAGGTTAAGGTCTGCGTTAGAAGAGCCAAGGGTATGCCTTGGTTACAATATAAGCAACCCAAAGACTAGGATGGGTCAGCGTAAGGCGGCGATATCTTGTTTAGCCCTGTGATAGCACGTCGTCGTCTACCTACCATCTTGAGTCAATCGTGACACGCAAGCGAAAAAGCAGAGAATTCCAAAAGACCATATACTTTGCTATCTAGTTATGGGTGAGGGTGGCCAATAGGTTTGTGGGGGCATAGAGGGCCTGCGTACAGTTCTCATTCTTGAATTTCTTGGGTGCCTTTCATTAGTTGAGGGAGGGGTCAAGTGGGACCATAGCCACATACAGATAAAACAGACCTTAGCATCTGCATCGGCAGATAACTTAAAGCTCCCGACCGAGTTTCGTGTTTCTTGATTAGCCCTGCCACGGGACTCGGGCCGCACATATAGAGGACATGTGCAACTAGATATCTAACACGTTTCACGACACGATTGGGACGTAAAGTCTAGGAACATATATCGCTCTGGGTAGTGTGTCCTAGACTAGGGGACATTGTTCGATAGGTAGCATAAACCCTAGTGGCCCTAGGTAGCATAAACCCTGGTCGGATCTAGAAAGCATTCAATAGGTAGCATAAACCCCAATGGCCCTGGGTAGCGTAAACCCCTAGTTGATTCTAGGAAGCGCTTGGTAGAAAACCCTAGATTAGATCTAGGTAATAAACGGAATCTAGCAAGATCAAGAGTGGTATTCCAAACGATTTCGAGAATGGTGGAACTACACTAAAGTAGTATAGATTTACATGATGAAGCCGGTACGACATACGGCAAGGGACTGTATATATACATGGAAAGGATTATACAAGTTGGGGGTATCTACATATACGTTGTATTAGGTTAATCTACTAGTGGGACATGAGTATAGCATAGAGAGCTAATATCGCGAATAACCTAATAAGCAAGAAAATATAACTGAACGGTATATGTAGGATTATACAGGAGTTTATTCTAAGTCCACTCACACAGAACTTATGTTCTGCCCCCCTCCTCATTACATACTTCCAGGTTAGGTTCATGACAGAGATGGTATAAGCTTTGGATACTGGTTAGCCAGTATGTTTTATAAGGTAAAGCTATATTTAAAATTATACTTTGAATTCCTTCCGCTGTAAGATGCTTACGAATTCTGACATGTTTTCTTTATCTCTGTCTTTTTCTGCAAGATACCAGAGCGCCCAACTCGGGTTTCGATAGATTGGGTTTTTGAAAAAAATTCGGTCTGTCGGAATCCGGGTTGTTACAGATCCCAAAGCAATACAGCAGCTTTATCCCTAATCCTATGCTAATCCTCTTCAATTTGATGCGGATTAGGCTAGTCCTTGATTAGAGAGTGATTTGGGATGATTCTAGATGTTGGAGGCCATTGTTAGGGTTCCTAAGAGGTAAATGGCGGCTAGAAAACTAAAATGAAATGAAAACCTAACTCATTTCAGCCTCCCCATAACCCTAATCCCGAAATGGGTTATGGGCCCATTCGCTAATCACCTCATTTGGTCCGATTAAGCAGTTTTTCATCTTCCGAACCTTATTTCAGCCATATCTCCCAAACGGTAAGTCCGTTTTTCACATATGACCACTCTACGAAAAGCTAAACCATCATCCGAAGCCAATTGAAGTGGTTTCAGGTCAAAAATCCTTTCCAATCAAAAGTTATGGCCGAAACAAGATCAGCTAGGGGCAAAACGGTCATTTAAAAATCGGCAAAAATCATGAACATGGGAAATGACCCCAATAGTCGTTTCCCAAAAGTACACGACCATACGACTTCGTATGTGAAAGAAATAAATATTCTATGATCCTTTGATGCATAGAATACGGGTCGTTACACTAAATGGAAAAGGGGATGACCGTTTATTTATTTATCTCCTAGGGTTTTTCTTTTTTAATTTATTTGTATTTTCTATTTTGTTTTTTAAACCATCTCAAACAGTGTCTAGAATTCTGTAAAACCTAGGAGAATCAGTCAGGGCGTTGACTGACAGTTGCTAGAGTCTGTAAAATCTAGGTTACTAGTTACGGGGTCATAATCAGGGGAAATCTGATCGAGCGGATATCGATCAGTCTATGGTTTTGAGCGTAGGGTTAGGACAGGAGCAGGCGCTGCGAGTTTACATGGGATTGTAAGCGGGATCTGTTTATAACACCTAGTAGAAACCTTAGGAATGCAGCAGTAGGTAGTATTTTGCCGAAGCTGGGTATATCTTGTGTCATTTACTTTCTGCATTTCTATTTCTGCTATATTCTGTGATCTGTGATTTTTAATAACTCAATAATTTTTTCAATAAACCCTATTCACCCCCCTCTAGGGTTAATCTAGATCCAACAAGTGGTATCAGAGCATGTATTCTATTAATTCTAGAGTAATGGTGATTCCTAGTCGCCAGTCCATAAAGAGTCAGTCCAGTCGTTTCCATCTATTTTTAATGGTACAGATTTTTTAAATTGGAAATCAGAAATGAAATCCTATTTAAAATCTGTTGATATTAAATGTTGGAATAGTATTACAAATGGGTACAATATTGTAAATAAGGTTAATATTGAATTTAACTTTCGCGCTACTCATATTTTATATTCTTATATGGATGATGACCAATATAGCCTTATCTCCCATTGTTTAACTGCATAGGAAATCTGGAGGACTCTAAATGTGCTGTATGGAAAATCTGACAACTGCTCAAAACCCCAGAATGTCAACTCAGATTCAAATCTATGCTTAACAGGTCTTACAGATGATAATTCAGATGGATCAACTGATGAAGATTCAACAGACAATGAAATAGAAAATTTCTCTTATGAAGATCTTGTTTACATGTGTCTTGATTTAACGAAATCTGTTGATAAACCCCAACTGAAAAATAAGTCTTTGAAATCTAAGAATTCTGAGTTGACCAGCAAAATTGATAATTTGGTATCACAACTTGAATATTTTAAAAATCTTTCAAATTCATATTATAAAAATTGTTCGAAATTGAAAACCAATCTTGTTCATCTCAATAAAAATATTCAGAAGTTTGAAAATGAAATTTTGACCTTAAAAGAAAACAAGATTGAGTTATCAAATTTGAACAATTTTCTACAAAAGGAATTTGAAGTTTTTAAGACTGATATAAATTCCAAATTTGAAATTGCTGAAAAAGAAAATTTATTGAAAAGTGATTTGATTTTGAAAGAACTTGAAAATGAGATTGAAAATTTCAAGAAATGTGAAGTTGAAAATCAAAAACTTTTTGAATTTGAAATCTCTGAGTCCCAGGCCAAAATCAAATTACTCGAATCTGAAAATTTGGTTTTGAAACGACATGTTGCTGAAAGAAGGATCACTAATAATCGATGTTCTAATTTAATAAAAGAAAATGGTGATCTAAAAACTAAAATTCAACAACTTGAAATAACTTTGACTAAATTTTCTGATGGAGAAAAATCCTTGAACATGTTATTGAAAAACCAATTTTCTGTCGGAAATAAACATGGCCTCGGCTTTGGGAAAAATAATGTTTTTGAAAATCCGAACTCAAATGATTTTAAAAATCCTTCAAACTGCTTGGAAAAGAATCGATATGAAAATTCAAACTCTGATAATCGCAAAGGATTTTTGAATCAACATGAAGTGAATTTGTTTTATAATAATCCATTTAACCAATCCTGGATCTCAAAAAGAAATAAAACAAACTTCGTTAAATTCAAACAAATCTGCGTTCCAAAAGGTACGAAAATAGATTCGAATGGATTGTTATACAAACAGGTTTGGGTACCGAAAGATATGAACACAACTGAGAGTGGTTTTACTGTTTTTGTTAAACCACTTAATCCCCTAAGGAGTTAGGTACCGAAGATGGCTGAGGAACTTCTTTACAAAAAGAGAAACTGAATTCAAATTGCTTTATGTCATTGAATCATCCACAAGTTCCTTAGTTAAGTTTGTTGAGTTGGAGATCACATTATCTTATATAATTCATGTATAACCTCTAAACTCATCTTTGTAAATATTCCTTTTTTTTCTTCTACCCCTTCTTTTTATTTTCTTTATCTCCTTTTGTTTTTGATTTGTCACTACCATATATTTTTGTCTTTCTTTTGTACTTTCTTAAACTTCCAATTGTAGAATTCATATTTTCTAGAGGAAATTCACTTTATTTGAATAGAACTCTGATATTCTAATTATTTCCAGATCTTGAATTAAAATTGTAAATATTTATGCAATTGTTTTGAAGTTTATGTTCTGATTCCTGAATTTCTAACAGTACTGAAGCATTCATATCATATCTTGAACACGGTTAGTATAAATTCTAAAATTTTGAAGATCTAAATATTTAATGAAATTTGACATATATCTGCTATTTTGGGTTTCTTCTAATTCAGTTTAGAAAAGCTTGAAATATTATACTCATTACAGCACACCAATATTTATCAGTTGTGATAATTTCATCATTTTTAGATTGGTTGGGATATTTTAAATTGTCTAGAATCTCAGTGATTCATCTTGAAAATCATCTTTATGGTTAGAATTTGTTTGTTTGAAATCATCTGAAATTATTAATATTTTGAATAATCACACACCTCCTAAATTTGAAATTATCAACCTTGTGTGACTGGTTCATTATATTTAAAAACTTGACACTGATTCAAGTGATTTCAAATAAATTATTTTGGATCATGAATATCTATCAAAACTGATGTAAATGATCTGAATTTTTTCTTTGGACCTGTCAAAAATACTTTTTGAAAATTCCTTAAAAATGGTCTTAAATCTCACTACTATTTCATGATGATTTGATTGAATACTTGTTTGTTTAAAATCACTTGAAATTATTAATTTATTGAATCTCACATATATCTTGAATCTAAAACTTAATCTGGTGTAATTGATTCAATGAATCTTAAGATCTTCATATTTCCTCCAATGATTTCAAATAAACTGTATTGTTAATCTTGAATCATATTTTGTGACCATCAGAAACATCGTCTGACAAGTCTGCTATGATATTGATTTTTTCTGTGCTGCTCTGATACTGTTTTTTTAAAAATGCCCTTTGATTACTGCTTATCTTGGTATATACTGTTTGCTGATATGACAAATGTGCCAAATTTATTTGTCTTATCTGCTTATGATCTGAGTTTTGGATATTATTGTCTACGATACTTATGTTAGCCACCCAGTGTCATGTTAAAATCCTTATTAATAGAGACACCAAGTGGTATCAGAAGTGCCTTATATTTGTCTCACTCATTTGTACTTAGATTCTAATCTTCACCGTGTATAGATCTACACACTCCTTTTGCCTTGTACAAATTTATCCCTCTTGGCATGTGTAGATCTTCATATTCCTCTTGTAATTGATTTTCAATTTTAAAATTATTTATTGATTATTCGTTCAGAAATTGAAATCAATATCCAAATTGAACTGCATTTATAGTTCATCAAAATTATTATCAGATTTTGAAATTGTGATGAATTGTAACTGCAGTATATTTCACAACAAGAGGAGATTTTATTTAGATTTTCATGATGGTTGAACATATATTATAATATCCTTGAATTGGCAATTATTTCACGACCATCTTCTTTATCTTCCACTATTCTATCATCCATTATGATTTTATATAAATATGGAGAGTTAATATTTTTTAAAAATCTGTTTGAATAACCAGTGGAATTATTTGTGATAGAAATTGGACTATGTTATTATTCAGAATTAGTGATAATTGAAAATTTTCAATGATCCCGGTACAGTCGAGCATATTTCATAATATAATTAATTTAGAAATTTATTTCACGGTCCATTTCTGTACCTACCACAATTCTATCATTCATATTGGTTGTATATACCAAGGAGTTTTTCTATTCAAAGCTGAAAATGATAAAATATATAATTAATACATAAGTGTGTCTCTAACCTCATTTAAAAATCCAAGCTCTGGTTATGCATGGTTATGAGATAACTTATAATTTAAGCTGCGACTGACCTCTTTTAAAAATCCAAATGCGTGGTCAGTGTGCTCTTAAATAAAAAATAAAAGAAAAGAAAATAATGTGCTATAAATTGAAATAAATCTGAAATTCTCCTTGGTGTTTAAAAACCAGTCTATCAATCCATCTTCTAATCTGTGAAATGTGTTAATGTTTTATGACGTATTATGATTTGTTGATTGATAGCTATTGGGATTTGAGAGTATTTGATTTTGTCACCTAAATTGAATCTATAATTATAGTCCAAATCCATCACTGCTTTTTGTTATAAAATTCTTTTGAAAATAATTGGAAATGTATGTTTTTTGAAACTCTCTCCATTTTTATAAAATTCATCGTAAATCCGTCATTCTCTACAATGTGAAATATGCCGCTAGTTCTTAGTTTGTTATGATTTTGTTTGACTGATTGAGATTTATGATGACCGTTCTTCCTCTTAAGCTGAAATTATATTATTTAGTCATTTTTCATCTATATTTTAATTTCTAAATTCTTTTGATGATAACAAAAGGGGGAGAATGGATTGATATTTTGATTTATGAGTGAATATTTGATAAATATTTTTAATTTTGAAATTTCATTAAATTCATTCTGTTCACTCATGCACAGATTAAGGGGAGTTTTCTGTTGTAGGGGGAGCTAATAAATAGGAGGAGTTCAAAATTCACTGTCAAACACATTTATTTTGCTCAAATTCTTTTATTTGTTTGTCATCATCGAAAGAGGGAGATTGTTGTATATGACGTAGTTGTATACACAATTATATGATTTTTGTTTGATGATAACAACCAAATAAATATTATTTGAAATGTGTTTGTTACTATACTGTTCTATATATACATCACAGACATGAATATTATATTTAAATAGAATACGACTGTACAGACATTCATATATTCATACAGTATTTTATTTAAATTGAATATTCTATTTCAACATTCAAACAGTATAGCTATTTAATACTCCACTATTTAAATACATTCACAGAATATTTGTACTTGTAAATTGACTGAATAAAATAGATAAATTTGTTTGACAACAATAAAATAATATTTTATTTCAAACGAATTTGTTTGTTACAAATATCAGTACAAATTTCTTTTTCTGTACATCAGCTCTTCACTATAACACTTTCACTCAGTTATACATTTCTATATATACATTCACAGACTCAAATACAGACACTTTCACTGTTACACACACTGTTCTTGTTTTCTGCCTTCTGTCTTCTTGACTTCTGTCTTCACAGCCTTCAGTCCGGTCTCATCCTCTTACCTGTCACATGAAATAGAAACACATAGCACACTGCAATAGAAATAAAACTAAATACATGTGTATATAAATTTTATTTTTAAAATTTTATTTGCCTCAGATTTCGGGTGTGTTTCTCATCATTTTTCACGACTTGATCTGATTTATCTGTGTCTAGCCAGTTTGTATATGTATATTACAGGGACAGGAAGGCTACATATACACACGTGTATAGATATACATGTGTGCACTGCCATGCCAATCAGTATGCATCTAAGGAGTAGCCCCAAGGACCATTTCAACTCAGTGCATATGAATATGGTCGAGAGTGTGCTAAAACAAAACAGCTCAACACAAATGGCCGAGGCAACATAAAATCATGCAAGCTAAATGGTCGAGCTCACAACAACAATAATATGGAGCCAAACAGCCAAGACAAGTGATCTAGCAAAAGACAGCGGTGGTCGAGCAAGCAAAAAGGAATGATCGTGCACAAGTGTTTCAGCATGAATGGGTTTTGAAGTTCAAGAATACACGTGTGCATATACACACAAGTATAACAGTGTGAGGCCAAGAAAAATGGAGCCACAACAACTCAGCATTTATGAATTCATTCAGGGGCAGCCAAGTACAGATTCATGTACAAGAATGGAGCAAGGCAGATTATACATGAGTGGTGATGACCAGACAAGTTAGCATGCAAATACAATGTGGCAAGTTGAATAGCATAACTATCACAAGTACATACAATGGTGCATAGCAGAGAACTGAAATGGCAAGGGTAAGGTTCTAAAAGGTTCAGCAAACTATGGTGATGAAATAATGACAACGGCATACACAGGACAACTAAACGATACAATGGTGTAATGATGGTGCTATAACAAAGAAATGAATCAATGCAATATGTACATGCATGATTGAGATAACAGTGGGTACATCTACAACAGTCAAGTGAAACTCTAATGAATGGTGCATGCAACAACAAAGTGGAACTTTCATCATGTTCAAGACAGATTTCAAAGCTAGCAGCATGGGTAACCTCACAATGCAGAATGCAGGTGTTTACAAACGAAGCATGCCAATGTATTTATACAAGAAACAAATACATCTGGAAATACAAGTGTGGTACAGGGTAACTGCTGGTTCAAGTATGCCCAATTCAATAACATGATATGAAGCAACAAATCAAGGCAAGACTGGCATAAATGCATGGTGCCGATGCGTTATGTATGGGTGAAATTGGAGTAACTTATACATGATTAAACAAGTACACAACAGTCAAGTTCATATCAAGGGAACAAGCAGGTAGAATGCACTGGTGTTTATGGGTTAAGCCACACATGACACAAATGACCAAGGCAGTTTTTACTCAAGCTCAAAGAATGTGACAGATTAATTCTGAAAAGAGTTTAATGCTGAATTTGATCACGAATTTCTCTCTTTAAGTTTTACTTAATTATGCATGGAGTAATGAAGCAATTAAAGCATCGGATTAAATCAGATTTGGAATGGTGACTAAGCAAGGATCAAAGTTGGCAAGCAAAATACAATATTCATGAAGAAAGAATATGTCCAGAATCATTGCTTGATTTTCAAAATTCAAATTGATAGAAACATTGCTGTTGAGAAACAAATAAAAAACCTTTCAAAATATTTCTCAATTTGGACAACTCAAAATCAGGGAAATTAAGAATCAAAATTCCTTCTAAATATTCCTCAATCAAATCACGCAAAGCCAAAGGGAAACATGAGCATATCACTTCTATATGTAACCAATCATTCAAAGCCGTGGTGTAAACAAATTTACAGAGAAAATTGAAACTGCCATATCAAAAGAGGAAAGCAACGTTAGTTAGATCGAGTCATTATCGTGAAATCAAAAAATAGGTTTTTCTATACCCTATGTTATTCACACCAATTCATCATCGGCAACATAGGTGATTGAATCCACAAAAATTAACAGCAAATTCAAGCCTAGAAAAAAAGTCAGTGAGCTCACAATTTTTAGGGATTTGATCTGTGCCCAAAATCGATCGAGCAAGATAGAGGATGCAACGGTGTAATCATCGAAGACGAGGAGAACCATTTCCATAAGCAATTTATCACAACATAAATCGATTTGGGGATTCAAAGAAACCCTAGTGCAAGCCACCATTTTTTTCATGAGAGAAAGCAAAGGATCGGGTTTAACAAATAAAGAAAATAGGGTCGGCCAAGATTCTAAATGGAAAAGGGGATGACCCTTTATTTATTTATCTCCTAGGGTATTTCTTTTTTAATTTATTATGTATTTTCTATTTTTTTAAACCGTCTCAAACAGTATCTAGAATTCTGTAAAATCTAGGAGAATCAGTCAGGGTGTTGACTGACAGTTGCTAGAGTCTGTAAAATCTAGGTTATGGTTACAGGGTCGTAATTAGGGGAAATCTGATCGAGGGGATATCGATCAGTCTATGGTTTTGAGCGTAGGGTTAGGACAGGAGCAGGCGCTGCGAGTTTACATGGAATTGTAAGTGGGATCTGTTTATAACACCTAGTAGAAACCTTAGGAATGCAGCAGTAGGCAGGATTTTGCCGAAGCTGGGTATATCTTGTGTCATTTACTTTCTGCATTTCTATTTCTGCTATATTATGTGATCTGTGATTTTTAATAACTCAATAATTTTTTCAATAAACCTTATTCACCCCCCTCTAGGGTTAATTTAGATCCAACGGTTTTGACTTTAATGAAACATTTTCACCTGTTGTGAAACCTACCACTATTAGAGTTATACTGACCATTGCCTTGCATAAAAACTGGGAAATAAATCAACTAGATGTAAATAATGCATTTCTCAATGGTGATTTACAGGATGAGGTATACATGGAGCAGTTAGAAGGTTTCACATAACAACACAATGGGAAGCTTGTATGCAAACTAAACAAAGCTATCTATGGTATGAAACAAGCCCCCAGAGTTTGGTTCAACAAACTCAAGACAACATTAGTCAAGCTTGGCTACAGTCCCACTAAATCTGACACTTCTTTATTTACTAAATTCAATAACTCAAATGTTACATATGTGTTGACTTATGTTGGTGACAATTTAATTACAGGAAATTGTAGAGTGGAAATTCAAATTCTTGCACAACACTTAAACAAAGAATTTTCTATCAAAGACCTGGGCAATCTGAATTACTGTCTAAGCATTCATGTAAAAAGACCAAGTAGTAGCAAACTTATACTCAGTCAAGAGAAATACATTAATGATATACTTTTCATAACAAGAATGGACAAGGCAAAAGCTATGACAACACCTATGGCAAGCAATACTCAACTATCAAAACACAGTGGTGAGCTCATGGAAAATCCTACAATGTATAGAAGCACTGTGGGTGCTCTACAATATATAAGAAGTACAAGGCCTGATATTTCTTTCAGTGTAAACAAAGTCAGTTAATTCATTCAAAATCCATCAAATATCCACTGGCAAGCAGTAAAAAGAATCCCGAGGTATCTCAAAGGGACAATAAATTTTGGGCCGACACTCGAGGCATCACAAAACACAAGCATAGTGGGTATGCTGACTCTGACTGGGGATCAGACCCTGATGATAGAAGATCTACATCAGGGTACTGCATATTTCTTGGGTCAAATCCTATATCATGGCGTCCTAAAAAACAACATACTGTCTCTAGGTTGAGTGCCGAAGCTGAATACCGAAGCATAGCAAATACTACTGCTAAAATAACATGGGCTGAATCACTCTTACACGAGTTACAGATCAAAACTAGTAGACAACCAGTCGTATGGTGTGGCGACCTGAGTGTTGTGTTACTAAGTGCATATCCAGTTCAACACTCAAGAATAAAACATGTGGAATTAGATATTCACTTTGTAAGAGAAAAAGTTGCAGAAAACAAATTATTGGTAAGTCATATACCTGCTACACACCAAATTGCAGATATTCTGACTAAGCCGATTGCAAGGAGGAACTTTCATCTATTCAGAGAAAAGCTCAAAGTCATCAAAGACAAAAGCTCAACAATCTCAAAGGAAGTTGTTGATACCTCTCGAAATCAGCCACATCTAAGCTTCTACTCACTGAAATCAGCCATCAGAGACGACATATCAAGAACTTCATCGCACACAAATCATGACAGCATCGAACATGACCCATCTCGCCAAATCCTACCTCAATCATTCAGAAGGGGGCCGATCTTATGGCAATCTCCTAAGAGCAAGCATCACAAGTAACTTTTGAATCTACTTTCTGCTCAAATCGCAAGTTACCTCAGCGCCGCCTCAAACCTTAAGCAGGATTTAAAGGGGGAGTATTAGAGAAAGTTAAAGTAGATACATTACTATTAGTTCGTTGGTTTACATATGTTTACATTATTACAAGCAGATATGTAATATTGGGCCTGGCCCAGTTTTTTGTTTTTCGATTATATATGCAGACTTACTGTACATTAAATATTATTCTGAATTTTCATTACAACTTAATATAATAAACTTTCTCTACTGCAAATCCTTCTTTGTATCCAATGTTATCTGAATTCAAATATTCATCAAATCCAACAGCTCTAACGTCCAGTCCCACGCAACGATAGATTGGGTAGAGTTTTATTACTATATCAATAGTCAATCACAACCTCCTTGATTTCACGGCTACAAGTGATACCACTGATTCCAACCTCCTTTATTTCACGGCTACAAGGGAAACCACCGATTACCCATCCTTGATTTCACGGCTACAAGGGATACCACCGATTACTTACACAACCCAAACAATTACAAACAACCCTATAACTCTTCAATAAAACTTGATTCAGAGAGTAATGAGTAGAGAGTGTAGAGAGAAGAAGATTAGTGAAAACAGAATTGAATTCGGCAGAGTATAGGTGTGGAAATCATAAAAATTATAAGAATAATGGTCTAATGAAAGGGAATGAAGATAGAGAAGAAGTAATTAAAAATTCGAAATCAGCCCATTTTTATAGCATGTGAAAGGTTGCAATGTCTCAGAACCTTCACAAATAACGAAAAGACACTTCCTTTCAATTTTGAAAAAATGACAGTTATATGTCAACATGTATATATATATAAATATATATATATAGACATATATATGTACAAAATTAAATTTGAACATTTTTCAAGTGTTTTGATATATATATATATATATATATATATATATAATTCTAAAAATTCTTGAATTAAAATATAATGTTATAAATAAATATTATAATATAGAAAATCATATGAAAACATAAATATAAATTATATCAACATATTTATAAAATTATAGAGTTTAAAACTATATAAATATAAAGTATATAAAACTTATAAAACTTAAGTTTAAAATCAAATAAAAATAGAAAGTAAATAGAGAAGATAGAGGTTGAAGATAGAATTTGAAAAAAGAATTTGAAATCAGAAATTGAAAAACAGAATTTAAATTTAAATTTGAATTTGAACCTAGAGTGTTATTCAGAGTCTTACATAATCTAGACTTTATTACTATATTCGTCTTGAACTCTTGAAATTTTGAATACTCATGAGTCTTGAAACATCTCTGAATTTTGCATCTCTAACATCTTTAAATTATACAGCCTTCAGTAATAATTCCTGTATATAAATCCTGCATATGTGTGTATCGATATTCTAGATAGAAATGTTAGTATATATTTTATAACCAATTAATATTGAAATAAAGTTGTTGTCATCAAAACTCCATTCTCCAACAGTTAGATTTAAAATTCAAGAAATATATTTAAGTATTAAATGATATATATTTTTTCAAATAGGAAGTAATTTTGAAATTTATAAAAATAAGAAAATTTTAAGAAAAAAATGATAAGAAAATTGG
The DNA here is from genome assembly GCA_030737875.1 of Allium sativum. Lineage (NCBI taxonomy): Eukaryota > Viridiplantae > Streptophyta > Magnoliopsida > Asparagales > Amaryllidaceae > Allium > Allium sativum. Next base: position 961,954,044 of record CM060916.1, read on the forward strand.
AATATAGATTCGGTGCAATTACGGAGTTTTAACAAAAAATGTTGACTCTATAACTTACCCTGATTTCTTGAACTCTTGAATACTTGTTGCTCATGAGCCTTCAATCTTGAACTCTTCTTCTTTGAAATCTTGAATCTTTAAGCCGTACAGTTGAAAATTATTTTTATTTTACATAGCTAATTACAAAATTTATCGATATTGATAAAATAAGATTTAAAATGTGCATACACATGCAGTCGTCGCCTTATCCTCATCATCCCACTACTATGTAATGTTGTCAGCATTGTCTGTTTGCTTTAATGCGTGGGCGTGAGCAAATACGTCCATCATGCGCGCTCATTCCTATAGTAGATAATTTATATATTTTAATTCTACATAGCTAATTGCTGAACTGATCAACATACAAATGTAATAACTACTTAGAAACGAAATTAATAAATTTACAAATTCCTCACGGTAATGCTGGAAATACTTGGATCAACCACGATGTGTTACTGGGTTCTTGCTTCTATTTGTATAGTTCCTCTCTAACTCTGCCAACAAGATTACATTTAAAAATATATTTAATATATACTTCCAAAATAAATAATGGGATATTTGGCATATTTACTTTAAACTCATTGTCGTTCCACCATTGAACCCAAGAATCACATATCATCGCGCCCATCCAGTTCGGTTTTCTACCCAATTTCTTAATCCCCGACATTACCTCCCTATAATTCTTAACAATCTTTAAATTCAGTGGTGCTAAAGTAGGGTGACGTCGACCTCCTGTTGATCTACTTCCCACTATAAAATGATAAAATATAACTAATTATTGATTTTTATTTAATCATATTGTAAAGCGATATAAACTCATAAGAAAATCTTGCTAGATGGCCTCCTTGATGGGATCGCGGATCTTACTCCACTTTGGCCAGCAATATGACATTCTGCTCATGCATGCTTGCTTGGTGATGCCAATAACCAATCCTGATGGCTCCAACTTGGATTTCCCGTGTTAAATATAAAACATAGTTGTAGACAATTATATATATATATATATCATGTAAAAAAAATTATACTATTATTACTAATTTTGATACTTACGTTACATTAAACTTAGGCTGCAAAAATACTAATTGATGAGCTGGTGGCTCACCATTACTCTCACCACTCGAGCAGGAAGAGCTATGACGTCGGGAACCAGCCATAATACATGTTGCATACATATATATCATCTTATTATGTTAGGACATATGTATAATTCATAATAATTATGATATGATGAACTATTAAAAACTGTAATGTATGTTATAATCCATATGTGTGTGTATGATATGTGTGGGTTTGATGGTTGTGAGTTGTTGCATGTGTTATGTCTCGCTATGTGTGTGTTCATCATATGTGATAGTTAATGTGCAGTGTTTCTGTCATGTTGTTCGTGTTATGTGCTTGAGTTTACCCTTGTTTGTGACTGAGTATCAGTGTTGTGTGTTGCATGTATATATGTTCAAGTCATCAAAATGGTTAACTTGAATAACCGTAATACAATTGCAACGCCCCACCCCAAGGCCCGCCCTAATAAAGAGCATTACAGAGTAATATTGTCCATCAAAGTGGAAAATAAGGTTGGATAGGGGTGACTAGTCGTAGCCATATATTAAACAAGTCGTAAGTACGTCGATATAATACTCTCTTCTTTTTCTTCTTCTTTGTAGATCGGCCTACTTATTACTTATGCTGTACAACCAATGCTGCGACTGCTACATGATCAATTCAGAATGAGATATACATCATATCACATTGCACAGATCACAGAGTAGTAACACAGTCTCAGTTACATAATAGATTCAACATCAGGTACATTGCAAAGAATATACATCGTTACACCCCCACAAAGGAATAAACATATATATATATATATGTATATATATATATCAATAGGTGTCAACCACGATGTCCAAGGAATATAAAGTAAAAAATTCCATCAAAAAGGCAAGCTATGCAGTAAAGAGACAACTTCAAGGGTGTAACAACCCGTAAAATGCGAGCCAGTTTGAAATTTTTATTTTGGCAATTTTAGCGAATTTTGATTATTTAAAATGAATTATTTTAAATAATATCGACGAGAAATTTATTTTGAATTGAAATCGACGTATATATATATATATACGCGTCGTCGTTAGAATATAAATATATATATATAATTATAAATAGAATTGAAAATGGCGCGGTAGTTCGATAATTCGATTTCAAACTTCAATTGAATGTACCGGGTGCAAAACAATCCGGATTTTAGTGAAACCAAAAACATTAGGATCTAATTGATATTATCTTTCCAACGAATCCGACCAATCGAAATTTGATAGCGGGAATCAAAAGATATGTCCAGTTGAAAATTCTGAATAGTCGCTATGGAATTCAGGCCCTTAAAAATGGGAATTTTGCAAATGACCTCGGATTTCGACGAAACCAGTTTTGTTGGGTCCGGGATGTAAAGTTATTGCTAGGTTTTAAATTTCATAATTTTTCGAATCAAAATGTGAGCGTGGCAAAGGAAAACGCGTTTGACCAGTTTCAGTTGATTTTAATCGACTGGAAATTGGCCATTTTTCCAACGGTCTCAGAATTCGACGAAACTAGTTTTGTTAGGACCGTATCGTCAATACGAAGCTAGAAAATATTTTTCTGGAATTTTTCGAGTTAATATGCGACCTCGGTAATTTGAAATGTACGTTTAAAATTCAGTATAATGATTTAAATGTAAATTGAACGGAAACTGATTCAAACAGTCGAATCAGCCTACGATACATATCCCATTGTGTTCGGAATGCGGGCAATACGCTATGGACGACAGGCGGTGGACCTCGTTTCGAGGTCATAAGTAAAAGTCAACCCTTTGGCAAAAATTTAATAATTAAATAATAAAAAAAGATAAATAAAAAAAAAATAGAATCCCTCCTTTTCTTATCTGTTTGCCCCCCCCCCCCCCCCCCCGTTTCATTATACCAGAACGAAAAAAAAAAAAAAAAAAGAAAACCCTAAGTTCATCGAATCGAGCCGCCGCCTTACCCACCACCGAACAACCCCTCGACGACCGCCTCCTTCCAGTATCGAAGCCGCCTTCACCTCGAGACCCCTCGAGACACCCAGTCGCGACGCAATCGAAGAAGACCCCGCCTCCACCTCGAACACCTCATCGCGACATCACTGAGCCACCGCCGACACTCCTTTTTCCCTCCTCCACTTCGAAATCTCGGTGAGCGTTTAATTTTATTTTATTTTTGCTTTTGTTTTTGTTTTACAGTAAATATATAAACTGTTTTTTTTTATATGATTTGAAAACTGTTTCTTTTTAGTTTTATAAACTGAAATTATAAAAGAACAAAAACTGATTTTTGTTTTAGGTTTTTAAAACAGAATTTTTAAAAGGATAATAAAAACTGCATTTTTAAGAAAATAAAAACTGCATTTTAAAAAAAAAAAGAAAAATAATTTAAAAACTGCATTTTAAAAAAAAAAGATTTTAAAAACTGCATTTTTAAAAAGATAAAAAAAGAAACTGATTTTTATAAATGAATGTAGAAACAGAATTTTTGAAAAGATTTTAAAAACTGATTTGATAAGAAAATAAAAACTGGTTTTATTTTAAAGGTTTAAACTTTGAAGAAAAAAGGGTTTAAACTTTGAAATAGAAAAAGGGTTTGATCTTTTAATAGAAAAAGATTTGAACTTGAAAATAAAGATCATATTTTTAAGAATAGAAAAGATGGAATTTTTGTTAAGTAGAAGAAGTGAGGTATGATTCCTATATTTGTAAAGCAATAAAAATATAATTGTTGCATCATAAGAATAATAAAAATATAATCTTTGTATTTAATAGCGAAGTCAAAATGCAATCTTTATATATTGAATAACATAGTAAAAATTCGATTTTTACATGTGTAGAGAATACGGGTGAAAGCGACAAAAGGCGAAGATTTCTATAAAGGAAGAATCGTGTTAGTGGATAGCTATTGGTGAGGATCTCTCACTCTTCAATTTCGATTTTAGAATAAACATATATGAGTTGAAAATGAAAGTGAATTGCTATATATAAATATCTCTCTCTATATATATATATATATACGCCCCTCGTCCACAAAACCATGGACGATATTTATTGGTTGAAATTGTTGTGAAAATTGATTGATAGCGAAGTGAAATAACATATATATGAAAAGTGAGATATATATATATAGCGAAGTGAAATAACATATATATGAAGAGTGAAATTTATATATATAGCAAAGTGAAAATATCGAATATATGAAAAGTGAAATTTATATATATAGCGAAGTGAAAATATCGAATATATGAAAAGTGAAATTTATATATATAGCGAAGTGAAAATATCGAATATATTGAAAGTGAAAATATCGAATATATGAAAAGTGAAATTTATATATATAGCGAAGTGAAAATATCGAATATATTGAAAGTGAAAATATCGAATATATGAAAAGTGAAATTTATATATATAGCAAAGTGAAAATATCGAATATATGAAAAGTGAAATTTATATATATAGCGAAGTGAAAATATCGAATATATTGAAAGTGAAAATATCGAATATATGAAAAGTGAAATTTATATATATAGCGAAGTGAAAATATCGAATATATTGAAAGTGAAAATATCGGATATATTGAAAGTGAAAATATTCGAATTGAAAACAATGTATATGAAATATTCGAATTGAAAACGATATATATATATATATATGAAATGAAAACGATGTATATGAAAAATTCGAATTGAATTGAATAGAAAACGAATTCGAATTGAATTGAATAGAAAACGAATTCGAATTGAATTGAATAGAAAACGAATTCGAATTGAATTGAATAGAAAACGAATTCGAATTGAATTGAATAGAAAACGAATTCGAATTGAATTGAATAGAAAACGAATTCGAATTGAATTGAATAGAAAACGAATTCGAATTGAATTGAATAGAAAACGAATTCGAATTGAATTGAATAGAAAACGAATTCGAATTGAATTGAATAGAAAACGAATTCGAATTGAATTGAATAGAAAAACGAATTCGAATTGAATTGAATAGAAAACGAATTCGAATTGAATTGAATAGAAAACGAATTCGAATTGAATTGAATAGAAAACGAATTCGAATTGAATAAAATAGAAAATGAATTCGAATTGAATAAAATAGAAAATGAATTCGAATTGAATAGAATAGAAAATGAATTCAAATTGAATTGAATATATAACGATTTCGAAATGAATTGAATATATAACGATTTCGAAATGAATTGAATATATAACGATTTCGAAATGAATTGAATATAAAACGATTTCGAAATGAATTGAATATATAACGATTTCGAAATGAATTGAATATAAAACGATTTCGAAATGAATTGAATATATAACGATTTCGAAATGAATTGAATATATAACGATTTCGATTTGAATTGAGTATGAAACGATTTCGAATTGAATGAAATAGAAAACCAATTTGATTTCAATTGAATATATAATGAATTGAATTCAAATAGAAAACGAAACGAATTTGATTTGAATGGAAAATGAGTTTGAATCGAATTTATAAGGAAGAATTCAATTTTGCTTTGAATTGAAATGGAAGTTGAAATGAATTTTGAAAGGAATTTAAAACGATTTATAAAATTCGTTTTAAATAAAAATCGACGAAATATATATTATATATATTATATATAATATAATGGCCTGAATAGAACGCGCCGCGCCGCGGTAGTTCGTGAATTTCGACCATTTATTTCAAACGGACATTACGGGAGATCCGACCGTCGGATTCTCCTGAAACCGGAACCGTTGGGTTCGTATCGAAAAGAGCTTTCTAACGAATATTAGAAATTAGAAATCTAACGGTTGGATTTGGAATTATGTCCAAATCAAATTTGAAAAAGGTCGCTGTAAGTGCAGTTCGATGGCCATTGATGGAAATCGACTGTACAGGCCTTGATAAAATTATTAAAAATAGTAATAATTTGTGTAAAATCATAAGAAATGATTTGGGAAGAATTGGGATGAAAAACTCCATATTTGAAAAGATAAAAATATATTTTTATCGAAATGAACTAGTTATTAACTAGAAAAATAATCCAATGGTTATAAATAAATAAATTGGATTGGATTTGAATTGAAATTATCTTTGGATATTTTCGATATTGGATTCCGTGATTATACGGATATTGTGATGGGAATTTGGAAGATATCGATATCGTTATTCCCGATATGATATCTGTTGGTTTCAGGATTTGATGTTGAATATAAGTCGATACTCTCTTTATTCAAAACCTTATATTTAATGTCAAATTTGATTGATTGATGGTTTGGATTGTGCTCGACCAGTTTATGAGCAAAATATGCTTTTACATTTAGCATTGGGTTGGGTTGAAAATATCTGTGTGCTAACGCCTTGTGAAACACTTCACGATTTGACGATAAGGTGTTTAGCGATGTTGTGTTCATTTCAAATTTAACGAATGATTGTGAAATGATATTTTTCTTAAGTGAAAAGAAATGTATTCCCGATTTTGGACAGGGAATGTTTTATAAAAATGTTTTATAAAACAGAAAGGATTTCGAGGCCCAAAAACCCGATGATTTCTAAAATGATTTAGAAATGTATTATATGTTACATTGTGGTTCATCGCGTATTCGATCAGTTGCTATTAATGATGTATCTGTTTGGTGGCGGAGAATTTATTCTCTTGCTTAACACACTTCTTTGAGACGTACGAGCTCAAAGGTTATGTGATTAATAGTGACTGATCATATGCGTGAATTACTGATGTGAAGTACTATATTTTGAAAGTACTTGTGATTATTACGTTGTGAAATGATTTTCCCTACTTCGGGATATGAAATGATTTAGTATGTGGCTAAAGATTCGGGTAACCCTGAGACTAAAAGTATGGGTGAGAGGGCGGTGTATGCTCTCCATGAGTGGGAGGTGCATCGTCGGTGTAGCCTACTCCTATGTGGGGTAGGTGCACATATATATATCGAGTTGCGAGGTGCGTACCCTTTGCCTTGTCGATGGGGAGCACGATATTTGGTTGCATACTTGTTTGTATGCATTGTTATGTTTTGGAATTCATATTTCCAAACGATTTGATTTGAGATCCCGAAGTGAAATCTACTTTAATATAGAAAGTTAGATATGTATTTCAAATGATTTGAAATAAGAAATCGGGAATAAAATCCAAAGGAATAATTTCTGTAAATTGAACTGGATTTAGAAAATCTGAGTGTAGTGATTAATCTAAATGGGTAGATTGGGATATTGCATGTTGATTGATGCATAGTAGATCCATATATCTATATTGATTGCTGTTTATACACTGGCTTTCATGGGGGTAAACCCGTTCCGCGAAAGTGGCGTGGTCCCGTGATTTGCATTATTTTTGAACAAAGTTAACAACTGTTTTTGAGTTCTCACACCAGTCCCATGACTGACCTGTAGTTTGCTTTTCCCTTGCGAACTCGGGTGCCCCTATTTTCCACACGGGCAGTCGAGTAGTTTTATTTTGCAGATGTATTGAGCAGGATTCTGGATTGAAGCTTTAAGCTGTGTCCAGGCATTTACAGTCTTCCGCTGTGTAGTTTATATTTCCGCTGTGCATTGTATTACATTTATGTAAATTTATCTTCCGCTGTGTATTATTTTCGATATACTCTGATATTCTGTACTCTGATGTAACATTATTATGATGTTTATTGAAGTCTTCTGTTATTTGTTCTGATGTGTTGTATACCCAAAGTTAGCGTATGCGGGATTCGAACGGTCTTGGTCGGTTTAGCGATCGATTAGGTCCGGGCGAAATCCGTGTCGTTACAACGTGGTATCAGAGCTTTGGTTAAATTCAAATCTTTGGGGTACAACTCGTTAGAACTGAACAAAAGACTCATCAGAGGTAGGATTAGTAATGTCCTATAAAACAATCCTCATTAGAGATAGAATCAGTAGCATTCTAGAATGAGTGACTCGTTAGAGATGGGGTTAGAAATGCCCTAGAATGAGTCGAGAGTTATTTGTTTATAAATAACGTATTTGTGATTATATATATAAACTGATTTTAGAGAATATGATTTTAAATAAATAATTTATATATTTGAAAATATAATCAACTAATGGATTGATGTTTGTGTTGTTCGTTTACTTGTTTGATAATTTTGAACCATTTAGCCTAATTGAACCAAATAGTAAACTGTATTGAAAAATTGGTTGCATTTGCTTGCGTATACATATACTTACCTTGAACAGGTCATAGCAAGGAGGCTAGAGCAGAGAATAAAATTTGTTTGCCCGACAAATAGGTACATGTTTACTACATAATTTACTGTTTTGTTTGGGTGATGATGATTTTATGAGCCTATTGGCTAGCCGCTTGGCTTTTTCTTTTTCTTTTTGAGATCTGAAGGACCGGGGAAGCTATTTGAAATTCCCCGATGCTCCCGGTGCAGGGGAGGTTATGGCGAAATTTTTCAAAAATTTAGGGTGTTAGCCAAATTTTTGAAATTTTGAAAATTCTCAGAAACTAAAGAGTTGGAGAATGGAAGCCTGATCGAGCGTAGAGTTGAATGATCAAACCACTTTCGACTTTGTTCCTTTTTGGGGACGAAAAGTTTTAAGTGGGGGAGATTGTAACAACCCGTAAAATGCGAGCCAGTTTGAAATTTTTATTTTGGCAATTTTAGCGAATTTTGATTATTTAAAATGAATTATTTTAAATAATATCGACGAGAAATTTATTTTGAATTGAAATCGACGTATATATATATATACGCGTCGTCGTTAGAATATAAATATATTTATATATAATTATAAATAGAATTGAAAATGGCGCGGTAGTTCGATAATTCGATTTCAAACTTCAATTGAATGTACCGGGTGCAAAACAATCCGGATTTTAGTGAAACCAAAAACATTAGGATCTAATTGATATTATCTTTCCAACGAATCCGACCAATCGAAATTTGATAGCGGGAATCAAAAGATATGTCCAGTTGAAAATTCTGAATAGTCGCTATGGAATTCAGGCCCTTAAAAATGGGAATTTTGCAAACGACCTCGGATTTCGACGAAACCAGTTTTGTTGGGTCCGGGATGTAAAGTTATTGCTAGGTTTTAAATTTCATAATTTTTCGAATCAAAATGTGAGCGTGGCAAAGGAAAACGCGTTTGACCAGTTTCAGTTGATTTTAATCGACTGGAAATTGGCCATTTTTCCAACGGTCTCAGAATTCGACGAAACTAGTTTTGTTAGGACCGTATCGTCAATACGAAGCTAGAAAATATTTTTCTGGAATTTTTCGAGTTAATATGCGACCTCGGTAATTTGAAATGTACGTTTAAAATTCAGTATAATGATTTAAATGTAAATTGAACGGAAACTGATTCAAACAGTCGAATCAGCCTACGATACATATCCCATTGTGTTCGGAATGGGGGCAATACGCTATGGACGACAGGCGGTGGACCTCGTTTCGAGGTCATAAGTAAAAGTCAACCCTTTGGCAAAAATTTAATAATTAAATAATAATAAAAAATAGAATCCCTCCTTTTCTTATCTGTTTGCCCCCCCCCCCCCGTTTCATTATACCAGAACGAAATTAAAAAAAAAAAAACCCTAAGTTCATCGAATCGAGCCGCCGCCTTACCCACCACCGAACAACCCCTCGACGACCGCCTCCTTCCAGTATCGAAGCCGCCTTCACCTCGAGACCCCTCGAGACACCCAGTCGCGACGCAATCGAAGAAGACCCCGCCTCCACCTCGAACACCTCATCGCGACATCACTGAGCCACCGCCGACACTCCTTTTTCCCTCCTCCACTTCGAAATCTCGGTGAGCGTTTAATTTTATTTTATTTTTGCTTTTGTTTTTGTTTTACAGTAAATATATAAACTGTTTTTTTTATATGATTTGAAAACTGTTTCTTTTTAGTTTTATAAACTGAAATTATAAAAGAACAAAAACTGATTTTTGTTTTAGGTTTTTAAAACAGAATTTTTAAAAGGATAATAAAAACTGCATTTTTAAGAAAATAAAAACTGCATTTTAAAAAAAAAAAGAAAAATAATTTAAAAACTGCATTTTAAAAAAAAAAGATTTTAAAAACTGCATTTTTAAAAAGATAAAAAAAGAAACTGATTTTTATAAATGAATGTAGAAACAGAATTTTTGAAAAGATTTTAAAAACTGATTTGATAAGAAAATAAAAACTGGTTTTATTTTAAAGGTTTAAACTTTGAAGAAAAAAGGGTTTAAACTTTGAAATAGAAAAAGGGTTTGATCTTTTAATAGAAAAAGATTTGAACTTGAAAATAAAGATCATATTTTTAAGAATAGAAAAGATGGAATTTTTGTTAAGTAGAAGAAGTGAGGTATGATTCCTATATTTGTAAAGCAATAAAAATATAATTGTTGCATCATAAGAATAATAAAAATATAATCTTTGTATTTAATAGCGAAGTCAAAATGCAATCTTTATATATTGAATAACATAGTAAAAATTCGATTTTTACATGTGTAGAGAATACGGGTGAAAGCGACAAAAGGCGAAGATTTCTATAAAGGAAGAATCGTGTTAGTGGATAGCTATTGGTGAGGATCTCTCACTCTTCAATTTCGATTTTAGAATAAACATATATGAGTTGAAAATGAAAGTGAATTGCTATATATAAATATCTCTCTCTCTCTCTCTCTCTCTATATATATATATATATATATATACGCCCCTCGTCCACAAAACCATGGACGATATTTATTGGTTGAAATTGTTGTGAAAATTGATTGATAGCGAAGTGAAATAACATATATATGAAAAGTGAGATTTATATATATAGTGAAGTGAAATAACATATATATGAAGAGTGAAATTTATATATATAGCAAAGTGAAAATATCGAATATATGAAAAGTGAAATTTATATATATAGCGAAGTGAAAATATCGAATATATGAAAAGTGAAATTTATATATATAGCGAAGTGAAAATATCGAATATATTGAAAGTGAAAATATCGAATATATGAAAAGTGAAATTTATATATATAGCGAAGTGAAAATATCGAATATATTGAAAGTGAAAATATCGAATATATGAAAAGTGAAATTTATATATATAGCAAAGTGAAAATATCGAATATATGAAAAGTGAAATTTATATATATAGCGAAGTGAAAATATCGAATATATTGAAAGTGAAAATATCGAATATATGAAAAGTGAAATTTATATATATAGCGAAGTGAAAATATCGAATATATTGAAAGTGAAAATATCGGATATATTGAAAGTGAAAATATTCGAATTGAAAACAATGTATATGAAATATTCGAATTGAAAACGATATATATATATATATATATGAAATGAAAACGATGTATATGAAAAATTCGAATTGAATTGAATAGAAAACGAATTCGAATTGAATTGAATAGAAAACGAATTCGAATTGAATTGAATAGAAAACGAATTCGAATTGAATTGAATAGAAAACGAATTCGAATTGAATAGAAAACGAATTCGAATTGAATTGAATAGAAAACGAATTCGAATTGAATTGAATAGAAAACGAATTCGAATTGAATTGAATAGAAAACGAATTCGAATTGAATTGAATAGAAAACGAATTCGAATTGAATTGAATAGAAAACGAATTCGAATTGAATTGAATAGAAAACGAATTCGAATTGAATTGAATAGAAAACGAATTCGAATTGAATTGAATAGAAAACGAATTCGAATTGAATTGAATAGAAAACGAATTCGAATTGAATTGAATAGAAAAACGAATTCGAATTGAATTGAATAGAAAACGAATTCGAATTGAATTGAATAGAAAACGAATTCGAATTGAATTGAATAGAAAACGAATTCGAATTGAATAAAATAGAAAATGAATTCGAATTGAATAAAATAGAAAATGAATTCGAATTGAATAGATTAGAAAATGAATTCAAATTGAATTGAATATATAACGATTTCGAAATGAATTGAATATATAACGATTTCGAAATGAATTGAATATATAACGATTTCGAAATTAATTGAATATAAAACGATTTCGAAATGAATTGAATATATAACGATTTCGAAATGAATTGAATATAAAACGATTTCGAAATGAATTGAATATATAACGATTTCGAAATGAATTGAATATATAACAATTTCGATTTGAATTGAGTATGAAACGATTTCGAATTGAATGAAATAGAAAACCAATTTGATTTCAATTGAATATATAATGAATTGAATTCAAATAGAAAACGAAACGAATTTGATTTGAATGGAAAATGAGTTTGAATCGAATTTATAAGGAAGAATTCAATTTTGCTTTGAATTGAAATGGAAGTTGAAATGAATTTTGAAAGGAATTTAAAACGATTTATAAAATTCGTTTTAAATAAAAATCGACGAAATATATATTATATATATTATATATAATATAATGGCCTGAATAGAACGCGTCGCGCCGCGGTAGTTCGTGAATTTCGACCATTTATTTCAAACGGACATTACGGGAGATCCGACCGTCGGATTCTCCTGAAACCGGAACCGTTGGGTTCGTATCGAAAAGAGCTTTCTAACGAATATTAGAAATTAGAAATCTAACGGTTGGATTTGGAATTATGTCCAAATCAAATTTGAAAAAGGTCGCTGTAAGTGCAGTTCGATGGCCATTGATGGAAATCGACTGTACAGGCCTTGATAAAATTATTAAAAATAGTAATAATTTGTGTAAAATCATAAGAAATGATTTGGGAAGAATTGGGATGAAAAACTCCATATTTGAAAAGATAAAAATATATTTTTATCGAAATGAACTAGTTATTAACTAGAAAAATAATCCAATGGTTATAAATAAATAAATTGGATTGGATTTGAATTGAAATTATCTTTGGATATTTTCGATATTGGATTCCGTGATTATACGGATATTGTGATGGGAATTTGGAAGATATCGATATCGTTATTCCCGATATGATATCTGTTGGTTTCAGGATTTGATGTTGAATATAAGTCGATACTCTCTTTATTCAAAACCTTATATTTAATGTCAAATTTGATTGATTGATGGTTTGGATTGTGCTCGACCAGTTTATGAGCAAAATATGCTTTTACATTTAGCATTGGGTTGGGTTGAAAATATCTGTGTGCTAACGCCTTGTGAAACACTTCACGATTTGACGATAAGGTGTTTAGCGATGTTGTGTTCATTTCAAATTTAACGAATGATTGTGAAATGATATTTTTCTTAAGTGAAAAGAAATGTATTCCCGATTTTGGACAGGGAATGTTTTATAAAAATGTTTTATAAAACAGAAAGGATTTCGAGGCCCAAAAACCCGATGATTTCTAAAATGATTTAGAAATGTATTATATGTTACATTGTGGTTCATCGCGTATTCGATCAGTTGCTATTAATGATGTATCTGTTTGGTGGCGGAGAATTTATTCTCTTGCTTAACACCCTTCTTTGAGACGTACGAGCTCAAAGGTTATGTGATTAATAGTGACTGATCATATGCGTGAATTACTGATGTGAAGTACTATATTTTGAAAGTACTTGTGATTATTACGTTGTGAAATGATTTTCCCTACTTCGGGATATGAAATGATTTAGTATGTGGCTAAAGATTCGGGTAACCCTGAGACTAAAAGTATGGGTGAGAGGGCGGTGTATGCTCTCCATGAGTGGGAGGTGCATCGTCGGTGTAGCCTACTCCTATGTGGGGTAGGTGCACATATATATATCGAGTTGCGAGGTGCGTACCCTTTGCCTTGTCGATGGGGAGCACGATATTTGGTTGCATACTTGTTTGTATGCATTGTTATGTTTTGGAATTCATATTTCCAAACGATTTGATTTGAGATCCCGAAGTGAAATCTACTTTAATATAGAAAGTTAGATATGTATTTCAAATGATTTGAAATAAGAAATCGGGAATAAAATCCAAAGGAATAATTTCTGTAAATTGAATTGGATTTAGAAAATCTGAGTGTAGTGATTAATCTAAATGGGTAGATTGGGATATTGCATGTTGATTGATGCATAGTAGATCCATATATCTATATTGATTGCTGTTTATACACTGGCTTTCATGGGGGTAAACCCGTTCCGCGAAAGTGGCATGGTCCCGTGATTTGCATTATTTTTGAACAAAGTTAACAACTGTTTTTGAGTTCTCACACCAGTCCCATGACTGACCTGTAGTTTGCTTTTCCCTTGCGAACTCGGGTGCCCCTATTTTCCACACGGGCAGTCGAGTAGTTTTATTTTGCAGATGTATTGAGCAGGATTCTGGATTGAAGCTTTAAGCTGTGTCCAGGCATTTACAGTCTTCCGCTGTGTAGTTTATATTTCCGCTGTGCATTGTATTACATTTATGTAAATTTATCTTCCGCTGTGTATTATTTTCGATATACTCTGATATTCTGTACTCTGATGTAACATTATTATGATGTTTATTGAAGTCTTCTGTTATTTGTTCTGATGTGTTGTATACCCAAAGTTAGCGTATGCGGGATTCGAACGGTCTTGGTCGGTTTAGCGATCGATTAGGTCCGGGCGAAATCCGTGTCGTTACAAAGGGTTACCTTCAAGATCTCGGTCTGACCAGAGCATTAATACACACGAGTCAGTCTAGTTCAATATTAGAACATAAGATAATAAATAATAAGCACAAATAGGTGGTATTATCTAAAGGGCAATACGACATGGAAACCCCATGTCATAAAGACTAAAGAATCACACAAGATGATGCCCACAAGAAATTCAGGAGTTCTAGTCTCTAAATTAAGGCAAACACGAGGAAACAATACAAACCGACATCATCGAGTAATATTTTACACTCAAATATTAGTTTATTCACTTGGATTGAATACTACATGGTATAACAACAAATAAAAAGGAAAGGCTTAAGGATCAATAGGACAACACAAATGGATTCAAAACATCGATATCGCCCCTTGATACAACCAAATAAATGGATCCGAAAGCAACAAAGTTACGCCATATGAAATAACACCAAATAGCCAAAGGATAAGATCAACAAGACACGGATTGGATCCAAAACATAAATTTACGCCACATCAATACAACCACGTAAATGGATCTTATGAAACTGATTTGCACTAATCTCAATGAAAAGAAATTACTTAGCCAAGTACGATACATATATACGCAATTCACTACGATCCGCCTCGATCAAATTAGATGACCCGTTCGGGTCTAACAAAATTTCCACTGCGATTTGTCACGATCGAGTAGGCTCAACCAGTCACAATCAAGTATAATTTAATATACTGACCCGTCTCGGTCTGGTGCGCACCCATATTACAACCTATCTTGGTTGAGTATAAGACCTATCTCAGTCTACATAATTTTACCACAACTCACCTCGGTTGGGTATACTTGACCACTTTGACCAAGTAAATGCATATTTATATGCATGAAGCTAATATTAGATCTAAATTAAGTTATATAAATGTAGTATGAAGTGTTCTAAAGTATATACAAAAGGGGATTGTTAAAGGGACTCCACTTTTGTTTAAGGGGAGGACAAAGTTTAAATTATTGTTCAATTGTTAAGGGGAGGATCAAAAAAATAAGCCCTCCCTTAAACATTTAATTAAAAATTTCAATATTAACCCCATAATCTTATTTAATGTAAATTTTAAAAGCTAAATCCTAAATAATGAGCACAATTTAATGAAATAAAAAAAGAGATATAATTAATATAATGGAGACATAAGAAAGCTATGTGGGTGATCAGAAGATATCAGATCAGGTAAGTTAATGGATATCATTTTGGAATTCGATGGTTCAATTTAAAATACTTAAATATTAATGAACAAATCTGATCAAATATGTATAATTGGAACATTAATTGAGATGTAGATGTTTTTACGCCTTGAAAATGATAAGAAATTGTATTCATGCACATGCAAATCATCGCGAAATATAAAAAGAACGATAGTGAATTATATGTTGTGACAAGGGGTAGTTTAGTCCATGTTTTTTCTAAAATAAAAAAAACCAAACCCTCCCTTAACAATTTTTTGTTAAAGTGGAGTCCCCTTAAAATTGTCCTCCCCTTAACCAAAAGTGGAGTCCCTTTAACAATCCCCATACAAAATACCACAAAATTATTTATAAAAACAACGAACTCCTTATGAAGGAGTGTTGATACCCAACATTTAGTGATATCAAGTATAATATGCCAATCCAAAGTTCATGCTCAAACATAAGTGGATAACTTGTGAAATTGTTCTAAATTACAAGTAGTAACTGATTCAACCAAATGATATTACAGTATTAGAAATATTAATAAAAGCATGAATTTATAATAGAGCAATGGATGGTTCAAAATGTTGAGAATTCCATAATGTTATTATATGATAACTACGTTATGATATAGTTTGTAAAAGGACGCAGAGCTTGATATAAGTCATGCTGTGTAATTTGAATAATTTTACATTATAAAAATAGTTTATCAACATCATAGAGAATTGATTAATGGAGTAGCTAATGAAAGCAAAATGGCATACTCATTCACCGAGGGACTAACTTGATTGTTTTGAGACAACGAATTGATGATTTTAAAAAGATTCTACAATTGATCCAAGTTCAAGTGGGATAATGGTAGATTAAGTGTATGCCCTAGGCTCAACTATGTAATTTATTACGTATGTCTAACCTAATAAACAATCTTTTTTAACATAAAAGATGTTTCGTTCCTATTATATACTTTATATATGTGTTATATTAATTATTTATCTAAGTAAAGGTGCACATAGAAAATTTATAAATGGTACGGTTTACGATAGTAGTTATAGCACGTTGTAATCATGAATGATTTATCATGACAAAATAAACTTATTATTTTAAATATTCCTGGTCAAAATATATCAAGATTAGACATTGATAAATTCGTTGAGACTTCAGTATGTAACATTCTCCAAGTGTTACACATTATATCATTCTTGGTTGTGTTTGAGGCACCAAGGAGCAACATATAGATAATTATTGGATAATTGTTGATTGATCGACTTTATAATTTTATATTGGTTAACATAGGTAAGGTTGAACAAAGAACATTGATATGATAATTTTACGCAGTTCTCTCGATTGGGGAATATTATCAAGCGTTGATGTGGAAATTCTACATGGATTATAGTCAAATCTAGGGACAATGTTAATTGAATGACTATTGTCGTGCCGAGTGGAAGCAATGAAAGAGAAACACTATTTACAAGAGAGTTCATTTCCCCAGTTGAATATATATCAAAGTTTTATTTGCATATATCAATATACGATATCGGGATAATTTTTAACAAAAAATAAAAAAATACGTTAAGAACTTTATTTAGAAACTCTGCACATTAAGAATGTGCTAAGATCTGCCATATAATTATTAGCAGGCCAAATCAATAAAATGAGTTAACCGAAATTTAAAAAGAATTAAAGAATGAAATTTTGATAGAAAGAATGAGAAATGTTTATTTAGTTCTATTAAAAAAGTATCCTCGTTTTATTTCTTTAAGTGAACGTAACATTTTCGTCCTTTTCTCTATCATTCATGTCTGAATTTTCTTCCAAAAGAATTAAAATATTATCAAATGTAGTTAAATAAAATAAAATTTTATTTAAATCTGTATTAGATTAGATTTGAAAATCCTTTAGACTTCATACATCTAATATAGTTCAAAGAAGGATTTTTTTTATATATATTTATCTATTTCATGGCTTTTGGCTAGCCCAATTCCTTTAGCGTTGTTGCATATGTTAATTCAAGCAACATTTTATGATATATATATAGGGTATTGTTATTGACACTCCAAATATTGTTAAGGGGAGACCAATATTTTTTCTTTTCAAAAATTGTTAAGGGGAGTAACAATGAGAAAAGTAGCTCCTTAATAAATAAAAGTAATTTTACCTTATTGCTCATTTAGCCCCTTAACAAACAAAGGTAATTTTACCTTAACAAATATTGCAAAGGTCATAGTAATTTTTTTCCGATTCGCATATATCGATTTTTTTAAACCCTTGGATAAGCGTTTTCAAAGTAATATGATCGAAATATTTTTTTATCGACATAAATATGCCAAATTTTATAAATACAGAGGCAATGCACCGGAATGATTATTAATTTTCGATATATCACTGTCGAATACATATATAATTGATTATGTGCTGCATTCGGTGCAGTGGTGACGAACTGCTTATTTTAATTCAGTTTACCTTGTCGAATAAGGTTTTTTAAAATCTAATTTGAAGGGGTAATTCGGAAATATTGAATAGTGTGAAATAATATGTTTATGTAGCCCTTTAACAAATTTTCAAAGAGTGGAGTGTTTTTAAAAAATGACCTCCCCTTAACAATTGTTGGAGTGTCAATAACAATACCCTATATATATATATGTGTATATATATACATATATATATATCAATAATTTAAAGCAATAAATTTAAACCTATTATTTTCTTTTAAAGTACATAGATATCTTAGTATTGCCTATTATAAAAAATTATTCTCTATTATCTAAAAACAATATATACTTTCCAAATTGATAACATAATTAAAAAACCTTCGTTTTCAACATATTACCTTAAATATTACAAATATCACTATTTAATCCAAATGTAATGATTTTGTAAAATTTTCTTTATAATAAAAACATGATTATTAATTTACATTAAATAATAATATTTATTTAAATCATTTTTTAGCAATTATTTATGGTTATATGTCATTCAACAACATTATACATAAAATTCCAAAAGCCCATTCTATCATTAATTATTTATCTATGATTATTAATGAAATATGTCTCTATACTACTTAAATAAACTACATAATTATTACATCCATAAATATTTATTATCTTTATTAATTATTTAAAAAAAACTTCATAAAGAAGTCATATTATTACATATATTCAAATTTAGAAAGTCTTCTAAAAATCGTATTACTATTTATTTAAATTCAACATCACCTTATAAATAATGGTAAATTCTCAATTCAAAATACATTTTTCATCATTGTTTTAGAACTTCCCCAAATTTATAGACAATATAATCTATCATTCATTTTATCTACAAATCCTTAAATCATTAATCTGTACTGTTCACTTTTATCAAGTCCTCTATATACTACCTATCATAGTTAGTTCACTATAACCAATTAAACTTACAGAATGCAAATCTATTTCTATTGTGTTATATGAAAGCACAATCCTTCCTCAAAGTTCTTTCAGTTCCACTTTTGTCCAAAATCAAGATGATGTCATGTGTCCCTTGGAAAAAATTGTGCAGCCCCTGTTCCCCTTTGATTCTCACGTGTTTCCTCTTCTCATTTACACTAGCGATCGCTCCTCTTCGCTTCTAACCGTATCCACAATTTTCCTCGAGCATTTCCAGTTCCATTTCTCCAAAAAAAAATGATATTATAAGAATAAAAAAATTGTAAGATAAAAATGATAAGAAAATTGGAATAGAGATTCAGTGCTATTATGGAGTTTTAACAAAAATTGTAGACTCTATAAGTTATCCTGTTTTCTTGAACTCTTGAACTCTTTTTGCTCATGAGTCTTCAATCTTGAACTCTTGTTCTTTGAAATCTTTAATCTTGAATCTTTAAACCGTATAGTTGAGAATTGTTTTTATTTTACATAGCTAATTACTAAATTGATCGATATTTGTTATGCATAAATTGCTCTGATACTAATCTGTTATGCAAAAATTGCACAAATGCGGAAGCGCAATAAGCAAGATCTAGATTTGCCAATTGAACATCAATCTAATCTGATAGCAATTATTCTATTACATCAACAAAATAGTAAATAACTATAACAGAGAAACAAAGAGACACACAATATTTATACTGGTTCCACTATCATCGAGATAGTGCACGTCCAGTCCAAAAGAGAGAGATTTTATTCCACATGAGAGAATTACAAGAGATTACAAAATAAAAGTTTACATATCCAAACCTCAAATAGGCTTAACAAGAAGAGACACTCCATTTGGGGATCGCTGGCTCCATGCCAGGATGTGTTTACACTAAAGTATACGCCTCAATATATAGCCAGTGCAAATCCATGTGAGTCATCAATTACATTACCAACATATGGTAATAATATAATGGAGGAAAATTACCATATCAACAAATATTCAAAGATAGAAAGTAAATCAATCCGTTTCTTTTGCATAGATGGAAGAAATTAATCTCTTCATTTATTTCTCTACCATCTCATCAAATGCAATCAATGCATTCCTATTATAAAAATATTTACTTTCCATTCTTTGCAAATTTGTTCCAATCAATTTATGATTTTGTATCACCTAAATTTAACACTCCACCTTGATGCAAAATCACATATCTACAACACACCATCTTGAATCAAATTCTCTTCATATCATAAAACTTTTCAACAAAACTCCACCTTCAATCAAAATATCACCATGAGATAGAAACCAAAAAATGAATATTTGCCTAATGGGTTCCAGCAAAGCTACCCCCCATCACACCATGTTAACGAGCTCAAACTACGTCCCCGCCCGCCAACAAAATGTTGCAAATATCCAAAATAAAAAGAAGGCAGGCACCAAAGTAATCTCAACACCGCCAAGGCCAAAAATAATTCTCTCAATCACCAATTCAAATACAGAGCCAAAATCCAAATCTCTATACGCACAAAAAATCTCTCTTCTGCCACTTAGTTATTACAAACTTCGCCCACCACCAGCAAAGAATGCATCTACCACCATGAGCTGCACCGCGCATAAACTAATGGTCTAAAAGTGCTTGCAATAACATCGAAACACGTCTAATGCTTAACCTTAGCTCTTTCCTCGATCACCCCGGATCCCTTGAGCATCATCAACGTGAAGACCCCTGTCTAAATCACAATGATCTCTGTCTCGACACCCGTGTATCACTTGACTTGAGCTCCTTTTCTAATCATCTTGGATCCCTCGAGCATCATCAACATGAAGACCCCTGTCTAAAACATGATCAAAAGTTTCCAAATCCAATGGTCCCTTCAACGCAGTAAACTCCATATCACGTCAAAGTTCCCAGATTGGAACGCTCTTCACTCTCAACATAATCTCCTCCACCAAAGTCTTCCATTTCTTCAAAAAAGTAATAGCATAATTACCACTGAATCCACCAACCTTTGTAGAAACAATTGACGCACAATTTAAAACAAATCGCCTTGCTTTGATACCAATCTGTTGAAGAAAAAATTGCTCTGATACTAATCTGTTATGCAAAAATTGCACAAACGCGGAAGCGCAATAAGCATGATCTAGATTAGCCAAGTGAACATCAATCTAATCTGATAGCAATTATTCTATTACATCAACAAAATAGTAAATAATTATAACAGAGAAACAAAGAGACACACAATATTTATACTAGTTCCATTATCATCGAGATAGCGTACATCCAGTCCAAAAGAGAGAGATTTTATTCCACATGAGAGAATTAAAAGAGATTACAAAATAAGAGTTTACATATCCAAACCTCAAATAGGCTCAACAAGAAGAGGCACTCCAATTGGGGATCGCTGGCTCCATGCCAGGATGAGTTTACACTAAAGTCTACCCATCAATATATAGCCAGTGCAAATCCATGTGAGTCATCAGTTACATTACCAATATATGATAATAATATAATGAAGGAAAATTACCATAGCAACAAACGTGCAAAGATAGAAAGTAAATCAATCCGTTTCTTTTGAATAGATGGAAAAAAATTAATCTCTTCATTTATTTCTCTACCATCTCATCAAATGCAATCAATGCATTCCTATAATAAATATATTTACTTTCCATTTTTTGCAAATTTGTTCCAATCAATTTGTGATTTTGTATCACCTAAATTTAACAATATTGATAAAATAAGATTTAAAATGTGCATACATATGCAGTCGTCGCCTTATCCTCATAATCCCCACTACTATGTAATGTTGTCAGTATTGTCCGTTTGCTTTAATGCGTGGGTGTGAGCAAATACGTCCATCATGCGCGCTCATTCCTATAGTAGATAATTTATATATTTTAATTCTATATAGCTAATTATTGAACTGATCAATATAAAAATGTAAAAACTACTTAGAATCGAAATTAATAGATTTACCAAGTCCTCACGGTAATGCTAGAAATATTTGGATCAACCACGATGTGTTATCGGGTTCTTGCTTCTATTTGTAGAGTTCCTCTCTAACTCCACCAACAAAATTACATTTAAAAATATATTTAATATATAATTCCAAAATAAATAATGAGATATTTGGTATATTTACTTTAAACTCATTACTGTTCCACCACTGAACCCAAGAATCTCATATGGCTGCGCCCATCCAATTCGGTTTTCTACCCAATTTCTTAAACTCTGACATTACCACTCTATAATTCTTAGCAATCTTTGAATTCAGTGGTGTGAAGTAGGGTGACGTTGACCTCCTGCTGATCTACTGCCCAATATAAAATGATAAAATATAACTAATTATTGATTTGTATTTAATCATATTGTAAAGCGGTATAAACTCATAAGAAAATCTTGTTAGATGGCCTCCTTGATGGGATCGCGGATCTTACTCTACTTTGGCCAGCAATATGACATTCCACTCATGTATGCCTGCATGGTGATGCCAAGAACCAATCCCGATGGCTCTAACTTGGATTCCCCATGTTAAATATAAAACATAGTTGTAGATAATATTATATATATATATATATGTATATATCATGTAAAAAAATTATACTATTATTACTAATTTTGATACTTACACTACATCAATCTTAGGCTGTAAATATACTACTTGATGAGCTGGTGGCTCGCCATTACTCTCACCACTCGAGCAGGAAGAGCTACGACGTCGAGAACCAGACATAATACATGTCGCATACATATATATCATCTTATTATGTTAGGACATATGTATAATTCATAATAGTTATGATATGATGAACCATTAAAAACTGTAATGTATGTTATAATCCATACATGTGTGTATAATATGTGTGGGTTTGATGGTTGTGAGTTGTTGCATGTGTTATGTCTCGTTGTGTTGTGTTCATCATATGTGATAGTTGCATGTGCAATGTTTATGTCATGTTGTTTGTGTTGTGTGCTTGAGTTTACCCTTGTTTGTGACTGAGTATCAGTGTTGTGTGTTGCATGTATATATGTTCAAGTCATCAAAATGGTATAACTTGGATAAGTGTAATACAATTGCAACGGCCCACCCTAAGGCCCACCTTAATAAAGAGCATTACAGAGTGATAATGTTCACTAAATCAAAGAATAAGGTTGGATAGGGGTGACCAGTCGTAACCTTATATTAAATAAGTCGTGAGTACGTCGATATAACACTCTCTTCTTTTTCTTCTTCTTTGTAGATCAACTTAATTATTACTTATGCAGTACAACTAATGCTATGATTGCTACATGATCAATTCAGAACGAGATATACATCATAACACATTACACAGATCATAGAACAGTAACACAGTCTCAGTTGCATAATACATACAACATTAGGTACATTACAAAGAATATACATCATTACATCCCCACAAAGGAATAAATATATGCATATATAAAAATCAACAGGTGTCAACCACGAATATAAGTACATCCAAACTTGTCCAAAAAATATAAAGTAATAAAATCTATCAAAAAGGCAAGCTATGCAGTAAAGAGACAACTTCAAAGGTTACCTGCAAGATCTCGGTCTGACCAGAGCATTAATACACACGAGTTAGTCTAGTTCAAATATTAGAAAATAAGATAATAAATAATAAGCACAAATAGGTGATATTCTCTAAAGGGCAATACGGCATGGCAACCCCATGTCGTGAAGACTAAAGAATCACACAAGATGATGCCCACAAGAAATTCAGGAGCTCTAGTCTTCAAATTAAGACAAACACGAGGAAACAATACAAACTGACATCATCGAGTAATAGTTTATACTCAAATATGAGTTTATTCACTAGGATTGAATACTATATGGTATAACAACAAATAGCAAGGAAAGGCTAAGGATCAATAGGGCAACACAAATGGATTCAAAACATCGATAACGCCCCTTGATACAACCAAATAAATGGATCCGAAAGCAACAAGTTACGCCATATGAAATAACACCGAATAGCCAAAGGCTAAGATCATTAAGTACAGATATGGATCCAAAACATTAATTTACGCCACATCAATACAACCACATAAATGGATCCTATGCAACTGATTTGAACTAATCTCAACGAAAAGAAATTACTTAGCCAAGTACCATACATATATACACAATTCACTATGATCCGCCTCGATCAAATAAGATGACCCGTTCGGGTCTAAAAAAATTTCCACTGCGATTTGTCACGATCGAGTAAGCTCAGCGGGTCACGGTCAAGTATAATTTAATATATTGACCCGTCTCGGTCTGGTGCGCACCCATATTACAACCTATCTTGGTTGAGTATAAGACCTATCTCAGTCTACATAATTTTATCACAACCCGCCTCGATTGGGTATACTTGACCACTTTGACCTAGTAAATGCATATTTATAGGCATGAAGCTAATATTAGATCTAAATTAAGTTATATAAATGTAGTATGAAGTGTTCTAAAGTATATACAAAATACCATAAAATTATTTATAAAAACAACAAACTCCTTATGAAGGAGTGTGGATACCCAACATTTAGTGATATCAAGTATAATATGCCAATCCAAAGTTCATGTTCAAACATAAGTGGATAACTTTAAGGTGAAATTGTTCTAAATAATAAGCAATAACCGATTCAACCGAATGATATTACAGTATAAGAAATATAAATAAATGCATAAATTTATAATAGAGTAATGGATGGTTCAAAATGTTGAGAATTCCATAATGTTATTATATGATAACTACGTTATGATATAGTTTGTAAAAGGATGCAGAGCTTGATATAAGTCAAGCTGCACAATTTGAATGGTTTTACATTATAAAAATAGTTTATCAACATCATAGAGAGTTTATTAATGGAGTAGATAATGAAAGCAAAATAGCATACTCATTCACTGAGGGACTAACTTGACTGTTTTGAGACAACGAATCGATGATTTTAAAAAGATTCTACAATTGATCCAAGTTCAAGTGGGATACTGGTAGATTAAGTGTATGCCATAGGCTCAACTATGTAATTTATTACGTATGTCTAACCCAATAAACAATCTTTTTCGACATAAAAGATGTTTTGTTCCTATTAAATACTTGATATATGTGTTATATTAATTATTTATCTAAGTAAAGGTGCATAAAGAAAATTTATAAATGGTACGGTTTACGATAGTAGTTATAGTGTGTTGTAATTATGAATGATTTATCATGACAAAATAAACTTATTATTTTAAATATTCCTGGTCAAAATATATCAAGATTAGACATTGATAAATTCGTTGAGACTTTAGTATGTAACACTCTCCAAGCGTTACACATTATATCATTCTTGGCTATGTTTGGAGACACCAAGGAGCAATATATAGATAATTATTGGATAATTATTGATTGATTCACTTGATAATTTTATATTGGTTAACATAGGTAAGGTTAAACAAAGAACATTGATATGATAATTTTACGCAGTTCTCTTGATTGGAGAATATTATCAAGCGTTGCTATGGAAATTCTACATGGATTATACTCAAATCTAGGGACGATGTTAATTGAACGACTATAGTCGTGTCGAGTGGAAGCAATGAAAGAGAAA
Organism: Allium sativum; assembly: GCA_030737875.1. Lineage (NCBI taxonomy): Eukaryota > Viridiplantae > Streptophyta > Magnoliopsida > Asparagales > Amaryllidaceae > Allium > Allium sativum. Next base: position 961,979,859 of record CM060916.1, read on the forward strand.
CACTATTTACGAGAGAGTTCGTTTCCCCAGTCGAATGTATATATCAAAGTTATATTTGCATATACCGATATATGATATCGGGATAATTTTTAACAAAAAATAAAAAAATACGTAAAGAAATTTATTTCAAAACTCGGCACATTAAGAATGTGTTAAGATCTGCCATATAATTATTAGCGGGGCGAATCAATAAAATGAGTTAATCGAAATTTAAAAAGAATTAAAGAAGGAAGTTTTGATAGAAAGAACGAGACATGTTTATTTAGTTCTATTAAAAAATTCTCCTCATTTTATTTCATTAAGTGAACGTAACATTTTCGTCCTCTTCTCTATCATTCATGTCTGAATTTTCTTCCAAAAGAATTAAAATATTATCAAATGTAGTTAAATAAAATAAAATTTTATTTAAATCTTTATTAGATTAGATCTAAAAACCCTATATACTTCATACACCTAATATAGTTCAAAGAAGGATTCCTTTTTTTTTTTTTTTCTTTTTTTTTTTTTTGAAATTTATCTATTTCATGGCTTTTGGCTAGCCCAATTCCTTTAGCGTTGATGCATATGTTAATTCAAACAACATTTTATGATATATATATCTCAATAATTTAAAGCAATAAATTTAAACCTATTATTTTCTTTTTAAGTACATAGATATCTTAGTGTTGCCTATTATAAGAATATTATTCTCTATTATCTCAAAACAATATATACTTTTCAAATCGATAACATAATTAAAAAAACCTTCATTTTCAACATATTACCTTAAATATTACAAATATACTGTTTAATCCAAATGTAACGATTTTGTAAAATTTACTTTAAAATAATAACATGATTATTAATTTATATTAAATAATAATATTTATTTAAATCATTTTTTCAGCAACTATTTATGGTTATATGTCATTCAACAACATTATACATTAAATTCCAAAAGTCCATTTTATTATTATTTATTTATCTATAATTATTAATGAAATAAGTCTCTATACTACTTAAATAAACTTCATAATTATTACATCCAAAAATATTTCTTATTTTTATTAATTTTTTTTATAAACTTCATAAAGAAGTCATATTATTACATATTCAAATTTAGGAAGTCTTCCAAAGCCCGTATTACTATTTATTTAAATTCAACATCACTTTATAAACAATGGAAAATTCTCAATTCAAAACACATTTTTCATCATTGTGTTAGAACTTCCCAAAATTTATAGTTAATATAAACTATCATTAATTTTATCTATAGACCATTAAATCATTAATCTATAATGTTCATTTCTATCAAATCTTCTGTATAATACATACTACCTACCATAATTAGTTCACTATAACCAATTTAAACTTTACTGGATGCAAATCTATTATATATTATATGAAACAAAATCATTTTCAAAGTCCTTTCAAATTCACTTTTGTCAAAAAATCAAGATGATGCCACGCGTCCCTCCTCTTCCCATTTACACCAGCAATCGCTCCTCTCCCCTTCTAACCATATCCGCAATTTTCCGTGAGCCTTTCCAGTTCCATTTCTCCAAGAAAAAAAAATTAAGATTCTGCCACGTGTCAATAGGCGGGGAATCAAACGGCTTTCATTTCCCCTTCCCCATTTTCACTTTCACCCGTACAAAGGAAAGCTTTTGTCTTCCCCATTTATGTCCTCCATTCTCACCCAATAAAAAAAACAACTCTTTCTCTTCCTTTTCCAACTGCAACAAAATAACACTGTTCAGCCACCAGCCACTCCTTCCCTTCAGTTTAGGATTATAGACCTTACATTTTCAATCTGCTAATTTTTTTGCAGTTAAACCACCTGTCCACGCAACACATCCGCACCTTGAATCCACGTCTAAAGAGAAAAGAAAGCTTATCAACAAACGCCATAACCCTTCAATTCCCTCCACTTCGATACTCCCTTCAACCCTTATCCCCTGATTCCGTCAGCTTCAATATTCTCCTCTTCCTCTATGGCGCCCTTGCTGCTGCCAGTCGGGCTCCCCAAGTCGGCTGTCGCTCTACCGCTTTCACGCTTGCAACTTTTGCGGTATTCTCGCCTTCTAGCCGCAGCCGGGATTTGCTACAGTCGAAGCTTCAAATCAGGTACTCATTCCCTCTTTGTCTTTTTACCTAAACCAGATCTAAATACGTAAATTCACCAAGGGGCTGTTCGCAGCAAAGTTATGCCACGCTTCCATCGGACGCCACCACGTTGAGAAAGCACGAACCATATCAGGGTGCTTCCCAAGTGTCCGTCTTTGACATTTTTTAATGCATATGTGTACATATATCAAGCCTTGTGTTTGTTCAAGCCCATTTGATTTAATTTCAATTGTGTATATAGTTTGCATGCTCATATATATATACCAAGCTACTGTTTGCGAACAAATTAAACAATTGTAAACAACTGTAAAATCCGTTCGGTTTTCCTAAACAACAAGAATTGTTGTGGAGAGTGTCGAACCCTAGGACCAAAAATATTTTAATTAATAAATCCAATCAAGTTATTCCAGGATTTTGATTGATTGAAAGCACAGAAAATAACAACAACTAAATAAAAAGAGAGATTTATATAATAAGGGAAAGCAATTAGGGGATAATGACATAGATTAGATTCATACTCATCAATAGCCAACAAATAAATAGAGATCTAATTCATGTTTCTGTCACTAACATGGATCAACGCTAATTAGGTTCTTAGAAACAAATAAGTAAATAACGACAAGCATAGCCTATGCAGGAGCTGAGCTCTTAAACAACCATAGGCTATCAGGACAGATTCACCAAATAATTTCTAAAACCCTAAGATTAGATCTAAATCTGATAATTGTTAGATCGAACACGAATATACCATGTGAAGGAGCATAGCTCTTAAACGACACAGAATATGAAGGTTCAGATTTAACCCTTGATCCAGATCCAGATCTACATGTATAAAGTCCTCATCTATTGGCTATGTGATTCATGTTGAATCATATTTATTAGCGTCATCACCTCCTAATCAAAGGGGATTAGTTAGACATAGCTAAAGAAGAAGAGAAAAAGAAAATAACAGACATTAACATAAATAAAATAAAATAACAACTAAGAGAAAGAGAGAAGAGTTTTATTCCAAGAAGAGAATTACAGAATAAAACTAAGTGTGTTTTACAATGAATGAGATAAAGTGTATTTATAGCTGATATGACAAAGGCTACTTGGCAAATTCCATAATGTGGGACAAATCCCCTTTTCCAAACTATGACACATAAACTAAATAGCTTAATGTGAACGCGTGCAGCGCATGAATGAGAAGCCTTGCAAATAACTTAGCCCAATTAGCAACTAGAACAATGTGAATGCATGCAGATGTCATGGAATATAGGTTGCGGGCTTCAACTCCAATTGCCTTGAGAATGAATAACAACTCTAAGTGATTATTATGAAAAAGCATTGAATCTTGTCTTTAATATACACATCAAAAATGTGACTGAATAACAACATTTCTTCATTTCTTCAAGCTTTAATCCAGCTCTAAAATTCAACACTCTTCTTGCACAAATTCTTCAAGCTTTTCAATAATTAGATGCATTAATCCATTCATCTCAAATAATATGTAAACATAGCTATAAATGCACAGTATCAATTATTTAAAAGATAAAATAAGATAAATATACGGATAAAATATACACATTTACGTGTATATCAGCTACTCATAATTTTTTGGCAATGTGAGACTAATATTACAATGTTGTAATTCACATAACACACATAAATTAAAATTAAACGCATATATTAATTCAAAACAAATAAATACCCTGCTCAAATACCACGTACGTAGCAAAAAATACATTCCCCGTTCGCAACAGTGCCACGCTCAAATACCACACTCAAATGCCCTGTTACTGTTCGTTAAAAAGTAAAAGCGCTCCCTAGCCCTAACTGTAATATTTAGACATCGGAGTAAACTTTTCTTGTTTTATCTTGCGCTCTTACGCCTTTCCTTTGTTTTGTCCTTGATTTCACTAACTAAATATAGCTAAATTTTATTGCTGTTGTAGTTTAACAATATTGTTTTGAAACAACTGCCGCTCCACTACTTTTACTACATACCATTTGCTTTTACTGCTTTTGAAATTTACAAAAGTCTCAAAATGTTACATGATTATTTATGAAAGACATGAATTATTTATAAAAATGTTTTGTGCTTTTAATAACCTGCAGATTATGTCAATAATATTTTTAATTTTGCTGTTTTAAAATTATACACCTTAAATAGTTTAGGAATTGCTATGAACTGACTATTTCTTATATTATTATCCTACGAAACAAAATAATTCATATTGGCTAATGACAAAATTTTGTTTGATTTTTTTATCATTACATGTATATTTATGATTATCTTACCATGTCGACCTTTGATTATTACAACTGTATGTGCTGAGTAGATCTTAAATTAGTAAAACTATCTTAGATACCTGCAAATTTCTTAGTTACCTGCAAATAATTCGATATGAATATAATATATTGTGACTATCTTAGTTACATGCAAAATTTCTTTCAACTAGGCTTTAGTACCTATTTCAGTGCATTAGGATTGTCATTTACAATATTATGTTATATATATATACACATATATACATATATACATATGTGTGTGTCTATATATATATATACACACACACACACAGACATATACATGCATAACTTACTGAAATTGGTTAAACAGACATGAATTAGAAGAAACAAAACCTAGTGGCACTTTTGTAATATACTGATTTCGAGATTTTTATTTAAATTTGAATTATTTCGACCTATATATAGAAATGAAAGTGTAACAAACTTCCCGAAATATACAAACACGAACACACACTCCACTTCGTATATTCTAACTCTACATCTAAAATAATTTAGGGTGGAAGAAAAATCTGTTATATTTGTTGCAATTTACTCCATAGAAAGTTGTTAAAGAGAGTTAATATGTGAAGTAACAATGGAGTAAATTGTGGAACTAGAGATGAATAAGAAGAAGAACAATAGCCTTAAGTCCACAGAATATAGTGTGATGTCGAGGAGGCGTAATGAAGAAATTTAAGCATTTTTGAATTATATGACCTAGTTGGGTTCATGGTTATGATCAATTCCAATTGAAGTAATAAAAGTAATTGAATTAATTATAATATTTTCTCTAAAAAATTAACGATTTTTGGGAAAATTATAGTATTGGAAGTTTATTTTAATAAGGCGCTTTAACACAAGAAAATCTAACAAGTAATTTTCATTTTAAAGGTTACTTTATATAAAGTTTGTTATGAGGCATATGGTTTACACTTATATTTTATGTATATTTTGTTTCTGACGAAGGAACTTAAAAAAAAGATTTTTTTTTTAATTTTGCCTATTTTAATATGCATGTATTTTCGAATGGAAATTGAAGTTTTGTGATAGTAAATCTTGAAAATATGCATTAATAAAATGATATAAAATTTTGGAAATTATTTCTAAATTAAATATGAATATGATTTGTAGCCACAAAAGAATTTAGTATAAACTGATGTATGTATGTTTGTATGACGTACTATTTAAAGATGTTGGAAATGAGCTAATTATAAAATAAATGATATATACTTATACGTATGAAAAAATGGTTAAAATTATGCAAAAATAATTATGTAAATATGAACTGTGAGTATTTAAAAAAAAAATTTGATTCGAATCTAGTTCTATTTTTGATAATTAACATTGAATTTAGTAAAATTATATAGAACCGAGTCTTGGAAGTAAAATATTTTTAAGACTGGATATTTTTCTGGAATTATTGATAAGAAGTTAGCATGGATAATAAACTATTTACTTAAGCAGATAGTTATGAAGCGCCTAAATCAAATAAATATGAGTTAAGGTCTCTTATGAAATGATTTAAAATGAAATGTCCAAAATTAAACTTTTCATTTTTTTTTTTTGAGTGAAATCATCTAACTACTATGGATATGTACTATTTTACCCTTTATGTTAAATTTACAATTTTGTCATTTAAATTAATCAATTTAATTTCATAAAATTTAAAGTGGCACAATGGATAAAAATGCTACAACGAATGTTTGCTATGTTTGTTGTTGTTGGAAAATATGACATTTCATGTTGTTATTAGTAAAACATCAACATATGAAATGTGAAAAAAGCTCAAAATTATCTATCCAAAGAACTCAACAACAAACAACAAACAATGCGCTTTTTGTTAGAATGTTGTTAAATTTGAAACCTAAGAAAGATGGGTTGATTGGGGAACATCTTGATGATTATCAAGCTATTACATATCAGTTAGAAACCATCAACCATAAAGTGGACCTTGAGCAACAGATTTTAATGCTAATGAGCATGTTGCCTGGAGAAATTGGGAAACACATGTGCTTCAAATGAATCCACTAGTTAAGAGTCTACTCAAGGAGAAGATGAGAACAGTACTAATGAAGTTCACAACTTCATTGTTGAGGTTAGGGAGCGTTTAAAACAGAAACGGGCATTTTGGATGTGCAAACGGTACCTTAACATGGTCATAAAAGGGAAAGTATTTGTAAACAAAATGGGTTTCAATGATCTTTTTTTTTTCTTATTTAGGCCCTTCCTTGTGTACTGGTTGAATTCTTAAAGGCCCAATACTTGGTGGGCGTAACCAAAATCGGATTTGGGAACACTAAAATCCCCGTCTTGGAAATATTATCATCAAAAATAGAGGGACTGACTGACAGAGTGAAGGAATGATATAACACGAACAGATAACAGAGAGTAAATTTATGACTTTAGAGGCACCATTAAAATTAGGTTTCTACGACATGAAATTCCCACTAAACCGTCGCATTCATCTGTTGTCGAAGAAGAAATCTCACTGTGTTAATGTTATCCGAAGTGCTCTTACGGGGAATTTTTTATAGTCTGCTAATTTTATACATCTACTCGGTATTTAATTGGCGAATATGCTTCTTTCCGTCTGGTGCTATTACCATTTACCAATGTTGAATTGTTGTGGTATGGTGAATTGGAGGAGAATGCTGTTATTTGAGGGTTCTTCTATATTATTTGGCACTTGCTCTTTATTTTCTTTTGTTTATTTGTTATTTTTTTTTACTGAATAAAGGGTTGAATGCTGGTTAGAGCAAGTGATCAGCATTTTATAAATTGTCTGTTTTGGAGAAGTTGTTCTTCTATTCAGCAAGACAATTCAACCACAATTTTATTACACATCTGTCTGAGTTAACTAATTGAAAATTATCCAAGTCATAATGATAGAGCATTGAAGTTCATAAATTGCAATTACATTTGCGCTAAGTTCATAACCTACTAAGTAGTTCATGTCGAATATGTAAAATGTTCGGGAAATTTATAATCACTAGGCAATTCATGAACAATTGAGAAATCCACGATGAAATGATGAATTTATTGTTAGTCAAAAAAATCTAATTAAAATGTCGTGTCAAATCATTCAGTTGATGTCGAATTCATGAGATAATAAATTAATAACCTCTTATGAAAACCATAGTTGAATGTTGAAACACTGACCTGACATTGAATTGCAAGATGACCGAGAGTAATGAATGATGTTGGTATGGTTTAAAAGTATTCTAACAAGTTGTTAACTCACAGAGATGTCAAGTGTATAAATAATTCATAAGTATGATGTACGATAGCTGTATCACAAGTTAATGATTTCATCAACACTTTAAGTAGTTGTCGAAAATAGAGTTATCGACTTCGAGAATAAGTGATAAACACTTAAGGTGCATGCTGAATTCCTAAATAGTTGTTGCATCCCTACTTGGTTGTCTACATCGTAAGAATCTCTTATTTTAATAATATTCAAGCTTTGAACCAATTGTCGAAATATTGATTAATATGGAAACTTCATCGATGTTAAACATTAGATTACTCGTTTGATTTTGTAAGACAATAGCTTCAAAGTAAAACAAGCTCATAAATTAGAAAGTGGATTTTGAACTCTTCAACATCCGACTAGAAAGCCTTAAATTTTCAAATTAATGTCGGCAAGCATTAATCAATCAAGCCCCAAAATTTAAATTCGCTCATAAGCATAACAAATCTATGATTTAACTTGAAACTAACACTAACAATCGAAACACTATTAATGATCCTGATATTGATTCAAATTAGAAATGCCCAAATAAAACCCTAACCATAATTTGAATCCAGAAACTCTTAATTTAATATAACAATTCAATCGATTAAAATGAAAATTGTATCTCCTACCGATAACTTTAATATGCAATCTAGATATAAGGAAAATCAGTTTAAATCCAGATAGATTTAACTAAAAGGATTAATAAAGGATTGATTAGAATGGACGTAAGTCGAAGATAACCGAGTCACTATAAAGTTCTTGTGTCTCTTTTACTTTTTTTGTGTTTTACTTGTTATTTTTGTGAGATTTGTGTTGCTGATTATCTGGGTTGCCTTTAAGGTTCGTGCTTTCACAATCACTTGGAGTTAATTCCATTTTTGAAGTTAACAAACAACAAATTAAAGCACAGACGATAATATCGACTTGAATGGTCAACATCTACACTAGGAGGTAGACATTATTATAACCATGATGTCCAAAGTATGAAAAAGCACGACGAAGACTAGGATGTCGAAGATGAAGCAAGGACATATGCAAAAGAGGATGCGATGACCCAATGATCCTCGGTGTGAGGAATGCAGATTAAGGATCTTAAGGCTGGATTAACACTATGGGGGATGAATAGTGTTCAATGAATTATACGAGCCTTTTTGATTTTTTTTTGAAATTAAACACAAACAAATGCAAGAAACTTGGAAGATGGCATCAAGAGGATATGTGAAGACCAAAATAATCGATTAGGGTCGAGAATACACTAAGTCTATATATAGGTACAATTCCCCGATCCATTAAACGAATTCTAAATCCAACGATACTTGGCAGAGGACATCAAAATGACACATGAATGTCAAAAGAATCGACTGTGGCAGAAAATACCCTAAATTTATAGATAGGTACCGATCCATAAGCTATGGATGTGTACTGATCCATCAAACTTCCCCGGATTGGAGTGATTTCTCTGACGTGACATTCTATTATCTATATAGGCCTACTAATGCAATATCTTGGTTCATTTCTTCTTCAAACTCCTATAAATACCATACTATCTTCAACTAGACAAAGGAGGATGCCGCTGATCAAACCAAGTCTTTACTGGATCAGAACTAGAAAGGAAACACAATTGCTCTACCGAATCATCAACCTTTGTTTAGTTTTTGTCTCCTCCAGATAACTCTAATCAATTGCAATCTAAATATAAGGAAATCCAGTTAAGATCCAGACAGATTTAACTAAAAGGATTAATAAAGGATTGATTAAAATGGACGTTGGTCGGAGATAGGGATAGCTGAGCCATTATACAATTCTTTTGTCTTTTATACTTTTACTATCGTTTACTTGCTATTTCTGTGAGATATGCGTTGCTGATTATCTGGATTGCCTTTAAAGCTGGTGCTTTCACAATCACTTGGAGTTAATTCCATTTTTGGAGTTAACAGGCGGCAAATAAATTAAAGCGACACACGATAATATCGACTTGAGAAATCAACATTCCTACACTAGGAGGTAGACACTATTACAACCATGATGTATAAAGTATGAAAAAGCATGTCGAAGATGAAGCAAGGACGTGTGCTAAAGAGGATGTGATGACCCAATGATCCTCTATGTTAGGAATGCAGATTAAGGATCTTAAGGCTAAATTAACACTATAAGGGGGTGAATAGTGTAATGAATTATACGAGCCTTTTTGAAACCTTGTGAAATTAAACACAAACAGATGCAATTTAAAGACATAGAAACTATCTCAGATGTAGATAGTAAATAAAAAGCAATAAACGAAAGAATACACTGGGATTTTATACTAGTTCGGAGTTATCCTACATTCAGTCCCACACAATTTCTTATGCATATTTCTTTATAAATATGATGTCGAGATTACATCCCTCGATTTCAAGGCCACGAGGTACACCCCTCATGTTTGATGAGTACTATAAGATTTAATTGATTTATCAAGCTACAATCACATCCAACTGATTTTACCAGGCTACAGTCACTTACCAGGCTACAGTCACATAGGAATGAACATTTGGGTAGTTTGGTTTATCCGATGATAAAAATTGTCAATCAAACTAAAATCGGTAAAAATGAAAACCAAACCAAACCAACCAAATTATGTTTGATTGGTTCGGTCGGTTATCTAATTTAACCGAACCAAAAATATTTTGGACCTTATGTTTGTAATATTAACTATAATTTGAAATAAATTATAAATATATGATTAGATTATTACTATTTATGATTTTAATTATTTCTAAAAATAATTTTGACACATTCGTGATGGTTAAAATTTACTTGGATATCTAATCTAACCTAAAATGCTTATTATAATATCGATAATTTTGAAAATATAATAAAAGTTCGGTTAATTTGGTCAAACCTATAACCTAACTAAATATTTTTTCGAATTGATTACAAACCGATCTAATTTGAAAACCAAACCAACCAAAATAAATTGGTTTTGTTGGTTTAACCAAATAATGCTTACCCTTACAGTCACCCCAACTGATTTACCGGCCACAGTTACACCGTTTTAGGTTGCCTAAATGGATAAAGAGAATTGATATGATCATTTTGATTGCAAATGATCTTATAACTCCGAATAGCACCAAGATCTTTGTAAGAGAGTGATAGAGAATAAAACTAGAGATAAGCGAGTTCGATTCACTTAGGATTTTGGTAGAATTTTGTCAAGAATATTTTAAAAATGAGAGTGGAGAAGGAGTGAAGAAAGGATGAAAAACTAATTGAAAGTTCGTTGAAAACATCAGGTATTTGTAGGAAATCAACAACCATATCCATTTGCAAGGAGACACGATGGATATACACTTCTTTTGAAATTATGTGTCATCATGTTGACATGGGGGATGGGGTATGTCGACATGCCTATGTATATTTTCAAAATTGATTTTGTTTTTAAAACGATTTCTATTCTAAAACTTGTCGAAATAATTCTGGGACTTGTAAATCATTTTGGATATATTTAAATAGTAAAACCTGTTAAAAAAGCTTTTTAGGATTAAAACTTAGAAATATTAAATATATGTATTTAAAAATATATAAAGAATTATAAATTAGAATATAAGAGATTGACACTAAAATATTTAAATCACAAGATTATGATTGAAAATAGATTTTGAAATTTGAGGCTAAAATATTTAAAACACAAGGGTTGGTTTAAAAGATAGTTTTGTAAAAACAGTTTGAAATCTAGAACAGACCATTTAAAAGTTCATGGATTCCATTCCATTATGAAATCAGAATAAAGATTTTAGTGCTATTATAAAGTTATAGATCTAGATTTTATTACTTATCTTGATGTTTTGAAATCTTAAAATTTTAAAACTCACGAGTCTTCATTCTTCGTTTCTTCAATATTGAATTCATCAATCTTGAATCTTTATATTGTACAGTTTTCATTCTTTAGTACTTGCATATATATATATATATATATATATATATATATATATATAGAGAGAGAGAGAGAGAGAGAGAAGAAGAATGTTAGTATTTATATTTTATAATAAATCCTAAGGTTTTTGTCATCAAAATCATCATCTCAGTAACTAACACTTGATCCTCAGAAATCGAAGCAAAATCTCGCCGCATATTCGAGTTTCGAAAGAACCCAGAACTTCCAAGATGAAGTTAAGGGGTAGAAAAAGAAAGAATAGAAGAAGAAAGACAAACAGATCTGAATCTCACAACAGAATGAATAAACTGTAATATAACTATACTCTTTGCATAAAGGAAAAGTCTATACGAACACAAAAAACATACACAAACGGTGACATAATAAATCTTCACTATTAGATTTCCTCGTGAATTCCACCACTCACATAAAGACAAACCGATCCAATGGCTCAGATTTCATGTTGCGTAAAAGAGAAAACTGTATACATACACCACATCAAAGTACTAACCAATAAATCAGTCTGGACAGTTATAAAACCGTGTCCTTATGATTACTGATACATACAACACAAACACATAACATTGGAATACAAACACAACGGAAAAACAACAAACACAACACAATAGAAAATAATTTAACATAAGAATATGAGAATCGTCTCAAGCTCCTCTCCCGAAGCTCCAGACAATCCAAATCTAATCTGAAAAATATACTCGGTTTGATCCGAGCATCTAGGAAAATAATGTTAGTTTGGAAGATCGGAGTGAGAAAGCTCACATGAGAAACAACTTGCTTAATTTTGGAAAATCTTTTAGAAGAAATGATATCTCGTAGGGCCTCATCGCACATAGACACAGACGTACAATGACCAGATACTTTTATATCAAATCAGTTGATATTATTTTTAATGTTAATGTGGGATAAAACCTTCTTAAAATAAAATAATAGAAATATCTGAAATTGTTATATGTATTAAATTCTGAGTTCTAATAAGCTCCACAGACAGACCCAAAGGCTTGTATTAGGATTGACTTCCAACATAATACGGAATTAGTGGTCATTCCTACGAAGTCAACACATAAACAACCAGCACTAAGGCGGCTTTCGCTTCTAACAAGTAGCCTCCGCACTAGTTTGTCATACTACCATGAAAGTTGAAACATTTCATTATTGGGTGGCTATACTCGTTTCCATTAAGCCTTCACTACTTGTGCATAAGTCAAAAATGCCTTGAGGTCCCAAATTTCCCAAGGGCTCCTTCATACTCCTGCCGATAGTCTGAAAATATAGGTCAGACCACATCATTACCCATATCATTAGCGGGTGTGAGATTAGTCAAGTCACGCTTTACTTACCATGAAGTAAACATTCATTTAGAGTGCCACATTTTTCATTTCGTCAACCACTAATTGACTTACACAAAAAATACAACCTTCAAGCTCAAACGTCTCAGAGAAGAGCGTTATCTCCAACACGAACAAAAAGATGTACGTTTGTAGAAATCAATATACGTGATCTAAAAAATGCAGTGTCAGACACTTGTCCATACTAAATTTTAACATAGCATCAGATCCAGTTGCACTGCACAAATTGCAACTCAGTCCTCATTGTTCAACACATAATGCAACTGAATCCTGATATTAAAATTGGATTGCACTGTACAAAATGCAACTCAATCTTAACAGAATTGGACCGCACTATATAAAATGTAGCTCAAACATGATACATAATTGGATTGCACTGTACAAAATGCAATCCAATCGTTTTATAAAACTATACTAGTTGGCTTGTGCATTGTAAAATGCAAGTCAACCTTGATAAAGATACAAATTGGGTTGTACTACGAATTAAGCAAAACTCCTCTGATATATACGTACACAAATTGGCATGCACTATATAAATACAACTCCATTTTGTTAAACTGCAATAGAAACTGATTGTGTTGCACAAAATGAAAGCCAATACAGAACTCACAAATATTGACTTGCACTGTCCTAAATTTCTCCCAATGTATTCACAATTAGGTTCTCTCTCTCTCTCTCTCTCTCTCTCACACACACACACACACACACACACACACACACACACACACACACACACACACACACTCTCTCTCTCTCTCTCATTGGCTATACCTCATTTTCATTACGTCTACAGTCCCCTTGATTTCAACCACATAATCTCATTTAGATAATAATAGTTTTTCTTTTTGTTGTTTTCACACCTCCATGTTGACCAATTTAATTCAGATGTTCATTGATTTTTCCAAAATAATAAAAGAATGAACTGAAATTTCTATGATAAGAAAGGGATAGACATTTTTACCTGAAAATAATAGAAGAATGGATTGAAATTTAGGTATGAAAGTGAAGTAGAGATACCTGAGAAATCAAAGAGCAGAGGCTGTCCATTTTGATAGGGAAAAGTCTAGGTTGAAAGAGATAAGGGCAATGAAGGTAACAAAATGGATCACACTTCCCTGGAAGGGATCCACTATGCAATAATAATGGAAGAGGAGGTTTAAGGGATTTTAGTTCAAACATGGATGGGAGCCAAATTTCTACTTTTTCCAGTTGAATGTGAACTATATATGAAATCATTATGGGTTTGAATTATATCTGTTGTTTGTTAGCATATTTATTATCTTATTTTTGTTAAAATATTTTGACTTCACCATACCTTTTTTTTCTTTCTGAAGGAGCCAAGCTATCCAAGCAGTACATATTATATTTATTTACTGATGTTAAGCTAATATTAATATTTTGGTTAAGTGCAAGGTCCAAGACTTCTAGAATGTTACAACGGGCCTTAACATTGTATATGTCACTTTATTAAACATCTATTGTTAATATAAGTTTGCTTTGGGTGTATATTTTGATATGTGATTTTATACTTTCATCAATTTTTTGTTCACTATCACTGAACTTTCTGCTTGACATTTGGTCATTATGAAACTATTTGCTGCTCAATAGAAATTGTTGGTAGGTTTTAGGGAAAGAAATAACGAGGTGTTAAAAGATTGGGACTCTAAAATAAAATTGTGTTTAAGGTGACACAACAACTAATTAAGAAACAAACAGCATCATATTTTAGAAGTTTTAGTTTCCTTTTTTTCCACTGCCATTTCTGAAATATATCATCTGACAATAATCGATTGCATGATATTGCTAAATGGGTCATGTAATTTTATGCTTTTAACTGTTGTTCCGCTCGATGATACTACATTATTTGTTTAACCTTTTGGTCATTATGAAATTGTTTGCTGCTCAATGGAAATGTCGGAATAATTACATAAAAAAATGTGCATGTAGATAAGTAAGACAGATTGTAGAGACTTTTTTGCTTAATTTAGTGTGGCAAATGTTTGTGGATTGGCAATAAGATCTGCATGTTCGATTCAACTTCAACGATCAAACAGAAAGTTAACTTCTTTTTTGTAGGCTCTGATATGGTAGAAGATGATATTCTGCATTCCTTCTTAAAGGAGAGGCAAACAACTGGCGATGTTATATCTAAAATTTCGGACATGCTATGGAAAGGGGAGGCTTTGAAATTTCTTGACTCGGAAAACAGTATTATGCCAAGGAATCTTCCAGACATTGCAGAGGTCTCAGTTACTCAATTTATGAAGTCGTTCTTAAATAACTAAGAGATAATTACGACCCGGTGTTATAACATGATGACTGATACCACATAAAACCAATATTTCTGGATTTCGCTGAAAACAAATTGTAACCACAACCAAGTATACTAGTAATTTATGGTTATGAGTAAACTCCGTGGCACATCTCTAAATCATATCGCAGTTGGTCATAATATGTTGCTATAATAATATCCACGTAGGTGGTTGAAAATGAAAACGATGGTGGGTTTCTGAAGCTGGCTAAAACAAGAGAATGGATTTCTGGTGACAGTGTTGCTCCAGGAAATAAGAAATTGGTTCCTAAGGTGAGAACTTTTATTTGATTTATTGTTGTGTATTTAAAAAAAAGTATTCGGATTTCTTGGCTGAGTATAGTACGGTTGTAATTTTCAGGATTGGCGGAATGATAGTGAAAAAAGGAAGAAACTGAACCTTCTCGAGTACCATGCTGTATGTATCTATTTTTTATTTTTTTTCCCGGTTGGGGGGGGGGGGGGGGGGGTTGCAAAATCTAAATGTTCTTTATTGGTTATTTTAATAGTCTTTACAAATACTTTGTCGTATTCAGATAAAAAGGGAGCTCCTGTTTTTGACAACTGGGATTGGAGCGGCATGTTGTGTATATTGTTTGATAGGATTATCTGTAGAGGTAACATTATTCCTCATCCATAAATTATATATACATGGTCAATATCTAAAAGAACATATGTAAATATCACCTCTCAAATAATTTGAGTCTCTATCCACAGCTTTAATGAATTGTCACTGCAATGTTGTAATAGTAGAAGATAGACCTCTGGTGCACTAGCAAGCACACATTCCTATGCTTCCACATTTACACGTGTTTTTACTTTTTATTCACTTTCTTCTTCTTGCAAGCCATCTAATGTGAATTGTTCATCTCACAGGCTGCGGTCAGCTATGCTGTGGGAGTTCTCTTCAGGTGGGATTAACATGACTAATTTCCGGTTTGGATCAACTTAATTAAGTCGCTTTTTGAAAGCCAAAAATAACCAGTTCATTTTTACTTTAAAAAGCCAAAAACGATCTATTTAAGTCAATCCAGACAAAGCCTAAGTAAGCCCTTCTTTGCTAACTTGTTAAAACTAACGTTTAATTCTGTTCATTTGTATAATTTATTTTCAAGCTATACCTACCAACTGAAATTATGTGTAGAACAGTTGCTTGTACCTTCAGCTTATGTATTATCACATCGACAACATTTCAAGAGAATCAATTCCTCAAATTTTCTTGCAAACAAAGATCAAAAGGTAAGTTTACTGAATTGTTTGTGTTCTTTTATTAAATTTTGAAATGGGTGTTAATTGATAACCTATTTACTTGGGACAGAATTGGGATAAGAAGCGAAGATTTGAAAAATGCTTTAGAGAAAACATTTCGGGGAAGCACAATGGCATTATCTTCTCCGAGGCTTGTGGTCCCAGCAGCACTGTATGGAATTTGTATTGCATCGCAACAAGTCCATTTCTTTAGTTTTCAGGTGATTTATAAAAACATTATCTGCTCAAATTCTTGACAAATTACATCGTTATATATTTTTCTGAATAATCCTATACCATTTTACATCAATTATTGGTAATTTTGACTTGCGAACTACTGTGTCTCTCATGTTCTTGTGTTGCTTGTGTCAAAGATTGATGCTTGTATGCTGAGATTTTTATTTGTGATATACCCTTTATTATTAAGAGATGCCATTGACCTGGCATAAAATCATACCTTCTCAATCACAATACAATTGTAGTTCATATATAGTATGACTGGTGTGGTAGAATCAGACTTAATAATTGGAATAATGCAAATTCGGATATTCATTTCATCACTAAATTGTTAACAAGACCTCTCTAAATCTCATGCACTTAAGTTTCACTAGTGAAATTTTTAAGTATAATGTGGATCATCACCATCGCCATATCCATCATATTCCAAAAGGGGTATGTTGTGGATATAACTACAGTATTGTGAATCCTGTAAAATAGATTAGTCATATGGCTAATCTTAATATCTCACAAAAACAGTTGTTTTACCATACATAAAATTGTAGACACTATGAATTTAAGGATCAGAACACTTGATAACTCCTCCATATCTCTAAGAAGTATATAATTTTACTCAATTATAAATAAAGGTTGTCAATTTTATATGCTGATTGTTTTTGGTTTTCTTTAACAAACAGATTGTGCCGGCAATGCTGGGATTCTTTGCATATAAAGCTGCAGCTCTGGTTCAAGTTTACAGAGATAACGAGGATTTAGTACTAATTTTTCCAGACTCCGAGGAAAACGAAGATAAAAGCAGATACTAAATTTTGTATCAATTTATTCATAACTATAGATCAACTTCATCATGTATGAGACTGCAAATTTTACCGCGGCGTTGTTTCTGTAAGATTTTCTGTGTTACTGTATTTTAGTTCTACCAATTATAGAGAAATAAAGATTTGATAGTTAAACGGTTAATTAGTGGAAGTTTAACAGGAAACTTAGACATATATCTAAATATATTTACAGATTGTTCAAGCCCACATGGTAAGTACATGAATCTTACTAGTTGGTACAGTAGAAAGACTATTCTTTGGTCACGATCACAACAAACCATTGCTTCATGATAATTTTATAAACATTGATATTTTACAGAATTGCTTTCAGAAAGAAGCAGAAATTGATCGACGAAGTTGATACTTTTGATGTTGAGGTGGTGCAGCTGAAAATAGTAGTGAATCCAAATCCTGTAACATGTAAAATGAAAAATGTATCATATAACTTGAAGTTTATGATATCTTTTGAGAGCTACCAAGCATGTCAAATTCCTTAAATGTATAAATTCAGCTTTTTATTTGTTTTGATTTTTTAGACTCATATGTACGCTTTAGTTCAACCTACCAAGCATGTCAAATTAACTGAGAATGTTTTGCTTGAATTAGTAAATCAGCTTCTTGTTACGAGCTTGATTTCAAATGTACTGCCATAAGGTTCAAAAAAACAAACATAAAAGTGAACGCATATGATGAATATGTAATACAACAAACATATCATCAAAATTGGTTAAAATACTTAAACAATAGTGCATGAGGCCATAGGTCCAATTTCCATAATATAGGATTAGTTTGTTTATCATATAATATGTTATATACTACATTTATCAAGCTCACTATGTGTTTGCAAGTAAAATTTGGTTTCCTCAACACCATGAGAGGCTACCTAGATCATTATGTTCCATGATTGATTTTGGATTTAGACCGAAGTTTAGTATGCACAATCCTGTTAGAGATTGCGGAATGGATCGTTCAAGCAAAACAAAAAATAGAAGGAAAGGGGGGGGGGGGGGGGAGGGGAGGGGGGATAGATAGTGTTTGTAAGAATTTAAACAAAACTAAAAACTAGAGAGAACTATGAGATGAATCAAACACCACAAACACAATCGCAGACACAGATTCAAACACAGATGCAAAATAAAAAGAAATAAAAGTGCAGAAAAGGAAAGAACACGCCGAATTTTATACTGGTTCGGATCACTCCTACATCCAGTCCCGCACAACGCTGAATTGTGCAGAGTTTTATTACTATTTTCAAATAGCCAAATACAATCTCTTTGATTTCACGGCTCAACAAGAAGACACCGACTCCTATCCCTTGATTCACGGCTCAACAAGAGCACACCGACTCATATTCCTTGATTTCACGATTACAAGGATACACCGATTACTCTTTGACTTATAAACAGGGTTTATTCAATCCAAGCAATTACAAAACAACCTTATAACTCTTTAGTAGCACTTGATTCAGAGAGTAGAGAGTGTAGAGAGAAGAAGTTTTATCAAATCAGAAGTGAATTCGGCAGAGTATAAGTGTAAAAACCATAAAAATGATTAAGAATAATGGTAGGATGAAAGAGGATGAAGATGAAGAAGAAGAGATGTCAAAAAATTTGGTTTTAACCTCCTTTTATAGTATGAAGGGTTGCAACGGTTCTGAAGCGTTTCAAATAGCGAAAAGACACTTCCCTTCAAAATTAGAAAAATAGCTGTTATATGTCGACATACATATTTTGCTATGTTGACATAGTCATATGTAATTTTCATTTTCAAAGAATTTTTCAAGTATTTTGATATAAAATTAATTCTGAAAATTCTTGAGTAAAATTCTAATGTTGTAAATCAATATTATATGATAGAAAAACATATGATAACGTATTTTTAAACTATATAAATATATTTATAAAATTATAAAGTTTTAAACTATATAAAATATAAATAAAGTATATATAAAAACTTAAATTTGAAAAACAAAGAAGAATAATAATTGAAAAAGATATAAAAAACAAAATAGAGAGGATTGAGAAAAAAACTGAAAAATTAGAATTAGAATTTGAATTTGAACCTGGAGTGCTATTTAGAGTCTTACAACATCTAGACTCTATAATTATATTAATCTTGAACTCTTGAAATCTTGATTACTCATGAGTCTCGAATCTACTCTGAATTTCGAATCTCTAAAAGCTCTTAAACTGTACAGTCTTCAGTATTAATTCCTGTATACAAATCCTGCATATGTGTGTGTGTGTGTATATATATATATATATATTCTAGATAAAGATGTTAGTATATATATTTTATAATCAATGATAATTGAAATGAGGTTGTTGTCATCAAAACTTCATTCTCCAACAATCTCCCTCTTTTTGATGATAACAACCTTAGTTTATAAAATACCATACCTGTTTGATGATAATCCTCTATACTCCCTCTGTCTATAAGAATTCTATAAAACTATGCCTATATTTTATAATTTCCCCCCCTTTGGCATTATCAAAAAGAAAGATTAAAGGTACTCCCATTAAGTTAAACAACTGTAGAATCTAAGTAATATTCCTAAAAATACTTTGAATAGAACATAAAAAATACTCCCCTTAATTTATTAACTAATTCTAAGTAGAACATTCCTAATCTATTTAAACTAAAGAGAATAATACTTAATATGATAATTAAACATAAACCAAATCAAGTATCATTATTACATATGTTTATCAAACCAATCCAAACTAAACCACACCGTATGTCTTAATATTTACAAGTTCCAATCAATATAGTCTAAATCAAACCACACCATATGTTTTTAGAGTAATTAAACAAATCAATCAAATCATACCAAACAACTAAATGTCTCTTGAAACTTTAACCCAACCATCTTTTCCAAAGATAGGATCCTTCCTTATTACTACCCAATCTTCATCTTCTTTGGTTGGTGGAGCCTTTACGAGATTATTTTCTTCATCTCTGAAAAGAGAAGAGATTAGCCATCGCATTGCGCCAAAGTGCTTTTATTGTTGTTCGAACATCTTTATTTGACTCAATTCAAGATGAGCTGATTTCGTAGAATGATAGAGAGAATGTTTCTGAATGAATTGAAAGTTTCTTCTAGATTTTCACCTAGATTATGGATAGGATTTGCCATGGATGTGATGAGAAATGATTAAAGAAGGAGTAATGAAATAATGAAGTTTTCTGGAAGAAATGGACTTAAATAGGGTCTGGAATTCGTTGGATTTTAAATAGACATGAGTAGTTATTTTAATTTTGAAATTTGAAATTTTTTCTGTTATATGTCGACATACTATAGTATGTTTTTTGAAAATTTTGAATTTTTGAATTCTTTTAAACTCTTGTAATATTATAATATATTTTATGATTTTTCAGAAACATAAAGATGATTTAAACAAAAATAAAACTCCATTCATTACTTAATAGAAAGCAAATACATCCAACTAAACAAGACACACTTAAATACGAGATTCGAAAGCAAATACAAGGAAATATATAAAGATAGATTAAACTAGATAGCCTAGTTTTCGGATGATGATGAGGAAGATGAAATTCCAAGTTTTCTTCCTATCTTAACCATAAATTTGGTCATTTTGGAAAGCTTCTTATTAAACTTCTTATTAATCTTCTTTTGATTTTTGATTATTTTCGCTTGATTTTGAATAATCATGTCTTTGAGGTTACGATTTGAGGTTGGATACTCGATACTTTCCATAGAAGTCTCTACTTCTTCGACTTCCATTGGGTCTTGCTCTTGTTGCAATCGAGCTTGTTTGGCCTCATATGTCTCATAAGGTTTGAAAGTGATAGGTTTGCATGAGATGAATGTTTGATGCGTCATACATTTCCTAGGGACAAATTCTTCTCCGTGAAGATCAACTCCAAAGTATTTGAAAATCCGAGTGAGATAAACACCATAGTAGAGAGTGTTTTCTCTTGAAGATACATCTATGGGCTTAAATTCATTTAGAATCATATCGGCCCAATTGATAAGGTAATTACCCATAATGGCAAAGAGAGCCTTTTGGACTTTAAGAGTCGGATTATTGTAATTACCGGAACGGGGAGTGATGGTGTGTTGAAGGAGGAGGTTGACGATTCTTTTTTTTGGACGAAAGAAACGATTTTTGAAATCCATTGGAGCACCATCTTCGAAGAAATCGTGATAGGTTTCCAAATCGGTTTCATCGATAGCGAAAGTTGAGAAATCCATGCCCTTGCTTCTACAATTTAGAATTTCTCCTAAAAGATCGACGTCGAGAACAATTTGAGTTCCTTTGACACT
Organism: Allium sativum; assembly: GCA_030737875.1. NCBI lineage: Eukaryota > Viridiplantae > Streptophyta > Magnoliopsida > Asparagales > Amaryllidaceae > Allium > Allium sativum. The sequence goes on from CM060916.1 coordinate 962,001,653, forward strand.
ACTCCAAATTTGATTTTCGTTGCCTTGATAAAATCCGTGGTTGAGATTTGCGTAGAACATCTTCACGAGTTTGGGATAACATACTTCGTCGTTGTCACAAGAGTCAATTAGACTCAAGATTTCGTTGTGTTGGAAGAGAGAGACGAGATCATAAGATGGAAAGTCGTTAAAGACGGCGAAAGCCCCCGTGTTAACTTTAGTATTTGCTAAATAGTCACCATAGGTTTTAATGGCCTCTTTGTCATTGTAAAGATAACCTTTTATGGTTTTGGTTATCTTCAGTTTCTGAGATAAACTTGAGGAAGCCATTGATATGATAGTTTTGAGAAGGATAGATATGAAGAATGTTATTTTGAGTTGTGAAAGAAAGGTAGAAAGGATGGATATATATATATATATATATATATATATATAGATAGATAGAGAGAGAGAGAGAGAATGATAGATATGAATTGAATAGACGCAACTTTTCAGATCGAAAGAACACATTTTTAGACCTTGGGAGTAGGTGAAAAGATTAGAGGGAAGTTTGAAAGTTTAAACTTTTGAAATACAAAATTTAAATTTCAAATCTGTTTGATATGTCGACATGTATATTTTAATATGTCGACATATAAGGCTTATTTCAAAAGAAAATTGGATTTTCAAATTTTGAATTAAATTATCGATTTATATTTCAGGTTTATTTCCTGAAATACTTCTAATCCTAATGAGCATACAAACAATTTATTTTATTAATTTATTAATTATTTAATATTATATTGATATTTTGAATTTCAAAATTCAAATTTCAAATTTGAATTTCAAATTTCAAATTTCAAATAGTTTATTAAATTTTAAATTCAAAGCAAAGCAAATAAACAAAGCAACCATTCAACCAAATAAAATTGAAATGTAATTAATGCGTACCCGATTTTTTGATCCTTTTCTTCATGATCTTCTGAACTCTGAATTGCTGTAAAGCATATATTTGTATTTCCGGCTTCTGGTTCTTCATCACTTGATGACGAATCTGAATCATCTAACATTGATGCATATGCTTTCTTTCTTTTTCTTGATGAATTTGAGTTGTCCGGTTGTTGAGTAGATTTGTCTGGATATGGACACATTTTCTTTACATGCCCTAAGCATCGTCCATCATTTAAATTTGAATTTGCTTTATTACAACCCTTCCTTCTATATTTTAGGAATCTTCTAAACTGATTTGTCATGAGTGTTGTTTCTTCATCATCTTCACTACTCGAGTCAGAATCATTTGTTGTGACTTTCAGTGCAATAGACTTCTTTTCAGTTGATATGTTTTCTTTTCTTTTCTGTAATTGAACTTCATATGACATTAGATTCCCAATTAGCTCTTCAATATTCATTTCATTGACATCATTGGCTTCTTCTATAGCCAAAGTCTTCTGATCCCATTCTTGAGTTAACGAATTTAATATTTTTCTGACTTGATCTGCTTCGGAATAAGTTTTTCCAAGTGCTGTTAGTGAATGCACTATCTCTTGAAATCTGCAATACATATCTGAAATAGACTCATTCTCATACATTTTAGATAATTCAAATTGATTGCTAGCATGCCTATCTTAGTCTGTTTAACTTTACTAGTTCCTTCATGAATAACTTGTAAAATTCTCCAGATTTCATGAGCAGTTTTACATATCGATACTCTATTAAACTCATTTCTATCTAATGAACAAAATAACATATTCATGTATTCAGAATTGCTCTATGCAGTAGCCTTTTGTTCATTTGTCCATTGTGCAAATGCAGTTGTGGGTTCAACATATTCATTTTGTGAACTATTCCATGTGTCTAATCCTACAGACTGTAAATAGATTTTCATTCTACATGCCCAATATGAATAACTACTACCATTAAACAGTGGTGGTCTAACAGTGGATTGACCCTCTATAAAAGAAAAATTATTGCTACCAGTGTTGGTTGCCATTTTACCAAATTTTCAAAATCGGATTATGAACTTTTTGAAAGACCTTGCTTTGATACCAATTGTTAAAGACTGCGGAATGGATCATTCAAGCAAAGCAAATACTAGAGGAGGTGGGGGGGGGGGGGGAGAGAACTATGGGATGACCTAAACACCACAAACACAATCACAGACACAGATTCAAACACAGATGCAAAATAAACAGAAATAAAAGTGCAGAAAAGGAAAGAGCACACCGAATTTTATACTGGTTCGGATCACTCCTACGTCCAGTCCCGCACAACGCTGAATTGTGCAGAGTTTTATTACTATTTTCAAATATCCAAATACAACCTCCTTGATTTCACGGCTCAACAAGGAGACACCGACTCCTATCCCTTGATTCACGGCTCAACAAGAGCACACCGACTCCTATTCCTTGATTTCACGGCTACAAGGATACACCGATTACTCTTTGACTTACAAACAGGGTTTATTCAACCTAAGGAATTACAAAACAACTCTATAACTCTTCAATAGCACTTGATTCAGAGAGTAGAGAGAAGAAGTTTTTATCAAATCAGAAGTGAATTCGATAGAGTATAAGTGTAAAAACCAAAAAAATGATTTAGAATAATGGTAGGATGAAAGAGGATGAAGATGGAGAAGAAGTTTTTATAAGATTTTAAACTATATAAAATATAAGTAAAGTATATATGAAAACTTAAATTTGAAAAACAAAGAAGAATAATAATACAAACAGATATGAAAAATAAAATAGAGAGGATTGAGAAAAGAATTGAAAAATCAAAATTTGAATTTGAATTTGGATTTGAACCTGGAGTGCTATTTAGAGTCTTACAAAATCTAGACTCTATAATTATATTAATCTTGAGCTCTTGAAATCATGATTACTCATGAGCCTTGAATCTACTCTGAATTCTGAATCTCTAAAGGCTCTTAAACTGTACAGTCTTCAGTATTAATTCCTGTATACAAATCCTGCATATGTGAGTGTGTGTGTCTATATATATTCTAGATAAAGATGTTAGTATATATTTCATAATCAATGATAACTGAAATAAGGTTGTTGTCATCAAAACTCCATTCTCCAACAAGTCCATCAAATCAACAGGTTATGGCATTTTATTATAGTCAAATCAAGAAACAAAAAAGCTCAAAAAATAAACCCTAAGAGATTTACTGTATGCTTCTATCTTATATCTAAATACTTCTAAAATTATTATTGAGAAGATTGTTTTCTACTCGTTCTTTCTGAAATACATGTTTATTCATTTGTTTGATCACGCTTTATAACGTTTAAATACAAGAAACTGCTAAACAACACATTTTATTACACACATGTTGCCCACATGATGAATTTTCTCGGTTGATATGCCGCTATCATGGTTCAAATCATGCATATTCCTCTTTTCAGTCTGATGCTCAATCATGCCATCCTTCAAAAAAAATCAAAAACTCAAAAGAATGAATACTAACAAAAATATGATAGTCTAACATATAATCAAGTACTTCTAAAATGGTTTTACATGGTCAAGTTCAAAAATTAAATTAGAAAAAGGGGAATCGAAGACTAAACGACATGACCTGCTTCCTAGCTCGTGATCGAGCATCGGACTCACGATTCTTGATCATCCTCTTCTGCCTCTTTTCCATAGTCTTATCCTCGTCAACCTTCCTTATTCTTCTTTTCCTACCCCGATTTGTACGCACAACTTCTCCTGCTTGCATCATCCAATGCGCTGCCGCCGCTGCTCTACCAGCAGGTACTGTTTCTTCTTCTGCAAAGCAAAAATTCCCATTTTTATATAACCTACTACCAATGTCATCCTTAGCCACCATTGCAACATTCGCTAGAAAATCTTCCAAAGTCATTTCTCCAAGCGTTCTATTCGTACTTCTTCCTTGGATGCTCTTCTCTTGCTGTATAACTGTCCATACTTCATCAACTGTCTTCTTGCTCATTGTCGGATCCATTCCAATGTTTCCTTGCTGGTTAAGATCATATCTCGTCTCTGAAGTATCGGTATCGAGCACCACGTTTCTTAAAAGATCATTGAGGTTCATTCTATGTAATGGTGCTCCCAAATGGTTCTCAACTTCATTTAATGTGAGCCTGTACACTGACCCTTGTCTGCTTATGATTTCTCCACTGTTTCCGACTGTTTGAGCCTCCATTCACAAATATTGAATGGAACTAATTAGATGTGGGTTTCTTTAAGCTATATGATTCCAATCCTGGATATGAAAGAAAAATGAAACTAATTTCTTTGCAATAGAATCAAATCTTAAAACCCAACAAATAGCTCGTTGTTTAATTCGACTTGGCAGCTTAATATGCTCAAAACAAATTTGATCTTTGAGCTAAAAGAGATGGAACGATGGAAGCAAGAAGACACAACAAAAGCAAACAAATATGACAATAGGACAAGAGGGTTTAAAGAAAATAAGTTCACAGAATCTTAGATGAAACAATTTTTACTAAAACAAGATGGAGAGAATCTCAGACTACTCAGTAACCTTATCTGATGAGTCATGATAGTACTTATTGTTAGAAAAACAGCACATCGCATTTCATGGTTAATAGATTAAGTTTGGAGCAAAAGTGCCTTTGGGAAAGAAGAGGTTTTAAAGTACCTCCAATAATAAATGCCCATCTTTGGGGAAGCCTCGAATAGTTTAGTAGTAGTTGCTGGGAGATGTTGAGGATGGGGCGTGTGTGTAAGTGTGTGTATGTATGTGTATATACTTACACACATATATGAAATCAAATGGACGGTAACATGTAACTTGGGCACACAGACTTCGATTAATATAACCAGGTAAATTAATGTGTTCAGGAATGTCTGGAATCATAATGTATCAAATAGTGACGTTGGACACGTCATTTTCCAACGTTTTGTGCTTCCCAATGTTAAAATTAAACGCATATTACCACTACAAGGAGTGGCTCAATTTGAAACGGGTATGGGCGACGGTTAAAGAAGCGGCCGTCACTAGCCGTTGCACGGTCCTGAAGTAATAAACAGCTGACATTTTCTTCCACAAATCAATTTACCCACGGAAATTAAAAGAAAAGCCCCCTTCTACTGCGTCGTCGCCCTCCCTTGCTTCGATTTCAACTAGCCAAACTCCATTCCATCATCTCAATTTGGGAAGGTATGTCTTCTAAACCCTATTCCACGTTTATTTAGGGTTAATCTGTATGTTTATATGGGGTTGTAAATTCATTGTTTACAGATATGAAATTGGTTGTCTTGTGAGATGCATATGATGCTGATTTTGTTATACATTGATTTGGAATAAGTGGAATTGATTAGGAGGTTGAAATCGTTGATTATCACATATGTACTTGATTTAGGAGCATGAAAACGACGACTATCAAGTATGTAATTGAGCTTACGTTGATTGTGTTGTAGGTTGATTGTGTTATAGGCTCATTTGAGATCATTTGAGAAAAAATGAAGTAAATGTGATCGTTTAGCGGTAGTAATTAACCTGATTATGACTATTGAAACGGTGTAATGATGTCCTTCTATGCATGCACTGTTAATTATGTCACCATTGGATGCAAGAATTGCCGGTTGCAATATAAAAAAAATTGTTGCTATAGTATTTAATAAAAAAATGTTATTTCACAAATTTATACTTTAAACTAAAAGTACCTAAAACTAATTTATACTTCATAATTTTCATTGTCATGTTATTTTACAAATTGAAAGTACTAAACAATATTATATAAATGTTATGTAGTTAACGCGCAAGCGTAGACGGAAAAAGGCGCAAGGCGCAACTAAGGGGCTTTTGAAGTTTAAGGGCGCACCTATTAGTAAAGCGCAAAAAAGGCAAAAAAGCCCAAAGCGCAAACATCGCACTTTTTTTTATTTGAATTGATTTTTGGTTTAAACTTAGGTGGAATGTTTTTTTGACTATTTATGTGAATCTCTTAGATAAATTTGGCCTGTCCAACAAGTGTTGTATATGATCGTTATATGGGTATTCGATTTTACACAAAACGGAAATCTATATTCATCTGATACAATATTCGTTGGATTTTTCCTAGTATTGGACAAGTTACAAATATAATAAAGTAAGCATGTCTTATAAATCATTTCAGTTTAAACGGTTAACAAAGTTTCGATGGCACTTCCTTTTTGTTCCCTGTGTACACGCATTTGTGTACAATACAGGGATCAAAGGGAAGTGCTACCAAAATTTTGTTGAACCGTTTAACTTGAAATGATTTATTAAATATATGCTTACGTTATTATATTTGTAATGGGAAGTGAGTTGACCGACCGTCAAAGTAAAAATGAAATAAACAAAAAAACCGAAAACATGCAATATTTATAAATGAAATTTTACAAGATTTAAAATAGTATAAAGTGTTACGTTCGATTGAACTTTCTAACATATTTATTGCAAATCAGGAAAATGTTCGATTATTTTCGTGATCGCAGTTGGATGTATCAACCCCGAACCGATACGAAAGCGTCGATAAAGGAACATTTTTGTAATGGAGTCCAAGAATTTATTAGATTCACTAAATCTAATAATCGAAGTAATGTAGACATTCGTTGTCCGTGTAGTAAGTGCAGACATCTGAAGCATTGGAAGCCAAATGTAGTAGAAGTACATCTGTATAAATTTGGTTTTGTGTCGAATTATCACTTATGGGATCGTCATGGAGAACTTGTTCAACATACGTCTAACCCTGTAGTAGTAGAGGATGATAGTACAAGGATAAACGATAATACAATGACGATTCTGATAGAAAATATGGTGCAAGATGCAACACGATCAATGTTTCCTAACATTGAGCAAAGCGACGATTAGACTGGAAATGTTGAAGAACCAACGGCAGAAGCGATTTTTTTTATGATTTATTGAATTATGCTAAGAGGCCGTTGTAGGAAGGGTGTACAAGCGGAACCGAGTTGTCTGTAACCGCCGAATTCATCACTATGAAATCAAAATTCAATCTTACAGAAGCAGCATTTACAACAGTTGCACAAACTGCAAAACGACATATGTGCCCAATAATTTGATGTGCGATAGTCATTATAAAGTGAAAAAACTTATGTCCGCTTTTGGACTACCGTATCATAAGATAGATACATGTGTTAAAGGTTACATGTTGTATTGGAAAAAAGACGCTCACCGTAGAAAATGAAAATTTTGCAATGAAGATAGATATAAACCAAGGAAAAAAAAGAAAGAAAGTTCTATATAAAAGAATGCATTATTCACCCATAACTCCCTGACTTCAACGGATATATGCATCTTCTGCTACAACGTGTCATATGCGATGGCATAGCGTGAGAACATCAGAAGAAGGAACTATGATACAACCATCTGATGGTGAACCATGGAAACACTTTGATAGGATTTATCCTGAATTTGCTGCAGAGAGCCGTAATGTTAGGCTCGGTTTATGCATGGATGGATTTTAGCCATTTTCTCAGTTTGGTAGTAAATATTCATCATGGCCTATCATTGTTACTCCATGTAACTTTCCTCCATGGATGTGTATGAAAAATCCATATATGTTTCTAACGGTTGTTGTCCTCGGTCCCGATGATCCGACACAAGGAATTGATGTTTATCTACAACCGTTGATTGAAGAGTTGAAAACACTGTGGCATGAAGGAGTCGAAACATATGACATTTCATGAAAAAGAAATTTTCGTATGTTTGCTTTTGTATTATGGACTATTAGTGATTTTCCCGCATATTACATGCTTTCAGGTTAAAGCACAGCTGGACGTCTAACTTGTCTTCATTGTATGGAGGAGACATGAGCATTTTCATTAACGTATGGGAAAAAAATTCTTGGTTTGACTGTCATTGTTGCTTTCTCCATATTAATCATAAATTTAGAACGGATAAAAAAACTTTAAAGCTAACAGAGTAAAGACTATGCTACCGCCTAAAGTTTGGACAAGTGAAGAGATATATGAAGTTGTAAATGAGTACCTAAAGATACATGAAACTGAAGAGCAGGTTGAAATTTCAGGTAAATCGAACATTCATAATTGGTGCAAACAAAGCATATTTTGGGAGTTACCTTACTGGAAAAATCTAAAACTTCAGCATAATATTGACATGATGCATAATGAAAAAAACGTGTTTGATAACTTTTTTAATACATTTTGAATGTAAAGGGTAAAACCAAGGACGATGTGAATTCGAGACGCGATATATTACACTTTTGCAAATGGCCAAAACTTCACTTGTATGACAAAAATAAAAACCGAAAGCAGAAGCAGGCAGATACAACAAAAGCAAACAAATATGAATATAGGACAAGAGGGTTTAAAGAAAATAAGTTCACAGAATCTTAGATGAAACAATTTTTACTAAAACAAGATGGAGAGAATCTCAGACTACTCAGTAACATTATCTGATGAGTCATGATAGTACTTACTGTTAGAAAAACAACACATCGCATTTCATGGTTAATAGATTAAGTTTGAATCAAAAGTGCCTTTGGGAAAGAAGAGATTTTAAAGTACCTCCAATAATAAATGCCCATCTTTGGGGAAGCCTCGAATAGTTTAGTAGTAGTTGCTGGGAGAAGTTGAGAATGGGGCGTGTGTGTAAGTGTATGTATGTATGTGTATATACTTACACACACATATGAAATCAAATGGACGGTAACATGTAACTTGGGCATACAGATTTCGATTATTATAACCTAGTAAACTAATGTGTCCAGGAATGTCCGGAATCATTACATATCAAGCGGTGACGTTGGACACGTCATTTTCCAACGTTCTGTGCTTCCCAATGTTAAAATTAAACGCATATTACCACTACAAGGAGTGTCTCAATTTGCAACGGGTATGGGCAACAGCTAAAAAAGCGGCCATTACTAGCCATTGCACGGTCCTGAAGTAATAAACAACCGACCATTTCTTCCCCAAATCAATTTACCCACGAAAATTAAAAGAAAAGCCCCCTTTGTTGCACCTCCCTTGCTTCGATTTCAACTATCCAAACTCCATTCCGTCATCCAATTTGGGAAGGTATGTCTTCTAAACCCTATTCCACGTTTATTTAGGGTTAATTTGTATGTTTATATGGGGTTGTAAATTCATTGTTTATGGATATGAAATTGGTTGTCTTGTGAGATGCATATGATGTTGATTTTGTTATAATTGATTTGGAATAAGTGAAATTGATTAGGAGGTTGAAATCGTTGATTATCACATATGTACATGATTTAGGAGCATGAAAACGACGACTATCATGTATGTAATTGAGCTTACGTTGACTGTGTTGTAGGTTGATTGTGTTGTAGGATCATTTGAGATCATTTGAGAAAAAATGAAGTAAACATAATTGTTTAGTGGTAGTAATTAACTTGATTATGACTATTGGAACGGCGTAATGATGTCCCTCTATGCATGCACTGTTTATTGTGTCACCATCAGATGCAATAATAATCGGTCCAAACAAATTTGAAGAATGCATTTGCAATATAAAAAAAATTGTTGCTATTATATTTAATAAAAAAATGTTATTTCACAAATTTATACTTTAAACTAAAATTAACTAAAAGTAACTAAAACTAATTTATACTTTATATTTTTCATTGTCATATTATTTTACAAATTGAAAGTACTGAAAAATATTATATAAATGCTATGTAGTTAACGCGCGAGCGTAGACGGAAAAAAGCGCAAGGCGCAACTAAAGAGCTTTTGAAGTTTAAGGGCGCACCTATTAGTAAAGCGCAAAAAAAGGCAAAAAAGCCCAAAGCGCAAACAACACACTTTTTTTTTATTTGAATTGATTTTTGGTTTAAACTTAGGTTGAATTTTTTTTTTGACTATTTATATGAACCTCTTAGATAAATTTGGCCCCCTCTGACAAGTATTGTATATGATCGTTATATGGGTATTCGTTTTTACAAAAACGGAAATCTATATTAATCTGATACAATATTCATTGGATTTGTCCTAGTATTGGACAAGTTACAAATATAATAATGTAAGCATGTTTTATAAATCATTTCAGTTTAAACGGTTAACAAAGTTTCAATGGCACTTCCTTTTTGTTGCCTGTGTATACACATTTGTGTACAAAACAAGGACCAAAGGGAAGTGCTACCGAAATTTTGTTGAACCATTTAACTTGAAATGATTTATAAAATATGCTTACGTTATTATATTTGTAATGGGAAGTGAGTAGACCGACCATCAAAGTAAAAATGAAATAAACAAAAAAACCGAAAACATGCAATATTTATAAATGAAATTTTACAAGATTTAAAATAGTATAAAGTGTTACGTTCGATCGAACTTTCTAACATATTTATTGCAAATCAGGAAAATGTTCGATTATTTTCGTGATCGCAGTTGGATATAGCAACCCCAAACCGATACGAAAGAGTCGATAAAGGAACATTTTTGTAATGGAGTTCAAGAATTTATTAGATTCACTAAATCTAATAATCAAAGTAACGTAGACAATCGTTGTCCGTGCAGTAAGTGCAAACATCTGAAGCATTGGAAGCTAGATGTAGTAGAAGTACATCTGTATAAATTTGGTTTTGTGTCGAATTATCACTTATGGGATCGTCATGGAGAACTTGTTCAACATACGTCTAACCCTGTAGTGGTAGAGGATGATAGTACAATGATGAATGATAATACAATGACGAATCTGATAGAAAATATGGTGCAAGATGCAGCTCGATCAATGTTTCCTAACATTGAGCAAAGCGGCGATAAGACTGGAAATGTTGAAGAACCAGCGGTGGAAGCGAATTTTTTTATGATTTATTGAATTCTGCTAAGAGGCCGTTGTGGGAAGGGTGTACAAGCGGAACCAAGTTGTCTGTAACCGCCGAATTCATCACTATGAAATCAAAATTCAATCTTACAGAAGCTGCATTTACAACAGTTGTACAAACTGCAAAACGACATATGCAGCCCAATAATTTGATGTGCGATAGTCATTACAAAGTGAAAAAACTTATGTCCGCTTTTGGACTACCGTATCATAAGATAGATACATGTGTTAAAGGTTGCATGTTGTATTGGAAAAAAGACGCTCACCGTAGAAAATAAATTTTTTGCAATGAAGATAGATATAAACCAAGGAAAAAAGAAAGGAAAGGAAGTTCTATATAAAAGAATGCATTATCTACCCATAACTCCCAGACTTCAATGGCTATATGCATCTTCTGCTACATCGTGTCATATGCGATGGCATAGCGTGAGAACATCAGAAGAAGGAACTATGATACAACTATCTGATGGTGAAACATGGAAACACTTTGATTGGATTTATCCTGAATTTGCTGCAGAGAGCCGTAATGTTAGGCTTGGTTTATGCATGGATGGATTTTCGCCATTTTCTCAGTTTGGTAGTAAATATTCATCATGGCTTATCATTGTTACTCCATATAACTTACCTCCATTGATGTGTATGAAAAATCCATATATGTTTCTAACGGTTGTCGTCCCGGTTCTGATGATCCGACACAAGGAATTGATGTTGTTAGCCTACTTTGTGAACTAGGCAACACAAAGTCAAGAAACCAACCGTTGAAGAGTATTTCAAGTTATGCGACTCCGGTTCGGATCGGAAGGAAACACCACAATTCAGATTGATAGCAGCGTATCGGTTCGGATCGGGTAAAATTCTCTGTTCGGATCGGATATCTCTTACTGGATAAATTGGCAAAGCATACCTGATCGGATCGGAAGGCCAATGAATCTCAGGTGGATCGGAAAGCCGTCTGCTTGCCACGACTTCGGAGCGGAGCGAGGTATGATTAGAGAAGAAGGGATGTCCAAGCTACTCCAGTTCGGATCGGGTATTCCGATCCGAGCCCCCAATCTACACGTTTCCGACCCGCACCCTTGATCCAGGAAAATCTCCTATAAAGTCGCCTGGAGAACCGGACCGGATATGACTAATTCCTACCTCTAACGTCCATCTCATGGATGCGTTGTCCGCCTGATAGCCCATCCGAACCCGAAGAGAGTGCGATGGATGACACGTGTTCCGACCCGGATTGAATCTCAGGCAAATTCACACCTATAAATACCCCATCTAGAGACAAAGAGAAGGATCTTTTTTTTCAGCACTTTTGAGAATCCAAGTACCCCCATCCTCCGAGTTCCTTTACTCCCGGAAAATCCAAACCATCTTTCATTTCTTGTTTTAATCATTTGAGTGAACAAAAGTGAGCTGTGAGCGAATCTTACATTGCATTTGTAACTGAATTACTGAATATAGTGAAAACTAAGTGGACGTAGGCATTTCTTCGCCGAACCACTATAAATCCTGTGTGTTCTTTTTTATTTCTGTTTTATTTTACCTTGTTTCTAATCAATTTGGGTGTTAGAACCACATTTGGGTCTAACATTTTGGTGCTTTGACTGAGAATCCTCATCTAAATCCTTTATTTTCCGGGATCTCTTTCTACTTTTTGGACCGTTGTGTTCAAAGAAGTGAATCCTTAAGTTTCTCCGCTTTCTTGCATTCGTTGAAGTAATTGTTGAAGACTCATGGCCAAAGGAAAAGGCAAAGAAGTTCAGTCTGTTCAAGGAAATGGAGCTGGCGAAGATCAGCAACATGCTGTTGTAACAAGGTCTCGGGGGCAGAGTTCAGCAGCAGGGAGAATCAATGCAGGAAATCCGAACCGAAGGGAAGGGGAGAGCTCCGATCCGATCCGGGTAGGAGATTCCGAAGCGGTGCACTCCCCCAGTCTGAATCGACCCGACTTGCTCGCTGCACACCGATCCGACCAGGCACCCCAGCTCCGATCCGACCCGATGCTTGGTGAAGCTGGAACATCTACTCGAGTCCCCGCGAATGCTCCAATTCCAGCTGCCAGGGTTGGAGACCAGGTCAATCCATCTGCTCCCATCACTCAAGGAGATTTCTCGCGCTTGCTTGATATGCTTGAGAGCACGAGGGAAGCTATGAGAGTTCATGAGCGCACTAATCTCATGATGCAGGAAAATATGAGGCTCATGAGTCGGGAGATCAATGAGCTCCGCCGGCAGAGAACTCCATCACCGGTTCGTCACACCCCTGTAGATCAATCTTCATCTTCCGAGGAAGAGAGGCCCCGTGAGCGAAGGCCACTCGAACGACCTCAGAACGTGGAGCAGCTAACGTTTGGATCTTTGGGATCTCGCGAGGATATCGCACGAGCATTAGGGAACGATAGCCCTACTCGAGGGCAAAGAATCCAATCCCCTCTTCCCGAGATCGACCGGGAACACAGGGAAAGGAATCGAGTAGAGGCAGCTCGAAGAAGAAGGGCATCTCCAGAGCAAGAGCCCCGAAGGAACTCGGACACTAGGGCCAGGGAACCTGAGCAGCCCCTAACTAGTGCTGATGTACAGGCAATGGTTCGCCGAATTATGTCCGAGAGCCGGAATTATACAAATGAAGACTATGGCATCGAGCGAAGCCATACTCCGTTCACTGACGATATCCTAGACTTCCAGTTTCCCCGACGCTTTAACTTGCCACAGATGGACAAGTATAACGGAAGGACTGATCCGGGACAGCATTTGATGCGGTATTCGTGGCTTATGAACGCCGCTGCTGCCCCTGATGAAGTAAAGTGCAAAGCATTCCCAATCTACCTGGAAGATGTGGCATTGTTCTGGTTTACCCGGCTTCCTCCTCGTTCGATTTCTAATTACAAAGAACTAAGTGAGCGTTTCATGAACCAGTTTCGACTACATGCCCGCAAGTCCAAGAGTGTTATTGAATTGTCGAGGATCAAACAGGCACCAGGAGAGTCTTTAAGGGCATATTTAGATCGTTTTAACCAAGCTGTAACTGAGGTCAGTGACCCTCATGAGCCCACTATTCTGATGGCATTGAAGGAAGGAGTCGATCCTGAATCTGAGTTTGGAGACTACCTTTCTGGGAAGACACCCCCCACAAGGGCGATATTCTACGAAAAAGCCGATATTTATCTAAGACGAGAGGAGGCCCGGGCAAACCGAAAAAGAAAGTCTGAGACAGCTTCAAAGGAGAATGTGCAGAGTAATATTGCCGTGAAGCAGTCTGGGGAAAGTTCTGGCAAGGTTGAAGTAAATGTAGGAAATAAGGGTGGAAACAGCAATACTGGAAATGGGGGAAAGAACAACAACCGTAATTCGAACGGTAGCAGGAGAAACAGGAATAGGGGAAGCGACCCTAACAAAAGGCCCCGATTCCAGAATTATGAGGACTATACACCATTGAATGACACCCTAGAAAATATTTACCTGGATACGTACAATGTGTTGCAGTACAAAAGACCGCCACCTCGTGATTCGACCGAGAAAGAAATGGCGACAGGGAAATTTTGCTTGTTTCACGGAACACATGGACACTCGACCAATGAGTGTCGGCATTTGAGGGATGTAATTGAAAAGTTGCTGCGTGAAGGAAAGTTGGATGAGTACAAGGTTGCCCCGAGGGACAGGGGGCAAGGAGAGCAGGCTCCAAAACAGATCCTACCTGCTCCTAAGCCTACCGCGCAGCAGAAAGGTAAAGGGATTGTCATCAACTCTATAGTAGGCGGACCTCACCCGGCAATCCGAAGTTTTAGGTCAATGGACCAGTATGTGAATGCTGCCAAGCATCTGGATGTGAATGAAGGTGACGATTTGGAAGATGTCGCCCCTATAAAACAACAAAAAACCATGTTCGATGACGTGGTATTTCGCAGCCGAGACAACACGGGGATACAATCTCCCACCAATGATCCGTTGGTTATTACTACCACCATTGGGCCGGCCTTGGTCCATAAGGTATTAGTAGACAACGGAAGTTCCGTTAATATTTTGTTCAAGAAGTCGTTTGATCAGATGAAGCTCGAGCCCGAAGATCTGAAATCTTGTGAAGGATGGATTAGAGGTTTCAACGGAGCGACGACGTCTCCCATGGGATATATAGAGTTGCCTGTAACCCTAGGGCAAGGAGAACGTAGAAGAGTGCGAATGCTTCAGTTCGTAGTATTGGACATAGATTCGCCATATAACGCATTTTTAGGGAGACCTGCCCTCGCTGAATTCAGAGTTTGTATCGCCCCTTGGTGCTTGTTACTGAAGTTCCCAACTGAAGCTGGAACTGGAGTAATAAGAGGGGATCAGGTCTCTGGACGGGCCTGCTATGTGGCCGAACTGAAGATGTTAATGAAAGGAGTTAATGCTGAGTGTAAGAATGCCTCATCTCCCTCACAGGGGGACTCGGCATAGCAATTAGAGAGGTTGAACCCAAGGGAGTTGCCCAAAGGAACGCCTGAAGACCTGGATCCTAGAAAAGACGAGGAACCAGAGACTAGGAATGCAACTCCTAATGAAACGACAGTGGAAATTCCTGTTGATAAAGCTGATCCGACGAAAGTTTTGAAGATCGGTTCCCAATTGGATCCACGCCGTGCTAAAGAACTGACGGACTTCTTGAAGGCAAACTTAGATGTGTTCGCCTGGACCCATGCTGACATGTGTGGGATATCACCTTCCATTATCAGTCACAAATTGAATGTAAATCTGAAGCATCCGCCTGTGAAGCAAAAGAGACGTACGCTGGGCCCAGAGAGGTCGGCTGCCCTCAAAGAGGAAGTAGAGAAATTGAAGCAAAATGGATTTATTCGAGATTCGACTTATCCCGACTGGATATCGAATCCTGTCTTGGTAAAGAAGCCAAACGGAAAGTGGCGAACTTGTATTGACTTTTCAGATTTAAATAAGGCTTGCCCAAATGATAGTTTCCCACTTCCCAGGATTGACCAGCTTGTAGATTCGACAGCAGGTCATGAACTTCTCTCTTTCATGGATGCATACTCTGGATACAATCAAATTCCTATGCATGTGCCAGACCAAGAGCATACAAGTTTCATTACGAATTTGGGATTATATTGTTATGTTGTAATGCCGTTCGGATTAAAAAACGCTGGAGCTACTTATCAGCGGTTGGTAAATAGGATGTTTTATGATCAAATAGGAAAAACTATGGAAGTTTATGTGGACGATATGCTTGTTAAATCAAAGCAGTCTCCCAATCATACGCAAGACTTAGCGGAAATGTTTGGTATCTTGCGAAAATACCGTATGAAATTGAATCCTTTAAAATGTTCATTTGGAGTGGCGTCGGGAAAGTTCCTTGGCTTCATTGTGAGTTCCCGAGGAATTGAGATCAACCCTAGCCAGATAGCGGCGATTAGAAATATCAGAGAACCAAGGAGAATTAAAGACGTCCAAAGTCTGGCAGGGAAGGTAGCGGCGCTGAGTAGATTCATCTCCAAAGCCACCGATAAATGTGTTCCATTTTTTGATTTGATAAAACGGGGAAAGAAGAACTTCCAGTGGACTCCTGATTGTGTCGAGGCTTTCCAAAATCTGTTAGAGCTGTTAGAGAAACCGCCAATCTTATCGAAGCCCGTAGATCACGAAGAACTATTTGTTTATCTAGCAGTCTCGGCTCACGCTGTCAGCACAGCCCTGGTTCGAGAGGAAGACAAAGTGCAAAGGCCGGTATACTATGTGAGTAAGAAATTAGCAGCGGCAGAGCGCAACTACCCAAAGATCGAGAAGCTCGCTTACAGCCTCCTGATTGCATCCCGAAAACTTCGTCACTACTTCCAAGCCCATCCAATAACCATATACACCGATCAGCCGTTAAGACAGGTGTTGCAGAGACCCGAAGTGTCGGGAAGGTTGATTAAATGGAACATAGAACTAAGCCAGTTTGATTTGAATTTTCAACCACGAAAGTCAATCAGGGGGCAAGCTCTAGCAGACTTTATTGCGGAGTTCACCATTCCAGAGGAAGAAATAATCAATGACCAAGTGGTCAAATCTGAGGATAAGCTAGAGGTGAATCCGTGGAGACTATATACGGATGGAGCTAAAAATGACCGAAGATCCGGAGCTGGAATTGTCTTAGTCACTCCGGAGGGACGGTCGTTATATTACGCCCTACGGTTAGAATTTTCGGCAACTAACAACGACTCTGAGTATGAAGCCCTGATTGCCGGGCTGAAACTCGCTAAAGACCTCGGAGTAAAAGTGATGGACATATTTTGTGACTCTAAGATTGTTGTTTGTCAAGTGCGAGAGGAGTTCGCGGCTCGAGGACCTCGACTTATCGCCTACCTCAAGAAAGTGAAAGAGCTATTGAATAGCTTAGATCGGTACAGCATAACACATATTCCCAGAATTGAAAACCAGAAAGCGGATAGACTGGCAAAGCTGGCTAGTTCTGACAATCCAGAAGGGGCTGAGGTAACTCCAATTGAAACATTGGAATCGCCAAGCTTTGAGTCAATGGAAATTGAATTCGTTCTTGAAGCGGAACCAGAGAAGGAGTCATGGATGACTCCAATCAAGAGTTTTCTTAAGAATGGGACACTCCCATCGAAGAAAAGTGAGAAAAGAGCTGTAGTCCGCAAAGCTGCCAGATATGTTATGCAAGACGATACTCTCTATAGACAAGGATTTTCTATGCCCCTGTTACGATGTATCGCACACGATGACATCAAGCGTGTACTGAGAGAAGTGCACGAAGGTGAGTGTGGAGATCATACAGGAGGTCAAACTTTAGCAAAGAAAATATTGCGGTACGGATATTTCTGGCCTACGATCAACAAGGATGCAGCTGATTATTCACGACGCTGCGATAAGTGCCAGAGGTTCGCCAAAATTCCCAGGGCACCGTCAACCCAGCTTAAATCGATGGTGAGTCCTTGGCCATTTGCCACATGGGGAATCGATATCATTGGAGTTTTGCCAATTGCCAAAGGAGGGGCTAAGTATGCCATAGTAGCTGTAGATTATTTCACGAAATGGGTGGAAGCTGAGCACCTAACCAAGATCACAGCAAGAAAAGTGATAAGTTTTGTGGTCAGAAATATTATATGCCGGTTCGGGATCCCAAGAACGATTATAACTGACAACGGAACCCAGTTTGACAGCTCTGAGTTCAGAAATTTTTGCCAGAAATATAAGATAGACAAGCGATATACTGCAGTCGCCTATCCACAATCGAATGGGCAAGTAGAAGCGGTAAACAAAGTTATAAAATCCATCCTCAAGAAACGGTTGGAGCGTGCAAAGGCAAAATGGGTTGATGAATTGCCCCTAGCTTTGTGGGCATATCGAACAACGTTTAAAACGGCTACCGGTCATACCCCTTTCTCTCTCTCCTTTGGTTCAGAAGCAGTAATTCCAGTTGAACTGGAAGTTCCTTCCCACAGGGTTACGTATTATGACCCGATGACGAATCGGGCACTTCTACTTGAGTCTCTTGATGAGGTCGAAGAGAAAAGGGACGAAGCAGATTTGCGTGCAGCAAGACATCGGCGTCAGATGGCACGCTATTATGACAAAAAAGTTCGCCTCAGAACTTTTGAACCAGGGGATTTGGTGCTAAAGAGAGTTTTTCCATCTCTTCCTCACCTCGGCCCAAAATGGGAAGGACCCTTTGTCATCCAACGGAAACTTGATAAAGGAACATTCAAGTTAACGACCGTAGATGGCGAAGAAGTCCCTCGAGCATGGAATGCCCAACACTTAATGCGATATTTGGATTAGAAATGCTATACTTTTTGCTGTTTTTCTTGTAAACTCTGTAATAAGGCATGACTTGCCTTTGGAAAATGTGGCAATATGAATAAAGGACTATAAAGTGGATGTAGGCTATAACTTAGCTGAACCACTATAAAAATATTGTGTGTTATTTACTTTTATGCATTTACATTCGTTAGTTGTTCTGTTGTGATTATAAAATACAGGATAACTTAGAGCCTAAAAAGGTTGAAACAGTTTGGGCATAAAAAGAAGCACAATGATTATTTGTGCAATAAGACATAAAAGAATGAGAAAACGACATTCTTAACTCTAACTCTCCAGAGAAAGAGAGAGAGTATAAAAGCGTCTCAGACTGAGCGCTGAAAAAGAAATTCTGTTCTGAACTCTAACTCTCCAGAGAAAGAGAGAGAGTATAAAAGCGTCTCCGAATGAGCGCTGAGAAAGAGGTTCAACTCCGAACTCTAACTTTCCAGAGAGAAAGAGAGTATAAAGGCGTCTCCGACCGGGCGCCGAGAAAGAAATCTTTTCCCGTTGAACGACCGGGGAATAAACAAATAACTGAACTCGAACTCTAACTCTCAAGAAAATGAGAAAGAGTATAAAAGAAATGCCAGGAAAAACAACAGATGTTGATGACACAGGAAATGCTATCCCGTTAGAGAATCGGGAGCGTTCAGATTGCATGGTCGAGCATAGAAAAACCTATGGAGATTGACTGGGGACACAAATATATATACATATCTCCCCTCTCCACAACTTTGTTTCATAACTATAGATATGCATTTTTACATAAGTGCGGAACTGCTAACAAATAAACATTGCAAAAAGTGAATTATTTTTATTTACAAATGAATGAATTTGTACAGGGAAATAACTGAAAAAGAAAGTGCGGAAGCTGCTGGTGTAGCGGCACTTATTGGTTTATAAAGATGCTAAAAAGATACAGGGGAACCCACTATTTGGGTTTGGGATGAGCCTTCGATTTTTTGGCAGCTTTTTCCGCATCTTTTACTTCCTTCTCGGCTTCAGTCAAGATTCGTTTTGTTTTCTTTTTCCCAGAAGATGCGGTACTGGAGCCAGTAGACTTCTTCCCGGAGGGCGGGATACTGGAATCAAGAGAAGATTTTTTAGCAAGTTCTTCAGTGATAGATCTAGTTGAGAGCTTAACAACTAACCTTGAACCTGCATCCACAACTGCGAGGGGCTTGAGAACCTCAGGATCTAATTCTTCAGCCTTTAATTGCAAACGCTTGTCTTGATCAGCCTTCATGGCCGCCAAGGTAACGTCGTCAGCACTTTTTGAATCCCCGGTTATTGTAACCTCCGGTTCCTCATCGTGCCCCTCGTCTCCTCCATCGTCTTTTAAAGCTGCAATCATTTCTTCATCATGGGGAGTAGTGACCTTAATTGGCTCACTTCTTTCCCCCAGGTCTGTGGAAGCAGCCTTGTCTTCCCCTTCTTTGACTCTATCAGCGGGTTGTGTCCCAGCGGAAGCTCCTTGAGCTACATCTGTCTTCGTGGATGATTCAACGCCTACAAAATGAGAAACATTGGTTATCAACTCAGGAGAGAGCAAAGGATTTCTCATCGAACGTTCGGTTATGTAGCCAAAGGTAGTAGTAGCCTTGACAAATTGAGGAGAAAAGATAGGGATACCTTCTGAAGACTTTTCAGCGGGGGTAACTACTACCTCTGGAGTTATTTCAGGAATAGGAGATAGCAAAGTGGCTCGGGAAATTCCCGGGTTTTCGGGATCATACCCCTCTACTTCGGGAGTTACAGGAGCAGAAGAAGAGGAACCAGCTTCAGGGACGGTTTTCTGTTTAGACTTCCGCCTCTCTTCTTCCATGGCCTCGGCAATTAGACGGCGCCCTTCAGCTAGGCGCTCCGGTTCGTCGTCTCTCAAATATTTCTCCATCAGCTTATCTTCATCGAGGGAATCGACCTTGAGTTCTTCCTTTTCCCACTCGACAATTTGATTCCAGACCTGAACTAGAGTGGACGGATAGTCTTCAATCCAGGAAATGTTTCGACGACGAATAATGTGCGCGAAGAACTCAATCATTAGCTCGCCGAAACCCTGAATTTCAGCCTCCGCATCAGATAATTGCTTGCGGGTTTCCTCCGCAGATTTAATAGCGCATTCTACATTGCCCTCGGCTAAAGCAGCCCTGTTTTCTGCCTCCAGCAACTTCGAAGCCAAATCAGCATTCTTCTTTTCTAACTCAGCGCTCCTTTTCGCTAACTCGGCATTTTTCTGCTCAAGCTCAGCATAAGCAAGGCGTGTCTTAGCAGCCTCTGATTTGGCCTCGTCAGCTTGTTTCTTCAACTCAGAACGCTCCTGAGTGTGGGATTCAAGCAAATCATGATAGCGCTTTTGCATGTCCTCAAACTGTTGTTTGAAGTTAGAAGCGTTCTTCTGAGCGATAGCTAGTTGGGCTTGAGTATCTTCTAAATCTTTTCCTAAGGTTTTTAGGGCCTTAGCATCCTCCTCTGCAGTCTTTTGCATCGAGTCGGCATTTGTCATTAGTGTGCGGATGATCCTAGAAAGATTGCGGGAGTACTTGAACATCTCGGAATATTGTTTCTCCACCAAATCAATCTTTGCTTTGGCCTCCTCTGCCCAATTAGACGAAATAGGTTCTAGGGCAGGTAAAAAAGTTAGAGTCTGGAAGTAGTGTTCAGGAAACTGCTCTTCCAAATAAGCCCGTTTTACTGCAGTTGTTGCATTTGATGGAGGAGGAGCGACGATCGTCAATTCAGCGTCCCTTCCTGAAGAAGATTCTGTAGAACCCTTGTCCGTCCGAGGTCGCTTAGTAGCAGGGACTTTTTGCTTACTTTTAGACCCAGTTTCCTTTGGAGGAGTTTTTTCTCTACTCCGCTTTTCATGAGAGGAAGTGGAATCCCTAGATTGTGGTCTATCCTCCTCCCTACGACCTTGATAGCTTTTGTATTTTTCTTGTTCCGGTCGAACTGGTGAGCGGGAGCGTGAGGATCGAGATCGATAAGGATCATAGGGTCTTCTTTCCTCCCTACCGCGGTCATCCCGGCGGTTATACTCGGCGTCCTGAGGAGGATTGGACATGCTGCGGCGAAGCTTTCTTATGTCATAAGAGGATCGAGACATTGTACCTGCATATAAAATAAACGAAGTTTAGAATCAATGGATTCATGGAGAAAAGAAGTGCAGTGAATGCTAATGCTGTGGTGTAAAGTGCATCCTAAGCGGTGCATGTCCCCCCAACCAACCCGAGTCTGAAGCGAGACTGGTGCGGGCAGGCTCTTTGGCCTTAGCGGGAGTAGTTTCTTCGGAAGAAGTAAAGACTAAAGGATCCTTCCTGAAATCCTCTGAAGTATAGATAGTTTCAGGTAAAGGGAGATCCCCCAAACCCTGAAATATGTGTTCGTCAGTGCCAGGGGCATCCCCTTCGGAAGCATGAAGTGGCGACTCTGCTGAGGATTTTGACTTGTCTAAAGAAGTAGTTTCCTCAGGGGCAATATACCCTTCACGATGCTTTTTGGCCAGATTAGCCAGTTCATCATCTTGTGTGGAAGAGGGAGAAGGTGAAGCGTGAAGAGAAGCTGTAGGGATTCCTGAACCTTCTCCTAGTTCTGGGACCACCTCCACTGGAGGAATGTACGCGTATGGAACCGTCCCATGTCCAATGCTACGAAAGACAGATAGCAGCCCATGAAAGTGAAGGTACTCATCTTTAAGGACCTCGTCAATAGTCAGGAATTTTTGGTCGCCATTGAGAAGACGGTGCATCCGATCAAAGAACGCTTGGTCCGATATCTGTTTGGGATTGTCGACTGCAAACAAAAAAGGAAAACAGGTCAGAGCGATGATTCAAGTGTATAGAGTCCAGGGTCAGAAAATCAGTGCTTTACTTGATTTGGTCCATCTCCTGGCGCATCCAGACTGTTGCTTTATGTAGAACCATTCTAATCTGGAGTCTCCGGCTTTGCTGCTAAATGGTACGGAAATTATCTTTCTCTTCGGGACTGATTCGAAATAACAGAAAGAAGGGGTTTCTCTAGTCCGATGTTTGAAATTATAGAAGAAATGAACATCGTCGAACGTGAGCTCCACACCTAGAATTTCACGATATGCTATGAATAAGGTATGCAGATAGGCATATGAATTGGGATGCAGCTGCATGGGGGCAATCCGCATTTGTCTTAAGAAGTCGACAATGAAAGGCGAGAATGGGGGAATAGCGCCAACCATGCACATCAGTCGAGTAACCGCCATATATCCTTCTGGAGGGTTGTGGGGACGATCAGAGCGTGAGGGCACTAGAGTGTCCCTTTTCATTATTCCATACTTCAAGCAAATTCTAATGAGCCGGTCATTGTCAATTGTTGATTCTACAGAATCTGGAGGTGATTCCAATATAATGGCTGAATCAAATTCATCGGGTGCTCGATTGTCACCAATCCCCCCTTCCTCCTCAAAGCCTAGGGAAACTTCATTTTCTGAAGATATTTCATCGCTTTCCCGATGACCAACTCCGTAATCCGGACCCTCGCTGTCCCATTCTGGGTCAGATGAAGAAGATATATCCTCGAGAGTGGTTTTGTTGGAAGTTTCTGGAGCTTCTTTCCTCTCAGCCAAGCGAGAAGAGCGTCTGAGCCTCATTGTCATGGAACTATTGAAGAAGCAATAGCACGGATTAGAGTGAATTATCCCGTGTCCCCCTTTTTTGTGTATGTGTGTGAACTAAAGTGTGTGCAACAATTGTGGGAAATACAAAATGGAAATACAGCAATGTAAGACGAAGCTTTAAAGAGAAAGTAGCGGCCAGAATTGTTCTTAATTCTCGTTTGCGTTCACAAGGCACTATCCTAACTGTCCGTGAGGCATATTCGTCTAGAATAAGTGTTAGTTGAAGTAGTTGGGTGGTCTTTATGTGTCAAGTCCAATATGTTCGGGTCGGTTCGGATATGCATATGATGACTAGCTCGACACAAGCACAGATAACAGTCGGTTCGGGTGCCTCACTAAAGCATGGTCAGTTCAAGACAAGGGAAGCAACGGGTTCGGAAGCAGGACTGTTCTGATCGGATCGGGTAGCTCGATCCGAACCAAACCAGCCCCTCCTAACCGGTCCGTTTACTTCATCCTATTATCCCATTCACTTTTCCGACCCGAGCCGACTTTTTTCTTTCCCTTCCATCTTTCCAAAGAACGAAACCCGAGCCGATCCCCTTTCCCTCCTTTTCCTTTTTGCTCCTTCGTCTTCTACCCGAACCGACTCCAGCTTGTCATCCCACTCTTCATCTCTTTCCTCTTTTCCCATCTACTCACAGACGAGTTCGCTCTATCACCAAAGCCACCGTTAAGAGCAAATATTCGCCCTCTCCAGCCTCGCAACGCCTCGAAGCATTGGCGCATCCACCAGCAGCGGCGGAGGGTTCGAGTGATGCTTATGGCCAAATCATCCTAACCCGACACTAATTGAAATCGAGAACGGTTACAACAAAATTATTTGAGATTAGAAAAGCTACCTATACGTTTGATTCGGGAAATCTAAAGGAAATAGTTTTAGAATTTTCGAGTTTCTGACGTTTTCAATGCTTAGGTCCGAGCGGCAATAGAAATGAAGAAGGAAGAAATGAAGACGGTGATGGGTTTATATAAAGAATGGAGTTGACTCCTCGTCTCCCTATTTTGTCTCGCCCGATCGGACCGGAGTGGAAGCCCAGTAGCACAACTCTCTCTGGAGGCCCAATGTTTAAATCGAAGAATACGCTTCGGATCGGAATCCGAACCGAGTGGAAACTTCACACATTGATTTAGCATCCGACTCGAATTGAAGAGGAGGAGAGTAAAGGAGGAGCATACCTGCAAGAAGCATTACATGGCGAGATAAGTTTCCAAATCTGCTCAGAAATGAAGAAAATGTGATCGGGTCGAACGCCGAACCGAGCAGAAATCCGTGCATTACTCTTGACAATTCTGGTTAAACGACATCAAAGCACGCTTTGTACAACGAAAGCGTCCTTTGAGGGGGCAAAATGTTAGCCTACTTTGTGAACTAGGCAACACAAAGTCAAGAAACCAACCGTTGAAGAGTATTTCAAGTTATGCGACTCCGGTTCGGATCGGAAGGAAACACCACAATTCAGATTGATAGCAGCGTATCGGTTCGGATCGGGTAAAATTCTCTGTTCGGATCGGATATCTCTTACTGGATAAATTGGCAAAGCATACCTGATCGGATCGGAAGGCCAATGAATCTCAGGTGGATCGGAAAGCCGTCTGCTTGCCACGACTTCGGAGCGGAGCGAGGTATGATTAGAGAAGAAGGGATGTCCAAGCTACTCCAGTTCGGATCGGGTATTCCGATCCGAGCCCCCAATCTACACGTTTCCGACCCGCACCCTTGATCCAGGAAAATCTCCTATAAAGTCGCCTGGAGAACCGGACCGGATATGACTAATTCCTACCTCTAACGTCCATCTCATGGATGCGTTGTCCGCCTGATAGCCCATCCGAACCCGAAGAGAGTGCGATGGATGACACGTGTTCCGACCCGGATTGAATCTCAGGCAAATTCACACCTATAAATACCCCATCTAGAGACAAAGAGAAGGATCTTTTTTTTCAGCACTTTTGAGAATCCAAGTACCCCCATCCTCCGAGTTCCTTTACTCCCGGAAAATCCAAACCATCTTTCATTTCTTGTTTTAATCATTTGAGTGAACAAAAGTGAGCTGTGAGCGAATCTTACATTGCATTTGTAACTGAATTACTGAATATAGTGAAAACTAAGTGGACGTAGGCATTTCTTCGCCGAACCACTATAAATCCTGTGTGTTCTTTTTTATTTCTGTTTTATTTTACCTTGTTTCTAATCAATTTGGGTGTTAGAACCACATTTGGGTCTAACAGATGTTTATCTA
This sequence comes from Allium sativum, assembly GCA_030737875.1. Lineage (NCBI taxonomy): Eukaryota > Viridiplantae > Streptophyta > Magnoliopsida > Asparagales > Amaryllidaceae > Allium > Allium sativum. The sequence continues at coordinate 962,027,066 of CM060916.1, forward strand.
CAACCGTTGATTGAAGAGTTGAAAACACTGTGGCATGAAGGAGTCAAACATACGACATTTCAAGAAAAAGAAATTTTCGTATGTTTGCTTCTGTATTATGGATTATTAGTGATTTTCCCACGTATGACATGCTTTCAGGTTGGAGCACACGTCTAGCTTGTCTTCATTGTATGGAGGAGATACGAGCATTTTCATTAAAGTATGGAAAAAAAATTCTTGGTTTGACTGTCATCGTTGCTTTCTTCATATTAATCATAAATTTAGAACAGGCAAAAGGAACTTTTAAGCTAACAGAGTAGAGACTATGCTACCGCCTAAAGTTTGGACAAGTAAAGAGATATATGAAGTTGTAAGTGAGTACCTAAAGATACATGAAACTGAAGAGCAGGTTGAAATTCCAGGTAAATCGAACATTCATAATTGGTGCAAACAAAGCATATTTTGGGAGTTACCTTACTGGAAAAAACTAAAACTTCAGCATAATATTGACGTGATGCATAATGAAAAAACCGTGTTTGATAACTTTTTTAATACAATTTTGAATGTAAAGGGTAAAACCAAGGACGATGTGAATTCGAGACGCGATATATTACACTTTTGTAAATGGCCAAAACTGCACTTGTATGACGAAAATAAAAAAGCCTAAAGCATGCTATGAGCTAGACAACATGCAAGTAAAATTCGTGCTAAAGTGGGTGGAGGGATTACGATGTCCTGATGGGGTTTCTTCAAACCTCCGTAGATGCGTGGACTTTAAAAACAGTAAATTGAGTGGAATGAAAAGCCATGATTGCCATATCATGATGGAATACTTTTTACCTGTGGTTTTCAAGGAACTGTTGCCTACAAAAATCTGGAGTGTTATAACAGAATTAAATTTGTTTTATGAACAACTTTGTTCAACGACATTAAAGGTAGATCGTCTACGTAAGCTTGAACTAGAAATCCCTGTACTGATATGCAAACTGAGAAAATATTTCCACCTGGTTTTTTTAATGTAATGGAGCATTTACCTATTCTTCTTCCGTTCGAAGCTCTTCTTCGAGGTCTAGTCCAGTATGGATGGATGTATCCATTTGAGAGGTAATTTTGTATATAATTTCAATAATCATGATAGATTACAACTTAGATTATTGTACCAACATACAAAATTAAAGTAATCTTATTATAGGTACTTGAATTATTTGAAGAAAAAAATTAGGCAAAAAGCTCGAGTAGAAGGTTCGATTTGCAAATCGTACCTTGAAGAAGAAGCTTCATTTTTTTTCTCTCATTACCTTAGTGAAGATGTGAACTTGTCTTTTGTAACTGTTCCCCGTAATGATCAAGTCATTGAGAAGGAGTCTTCTCAAACAATGTTATATATTTTTAGACAACATGGAAGACCTGCAGGAAAATGTGTGGAAATATGGTTAAGCGATAAAGACTACAATGTGGCACACACATATGTTCTGTTAAATTGTGTGGAAGTTTGTCAGGTAATACTAAATTCATGTACAATTCGATTATATATACATATACATTTATCTGTGTCTAATAATAAAAAGGAACATAACACATATATGCAGTATCTACGAATCACAACATCCATCTGGTGATCTCAGTAAAGAATTTGCTAGATGGTTTTCAGAATATGTTCATGATCCAAATAACTGTGTTGTTAACGAAGGATTACGACATCTTGCTATCGAACTAAAAAGAAATGCCTAAACTTATCCAATATACATTATCAATGGATTCAAAATCAACACCAATGATTATGGAGCTGAAAAATTAACGTATAACAGCGGTGTATTTGTCAAAGGAAGTGATGATCCAGAGGAGCATATAAAAGATTTTTACGGCGTCTTAATGCAAGTTGTAGTGTTAACATATTATGTTCAGCCCATAGAGAAAATTTATCTGTTCAAATGCAACTGGTTTAGCAATGTTCCTGGTTTTGGAATCAACGTGCACAAAGATTATAAGTTAATCGAAATAAGGCATACGTCGCATTACTATAAGTATGATCCTTTTGTGTTAGCTAAGCAAGCATTACAAGTCTATTTTGCTCCATATCCATCCTTAAAAAAAGGTAAAGCAGATTGGTGGGCTGTTTTTAAAACAAAGGCGTAATTTACATTTGATGGAAATAATATTCCAGACGAAGCAGTGTATCAAGCGGATCTTGAGCCAAATACTGAAATAATAATAGCTGATGACATTGATGTAGGGATGTTGAATGATGAAGCGAATGTATTAGTAGATGCATTTGTAAGTACTGAAGAAAATGATATAGAGTATGGGACCGAGTCTACATCCGAAGATGATGAAGACTGGGGTTTTGTACTTATGTTATGTACTATTCTGAGTTATGCACTATGTTATGTATTATTCTAAGCTATGTAATAATAATGATGTTGATTGTTCTTAGCTATGAATTTACTTACGTTTGTTACTGTTCTGATTTATGTAATGATAATGTTGACTATGTATGTTATTCAGTATTGTTCTTCTCATTTACGATTTATATTATGATAATGATGACTAATGTTAATAATTCAAGTTATTTTGTATGCACATTATATGATTGTAACAGATATGTCAGATGATAGACAACGACGATCGAGGAGTACATCTCAGCCTACTCCTTCGCCATCTCCTAAAATTTGTATATAAAGTATATGAAATATATGAAATATTTATATCAACTTCTACACAGGGGATTCGAGATTGAGCCCGCACAGTTCATATTAGATGTATCAAGGCAGTCTTACATAAGCAAAACGATGGGGGCTTGGCCACATTGGGATAGTACTCCACCTCATATTAAGAATGTCATTCTAGCCGATTTATTGGTAAGTATTTTTTTATACTAATATTGAAAATTAATATACTATAAATAATTAAAAATAAATGTTATATGCAGGCTGTAGTACGGGTTGAGGATTGGGACATGCCTACTTTTCTGACTCATTGGAGTACGAAGATGCGCAAAAATTATCGAGAGATGGTTTCAAGGGCGAAGACATCTAGAAAAAAGCCTCCGCTTATGAGTGATGATGTTTGGGTAGATTTTCAAAAGTATTGGGAGACGGAAGAAGCTTAAGTAAGATATAATGATAAATATGCACATTTATAATATTGATTGCATTATTTTACATCATCGTGTATCAAATTTAATAGAAAATAGCAGCTAGAAATAAAGCAAACAGAGAAAAGAATCCTGCTCTACACCGCAGTGGCTCAAAATCATTTCAACAACATAGAAGGGATTTGGTATAAATTTTAAATATTTGTAGTATATGTTCACGTAAAAATTTATTGTATATAATTCATTCTTATTTTTAATAAATATTTTCTCATACTGTAAACCACAGAAGAGAGCCTTCGCTGGCAGACGTATTTAGACACACACACATGCAGTGGAGCAAATTAATGAAGAAGGAAATGTTACATATGATTGGGCGGATCCGAAGAGTGCTCGTATAATGGTAAATATGATTATCCGTACAAATTAAAATATTTCATATTCGTTCATATCATAGTATATAAGTAAATTTTATAGCATTTGTGTTAAAATTATATTGCTATTTTAGGGGAAGTATGATGTAGAGGCTGCTAGAGTGATAGAGGCTACTGGACAGGAGTTACGGTCACAGAGTCTGATCGTATATGGCATTCTATCACCGATCCTCCTACTCGAGGAAGGCGATATGGTTTCGGCAATCAGGAGGTAAGACTTTTTTTAGGCATAAATTACAGTTTTAAAATATGAGAAATAATCTTATGCTATTTAGTATTAAGTTTTGTTTACATTTGGACCACACTAAACTCATACATGTTTAACACAAACCATATACATGTTTAACTATATACATGTTTAACACAAACCATATGCATGTTTAAATAACTTTAATGTGAACTTACTTATTTCGCAGGATGTTCAATGTAGTTATAGGAGGTCGATGGAGGAGGCGACCATTGCTCGGATGCAGGAGAAGATGAATGAGATGATGGACTGGCCAAAAACCCAGATGCAACAGGATATAGATGAGCGCATCGTAGCTTACTTTCAGGAGCATGGGTTTATGCCTAAGGAGGGCGGAGTGGGAGGAGATTCTGTTGTTTATCGAGGGGAGGAAGAAAAAGAAGACGATGACGAGGAAGATTAGTGTAGGCACTCATTTCTTGGTTTATGCTCTGGTATGTACATATACTTGGTTTTTTATATGTTAGATGCACGTATGATGGTATTTGACTATGGTTTGATGTGTTTTGTGTTGTACGATGTACGATGGTATTTGATGATGTTATGATGTGTTTTGATATGTATGACGGTATTTCATGATGGTATGATTTGTTTTCATATATATGGTGTTTATAATTTTGTTTTTTTAATTGATGAATTGATTGTTGATGAGTATTGGTGAAATGATGAGATGATATTTGTGAATTGAATTGATTTTTGATGAGTATTGGTGAATTAATAGTGAATTGATGAGATGTTAGTTATGGTAGTGGTGTGGTTTGATGGAAAGGAATTGCTGTGCAGTGCAAAAATTTTGCTTTAGATTTCTGATGGCTAGCACGACCTATTGTTCAATACATAGCGACAGCTAGCGACGGCGTGCAACGGTCTTTTGTAACGGATTTGCGACGGTTTGCAGCGGCTTTCCGGTAAAAGAAACTACTTGTCACATATGATAACACGTGGCAACTAACCGTTGCTAGCCGTTGCTAAATCAACGACGGAGTCATCGCTCAACCGTTGCTATTCCTTTTGGCGACGACTTAAATAGCAACGACCCATAGCAACGACAGGAGACGGCTGCCGACGGCTTTAGGCCGTCGCGAAACACTGTTGTAACACCCCACGCCCGCTATGGTCACTCTCTAAGGGAATGCTATAGCATCGGTGGAGTATTTTAGTGAATATAGAACAGTAAAATTACAACAAGACAGATATAAATAGTACTTGAAATTTAAAACATCATCTCATAACAGCGGAAGTAAACATGTCTGGTTACATCATAAAACCACAATAAAAGTCAAGTACAATATCCATCAAAATAAAGAAGTACATAATCCCACTCTCTCATACAATAGCCAAGACAAAAGAAAAGATAACTGGGTAACTGGAGCTTTACATCTATCCAAGCTCCTAAAGACTGGAACAGCAATCCGATCAAGCTCCACTACTGCTAGGATCCACCGTAGGACCTGAGGGTTGGGAAAAAGATAAAAACAACGGGGTCAGACATAAGTCTGAGCGAGTCCTATAACTTTAACAATACAATCATTAAAGTAACCAGAGAAGACATAAACTTGACATACGGTAATGTCTGGGGATGAATGGCTACACTAAGCAGCTTGGTAGACTTAGGATAAACTAAGATAACTGTAAAGACGTATCTACCCACCCAAGGATAATTACTAACTGCACCACACCAGTCATTCTTACTCAAAGATTGATCCCACCCAAGGACTTAAAAGAAAGATATAACTAGTAGTTTCATGTACCCCTAGCTGACCACATAGGTGCCGTCTGCCCCTATCTCCACTAGGTGTATCCCACTACTCCCCAAGCGATCGGCTCCCTACCGTAGATACCCGTGCCGGTCCCATAGTGGGGTGTATCACTCCCCTAAAGTGGCAACCCAATACTAACGGTGCACGGCTTATATCTACACGATGCAACAACGTCTTACCTACCAGCCCGGGTCCACACACGCATATGAAACCCGTTGGACTTGCGTTGCCACCGCTAACCCGTTTTGGCCTCTTATAGTCAAGCCCAGTACGCGTGTCCCGTCCTCGACATGGGTCGAGCCCAATAAGATACATATGGGTTACTGGTTGAAATTGGCCCCCATAAGCTACCCACCTAAGCTTGTCACTTATCTAGTGTATCCCACTTAACCCTTTAATCATGTTTAATTACATGTTTCCACTTGGTTAAGTATTCTAATCGTATTTTCTATTGCCACCCAAGGCAACCACTAGATTTCCACATGCCACCTAAGGCACCCACTTAACCCCTCATGTCCCTCTACATGCTAATATGGTTAAGTGTTTCTTAATTAATTAATTAAGATCATGACCTCATAAAGACCTCTCACATTAGACCATCTTTTATGACTGCTGGATATGCCGGTTGGTTCCGGGCAGACTTCTGTCATAAAAAGGGTCTAACCTCGTGTCTTTACTTTAATCACGTATTTAATTTATGACTAAGACCTCTCACATTGGGCCAATCATTTGTAGCCGCTGGATGGTCGGTCGGTTCCGGGCAGACTTCCGCTACAAAAGGGTCCAACCTCGTGTCTTAGTTGATTAATTACACCTAATTAATCACCCCCATAATTAATTATCCCTAATTAATTACACATTTTTCATAACATGGGTAGACCTAACTCAATAGGTAAATTCCCATGGGGTAGACCTAACTCAATAGGTAAATTCCCACTTATGTTAATTTATTTCTATGGTATGCTTAATCATACCCAATCACACTTCATTTAACATATTTATTAACCCCATCGTTCCCCACGTAAATCGTTCTCATTTCATGACATAATAAAGGGAAGATCCATCACAAATATCATGGGTTTAACCACATCTTAGCATATAACTTTATCATGGGTTAAGAGGATGTCAACTTGCATATATGAGCATATATTAACCCAACTACATTTAACCCAAACTTGCATATTATCATACACATATCTTGCATAACATATTGAACTTGCATATAAGCATTCTCATAACTTGCATAACATGTTAAACATGCATTTAAGCATACACATAACTTGCATAAGCATTCACATTCTTGCATAAGCATTCACATACTTGCATAAGCATGCAAAACTTGCATATCATGTTAAACTTGCATTTAAGCATATACATAACTTGCATATGAACTTGCATAACAACCTACACATAACTTACATAACATCATACACATAACTTGCATATGAACTTGCATAACAACCTACACATAACTTACATAACATCATACACATAACTTGCATATGAACTTGCATAACTCACTTGTTAAACATGCATAAACCCACTTATTAGATATGCATAAACCCACCTATTAAACATGCATAAACCCACTTGTTAAACATGCATAAACCAACTTATTAAACATGCATAAACCCACTTGTTAAACATGCATAAACCAACTTATTAAACATGCATAAACCCACTTGTTAAACATGCATAAACATAGAAAAACATAGAGTAGCATATTATTACAAATGATTCAAACTCACTAATCCGCATTTAAGACCATAAGTCTCATTACACCCAATCTACTTACTTTAGCAATTGATGTTAAAGTGATAGAAACTCACCAAGCCCAAGATTAGCAAACTTATGAAGTGGAATTAGTTGCTAAATATGAAGAAGATGATGATTAGAGATTAATTAGAGAGGGATTAGCTTGCAACTTCCTTCATAAATTAGTGGAGGCTCCTTCTAAGATTTAATTTGGCGGCATGAGGCCATCATTCCTATTTTTAGTATGGATTAGGGTAGGTTTAGGGTGTATTTATAGATTAGGTGAGTGTTTTAGGCCCTTAGATTAACCCTAGGTTAGATTAGGTCCGTTAGATTTAGGAAATCTCTAGAACCCAGCCCAAGACTCAACCAAAAACCAGATCTGGTGCACCCAGATCCACAGGGCCGACACCCTGTGTCGACACCCCTGTCGACAGGGCTGTCGACACCCCTGTCGACATGCCTGTCGACACCCCTGTCGACAAGCCTGTCGACATGGGGCTAGGCGGGAACTTTCCCACCACCTCCGCTTTTGGCTCCAATTATGATTTAAAACTGAATTTCAAATCTGTTTTTAATTATGAATTTTCTGAAAACTTCTTTGGGCCATAACCGGGCCATACGGACTCCGATTCTCGAAAACTCGGACTCTATTCTGCGTATTTTTCCGAGACGAACGCAATGACGCAGCCCGTTTCCCCCAATTCTCACATCTGAGATTATTTATTCTGCAATTAGTGAATTTTAGCATTAACTAAAATTCGGGGTGTTACATTCTCCCCTCCTTAAAGGATTTCGTCCCCGAAATCTCTAAGCTAAGGAGAATGCATATCCTACCATCCAAACAACCATCTACTCATTCCATCAAACATGGGCATCCATTGTCCTTAAAACAATTTCTAATGATGTATGAGCATATGCAAAGAGTGTGTGTATATGTTCCCTATCTAATGTATGAACATATGCAAACCATGATAGTGCCATGCATCCATTATGTATGCGAGAGAACCCTATCGACACATACAATATCTACATGAGTGCACAATCATTCACCAAAATGCATCATCCATATGATAACACAATCATTATGCATCCATATATATAGCTTCCTACACACAATTTTATGCAATATGCAATATGAAGTGATTGAGCCGATCTAGTGCCTAGAGTGTGTGTATATGCATCCACGAGCAACCACTAGCAAACGCTTGCATCCACTTGCATCCATCAACCATAACATGTCTCAAACACATGTTTCAACCATAGGTTTACCCTATCTAAAGGTCAAACAGCACTAACGAGAGGACACACTAAAGATAAGATAAGTACTAGACAACGATAGAGGAGAAAGTAAAGACATACCCTCAAAAAGAAATGGGTACAATGAACGCATCTTCGCTTCCGTCTCCCAAGTTGCGTTGCTCTCATCTTCTCCCCATTGCACTTTGACTAATTGAACCTCTCTGTTTCTCAACTTCCTAGTCTCTGACCCAAGGATGCGAGTAGGAGCTCGTCGAATAGTCGCGTCACGCTCTACTTCCACTTCTTTAAGCAAGCTCGGCTCTACCACCTCTGCGGTCTCATGTAAGCACTTCCTCAAATGGGACACATGGAATACATCATGTACACCACTAAGTCTGTCGGGCAACTCCACTCTATATGCCATCCGTCCGATCCTTTCCTTAATAGGAAACGGCCCTACGAACCTTGGTGCTAACTTCCCAACAGATCCAAAGCGAACCACATTTCGTAACGGAGACACTTTGACAAAGACCATGTCCCCAACTTCAAACTCAAGATCCGTCCTCCTCTTGTCCGCATAAGATTTTTGCCTATCCTGCGCTGCTTTCATCCTTCTTCGAATCAAGTCAATCTTCTCAGAAGTCTCCTTAATCATATCAGGCCCAAGCAAGATCTTATCCGTAGATTCCCACCAACATGTAGGTGATCGACAGGGCCTTCCATAGAGAGCTTCGAAAGGAGCCATACCAATACTGGACTGAAAGCTATTATTATATGCGAACTCCACCAATGGAAGATGCTCTTCCCATGTACCTCCAAAATCTAAGATACAAAGCCTCAAAAGGTCTTCTAGAACGCGATTCACCCTCTCAGTCTGGCCGTCCGTCTGAGGATGATATGCGGTGCTTAGACACAATTGAGTTCCCACTGCTTCCTGTAAACTTCTCCAGAACTCACTAGTGAAGATAGGGTCTCGATCACTCACTATGCTAGAGGGTACCCCATGCAATCGAACTATCTCTCGAAGATATACTGAAGCTAGCCATGGAGCGGTCCTCTTGCTCTTCACAGGTATGAAATGGGCGCTCTTAGTAAGTCTGTCTACCACAACCCAAATTCCCGTATTACCCTTTCTCGATCTGGGTAACCCGTCAATAAAATCCATCGAGACGCTATCCCACTTCCATTGCGGAACTTCCAATGGGTGAAGCAACCCACCAGGTTTCTTTTGCTCCGCTTTCACCTGTTGGCATACCAAGCATCGAGCGACATATTCGGCCACATCTTTCTTCATACCGGCCCAGAAGAAAACCCTCTTTATATCTTGGTACATCTTGTCCCCACCGGGATGAATGGTCATCCTAGAACGGTGTGCATCATCAAGAATAGCCTTCCTCAACCCTTCGTCTTGCGGTACACAAAGTCTACCATCTCTACGCAAGCACCCCCTATCGTCTAGGGTGTATCTACTCAAATGGCTGGACGACTCCCCCCTTATGAGCTTTCCCACCAACTCAACCAACTGTGGGTCGTCCCTCTGTGCTTCTCCAATCCGCCCCAAAAGAGTAGGTCTAACCTCTAAGGAAGCTAGCAAACCGGGTACATAATCAATGGAAGGTCTGAAATAAAACATCGAGATAAATTCCAAGCTTCGTTGTTCCACGAACAATGGACTCAAGGACAACCTTTTTCTGCTCAAGGCGTCCGCCACCACGTTACCCTTGCCAGGGGTATACGCTATCTCGAAATCATAGGATGCTAAGAACTCCATCCACCTTTGCTGTCTCAAATTCAAATCCTTCTGAGAAAACAAGTACTTCAATGATTTGTGGTCAGTGAACAATTCGAATCTCTCACCAAGAAGATAATGGCGCCAAATCTTAAGCGCAAAAACAATAGCAGCCAACTCTAAATCATGGGTAGGGTAATTTTTCTCATGCACTCTCAACTGCCTTCCACCATAGGCTATCACCCTTCCCTCTTGCATTAAGACTGCGCCTAGTCCTGTCCCACAAGCATCGGTATAGACAACAAATGACTTGCTCCCATCTGGCAACACTAAAACTGGAGCAGTGGTTAAAGCTCTCTTTAACCGTCGGAACGCATCATCACAATCTCCGTCCCATGCGAAAACAAGATTCTTCTTCGTTAAGCGGGTTAATGGGGCTGATATCTTTACGAAGTCTTTGATAAACTTCCTATAGTAACCCGCCAACCCCAAGAAACTTCTTACTTCGGTAGCATTCTTCGGAACCTTCCAATCCTGAATTGATACTACCTTTGCGGGATCCACAGCTATCCCTTCCTTAGAGACCACATGCCCCAAGAACCGCACTTCCCTCCTCCAGAAGTGACATTTAGAGAATTTAGCCTTAAGGCTATGTGCTCGAAGAGTCTTCAATACCTCCCCAAGATGTAGGGCATGCTCTTCTTCACTCTTAGAAAATACTAAGATATCATCCACAAAGACCACCACGAACTTATTAAGGAACTCCCTGAACACCCTACTCATCAAATCAACAAAGTATGCAGGGGCGTTCGTCAACCCAAATGGCATCACCAGCCACTCATAGAAACCATCCGGAGTCCTAAAGGCAGTCTTGTCTATGCTATCCTCAGCCACCCTCAATTGATGAAACCCCGTGGCTAAGTCCAACTGAGAAAATACTGAGGCGCCAACCAACTGATCGAAAAGATCATCAATCCTCGGCAATGGGTGTCTATTCTTCTTTGTGAGCTTGTTGAGTTCTCTATAGTCTACACAAAGTCTGAGGGACCCATCCGCCTTTGTAGCAAATACTACTGGAGCACCCCACTACGATATACTTCGTCTTATGAACCCCTTCTCAAGCAACTCCCCTACTTGCTTATGGAGTTCCCTCCTCTCACGAGGAGTCATGTGGCGCACTGGTAAAGATACAGGTTTAGCATTATCCACCAGATATATTCGGAAGTCAATCTCCCGCTTCGGAGGTAAGCCCTTCACCTCCTCGAACACATCCGAGTATTCCCGGACCACTCTAACGGATTGCAGGCTCTCAACCGAAGCGTCAAGCGATTCAAGATAACTTAGCATAACAGAATCCCTGGGATTACAAGAGATCTCGAGAGTGTTACCCAAGCGGGTCATGAGCCTAACAACTCTCCTTTCGCAATCAAGAATGGCACCATTACTGGATAACCAGTCCATGCCCAAAATCAACCCATAGCCCGTGAAGCCCAAAACAAAAGCATCACATCTAAACTCAATGCTAAGTATAGAAATCTTCAAACCCAAACATATCATGGACAAATAAGTGGAGCCCCCTATTGGGTTTGAAACAACCAAGGGATCATCTACCAGACTGGTGTCTAAGTGCAGTGACTCAACTAATGATGATGAGATAAAAGAATGCGATGCGCCTGAATCAAACAATGTACGGACAGGATGATCAAATAGAAAAACCAGACTTTCCACGGAAATAGTTCTACCTCTCTCCTGAATCGGTGGAACCGCGAGAGCCTGTACTTGCCCCCTAGCCTGACTCGGTGCCATAAGAGCTTGCACCTGTCCTCCTGAGGTAGATCCCGTCCTTTGCCCCTTCTTAGGACAGTCTTTCACTAGATGCCCTGCTTCGCCACAGTGGAAGCAGCCAGTCTTCTTCTTTTTGCGACAATCCTTGCTTAGGTGGCCAGGTGTCCCACAATTGAAACACTTCTTCTTCTTGCCCTTGCCCCCATTTCCTTTCCCACCTTTGTTTTGCTGTTGTTGCTGAGGTCTCTTTTGATCTCCCTTCTTCTCGGGTGCCTTATTAGCATTGGGACCCTTCTCTTCTTCATGCATGAGTGCCATGTCAACTAGCTTCTCGAAGGTGGCCCCCATAGGGATATGAGTCATAGCCAACCCATGCATTGGTTCATTCAAGCCTTTCACGAACCTCAAAGCCTTCTTCTCCGGTGTATTCACCATGTCTAGGCCAAACCTTGCCAATTGATTAAACTTGTTGACATATTCCTTCACCGAGAGATTTCCTTGCTTTAGAGTCAAGAATCTTTCCATATACAAGTTTTCCTCCGCCCTTGAGAGAAACTTTGCCACAAATCTTTGCCTAAAATCCGCCCAAGAGTCAATGGGGCGTTCTCCATTAGTGACCTCCCACCAGAATGAGGCCTCTCCTTTCATTAACCAAGCAGCTAACTTGACTTTCTTTCCTTCTTCCATCTCAAAGATATCTATCAACTCTTCCACCTCCTTAAGCCAATCTCTAGCCTCTACAAAAGTTTCAGATCCTTGAAAAGGTTTCCCTCCCATAGCCTTAAATTCCTTGCAAGTCTTAGCAAAAGTATCCGTGCGAGGAGGAGGGGGAGGAGGAAGATCGGGTGCTACGGTTGGTGGAGGAACATTTGCTGGACCTGCAGTGCTGGCCCTAGCCTCCATCAATCTCCTATACCATACTGGTACCGTCACACCCTCCGGAAAGTTAAGATCCTCAGCCATGCTGAAACGAAAAAGGAAAGATTCAAAACGGAGAATTCGAAGGATATAGATATGGCTATTGGGGATTATGCTTTTCTTTCAAAAACTTTTCTCTTTAAAGACATGTTTTTGAAAATATCTTTTCCAAAAATGTTTTTAGAAAAATAGTTTTCTAAAAATTTTATCTGTTCCGGTAACCTTTGCTCTGATACCACGTGTAACACCCCACGCCCGCTATGGTCACTCTCTAAGGGAATGCTATAGCATCGGTGGAGTATTTTAGTGAATATAGAACAGTAAAATTACAACAAGACAGATATAAATAGTACTTGAAATTTAAAACATCATCTCATAACAGCGGAAGTAAACATGTCTGGTTACATCATAAAACCACAATAAAAGTCAAGTACAATATCCATCAAAATAAAGAAGTACATAATCCCACTCTCTCATACAATAGCCAAGACAAAAGAAAAGATAACTGGGTAACTGGAGCTTTACATCTATCCAAGCTCCTAAAGACTGGAACAGCAATCCGATCAAGCTCCACTACTGCTAGGATCCACCGTAGGACCTGAGGGTTGGGAAAAAGATAAAAACAACGGGGTCAGACATAAGTCTGAGCGAGTCCTATAACTTTAACAATACAATCATTAAAGTAACCAGAGAAGACATAAACTTGACATACGGTAATGTCTGGGGATGAATGGCTACACTAAGCAGCTTGGTAGACTTAGGATAAACTAAGATAACTGTAAAGACGTATCTACCCACCCAAGGATAATTACTAACTGCACCACACCAGTCATTCTTACTCAAAGATTGATCCCACCCAAGGACTTAAAAGAAAGATATAACTAGTAGTTTCATGTACCCCTAGCTGACTACATAGGTGTCGTCTGCCCCTATCTCCACTAGGTGTATCCCACTACTCCCCAAGCGATCGGCTCCCTACCGTAGATACCCGTGCCGGTCCCATAGTGGGGTGTATCACTCCCCTAAAGTGGCAACCCAATACTAACGGTGCACGGCTTATATCTACACGATGCAACAACGTCTTACCTACCAGCCCGGGTCCACACACGCATATGAAACCCGTTGGACTTGCGTTGCCACCGCTAACCCGTTTTGGCCTTTTATAGTCAAGCCCAGTACGCGTGTCCCGTCCTCGACATGGGTCGAGCCCAATAAGATACATATGGGTTACTGGTTGAAATGGGCCCCCACAAGCTAACCACCTAAGCTTGTCACTTATCTAGTGTATCCCACTTAACCCTTTAATCATGTTTAATTACATGTTTCCACTTGGTTAAGTATTCTAATCGTATTTTCTATTGCCACCCAAGGCAACCACTAGATTTCCACATGCCACCCAAGGCACCCACTTAACCCCTCATGTCCCTCTACATGCTAATATGGTTAAGTGTTTCTTAATTAATTAATTAAGATCATGACCTCATAAAGACCTCTCACATTAGACCATCTTTTATGACTGCTGGATATGCCGGTTGGTTCCGGGCAGACTTCTGTCATAAAAAGGGTCTAACCTCGTGTCTTTACTTTAATCACGTATTTAATTTATGACTAAGACCTCTCACATTGGGCCAATCATTTGTAGCCGCTGGATGGCCGGTCGGTTCCGGGCAGACTTCCGCTACAAAAGGGTCCAACCTCATGTCTTAGTTGATTAATTACACCTAATTAATCACCCCCATAATTAATTATCCCTAATTAATTACACATTTTTCATAACATGGGTAGACCTAACTCAATAGGTAAATTCCCATGGGGTAGACCTAACTCAATAGGTAAATTCCCACTTATGTTAATTTATTTCTATGGTATGCTTAATCATACCCAATCACACTTCATTTAACATATTTATTAACCCCATCGTTCCCCACGTAAATCGTTCTCATTTCATGACATAATAAAGGGAAGATCCATCACAAATATCATGGGTTTAACCACATCTTAGCATATAACTTTATCATGGGTTAAGAGGATGTCAACTTGCATATATGAGCATATATTAACCCAACTACATTTAACCCAAACTTGCATATTATCATACACATATCTTGCATAACATATTGAACTTGCATATAAGCATTCTCATAACTTGCATAACATGTTAAACATGCATTTAAGCATACACATAACTTGCATAAGCATTCACATTCTTGCATAAGCATTCACATACTTGCATAAGCATGCATAACTTGCATATCATGTTAAACTTGCATTTAAGCATATACATAACTTGCATATGAACTTGCATAACAACCTACACATAACTTACATAACATCATACACATAACTTGCATATGAACTTGCATAACAACCTACACATAACTTACATAACATCATACACATAACTTGCATATGAACTTGCATAACTCACTTGTTAAACATGCATAAACCCACTTATTAGATATGCATAAACCCACCTATTAAACATGCATAAACCCACTTGTTAAACATGCATAAACCAACTTATTAAACATGCATAAACCCACTTGTTAAACATGCATAAACCAACTTATTAAACATGCATAAACCCACTTGTTAAACATGCATAAACATAGAAAAACATAGAGTAGCATATTATTACAAACGATTCAAACTCACTAATCCGCATTTAAGACCATAAGTCTCATTACACCCAATCTACTTACTTTAGCAATTGATGTTAAAGTGATAGAAACTCACCAAGCCCAAGATTAGCAAACTTATGAAGTGGAATTAGTTGCTAAATATGAAGAAGATGATGATTAGAGATTAATTAGAGAGTGATTAGCTTGCAACTTCCTTCATAAATTAGTGGAGGCTCCTTCTAAGATTTAATTTGGCGGCATGAGGCCATCATTCCTATTTTTAGTATGGATTAGGGTAGGTTTAGGGTGTATTTATAGATTAGGTGAGTGTTTTAGGCCCTTAGATTAACCCTAGGTTAGATTAGGTCCGTTAGATTTAGGAAATCTCTAGAACCCAGCCCAAGACTCAACCAAAAACCAGATCTGGTGCACCCAGATCCACAGGGCCGACACCCTGTGTCGACACCCCTGTCGACAGGGCTGTCGACACCCCTGTCGACATGCCTGTCGACACCCCTGTCGACAAGCCTGTCGACACGGGGCTAGGCGGGAACTTTCCCACCACCTCCTCTTTTGGCTCCAATTATGATTTAAAACTGAATTTCAAATCTGTTTTTAATTATGAATTTTCTGAAAACTTCTTTGGGCCATAACCGGGCCATACGGACTCCGATTCTCGAAAACTCGGACTCTATTCTGCGTATTTTTCCGAGACGAACGCAATGACGCAGCCCGTTTCCCCCAATTCTCACATCTGAGATTATTTATTCTGCAATTAGTGAATTTTAGCATTAACTAAAATTCGGGGTGTTACAACTGTGTTCTTTGTAGTGTACAAAATAGCACATCTCAAATACTTCGTTCAAATACCATGTTCAAATACTTCGTTCATAGAAAAATATGCATTCCTCGTTTACAAACGTCATGCTCAAATGTCCCGTTACTGTTCGTAAAAAACGTAGGTAGTTTTACTTGATATGAAACTCAGATAGTGTTTCACTTCAGGTATGGAATGATCGTATGTTCGATAAAGTTGTTGTGGCTATGTCAACGGTAACCGTTACCAATACGAAAAAAATCTGTTATCGTACCAATAAATTTGTATGTTAAAAATGAATGCTAATACATTTCCGTTAACGTAGGGAAAATGGACTTTTGTATATCAGTAATAATAACCTGACCTACAATGGTGAAGTTACTAATGTATAAAACATTTACATTTAATTGCATAATTTTTTTTGATAACGATGAAAAATGTAAATAATTTGATCTTGATTCCAACTTAGCTAATGTTTTATTAACATTTTTATTTATTTTAGTTGTCATAAAATTTTTAGTTCATCATAATTTTTTTACAGCAACATTATATAATAATTGTTGCTCGAATTCCTCGCAGGTAAGACTAATAAGCAGGCCCATCACATCAAGGAACAACCCAGGTCTATCATTCTACAGTCAACCTGATTTCATCTTAAAAATCCAAAAAGTAAGTCACAGATGGACCAACCTGCACTTGTATGCCCAATCCGACGCAGGTAGACACGATCTTCTTATAGGACTCAGTTTAGCCCAACCTAAACATTTTTACTTTGCAACACTCCATACTAATTTATTGTTGGTTCAACTCAAGATAGTTTCAGCAACCAACTCATCACACAAACATATTAAATAATTAAATTAAAAATAAGGAGGGATAAAATAATTGATTTTTTTAACTTTGAAATTTGATGGCAAAGCCAGAGCCATTACGTTCTTCTCGTTTTTTAGGTTTGCCAAGTGTATTTGTTTATGTCATTTGGAGTTTACATGAAGGATAATGACTTGAAAGATTGCCGAATCAAATTGTCGCCATGCATGCTAAATTAGAATTTTGGCTGGCATAGAGTTGTTTACCATTGTTTACTTATAATTGAAGCATGTACCGACCTTTCTCATTTTTAGAAGTTACCTTGGAAAAAAACTCCTTTTCCTTCTTAAAGACACTCTGCTAAAACTATGATAACCTACTCATTTCTCAACCAAGTTCAACAAAACCAAAGGCGATTCGAATTTAGTAGGTAGGGCTACCCAAAAATTTGGCAGTGGAAACTTGAAAACAAGAGAAGTAGCAGCATTGAAAATGAGAACTTGGATTGGATTTGTCTAATTGGTGAATGATCTGAACCATACTCTTATAACTCATTCTTAATGCTATAAAATAATTCATAGACTATATTAGAGTACTATTTCAAAGTAACATTATTAATTTTTGAATTTAAATTAGTTTGCGAGGAATTTAGTTAATATAAGGACTATAAACTAGGCTTAAGCAAAATTTTAGAAATCTAAACGTACGACACTTAAATCCTTGAAATAAATGATATAAACAGACTTTGTTATCTAAAGCTAGGGTCTAACAACGTTCTCCAATAGTCTTAGATGAAGCAGTGATGATGGAAGGTGAAAAGGACATCGGAAATCATAAATAAAAACCAAATACTTGAATATATACATACACCAGTGGACCGGTGGCCTAGACTGGTGCCCTATTGCATGTTTATTATGATAGATTAAACTCAACTAAATGACATGAATTAGTTTTATAATATGTAACTCAATTTGTGCTTTCTCTTATATTTTAGAAGGTTATCTAAGACATGATGAGATGAGCGACATGGTATTGTACAAAATGAAGGAATTGTTACCCGACCTTTTTGCCCGTCTAGTAAAAGCTATTAGGGTTGGCACGGCTTGATAATTACAAAACTAAACGACTCAAAAATGTCATTTGAAGGCATATAGATCAAATCGGATGACATCATATGACTACGATCGCGTTAGCTCATCAAAGTAGTTCCTTAGAACTCTTGGAGGGATCGACAAGACCTATATAGAGAGGTCGGTGCAAATCCAGCATGACCCGATAGAATTCACTATTTCAACAAATAAAGGAGAATAACTCAAAAATCAGAAGTCATAACAATACCAGACTTCATGGCACAACTCAACGCAGCTAGGGGACCCCATAGGAGGGATCGTGGTCCCATCACCCAAAAATGGGGAATTGATACCCATCCATATAGAAGGATCAATACTGACCTCTCCATTAGGTGAATATGGGCTTGGGCCTTACTTGACTCCCTCTCCAATGGTCTTCCGATTTTCTAGCTCGACCTGCAATTATAAATAGTCCCTACACAGACAGAAAACATAACTTCTGACATTTTGATTAGTTTGAATTATCTTATTTCAGATTTTTACCATTCAAACTACTGTACTTTGAGAATTCAGCTACAAAGTGACCAAATATTCTAATTGGACGTAGGCCAATCAACATTGAACCACTATAAATCATTATCTTTCTTTTCTATCATATTTGTGTACTTTTATTCCTCATTTTCTTTTATTTGGGTTTAAATTTCATTGATCTCGTTGGGTGATGTACTAACTTTTGGTGTCAACAATCTAGTGCTTTCATTGAAAGGTGAAATAACTTGAATTTTTTCCTACCTTCTTACTATTCATGTTTCTGAATTTCCTCAAATTTCTGTGCGATCTACATAGGAAGCTTGAAAGAATGGTGAAGAAGAACAAGTCTCAAGTTGTTGGATCTTCTCATGCCGAGCATCAAAAAGCTCGATCGTTCAACAACTTTTCGACAATGTTGATCCTAATCTTCTCTCCATGACCGACATAGCCACTTCATCCAATCCTGACACTCGAGTTGTTTACGAACGGATGCTTGATATGATGAATAAAATAGAAGACGCCTAGATGCAGCTCAACCTATAGATTAAGCAGAACCTTAAAATGATATAACAACTATAACAATCTCTCCAAAGGGACATCTGTCGCCTTGAAGGTAATAAAGGGAGTTCTAGCTTCTAACAACCGTGTCTTTTGAAAGTTCTTCATTCAATACTCACTATAGCAATCGAAGCTAATGGAGAAGGGTATCATAAGGTAGCGAGAGAACAACCACCAATAAGGGAGAAAACCAACGTAATCATTGTTGGTTCGGTACAGATCTCAATCACGAAGCTTGAACCGAACCCCTTAAAAGGAAACCTCATGCCAGCATAGTTCGAAACTTGGTTTTTTGGACTTCCTTCTATTAACCAGAACCAAGTGGCTCTTTGTTGGCCTCCCTGATACCAAACAACGAACGTTGCCCAACTTAATGACGAAGATGAACTTTCTTCGAGCAGGTGTCGTAGGCTCTATACCGCAGAGCCAGATCACGACCGTCGGTATCCGATGGAGATCCCAACTCCCTTTCTTACTACCATGATGTGTACGATCATAAGGGAGGCCCAAAGTTACATCATCGATGACTTGGAAGGCAATACGAAATGTAATCCTTTCACCGATGCCATTCTAGATGCCGAATGGCCTTGATGATTCAACATGCCATAATTTTCGACTTAGCCAGGAAAAATTGATCCTTGGGAATTACTTAACATATATGAATGACATATGGATTCAGCCCGCACCATTGATGCTGTGAAGTGCAAGTGCTTCCCCATATTCCTTAAAGGTTGGCCCTACTATGGTTCTCTTGAATTTCGTTGAGAACCGTGTCCTCTTTTGGAAAACTCTCTAGAGGGATGATGAAGCAATTCAGTATGCTTAGTACTAGGTCTAAGTACATCCTAACTATTTCTAACATATTCCAATAAGTTGGAGAATTTTCAAAAAACTTTATGGAAAGATTTAACAATGCCCTAGCAGAAGTTGATGATCAACAACCAGACGTTGTTCTTTCATAGCTCGCAAAGGGCATTCATCCGAATATTGAATTCGATCATTAGCTTGACCAAAATCCTCTAAAGACTTTAGAGTGATTTTATGAAAAAGCCAATCAGTATCTATGCCAAGAAGAAGAGCATAGGAATCGGGCTGCGCAGGGTCATCCCTGCAATCCATAATAGGACACTATGCAAAGCAATGCCACTGTTAATCAAATAGTAGAAAGCTCTGGAAAGGATAATAGGAATGCCCCTTTAAAACCCAAAAAGGCGGTAATCGTAATTCTGAAGGCCGCAATAAATAGAAGGAATCAATGATAAGAATTCAATTTCCTTCTTACAATTTCTACACTTCGTTGAACTCTCAATTGAAGACAATATATCTAGAGACTTGCAACACTATACAATATAAGAAGCCCAATTTAAAGGAGCCCATAGAGAGGGAGAAACAATTAGGCAAGTACTACAGATTTCATGAGATGTACGGCTATAACACCAGTGACTGTCATCGCCTTGGAAATGTTATCGAAAAGCTTGCATCTTGAGCAGTGTGTTTAGAATCAATTTCCTTAAGATGGAGCACCGAGTCCTTCTACACGCACACAACCCTAGACGGCGCCAGGGTCATCTAATCCTGCATCTTCCCAACGAGGTCTCGTCGTCAATACTTCTTGCAGTGGGCCTCACTCTGCAAATAATTGTATTCTTATAATGCATTTCCCATGTATATCAAATAAGATAGGTCTGATGTGAAACTGAGGCCATAGTCAATGGTTTCATTTTACCAATTTTAACTTATTTAAATGATTAATTATGGAATTTACATCCCATATTGCGTCAAAGAAATATCCTTTTTGTAAAAAAATAGTTGTATGATTAAAAATAATTTTAAGGGAATAAAAACTATTTGCTCTTCAAACCTAAACTAAAAAGTTGCAGTGTATTACATATTAAAAATAATGGAAAATAAACATGCCAAAAATATACTGGAAGTTAGGGAAAGAACGCATACCTTATAGCTTTAGTGAAAATCCTTAATTCGATTCAGGATTAGCACACATGCAGAAACTTGCTATTTTCAAAATTAAAACCTTCCCTGCAGCAATACATGCAGAAACCATATATGAACCAAATCATGATGAAATTCTATATGTATCAGCAGATGTCTACAATTAATTCAAGGAATTAGTATCTTCTCTCTATATTACTACCACAAACAGACCACAGGAACATACAATCATTAAAAGAATCAGTGATTAATGAAAAATAAATATAGTCGAAGCACAGGAAATGAAATGTGCTTCTAGATGTGAAACTAGGTATTAGACTTAGAAGTGAATTAAAATCCATTTGATGACTTATCAATATGCATGAAAAATTGGATAACAGATGGTTTATTTAATATTTCCTCCTGTAGTATAATACCTCGAAGTCAGATATATAAGCTGCGTATAAAACCTTGTAAAAATCATAACCCGTTCATGGGATATTAGATTGAGATGAAATGAGTTGCGTTTGAATCATATTGGCGAATGCTACGTATAGGAACTTGTTGGGAGTGATTTGGAGATGATGAGAATTTTGTCAAATTTTCAACATCCGTTTAAAATTGGATGAAATGGTGCAAAATCGTCGATTGAATTGAATTGTGAGTTAATTCTCACTCTTTCTGGAATACTTTCTGAATATTATTATTTCATAATAATATTCATTATTGTTAAGTATAAATTGTGTGATCGGATGCTTTGGATGGTTGACGATATTATATTCCATCATCTTAAATTAATTAGATTGGATTATTTATTTATATGCATTTATGAAATGATATTATGAACTGTGGTGCAGGGAAAACAGGTTGGAGTGGTCCAACTAGATTCCTTGAATATTTTGGTTGTTACTTGTTTCTATAATATTTGTATATGAACTGTTTAACCAAATAACATTAAAATGTGTTTGGATGTTGGTTGTTAAATTGAAATTCGACACTAATGTGTTATTAATCAATAAATAGTGTTGATTAAGTGATTAGCAGCAAATGGCCTAAATTCCATCTTATCAAGACGTTGTTTCGCGGTCAAGCGAATTGACTAGTTTGAAGTTGTAAAATTTATTTTATAACTGAAGCACAGTTTTAAATTATATTTTATATAAAATAAAATTATTATAAGTAGATTAATATTTTATAATCGAATTTTATATAGTAGTTATAAAATATTTTATATAGCAAATTCCTATATTTAAGTAAATTTTATAAGTAAGAAAGCCGAATTGACCTAAGGTTTAATAGTTTAGAATAATTTTTTCAAGAAACAATTAAGTGAGATTTTATTAAATAAATTACATTATTAATCAAATTAAGAGGAAGGGTTAGTTGAAACCAGTTAACAAGTTAACTATGTTCCCAAGTCGGCTAAGTCTACTATTTAATTTGAAATTTGTTATTTAATTAATTTGTTTCAATTAATTTAATAGAAATAGTTTAACGAATAGTAGTTAAACTTAATAAGATTTCTAAAGAGTTAATTAACCTTTTTAGTTAACTGTTTTTAAAGAGAAATATTAAGTTGATAATCGCTATTGAACTTAGTTATTATTTTAACAACTATTTAAAGGGGATTAACTATTTTGATATTAGTTAGTAATAAAGTAAACCACCTTTAATTTAGTTAATGTTGTAATTAATTATTATTTTAATTAATAATAATTCAAGTGATTTCCTTTTTATTCAAAATTCGTTTAAGGAATTTATTAAGTTATAATGAGTTTTTGATGGAATTTATAAAGAATTTTATAAAGGGATTCCATCGATAAGTCCAAGGTTTACGACATTATAAAAACAGAGTTTTATAAACGAATAAGCTTTATAAGTGATTTCAACTATTGGAACAACTTTTAAAATTGATTTATAAACATAAGAAATGGCCTTCGAATGAAGTTAAAACTAAGAAATTGAAAGGTCTACAGTTAGAAATCTAAATGGGAGCCTAAAATTGGCTGAAGTTGATTATGCAAGTTAAGTTATAATAATTCGACCCAAACTCGAGAAGTTGGGTAAGAATGAAGTTTTGTAAAGATAGAACTAAATTAAGTTCCGAAATAAGACTTATAAATGATTTTTATAAAAGACTCCTTTTATAATGGAATCGAGACTTTGCGAACAAGGGTTATGAAGGAAATTTAAGCTAATGCAATGGTTTTAAATAAGCATGCACTTAATAATTGAATTAAGTAAAGAAGTGATTGTAATTGAAAGGAAATTTTCAAAATGCAAAGGTAGGAGGCTTAATGGAATTTTGTAAAGAATTGGGTAAATGGATTTGCGATAATAAATCCAAATTAAGTTTTAAAATAAGTGGCTTAATGGATTTATGAAAAGGATTTGATAAATCGACTTTCGAAATAAATCCAAGTAGGAACGAACTGAGTTAAAGAGGCTTAGAGCCAAGGGCTTGTGTTTTAGAAAGGCGTTTTCTTAATAAACAAATTAAACAAAAGTGGTTATAATTAAGAGGTGGTTATTCATTTTCAAGAAATGGTATGTAAAACCATATTTAAATTGAATTGTAAAATGGGACTTATGATATATAATTGATATCAAGTTTTGGGTTACAAACTATTGTTTACCTTAAAGATAAGAATGTTGTGAAGTCAAGGTCTGAGAGATAAATAAAAACACCCAACATGAACGGCTTCGTTGTTATCCGGGGGATGATACTAGTTTGGAAATGGAAGTAGTGAGGAAAGTAAGTTTAATATTTCCTTAAGTGATATTATAAAGTTTAATTTACAAAGTTTATAAGTTAAATAGAAACGTTTAGTGTTTTATAGTAAACAATGTATCATATGACATTATTTGGACTGGGTATGAATTGAGAGTATGCTTATACCATTGAGTTAAGTATATAGTGATATTTTCGAAGTAAAGTAAATAATATGATTTTGTGAATAAGCTTATTCTGAAGAGATAAGTGTATGGATATGATTTTCGAAGTAACGAAAATAAGATTTTGTAAATATACATATTCCGCGGAGATAAGCATACATAATCGATTTTTAGGAATCGATGAAATGATTTTGATGAAATGGTTTAAATAAAAAGGGCATGTGTTGCCGATGTACTTGATTGTACTGTATGATTTGATAGTTAAAGAACCGACTATCAACAGATTCCCTTTTTACATATGACGTGTTAGTTCGAAGAAATCAGGTTGGGAACTGGACCAGAAACCACTTCAAACCTACTTTGCGTATGATAACTGAAATTGCACGGATGCTTAAGTGTATTAAGATGATTTGAAGATGTAGATCTTCGAGGTGAAAAAGGGTGCTCGTTGATGTCTCTAGTTAACTACCAGGATTAAACTTGTAGTAATAATCCCTACTTTCTGGGTTATTCATGATGCAAGGACTTCTTGTTACTAATCCTAGGGGTTATCCCGATAGGATGTAGTAAAAGAGTGCCTTCGGTTTGTTTTGTTCCTGGACAACTTATATGGATGAATGTATGATAGAGTATTTCATAAAATAACCGTTGATGTCAAAAAATGTCGTCACACCCAACGTTTCTTATTTACTTAAGAAATATGGTTTCGCGTAGGGAAAATAAGTATAGGAAAGTAGTAAATGACACAAGATATTTATAGTGGTTCGGTACCGTGAGGGGCCCACGTCCACTTAGGAAGGGTAGCCGATATTTTATTCACAATAATGAGTTACAAGCTACAAGTATCATCTTGGTATTCAATCGCAAGTAATAAGTAACTTTAATCCTTCTTCTTCCTCAAAGCAAGGATGCCATTAATAAGGACATTTAGAGCTATCAAGAGGTGTCAAATCAATTAAAATCCAATCCCTTTGAAGTGTGAGCTTGGGGGTATTTATAGTGTAGTGGTTAGGTGTGAGTAGGTAGGATTTGGGGACCATAAGGCGTAAAATCACATCCTAGAACAATGCCCAACAGAAAATCACATCTCCTTGAGTTGGGAGGAGGAAAATCGCATCCCCCTATGGGATGCAATTTTCGCATCCTAAGTGATGTGAAAATCGCATCCCAAGGGGATGTATTGTGACTTTAGTGAGCGGGCGCCTCGCTTGGCATGCATATGGCTATCGCATCCTAAGGGTGCAGTGGCATCGCATCGATGGTATGCGATGTCAGTGCACCAGAGGGATGCGATGCAAGAACGATGCGGGGCTAATAAGGAGGCGTTGCCATATGAGTGGGCATGAGGCGATGGATGCGATGCGAAGAGTCTATTTTGAGATGGTGTGAAGCTACCATTTGCTTGATCCCTCTTCAGCTTGTATCTTCAATATTATGGCAACACTCTGGGCTTTGATGTCGCGCGATGTATTGAGTCGAGCATGTCTTTGTATACTTTTGGGAACCAGACCAAAAGGTCGGTTAACATTTTTCCCTAATGTACGTATTGTCTTGACATGAGGTGCTTTGTGTTGAGAGGAAGTTCTGGGAGGTGGGAAGAGTTCTAATTCGTAGAGTGCATTGAGGATTTGGTTTTTTCAATCGCACCACGAGCATTTAATTCCTGTTTACTTATGAAAGTAGATGTTAGTTGTTGACTCCTACTTACGCTTTAGTACGAGGGAGTTATTTCCAACATATGGTCGCAGGCATGCTCACATGTCTTTTCATGGTTTTGTGCGATGCGACCGTAGTCAAGAAATAAAACAAGGGAAAGAATCTGGTACAAAGGCCTATATGCATGGGTGGATATAAATACGTTTCTATATACATACACTTATTTTTTATACTTTCATTATATATATATATTGCATCCCTCCTCGAAAGGTGCGAAATCTCGCATCCCCTCGGGGTGCAACATCTCGCATCCCTATGGGATGCAATATATCGCATCTCGGTGGGATATGATATTTCGCATCCACGAAAGAATGCGCTGCGAACAAAGTGGGCCAAAGCCCAACTCTCCTTCCCCTATAAAAGACGGAGCCCTCCCTTACTTTTACACTTTTCTTATTTCCACTTTTCGCATCAGAGCCCTTTGCCTTTATTTGAGGAAAATCGAGCCCGATTCGAACTCATAGGTGGGCCCAAGAACTTTGAGACGATGAACTTGATGTTGGAGCCGAGTTCTAAATCGAATTTATGTTTAGGGCGATTGATTCAAGCATGGGAGCTCGTGATCTCGAGCTTGGTTTAAACTCGGTTCCAGTAGTAATGGCAGTCGAAGAGAAGCGGGTGAGGGGGAAGGAGAAGAGGAGGGAAGCGCACAGCTTCCCCTGCCGTGGGGCGGCTCGCATCGTGGCGTTGCGATGCATCGCATTGCCCTGATGTGAGATATTGCATCTGAAGTGATGTGGGGCTTACGCACTCCATGTGATACGATATCACATCCTTATGGCGATGTGGCGTTCATGCAGCCTTGTGATGCGGTATCTCATCGCCTTTGTGATTCGGAGCTCACACACCCCATGTGATGCGATATCACATCCTTATAGCGATGCGGTGCTCACACATCCTTGTGATGCGATATCGCATTGCCATGGTGACGCGGGGCTCACATACTCTATGTGATGCGATATCGCATCCTTATGGTGATGCGGTGCTCACACAACCTTGTGATGCGATATCGCATCCCCTTAGTGATGCGGGGCTCACATACCCTATGATGCGATACCGCAATACTTTGGTGATGCAGTCCTGCATCACTTGTGATCCGACATCGTATTGCCTTTGGTGGTGTGAGGTGCTATCTTCTGCACTGTTTTCGTGACATTTCGTGAACGGAATGGATTTAGACTTCGCACATAAGATTTAGAGCATATAACTTTGATTATGGACAAGTACTTGAACTTTTAAACTCTAGCTTGTTTCCCGAATCCAGTCACGACGTGCCGTGATGCGAGCTTGACGATATTGGTCGATGACGATGGTTGAAAGGGACCGTGATCATTGTCGTGTCCTAAAACTGTTTATTATTATAGTTGTATCATCATTGTACTGCACTTCACTGCACATACATGTTATTTTTCACCAACATGAGGGGTACAGGTTTTCGATGTGATGCCTAATGCAACTATATTAAAAAGTATAGCTAAAAAATGGAGACAAGATCCAAAGTGCAAAAACATTTGGAAGCTAAAGCTTCTCAACATTCGTCACCCTCATCTGGCTCAACTACTATCTCTGGGACAACAAGCTTGAGATTTCTTCGGATTCTACCCCTTTCCAGAATGTAGGGTCGCCGAAAGCGCCTGACCGTGGTTCACAACCGGAAAATCTACAAGAAAGGGCCAACCGCTCGACTGACCCGTTGGTACCGGTAGAGACCACTGCTATAAAAGAGCATCCTGAGGAAGAGGAAGAGAGCGTAGATATCAGGGGGGATGAGGCCTTTGAAGCTCCGGACACAATGCCAAATGTTGTCAACCTCGAGAATCCATCAGATTCAGGGGCTTCGAGTTTGGATGAGGGTGTGTTGAGGTGCATTTGCACGCGGTTCAACATTTCTTGGACCAATGTTCACATTCCTAGAAAGGAGGATCGAGCGCACGCTCCCCTAGAAGGGTACACTGCTTAGAACAAGCATATGTACATTTCTGGATATGTGTCCCATCTTGCGGGTTTGTCCGAGATATGCTGCGCTATATGCGTCTAGCACTGACGCAACTTCATCCCAACGGGTATGCCTTTTTCCTTGAATCTCGTCGTTTGTTCAGAGAATACCTGCAAAGGGAGCCTACTACGTAGGACACTCGGGTTTTGTTTCAGATCAAGAAGACATCAACTGGCATGCGTTCACTGTATTATTTGGAGACACAACACAATACTCGCTTATCGAAGGATCGTGGCCTAGGCTTGGCCTGTATAAGCATGAACGGTTCTTCGTTCACTGCCAGCTTCATCCCAACGGGTATGCCTTTTTCCTTGAATCTCGTCGTTTGTTCAGAGAATACCTGCAAATGGAGCCTATTACGGAGGACACTCGGTTTTTGTTTCAGATCAAGAAGACATCAACTGGCATGCGTTAGCTGTATTATTTGGAGACACAACACAATACTCGCTTTATCGAAGGATCGTGGCCTAGGCTTGGCCTGTATAAGCATGAACGGTTCTTCGTTCATTGCCTGCTGGGGTTTGTGAGGCGCTGGTTGGAAGGAAGTAAGTACCCTTGTGATTTTAAACTTTACGCGGGTCGAACTTCAGACTTTGTGCTAATTTCAATTTCTTGCAACATGGATCCCGCCTGTGTCGAAAGGCGATGAGTATCAGGATCGTCTTGAGCGTTTGAGGGCTATCCCGAAGGAAGTTCGATCTACGGGGAAAATCTTGGATGAAGAGGCCCTTCGCCGGACATGCCTACTCCTATAGAGATGGACAATGTTCAGAGTGGCTGTCCTTGGGAAGGAAAAAGGGGAGCCTGAAGAGGGAAAGAGCTCTTCGGGTCATAAGCGGAAAACTTCTCCTGTCATGACTAAATGACCAAAAGCCGCAAAGACTCAGGAGGGAGCCAGCGCGTGCGATGCTGATGTCGAGGAGATAGTTGGCGGACAAGAGGACCTGTCGCCCATTCCCGTCCATCCTACTGACGTTGAGGCTGGGGTGGGAGAGGCGGCGAGGCCATTTTATCC
The DNA here is from genome assembly GCA_030737875.1 of Allium sativum. NCBI lineage: Eukaryota > Viridiplantae > Streptophyta > Magnoliopsida > Asparagales > Amaryllidaceae > Allium > Allium sativum. The sequence continues at coordinate 962,055,964 of CM060916.1, forward strand.
GATGATCACCTTTGGGACTGCCACGTCGCTGGAGAGAGTGGATCATTTTAAAGGGTTGGATGACGTTGCAATCGACATTCCTTCGCTTTGGGAGCTCCAGAAGCCTAACTTTGCCTGTTGGGGAGATAACTCCTCCAAGTGGGTCTCTATCTGGTATGTGGAGAGCGCACTTAGGGCACATACTCATAGACACTACATCACACAACATTTGGTTGTGTATGCCAAGTTTTCAAGCCTAATCTTGAGTCTGTTTCTTTTCCAGGTGATATGACTTGAGGAGGAAGAGGAGGTCGTGGTTACAGATATGGAAATCGTATGTCGAAAATTTAGAAGAAGTTATAGTTTGGTTCCTGACCCCCTTCCCCACATGATTATAGTAAAGAGTATATAGAGACTGATCCCGGCGATCTCCGAATCCCCCACCTCCCTTTCGAACATCGGGTCCAGGTTCCAGGTTTGATGTGGCAGGTACAGGACATGTTTCTGCTAGTGCTGGGTATTCTCCTTCGACAGTTGCCCAATACACTCCGTCAGCCCCGCCCGTAGCTTCGTCTAAGGAGAGAGAGATGGCCCACACCATAAAGGAGAAGAAAACAGGCTCAAAGAAAAAAAGGGTTAATGCCTGCGCCACCTCAAACTCCAGAACACAGTGTGGATGAGAGGAAAGCCTTGCTGAGGGAAAAATTTCTCAAACACTATTTTGACAGTGGATTCCGGATACTATCCCGATTCCTTAGGTAGCCAGGGAAATGGTGTGGAAACTAATGTACTCTGCCTATTATCAATGCCATGAGTATTATAAATACACGGGATATTTCTTGGAGCTTATTAGGAACAAGAATATGGAGATTACCAGACTGAGGCAGGAGGTGAAGGATGAACAACAGGCAGTTCGGGACGCGGAGGAGTCCTTGAGTAAGCTACATACCTATCTTGCAGCATCATTGTCTATGTATTCGAGCAACATGGTCACCGTCCTTTTGTTTTCGAAATAGGTGAACTGGAAAGGAAGTATGAGAATCTGAAGAAGGACGCAGAGCAAGCCGCTTCAACTTGTAAGGACACAGTGGTTTCAGTGTTGACTGAAAACGCGAAGCTCAAGAAGGATTATGACAAGCTTGCGAAGGAGAATGCTCGTTTGATGATGGAGACTGAGAAAATTTTCCAGCTTGGAAAGGATAAGGCCGAAGCTTGAGAATGAAGGGGTCCAGAGGCTTTAGAAAGAGAGGGATGAACTGGAGAGGCAGTTGGAGTTGATGAGGACGGAGAAGGAGAAGGACGAGGCCGACACTAGGGAAGTATTGGACTCGGTGGAAGGGGTGAAAGCGGAGTAATAGAGAGAGATAGAGGCTCTCAAAGAGGAGATTGCAAGCACCGAGGCTGGGGTGGAGGCATCACTGCAGGAGCTTATTTGGGGGATGCTTGTCAAGGCATTGAGGATTAGAGGAATATCGTGGCTTGAGGACTATTCCCGAGAGCTGGCTCGGACGCGGGAGAGGTTGGTTCCATTCGAAGCCCAGCTGCGAGGGATAGGAGTTGCATCATTAGACGAGAAAAAGCTCATAGAGGAACTCCTAACCATGGGTGAACGCGAGAAGATGGAGGAAGGGAGGAGACCGATTCAGGAGGATCTTGAGAGGGAGAGGTTGGAAAGGCGAGCTGCCGAGGATGGAAAGTTTGTTACGAATGAGAGTGTGGTCGTTGCAATGAGTTTAGGGAAGGAAGCACCTACCAGCTGCCGGCCCCAGTGTATGCTACCAATGCTGATCCTGCGGATCTTATTCAAGTTTCGACCTGAGCAACCTGGCAATGGGACGGTGGTACCTACCTTTGTTACGACAACGAGTACCCTCCCTATTATCATTGCGCCCGATACTGTAGGAGGTAAACTTTCATTACCACGAATACTTGAGGAGGATGAGAGTGTTATGTCCTTAGAAACCTAAAGATTGTTTTTTTTCCTGTGCAACCCCTTTTCGAATGGAAGCGACAATAGGCTCCGCCCTTGTGACGCCTCAACCGTCTGAATCCGGGTTGGGACTGCAGGAAATACAGTTTGTAGAGGAATATGGTCATGTGGACACATTTTCAAACGAGGAGTTGATGCCCGATATGTACAAGGATTTCCTGAAGGAAGGGAAAGTGCTGGATGGCCAAAGCATTCTGGTTACGGGTGAGGTAGAGGCAAACGTGAAGACAATGCATGAACTGGTACATGCTCAGCAGGCCCAAATGATAGCTAAGTCTGATGACCAAGAGGAGAAGAGGAAACAGGATGAGGCTGCCCTTTAGAGGCCCAAGAGAAGGCTAGACAAGAAGCGAAGGAGAGGGCCGTGGCCCCAGTGGCAGCTAAAAAGGCTGCCGATGAGGCGAAGAAGAAGAGGGTCGCTGACGAGGTCGACAAGGAAAGTGCTGCTGAGAAGGCCAAGTTGAAGAAAGATGCCAATGACGCTGAGTAGAAGGCTACAGAGACCTTTGAGAAACTTAAAGTGGATGACACAGCAAAGCTTAAAGTCAAGAAGTCAGCTGATTGGAATACCGCTAGGGAAGCTAAGAAGAAGACGGAACGGGAGGCCAGGAAAACTCAAGGCAGAACTGAGGCTGTGTTAGCTCTTGCTTATGACATCGTTCCTAGGAAGTTGTAGAGCATTTCCCCTACGGAGATCCCAATGATAACAAGTGGCTAAGATGATGGTGACAGGCGCAAGTCGATATCCTACGAATTCGTTACTCCTGGACAGGGTAGAGGTGGAAAAGGCAGAAGTAGATTTTGTTGGAAGAGGTCCATCACAGGTGGTGGTGATACGTCTAGCGCGAAATCAGTGCAAAAGAGAGGATGAAAGAGAAAAGATATTAGTTTTAGTGATTGTTATACATGTTTTTGCGATGTTGGCCTATAATATACGCAAGTATGACCCTCGCTTTTCGTGTTTAAGGCCGCGGTGTGGTTTTCATGTACACCGTGTCGTTAGAATGAAAAGTATATTTAGGAATATGTAGTTTTCTTTTTGTACGTGAATGAAAGTACTTAGCCTTTTCTTATATCACATATTGTGTTAAGTGTTCGAATGTTCGTTTGTGTTTTCTAGTTTCCTTACTCACACAAACATGCTTGTTGTTACACTTTGGAAAACATGGTCTTGGGTCTTCACTTTCGCGACGTCATTCACGCGAAGATCAGACGTGCAGGCTCCGTTCCTGGGGTATCCCTTGGGTCGGGAATTGTAAGTCGAACGAAGCTAGGTTCCCCCCTCTCGGGACCTCTCAGAGGCCATTGGTCCCAAGTCGTGATGAGGCGTGGACGGTACCAAACTGTCCTTTATACTCTCCCGTCGTTGGTTCGGGTTAAAGTTTTAGGGTGTCGTCAATTCGCCCTTGGTGCTCGGATCTGTCCTTGTCGGGCCGGGTAGCATCAGAGGAGTGGTCAGTAACACTCTCATATGGCAGGTGAGCTGCCCCCAAGTTCGAAGACCTGGTGAGCGGGATGATTTATACTCAGTCATGTCGTTGGTTCCAGACCGAGTGGTATTATTTATACTCGGCCTCGTCGTTGCTTCGAGGCTTGAGTGTTGTTGTCAGCTCCCGACCTTGAGGTGCCGATACAATGTTGTGTACTTGTGCAGGCACATAGCCAGAATAGTTCGAATGTACTACATAGAGAAAAAGCAAACATGTCAATAACATAGAAATAACTGATTACTATATTTACATATAACTTTGGCAGTATCATCCTTTACAATGCCTTGAATTTAGAGAAAACAAAGCATAGTTGGAAAGTAGTAAACTAGTTAAATAAAATAACGGTGAAGATGTTCGCTATTCCATGCTCTCAAAAGTTTGGCGCCGTTAACAGTTGCTAGCTTGAAGGTTCCGGCTCCTAGTCTTCACTTTATGACGTACGGGCCTTCCCAGTGAGGACCGAGACCAGTCGGTGTGGGAAAGATCCATTTGAGGAAGAGGTCGCTAATGTTGAGCTCCTTGAGGCGGACCTTGGAGTTGTAATGTCGGGCGACTCGTTGGCACCGGGCCTCTTCCTTGAGTTCGGCTTTGTCTCTATTTTCTTCGAGTAGGTCTAGTGACTCCAAGAGCAAGTCCTGGTTGGTCTTAGGGTCATAATAAGCAACTTGATGAGACTGAAGTTTTAGTTTGATGGAAATGACGGCTTCAGATCCATAAACGAGAGCGAAAGGGGTGTGGCCGGTAGCTCACTTGTCGGTGGTCTGGTAGGCCCACAAGGCCAGGGGAAGCTCAACTGCCCACAAGCCTCCGGCCTTCTCCAGACGCTTCTTGATTATGGACTTGATAACTTTGTTGACAACCTCGACTTGCCCATTGGCTTGAGGATGAGCCACTGTAGAGAATCTTTTTTCGATGTTATGCAATAGTCAGAAAGTTTTGAACTTAGTGCTCTCGAATTGGGTCCCATTGTCAGAGATGATAGCTTGTGGGACTCTATACCGAGTGATGATGTTGTAGACAATAAAGTTGATTATCTTCTTAGTAGTGATCGCAGCGAGGGCCTCAACCACATCTTTGGTGAAGCAGTCAACTGCGACGATGGCATAGCGAGAACCGCCCCTGGCCATCGGAAGAGTTCCGATGATATATATTCCCCACATGGAAAACGACTAAGGGCTGACCATTTGTGTCATTTTGGTAGGAGGGGATATTGGAATCTTGGAGAACCTCTAACACTTATCACACTTGTGGGCACAGTCTGCAGCATCTGGGTTGAGTGTAGGTCAGAAGTAACCGTATCTGATAACCTTCCATGCCAAGGTTTGCCCCTCGGTGTGGTCACTGCACTCGCCTTCGTATACCTCCAGTAGTATGCGGTCGGCGTCGTCGTAGGCTACACACTGGAGTAGTGGGACAAAGAATCCTCTTCGATAGAGATCTCCATCTTGGATGATGTTGCGAGATGACTTGCGAGTGAGTGCCCTCCTTTCTCTATATCGCTCGAAGAGGGTTATGTGTTGCAAATAATTTTTGATGGGAGTCATCCAAGACTCAAGTTCTATCTCTGTTATTGCCATCGAATCACTTTGCATCTGATCGATGCTTGGGTAATTGAGTACTTCCACGGGGCTAGCCCTAAGAGTTGAGCATCCCCGTAGCTTGCCAATTTGGCCAAGGAGTCTGCTTTCTCGTTCTGCTTTCGAGGGATGTGAGTGATGATATAATGGTCGAAGTTGGTGAGGAGCTCGCGAACCTGAGCCAGGTAAGGGGCGAGACATGCCCCCTTGGTTTGATATTCCCCAACACCTGCTTGATGACAAGTTGTGAGTTAGAGTAGATATGGATGGCCTTGATGTTGAGTTTGATTGCAATCCTCAGTCCGACGATCAAGGCCTTGTATTCTACATTGTTGTTAGTAGAGGGTAAGTCAAGCTTCAAAGCGTAGCATGTCGGGAGTTCCTCGAGAGTGATTTATATGACAACCAGTGCCAGAACACTAGCTATTGGACGATCCATCCACAAATAATTTCCATTTAATGGTCAAAGTTTCGGTCTCCTCTAGAGGAGGTTTTTTCGGGGACTGTGAACTCTGCTATGAGATCTACAAGGGCTTTCCTGAGGATGGCTTGACGAAGTATGAGGTGATTTCAAACGGCTCAGCTGTATATTCCATTTCAAGAGTCATCCCGATGCCTTAGGTCTTTGCATGACCTGTCGCAGCGGTTGATCAATGAAGACCTTGATGGGATGGGACTGAAATGAGGTTACAGCTTCCGGGATGAGATCAAGAGACAGTAGGCTAACTTTTCAAACTTTGGGTAGTTCTTTTCTACCCCTGTCAATCTCTTGCTGATGTAGTAGACAGGCCGTTAGGCACAATCTTTGACGTACACAAGGGCGTAGCTGATTGCCTGTAAGGAAATAGCTAAATAGACATATAAGTCCTCGTGATCCACAGGTTTAGATAAGATAGGCGGTCGATCTAAGTGATTTAGAAGGTCCTAGAATGTAGCAATGCTTTCTGGTATCCACGCGAAATTGCACTTCCCATACCCGAGAAAGTCGAAAAAGGGAATGCATTTTCAGTTGCTTTAGAGTTAAGTTGACTTAGGGCGACCACCTTCCTATTTAAGCTATGAACATCTTTAATGCTCTGAGGAGCCTGGATATCCCGGATGGCCTGAATCTTTTCACGATTAGCTTCGATGCCTCTCGAATTGATAATGAAACCCAAGAATTTTTCTGATGCAACTCCGAAAGAGCATTTCAGTGGATTTAGGTTCATGCCGTATCAGAAGAGGACATCGAACATTTGGGAGAGGTCTCAGACGTGGTCATTTGATATTCTTGATTTTACGGGCATATCATCCATATATACCTCCATAGATCTTCAATCCGGTCCTTGAAGATGAATTTGACTAGTCGTTTATAGGTGGCACCAGCGTTCTTAAGACCAAAAGGCATGACATGATAGAAGTAAAGCCCAAGGTCAGTTACGAAAGAGGTGTCTTCCTGGTCGGGAAGATACATTGGGATCTGGTTATAGGCATCCATGAAGGACCGGAGATGGTAGCCAGCGGTCGAATCGACTAGCTCGTCGATCTTCGGGAGTGGAAAGCTATCTTTAGGACATGATATTTTTTTAGGTAGTTGACACACATTTTCCACTTGCCATTTTCTTTTTTGACCAAGACTTGATTAGAGACACATTCGGGGTCATGGGCATCTCGGATGAAACCGTTATTGAGTGTCCTATCGACTTCTTCTCTAAATGTTGTGGATCTTTCGATCCCCAAGAAGCGGCGCTTCTGCTTGACCGGGATTTGCAAAGGGTTAATAGCAAGCTTGTGACATGTGAATCCTAGATCGATGCCACACATACCAGAGTAGGTCCAAGAGAATACGTTGAGGTTGGCACTTAAAAAATCCATGAGCTCTTCTTTTATTGCGAGGTGGAGTTGCGATCCAAATTTCAAGACCTTCGACGGGTCGTCGGGGCTGATCGGAACGTCCACTGTTGATTCTACCAGGGTAGCCCTTTAAGAGTCGGGCTCTTTGTCTTCACTTGGATCAAGGTCGTCGAAAATACGACAGTGACACCCAAGCCAGGACTCAGATGCCTTTGATTTCTATGCGGACAGGGTCTTGGCGCATGAAGGAGGAAGCATGGTCTTGCCTTTGTCCTTGTTGCCCGCGTTCTTCCATTCTACTAGGTAGAAATCTCGGACACGACTTAGTTGCCTTTAACCGTTCCGATCCCGTTATTCGTGGGAAACTTCATTAGGAGGGACCATGGCGACATGAAGACTCGGAACTCTGCAAGGAATGGACGCTCGAAAAAGGCTTTACATGGTAAGATGACATCGATAATGACAAAGATGAGGATTCAGACCCGGTTCCGATCCCCATCCCCAAGTTCTACGGGGAGGTATACATGCCAACTGGGTGGTTGGAGGATCCATTGAATCCGTGGATCATGGCATGGAAAGGTTTTAGATCTTTGACCTTGAATTTCATTTGGTCGTAGGCTGCCTTGAAGATGATGTTGACTGAGCTTCCCGAGTCGATGAGGATCCTACGAACGAGGGCAGGGGCTATCAGGGAAAAGATGATGAGGGGGCCAATGATTGGGTTCTCAATTCCTGTAGACTCTCTCTCGCGGAAGACGATGTCATCCTACATCGTTTTTTGAAGCTTAGCCGGGATGGACTCTTCTAGCATGGATCAAGCTTTTTAAGTGGCATGCTTTATGGAGTTGGCTTACTCCTCCATCTTTCATAAGCTCTCGTGTGCGGGGTGAGGTCCACCGCAAATGGCATTGATCACGATGCCCTGTCTTTGGTTGGATGGCCTCGGGGAAGCTTTTATAGGAGCCAGGGGCGCTGGAGTCGAAGGGTCCACCTCGTCTTCAGGAGGAGTGGGTGCCTGAACATACTGCTCCAAGCACTTCTCGTGGATAAGCTTCTCGATTGCGTCCTTGAGGTGAAGGCAATCATTATGTTGTGCCCGTACATGTCGTGGTATCTATAGTATTTGCCAGAATTCTTCTCACGGTCCGTGGATTCCCTAGTATTGAGCTTTTTATACTGGAGTGTATTGCAGGTCTCCAAGTAGATGGTCTCCACATCCCGGTTTAATGGAATGTAAACTTTGTAACTATGGTGGCGATCGTGCTTCTCGGTTCCACGGGAGCCTGGTTAGTGTTGCTACCGCCTAGCTGGCCGATGTTCGGCTTTGGCTTGTACAGAGCCTCTTCTTTGACATTGTCGGAGGGTTCCCCAACTTGTTTTCCTTTGACATTATTGTTGGTAGTGCCATGGTATGGGTTGCCGGGATGGCTACCCTGAGCGGCTATGTTACGTCGAGCTTCTTCCTAACATAGGAATTGGTTTGCTTTTTCGTAGAAAGCGTCCAGGGTTTTGGGATGCTTCCATCTATCCATGCCCTGAATTCATAGGTAGCAAGGACGCCCTTGGAGAGCTGGGAGTGAATAGTGCGGGGTTTGGGATTGTCGATCTCCGCGAAGAACATGTTGAACCGCTCGAGATATCTTTTGAGAGATTCTCCTGGGCTTTGGTATAGGTTGGAGAGAGTAGGGGCATTCTTTAGGGTTGGAACGTGCATCCCGAACTACTTGACCATCTCTGTGGCCAGCTGGATGAAGGTATTGATGGAGTCGAGCGAGAGACGAGAGAACCAGAGTAAAGTTGTGCTTGCCAAGAATACAGGGAAACATTTGCATTTGACGGGGTCGGTGGCTCGGCTGGAATCCATTTGCCATTCGTACCTGTTTAAGAAAGCACAAGGGTCGGCTGTTCCATCATAGAATGCCATTTGGGGCATGTTGAAGCATTGGGGCCATTCGGCTTGGTTTACAGCTCAAGTGAAGGGGTTACGCCTCAGGTGGGTTTCCCATGAGTCGTTGGCGTTCCCTCGCATTTCTCTCATGATCCTTTGGACCATGTCGGCGTGATATGTCGGATTGGGATCCTCCATTGGAATCCACGGGTTATTTTTGACTTGGGGGTCCAATTCCTTGGACGTCTTCGAGGATGGATGTCTGGTTCATCCTCATCCATGTCATCGACATCAATCAGCTCATTCTGATGTGGTTGAGCATGTTGCTATACGTCCTGCTTTAGAGGGGCCTAGGCCTATTGAGCTACTGGAAGCGTGGATCATAGGTCCATAACAACGATAATTGGGTTCTGTCGAGTAGGGGCGGTTTCTTAGCCCTGGTTCGTCGCGAATAACTAGTCGAGAGTGATCGCGATACTGTGTACCCCGACTGAAAGTGACAGTGGAGCATGAGGTTAATGTTTTCCTTTAGTGTTATGTTAAGTTCGACAGCTGTGTTTTCTTACTTCTTACTAAGCACGTAAATCTGCACCCGAGTCGCGGAGGCTTCTGGGTCCGTAGAAGGAGGAATTTCCATTTCTGTTGGTTCTTCTGCTACTTGGGGTAGATGGGACGTCTCAACTTCGGTTTCAGCAGAAGAGCCGAATGTTAGATTTTTTGGTCGCTTGCCCATCGTAAGCGAACTTGACGGCAGGTTTGAGTGGGAACCTAAAGCGTGCCGGAGTCGAGATGAAGATATACGATAGAGAAGCGAGAGATCAAGTCTCTCAATGAAAGCACCAAAATGTTGACGTCAAAAAAAAGTCATCACACCCAACGTTTCTTATTTACTTAAGAAATATGGTTTCGCGTAGGAAAAGTAAATGCAGAAAAGCCGTAAACGACACAGGAGATTTATAGTGGTTCGGTCCCATGAGGGGCCCACGTCCACTTTGGAAGGGTTGCTGATATTTTATTCACAATAATGAGTTACAAGCTACAAGTATCATCTTGGCATTCAGTTGCAAGTAATAAGTAACATTAGTCCTTTTTCTTCCTCAAAGCAAGGATGCCATTAATAAGGGCACTTGGAGCTCTCAAGAGGTGCCAAATCAACTAAAATCCAACCCCTTTGAAGTATGAGCTTGGGGGTATTTATATTGGAGTGGTTAGGTGGGAGTAGGTAGGACTTAGGGACCACAAGGCATAAAATCGCACTCAGAATAATGCCCAACGTAAAATCACATCTCCCAGAGTGGGGAGGACGAAAATCGCTTCCCCTTGTGGGATGCAATTTTCGCATCCTAAGTGATGTGAAAATCGTATCCCAACGGGATGCAGTGCGACTTGGGTGAGCAGGCGCCTCACCCTTGCATGCATATGGCTATCGCATTCTAAGGGTGTGGTGGAATCGCATCCGAGAAGTGTGATGTCATCGCATTGGTAGGATGCGATGAAATCTCATCCCAAGGATGCGGTGGCATCACATCCGAGAGGTGTGATGTCATCGCATCGGTGGGATGCGATGGTATCACATCCGATGGATGCGATGTCAGTGCACCAGAGGGACGTGATGCGAGAACGATGTGGGGCCAACAAGGGGGCGATGAGATTCATAGTGGGCAATACAATACGAGTTGAAATGAGGTGATGGATGCGATGCGAAGGGTTTATTTTGAGAGGGTGTGAGGCTACCATTTGCTCGATCCCTCTTCAGCTTGTACCTTCAATATTATAGCGACCCTCTAGGATTTGATGTCGCACGATGTGTTGAGTTGAGCATATCTTTGTATACTTTTGGGAACCGGACCAAAAGGCCGGTTAATAATAACGTATGTTGATTTTTCAAATATACCGAGTATGGTGGCGAAGAGGTAACTTCTTTTAGCTTAACACCTAGAGTATTTTTGTGAACGTCAATAACGGATTGATGGATCTGACAAAGTGGCATTCAAAGTTTGATGTGATAATCCAAAAGGTTATCGTAACATCAAACCTCATCAACCAAAAAATGGCTGAAATTGGGAAGCCAACAGGGCTATGTAGGTCATAACCATTATGGAATATCATCACCTGATCTAGAGAAATCAATTGTCCTTTATTGTATGCTTCATAATAAGTACGATTGGACGACCTACAGCAGTGGTGATGATATATTACGTACACTCAAGATGAATGAATGGTCGGTTCTATGTGGCCGCGTTGCAAGATGTTCTTGTTGAACCCTAGTGTTTCATCTCTAGAGAAAACTGATCGAAAGGTAGTTCCTTACCTAGTTATGTATGGAAATCCAAACTCTAGTACGAGCAGTGCGGTATTAGTTGTAAATCAACTGTGTCGAAAAGTGAGATGCAAGCTTTTCGGCTATATTCCTATTTTATTTTGTGGATTTTAGACATTATTATAATATCATTGGATTTATAATAAAAAGTGATTTGGTCATTATAAGGGAAAAATACGTGCCATTCTTTTAAAGGATTTCTAAAATTTAAGCAAGTTGTTTGTGATGTGAGTTTTCTCACTGAAAGTATCCCAGAATGACAATTCATGTGATTTTTCTTTTAACAAAATAAGCTCAGTCAGACCGAGTACATTTTCCAGGTTGCATTGGGTTTTGCTCGGAGCTTCAAAAAAGGAGCTGTAGTCGAGACGTATTCCCATATTTTCTGGTATAAGTTTATTTCTACTATGTGTGTTGTATTTGATCAGCATTGTATTGATCTGGTCGTGTACTCTGATTGGGTAATCTTATATATATTGTTTTTTCTTGTGTAAAGAGTATTGATATATTATATTTAATTCATTCGCTGTGAGATTCTATTCCACTCTGATTATGCAGTGTTGGTGTTTTCTTCTTCTTCTTCTTCTTCTATTCTAACATTTCTTTCTTTCCTCTTCTCACCCTCTAACTTCTTTCCTTTAACTATTTGGATTTTTGATACTTGAGTTTTGGCAAGTGAATACAAGTAATGTATTAGTGCCAAAATTCGAGTGTCGAACTTTTTGGGTTGTTGCAATAATGATGCCAAAAAGAAATGTAGTCCTTACCCATAATAATTAAATCATTAGCTGGTTACCAGTCCCCCGCATACTGGTGTAGGTCAACGCTAGAGTAAATCCTCAGATGAGCTGTATCTGGTTGTGGGTCATCAGGAACAAAATCACCGTCAAATATCTTTCTCCAGCATCGCTCGCCCAAGTACTAGTAGCAGCATAAACTAGGTAGCAATGATACCAATGGAAAACGTCTTCCTAAAATAAAATTATCCTACACTATGCTGCGTTCGGTCATAAATGGTGAATCATCATAAGGATGCCAAACAACTGACTCTTTTATGGTTCACAGCTCAATCTGGTTACGAGCCACTACAATGACATGTCAGCCTGTCCTCCTTGAACCTTCCAATGGTTATCAAGAGTCCACGCTCTAACTCGAGGAAAATATAGGGATAGTGTGGTATCTAAGGTAGGATAACTCATGTTATGAAAGTACCCATAGCACCAATACTGTAAAATCTTCTGAAAACCAGTAATCGAGTCAATCCTAGGCCTAGTGACACATTGATGATTCAATCCCTTGGTCAAGTAGGCTAATATAGGTGTACCCGAGTCATACATAAAATGAGTAGTGTCAAATGAAACTCTGCAACTGCCACCACATAACCACAAAGCAGTGGGCTAGAAGCATTTAAAAAAATAATTTTCTGATCATAAAAAGTCGAACAATCTCTAAATGGTTATTTATATGATGTACTTGTACTAATGTTTGAATTGCTTGTTTGATGCATGAGCATCTAATATGGAAACCAGAAGTGATGGCACTTTGTAAGTCAAGATGCGGCAGTAAAATAGCCAAAAGGTCATAGTCCTGATACCACTCATCATATGGTAAGGTTTCATCCTAATCGATGGCTAAACCGGTAAGCATAGAAAAGTCTAGTGGGGTGAAACCTAAATCCCAAAACTAAAGTGTAATGTATGAGTTGTTTTTCACTAACAAGCAGCCAATGCATCACATAACTGAACATCGTCATTTAAAAGGTTTTCGATGCCTATTTATACAATTATAAACTATTAACAGCAAATTAAATGAGTACGTAAAATTAATATGTAACTATGTATGTAAAAAATGTACTCAAGAAGTCATCCAATCTATTATCACGAAAATACCTATGAATAGTGGCGTTCATGTCGTTATATATATGGACAATGGCAAACCAAGAGCTACGCGTATGTTCGCGTTGAGCCTAATATTATATACGGGGATTACTCAATTTTTGTACTATATTAATCTCTGGAAAAAAGATAAATAAATCTTATAGATGCATTAACTAAAGTGTTGACACGTTCTTCATCTTCAGGAAGTTTATGAAAACTAGCCAACTGCTTGTCTGATCTTAAATTCGGGACTCTGTGACGTTCCATAACTACATGGTCACTGCCTCTGGCAACTCGTCTTCTCCTGATAGTCATTATACGACAACCTCCGATACCATGGGTCGGTACGCTTTCTTTTACAGGTGCATTCTCCTCATTTGGATTTACATTTGCAGCGCTTCTGCTTTTGCTTCCACGAGTGCTATCCATGCTCGTCTCAATTTTTATAAACAATATTTTTCCTTTTAAATGAATTTTTAAGAATTAGGGGAGGGCTAGAGAATGGTAATACGTATAGTCGTCTTTAAATAAGCCGACTATATATAGACAAAGCTTAGATGGCTTATTTAAAGCTGGCTAAGCTAGTTGTGTGGGTTTAACTCCACACCACCACATGAATTGCAATCCAACTATGTTAGATTGCAATCCACATCAACTGTCTTAGTCGGCTTAAAATAAGCCGACTAATACAATTGAATTTTTTTTACCCCGTTGGGTGTTGCTTTCGGTTGACCCCAATGAATCAACCGAAAACAACCCTCCTTGTCGGGATTGCTCTAAGTGCTTGAGACTGTTCTCATTTACTTGTTTTCTTTTCATATACTTAAGGGCCCGAAATTGTTCAGCTTTCCTCTTCTTCTTTTGTTCCTTCTTATATTTCAAATCATAGATCTTAATCAAACTCCAAGTCATATCATATGATATGGTTGATTTGTCCATTCTAATTTTAGCTTTTCATCCGTACTGCAAATGACAAATAAATTGTGTGGAAAATAACCGATTTAAAGAAAAAAGTAAATATATAAAATAGAAAATGATATGTTTTAATTTTTTATATTTTGAAAAATAGTAAAACGTGAAAAACAATCAATCGCGCCATCGTCTTTCTTTCTTTTTTGCCATTCCCTCCATTCCTTTTGTCTTCCTTGCAACACCATCATCGCGGTGACTTAAGATTATAAAATTTTCTCTTCTCTTCTTATATTTTATAATAACTATCGAAAACACAAAACATAAAATTCAAAATAAATCAAAACTGATCCATGGCATTTTTGGATAGTTTCTTTAATCATTTTAAGAATTATTCAAAAAGGTTCTAATTATCAGATCCTTGTTATCTTTAGCGATAAAAAGGACACTATAGAAAATGCTTACTAATATCATTAATACAAAAATGCTAGACAATTTTATCTTATACTTCTCATAATACTAGATTTTACAAAGGACTATCAAAGACATTAATTTTGTCTAGTTTTGCACGGTCATCAACCACTAGTAAAAATAGTTACGCACGGTCATTAATCACCGAACTAAATTCGATAGAACTGGTCAGTGGTCGTGCAAAACTACTTTTATAAAAGGTATACGGTCATGCAAAAAGAATTTGGATGGTGGTCAATGACCATGCGAAAAAACTATGAGAATGGATAAATATAAATTTTATTGTGTTTAATATTATTTATTAAAGTATTAGCAACAACATAACGAAGCGTCCTTAAAATTATATTATTTTAAAATGTAGATGCGACAAGTATTTAACTATAATTTTTCATTAAGATATATGGTAAGCGCTGTTTTTTAAAAACCTTGATGTCTTCAGTGCCTTTTCAAAAACCAACCAAAAATTATATTTTAAGGGAAAATAACGTAAAAATAAAATGTATACGAACCTAAAAGGTTTCTTGGAATATTTTCTTATTTGTGAAACATCAAAGTTTCATACATCGTGCAGTTTTTGAAAAAATGCAAAATATATGAAAATAAATTTGTAGAAATGTCAAGCAAACACAGAACTTAAAATACAGCGAAACGCCATTATTAGTGTTGAAAGTGGCATCAACATGTAAGAAACATGAGTAAAGAATAAAATTGAAGAAAAATAATTGAAAATTTAGTAGAAAAGAGACACAAAGCATTACCAATTATTCAAGTAAGAATTGGCTACGTCCATTTAGTGATCCTAGTGATTTAATTTTTTTTTGCTGGTATAATTCTTATTTCTTTAAAAAGGTAAAGGAAGCAAAGGGTCCTCGAAAATGAGCGCATACCCTCCTTTTAATAGTTGTAGGTAGTCTGTAAAAGCTCCATATATTCCGCTCTAGCATATCCATAGTTGGAATTCTCATGTTTAACAGAAGAGAATTTTATTGAATGTGATGAAAACTTGTAATAACATGAACTGAATTATTGAATTATACAATGCAACGTTTACCCTTTATATACAAATGTTTTAGGGTAACGTTTATTAAAGAAAACTGGGCTTGGGCTAAGACAGAAAATAAATAAGCCCAGTAATGTAAATATAAACTATGTAAATAACGGAGCCAACATATTTCATTTCCCCCTTCAAACCTAACCTAGGGTTAGGGTTTGCTCTCGAAAAATAGAAAAATGGCGACTCCTCAGGCTTCAAAGTACTGATTGACGAAAGATCTTCCTCCACAGGCCTCCACAACAGGTAAATCGAGCTCTTCTTGAGTTAATAACTTGAGAGAGCGACTGTGTTCTAATGAAGTCCTAGCAGAGCAGAGAGGATCTGACAACAATCAGACGTAGTGCCTCAAATAACTTGAGATAAATTAGGACTCTGAATGTAAATGATTCTCCTTGATCTTTCAGCTTCGTTGGCAACATTTATATTTAATTCCTCCTTGAGCTTGGAAAAATTTGGACTTGACAAGGGCTTCGTAAGAATGTCGGCTTTTTGATCTGAGGAAGGTATATACCTTATCTTCAAATTTTCTTTTATAACTTTCTCTCTGATGAAGTATAGGTCTAATTCAATATGCTTGGTCTTAGAATGTAACGTTGGATTTGAAATTAGGGATATAGTACTTATATTATCACACCATACAGTAGATTTCTTAGATGAAGTGATCTATAATTCACTTAACAAGGATTCTATCCACATAACTTCAGCTATACAAACTAGCCACACTTCTAAGCTCTGCTTCTATACTTGATCTGGACACAGTACTTTGTTTTTTAGCACACCAAGATACAGGATTTTTACCCAGGAAAATACAGTAACCTGAAGTAGATTTTCTGTCATCACAGTCTATTCTCCAATCAACATCAGCATAAGCATTGATGTTTAATGTGTTGCTTGTCTTTAGAATTAAACCATGATCAATAGTTCTTTTGAGATATCTTAAAATCCTCTTAACTGCCTTCCAGTGATTATCCAAAGGATTTAGCAAATATTGGCTAACCTTATTGACACTAAAAGCTATGTCTGGTCTGGTTATAGTAGCATATTGAAGTGCACCAACAATGCTTCTAAAAAATTTTCCATCTTTAAAAGATTCTCCTTTATGCTTGGATAGTTGTATGTTTGTGATCATAGGAGTAGCCAATTGATTTGCTTTGTGCATTTGAGCTCTGTGAAGAATTTCTGAAATATATTTTCCTTAACTAAGATGTATTTTAGAATCTGATGTTCTTTTCACTTCTACACCCAAGAAATAATTTAGATCACCTAAATCTTTGATTTAAAATTCTGAATTTAGCATATCTGTAATAGCTTTGATTTCATCAATACTGCTGTCTGTAATAATAAAATCATCAACATAAATCAGAATATATGTTGTATGAGAATCAGTAATTTTAATTAAAATTGAGTTATCAGATTTGGATGATCTATATCCATGATTGGCAAGAGTTGTTTTTAGTTATATCAAACCAAACCCTAGGAGCTTGCTTCAACCCATAGATAGCCTTACTGAGTTTGCAAACTGAATTTTTTGTTGACTGTTGAATGAAGCCTTGAGGCTGCTCCATGTAAACCTCTTCCTGTAAATCACCATTAAGAAATGCATAATTAACATCTAATTGTTCTATACAAAGCAATTTTTAGAATTATTCTGATAGATATGGGTTTCACAACAGGTGAAAAAGTCTCTGAAAAATCAAAATCATACTGTTGTGAATACCCTTTAGCAACCAGTCTTGCTTGTACTTAGAAATTGAACCATCAGCATTTCTTTTTAATTTAGAAACCCATCTGCAGCAAATAATATTCTTATGTTCTAATTTTTCAACCAGTTTCCATGTTCTTTTCTTAATTAAGGCATTGTATTTATCATTCATAGCTGACTTCCAATTTTCATTTTGAACTACTTCATAATATGATGATGGCTCTTCAGAAATAGTTGTAGCATTAAAAATCTTGGTTTTGAAAATTCCACATTTGGCTCTAATAAGCATTGGATGCTGATTTGTAGCTTCATTAATAGCAGTAGCTTGACTGTCATTAGTCTCACTATTATCTGCTGTAAGATCATTATGAGAATCACTAATACTTTGTCTTATTTGCTGAGCATTGTCTTCAATTTGATGGCTGGAAGATGATCGCTCTTGACCTGGCCTATTTGAAGGCATGGTGTGTTGAGGGCTTGCATTGCTGCTTTGCTCTTGACCTGGCCTACTTGATGGCATAGTGTGTTGAGAGTTTGCATTTGTGTCATGTTTATCAGCATGAACTGGCACTAACTCTTCAGTCTCATTAGGTATGTCAAACATTACATGTCTAGTACTTATACCTTTATCTGAAATATTTTCACTAGCTTTGCTAAAAGGATATACATGTTCATTAAATCTTACATGCCTGGAAATATAGATTTTTAATTTTTTATCTAGACACTTATATCCTTTTTGTTTATTACAATATCCCATAAAAGTACAAGGTGTAGACCTATAATCTAACTTATTATTGTTATAAGGTCTTATACAAGGAAAACATTGACACCCAAACACTTTTAAATGCTTGTAATCTGGTTTGATTTTAGTTAAAATTTCTTGGGGACATTTGAATTTAACTCCTTGGTGGGCATTAAGTTAATCAAGTGTACAACAGTATAAAATGCATCTGTCCAATATTAAAAGGCATAGATGCTTGAGCTAACAAAGTCAAACCAGTTTCAATAATATGCCTATGTTTCCTTTTAATTAACCCATTCTGTTCTGAAGTGTAGGGACATGTAGTTCTGTGATTAATACCCTTTTAATCAAAAAATGATTTTAAGGGGAAAAAAAATTCTCTTCCACCATCTGTCTGAAAGGTGTGTATTTTATTTCCAGCAATGTTTTCAACTTTGTTAATAAATTATATCACAACATTACTGGTTTCTGATTTTGACTTTAGCATATAAATCCATACAAATCTAGAGTATGCATCAATGAATGATATATAGTACTTGTGACCATAACAAGAACTAATATGTGCATGACCCCATAAATCTGTAGCAATTAATTCAAGTGGTCTAGAGTAGATAGTGTGTGAGTCTGGAAATGCAAGTTTATGACTCTTTCCCAATTGACAAGCAGAACACATATATGATTCAGAAATTGATAAGTAGAAAAGTTATTATTCATCATTACATGCTTAGTAACTTTTATACTGGGATGACCCAGTTTATAATGCCACAACTCAAAGTCCTTAATGCAACTAGAGTCATTAGTAACAGACATTATGCAATTATCATTTTTATGTTCAGAACTATTTGAACTGATATCAAATCTGTATAATCCATTACTCTCTTTACCCTGCAATAGAATTTTATGTGTCAGTATGTCCTTGAAAATGCATGAATTAGGGTAAAATTCAAAATAATCCCTATTATCTTTAGCAAATTGGGAAACACTCATCAGATTTTTCTTAGTTGATGGAACTCTTAATAAATTCTTTAAAAATAATTTTTTTGTTCCATCTAAACTTGCATTTCCAGTGTGTGTAATTAGTGCAGTTTTACCATTACCAACAGTAAGATTTTAGGTACCTTTATACTCCTTTTTCCCAAATTTAGATTGTTTAGATTGTTGGTAACATGATTTGTTGCACCTGAATCTGGAAACCAGCAATCATCTGACACTTCATCACTGGTGGTAGTATCTGTATTATGAATATATACCTGTGCTTTACCGCCTTCATTTGATGAATTAACCAAATTTGCTGAAGCATTGTTCCTATGTTGTGAGGGAGTGTACTTGGTATTGAATCAAAAATAGCACTTGCTAGCACTATGCCCCACTTTATCACAAATTTGACATCTGATTCTGTTATTGTTACTTCTACCACCTCTTCTACCCCTTCCAGACCAACCCCTCTTTGATTGTTAAATTGGTTTCTTGAATTATTCCCTTTATCTTGATTTTTTTGCTCTGACATATGTAATATAATTGACATATAAATCAGCATTAACAGTTTTCTTGTGTTATTCTACCTTCATGTGATAGTTGAGTAGAATACACATATTGTAATGAGGGTGTTGGATCTATGGATGGTATGGTTGTAGTGAAAGCTTCATACTCATCATTTAAACCACTTACAATAGCAATAACCTGTTCTGATTCAGGTATTCTTTGACCTGCTAAGTTTAATTGATCACAATTGTTTTTAACCCTTAACAAGTATTCATTCATAGATGATTCTCCTTTTCTTATGCTATGCAACTGTCTTTTATGATGCATTACTCAAGCTGAAGACTGATTTGAGAAATTTCTTGCAACAGTTTCCCACACTGCTTGAGCAGTTTTGACCCCAATTAACTGTGGTAGAATTGTTGGACCAATAGATGACATCATCCATGCACACACCAAACCATCTTGTCTCTGATGCATTGTGTATTCAGGATTACTCACGAGTTTGTCTTCACTGTCTCTATTAAACTTTGGAGGAACAATATTTGTTCCAAGAATATAGTCCTCAAGACCATTTGCTCTAACTGCTGTTTCAACTTGTAATTTCCATAACAATTAGTTTGATTCATCAAGATGTGTTGAGATCAGTTGACTCTGAGGCTTAATGATGGATTTCACTAAATCTTGGATGGGATCTGATGGTGGTGGTGGTTGATGAGGCCTATTGCTGGAAACTTGTGGGCTTGAATCATTTCCAGAGTTCGTCATAATGAAAAAGGAATGCACTTAGATGCAAAAGAATGCACTCAGATGCAAGAATTCAAATATTCAGAAAATCATAGGTAAGATTTTACGCTCTGAAGCTTTGAATTGAGATAGATTTCAGGATACACAATATTTGTTGAATGATGAAGAATACCTTCG
Source organism: Allium sativum (assembly GCA_030737875.1). Classification (NCBI taxonomy): domain Eukaryota; kingdom Viridiplantae; phylum Streptophyta; class Magnoliopsida; order Asparagales; family Amaryllidaceae; genus Allium; species Allium sativum. The sequence continues at coordinate 962,076,199 of CM060916.1, forward strand.
TGAATCTGATAGAACAGATACATAAATCTGATTGACAATCTCTGAAGGCACTGATACAAAATTGATGACTTCCTGAACTGTCTTGATCGGTTTCAAGAGAATCTGAATCTCCTCTGAACAACCTTATTCTAAAACGAGACAACAACCACAAATGTGTGGGCGAGGCTTATTGATTTCTGAATAAGGCAACAATCTTCAAATGAGAAGCTGAAGCTTCGATGAAGGGTGATCTAGATGATAATATTACTCTGATGGATCACTAATTGATCAACACTTCTGAAGATCAATTTTAAAAAACGAGCACCTCGACTCTAATATCAAGTTGGAATTCTCATATTTACAGAACAGAATTTTATCGAATGTGATGAAAACTTGTAATAACATGAACTGGATTATTGAATTGTACAATGCAACGTTTACCCTTCATATACGAATGTTTTAGGGTAATGTTTATTAAAGAAAACTGGGCTTGGGCTAAGCCAAAAAATAAATAAGCCCAGTAATGTAAATATAAACTATGTAAATAATGGAGTCGACATATTTCATTTTCCATGACTTTAGGGCAATTGCTCGAGAGAAAAACATGGTCTTATTGGCAAGGTGGGGGATCTTTTTGGCTACTTTGAGAGTAAATAACTTGTCATTAGCTTAGTGATTTCCAAATTTCTTGTAGTTTTATAAGCTTGTTTTTGGATTGATTAGATAAATCGACGAAGGAATCAAGTTTCATACTTCAAGTGCTTGTGGGAATTGATAGAGAACTACATGTGCTGAGGAACTTGAAGTAGGCTTCTGGCACCAGGACAAGTCAACAGAAGGGAAATGAGCCAAATGAGATGAAGTATTATTGCAACAACCTAGATTTTCAATACCTAAATATTTTATTTATTTAAATACGAAAAATGATTGTTTTAGTAGTTGAGCGACTTGAATTCATAATGTATAAACTATTTAGTGTAACTGAATGGTAAAACAGTAGTTTGAACATTGGGATTACTCAAATAATTAAATATGAAATTTAACATGCAATTAAATTGGTTTCGAAGTTTATGTAAAATTCTATTTGAATAAGAACGATAATCATAAATTAAAACCTTCGAGTTGAAGTGTTTGAAAATCGATTAACAATAACTCAATTTTATTAACATACAGAAATAACCTTTCTGCAAATTGCCTCGGATTTCGACGAAACTATTTCATCAGAATATCGAAAAATAGTGAATTATTGAAGGATATCAAATTTTGTAGTGATCGGCTGATTCGTGTGATCGAGAGAGCTTGAAACGCTCGATGAAATTGAAAGAGAATATTATATTGAAATGTCTTATCCTATGTAAACTCGTCAATTTTTAAACTTAGTTTCCTTCACCCTTAGTTCTATTTTTTGAAACTAGATCCAGAAGCCGCCACAATTTCATTTCTTGATCAAATTGAATCATGCCTAAAACTTGATACAATCACGCAACGTGAGGTTCGTTGGCTTCGTAGGAAGGAGGGATTAGATTTGCCGTGCTTAGTTTTTAGTGCGGCGGAAATTTGCAATGATCAAAGTTTTCCTGTTGACGTAGGGCATTAGATCACGATGAACTAGGTGAGCCGGAGGTTAAATCAATGGTGTTGTTGAACCCATGGTCAGAAGAGATGGAGATTGGCGGTGGTTAAGTCATCAAAAGAAGTCGCATTCAAAAAGCGACATGGGCAGTCGTGTTTTAGGGTTACAGTCAGATTTATCGATGGTTGTTCGTGACGGAGAACGTGGGTATCAATAGGTTGAGCGGGAGGCAAGCATCATGATGACATTGTCAGATTTTTGTTAAACGGAGCGTAGCTCCGTATCAGTCTATGGTGTTGCATGTTTGTTTCGCATTTAGGCATCAAGAGGTAGGTTCTTGGGTTTCGAATCGGGGAAGATGGAGTGGTCACGTGATGTAGGCGGTGACTGGAGTGGATGACCTTTGACACTACTAGCCTTGTAATGGAAGATTCATCTTATATGAATCACATTATATGCTTATATGCTGATATATGAGCTATGATACAATGGACAGGTTGGAGGGATCCAACAGGATTTCTCAACGCAGTCGTTTTGTTTACATAAGTATATATTATGATATATGAGCTGTGATGTAGGGGGACAAGTTGGAGGAGTCCAATAGGATTCCTTAGTATGATTGTTATGTTATTTAAATTCATATGATGTTATATGGATTGATTGGACGTTAAAACTGATTTTGGATCCTATTGGTAAAGCAACATTGCTACATAACATGGTGAAGTGAATATATCATTATATATAATATATTAAGGTTATCTATTTCATGCATTTTAGTGTGTTTGCATAACTAAACTGAATTGGAAAATTATATGAATTGAAATTGAAAATGGGAAAAGTGGGAGTAAATGGTTTTAAAATACAAAACATGTTTATAAATTGATTTTAGTCTAAGTCATTTTATAAATATATTTTATTTACATCAAAATTGGTTCAAACACCCTAAAAATATATTGAAGAGAATAAAAGTAAAGAAACTGTAAATAAATACTGTAACAACTTGAATTTTTAATAGGTTCGAAATTAATGATTTAATTTGAATTAAAAACATATATTTAAAACTCTAATTTATTTTGGATTGAATGAAATAAATGAATTCATTTTGTAAATGAAAAATAATAAGTATCATTGAACAATCAAATTTAATGACTATCAAATATGAATGTAACCGTTTAACTGATTCAACTTGTGCTAATCAAATTATTTAAGTTTATAAAAACTTAAATTTAAATATCAAAATTGAATTAATGAATATATTGATGTTCCAGATCTACGGAAATATAAAAGTTTCTAAAATATAAGTTTTGTGTTAAATTTGGTAAAAATTGAATTTTTTGTAAAGATTTAAAAATTGTCAAAATTTGAATCCATCATTTTTACGAATCTATACTGAATTCTGAGCATTCAGCATTACTCAATTCGTTGAAATTCAATTTTATTTGTTCGAAATTCGCGTTTGTAAATGTGAAAAACGCGCATAATGGATTGCGTTTTATTATGTATATTTTACCTATAGCCTGTCTATATCCTAGTGTATTGGGTTTAATATTTATTATAGTGTTGAGTTCAAATGGGTTATTTCTGTTGTCCCATATATTTAATTTATTGTAACACCCCATATCTGTTAAGGTCACTCACAAAGGGAATGCCTTAACTTCAATGAAGCATTATGGGTACTGGAATAGAAATATTACAAGACAGACATATATAAAACAGCGGAAAGTAAAGTAGAAGTATTTCAAATCATTTATTAAATATAATCGTTTACAATAAAATGCCCATCAACTTTCAAATACCCAATTACATAGCTAAAATATCTGTCCTGCTCAAAAACAAAGAAGCATGAAAATAAATTGTAGTATTCCCTAATAAAGCAAAGCAAGCCATAGCCAAGAGAAATCCAAGCCGCACATGAAAGAGCCTTGGAGCTTGATAAGATCTGAACTAAGCTGTATTCCCACCCTGCGAATCTGGGGGGGAACGGAAGAAAAAGAGGCGAAACAAAACGGGTCAGTCATAAAGACTGAGTAAGTCCTAGTGACTTTCAGCATAAAAACAGGTAAAGATAACGTGGCATGAATAAACTGAAAGTAAACATAAGCATGATGACAAGATAAGCTACAGGCACGATGAATCAAGTATAGCATCCCATACTTCCTATCAAGGGTAGCATCACAAGGTTCCTACCAAGTATCATATCGCAAGGTTTCTATAACGTCGCAAGATTTCTAAGTTTCACCATTACCCTATTTTCCTTGATTTCCTATATTCTCTGCACCACCTAACTAGCGTTCCAATTAGTTTACTTAGTTGTAATTACAAGATAAGTGATCCCCCATACCCCATATGATAGTTTTATAGGTACATATCCCACGATGAGGGTCCCCCCTCATATTGACAGTTTCATATCCCCACCGTACCTACCTTAATTGATCGGCTCTTACTTACCATGTTTCACATGTGTTATATACTAAGGTTATCCCAACCCCGTAGTTGTGGTAGCCTTCAGGACTACATCTAATATGAGGATTTTTCCTCAACTAGCCCAATTACCATGAATGTGTTAGATGTATCCTTACTACCCTAATCGATCGGCTCCTACTCGACCTAGTTCTTGCGGCCCCCTACCTGTAGATACCTGTGCTGGTCCCACCCTAGGGTGTATCAATCCCTAGGATGGCAACCCCGACACCCTCTTTGATGCACAGCTTTATATCTACTAATGCCCAATGGCTAAATTTTCCACTCCGGAATACGTGCACGCCCGTAATCCGTCGGAATCTGCACTGCTACATCCCCTGCCGCCGTTTTGACCGCTTACAATCAGCCCAATAATCGTGCCCCACTCTGCCTAACTCAGGGTACCGTTGATACCTAATGTAGGTTACTGCTGAAACGGGTCCCGCTACTAGGGTTTTCCTACGGTCTATTCGTATACCCCACAGGTTGGTTAAGTTTTATCTATTTAACTTAACCCCACCCCCATCATGATACCGTGGTTAAGTGTTCTCTCTTGTGTTACTTAACCCTACCGCATGTCTTGTTATATCGGTTAAGCGTTCTCCCCTGTGTTAGCTTAACCCTTACCACACCTCACGTTAGATTGGTTAAGTGCATGTTAACTCAACCTCATCCACTAGCCATTTTACAATGGTTAAGCGTTACCCTCGTGTATTTACTTAACCCTACCACACATCAGGTTATATCGGTTGGGTGTTATCAACCCATTTAACTTAACCCTCCCATTCGTGAGATTGCATTGGTTAAGTATTTCAAGTAATTCATGGCTTAACCCGCCCACGTATCATGTCAAGTTGGTTAAGTGCTATCTAGTGATTCATAACTTAACCCCGCTATCTTAGCATATCAAATTGGTTAAGTGTATTCAAGTAGTTCATGACTTAACCCGCCCACGTATCATGCTTAGTTGGTTAAGTATTATCTATATGTTCAAGTTGACTTAACCCTGCCACGTATCATATTACATTGGTTAAGTGTCACTAGTCTAGTCATATTACTTAAACCACCCATTGATCTGATTAACAGTTATGTTGGTTAAGCCCACAATTATAAGTTTTACATGTTCTTAACTCATACCGATTAGGTCCACATTTACATGTCAAATTTCCATGTCATCCCACCTAACCCTCTAACCATACCCACGTCTTATTATGGTTAGTATTCCTTAATTCGTTCATTATGACGAACGAATCATGACCTCTCACATTAGACCGTGCATTTTGTGGCCACTGGATTTGCCAGGCGGTTCCGGGCAGATTTACACCACAAACCGAGTCTAACCTCACGTCATAAACCGTTACGCCTACAATTTGGCCTTCGACCTCTCACATTAGACTGACACTTTGCGGCTACTGGATTTGCCGGGTGGTTCCGGGCAGATTTACACCACAAACTGAGTCTAACCTCGTGTCAAAGGTTCATTAATGGTCGTATTCCACCCAAAACCCCAATATCCGTTCATGTGTTCAACATATAGAAATGTTCATGTTCGTGTTCAAGTCAATTATCCAATACATAGTCATTTTCATGTTTCAAATTCCCAACTTTACATATAAATAAACTTATGCCCAGGTTCCAAAATTACATGCTAATATATATATATATATATACACACACACACATACCCAATTCTAGTCAGTTTACATATGTCCAATTCTTGCCTATTTACATGTATGCCAAGTTTATGCCATTTTACCCATATCAAGTTCTAGCCAAGATTACATGTATCAAGTTTCATGCCCAAATAAACCCAAATCATGATTCATGATGTAGTTATCCCAGACTATAATCTTTTTGTTACAATACACGCCAAATTATCAAGTTCATAATACATATTTATGCCAATTATCAAGTTTACAATCGCTTTTAGGTTCAAATTCCCAATTCTACTTATGCCCAATCATAAGCCTAATCTTTTGATTAAATTTACATAGGCCCGAACCCGTGATTTAATATACAAGCCAATTCATATATGCCCACTTTATGCCAAATTAATTATGTCAATGGCCAAACTTGCAATTTCAATTATGTTGAAAATACCCAAGTTACCAATTTCATGTTATGCCAAACACGTATATCCAAATAGGTAATATCCCAAACATTTCCCCGTATTCAATCGTAAGCAAATCGCGGTTTAGGCCAAGGTCCGAAATTGACCAAGGTTCATCAAAAGAAAATAAATAAGGGAAGATAGAATTTTTGCATAAAAATAAGATCAGAGAGAAAAACATCATTACAGGCATGAAGATTACAACTTGATAATAAATTCAACATGAATCAAGAAAACTGATTTACAGCAGGCTGAACAGATCATGAACTTAACATGAGAATAAAGATAGACAAGTCTCAAAAACCCAAGATTCAAGAAGCAACAAGAATGGGTCTGAATCGATAAACATACTTAAATCCAATTCCACTTTATTCCATGGCCATATTATAATTAACAAGTTTAAATCTAAAACCAATTAGAACTTACAGATCATGGCTAATGAATTAAGAACTGAATTTGTTGTAGAATGCTGATTTATTGTCTTGAATCATTGTAGAATCCTTAATCTTCGAATTAAATTGTGTATGAAAGCTTTGTCCTCAGAATTGATTTGAGTTTGAATGCTTAAGCTGTAATTTGGGGGCAGCGGCCATGGTTCAAGAGGGAGTTCAGCAGCATTTTTGTAACACCCCGTATATTCTATAACTGTAAAATTCATAAATTAAAGTATAATCAATTCAAATCAAAGAATTAAGGGAAACGGGATACGCCATTGCGTTCGTCTCGGAATTCTGCTTGAGATAGAGTCTGAGTTTGCGTAAAACGGACTCCGTATGAGGGAGATATGACCTCCGGAAGTTTCAGAATTCAGTTTAAAATTCAAACAGAGAGACAGTTCAGAGCAAATTCAAAATTCGAAAAATCGGACCCAGATTGGGCTGGGCGGGATTTTTCCCGCCCAAGGCACCCAGGTCGACTGGGTAGTCGACCTGGGGTACCCAGGTCGACTGGGTAGTCGACCTGGCCCCTGAGCCAGGTCGAACCCAGCCCCTCCTGGCTGGCCCGGTCTGTGCTTGGCCGAATTTCTGAGTCTTGCCTTGTCACTAGGGCTAGGTGTCAGCTCCTGATTGGTCTCTCCTTCAAACGAACGGCTAATATTCATCCAAGCTCCATCGACGGTCCTAATCAATTCACAAACTCTATAAAAAGGACCTAAGACTCCACCTAATTCATACAAATAAAAATGAGAATGAGACCGTCATGCTGCTGAGGAGAGACTAGGAGTAGCCATCAAAATTGAGAGACGATTAGGAGACAATTCAAAAGTTTAAAGCAATGACAACTAAATCAAAACAACGCCTACAACAAAGGATAGCATCTCCAAATTCAGAATTCAGATTCCTGAATTGAAGATTCGTCATACGTTGTAAGTAGAGTGCTATTCCGATGTGAATGAATAATTGGGTTTTTGATTTGTGTGAAATGAGAAATGGAATTGTACTTAATTTGTGGTGATGATAATTGTATGTTGCTATGATTCTAATTATGAATAGATTTGGGATATTATGGTATAATGATGTTAGACCTATTGAATATTTGCAAGTATATGATTCATGTTAAAAGTTAACGACTGTATTTTTGTGGTAGTTTATCACAACACCTATTGGATATTTGCAAGTATATGATTCATGTTGAAAGTTAACAACTATATGTTTGTGGTAGTTTATTTCAACAAAGTTGAGATTCATGCAAGTATTTGATACACTATTTATGCCAACATGACTTTAGACCCTTCTATGAATATTTTTATGATCATGTTTAGTGTAGTTGGATACATTTGGGTATTATGATTCATATGAATTTATGATGAAATAGGTATTATGATTCTAGTGTAAAAACATACTATTGTATTAGTGACAAAAGTAAGCATCTTCGTGAACTTGTGTTGACTCTATGAACATGACTAGATTACGTTTGGTGTTATGCCTAATTGAAAATATGTTTTAGGCCTATGTTGTTATCAAAATCATGTGATAATATATGTGACACATAATGCAAGTTTACATGACTAGATTTAAAACCATGATTCATGTTTAGATATGTTTTATGTTAGGATTATATGCTATTACAATGCAAGTTCACAAGTGCCAAATTTATGTTAATTAGATCGTTATGTTGCAAGTTCATGCGAACACATAACCATTTTGATGTTATTTAGAATATATAAACACCATGTTCTAAGCCTCCCCTTTTTCATGTGGCTAAGTTGGGTTTAAATGTCAAACCCAACATATGTTATATTATAGCGAACGTATAAAACGGGGGTAATGACGTTGGGTTAAAAATATAAAACATATGCGTTGGCATGTCTGTCGCATGCCAACGACCTTGAGAACATTTAAGTGGTATAAATAAATTTTAACCAATAAAGATGAATTTGAATAATGGGCCGCAAATATTTACATATAAAAAGAAAAGAGACAAAATATGTAAACTTAAAAAATACGATGTGTTTAACTCGAGGTTGGATTGAGTTGTGACGTAAACCTGCCCGGAACCGCCCGGCTGTCCAGTAGTCACAATAATACCTATCCAATGTGGGTGGTTAAACACGGAGCCCAATAAAGACCCGAGGTTAGACTGAGTTGTGGCGTAAGACTGCCCAGACCCAACCGGCAACAGGCAGCCACAACAATACCTGTCTAATGTGAGTGGTCGAGGCTTTAATAAGACAATTAAGGCTGGGTCAGGATTGATAGGATTAAGTAAATTGAATTTATACTTAATCAAATTGGACATGCTAAACTATACAGACTGATTGGGGGTTAGGTTTACAGAACACTTAACCAACTTAGCATGTTGGCTAGAAATAGAAAAACCTAGTAGCGGGGGACCCTTTTCAGCAGTAACCCTACAAGGTGTATCAGGATACCCGGAACTAGGCAGGGTGGGGCACGATTACTGGGCTGACTGTAAGAGGTCAAATCGACGGCGGTGGTGCAGCAGTGTAGGTTCTAACGGGGTGCGGGCGTGCACACACTCCGGCGCAGAAAAATAAGGCACTGGGCACCAGTAGTATACTTGTGCATTCTAGAACTGTGTCGGGCCGCCACCATGGGACTTGATACACCCCATGGTGGGACCAGCATAGGTAGCTACAACATCGGGGGCCGTAAGACACATGTAACTATGCGAGTAGGAGCCGATCATTGGAAATGGATCACTTCACCCTGATTATGGGGTGCCTGTTGGGAACTGGTTTATAGGGGTGCAGTGATTAATATGGGGTACGATAGTATATTCGCCTCTAGATGACTTAACTTAGTTATGGTGATTTCCCATTTCCAGTTTGTACTTATCATGCTCAATTTCTTATTTATAGACCGAATAGTCCTAGACTTACTCAGGCTTTATGTCTGACTCTACTTTTCTTTCGTCTTCTTTTCTTTCGTTCCCCCCCAGGTCCACAGGGGGGGAATACCGCAGCTTGACCAGGTTTCACATCCAGCTTGAAGAGAAAGAATGTATTGCTTGGATCTCTTTCGTTTTGGACTATGGCTTTAGATAGCAATTATGGGGACTTATGCAGTTTACTTATGTTTTTATGCTTCTTTAAGTTATGAAATCAAGACAGTTATGAAAATGTAATGTTTTTGGAAGTATTGTAAGACAATTATGGCATGGTTTGTGTAACACGTATTTTGAGGAAATAAAAGATTGCTATTGTTTTCCGCTGTTCAAAATATGTGTATTTATATCTGTCTTGTATATCTGTGACTTATAAACCTCCACCAAAATTAGGGCATTCCCTTTGAGAGTGACCCTAACGGAGGTGGGGTGTTTCACTTGGTATCAGAGCATAGGTTTACCAGATAAGATAAAAAGTTTTGAAAAAAAATTATTTTCAAAAGAAAACTTTAAAGAAGCATTTTTAAAGATAAAATGTTATTTTTTTTTTAAAAAAAAAGGCATAGTCCCCTAAAGCCATAGGTACTATCTTTTATCCTTCGTTTCGAATTTATCCTTTCTGTTTCAGCATGTCTGGAGACCTTACTCCCCAGCTACTGACGCCTTCACTCCTCCTCCTCCTCTACATGAACCAGCAAGCGGAAGAGTCCCAGAACAGGAAGACGAATAATAGTCAAGGAAGAGAGGATCGTAACAGTAATGACAAGAAACGTGAAAAAAGGAAATGTTGTTTCTGCGGAATTCTTGGACATCTGGAGGGAGACTGCAGGAAGAAGAAGAGGAGGATGAGTGCTACTTGATTTCGGTGTAGGGAGATAGGCCACTGGGCTAGGGACTGCCCAAAGAAGAAGGAGACAAAGGCAGAAAGCTCTCAATGGAAGAAAAAGGGTTTACAGCCTAAGAAGACAGACTTTAAGAAGGGCGGGAAAGATAACAAGTCCCAAGAGAAGAGGAAGTGTAAATTTTGTGGCAAAGTGGGGCACTTATTGAAAGATTGCCGGAAAAAGAAGGCCAAGATGAATGGTGGATGCTTTTCTTGCGGTGAGATAGGACACATGGCTAAGGGTTGCCCAAAGAAGCGAGGGCAGGGGCAGAGGGCTGGATCCACCTCAGGGGCACAAGTTCATGCGCTAGAAGCGCCACCTCTGCAACAGCGAGGTATAAATACTTCTGTAGAAAGTGTAGTTTATCTTTATGATCACCCAGTTCGCACTTTATTTGATTCTGGCGCATCACACTCCTTTATCTCATCTGCTTTAGTAGAATCTCTGCACCTAGAAACTAGTATGGTAGAAGACCCCTTAATTGTTTCAAATCCAATTGGGGGCCCAGCTCATTTGTCTATGATCTGTGTAGGATTAAAAATTTCTATTCTAAGCGTAGAATTTAAATGTAGTGCCTTTGTTTTGGGCTTTTCGGGATATGATTTGATTTTGGGCATGGATTGGCTATCCAGTAATGGTGCCATCCTGGATTGTGAGAAAAGGGTGGTTAGGCTTCTGACCCAACTCGGTAACACTCTGGAAATTACTTATAATCCCTCGTATGCGGTTATGCTTAGTTATCTTGAATCGCTAGATGCTTCTGTTGAAAGTTTGCAATCGGTTAGAGTGGTCTGGGAATATCCAGATGTCTTTGAAGAGGTGAAGGGCTTACCTCCGAAGCGAGAGATAGACTTCCGCATATATCTTGTAGATAATGCAAAGCCCGTTGCGTTGCCTGTTAGACACATGGCTCCACGGGAAAGGAAAGAGCTCAGTAAACAGATTAAAGAGCTTCTAGAAAAGGGGTTCATTAGAAGGAGCATTTCAGAATGGGGCGTTCCAGTGGTGTTCGCTACAAAGGCGGATGGTTCACTCCGTCTGTGTGTTGACTATAGGGAGCTCAACAAGCTAACGAAAAAGAATAGGCACCCTCTCCCCAGAATTGACGATCTGTTTGATCAGCTTGTAGGAGCGTCTGTTTTCTCCCAACTCGATTTAGCGACCGGATTTCATCAGTTAAGGGTGGCTGAAGATAGCATCGATAAGACAGCTTTCAGAACCCCAGACGGATTCTTTGAGTGGCTTGTCATGCCTTTTGGCTTGACAAATGCACCCGCTTACTTCGTGGACCTGATGAGCAGGGTGTTCAGAGAATTCCTCAACAAGTTCGTAGTGCTTTGCGTAGACGATATCTTGATCTTCTCAAAGAGTGAAAAGGAACATGCTCAGCACCTAAGGGCAATCATGGAAACTCTGCGAGTCCATCAGCTAAAAGCCAAATTCTCCAAGTGCTACTTTTGGAGAGAGGAAGTGAGGTTTCTTGGGCATATAGTATCCAAAGAAGGGTTAGCTGTGGACCCTGCTAAGGTAGTAGCGGTACAGGATTGGAAGACACCAAGGAATGCAACTGAGGTCCGAAGTTTTCTAGGACTAGCAGGCTTCTATCGGAAATTCATCAGAGACTTTGCAAAAATATCAGCTCCGCTCACAAGGCTGACAAAGAAGAATCTAGTGTTCAATTGGGACTTGGATTGCGAGTTTGCTTTCCAACGACTAAAAAGGGCTCTTACAACAGCCCCAGTTTTGACGTTGCCAGATGGAAGCAAGATGTTCACAGTTTATACAGATGCATGTGGGACAGGGCTAGGCGCTGTCTTAATGCAAGAAGGGAGGGTAGTAGCTTATGGTGGAAGGCAGTTGAAAGTTCATGAAAAGAACTACCCGACCCACGATCTTGAGTTAACCGCCATCGTCTTTGCACTCAAGTCTTGGCGACACTATCTCCTAGGTGAGAAGTTTGAACTTTACACTGACCATAAATCGTTGAAATATCTTTTCTCGTGGAAAGATCTTAACTTGAGGCAACAGAGGTGGATGGAGTTTCTTGCCTCGTACGATTTCGAGATCTCCTACACTCCGGGCAAAGGAAACGTAGTGGCAGACGCGTTGAGCCGAAAGAAACTGACCCTAAGCCCACTGTTTGTTAAAAGATAGAGCCTAGAGTTTATAGCCAGCTTTGACTTTAGGCCCTCCTCCGATTTTGTACCGGGCTTGCTAGCATCTCTCGAAGTACGCCCGACTTTAGTGGACTCAATAGGGACAGCACAACGCGAAGACCCTCAGCTTGTGGAGACGATTGATAGGCTAATTAGGGGTGAGACTTCAAGTCACCTCAGCAGATACTCCATCGACGATAAGGGTTGGCTAAGGCGAGACGGAAGACTATGCGTCCCACAGACAAGGGATTTAGTAAAGAAGGTTCTCGAGGAAGCACATCACTCCAAGATAACGATACACCCAGGCGGAGATAAAATGTACAAGGACATAAAGAGAACTTTCTTTTGGAACGGCATGAAGAAGGACGTGGCAGATTTTGTTTCTAAGTGTATGGTGTGCCAACAGGTTAAGGCGGAACAGAAAAAGCCTGGCGGTCTGCTCCATCCTCTAGAGGTCCCGCAGTGGAAGTGGGATAGCATCTCAATGGACTTCATTGATGGGCTGCCTAGGTCTAGAAGGGGCAACACTAGCATTTGGGTAATAGTGGATAGGCTTACTAAAAGCGCCCACTTTTTACCTGTCAAGAGTAAAAGAACTGCCTCATCCCTAGCATCTCTTTACCTCAAGGAAATTGTTTGACTCCATGGAATACCCTCCAGCATTGTTAGTGACCGAGACCCTATCTTCACAAGTGAGTTTTGGCGGAGTCTGCAAGAAGTGGTAGGCACACAGTTATGCTTGAGCACATCCTATCATCCCCAAACCGACGGCCAGACAGAAATAGTGAACAAAGTTTTGGAGGACCTTTTAAGACTGTGCGTCCTTGACTTCGGAGGGACGTGGGAAGACCATCTTCCTTTGGTGGAATTTGCCTACAACAACAGCTACCAAGCCACCATCGGAATGGCGCCCTTCGAAGCTTTATATGGAAGACCGTGCCGATCGCCCACTTGTTGGTGGGAGTCTACTGATAAGCTCATACTTGGACCAGATATGATCCGAGAGATTTCCGAAAAAGTAGACTTAATACGGAGAAGAATGAAGACAGCCCAAGACAGACAAAAATCCTACGCCGACAAGAGGAGGACCGACCTTGAATTTGAGGTTGGGGACAGAGTTTTTCTTAAGGTATCTCCGCTAAGGAACGTTGTTCATTTTGGAACCATAGGAAAGCTAGCACCAAGGTTCGTAGGACCGTTTCCTATTATCGAGAAAATTGGGAAAATGGCCTATAGATTAGAGCTACCCGAAAAGCTGGCCGGAGTTCACAACGTCTTTCACGTTTCGCACCTCCGAAAATGTCTACATGAATCTGCTAAAGTGGTACAACCAAATATCCTAGAAGAAGCTGAACTGGAACGCGAAGCAACCGTGAGGAAAATTCCAACCCGCATATTAGGAACGGAAGTGAAAAAGCTACGCAACCGCGAAGTCAAGCTCGTCAAAGTTCAGTGGAGCGACGCCGAGGGAGACGCAACTTGGGAAACTGAAGCTAGAATACGCGCAGCATACCCTTTTCTTTTCGAGGGTACATCTTTGATCTTTCTTTTTCCTTAAGTTGCGCTTTTATCTATCTTTTTAGGTATATCTCCTCGACCTTATCTTTTAGGTAGAAACCCTTTGGATGAAAACATGTAATTGAAACATGTTATGGATGATGGTTGCAAGTGGTTTCAAGTGATTGCTAGTGGTTGCTCGTGGTTGCATATACACACACAATCTAGGTTTTAGATCGGCTCAGTCACTTCATATTGCATATGCATATGTGTATTTATATTCGTATATGGTTGAAGTTTAATGTGTTGTCATATGGATGTTGCATTTATATGAATGATTGTGCACTCATGTAGAATCATGAATAGGAAAATTTGCATACATAATGGATTCATGGCACTTACATAATTTGCATTAAGGAGGTCAACTGGATCAGTAGACCGACTGATTTTGCATTAGATAAGTACATGTACACACACTTCGCATATGATCATGAAGCATTAGAAGTCTTTTAAGGACAATGGATGCTCATGTTTGATGGATGAGTAGATGGATGTTTGGATGTTAGGATGTACATTCTTCCTGAACTTGAAGATTTCGGGGACGAAATCCTTTTAAGTGGGGGAGAATGCAACACCCCGTATATTCTATAACTGTAAAATTCATAAATTAAAGTATAATTAATTTCAAATCAAAGAATTAAGGGAAACGGGATACGCCATTGCGTTCGCCTCGGAATTCTGCTTGAGATAGAGTCCGAGTTTGCGTAAAACGGACTCCGTATGAGGGAGATATGACCTCCGGAAGTTTCAGAATTCAGTTTAAAATTCAAACAGACAGAAACTGTTCAGAACAAATTCAAAATTCGAAAAATCGGACCCAGATTGGGCTGGGCGGGATTTTTCCCGCCCAAGGCACCCAGGTCGACTGGGTAGCCGACATGGGCCACCCAGATAGACTCGGTAGTCGACCTGGGGTACCCAGGTCGACTATGTAGTCGACCTGGGGGTCGACTGGGTAGTCGACCTGGCCCCTGAGCCAGGTCGAACCCAGCCCCTCCTGGCTGGCCCGGTCTGTGCTTGGCCGAATTTCTGAGTCTTGCCTTGTCACTAGGTCTAGGTGTCAGCTCCTGATTGGTCTCTCCTTCAAACGAACGGCTAATATTCATCCAAGCTCCATCGACGGTCCTAATCAATTCACAAACTCTATAAAAAGGACCTAAGACTCCACCTAATTCATACAAATAAAAATGAGAATGAGACCGTCATGCTGCTGAGGAGAGACTAGGAGTAGCCATCAAAATTGAGAGACGATTAGGAGACAATTCAAAAGCTTAAAGCAACGACAACTAAATCAAAACAACGCCTACAACAAAGGATAGCATCTCCAAATTCAGAATTCAGATTCCTGAATTGAAGATTCGTCATACGTTGTAAGTAGAGTGCTATTCCGATGTGAATGAATAATTGGGTTTTTGATTTGTGTGAAATGAGAAATGGAATTGTACTTAATTTGTGGTGATGATAATTGTATGTTGCTATGATTCTAATTATGAATAGATTTGGGATATTATGGTATAATGATGTTAGACCTATTGAATATTTGCAAGTATATGATTCATGTTAAAAGTTAACGACTGTATTTTTGTGGTAGTTTATCACAACACCTATTGGATATTTGCAAGTATATGATTCATGTTGAAAGTTAACAACTATATGTTTGTGGTAGTTTATTTCAACAAAGTTGAGATTCATGCAAGTATGTGATACAATATTTATGCCAACATGACTTTAGACCCTTCTATGAATATTTTTATGATCATGTTTAGTGTAGTTGGATACATTTGGGTATTATGATTCATATGAATTTATGATGAAATAGGTATTATGATTCTAGTGTAAAAACATACTATTGTATTAGTGTAGTTGGATACGTTTGGTGTTATGCCTAATTGAAAATATGTTTTAGGCCTATGTTGTTATCAAAATCATGTGCTAATATATGTGACACATAATGCAAGTTTACATGACTATATTTAAAACCATGATTCATGTTTAGATATGTTTTATGTTAGGATTATATGCTATTACAATGCAAGCTCACAAGTGCCAAATTTATGTTAATTAGATCGTTATGTTGCAAGTTCATGCGAACACATACCCCTTTTGATGTTATTTAGAATATATAAACACCATGTTCTAAGCCTCCCCTTTTTCATGTGGCTAAGTTGGGTTTAAATGTCAAACCCAACATATGTTATATTATAGCGAACGTATAAAACGAGGGTAATGACGTTGGGTTAAAAATATAAAACATATGCGTTGGCATGTCTGTCGCATGCCAACGACCTTGAGAACATTTAAGTGGTATAAATAAATTTTACCCAATAAAGATGAATTTGAATAATGGGCCGCAAATATTTACATATAAAAAGAAAAGAGACAAAATATGTAAACTTAGAAAATACGATGTGTTTAACCCGAGGTTGGATTGAGTTGTGACGTAAACCTGCCCGAAACCGCCCGCTTGTACAGTAGTCACAACAATACCTATCCAATGTGGGTGGTTAAACACGGAGCCCAATAAAGACCTGAGGTTAGACTGAGTTGTGGCGTAAGACTGCCCGGACCCAACCGGCAACAGGCAGCCACAACAATACCTGTCTAATGTGAGTGGTCGAGGCTTTAATAAGACAATTAAGGCTGAGTCAGGATTGATAGGATTAAGTAAATTGAATTTATACTTAATTAAATTGAACATGCTAAACTATACAGACTGATTGGGGGTTAGGTTTACAGAACACTTAACCAACTTAGCATGTTGGCTAGAAATAGAAAAACCTAGTAGCGGGGGACCCTTTTCAGTAGTAACCCTACAAGGTGTATCAGGATACCTTGAACTAGGCCCGGTGGGGCACGATTACTGGGATGACTGTAAGAGGTCAAATCGACGACGGTGGTGCAGCAGTGTAGGTTCTAACGGGGTGCGGGCGTGCACACACTCCGGCGCAGAAAAATAAGGCACTGGGCACCAGTAGTATACCTGTGCATTCTAGAACTGTGTCGGGCCGCCACCATGGGACTTGATACACCCCATGGTGGGACCAGCATAGGTAGCTACAACATCGGGGGCCGTAAGACACATGTAACTATGCGAGTAGGAGCCGATCATTTGAAATGGATCACTTCACCCTGATTATGGGGTGCCTGTTGGGAACTAGTTTATAAGGGTGCAGGGATTAATATGGGGTACGATAGTATATTCGCGTCTAGACGACTTAACTTAGTTATGGTGCTTTCCCATTTCCAGTTTGTACTTATCATGCTCAATTTCTTATTCATAGACCGAATAGTCCTAGACTTACTCAGGCTTTATGTCTGACTCTACTTTTCTTTCGTCTTCTTTTCTTTCGTTTCCCCCCCAGGTCCACAGGGAGGGAATACCGCAGCTTGACCAGCTTTCATATCCAGCTTGAAGAGAAAGAATGTATTGCTTGGATCTCTTTCGTTTTGGACTATGGCTTTGGATAGCAATTATGGGGACTTATGCAGTTTACTTATGTTTTTATGCTTCTTTAAGTTATGAAATCAAGACAGTTATGAAAATGTAATGTTTTTGGAAGTATTGTAAGACAATTATGGCATGGTTTGTGTAACACGTATTTTGAGGAAATAAAAGATTGCTATTGTTTTCCGCTGTTCAAAATATGTGTATTTATATCTGTCTTGTATATCTGTGACTTATACTTATAAACCTCCACCAAAATTAGGGCATTCCCTTTGAGAGTGACCCTAACGGAGGTGGTGTGTTTCAATTTTGGTGTAAGAATGATTTGTTGCGAATTAGGTCAGGTCTAAGGGTGTTTTTATAGGTGTAGCAACTAGTTTAGGCCCTTAGATTAACCCTAGAATCAATCTTGACCTTCAGAAATCGTCCCAGCCCACTGACTCAATCGGTGCACCCAACCAGGCCACCCTGGCTCGACCAGGTAGGCCAGGTCGACCTTATGGTCGACCTGGTCTGGTCAGGTCGACCCCCAGGTCGACCCTATGGTCGACCTGGTCTGGTCAGGTCAACCCCCAGGTCGACCCTATGGTCGACCTGGGCTCTTCCCGCCCAACCCGCTTCTGGGTCTTGAATTCGAATTTCTGAAAATCCGTGAAACTTATAGAGGTCATAACTCGGTCATACGGACTCCGATTTTTGAAAACTCGGACTCGATTTCATGTAGAATTCCGAGACGAACGCAATGTGCAACCCGTTTCCCATGATCCTCACTTTAAAAGTTAATTATACCCTGATTTCTAGATTCAATATGTTATTAAAATTCGGGTTGTTACATTTATCCATTATTTAATTTATCCATTTAGAATTCTGTAACCAGTTCTTAGATAAAATGAAATAATACATATTCTTTCTCGGCCTCCATCAATCTCCAAATATTACTCGATTCTTCATATCCTCCTTTCTGAATCTAGATCTACGTCTCAAAATTCATGGAGAATTTCTCCAAACCAAAATTTTGCAAATAGAATCAAATAAAAATTCAACAAGGAGAGGCAAACAAATTATGTCATCCTCTCTCTCTTGCCTCCCTATCTTTGGTTTGCAGAGTGTAATAGTGTTTGCCTCACAAGAGAAATCTCATCCTTCCTCGTCATGAATACCCGAACCAAAATAATCCTTAAATCATAACCTTAATCTCCTTTTTCTCTTTTTAGTTTCTCAAATTATTCCAAATTTTAACTTGTATTGTAAAGGCCGAAATGTGCTGTTAGAAAAACCAAATCCACTTTTTTCATTTCCAAATCGTGTAAAATTGAAATAGTTACAATTTTTATGTTAAAGATTTTTTTTCAAATTTCGAAATCTTCTATGTTAAAATCATGAATCTTTAGGACCCATTTTCAGACTCAGATTTCTGACATGAAAAATTGATGTTATCGTTTCAGTTGTATCTGCCTCAAAATTTATTAAAAATCGGTTTTTTCATTTTTTCTCAGAATCAAATTGAAATAGCTATGATTTTTATGTTTAACACTTTTCAGATTATTCCAAGTCGAAACTGCCAATCTTTCAAATGCATTTTTGGACCCCGATTTCTGATCCAAAAATTTGTCTGTCACTGTTTTGATCATATCTTCTTCATATTTTATCGAAAATCAGTTTTTCTTTTTAAATGGAAGAGAAAAGAATTTTCTAAAAACTTTGCTATTGATCATTTTTTTAAATTCAATGGTTAATATATCCAAAAAACTTTTTTGAAAACTATCCAAAATTTTGTTTTATTTTATAAATTTTGTGCAAATCAAAATCCACTTGAATCCGTACCATTTAGACATGTATATATTTTTCATATGGTAAATAAAAAGCTGACATCATTTTTTTACTTCATAATGATTTTCGTGCATTAAATTGTTGGGAGGCATATGTCGTTTCACAGCTTGTACATTGACTATAATTCAGCTTCTGTAAGGTTGTACTTTGATTCCATTGCAATGTACTCAGCACTTACTGATTATTCGGTTCCACTTATACAACCATCTCAAAGGGGTTTCTTCGTGTCATCTAATAAATCACATATTTTTTGGCCCCAATATTTTGCTCGTCTTCAGCATTACCGTCATCATTAGTAAGTTGAGGAACATGGAGCATTGAACGTGCAGCATCTTCAACTATATGCTCTATGAGATTCATTGTAACAAAATCATTTCTCACCACCTCCTTAAATTGTACAGGAGTAGATGCTAACAATTCCCCATTACTATCCCAAACCAAATAGTTCAACACGAAACCTTACTGACTCAAATGAACTCTAAACATTTCTGGTATCTAATGCTTTAACAATTTGCATCTATTACGTGGACAATGGATTTTTTCGTCCTTTCTGTTATTACTTAAAGCGAAATCAGTAAACATGCGAATACCATTGTTAAAATGTCCACTTATTGAGCCTTTAGTTTCCCTTCGTTATCCATCTCGGATCAGTAAAATAATTGTCCAGTTACCCTAAGTAGATAATTAAGAATTATTATATAAATTAGCATTGACATTTTATTAAAACAATTTTATTGGTGAGTGTTATATTAATTGATCGTTAACACTTTTATGATGGGTCATCTTACCTCCCATTATAAATACAATAACATAAGTAAATCATATAAATCTTTTCAATTTAAACATTTCAAAATTTTTTGGTAAAAGTTCCCTGAACAATATACAATTACGTGTACATGGGGAACATAAAGAAAGCGCTTTCGAAATTTTGAGAACCAAATGAAATGCTTTACGAGATTTAATTATGTTATTGTGTTCGTAACTTGTCCAATATAGGGACAAACCAAACAAATATTGTATACGATAAATATAGATGTTCGTTCTATTAAATAAATGAACATCTATATAACGATCATATACAATACTTATCAGATGGGGCCGAAAAACACTCTAAGGGTTTTATGAATGTAATATATAACATATTTTATACTTGTTAAAAAAAATTGACATTTGACATGTACGTATATGGGGTTTATCACAAATACATACATTTTTAAAACTCATTCAAACAGATCATACGTTATAAAAATAAATACCATTTTAGATAAATTTATAGAAAACATCAACTAAATTATGCTCATTCACACTAAACGTCCCCAAATAAGCCTTAAATCGCTTAAACATTCAATGTATATGCACATAATTCTATTGTGATACAAAATACATAAACTTGTAATACATAGATTAATAACAAGAATTAGGCCTTAATAAACTACACTACACATACAATAAAGAAATACGAACATGTAAAATAACAAATAATGCCAAAATTAGCAAATTTAATTAAATAGTGTTTAGAGATAATACATGATTTAGAGGAGATTAGGAGGCTAGAGAAGTGAGTGAGGTTTCCAGGTGTTGGAGAGGCTAGGAAATTGCGGAGTGGCAGTGGATAGCCATTTTAGAGGAGGATGGGAGGTTTTTGGTGAAAATTCTGTGTAAAAATCGAATGGGAAGAAGAAGTTGGTTCTTTCAATTTGCTCGCAATTTAGCAACGGTGGCCAAGGGTCGGCAACGGGAATATACCAACAATCGTTAGTGGAAATATTTTCAATCCATAAGAAAAATCCTGAAAATTGCTTCCATTGGAAGCCGTTGGACATCAGCCGTTGGCGGTCATTGGAAACCATTGGACAACAGTTGTTGGCGGCCATTGGATGGCTCCGTTGGTATATTTTTTTTTAGTAATAATTTATTCAGTCTTTGTTGGATTCACCCTTATTTTATATTGATTGTGAGGTCTTAAGTGGCTATACAGAAATAATTAACCACTGTATTGTATGTTGTGTAGTTGAAGAGCCTACCTCCTAGTTTTCGATAGTTGGTTAGATTGTGGTTTAAAGGATTCATCCTTATGAGTGAAAGTTCTATCTTAGTAGTGTGATATTGTTATCTTTTGGGAGTACTATCTTGGTATGGTAGTTATTCTATGTGCATAAACCTTTACAAGGTTAGATTAGAATTACTAGCCATGTTAGACATATGTTTTGGTGTAGAGCGAATGAGATACATTTTTTGTATCATTGACAATATTATAAATTTTCAACTCACTAGGACTTGCTGTTCTGACGACCTCGTCACAACAACTCTTAGGTCCATCTGGGGGAAGACAAGACTTATCAGGTGTTAGGTTCGGTTTTTGGTTCTCGTTCTCTTTCATGCTCGATACCAATGTGGCGATTAACTTTAACGTAATTGCCTCAGTCGGTGTTAGATATCCTATTTTGTTTCAATTGTAAGTTAGTTTTATTGTACTCTAATTATGCTTATGCTAATTATTTGCAGGTACCAGATCCACATTCTCCATGCTTGGATAGGTTTGAATTTCGATATTTATCGAAATTCAGGCTCAAATAAGTGTGGGGGTGTTACAACTGCTTTAGTATCAAGCCACAATCATTATCGATGCAACTAACGGAGTTTGCCTCTTATACTATAGCCATAAGAGAGTCTTCAACCACATTCACTTTTTGTTGTTTCTTCCGTAGACGGTAGTCTCATGCATAGTGGCCGGGATTGTTACAATAGTAATAAGCACCATTCTTTTTGTTGTTTTTGAAATGTTTTTTCTTCTTAAACTATGTCTCATTCTTAGGATTTAACTTTTCAATAATTTTAACACTGTTTGCTTAGAATGAGACTCAGTTTGCAAATTATCATCTAGTTCACATTTACGAGAATCCTCTTCAATAAAAAGATGATGCTGTAAACAGCCAATATCATGATTTATTTCTACTTGCTTCAGTATTTTGTAATCATTCTAAAAATGTGGGAGTGTTGAAATAATAACTCAAACAACAAAAGATTCAGGAAGATTTATTCCAGCATCATTAAGTTGATTCACCAATAGTAAGATTTCACTTACTTGTCCAACTATGGACTTGTTGGCGACCATTTTGATATCTATGTAATTACAAATAAAAAAAATCTTGTTATGCGGTACTTTCTTTCTAGTGTAGTCCATCGTGCCTTTGCAATTTCTAATGTCCTATGAGCGTTGTAGGCTGGAGTAGAAAAACATTCAGAATGTGTCATCTGCATAGAAAATAATCCTTTTGCGCTCTACACATTTCGCCTTTGGAGTGGCATCATCTTTATCGGTTTCCGATGCTATCACTTCCAATCCATCTGCCGAAATGTAGAATTTTTGATGGTGATTAGAAAAAATTTCATCGTTTCTTGCTAACAAGTAAAATTATCCCCATCAAACCGCTCGAATCGAGTTAAATGCCAATTATAATTTGTAGTGTATTCGAACCTTCCATAGTTGAAGGATATTGTCTGGAATACCATTGAGAATTTACGGTTCAAGACGACTCTAACGAAGATAATTTCGTACTAGACTTTAAGGATCTATGGAACATATTCTTTTAGAAAATATTTCAACCCACCAGGTACAAGCAAGTTATCGAACTATCGACTTTTAGGATATAATGAAACCTTTAAAAAACGTAATCGAATTCAAAATTTATAAGACTTTGATCCGACCAAGAATACTCTAAAATTTGATTTCTGATGATGCAGTATAGAGAATATATTAAAGAGGAAGAAAAAAACAAGTTTTCAACGCTATATGAATTTGCAACACCATAAGGGCATCACAAAATAGTGTATTTATATGCAATACATTCTGGCATTGCTATTTGTAGTAGCAGAGGGAAGCATCTCTTCACCAAGCGTCGCGACTATGACATTTCAAGAACCCATACATCTTTAATCAACAATAATCCACACATATTTGACTCAAACTATACATATCTTTGAATTATCAAGTGACAAACCAAATTTTTGGCCCTTGAAAATCGATACTTAATACCCTCGGTATTTAGGTACCAGAGATTCAAGTGTCGCAAATTTGACCAGTCAAGGTAGAATAGAAAATAGAACATAATAGAATTTTACACAAAAGGAATAGCATATATTTTTTAACATAATCTTTTACAGTGGAAAACATATACATAATCAATGTTCGTATATACAAATCCAGTTTCATATATCTACAAAGTGCTACTGGAATACGAAATACACAGTGGAAGTACTTCAAAGAGTGAATCCAAAATTTTTAATTTCAACTTCAAGCTGCAACCCCAAAAGTGCTCCATACTATTACTCCAATTGCTCTTACTGCTAAATTCAGTACTAGACTACCTCATGGAAAAATAAGGGCACCCAAAGTTTACAGGGAAAACAATAAACTCCGATTCAGCGATGGGATTGGTGTGAGAACTTAAAATATTTGTTTTTAAAAAAAAGGTGTCTCATAAGACCACGACGCAAATAAACGTGAAACGGTTTTTTTACCTTATGATAACCAAAACCTTTTATATATCAATTTATATTATTGTTAATGACATTATTTCAAACCTTTTGTAGGTAAATTAGTATCTTAGCATGGAATTATTACATTATTAAATTCCTGCTATAGCTACCAATTCCTGGTAGGTTATATAACTAAAACGTACAGATTCGTATTAAAGAATTGGATTTCTAATAATGACTAAAGATAAGGATCTTCCTTATCCATGATGGGCACACCTCTAGAGGGATGTCCCGAGAATCAACTAATAATTCTCTGCCAACACATGACTAGGTTATCCTTTAACTGGATACCAATTGACCGAATATGTCATTCCCCAGTCATAACTGACCTTTAACCGAGTACCCTAATTCCATCATCCATATAAGCAAAGATACATGGGCTTTGTACCATGGTATAACTTTCAATCTAGAAGGAATGATCATACCCTAATGGTAGCGAACCACATAGCCTTGCTGCGTTCAACCTGTTTCGGTCATTTAGTTGGTGTGAGGTTTGAAGTCACGTTATACAAAGCACGCTTTGATCATCTATAGCTCTTTTCACTTAGCATGCCACATTGCCATTTCATAACACAAAACTGATATCTACCAACATATCACCTTTGAGCTCTTTGGCGACTCAAAGAAGAAGTGTCTTCTCAGCCACCAATCAATGATACGTTTAGCAAAGATTAATTGCTATGCCGTAAAATGTAATGTCCAACAATCATCTATACAAATTCATTCTGGACAGAATGAAACCGAAGCCACTTTATTCCTCGACCATTAGTGGGTGAGAAAGCCTCTACAATCTAGAAATTCCTCAAATACGTCCGGACTTACTGCTTGATAGGGTAATCTCTATACTGGAGCAACCCAGCGAAGAGAAGATCAACAGGAAGTCCTTTCGGTGTGAAGATTCCTGGCCTTCTACCATCATCTTCAATTTCTTCATTTTCTCTATTACGCTGTATCATTATTCGAAATGGTTTTCGGATAGGTTTCACTCAAACCTCATCCCAGTCTTTTTGAGTAATCATCATTGTTAAAAAATAATATGGATATATAGGATCGTTAAGTCTCTTCCATCTTAAATTGGTTAGTCAAAACCTTTCATCGACTAAAAAGTAATCCTTAATCGTTTATTTCTGATTAAGGAATTAAATCCATAAATCCCTTTCTTTAAATCTTAAAACAAATATTTATCAAACCTTAACAAAGATTTCTTCTTAAACTCACCTCATATTTGATTTAGGGACATATTTCAACAGAGTTTATTAAATCTTAATTAAAAGATTTATTAAATCTTCTACAATTAATTTCTCATTTCAAATCATATATTTTAAACAAAGATTATTCAAATCTAAACGAAGATTTCTTTTCAACTTTACTTAGGGAAATCACTTTATTATCATTTCATTATTAATTAAAAGACTTTTCTCAATTCTTGAATAAACATTCCCCATTTCAAAACATAACTTTACATAAGTCAGAATAATGTAGTTTAAATTTATAACGGTTAAAAATGATGTTATTTAAGACATCATTCACAACAAACCCAAACTAATTAATATTGAGTATAACAACTTTACAGAAATTACATCGACTTATATTTAATATAAACTTCCATATTCGATCAATACTATGGGTGGAATAAGGGTATAATAACCTTTTAAATTCCTCAATAGTACGAATTTCTTTTGCAGAATTTAATACCAAGTATATGAAGATTGTTTTCATCCAAATACAATTAACTTTAATTGGAAATTTAAATATTGTTAAACTTAAATCTTCAAAATACCATTCTAGAGTATCCAGGCTTTCCTTCCGATCTGTTCCAACCTTCGCCCAGAAAAATAAATGTTGGCTAGGTAAATTCAGCACACTAGTTGCTACATCCCTTGCCTTAGTTATTCACTCTGTTTATCGTTCCAGATCTCAGAGGTGGGACAAATGTAAAATTTATTTTCATATACTCAATTCAGTTGAATCTATCTTCTTCTTAAACTTGGTTCAGTTTCAAATTATTAGTAAAATACATCTTAAATCCTTTTATAAATATTCCCAATTGATTTTGAAAGGAGTTACAATGTTTAACTCAATTTTCATAGTTATTGGAAAAAAGTGTTGCGAATAAGTCATATAAAAAGGTTGAAAACAACTTATTTGAGTTAAATAACTTTTCTAACCTCCAAATTCATGTATGTCAATCCAAATCTTTTTTAAATCATTTATTATGATCCATCATAATTTTTCCTATTTTTTAGTACTTTAAAATAGTCATTTCCAAAGATGTCCCAATTTGGTCACTAAACGACAATACCGCTATTTTTATTCTAATTTGATTTGAACATATTTCAAAATATATAAATTGAAATCTGTTTTTTTTAATTTGAAAACTAATATCATTTAAAAACAAATGTTTTTTGTTTTGGAAAAGTCCGATTTTAATTTGCACATGTACATTTATTTGAAGTTAATGGTCAAAATTCGTGAACTACCTCAGTGCGATAGGCTCTATTCTAACCCAATTTCAATTTCATATTGAAATTAATCCAGTTTGCTTCAAATATGTTTTATAATTCATTTAAAACATATATAACTTCATTTCAAATCAATATTTCCAATATTTCAACTTTTAAATTCAATGATTTATTATGATTGAATATTATAATATTATTATATTAATATTTTTCAACTATTAACTTTTTGAACTTCAGACTTTCCAAATCTCAAATTAAACATAATATAAAGTCATTGGTAATTTCAATTTGAGTTTAAAACATCATTTATATAGATAACTCGAATTCAAAATCGCTATTTCAAATTGATTTTACTATTCACTTTGAAATTGAACATGCCATTTTATATCTAGTTCTCTTTCAAATTGATTTCATAATTACTTTAATTTCATTTCTACCCATTTTCAGATATAAAATTCCAACTTTTTCAAGCCTTCTTTTCACTTAAATGGATATAATATTAATTTATATTATCAAATTGGGATGAAACTTAACCAATACCCGTATAATTCGATAAAATTGTGTATAAAACATGAATGGTGACGTAATGATATCAATAACAACCATAATTTCATCTATAGCAATCATTCAACAATTTCACCATATTTACAGTATAACTGTTACGATAAACACTTATATCTTATATGTAGTTAAATTCACAACCATTTAACCAACTAATTTTATAATCAAATTATGATTATAATAAATGTCCAGAATAAGGATAAAGTAGTTCTCACCTTTATTTCCACTTCACCAAACTTTAACGGTAGAAATCGATCACGAACTTGAATCGCTTAAGCTTTAACATCTCCATATATGTTTCTTTTTCTTCTTTAACTTTTTTAATGGTGACGTGGCATAGGGCGTTGGAGGCGGGTATGGGCGATGTGTGGGTGACCGAGGGTTGTGGGGAGGGTAGCAGGCATATGGGTGGTGTAGGTGGATGTGGGGCCATGTAGGAGGTGGTGGATGGTGATGGAAGTCGTCAGAGGTAGAAGGGGAGGCTATGGCTGAAACTTATGGGGAAGGGAAAGGAGAGTTTAAGGGAGAAGATGCTTTGAAATGTGGATGAACGAAATGGAAGGGGTGGGTGAGTTTATATAGTGTTATGGGAGGGTAGTTTGTCTTTTTTTACTATGGTCACTTGTTATTTAGCTAGGTTAGGGACACATATTAGGTTTAATGCTTATTCATCCTTTTATACTTTTATTTTTTGAAAATGAATATACACATGTCACTTACTTATGTGATAAAGGATGACTAATGAATTACATATTATATTAAATATTAAATATTAAATATAGCTTAAGAACTTTGTTAATAACATTTCACAAAGTTAACATGTCGATACAACATTCAAACAACTTGTTTTGATAAAGATGACATTTTAATCAATATATTTTTCAGTCACATTTTATAGTTTTTCATATACTACATTATTATGTAAACCAAATTTGAAATAGGTTTTGTTATCATATTAAATTAATAAGTACAAGTTCATTTGGTTATAAATCCTTATTGATAAGTCATTAAAATCTTATCTCGTGATTATACGATAAATTGGCCAGTCACAATAAATTGATAAAACTTCACAAAACCAATAAAGATATTAAGTTCAACTTATTTAAATCATATTTCAAATTGGGTACTTATATATTTGAAATCATATAAATCATTTAAATCTGAAAATTTCAAATTGGTCAAAATCTTGGTCGTTACGATGATGGTTTGAAATGGTTCACAATTGTTGCAAACAGACATATCCACTTAAGTTTAAACCAATGCGTCCCTTCATTTATATGACTGTAACGACCCGGAAAAATCTGAACCAATTTAAATTTTTTAAATTGGCTATTTTAGTGGATTTTAAATATTTAAAATAAATATTTTAAATAATAATGATGAAAAGTAAGTTTGAATCGAAGTTGAAAATAAATATAATTACTTTGAATTATAAACAAGGCCTGAAATGGCGCGGTAGTTTCAAAATTTGAATTCAAACTTCGACTGACTATACTGGGTGCAAAACAAAACGGATTTAAGTGAAACCAAAAATATTTAAATCTGTTAGTTAATACCGTTCTAACGAATCTGAAAAATCGAAGTTTCATAGCGGGAAGCAAAAATTATGGCCAAATGAATTTTCTGAAAGGTCGTTATGGAGTTTATATAGCCCGTGAAAATGGCCATTTTGCAAACGACCTCGGAATTCGACGAAACCACTTTTGTTGGATCCGGGATGTCAAATTATTGCTAGGTTTCAAATTTCATAATTTTTCAAGCTAGTATGTGAGTGTGGCAAAGGAAAACGTATTTTGGTCAATTACAGTTAAATTGGATCGACCAGAAATGGGCCATTTTTCAAACGGTCCCAGAATTCGATAAAACTAGTTTTGTTGGGACCGTATCATCAAAACATAGCTAGATTTATTTTTCGGGAATTTTTGGAATCAGTTTGTGGCCCGGCAAATTGAAATGTACGTTCAAATCAAATATTGAATGTTTTATATTTTAATTTGAATGAAAACTGACTGAAACAGTCGAATGGGCCTACGAAACATATCCCATTGTGCCGCTAGGGACGACAGTCGTTGAGTTTGAATTGGTGTTCATAAGAGATAAGAGGCTATTTTCGGATTTTTAAAATATATAAATAAATAAAAATATCTCATTGGCCACATCAGTTTCTCTCTCCCCGACTCTATCCAAAACCGACGAGGGAAAGTTTTATTTTCCTTCTCTCCTCGATTTCTTCTAATCCGCTCAATAAAAACCCATGCCCCTTTGGAGAATTTTGTAGTGCTCGAGAAGATCTTCAAATCCATATATAGTTTGGATTTTTTCGTTGTGTGGTTTGAAAGAATCGACGCTTGGAAGTTGCGGGTTTCAAACCGCCGCCGCACCCACATCAGGCCGTCGAACTGGGCCGCACACCCCTGCGCACGTGCGCCTCTCCTCCCCCTTCGACGCTGCGAAGGCCAATCGATGAATAATTACGCGGATTTCGAGATAAATGCAAACCTAGTTTTGAACAGTTTGCTGAAGGTAACAGCTGTTTTAAATTAAACTATATTATAGCAGTTTAAAGCGCTACAGTTTTTGATTTCACTATAAAAAAATCATATCATTTTCGTTTCTTGACGAAATTCAGTGAAACAAGAGACAGTGGACTCGTGTGGACGTCTTCTACATTCTAGAAGAGACCGCATATTTTTCTGAGCCTTCTGCTATTTTTGGTGGAGTGGAACCCAATGTGAGATTTCTAATTTATAAACGATATGGAAAACGACAATGTATAAATTATATAGTCGATGTATGAGTTATATAATCATTGTACACCTCATGTATAAGCATTTTATAAGTTGTACGTTCGATATATAAGTTATATATGCGTTGTAAAAATTATATATGTGTTGAAATAGAAGTGAAATGTTTATATATATATATATACGCCCCTCGTCCACAAACCATGGACGATATTTATTGGTTGTGATTGCTGTGAAAATTGGTTGATTACGAATGGTTGATTAGAATTGTTTGTGGTTGAAAAATACCCGTTTGTGGTTGAGATATATTTGGTTGAAACCACATAGGATTAGTTTGTGGAAATGAAAAAAATTATACATGCCGCCTGCGTGCGAACTAGATGCATGATTCCCCTTTGTCAAAAGCTGCGAGGCTTTAAGGTAGAGCGAGGAGCCGTACTAGGGACGGTTTCGGTTTTAACTACCCTGCCGTTATGCTACCAAAATTTTGAATAATATTCATGTGTTAGAATTATTTTCCTGTGTTGAAACTATATTCGTGTGTTGAATAGAAAACCTTTCATGTGTTGAATAGAAATTCATTCGTTGAATCATATTCATGTGTTGAATGGTATTCGTGTTTTGAAATAAATTGTTTTATAATAAAAATCATATTTTTAACATCTATATGAACTGTATAAAATAATCGTGTTTTGAAATAAATTGTTTTGCAATAAAAATCACATTTTTACTATACATATACAAACTATAGAAAACCTTCATGTGTTGAATAGAAATTCATTCGTTGAATCATATTCATGTGTTGAATGGTATTCGTGTTTTGAAATAAATTGTTTTATAATAAAAATCATATTTTTAACATCTATATGAACTGTATAAAATATGGTGTTTTGAAATGAATTGTTTTACAATAAAAATCACATTTTTACTATATACACAAATAGTTGAAAATAGAGAAGTGTTGAGAAAATAGTCGGTTGGATAAAAATATCATTTTTATCAAATGTATGAAAAGAATATAGTTTTGAAATCGAAGAATCGATATATATATATATATAAATAGAAATAAAATATATCGAATAGCGAAGCTGCAGTTCGTGTTTTGAAACCGTGATTTCAAACGATTAGTGCGGGAGATCCGACCATCGGATTTTCCCGAAACTGAAACCGTTGGGTTCGCTTTAGAAATGTCTTTCCAACGACACCAACTTTGTAAAGATCCAACGGTTGGATTGTCTGAAATGTTTAATTCAAATCTAAAGAAAAACAGCGCCAGAATCGATTATATATATATATATATATATATAATTATATTAAATCGAATAACGACGCTGCAGTTCGTATTTTGAAATCGAAACTTCAAACGATTATACCGGGAGATCCGCCCGTCGGATTTTCCCGAAACTGGAACTGTTGGATTCGTTTTGAAAATATCTTTCTAATGATATAAATTTTGTGAAGATCCAACGGTTATATTTTCAGATACGTGTAAATCAAATCTGAAGACAAACAGCGCCACGGCCGCGTTATGGCCGAAGCGTCGTTTGAATAAATGGGCTATTTTAAAATAAATAAAAATAACGATAAATTGTTATAAAATATTATAAACGATATGGAAGTGAAATTTAGAAACTAACTGAAGGTTGGCTGAGTCGAATGGTTTCCTGGATTTTGATCTGATGTTGGTTTCGGCCTTCGGGGTTAATATTTGGGAAATCGTTCTCTTACTAATTTACGGTTAGTGACTAATGAACTGGAATATGGAGTATGTGTGTTTGTGTTGCACTTGTTTATTATATACGTGAGTTGCTCAGAAAGACCGGGTCTATCCCGTTCTGAATAACTGAATCGACGATAAGAAATCGAAGATGAAGACGGTGGTCGAAGACCGGAGATCTTCACCTCGTTTGGATGGTAACTGATGTCCCGATTGGGAGGCATCCCGAAAAATGGATAATGAGTGGTGATCGTCCATACGTACATGGAGATCGATGGGTTTGCAAGGTATATAGAGCCTCCGGTTTCGTTCAGACCCAG
Organism: Allium sativum; assembly: GCA_030737875.1. Taxonomy (NCBI): domain Eukaryota; kingdom Viridiplantae; phylum Streptophyta; class Magnoliopsida; order Asparagales; family Amaryllidaceae; genus Allium; species Allium sativum. The sequence goes on from CM060916.1 coordinate 962,107,884, forward strand.
AACGGACTTGCAAATGGACGGTGTGTCTGACATTGGAATTTATTCTGTGTGATTGATAGCCATCAGTTGCATGGTGTGAATTGCTTGGGTGGCATGCTAAGATGCAGTGATCAAGAATTCTGTTGAAAAGCAAAGTCTTGTGGTGATGATCAAAGCACCGCCTGTGTGGCATAGCTTTGTGTATAACGTGAATTCACGAGCCTCACACCCCGGTATGAACCAGAAACGGGAGAGGACCTCCGGGGGGACATGCGTTTCTTTCTAGCTAGAAGTGGCGTCAGTGGTTTTACACGCCCTGACGAGTTTGACTTATGTGGTTGTTACTATTGTGTGGCGCCTCGGTTAGATCGGACGATCCAGGTCCGATGGAGTCATTCGTTGGCTCATTTACGCCCCATAGAGCGGGGAAACGCATTGTTCAGGTATTTTAATCCACATCGGTGGACCGGCCCTAACGATCCAAGGGTTTGACTGAGTACTTGCCCTGAGACTCGGGCTAGACAGTCTCGAATTAAGGAAGGACTATCTTTTGCCTTGGTTCATGACGGAAATCCAATTTCCAAATACGTGACTGTGCGGTTTTGATTGTATACCTATATATGGCTGCATAGTGGTATGGGGCATTAATACCGTCTATGATTGATACTTATGATTAGAAATTGTTTTTGAAACATATAAACACTAGTAATAGTATCAAATGCTTTTGTTTTATTCGTATCAAGCATATTTTGGCCATTATAAGGAAAAAACTCTATCCTTCGGTTTGCGTTGCATTGTGTGATGGGAACTGAGTCTTATAATGGCTTCATTTTTATAAAAAGCATTGCGATGTTTAAAAGAATTATTTGTTTTAAAGCACTAGCAATCCGATGGAGTAAACCCGTTCCACGAAAGTGGTGTAGTCCTGTGATTAGCCATATTATAAACGTGTTAAGTAGATTTCTCATACCAGTCCCATGACTGACTCGTAGTTTGTTTCACCTTTCAAACTCGGGTGCCCCTTTTTCTACACGGGCAGCCTTGTATTCAGGTTTAGCAGGCTCTTTCTGGATAGCTGGAGCTGAAGATGGATTCTATCATTTATCTCTTTTTATGCTGTTCAGCTCCTGTTGTACATATTATGTTTGTTTCCGCTGTAGACATTTATGTATAGCTGAACTGTATTTGTACTAAGTATGATCGTGTATACTGTGTAACTCTGATGATTACGTTTATCCAGTATATTCTATTGTGCATTATCTGGTGTATCTATTTAATTCTGCTCTGCTGTTCTCTGTTTATGTGTTATATTCCAAAGATTACCCTTGCCACCGTCAGTACGGGGTTCGGGGTCGTCTCATTTGGTATCAGAGCTTTGGTTAAGCTTAGCTCTGGTAAATAACACATTAGCGAACTCGTCAGAGGTAGAACCAATAGTGTTCTAGGACGAGTAACTCAGTACAGATAGGATCAGCAATATTCTAGTATGAGTACAGTAGAATCAGAACAACTCGTTAGAGATGGGGTCAGAAGTGCCTCAGAACGAGTCGTGGGTAATATGTTTTTAAATAACGTATTTGTGATAATATATATAGTCTGGTTTTAGAAATATAAATTTTGAATATATAAAAGATATATATTTGAAAGGTTGAAAAATTAAAAACAATTTGATTGTTTTTTGTGTTGTGTGATAGTAGATTTAATTAAATTATTAAAATGATAGTTAATTTAATCAATAATAGAATGAATAATAGAATTTATTCGATTAAATCACACATTGAACTGATTTAAAAATAGATAGAAATATATACATATGCATTATATATGTTCGAACAGGTAAATGGATTAGCTGTTGAGTAAAGATTTTATTTGCGTGCCCGACAAATAGGTAAACCTTAATGAGTTGGATGCGAAATATTATTATATCAACTCCTGTGAATGCCATTGGATGCGGAGTGCTGGTTATTCTGTGTGAAAAAAATTAATGTCGCCATAGGATAGTAACAATTAATTTTGAACTACACTACATGGCATACTTCTTGAAGATAGGCATACTTCATCATATACCACATAAGCCTTTGGAGCTTGTGTGACGAGGTGGAAGATTTACCATACGAGCGAGAGGCTTGTATGGCGATGACTATATTTTAAGGTTGAACTGATGACTGATATGACCATATAAAATTGTAACGATAAATTGCCAGATTAATAAAAACCCCACACGGGTCTGGAGTTGACAATAATCACGTCTCTCTAGTTATTAGATACGGCACATGGATTATTTATTTCCCACACGGGACGAGGTGACGAGGATTTATCCTCTGGAGCAATTAAAACACACACTCCCTCAGGCTTTGACAGGGTGACGAGAATTTATTCTCTGGAGTTATTATCTATACACGCTCCCCTGTAAACACCATAATATATCACTATAAATATGTGTATGCTTTATAGGATTTATTGGGTACCTAATACGGCCCAATAAATTTCTAAACCCCCCTAACAAAGGAGGTTATGGCGAAATTTTTCGAAAATTCCGGGTGTTAGCCAAATTTTTGAAGAATTTGAAAATTCTCAGAAACTCGAAAGTTGGTGAATGGAAGCCAGATTGAACGTAGAGTTGATTAATTAAACCACTTCCGACTTTGTTCCTTTTCGGGGATGAAAAGTTTTAAGTGGGGGAGATTGTAACGACCCAGAAAAATCTGAACCAATTTAAAAATTTTAAATTGGTTATTTTAGTGCATTTTAAATATTTAAAATAAATATTTTAAATAATAATGATGAAAAGTAAGTTTGAATCAAAGTTGAAAATAAATATAATTACTTTGAATTATAAACAAGGCTTGAAATGGCGCGGTAGTTTCAAAATTTGAATTCAAACTTCGATTGACTGTACCGGGTGCAAAACAAAACGGATTTGAGTGAAACCAAAAATATTTAAATCTGTTAATGAATACCTTTCTAGCGAATCTGAAAAATCAAAGTTTCATAGCGGGAAGCAAAAGTTATGGCCAAATGAATTTTCTGAAAGGTCGCTATGGAATTTATATAGCCCGTGAAAATGGCCATTTTTCAATCGACCTCGGAATTCGACGAAACCACTTTTGTTAGATCCGGGATGTCAAATTATTGCTAGGTTTCAAATTTCATAATTTTTGAAGCTAGTATGTGAGCGTGGCAAAGGAAAACGTGTTTTCGTCAATTACAGTTAAATTGGATCGACCAGAAATGGGCCATTTTTCAAACGGTCTCAGAATTCGATGAAACTAGTTTTGTTGGGACCGTATCGTCAAAACATAGCTAGATTTATTTTTCGGGAATTTTTAGAATCAGTTTGTGGCCCCGGCAAATTGAAATGTACGTTCAAATCAAATATTGAATGTTTTATATTTTAATTTGAATGAAAACTGACTGAAACAGTCGAATGGGCCTACGAAACATATCCCATTGTATTCGGAATGGGGGTAAAACTCTAGGGAAAACAGTCGCTGAGTTTGAATTGGTGTTCATAAGAGATAAGAGGGTATTTTCGGATTTTTAAAATATATAAATAAATAAAAATATCTCATTGGCCACATCATTTTCTCTCTCCCTGACTCTATCCAAAACCGACGACGGAAAGCTTTACTTTCCTTCTCTCCTCGATTTCTTCTAATCTGATCAATAAAAACCCATGCCCCTTGGGAGAATTTTGTAGTGCTCGAGAAGATCTTCAAATCCATATATAGTTTAGATTTTTTCGTTGTGTGGTTTAAAAGAATCGACGCCTGCAAGTTGCGGGTTTCAAACAGCCGCCGCACCCACATCAGGCCGTCGAACTGGGCCGCACCCCCCTGCGCACGTGCGCTTCTCCTCCCCCTTCGACGCTGCGAAGGCCGATCGACGAATAGCTACGCGGATTTCGAGATAAATGCAAACCTAGTTTTGAACAGTTTGCTGAAGGTAACGGCTGTTTTTAATTAAACTATATTATAGCAGTTTAAAGCGCTACGGTTTTTGATTTCACTATAAAAAATCATATCTTTTCGTTTTTTGACGAAATTCAGTGAAACAAGAGACAGTGGACTCGTGTGGACATCTTCTACATTCTAGAAGAGACCGCATATTTTTCTGAGCCTTCTGTTATTTTTGGTGGAGTGGAACCCAATGTGAGATTTCTAATTTATAAACGATATGGAAAACGACGATGTATAAATTATATAGTCGATGTATGAGTTATATAAGCGTTGTACACCTCATGTATAAGTGTTTTATAAGTTGTACGTTCGATATATAAGTTATATATGCGTTGTAAAAACTATATATGTGTTGAAATAGAAGTGAAATGTTTATATATATATATACGCCCCTCGTCCACAAACCATGGACGATATTTATTGGTTGTGATTGGTGTGAAAATTGGTTGATTACGAATGGTTGATTAGAATTGTTTGTGGTTGAAAAATACCCGTTTGTGGTTGAGAAATATTTGGTTAAAACCACATAGGATTAGTTTGTGGAAATGAAAAAATAATATACATGCCGCCTGCGTGCGAACTAGATGCATGATTCCCCGTTGTCAAAAGCTGCGAGGCTTTAAGGTAGAGCGAGGAGCCGTACCAGGGACGGTCCCGGTTTTAACTACCCTGCCGTTATGCTGTCGAAATTTTGAATAATATTCATGTGTTAGAATTATTTTCCTGTGTTGAAACTATATTCGTGTGTTGAATAGAAAACCTTCATGTGTTGAATAGAAATTCATTCGTTGAATCATATTCATGTGTTGAATGGTATTCGTGTTTTGAAATAAATTGTTTTATAATAAAAATCATATTTTTAACATCTATATGAACTGTATAAAATAATCGTGTTTTGAAATAAATTGTTTTGCAATAAAAATCACATTTTTACTATATATATACAAACTATAGAAAACCTTCATGTGTTGAATAGAAATTCATTCGTTGAATCATATTCATGTGTTGAATGGTATTCGTGTTTTGAAATAAATTGTTTTATAATAAAAATCATATTTTTAACATCTATATGAACTGTATAAAATAATCGTGTTTTGAAATGAATTGTTTTACAATAAAAATCACATTTTTACTATATACACGAATAGTTGAAAATAGCGAAGTGTTGAGAAAATAGTCGGTTGGATAAAAATATCATTTTTATCAAACGTACGAAAAGAATATAGTTTTGAAATCGAAGAATCGATATATATATATATATATATATATAAATAGAAATAAAATATATCGAATAGCGAAGCTATAGTTCGTGTTTTGAAACCGTGATTTCAAACGATTAGTGCAGGAGATCCGACCATCGGATTTTCCCAAAACCGAAACCGTTGGGTTCGCTTTGGAAATATCTTTCCAACGACACCAACTTTGTAAAGATCCAACGGTTGGATTGTCTGGAATGTTCAATTCAAATCTGAAGAAAAACAGCGCCAAAATCGATTATATTTATATTCATATATAAATATAATTATATTAAATCGAATAACGACGCTGTAGTTCGTATTTTGAAATCGAAACTTCAAATGATTATACCGGGAGATCCGACCGTCGGATTTTCCCGAAACTGGAACCGTTGGATTCGTTTGGAAAAGATCTTTCTAATGATATAAATTTTGTGAAGATCCAACGGATAGATTTTCAGATACGTGTAAATCAAATCTGAAGAAAAACAGCGCCACAGCCGCGTTATGGCCGAAGCGTCGCTTGAATAAATGGGCTATCTTAAAATAAATAAAAATAGCGATAAATCGTTATAAAATATTATAAACGATATGGAAGTGAAATTTAGAAACTAACTGAAGGTTGGCTAAGTCGAATGGTTTCCTGGATTTTGATCTGATGTTGGTTTCGGCCTTCGGGGTTAATATTTGGGAAATCGTTCTCTTACTGATTTACGATTAGTGACTAATGAACTGGAATATGGCGTATGTGTGTTTGTGATGCACTTGTTTATTATATACGCGAGTTTCTCAGAAAGACCGGGTCTATCCCATTCTGAATAACTGAATCGACGATAAGAAATCGAAGTTGAAGACGGTGGTCGAAGACCGGAGATCTTCACCTCGTTTGGATGGTAACTGATGTCCCGATTGGGAGGCATCCCGAAAAATGGATAATGAGTGGTGATAGTCCAGACGTACGTGGAGATCGATGGGTTTGCGAGGTATATAGTGCCTCCGGTTTCGTTCAGACCCAGAACGGACTTGCAAATGGACGGTGTGTCTGACATTGGAATTTATTCTGTGTGATTGATAGTCATCAGTTGCATGGTGTGAATTGCTTGTGTGGCATGCTAAGATGCAATGATCAAGACTTCTGTTGAAAAGCAAAGTCTTGTGGTGATGATCAAAGCACCGCCTGTGTGGCGTAGCTTTGTGTATAACGTGAATTCGCGAGCCTCACACCCCGGTATGAACCAGAAACGGGAGAGGACCTCAGGGGGACATGCGTTTCTTTCTAGCTAGAAGTGGCGTCAGTGGTTTTACATGCCCTGACGAGTTTGACTTATGTAGTTGTTACTGTTGTGAGGAGCCTCGGTTAGATCGGACGATCCGGGTCCGATGGAGTCATTCGTTGGCTCATTTACGCCCCATAGGGCGGGGAAACGCATTGTTCAGGCATTTTAATCCATATCGGTGGACCGGCCCTGACGATCCAAGGGTTTGACTGAGTACTTGCCCTAAGACTCGGGCTAGACAGTCTCGAATTCGGTAAGGACTATCTTTTGCCTTGGTTCATGACGGAAATCCAATTTCCAAATACGTGACTTTGCGGTTTTGATTGTATACCTATATATGGCGGCATAGTGGTATGGGGCATTAATACCGTCTATGATTGATACTTATGATTAGAAATTGTTTTTGAAACATATAAACACTAGTAATAATATCAAATGCTTTTGTTTTATTCGTATCAAGCATATTTTGGCCATTATAAGGAAAAAACTCTATCCTTCGGTTTGCGTTTCATTGTGTGATGGGAACTGAGTCTTATAATGGCTTCATTTTTATAAAAAGCATTGCGATGTTTAAAAGAATTATTTGTTTTAAAGCACTGGCAATATTATGGAGTAAACCCGTTCCACGAAAGTGGCATGGTCCTGTGATTAGCCATACTATAAATGTGTTAAGTAGATTGCTCATACCAGTCCCATGACTGACTCGTAGTTTGTTTCACCTTTCAAACTCGGGTGCCCCTTTTTCTACACGGGCAGCCTTGTATTTAGGTTTAGCAGGCTCTTTCTGGATAGCTGGAGTTGAAGATGGATTCTATCATTTATCTCTTTTTATGTTGTTCAGCTCCTATTGTACATATTATGTTTGTTTCCGCTATAGACATTTATGTATAGCTGAACTGTATTTGTACTAAGTATGATCCTGTATACTGTGTAACTCTGATGATTACGTTTATTCAGTGTATTATTTGTACATTATCTGGTGTATTTATTTATTTCTGTTCTGCTGTTATCTGTTTATGTGTTATATTCCAAAGATTACCCTTGCCACCGTCAGTACGGGGTTTGGGGTCGTCACAATAACAATCTCGGAAATATCGGCAACTAGAATATGGAGTTAATTAAATAATTTGCTATGAATAATCAATTTTATATTGATATTAGAGTTAGAAATTAAAAATCAAATATATTGTTTCATGTATAAATTGACTTCAATATTTAATTCAGAATGGGTCGGTGGAATCAAATATTTACTACTGAATATTAGAATTGAACATGATTATTTGAATTGGATTGGAAATTCAATTCGAAAACGTAGATGGTTGAATTTAGAAATAAACTTTATTGACGTTAAAATGAATTGGAAATTATATTTGTTGAAATATATGGAAAATAGGCTGGATATGTGTACTGAGGAATTGAAATTTAACGGAGTTGATTGTTGGACAAACCGAATAAAATCAGCGAATTGATAGATAAGTTAAAAATAGAATAACGTTAGATATAAACAGAGTCGGAATGTAACCAGATTAATTTTGTTGAATTCAGAACGCAAAGACGAAGATGTACATATAATTTTTATTGTAATTAGAGGTTGTGTTGGTGGTATAAATTTAGTGCACTCAGCGGCAATTCGCAGTATAGTAAATATTTAATTAATCTCTAATATAACCTACACCGATTGAAATCACACCAAACTAGCTTCTGGTATACGCTACTACACTATTACACTGATGGACATCATTCTTATCTCCATGATTTTTCTTCTATAAAATCACACCCCTATCTCCAATCCTTTAGCACAAAATCGAAGCCATTTTCATTTTAGTCATTGAAGCAAAATTGTTCCCTTCCCTTAAGTCTTCACTGTCTCTTTTATTTTGTTTGTCAAGATCCTCTCTTTATTTTAATAGCCGAGATATGTCTTTCCTCTCCCCTAAATTAATCAAAGTCGCTCCACTGAAACTACCATCTGATCACCATCATTGACCTTAAAAATCGAAGCTTTTCTCCTCGAATCAACAACTACCACCTTTAAATCCACCATGCTTGCTCAACGATTTCCATCCATGTCACATCAGTTCCTTTTGCTTGGACGCTTCTTCACCAGACTGGAGTTAGGTCACCATCTATAGCCAATTTCAAACCGCGTTAAGCCATGGTCGGTGCCTCGTTGTTGTTGCATTTGTAATGACCCGCATTGGTAGAGGTATTATATTTAATTTATTTGCTTATATAACTGGTGATATAGTGAATTAAATGGTGGTTTAATTAAATAATGGTGAATATTTAATTAAAATAATAATTAAATAATATATTTAATTCTGAAATAATCAGAATTGGCTGAAATGGCGATATGGTGTGAACTGGATCATCTGTGATATTTAATTCAGTTTAGAATTTGATTTGAATAACGAATATATTATTTGAACGATAGTTTGAACGTATAATTATAATATAATTATAATCGAGCTCAAAATGGCGCTGCAGTTCGAAAATTGGCGATTCGAACTTCAACTAAATGTACATGATTCGTTTTAAGCGGGATTTCTGTGAAACAAGAAACGTGTGGAGCTGGTGGAGTATATCTTTCAAGTGGAAGAGAAAAATCGAGATTTCGTCGTGTAGATTTTGATTAATGTCCAAATCAAATTTTAGAAAAGTCGCTGTGGAATTCCTTTATAATTTATAAAGGAATTATTTATATTTTTAAAAGGAATTTCAATATAAATAGAATATCGGGTTGACCCGGATTTGAAATATCGAGTTATAAATCCCAGTAAAGCTGTATGGTATTCCACTGTGAATATATACGATAATATAAATTTATTTATATTTAATTTAATTATATTTAAATATATTTATATATTTAAATGGGTCATTCAGAGCTTTAAAAATAGCCAGTTTTGCAAACGACCTCAGAATTCGACGAAACTAATTTTGTTGGATCCGCAATGTCAAATAGTTGTTATATTTCCAGTTTCATGATTTTTAGAGTCACTGTGTAGCCATACGGATTTTTAGAATGAAAAACAGTCAGTATTTTGATGGTTAAAAATACCCTGTGTGAGCATACGAAGTCAGAATTCGACGAAACCAGTTTCGTTGGGACCGTAATGTCGAACTCTAGCTGCATGTCAATTTTCATGATTTTTGGGTATCGTATTTGATCACAGGAATTTCAGAGGACAAATAAAAAACAACGTTTGCTTAAAAAGAGATATAAAATTCGAATAAATAAATATTATAACTAACCCATATAAGCACCTTAACTTCCCTAAACCTAATTCTCTAGTCAACAGGGAGAAATAATCCGCCGCTACTCTTCTTAAATTTCTTTCAGTAAAACGCAAGATTTGAAAAATCAAAACGAAAGATATACACCTCTATAAATCTCAAAAAATATATTTATATGATCAGTACAAGGAGCTCTTCGATCTGGTACCAATTTGTTGTGGTTCGATCGCCTCTTTGTCCGTCGGAAATTATACAGCGTATGGCTACGGTTAGGGCTCGAAAGTTATGGGAACTTCAATGCATCGATTGAGGGTCGGTTTTGGAACCAGGGGGTCATTTAGGATCTGCCTGCAAGTTTGTGAAGGATTTGAAGTTGAATCAGGGCGTGCGATGTACAACTGGTGCCAGAGTCGCACTGTACAAGGAGGACGTCGAGTGGATTGTTTTTTGTGCGGATGTATAAAGTGTTGGATGAGGAGTTCTTGGGTGGTTTCAGTTTTGTTGATTGATGAAGTATGGGAGGAGGATTTGGAGAGTAAGCGCCAGAAATGGTATAAGGAAGGGAGGATGCCGCGTCGTGTTAATTAAGGAAGAAAGGTCGAGTGTGAAGAAGGGGGCTGACGGATTTTAATTGTGGAGTGGGCCGATTATTTAGGTAAAGCCCAAATCACATATTAATTAAGTTTATTTTTAATTTATATAGTGTAAACTTCAAAATGTTATAACTCGGTCATATATATTCGGAATTCAGGGAAACAAGATCCTATAGGATCGTATGGACGGACACTACCCAATGGAACTGACTGGGAGCGGATCGGTGCTCGTTTGAATTTATGGCCAAAAAAATTATTTGATTCAAATCAAACAAACAGTTTATCGTTCTTTAACGATGAACTGCAAAAGTGAGTGAATCTCACTAACTCTGAACAGTTTATAATTTCATGTTGTATTTTCAGAACTGTTAAATATTGGATGATTGACTGTGTGTTGACTGTTTGATTGAACTGCTAGTCAGTTAGTTGAATTTCTATATTGATTCTGTTTATCAGAATAATTCATATTGAACTGAAAGTGATGTTGATTTCACTGTGTAACATCTGTGGATGCAGGGGAAACAGGTTGGAGGAATCCGACTGGATTCCTCAAAGGTTATTTATTTGTTTTTATATATCATGATATATAATGTGATTTATAATCTGTTGTCAATTATATGTGTTTGAACGATATTGATCATCGTGATTTGATATGTTGAATACCATAACATACCGAAATGTTAATAAGGGAATATTTTCAAAGTGATATTTGAAAATAAAATATTTATAAACGGAATATTTATAAATAAGAAATAAAATATTTATAAATGGAATATTTATAAATAAGGAATATCTATAAATTGAAATATTTATAAATAGGAGATATTTAGAAAAAGGGAAAACGTTATAAAAAGGAAACTGTTATAAGAAGGAAATCATTTGTAAAGTGAAGAACCGTTACTAAAAATAAATCTTTATAAATGAATAGTTTATTCGAAGGGAGTTAATCGAATATAGTATTCGAAAGTAAGCAAATCGAATTAATTATGCGAATTAGTTATTCGAATAGAGTTAGACACATAAGAGTTATCGAATTAGTTATTCGAATAAAGTTAAACACATAAGAGTTATCGAATTAGTTATTCGAATAGAGTTAAACACATAAGAGTTATCAAATTAGTTATTCGGATAAAGTTAAACACATAAGATTTATCGAATTAGTTATTCAAATAGAGTTAAACACATAAGAGTTATTGAATTAGTTATTCGGAAGGAGTTATCGATTATAGTTTAATCGAAAGGAGTTATCGATTATAGTTTAATCGAAAGAAGTTATCGAATTAGTAATTCAAAAGGAGTTAAGTAAAAAGAGTTAATCGATTAGGGTTAGATAAATAGAGTAAATCGAATTTAGTTATTTGAAGAAAGGTTAATCGGATCAAATTATGCGTAAGAGAGATTATCAAATATAGTTATTCGAAGGGAGGAGTTATCGAATAGAGATTTATTCGAACGAAAGTTACGTAAGGAAGTGTTTAAGAGTTAAAAGATGAACTTACCCTAATTCAAGATTTGAAATGTTGTTCAGTTAAGGTCTGAGAGGTAGTTATACCCCAACTTGATTGACTTCGTTTTTAATTTAGAAATGGTTAAGGTTCGAGAGTGAAAGTGGTTAAGTGAATTTAGTAAATAAGTATAGTTGTTCGAGTGCCGTCGCGATGTTGATTTAAACATCTGTTTAAATCCAAGTAAAGAAGATTTGGAAATGTTTTCCAAATAGAATCAGAAACGTAATCAAATATTGAAATAGGAAATATGAGTGTGTGTATATATATATACACACACACACACATATATATATATATATATATATATGATTGATGATTGATTGATAGAATTTCCTTCTGGAAATGATATCATTGTTTGCACACCTGTTTTTCTTTGATGGTTAAATCACAGACTATCGAAGTTTTGACCATTTTAACGTTGTTAATATGGAGAGACCGGTTGGATTATTATCCAAAGAATCACTCTGTATTGGCATAAGCGTTGCGAATCATATATGCCAAAGATAATTAAAGACGGAGTAAAGTGCAAGGACTATCGTATAAGTCTTAGATAACAGTGTCTAAGATGGAGTATTGAATAGTGCCTTCGGTTCATCCTATTCCTGGATGACTTGTATGGACGGATGTCTGACAAAGTATTTCCAGATGATCACGTATATTGATTTCTCCAACCATACCATGAGTGGAAGCGGAGAAGAAAACTTCTTTTAGCTAACGCATAATGTATGGTTAAGGACGTCAATCGGTGATTTGATGGATTTGATGATGTGGCATTCAAAGTGAATCTGGTGTGATGATAAAGCGTAGCTTCTAGCCTTTCATCCGGTAAATGACAGAAATCGGGCAGGCAACATGGCTAAGTCGGTCGCTCCGAAGTAGGCTGTATAATCACCTGATCTAGAGTTTCATTTACTTCTAAAAATCTATTGTTGATACTGTCCCATTCGGGGAACGGTTGTTGATCCCAACTGTTGGTGATATACATTCGATACACTCAAGCGAAATGAGTGGTCGGTCATGTGTGGCCGGGTTGCAAGATGTTCTTGTTGAACCCAGTGTATTCCTTTCTAGAGGTACACTAGCGAAAGGTGGTTCCATACCTTGTCATAGTTGGAAATCCATTACCCAATACGTGCTTGCGGTTTTGATTGTATACTATGTATGTAGAACGTGCGATGAAAGCGTTTCTGCTAGATGATTATTATATTGTGGTTGATAGACATTATTATAATATCAAAAGGTTTTTGATATAAAGATATTTTGGATTCTCATAAGGGAAAAACCCGTTCCGTTATACGGCGTGGTCTTATGAGATATCGATTGCTTGTTCGAACTGTTTTAACTGTTTTACTCATACCAGTCCCATGACTGACCCAGAGTTTATTTTTTTTGTTTTCCCTAAACTCTTGGGTGCCCAATTTTGTACGGGCAGTCAAGTAGTCGGGATTTAAAGATATACTGGAAGAGCTTGGAGCAGGAGGCTTCAGGATTATTTAGCTATAGTTATTTCCGCTGAGTTGTAAGTGTTGTACTCTGATAATGTTATTGTATACATATAATGGTTTTATTTCAAGGATATATTATCTATTATATGTTGTTCGTTCCGCTGTGAGATTCGTGTTACTCTGATCTTGTGTTCTTCTTCTATTCTAAGTTTCCATCTTATCTTTCCTCACCCTCTAATTTCTTTCATTAATGACCGGTTTTTTTCGACGTTTGGTTAGTCATCATTGAGTTTATGGCGATAACCAAAGTCGTCAAAAACCCGGGTCATTACAGTTGGTATCAGAGCCAGGTTAAGTTAAGTGAATTACCTTGGCTCTGTGGCGTGACTCGGTAGAGATGGGGTTAGCAATACCCTAGATTGAGTTAAGTGCATATATACGAGTGAACGTATCTGTTATTGATATAAAAAGTAATTTTATATTGTGAAGATTTATTGGTTGAGTAGTTTATGAGTTCTGGTCGATCAGTTTGATCCAATGTATCGGTAGGAGTTTATAAACACTCGAATACGATGGGTCGTCACGATATGTTTTGAAAAGAGGGTAAATTAAAATAAGTTTACCCAAGGTATATCTTGATATATATATATCAAAATTATAATATAGTGGATATATTGGTTGTTATTATAATCGAGTAAGATTATAAATTAAATGGTTATGTAAATAACCAATCAGAATTCATATAAGTGAAATACGTGAAATCAGATGAGTTAAATCCAAAATTTAAACCAGAAATTGAATTAAAATTCTGGAAAATTGGGTAAGTATTTGTAAATGGATTTGGATTAAAAATAAGGAAAATTTAAGATCCTAGGAGATTTTAAATTGTTTTACAAGCAGTGTGAATTATATTTTGAAATGAATTTCAAAGTGGAAATGTTTAGAAATGGTTTTATAGTATTGAACTCACTTCGATCGCTTGAAAATAAATTATGATGATGACAACTGCATCATTAGTATTCATTTTCGAGTTGTAAGTGACAAATTACTATCAGAGATACTGTTTTGAATTTGTTTTGGGAAAGACAAGTTGTGTTGAATTTCAAATTGGGATTTATAATAAAGAATGAATAAAAAAAGTATGAAATAGAAATTGAATATAGAAATTCAAAGGGAGTTTGAATATATGAAATTCAATGGAATTGAAATAGAAATTGAATATAGAAATTCAAAGGGAGTTTGAATATATGAAATTCAATGGAATTGAAATAGAGTTTGAATATAGAAATTCAAATATAGAATTTGAATATAGAAAATATAAAGGAATTCAAATATAGGATTTGAATATCGAAAGTGAAATGGAATTTGAATATCGAAAGTGAAATGGAATTTGAATATAGAAATTCAAATGGAATTTGAATATAGAAATTCAAATGGAATTTGAATATAGAATTCAAATGGAATTTATAATATAGAATTTGAAAAGAATTTATAATATAGAATTTGAATAGAAATTATAATATAGAATTTGAATAGAATTTGATATATAAAATTTGAATGATAGAATTTGATATATAGATTTAAATAATGGAAGTGATATAAAATTTGAATAGAAATTGAATAGAATTAACTAAGTCAAAGAGGAATTAGTTAATCGAGTTTTGAATTTGAAGTTGAACTTTGAAAGAGGAATTGGATTTGTAAATGGATATTCGAAATCGAATATAGAACTTAAATTTGAAATTTGGATTTAATTAGTTAATAATCAAGTTAAAATATATTTGAGCGTGTCATGTTCAAATATAAAAGTAAAATAGACTAAAGAGTTAATTAACAAATCAATTAACGAATTGAGTTAAAATGATCGGGTATAGTTAAAATAGATTGGGCAGGTATAAATATACATGAGATAGGTATGGATAAGGTATGAAGGTATATAAATAGAATGCTCGATGAAAAGGTATGTATTTAATTCATATATGAGATTTTATGTGCCGTATCGGCTAGCCGCTTGGCTTTTTCTTTTTCTTTTGGATTGGTGAGGGCCATGGGAGGCTATTTGAAATATCCTGATGCTCCTGGTACAAAGGAGGTTATGACGAACTTTTCCGGGAATTTAAGGAGTTAGAATATTTTTAAGATAATTTGATATTTGGAAATCAACGTATCGATATACATATATAGAAGTCGATAAGGAAACAAACTTAGAAATAGAATAGTAAAATCAAAAAGGAAGACTAAGAATAAAATCTAATAAGAATAGAAAGAGGAACCGTATACGTGTTTAAAAGTGAATAAGTAGTTGTATGGTATTGATTATTCGAGTAAGTAGTCATATCTGTTTTGACGTTATAAATGTTATTCAGTCAAGGTCTGAGAGGTAGTTATACCCCAACTTGATTGATTTCATTATTAATAAATAAATAGTAAGATTTCAGGCTCGAAGATCAATGTTGAATATGAGTTAATTGAATATAATATTAGGGTTGTCGTAACGATGTTTTACACAACATCCGTTTTAACCCAAATAAGTGTAAGCTTGGAAATATAATAAAGAATATTTACTAAGTATAGAAATAAACGAGATCGGAAAAGAGTTAAGTATTTGGAATATTTTCCAATTATAAATAGCATATATTTTCTAAAATTTAGAAAATAAAGGAAGGCGGTATTCAAAAATGTTTTCCAAATAACATAAAAGGCCAATATGGTTATTGAAAGTATTTGGTTAACAAATATTGATAAAGAAATAGAGAAGTGATTTAACTAATGGAATGTTAATTAAGGACTCAGTGACATGTTCAAAAGGAAAATTTAATTTTTGAAAAGAGTAAACTGTTTAAAAACTCCCAGGGAAAGACTGTTTGAATTAAAAAAATTTAACAGAAATTTGTGAAAGCAAATTTGAATTAAAGTAAAGTCAGTAAAGTGGTAAGTGAGATTGAATTAGAATGATATCAAGACAAATTGGATTGCGAGATTCAAATTTGAAGTGTAATGTGATAATCAAGTTAAGAGTTGGGAATCGAAAATAAACTCGAGTTGAAATAATATTTGGCTCGGATATAAGCGAATGGTTGTGTCGTGGATAAAAGCAGATTGGAATTTGATTGGGATGACCCTTGTATCCACTGAATTGATAACAGGTGGAAAGGATATAATGATATGCCGACAAAAGGTACAAGTTTATATTTCTATTGGATATAAGATTTATGAGCCGAATTGGCAAGCTGCTTGGCCATTTGATTTTCTTGTGGGATGGAGGTGGCCCAGAGAGGCGAGTGGTGGTTTGACCTATTGACCGGTACAAAGGAGGTGCTGGCGAAATTTTTCGAAAAGTTAAGGCGTTAGAAAATTTTCAGGATTTTTTAAAAATTTCGATGATAAGAATTAATAATTTAATTGAAATTAAATTGGTTCAGTTGAAACTGAAGTTAAGAAGTGAACAAATATGTTCTAACCAGTCGATAGGGTCGTTCTATACCTTAGCAATTTCGAGGACGAAATTATTTTAAGTGGGGAAGATTGTAATGACCCGCATTGGCAGAGGTATTATATTTAATTTATTTGATTATATAAATGGTGATATAGTGAATTAAATGGTGGTTTAATTAAATAATGGTGAATATTTAATTAAAATAATAATTGAATAATATATTTAATTCTGATAATCAGAATTGGCTGAAATGGCGATATGGTGTGAACTGGATCATCTGTGATATTTAATTCAGTTTAGAATTTGATTTGAATAACGAATATATTATTTGAATGACAGTTTTAACGTATAATTATAATATAATTATAATCGAGCTCGAAATGGCGCTGCAGTTCGTAAATTGGCGATTCGAACTTCAACTGAATGTACAGGATTCGTTTTAAGCCGGATTTCTGTGAAACAAGAAACGTGTGGAGCTGGTGGAGTATATCATTCTAGTGGAAGAGAAAAATCGGGATTTCGTCGTGTAGATTTTGATTTATGTCCAAATCAAATTTTAGAAAAGTCGCTGTGGAATTCCTTTATAATTTATAAAGGAATTATTTATATTTTCAAAAGGAATTTCAATATAAATAGAATATCGGGTTGACCCGGATTTGAAATATCGAGTTATAAATCCCAGTAGAGCTGTATGGTATTCCACTGTGAATATATACGATAATATAAATTTATTTATATTTAATTTAATTATATTTAAATATATTTAAATATTTAAATGGGTCATTCAGAGCTATAAAAATAGCCAGTTTTGCAAACGACCTCAGAATTCGACGAAACTAATTTTGTTGGATCCGCAATGTCAAATAGTTGTTAGATTTCCAGTTTCGTGATTTTTAGAGTCACTGTGTAGCCGTACGGATTTTTAGAGTGAAAAACAGTCAATATTTTGACGGTTAAAAATACGATGTGTGAGCATACGAAGTTAGAATTCGATGAAACTAGTTTCGTTGGGACCGTAATGTCGAACTCTAGCTGCATGTCAATTTTCATGATTTTTGGGTATCGTATGTGATCACAGGAATTTTAGAGGGCAAATAAAAAACAACGTTTGCTTAAAAAGAGATATAAAATTCGAATAAATAAATATTATAACTAACCTATATAAGCACCTTAACTTCCCTAAACCTAATTCTCTAGTCAACAGGGAGAAATAATCCGCCGCTACTCTTCTTAAATTTCTTTCAGCAAAACGCAAGCTTTGAAAAATCAAAACGAAAGATATACACCTCTATAAATCTCAAAATATATATTTATATGATCATTACAAGGAGCTCTTCGATCTGGTACCAATTTGTTGTGGTTCGATCGTGTAATGACCCGCATTGGCCGAGGTATTATAATTAATTTATTTAATTATATAAATGGTGATATAGTGAATTAAATGGCGATTTAATTAAATAATGGTGAATATTTAATTTAAATAATAAATTAAATAATATATTTAATTCTGAAATAATCAGAATTGGCTGAAATGGCGATATGGTGTGAACTGGATCATCTGTGATATTTAATTCAGCTTGGAATTGAATTTGAATAACGAATATATTATATAAATGACAGTTTGAACGTATAATTATAATATAATTAAAATCGAGCTCGAAATGGCGCTGCAGTTCGTAATTTGGCGATTTGAACTTCAACTGAATGTACAGGATTCGTTTTAAGCCGGATTTCTGTGAAACAAGAAACGTGTGGAGCTGGTGGAGTATATCTTTCTAGTGGAAGAGAAAAATCGGGATTTCGTCGTGTAGATTTTGAGATATGTCCAAATCAAATTTTAGAAAAGTCGCTGTGGAATTCATTTATAATTTATTAAGGAATTATTTATATTTTAAAAAGGAATTTTAATATAAATCGAATATCGGGTTGACCCAGATCGAAATATCGAGTAAAAATCCATATAGGATTTATTCTGAGCTGTATGGTATTCCACTGTGAATATAGACGATAATATTTATTTTTAAATATTAAATTTAATTATATTTAAATATATTTATATATTTAAATGGGTCATTCAGAGCTTTAAAAATAGCCAATTTTTCATACGTTCTCAGAATTCGACGAAACTAATTTTGTTGCATCCGCAATGTCAAATAGTTGTTAGATTTCCAGTTTCGTGATTTTTAGAGTCACTGTGTGGTCGTACGGATTTTTAGAGTGAGAAACAGTCAGTTTTTCGATGGTTAAAAATACACTGTGTGAGCAAACGGAGTCGGAATTCGACGAAACCAGTTTCGTTGGGATCGAAATGTCGAACTCTAGCTACATGACCATTTTCGTTATTTTTGGGTATCGTGTGCGATCACACGAATTTTTCGAAAGCAAAAATAAATAAAATAAAATATCTAAACAAGGTGTGTGATCATTAAAGGAGCCACATCCTTTTCCTTCTCATCCACAAACATTACCAACTACCACCACGGGTATAACAGGAGAAACCGAATCATTCATTCACACAGCAAAACCAAAACGCAGCAAAACCACTTCAAAGAAATTCAAAGGAAAATTACTAAAAAAATCCCTTAAATCCTAGAACAACTTTCTTCGAACTCCTGGTGCAAAGTCCTTCATGTCGATATGAGTATGGTGGCCTTCGAAGTGCGTTTCCGTGGAAGCAGTTTGTTCAAAGTGGGATTAGGGTTCACTTTGTGGTAAGGTACAATGGGTTTTAAACCATTTCGAGTTCGAATTCGAACTCAGGTGATTGAGTAGGGGTGTTTGCAAAGAATTGGTGGATTCCGCACCAATTTTGGTCGATGGCTTCACTGTGGCAAGCGCTAAGAACTGTGCGACGGAAGGGTTAGGGGAGCATCGAACGCGGGTATGACGGTGTGGGTGTGAAGAGGAATAGCAGAGAAGTTCATCTATGATTCTTGTTTGAGTTTCCGTTGAGGATTGGGAGGGTAGCGATCGAAGGAAGGATCGGAATTGGGTATGATGATTTCTGGAAAGGGGAGCACGACATTTTGAAGTATTGAGGAAGACGGGTCTGGTATGTTTGGGTATTGGGCCAGGGATGTTATGAGGTAGAGGCCCGATTTTTAATTATAAAGGAAATTAGTTTATTTTTAACTAAAATAGCGTTCTAACTTATAAATAGTATAACTTGATCATACAATATCAGATTGACGAACCGTAAGTTGCGTTGGGACCGTATGGACGAGAGCTTCACAATGAAACTGACTGGAAGTGGATTGGAGTTTGTCTGAATTTATGGCAAAATAAATTGTTTGATTCAAATCAAACAACAGTTTATCGTTCTTTAACGATGAACTGCCAAAGTGAGTAAAACTCACCAACTCTGAACAGTTCTATATTTACAACGTATTCTTAGAACTGTTAAAAATTGTCTGTTTGACTGTGTGTTGACTGTGTGTTGACTGTTTGATTTAACTGCTAGTCAGTTAGTAGAAATTATATATATATAAATACACCGTTAAATATTTATATGTGATTTTGTTATCAAAATATTTCACAGTGAAGTGAAATCGATGTTAATTATATTGTCTAACATCTGTGATGCAGGGAAACAGGTCGGAGGAATCCAACTGGATTCCTCAACAGTTATTTTACTGTGATTTATATATTGTGATATATAATGTGATATATAATCTGACATTGATTATATGTGTTTGGACGATATTTATCGTTGTTATATGGCATGTTAAATACCATAAGAAATACCAGAATGTAGAAAAAGGATTTTCAAAGTTTATTTTGAAATAAATTTATTTTATAAAATCAATGGATTTTGTATATATAAATAAAAAGGATTTTTGTGAAAAGGAATATATTTGGTAAATCAAATATATAGGATATATATTTGTAAATCAAATAAAAAGGAAAATATTTGCCAAACAAATAGAAAGAGAAATATTTGTAAACCATTTACAAATAGAATTAAAAGGGATTTATTTATTTAGGGAATAAATAAATAGAATAAAAGTGACATTTATTTATTAGAATAAATAGAATAAAGGAATATTTAATTGTTAGAATAAATGGAAATAAGGAGATATTTATTTGTTAAATAAATAGGATTAAATCAAAGAGATGTTTATTTGATAAATAGAAATAAACCGAAGGAATATTTAGGAGATGAATAGAAAATGGAAATCTGTTTTTAACAGATAAATAGAAAGGATTTATTTATAAATAACAGTTTATAAATTAAATAAATATTTATCATTCGATAAATGGAATATATAAGTCTGAACTTATATAGATAAGATATATTGGTTTTAACACCGATAGTTTTAAATAGAATGGGTACACAACACTTGTATAAGTGGAGTAACATTTTTAAAGAGAACATTTATAAAGTGAAGAACCGTTACTAGAAGTAAATCTTTATAAATGAGTAAACATTATCAAATAGGAGTTATTCTAATAGGAGAAGTCGATTAGAGTTAGAAATAATCGATTAAATAAATCGATTAGAGTTAGAGTTGACCCGTTAGAGTTAACCAGTTAGAGTTATCCAAATGGAGTAAATCGACTAGAGTAATCGAATATGGTTTATTCGAGAAGAGTAATCGAATATTATTTATTCGAAGAGAGTAATCGAATATTGGTTATTCGGGGTGAGTTAATCGAATCTAGTTATTCGAAAGGAGTTATCAAATCTAGTAGATCGAAAGGAGTTAATCCATATGAGTTAGTCGAGATGGAGTTAACCCAAAGAAGTTAGTCAAAGTGAGTTAGTTAAAAGTGTTAACTGAATATAGTTTATTCGAATAGAGTTAAAGTGAGTTAATCGAATATAGTTTATTCGAGTAGAGTGAAAGGGGTAGTCGAATATAGTTTATTCGAATAGAGTTAAAGTGAGTTAATCGAATATTGTTTATTCGAGTAGAGTGAAAGGGGTAGTCGAATATAGTTTATTCGAGTAGAGTTAAAGTAGTTAGCAAATCTAGTAGAGTCAAAGGAGTTAATCGTATAGAGTTAATCAAAAAGGGTTAATCGAATAGAGTTTATTGAAAGGGGTTAATCGAATAGAGTTAATTGAAAAGAGTTAATCGAATATAGTTATTCGAAAGAAAGGTTAAGTAAGGAAGTTAGTTAAAGAAATGTAAAGTGAACTTTACCTATTTCAAGGTTAGAAATGTTGTTCAGTTAAGGTCTGAGAGGTAGTTCTACCCCAACTTGATTGGCTTCGTTTTTAACTAAGGAATGGTTAAGGTTTGGCAGTAAAGGATGGTTAAGTGAATTTAGTAATTAAAGGAAACGATTTGAGTTGGCATAGCGATGTTTTATCTAAACATCTGCTCAATCCAAACGTAGGAGTTTTTGGAATGTTTTCCAAACAAGATATCAGAAATGTTCTCTATGATAGAAAACAGGAAATGGAAATGTTCCCAATGTAAACAACGTATATTTTCTAAATTTAGAGAATAGAAAATGTTGAATATAGGGAAATAGGAGATGTGAAATGAACTAAAGAGATTAATGTTAAATGATGTTGTTCGATATAATTTCCATCTGGAAATAATATCGTTGTTTGCACACTTGTTTTTCTTCGATAGTTAAATCACAGACTATCGAAGTTTTGACCATTTTAACGTTGTTAATATGGAGAGACCCGTTGGATTATTATCCAAAGAACCACTTTGTATTGGCATAAGCGTTGCGAATCATATATGCCAAAGGAAATTGAAGACGGAGTTATGCAAGGGCTATCCTGTATACTGAATAGTGCCTTCGGTTCATCCTGTTCCTGGATGACTTGTATGGATGGATGTCTGACAGAGTATTTCCAGACGATCACGTATATTGATTTCTCCAATCGTACCAAGAGTGGAAGCGGAGAAGGAAACTTCTTTAGCTAATACATAATGTATGGTTGAGGACGTCAATCGGTGATTTGATGGATTTGACGATGTGACATTCAAAGTGAATCTGGTGTGATGATAAAGCGTAGCTTCTAGCCTCACATCCGGTAAATGACAGAAATCGGGCAGGCAGCATGGCTAAGTCGATCGCACCGAAGTAGGGTGTATAATCAGCTGATCTAGAGTTTCATTTACTTCTAAAAATCTATTGTTGATGATGTCCCATTCGGGAAACGGTTGCTGATCCCAACCGTTGGTGATATACATTCGATACACTCAAGCAAATGAGTGGTCGGTCATGTGTGGCCGGGTTGCAAGATGTTCTTGTTGAACCCAGTGTATTCCTCTCTAGAGGTACACTAGCGAAAGGTGGTTCCATACCTTGTCATAGTTGGAAATCCATTACCCAATACGTGCTTGCGGTTTTGATTGTATACTATATATATAGAACGTGAGATGAAAGCGTTCTGCTAGATGATTATTATATTGTGGTTGATAGACATTATTATAATATCAAAAGGTTTTTGATATAAAGATATTTTGGATTCTCATAAGGGGAAAACCCGTTCCATTATACGACGTGGTCTTATGAGATATCGTTTAATGGCTCAAACTGTTTTAAACTGTTTTACTTATACCAGTCCCATGACTGACCCGGAGTTTATTTGTTTTGTTTTCCCTAAACTCTTGGGTGCCCAATTTTGTACGGGCAGTCAAGTAGTCAGGAATTTGCAAATACTTGAAGAACTGGAGCAGGAGGCTTCAGGATTGTATAGCTATATTTATTTCTGCTGTGTTGTAAGTGTTGTACTCTGATAATGTTATTGTATACATATAATGATTTTATTTCAAGGATATGTTATCTATTATATGTTATCCGTTTCGCTGTGAGATTCGTGTTACTCTGATGTTGTGTTCTTCTTCTTCTGTTCTAAGTTTCTATCTTATCTTTCCTCACCCTCTAATTTCTTTCATTAATTACCAGGATTTTTCGATGTTTTGGTTATCGACATCGAGTTTATGTCGATAACCAGAGTCACTCAAAATCTGGGTCATTACAGTTGGTATCAGAGCGAGGTTAAGTGAATTACCTTGGCTCTGTGGCGTGACTCGGTAGAGATAGGGTTAGTAATACCCTAGATTGAGTTTGAGTATATATATACGAGTGAACGTATTTGTTATTGATATAAAAATTGTTTTATATTGTGGAGATTTATTGGTTGAGTTGTTTATGAGTTCTGGTCGATCAGTTTGATCCACTGTATCGGTAGGAGTTACTAAACACTCGAATACGATGGGTCGACACGATATGTTTTGAAAAGAGGGTAAATTAAAATAAGTTTACCCAAGGTATATCTTGATATAGAGAAGATATATATATACATCAAAATTATAACATAGTGGATATATTGGTTGTTATTATAAACGAGTAAGATTATAAATTAAATGGTTATGTAAATAACCAATCAGAATTCATATAAGTGAAATACGTGAAATCAGATGAGTTGAATCTGAAATTTTAAACCAGAAATTGAATTAAAACTCTTGAGAATTGGTTAAGTGTTTGTAAATGGATTTGGATTAAAAATAAGGAAAATTTAAGATCCTGGGAGATTTTAAATTGTTTTACAAGCAGTGTGAATTATATTTTGAAATGAATTTCAAAGTGGAAATGTTTAGAAATGGTTTTATAATATTGAACTCACTTCGATCACTGGAAAATAGATTCTGATGATGACAGCTGCATCATCAGTATTCATTTTCGAGTTGTAAGTGACGAATTACTACCAGAGATAATGTTTTGAATTTGTTTTGGGAAAGACAAGTTGTGTTGAATTTCAAAATGGGATTTAAAATATAGAATTTGAATAATAGAATTTGAATTTTTAAATAGATTTGAAATATTAACTTGTTTTAAAAGAAATAAAACGAGAAGTTCCTTTATAAACGAAGTTTATAAATAGTTCTTTTATAAACGAAGTTTATAAATGAAGTGAAAAGAATTATCATTGGATAATTCAGAGATAAAAATGCAAGTGTGAAATTGAAAGGGAAATCTATTTTCCAAAGGTAGAAATATCGATTTCAAAAGGATTGAAATCGAGACTTATTTAAAGAATGAATAAAGAAAGTTTGAAAAGGAATTTGAATAAAGGAAATTCAAACATAGAGTTTAAATAAGAAAATTCAAAAGGGAGTTTGTTTATATGAAATTCAATGGAATTGAAATAGAGTTTGAATATAGCAATTCAAATAGAGTTTGAATATAGAAATTCAAATGGAATTCAAATATAGAATTTGAATATAGAAATATAAAGGAATTCAAATATAGGATTTGAATATCGAAGGTGAATTGGAATTTGAATATAGAAATTCAAATGGGATTTATAATATATAGAATTTGAATAGAAATTGATATATTGATTTGAATAACAGAAGTGATATAAAATTTGAATAGAATTAACTAAGTCGAAGAGGAATTAGTTAATCGAATTTTGAATGTGGAGTTGAACTTTGAAAGGTGAATTGGATTTGTAAATGGATATTCGAAATCGAATATAGAACTTAAATTTGAAATTTGGATTCAAATTAGTTAATAAGCAAGTTAAAATATATTTGAACATGTCATGTTCAAATATAAAAGTGAAATAGACTAAAGAGTTAATTAACAAATTAATTAACGAATTGAGTTAAAACGATCAGGTATAGTTAAAACAGATTGGGCAGGTATAAATATACATGAGATAGGTATGGATAAGGTATGAAGGTATATAAATAGAATGCTCGGCGAAAAGGTATGTGTTTAATTCATATATGAGATTTCATGCACCGTATCGGCTAGCCGCTTGGCTTTTTCTATTTCTTTTGGATTGGTGAGGGCCATGGGAGGCTATTTGTAATATCCCGATGCTCCTGGTACAAAGGAGGTTATGGCGAATTTGTCCGGTAATTTAAGGAGTTAGAATATTTTTAAGATAATTTGATAGTTAGAAATCAACGTATCGATATATATATAGAAGTTGATAAGGAAACGAACTTAGAAATAGAATAGTAAAAAGGAAGGCTAAGAATAAAATCTAGTAAGAATAGAAAGTGAAAGCGTATACGTGTTTAAAAGTGAATAAGTAGTTGTATGGTATTGATTATTCGAGTAAGTAGTCATATCTGTTTTGACGTTATAAATGTTATTCAGTCAAGGTCTGAGAGGTAGTTATACCCCAACTTGATTGATTTCATTATTAACAAATAAATAGTAAGATTTCAGGCTCGAAGATCAATGTTGAATAAGAGTTAGTTGAATATAGTATTTGGGTTGTCGTAACAATGTTTTACACAACATCCGTTTTAACCCAAATAAGTGTAAACTTGGAAATAGAATAATAGACATTTCCTAAGTATAGAAATAAACGAGATCGGAAAAGAGATAAGAAATTGGAATATTTTCCAATTATAAATAGCATATATTTTCTAAAGTTTAGAAAATAAAGGAAGACGATATTCGGAAATGTTTTCCAAATAACGTAAAAGGCCAATATGGTTATTGAAAATATTTGGTTAACAAATATTGATAAGGAAATAGAGAAGTGATTTAACTAATGGAATATTGATTAAGGGCTCAGTGACATGTTCAAAAGGAAAATTTGACTTTTGAAAAGTGTAAACTGTTTAAAAACTCCCAGGGAAAGACTGTTTCAATTAAAAACAAATTTAACAGAAATTTGTGAAAGCAAATTTGGATTAAAGTAAAGTCAGTTAAGTGGTAACTGAAGTTGAATTGAAATCGAATAAGTTTGAATTAGAATGATATCAAGACAAATTGGATTGTGAGATTCAAATTTGAAGTGTAATGGGATAATGAAGTTAAGAGTTGGGAATCGAGAAGAAACTCGAGTTGAAATGATATTTGGCTCGGATATAAGCAAATGGTGGTGTTGTGAATAAAAGCAGATTGGAATTTGATTGGGATGACCCTTGTATCCGCTAAATTGATAACAGGTGGAAAGGATATAATGATAGGCCGACAAAAGGTACAAGTCTATATTTCTATTTGATATAAGATTTATGAGCCGAATTGGCAACCCGCTTGGCTGTTTGATTTTCTTTTGGGATGGAGATGGCCCAGAGAGGCGAGTTGGAGTTTGACCTATCGACCAGTACAAAGGAGGTGCTGGCGAAATTTTTCGAAAGGTTACGGCGTTAGAAAATTTTCAGGATTTTTGAAAATTTTCGTTGATAAGAATTAATTAAAATTAAATTGGTTCAGTTGAAACTGAAGTTAAGAAGTGAACAAATATGTTCTAACTAGTCGATAGGGTCGTTCTCTAACTTAGCAATTTCGAGGACGGAATTATTTTAAGTGGGGAAGATTGTAATGACCCGCATTGACAAAGGTATTATAATTAATTTATTTAATTATATAAATGGTGATATAGTGAATTAAATGGTGATTTAATTAAATAATGGTGAATATTTAATTTAAAATAATAAATTAAATAATATATTTAATTCTGAAATAATCAGAATTGGCTGAAATGGCGATATGGTCTGAACTGGATCATCTGTGATATTTAATTCAGCTTGGAATTGAATTTGAATAACGAATATATTATATAAACGACAGTTTGAACGTATAATTATAATATAATTAAAATC
The DNA here is from genome assembly GCA_030737875.1 of Allium sativum. Lineage (NCBI taxonomy): Eukaryota > Viridiplantae > Streptophyta > Magnoliopsida > Asparagales > Amaryllidaceae > Allium > Allium sativum. The sequence goes on from CM060916.1 coordinate 962,135,094, forward strand.
GAGCTCGAAATGGCGCTGTAGTTCGTAATTTGGCGATTTGAACTTCAATTGAATGTACAGGATTCGTTTTAAGCCGGATTTCTGTGAAATAAGAAACGTGTGGAGCTGGTGGAGTATATCTTTCTAGTGGAAGAGAAAAATCGGGATTTCGTCGTGTAGATTTTGAGATATGTCCAAATCAAATTTTAGAAAAGTCGCTGTGGAATTCATTTATAATTTATTAAGGAATTATTTATATTTTAAAAAGGAATTTCAATATAAATCGAATATCGGGTTGACCCAGATCGAAATATCGAGTAGAAATCCATATAGGATTTATTCTGAGCTGTATGGTATTCCACTGTGAATATAGACGATAATATTTATTTTTAAATATTAAATTTAATTATATTTAAATATATTTATATATTTAAATGGGTCATTCAGAGCTTTAAAAATAGCCAATTTTTCATATGATCCCAGAATTCGACGAAACTAATTTTGTTGGATCCGCAATGTAAAATAGTTGTTAGATTTCCAGTTTTGTGATTTTTAGAGTCACTGTGTGGTCGTACGGATTTTTAGAGTGAGAAACAGTCAGTTTTACGACGGTTAAAAATACACTGTGTGAGCAAACGGAGTCGGAATTCGACGAAACCAGTTTCGTTGGGATCGAAATGTCGAACTCTAGCTACATGACCATTTTCGTGATTTTTGGGTATCGTGTGTGATCACACGAATTTTTCGAAAGCAAAAATAAATAAAATAAAATAAAATATCTAAACAAGGTGTGTGATCATTAAAGGAGCCACATCCTTTTCCTTCTCATCCACAAACATTACCAACTACCACCACGGGTATAACCAGGCCCGGTTTAAGGGCTAGGCCACCTAGGCGGCCGAAGAGGGCAACCCAGTCCTAGAGGCAACAGTGGAGGTGGTGAAGGCTGTGGTGGCGATTGTGATTAGAAGATATATTTTAAACTGAGGCAACCGCTCTTTGATGTAGAAGTGGTTACAGCTCAGTTGGCTGTGTGTTTGCCATTATTACTTGAGGTGTGGTATTCAAGTCTCCCCATGGTCATCAATTTTTGCAATTTCTTCTACTTCATCCACTATCTGCTTGTTCTTTTGCGTATTTTCCCTCTTTGTTCACTTTTTTTTTTGCTGCCCCCATCGCCGCCATGCTGTTTTGCAATTTTTACTGCTCCATCCGCTGTTTGCTGCTACTTTTGCTATTTTTTTTACTTACAAGCTGCCGATTTTGTGATTACTTTATCAACCCGCCTAGGGCAACCATCGTCTTCAAGCCGGCCCTGGGTATAACAGGAGAAACCGAATCATTCATTCACACAGCAAAACCAAAACGCAGCAAAACCAAAACGCAGCAAAACCACTTCAAAGAAATTCAAAGGAAAAATACTAAAAAAATCCCTTAAATCCTAGAACAACTTTCTTCGAACTCCTGGTGCAAAGTCCTTCATGTCGATATGAGTATGGTGGCATTCGAAGTGCATTTCCGTGGAAGCAGTTTGTTCATAGTGGGATTAAGGTTCACTTTGTGGTAAGGTACAATGGGTTTTAAACCATTTCGAGTTCGAATTCGAACTCAGGTGATTGAGTAGGGGGTGTTTGCAAAGAATTGGTGGATTCCGCACCAATTTTGGTCGATGGCTTCACTATGGCAAGCTCGAAGAACTGTGCGACGGAAGGGTTAGAGGAGCATCGAACGCGGGTATGAAGGTGTGGGTGTGAAGAGGAACAGCAGAGAAGTTCATCTGTGATTCTTGTTTGAGTTTCCGTAGAGGATTGGGAGGGTAGCGATCGAAGGAAGGATCGGAATTGGGTATGATGATTTCTGGAAAGGGGAGCATGGCAATTTGAAGTATTGAGGAGGACGGGTCTGGTATGTTTGGGTATTGGGCCAGGGATGTTATGAGGTAGAGGCCCGATTTTTAATTATAAAGGAAATTAGTTTATTTTTAATTAAAATAGTGTTCTAACTTATAAATAGTATAACTTGATCATACAATATCAGATTGACGAACCGTAAGTTGCGTTAGGACCGTATGGACGAGAGCTTCACAATGAAACTGACTGGAAGTGGATTGGAGCTCGTCTGAATTTATGGAAAAATAAATTGTTTGATTCAAATCAAACAACAGTTTATCGTTCTTTAACGATGAACTGCCAAAGTGAGTAAAACTCACCAACTCTGAACAGTTCTATATTTACAACGTATTCTTAGAACTGTTAAAAATTGTCTGTTTGATTGTGTGTTGACTGTGTGTTGACTGTTTGATTTAACTGCTAGTCAGTTAGTAGAAATTATATATATATATATATATATATGTATATGTATATATATATATACCATTAAATATTTATATGTGATTCTATTATCAGAATATTTCACAGTGAAGTGAAATCGATGTTAATTATATTGTCTAACATCTGTGATGCAGGGAAACAGGTCGAAGGAATCCAACTGGATTCCTCAACAGTTATTTTACTGTGATTTATATATTGTGATATATAATGTGATATATAATCTGACGTTGATTATATGTGTTTGGACGATATTTATCGTTGTTATATGGCATGTTAAATACCATAAGAAATACCAGAATGTAGAAAAAGGATTTTCAAAGTTTATTTTGAAATAAATTTATTTTATAAAATCAATGGATTTTATATATATATATAAATAAAAAGGATTTTTGTGAAAAGGGATATATTTGGTAAATCAAATATATAGGATATATATTGGTAAATCAAATAAAAAGGAAAATATTTGCCAAACAAATAGAAAGAGAAATATTTGTAAACCATTTACAAATAGAATTAAAAGGGATTTATTTATTTAGGGAATAAATAAATAGAATAAAAGTGACATTTATTTATTAGATTAAATAGAATAAAAGTGACATTTATTTATTAGAATAAATAGAATAAAGGAATATTTATTTGTTAGAATAAATGGAAATAAGGAGATATTTATTTGTTAAATAAATAGGATTAAATCAAAGAGATGTTTATTTGATAAATAGAAATAAACCGAAGGAATATTTAGGAGATGAATAGAAAATGGAAATCTGTTTTTAACATATAAATAGAAAGGATTTATTAATAAATAACAGTTTATGAATTAAATAAATATTTATCATTCGATAAATGGAATATATAAGTCTGAACTTATATAGATAAGAGATATTGGTTTTAACACCGATAGTTTTAAATAGAATGGGTACACAACACTTGTATAAGTGGAGTAACATTTTTAAAGAGAACATTTATAAAGTGAAGAACCGTTACTAGAAGTAAATATTTATAAATGAGTAAACATTATCAAATAGGAGTTATTCTAATAGGAGAAGTCGATTAGAGTTAGAAATAATCGATTAAATAAATCGATTAGAGTTAGAGTTGACCCGTTAGAGTTAACCAGTTAGAGTTATCCAAATGGAGTAAATCGAGTAGAGTAATCGAATATGGTTTATTCGAGAAGAGTAATCGAATATTAGTTATTCGAAGAGAGTAATCGAATATTGGTTATTCGGGGTGAGTTAATCGAATCTAGTTATTCGAAAGGAGTTATCAAATCTAGTAGATCGAAAGGAGTTAATCCATATGAGTTAGTCGAGATGGAGTTAACCCAAAGAAGTTAGTCAAAGTGAGTTAGTTAAAAGTGTTAATCGAATATAGTTTATTCGAATAGAGTTGAAGTGAGTTAATCGAATATAGTTTATCCGAGTAGAGTGAAAGGGGTAGTCGAATATAGTTTATTCGAATAGAGTTAAAGTGAGTTAATCGAATATAGTTTATTCGAGTAGAGTGAAAGGGGTAGTCGAATATAGTTTATTCGAGTAGAGTTAAAGTAGTTAGCAAATATAGTAGAGTCAAAGGAGTTAATCGTATAGAGTTAATCAAAAAAAGGTTAATCGAATAGAGTTAATTGAAAGGGGTTAATCGAATAGAGTTAATTGAAAAGAGTTAATCGAATATAGTTATTCGAAAGAAAGGTTAAGTAAGGAAGTTAGTTAAAGAAATGTAAAGTGAACTTTACCTATTTCAAGGTTAGAAAAGTTGTTCAATTAAGGTCTGAGAGGTAGTTCTACCCCAACTTGATTGGCTTCGTTTTTAACTAAGGAATGGTTAAGGTTTGGTAGTAAAGGATGGTTAAGTGAATTTAGTAATTAAAGGAAACGATTCTAGTTGGCATAGCGATGTTTTATCTAAACATCTGCTTAATCCAAACGTAGGAGTTTTGGGAATGTTTTCCAAACAAGATATCAGAAATGTTCTCTATGATAGAAAACAAGAAATGGAAATGTTCCCAATGTAAATAACGTATATTTTCTAAATTTAGAGAATAGAAAATGTTGAATATAGGGTAACAGGAGATGTAAAATGAACTAAAGATATTAATGTTAAATGATGTTGTTCGATATAATTTCCATCTGGAAATAATATCGTTGTTTGCACACTTGTTTTTCTTCGATAGTTAAATCACAGACTATCGAAGTTTTGACCATTTTAACGTTGTTAATATGGAGAGACCGGTTGGATTATTATCCAAAGAACCACTCTGTATTGGCATAAGCGTTGCGAATCATATATGCCAAAGGAAATTGAAGACGCAGTTATGCAAGGGCTATCCTGTATACTGAATAGTGCCTTCGGTTCATCCTGTTCCTGGATGACTTGTATGGATGGATGTCTGACAGAGTATTTCCAGACGATCACGTATATTGATTTCTCCAACCGTACCAAGAGTGGAAGCGGAGAAGGAAACTTCTTTAGCTAACACATAATGTATGGTTGAGGACGTCAATCGGTGATTTGATGGATTTGACGATGTGACATTCAAAGTGAATCTGGTGTGATGATAAAGCGTAGCTTCTAGCCTCACATCCGGTAATGAAAGAAATCGGGCAGGCAGCATGGCTAAGTCGGTCGCACCGAAGTAGGGTGTATAATCACCTGATCTAGAGTTTCATTTACTTCGAAAAATCTATTGTTGATGCTTTCCCATTTGGGAAACGGTTGTTGATCCCAACCATTGGTGATATACATTCGATACACTCAAGCAAATGAGTGGTCGGTCATGTGTGGTCGGGTTGCAAGATGTTCTTGTTGAACCCAGTGTATTCCTCTCTAGAGGTACACTAGCGAAAGGTGGTTCCATACCTTGTCATAGTTGGAAATCCATTACCCAATACGTGCTTGCGGTTTTGATTGTATACTATATATGTAGAACGTGAGATGAAAGCGTTCTGCTAGATGATTATTATATTGTGGTTGATAGACATTATTATAATATCAAAAGGTTTTTGATATAAAGATATTTTGGATTCTCATAAGGGATAAACCCGTTCCGTTATACGGCGTGGTCTTATGAGATATCGTTTAATGGCTCAAACTGTTTTAAACTGTTTTACTTATACCTGTCCCATGACTGACCCAGAGTTTATTTGTTTTGTTTTCCCTAAACTCTTGGGTGCCCAATTTTGTACGGGCAGTCAAGTAGTCAGGAATTTGCAAATACTTGAAGAACTGGTGCAGGAGGCTTCAGGATTGTATAGCTATTTCCGCTGTGTTGTAAGTGTTGTACTCTGATAATGTTATTGTATACATATAATGATTTTATTTCAATGATATGTTACCTATTATATGTTATTCGTTCCGCTGTGAGATTCGTGTTACTCTGATGTTGTGTTCTTCTTCTTCTATTCTAAGTTTCTATCTTATCTTTCCTCACCCTCTAATTTCTTTCATTAATTACCAGGATTTTTCGATGTTTTGGTTATCGACATCGAGTTTATGTCGATAACCAAAGTCGCTCAAAATCCGGGTCATTACAGATCGCATCTTTGTCCGCTAGAAATTATACAGCGTATGGCTAGGGTTAGGACTCGAAAGTTATGGGAGCTTCAATGCATCGATTGAGGGTCGGTTTTGGAACCAGGGGGTCATTTAGGATCTGCCTGCAAGTTTGTGAAGGATTTGATGTTGAATCAGGGCGTGCGATGTACAGCTGGTGCCGGAATCGCACTGTACAAGGAGGACGTCGAGTGGATTGTTTTTGGTGCAGATGTATAAAGGGTTGGATGAGGAGTTCTTGGGTGGTTTTAGTTTTGTCGATTGATGAAGTATGGGAGGAGGATTTGGAGAGTAAGCGCTGGAAATGGTATAAGGAAGGGAGGAAGCCGCATGGTGTTAATTGAGGAAGAAAGGTCGGGTGTGAAGAAGGGGGCTGACGGGTTTTAAATGTGGAGTGGGCCGATCATATAAGATCCGATAGGATCGTATAGACGAACACTACCCAATGGAACTGACTGGGAGCGGATTGGTGCTCGTTTGAATTTATGGCGAAATAAATTATTTGATTCAAATCAAACAAACAGTTTATCGTTCTTTAACGATGAACTACAAAAGTGAGTAAATCTCACTAACTCTGAACAGTTTATAATTTCATGTTTTATTTTTAGAACTGTTAAATATTGGATGATTGATTGTGTGTTGACTGTTTGATTGAACTGCTATTCAGTTAGTTGAATTTCTATATTTGTAACAACCCGAAAATCTGGGCCAGTTTAAAATTTTTATTTTGGCAATTTTAGCGAATTTTGATTATTTAAAATGAATTATTTTAAATAATATCGATGAGAAATTTATTTTGAATGGAATTAGAACGTATATATTATATACGTCATCGTTAGAATATAAATAATTATTTATAATTATAAAAGGAATTGAAAATGGCGCGGTAGTTCGATAATTCGATTTCAAACTTCAATTGAATGTACCGGGTGCAAAACAATCCGAATTCTAGTGAAACCAAAAACATTAGGATCTAATTGATAATATCTTTCTAACGAATCCGAATAATCAGAATTTCATAGCGGGAATCAAAAGTTATGTCCAGTTGAAAATTCTGAATAGTCGCTATGGAATTCAGGCCCTTAAAAATAGACATTTTGCAAACGACCTCGGATTTCGACGAAACCACTTTTGTTGGATCCGTGATGTTAAATTATAGCTAGATTCCAAATTTCATAATTTTTCGAATCAATATGTGAGCCTAGCAAAGGAAAACGCGTTTGACCAGTTTCAGTTGATTTTAATCGACTGGAAAATGGCCATTTTTCCAACGGTCTCAGAATTCGACGAAATTAGTTTTGTTAGGACCGTATCGTCAATACGAAGCTAGAAAATATTTTTATAGAATTTTTCGAGTTAGTATGTGACCTCGGTAAATTGAAATGTACGTTTAAAATTCAACAAAGTGATTTAAATGTAAATTCAACGGAAACAGATTGAAATGATCGAATCAGCTTGTGATACATATCCCATTGTGTTCGGAATGGGGGTAAAACGCTATGGACGACAGGCGGTGGACCTCGTTTAGAGGTCGTATGTAAAAGTCAACTTTTTAGGAATTAAAATAATTAAATAAAATAATTAAAATTCTTTCTCTCCCCTCCCTCTTCCCTTATACGTTGCCCCCCCCCCTTATTCACTCAATCGTTCAGAAGAAAAAAAAAAGAAAAAAAGAGAAAGGGGCGCTCGAAGCCGACGACGGAGCCTCCCATCACCGCTGCCACGCCCTCCGACCGTCGCCCCTCTTCTCCTTCCCTCCCTCCTCTCGCGCTCGATTCCCTCGCTCCAAGCCCTGCCGCCCTAACCCAGGACCTCCCGTCGCCATCAGAAATCGCTCCCCCACTCTCCTCCGTCGCCGGCCTCACCACCAGACCGCGAGCCACCCCGCTTCCACCTCCTCCTCTCGCACCTCGTCCTCTCCCTCTCCAATTCGAAAAGCGCCCCCAAACTCTGATGTAACCGCCTCTCTCGATCGCGAATCCCGCTGCTGTGAAGACCATCGCACCCCTATTCGATGCGCCACCAACCAATTGAGCCGCCGCCCGCGCCCTGGGCCCCGCCACCAGACTAGCGTCGCCTCTTCCCCCCTCCGGCGTGATTAACAATAAAGGAAAAAGGTAATTTTTATTTATTTTATTTTTCTTTTATGCTAATTACTTAATATGATAAATCTGAAATTTAATTTGAATTAAAATTGTTTTTAAATCTGAAATTTAGATTATATATAAATAAATAAATAAAAAGGGAGAGAGAAAAGATTTTTGATTATAAAAGAGATTTGATTTTTAGGAGATAAAGAAATGATTTTTATTTATAGTTATAGATAGTAAAAATACGATTTTTATTTATAGTTATAGATAATAAAAATATGATTTTTATATAAGGCGTGTAATAAAAATATGATTTTTATATAAGGCGTGTAATAAAAATATAATTTTTATATAAGGCATGAAATAAAAATATGATTTTTATATAAGGCGTGTAATAAAAATATGATTTTTATATAAGGCGTGTAATAAAAATATGATTTTTATATAAGGCGTGTAATAAAAATATGATTTTTGTATAAGGCGTGTAATAAGAATATGATTTTTATATAAGGCGTGTAATAAAAATATGATTTTTATATAAGGCGTGAAATAAAAATATGATTTTTATATAAGGCGTGTAATAAAAATATGATTTTTATATAAGGCATGTAATAAAAATATGATTTTTATATAAGGCGTGTAATAAAAATATGATCTTTATATCTGAAAAGGCGAAATCTTTATTTTTATAAAGGCGAAATCTTTATTTTTGAAAAGGCGAAATCTTTATGTAGAGAATAGCGTGGTATATATAGAATTTTTATCTATATGGTAGCAATGTAAAAATGGAATTTTTATCCATATAGCGTGAAAGTAAAAATGTGATTTTTATATATTGAACATCGAAGTAAAAATGTGATTTTTATATATTGAACATCGAAGTAAAAATATGATTTTTATATATTGAATAGCATAGTAAAAATTCGATTTTTATATATGTAGTGGCTACGGGCGAAGGAAGTGATAAGAGACGAGAACAGTGAAGATTTCCGGCATTAGAAGTGTCGTGGAGTTAGGATAGCTATCGGTGAGAATTTCTAACCTTTCAATTTCTTTTTTCTAGTAATATATATATATACTAGGATGCAGACGGTGCTTAGTAGCACCCGACACAATCGTCCACAGACCATGGACTTGTTTGTTTGATTGCAAAAATTAGTTAGATTATTTGGTTTGAATTGTTTGGTGAAATGAAATTGATTTGATTGATGTGTGAATGGCGTGGGCCTTCACTAGACCGGGGATAAGGCTAGGCCTTGTCCCGTTTCTAGTATCGTTCCGTTATACCGCCGAAATTTTCTAAAATAATTTAGAAAAATAAAAATATCATTTTATTGAATAAATGAACTGAATAGAAATTCATATGTTGAAATAAAATGTTTTATCGTTAAAAATATAATTTTTAACGTGAATGTGAATAAATAAAATATTCATTTACAAACCAGACAGTTTGTTTATGTACACTGATTTGACTGACATTGATTGGGACGATAAATTTTACACATCGCCCAACTGCACAACTAAATCTGTGTTTGATTGTTTGAAACCCCACACGGGTGTTGGGATGAAATTTGAAGTTCACTCATCCTGATTGATTAAATATGTCGATCGGTTGATTGACAGGCTGTTTTAAGCGTTAGATATCTATATTTGATGCTTATACAGTGTAGTGCACTTTGGTTGATGGTTGATTATTTTTCCATGCTATTATATACGTGTGATGTATGAAAATCCATATAATTAATATTATATGGTGATTGATTGGGCCTAATTCCAATTTAGAAATGAATTCAATATAAAATAAAGGTTCATGTGTTGACTGTACTCATCCGTTGAGATTAGTCATGTGTTGAACGAAATATTTCAATAATAAAATTTACATCTTTATCAGTATAAAATAAAGGTTCATGTGTTGACTGTACTCATCCATTGAGATTAGTCATGTGTTGAACGAAATATTTGAAATAGAATATTTGAAAGAGAAATATTTGAAATAAAATATTTGAAATAGAATATTTGAAAGAGAAATATTTGAAATAGAATATTTGAAAGAGAAATATTTGAAAAGGAAATATATGAAAAAGAAATATTTGAAATAGAATATTTGAAAATAGAAATATATGAAGCCGTGTTGATTAGATTGACGCCATTTTGACGTGAATGATATTTATATCGATTTTATTCATTTTATAATGAATATCGAAAGTGATTTCAAAATCTGATATTTTGAAAAGAATTGAATATAAACGAATTCGAATTTAAATTGAATATAAACGAATTCAAGAAGAGAATTGAAATTGAATTGAATTGAAAATGAACTGAAATTGAATTAGAAATCAATTTGAATTGAAATCAATTTGAAATGAATTTAAAACGATTTATAAAGCTCGTTTTGAATTGAAACCGACGAAGTATATATTATATATATTATATATATAATATAATGGCCTGAATAGAACGCGCCGCGCCGCGGTAGTTCGCTAATTTCGACCATTGACTTCGAACAGATATTACGGGAGATCCGACCGTCGGATTCTCCTAAATCCGGAACCGTTGGGTTCGTATCGAAAAGAGCTTTCTAACAAATGTTAGAAATTTGAAATCTAACAGTTGGATTTGGAGATACGTCCAAATCAAATTCGAAAAAGGTCGATGTAAGTGCAGTTCGATGGCCGTTGATGGAAATCGACTGTACGGGCCTTGATAAAATTATTAAAAATAGTAATAATTTGTGTAAAATCATAAGAAAGGATTTGAGAAGAATTGGGATGAAAAACTCCATATTTGAAAAGATAAAAATAGATTTTTATCGAAGTAAACTAGTTTTGAACTAGAATTATAATTCTATTTATTTTTAAATAAATAAATTGAATTTGGAATGGGTTTGAATCGAAATTGTCTTCGGAATATTTCGATGTTGGATTTCGTGATTATACAGATATTGTTATGGAAATTTGAAAGATATATATTTATATCGTTATTTCCAATACGACATTTGTTAATCGTAGAATTTGATATTGAATATAAGCCGATATATTTTCTATTCAGAGCCTTGTATTGAATATCAAATGTGATTTGGGTTTGTCGTGAATGGTGTCTTGACTAACACTGTTCTTGAACCCAGTTGAGAAAAGATTAAATCTTTTTATTTAGATTTAATGAAGTGTACCAATTAAATAATATTTAATTGAATTGATATTTATTTTTGGGTTTATCGTGGACAGTGTTTTAAATAACACTCGTTCTTTAACCCGATAATTAATGGAATGTGACTTTGGGTTTATCGTGAACCGTGTTTTAAATGACACTGATTCTTTAACCCAGTTAACGATTAAAACTAAGTGGAGTTTTAATGAATCTTTAATTAGATTGAAAAGATCGAGAATGGAGTATCACCAGTTTTACTCCAGGCGATAGTTAAATCTTTAATTAGATTTGAACGTGAAATGGTAATTGAATTTACCGATAACACCGTGGTGTTAGATATGAAGTATTACCAGTTTTTACTTCATGGGATGAATAGGTTGGGATTGGGAAATTAAAACAAATGATTACTTCGGCAAGGTTCGTTAATCCCGACAAGTTGAATCGAAATTTAAAAGTTGATTGAAGAATAAATTCAAGGAATTTTCCTTGGATAAAATTAATGGGAACCTTTCCCTATGAATGTGAAAATTAGAAACTAACTGTCGGTTAGCCAAGCAGAATGGTTTTCTGGATATGGATCTGATGTTGGTTTCGGCCTTCGAGGTTAATATTTGGGAAATTATTCTCTTGATTAATTTACGGTTAGTGACTGATGAATTGGAATGAGGCGTATGTTGTGTTTGTGTAACACTTATTTAAAATATACGCGAGTTATTCGGAAAGACCGGGTTTATCCCATTCTGAATAACTGATACGACGATAAGTCGAAGATGAAGACGATGGTCGAAGACCGGAGGTTTTCACGTCGCTTGGGTGATTACTGATGATCTTGATTGGGCTGTACACCCAAAAAGATGGAAACAGTTGGTGATCGTCCAGACGTACATGGAGATCGATGGATATGCGGGGTACTAGGTGCCTCCGGTTTCGTTCAGACCCAGAACGGACTTGTAAATGGACTATGTGTCTGACATTGGATTTTAGTCCGCGTGATTGATCTCTATTAAATATATATCTGTTTGGCGGCGGAGAATTTATTCTCTTGCTTAACGCCCTTCTCTGAGACGTACGAGCTCAGGGGTTATATATTGATGGATATCAAACGCATGGAGTGAATTGCCTGTGTGGCATGCCTAAGTGGCAATTGATCGAGGCTTCTATTGAAAAGCAAAGTCTTGTGGTGATGATCAAAGCACAGCCTGTGTGGCACAGCTTTTTGTGAATTCGCAAGTTTCGCACCCCGGTTGTGAACCAAAAACGGGAGAGGACCTCAGGGAGGGCATGCGTTTCTTTCTAGCTAGGGTGGTGTCAGTGACCTACCAGCCCTGACATTTATATACTTTTCACCTGTGTGGTTGTTGCTGTTGCGAGGCGCCTCGGTTAGATCGGACGATCCGGGTCCGATGGAGTCATTCGTTGGCTCATTTACGCCCCAAAGGGCGGAAAAACGTATTGTTCAGGCACTATAATCCACATCGGTGGACCGGCCCTGTCGCTCCAAGGGGCAGTTGCGGCTGTTCCGGAGACATGGGCTAGATTGTCTCGAATCGGTAGAGGACGATCCCTAGCCTCGGTTCACAGACGGAAATCCAATTTCCAAATACGTGACATTGCGGTTTTATTTGTAAACCTATATATGGCGACATAGTGGCATGGGACGCTCATGTCGCCTATGATTGATACTTATGATTTGAAGTTGTTTTATACACTATACACTTATAATAGTATCAAATGATTTGTTTTAAACGTATCAAGCATTCTTTGGCTGTTATAAGGGAAAACCCTATCCCCCGGCTTGCGTTGCATTGTGTGATAGGACCTGGGTCTTATAACAGCTTCATTTTTCTTTATTTAGCATTGCGCTGTTTGTTTTATGCACTGGTATTCTTGGGAGGAAACCCGTTCCGTGTTATACGGCGTGGTCCCTTGATTTACCTAACTTTAAAAATAAAGATTAACTGTTTTAGTTCTCACACCAGTCACATGACTGACCTGGGGTTTATTGTTTTAACCTAAACTCTGGGTGCCCTTATTTTGACACGGGCAGCTAGTAGTTTTGGTTTTGCAGATTTATATTCACAGGATCCTGGTTTACAGCTGGAACGATATCCGGAAAGCTTTGTATCCGTATATCTCCTTCTAGTTGTGTATTGTATTATTTTCCGCTGCGATGTATTTAAATGTAATTTAAATCTCTGATATTTCTGTGTAATATTCATTTAAACTCTGTATATTCTTGTAATCTGATGCATTGTTGTAATATACAATGAAATGTTCTTGTGTATGCATTATGTTGTGGCTTGTTCTCGAACTATCCGCGCTTTCCTTTACAAGGAAGTTACGGGTTTTTACAGTTGGTATCAGAGCTTTGGTTTACAAAGCAGAGAACAAGGCACATTAGAACCATACGAAAGAATTCATCAGATATTGGACTAGTAAAATCCAATGGGAATGACTCGTTAGAGATGGGATCAGTAGTATCCTAGAACGAGTGTGAAGAGTATATTTTTAAAGTAAAAACAAGTTTTGTTTTGAAATTTAAATCAACTATTCGTATTTGATTATTTATTCTATATTGATCGGGACAATCCGATATATAAAGATTTTGCATATATGTCTTGCAAACGTGTATTCGAAGTTTTAATATACTGGATAGTTATAGAATCATACTCTAGTTGCCCGGGGATAATTCTGGTGATGGGGCACCGTCGCCAGTATTTATTTTCGAGTAACGAAAGTGAGATTTCTATATATTTCCTATTGACTGGTGTGAGAACCAAAATTAGATTGGGCCTATTGTTGTGATTTGGCATCAAAAATCTGATTTTTGACTATGTATCAAAGTTATCAATTTGAAAAGCTAATCAACTAATAGATTGATGTTTGTGTTGTTTGTTTATTTGTTTGTTAATTTTGAACCATTATGCCTAATTGAATCAAATATTGAATTGTATTGAAAATTGGTCGCATTTGCTTGCATATATATGTACTTTCATTGAACAGGTCATAGCAAGGAGGCTAGAGCAGAGAATAAAATTTGTTTGCCCGACAAATAGGTACATGTTTACTACATAATTTACTGTTTTGTTTGGGTGATGATGATTTTATGAGCCTATTGGCTAGCCGCTTGGCTTTTTCTTTTTCTTTTTGAGATCTGAAGGACCGGGGAAGCTATTTGAGATTTCCCGATGCTCCCGGTGCAGGGGAGGTTATGGCGAAATTTTTCGAAAATTTAGGGTGTTAGCCAAATTTTTGAAAATTTGAAAATTCTCAGAAAGTGGAAAGTTGGAGAATGGAAGTCAGACCAAACGTAGAGTTGATTGATCAAACCACTTTCGACTTTGTTCCTTTTCGGGGATGAAAAGTTTTAAGTGGGGGAGATTGTAACAACCCGAAAATCTGGGCCAGTTTAAAATTTTTTATTTTGGCAATTTTAGCGAATTTTGATTATTTAAAATGAATTATTTTAAATAATATCGACGAGAAATTTATTTTGAATGGAATTAGAACGTATATATTATATACGTCGTCGTTAGAATATAAATAATTATTTATAATTATAAAAGGAATTGAAAATGGCGCGGTAGTTCGATAATTCGATTTCAAACTTCAATTGAATGTACCGGGTGCAAAACAATCCGGATTCTAGTGAAACCAAAAACATTAGGATCTAATTGATAATATCTTTCTAACGAATCCGAATAATCAGAATTTCATAGCGGGAATCAAAAGTTATGTCCAGTTGAAAATTCTGAATAGTCGCTATGGAATTCAGGCCCTTAAAAATAGACATTTTGCAAACGACCTCGGATTTCGATGAAACCACTTTTGTTGGATCCGTGATGTTAAATTATAGCTAGATTCCAAATTTCATAATTTTTCGAATCAATATGTGAGCGTGACAAAGGAAAACGCGTTTGACCAGTTTCAGTTGATTTTAATCGACTGGAAAATGGCCATTTTTCCAACGGTCTCAGAATTCGACGAAATTAGTTTTGTTAGGACCGTATCGTCAATACGAAGCTAGAAAATATTTTTATAGAATTTTTCGAGTTAGTATGTGACCTCGGTAAATTGAAATGTACGTTTAAAATTCAATAAAGTGATTTAAATGTAAATTCAACGGAAATAGATCGAAACGATCGAATCAGCTTGCGATACATATCCCATTGTGTTCGGAATGGGGGTAAAACGCTATGAACGACAGGCGGTGGATCTCGTTTAGAGGTCGTATGTAAAAGTCAACTTTTTAGGAATTAAAATAATTAAATAAAATAATTAAAATTCTTTCTCTCCCCTCCCTCTTCCCTTATACGTTGCCCCCCCCCTTATTCACTCAATCGTTCAGAAGAAAAAAAAGAAAAAAAGAGAAAGGAGCGCTCGAAGCCGACGACGGAGCCTCCCATCACCGCTGCCACGCCCTCCGACCGTCGCCCCTCTTCTCCTTCCCTCCCTCCTCTCGCGCTCGATTCCCTCGCTCCAAGCCCTGCCGCCCTTACCCAGGACCTCCCGTCGCCATCGGAAATCGCTCCCCCACTCTCCTCCGTCGCCGACCTCACCACCAGACCGCGAGCCACCCCGCTTCCACCTCCTCCTCTCGCACCTCGTCCTCTCCCTCTCCAATTCGAAAAGCGCCCCCAAACTCTGATGTAACCGCCTCTCTCGATCGCGAATCCCGCTGCTGTGAAGACCATCGCACCCCTATTCGATGTGCCACCAGCCAATTGAGCCGCCGCCCGCGCCCTGGGCCCCGCCACCAGACTAGCGTCGCCTCTTCCCCCCTCCGGCGTGATTAACAATGAAGGAAAAAGGTAATTTTTATTTATTTTATTTTTCTTTTATGCTAATTACTTAATATGATAAATCTGAAATTTAATTTGAATTAAAATTGTTTTTAAATCTGAAATTTAGATTGTATATAAATAAATAAATAAAAAGGGAGAGAGAAAAGATTTTTGATTATAAAAGAGATTTGATTTTTAGGAGATAAAGAAAATATTTTTATTTATAGTTATAGATAGTAAAAATACGATTTTTATTTATAGTTATAGATAATAAAAATATGATTTTTATATAAGGCGTGTAATAAAAATATGATTTTTATATAAGGCGTGTAATAAAAATATAATTTTTATATAAGGCGTGAAAAAAAAATATGATTTTAATATAAGGCGTGTAATAAAAATATGATTTTTATATAAGGCGTGTAATAAAAATATGATTTGTATATAAGGCGTGTAATAAAAATATGATTTTTATATAAGGCGTGTAACAAAAATATGATTTTTATATAAGGCGTGTAATAAAAATATGATTTTTATATAAGGCGTGTAATAAGAATATGATTTTTATATAAGGCGTGTAATAAAAATATGATTTTTATATAAGGCGTGAAATAAAAATATGATTTTTATATAAGGCGTGTAATAAAAATATGATTTTTATATAAGGCGTGTAATAAAAATATGATTTTTATATAAGGCGTGTAATAAAAATATGATCTTTATATTTGAAAAGGCGAAATCTTTATTTTTATAAAGGCGAAATCTTTATTTTTGAAAAGGCGAAATCTTTATGTAGAGAATAGCATGGTATATATAGAATTTTTATCTATATGGTAGCAATGTAAAAATGGAATTTTTATCCATATAGCGTGAAAGTAAAAATGTGATTTTTATATATTGAACATCAAAGTAAAAATGTGATTTTTATATATTGAACATCGAAGTAAAAATATGATTTTTATATATTGAATAGCATAGTAAAAAATTCGATTTTTATATATGTAGTGGCTACGGGCGAAGGAAGTGATAAAAGACGAGAACAGTGAAGATTTCCGGCATTAGAAGTGTCGTGGAGTTAGGATAGCTATCGGTGAGAATTTCTCACCTTTCAATTTCTTTTTCTAGTAATATATATATATATACTAGGATGCAGACGGTGCTTAGTAGCACCCGACACAATCGTCCACAGACCATGGACTTGTTTGTTTGATTGCAAAAATTAGTTAGATTATTTGGTTTGAATTGTTTGGTGAAATGAAATTGATTTGATTGATGTGTGAATGGCGTGGGCCTTCACTAGACCGGGGATAAGGCTAGGCCTTGTCCCGTTTCTAGTATCGTGCCGTTATGCCGCCGAAATTTTTTAAAATAAGTTAGAAAAATAAAAATATCATTTTATTGAATAAATGAACTGAATAGAAATTCATATGTTGAAATAAAATGTTTTATCGTTAAAAATATAATTTTTAACGTGAATGTGAATAAATAAAATATTCATTTACAAACCAGACGGTTTGTTTATGTACACTGATTTGACTGACATTGATTGGGACGATAAATTTTACACATCGCCCAACTGCACAACTAAATCTGTGTTTGATTGTTTGAAACCCCACACGGGTGTTGTGATGAAATTTGAAGTTCACTCATCCTGATTGATTAAATATGTCGATCGGTTGATTGACAGGCTGTTTTAAGCGTTAGATATCTATATTTGATGCTTATACAGTGTAGTGCACTTTGGTTGATGGTTGATTATTTTTCCATGCTATTATATACGTGTGATGTATGAAAATCCATATAATTAATATTATATGGTGATTGATTGGGCCTCATTCCAATTTAGAAATGAATTCAATATAAAATAAAGGTTCATGTGTTGACTGTACTCATCCGTTGAGATTAGTCATGTGTTGAACAAAATATTTCAATAATAAAATTTACATCTTTATCAATATAAAATAAAGGTTCATGTGTTGACTGTACTCATCCGTTGAGATTAGTCATGTGTTGAACGAAATATTTGAAATAGAATATTTGAAAGAGAAACATTTGAAATAAAATATTTGAAATAGAATATTTGAAAGAGAAATATTTGAAATAGAATATTTGAAAGAGAAATATTTGAAAAGGAAATATTTGAAAAAGAAATATTTGAAATAGAATATTTGAAAATAGAAATATATGAAGCCGTGTTGATTAGATTGACGCCATTTTGACGTGAACGATATTTATATCGATTTTATTCATTTTATAATGAATATCGAAAGTGATTTCAAAATCTGATATTTTGAAAAGAATTGAATATAAACGAATTCGAATTTAAATTGAATATAAACGAATTCGAGAAGAGAATTGAAATTGAATTGAATTGAATTGAATTGAAAATGAACTGAAATTGAATTAGAAATCAATTTGAATTGAAATCAATTTGAAATGAATTTAAAACGATTTATAAAGCTCGTTTTGAATTGAAATCGACGAAGTATATATTATATATATTATATATATATATATATATAATATAATGGCCTGAATAGAACGCGCCGCGCCGCGGCAGTTCGCGAATTTCGACCATTGACTTCGAACAGATATTACGGGAGATCCGACCGTCGGATTCTCCTAAAACCGGAACCGTTGGGTTCGTATCGAAAAGAGCTTTCTAACAAATGTTAGAAATTTGAAATCTAACGGTTGGATTTGGAGATACGTCCAAATCAAATTCGAAAAAGGTCGCTGTAAGTGCAGTTCGATTGCCGTTGATGGAAATCGACTGTACGGGCCTTGATAAAATTATTAAAAATAGTAATAATTTGTGTAAAATCATAAGAAAGGATTTGAGAAGAATTGGGATGAAAAACTCCATATTTGAAAAGATAAAAATAGATTTTTATCGAAGTAAACTAGTTTTGAACTAGAATTATAATTCTATTTATTTTTAAATAAATAAATTGAATTTGGAATGGGTTTGAATCGAAATTGTCTTCGGAATATTTCGATGTTGGATTTCGTGATTATACAGATATTTTTATGGAAATTTGAAAGATATATATTTATATCGTTATTTCCAATACGACATTTGTTAATCGTAAATTTGATATTGAATATAAGCCGATATATTTTCTATTCAGAGCCTTGTATTGAATATCAAATGTGATTTGGGTTTGTCGTGAATGGTGTCTTGACTAACACTGTTCTTGAACCCAGTTGAGAAAAGATTAAATCTTTTTATTTAGATTTAATGAAGTGTACCAATTAAATAATATTTAATTGAATTGATATTGATTTTTGGGTTTATCGTGGACAGTGTTTTAAATAACACTCGTTCTTTAACCCGATAATTAATGGAATGTGACTTTGGGTTTATCGTGAACCGTGTTTTAAATGACACTGATTCTTTAACCCAGTTAATGATTAAAACTAAGTGGAGTTTTAATGAATCTTTAATTAGATTGAAAAGATCGAGAATGGAGTATCACCAGTTTTACTCCAGGCGATAGTTAAATCTTTAATTAGATTTGAACGTGAAATGGTAATTGAATTTACCGATAACACCGTGGTGTTAGATATGAAGTATTACCAGTTTTTACTTCATGGGATGAATAGGTTGAGATTGGGAAATTAAAACAAATGATTACTTCGGCAAGGTTCGTTAATCCCGACAAGTTGAATCGAAATTTAAAAATTGATTGAAGAATAAATTCAAGGAATTTTCCTTGGATAAAATTAATGGGAACCTTTCCCTATGAATGTGAAAATTAGAAACTAACTGTCGGTTAGCCAAGCAGAATGGTTTTCTGGATATGGATCTGATGTTGGTTTCGGCCTTCGAGGTTAATATTTGGGAAATTATTCTCTTGATTAATTTACGGTTAGTGACTGATGAATTGGAATGAGGCGTATGTTGTGTTTGTGTAACACTTATTTAAAATATACGCGAGTTATTCGGAAAGACCGGGTTTATCCCATTCTGAATAACTGATACGACGATAAGTCGAAGATGAAGACGATGGTCGAAGACCGGAGGTTTTCACGTCGCTTGGGTGATTACTGATGATCTTGATTGGGCTGTACACCCAAAAAGATGGAAACAGTTGGTGATCGTCCAGACGTACATGGAGATCGATGGATATGCGGGGTACTAGGTGCCTCCGGTTTCGTTCAGACTCAGAACGGACTTGTAAATGGACTGTGTGTCTGACATTGGATTTTAGTCCGCGTGATTGATCTCTATTAAATATATATCTGTTTGGCGGCGGAGAATTTATTCTCTTGCTTAACGCCCTTCTCTGAGACGTACGAGCTCAGGGGTTATATATTGATGGATATCAAACGCATGGAGTGAATTGCCTGTGTGGCATGCCTAAGTGGCAATTGATCGAGGCTTCTATTGAAAAGCAAAGTCTTGTGGTGATGATCAAAGCACAGCCTGTGTGGCACAGCTTTGTGTAACGTGAATTCGCAAGTTTCGCACCCCGGTTGTGAACCAAAAACGGGAGAGGACCTCAGGGAGGGCATGCGTTTCTTTCTAGCTAGGGTGGTGTCAGTGACCTACCAGCCCTGACATTTATATACTTTTCACCTGTGTGGTTGTTGCTGTTGCGAGGCGCCTCGGTTAGATCGGACGATCCGGGTCTGATGGAGTCATTCGTCGGCTCATTTACGCCCCAAAGGGCGGAGAAACGTATTGTTCAGGCACTATAATCCACATCGGTGGACCGGCCCTGTCGCTCCAAGGGGCAGTTGCGGCTGTTCCGGAGACATGGGCTAGATTGTCTCGAATCGATAGAGGACGATCCCTAGCCTCGGTTCACAGACGGAAATCCAATTTCCAAATACGTGACATTGCGGTTTTATTTGTAAACCTATATATGGCGACATAGTGGCATGGGACGCTCATGTCGCCTATGATTGATACTTATGATTTGAAGTTGTTTTATACACTATACACTTATAATAGTATCAAATGATTTGTTTTAAACGTATCAAGCATTCTTTGGCTGTTATAAGGGAAAACCCTATCCCCCGGCTTGCGTTGCATTGTGTGATAGGACCTGGGTCTTATAACAGCTTCATTTTTCTTTATTTAGCATTGCGCTGTTTGTTTTATGCACTGGTATTCTTGGGAGGAAACCCGTTCCGTGTTATACGGCGTGGTCCCTTGATTTACCTAACTTTAAAAATAAAGATTAACTGTTTTAGTTCTCACACCAGTCACATGACTGACCTGGGGTTTATTGTTTTAACCTAAACTCTGGGTGCCCTCATTTTGACACGGGCAGCTAGTAGTTTTGGTTTTGTAGATTTATATTCACAGGATCCTGGTTTACAGCTGGAACGATATCCGGAAAGCTTTGTATCCGTATATCTCCTTCTAGTTGTGTATTGTATTATTTTCCGCTGCGATGTATTTAAATGTAATTTAAATCTCTGATATTTCTGTGTAATATTCATTTAAACTCTGTATATTCTTGTAATCTGATGCATTATTGTAATATACAAGGAAATGTTCTTTTGTATGCGTTCTGTTTTGTCGTGTTCTCAAACGATAGGGCGTTTCGAACGGTCTGGGTCGATTTAGCGACTGGTTCGGACCGAGCGAAATTCCTTTTCGTCACAATATTGATTCTGTTTATCAGAATAATTCATATCGAACTGAAAGTGATGTTGATTACACTGTGTAACATCTGTGGATGCAGGGGAAACAGGTTGGAGGAATCCGACTGGATTTCTCAACAGTTATTTATTTGTTTTTATATATCGTGATATATAATGTGAATTATAATCTGTTGTCAATTATATGTGTTTGAACGATATTGATCATCATGATTTGATATGTTGAATACCATAACATACCGAAATGTTGATAAGGGAATATTTTCAAAGTGATATTTGAAAATAAGATATTTATAAATGGAATATTTATAAATAAGAAATAAAATATTTATAAATGGAATGTTTATAAATAAGAAATATTTATAAATAAGAAATATTTATAAATTGGAATATTTATAAACAGGAGATATTTAGAAAAAGGGAAAACGTTATAAAAAGGAGACTGTTATAAGAAGGAAATCATTTGTAAAGTGAAGAACTGTTATAAAAAGTAAATCTTTATAAATGAACAGTTTATTCGAAGGGAGTTAATCGAATATAGTTTTCGAAAGTAAGCAAATCGAATTAGTTATGCGAATTAGTTATTCGATAGAGTTAAACACATTAGAGTTATCGAATTAGTTATTCGAATAAAATTAAACACATAAGAGTTATTGAATTAGTTATTCGAATAGAGTTAAACACATAAGAGTTATCGAATTAGTTATTCGAATAAAGTTAAACACATAAGAGTTATCGAATTAGTTATTCGAATAGCGTTAAACACATAAGAGTTATTGAATTAGTTATTCGGAAGGAGTTATCGGTTATAGTTTAATCGAAAGGAGTTATCGATTATAGTTTAATCGAAAGGAGTTATCGAATTAGTTATTCGAAAGGAGTTAAGTAAAAAGAGTTAATCGGTTAGGGTTAGATAAATAGAGTAAATCGAATTTAGTTATTTGAAGAAAGGTTAATCGGATCTAGTTATGCGTAAGAGAGATTATCAAATATAGTTATTCGAAGGGAGGAGTTATCGAATAGAGATTTATTCGAACGAAACTTACGTAAGGAAGTGTTTAAGAGTTAAAAGATGAACTTACCCTAATTCAAGATTTGAAATGTTGTTCAGTTAAGGTCTGAGATGTAGTTAGACCCCAACTTGATTGACTTCGTTTTTAATTTAGAAATGGTTAAGGTTCGAAAGTGAAAGTAGTTAAGTGAATTTAGTAAATAAGTATAGTTGTTCGAGTGTCGTCGCGATGTTGATTTAAACATCTGTTTAAATCCAAGTAAAGAAGATTTGGAAATGTTTTCCAAACAGAATCAGAAACGTAATCAAATATTGAAATAGGAAATATGAGTGTATATATACATATATATATATATATGATTGATGATTGATTGATAGAATTTCCTTCTGGAAATGATATCGTTGTTTGCACACCTGTTTTTCTTTGATGGTTAAATCACAGACTATCGAAGTTTTGACCATTTTAACTTTGTTAATATGGAGAGACCGGTTGGATTATTATCCAAAGAACCACTCTGTATTGGCATAAGCGTTGCGAATCATATATGCCAAAGATAATTGAAGACAGAGTAAAGTGCAAGGGCTATCGTATAAGTCTTAGATAACAGTGTCTAAGATGGATGTATTGAATAGTGCCTTCGGTTCATCATGTTCCTGGATGACTTGTATGGACGGATGTCTGACAGAGTATTTCCAGACGATCACGTATATTGATTTCTCCAACCGTACCAAGAGTGGAAGCGGAGAAGGAAACTTCTTTTAGCTAACACATAATGTATGGTTGAGGACGTCAATCGGTGATTTGATGGATTTGATGATGTGGCATTCAAAGTGAATCTGGTGTGATGATAAAACGTAGCTTCTAGCCTCACATCCGGTAAATGATAGAAATCGGGCAGGCAGCATGGCTAAGTCGGCCGCTCTGAAGTAGGGTGTATAATCACCTGATCCAGAGTTTCATTTACTTCTAAAAATCTATTGTCGATACTGTCCCATTCGGGAAACGGTTGCTGATCCCAACCGTTGGTGATATACATTCGATACAGTCAAGCGAATTGAGTGGTCGGTCATGTGTGGCCAGGTTGCAAGATGTTCTTGTTGAACCCGGTGTATTCCTTTCTAGAAGTACACTAGCGAAAGGTGGTTCCATACCTTGTCATAGTTGGAAATCCATTACCCAATACGTGCTTGCGGTTTTGATTGTATACTATGTATATAGAATGTGAGATGAAAGCATTTCTGCTAGATGATTATTATATTGTGGTTGATAGACATTATTATAATATCAAAAGGTTTTTGATATAAAGATATTTTGGATTCTCATAAGGGAAAAACCCGTTCCGTTATATGGCGTGGTCTTATGAGATATCGATTACTTGTTCGAACTGTTTTAACTGTTTTACTCATACCAGTCCCACGACTAACCCGGAGTTTATTTTGTTTTGTTTTCCCTAAACTCTTGGGTGACCAATTTTGTATAGGTAGTCAAGTAGTCGGGATTTACAGATATACTGGAAGAGCTTGGAGAAGGAGGCTTCAGGATTATATAGCTATAGTTATTTCCGTTGAGTTGTAAGTGTTGTACTCTGATAATGTTATTGTATACATATGATGGTTTTATTTCAAGGATATATTATCTATTATATGTTGTTCGTTCCGCTGTGAGATTCGTGTTACTCTGATGTTGTGTTCTTCTTCTTCTTCTTCTATTCTAAGTTTCCATCTTATCTTTCCTCACCCTCTAATTTCTTTCATTAATGAACGGTTTTTTTTCGACGTTTGGTTAGTCATCACTGAGTTTATGGCAATGACCAAAGTCGTCAGAAACCCGGGTCATTACAGCATTCAAGGTGAGTTTTTAACTCATGATTTTTCTCACTTCAAGTGTTTTGATTTCGATTAAATCTTAATATAGTGGTTATTCTGCTAGTGTTGGTTGTTGTGTATTTTTTCCATCACTGCTAATGATGAATGGTGTCTAAATTGCATAAACAAACCCATATATTCTTTGATTTCCGCAAATTGACTTGTTTCGATTTCTGCATGATGTTAATTGCTTTGGTTAAGACTGATTTACATGGTTATGAATTTATTGCATGGTTTATGGAAAATCTGGAAACAAATAAAATGGTTCTATTGACTAAAACAAATATTGGGATTTCTGGAAATAAATTTGCGAATTTGATTACTTTCAAAAAAATAAAAGGGGGTACTTCGGTTTTATTGATGAGTATTTGCATGTGGTTTTCCTGAAACAATTAATTTGGCCATTTGCCTAGGAATGTTGCTTATGTCTGGAAACAACAGACATCCTATTGCAAAAATAATGTTTGCCGAATTATCATAAGTTGATGTTGCCAAAAATCGTTTGCCAAAAATTAACAGACTGGGTATTTGATGTTTTTTCTGGAAGGACTTGAACTATCTCTTGTATAAAAATATAATTCAACATAAACGTTTACTTTGTTATATAAAAAAATTGGAAATGGGTTTTACACCCTATGTTCTGAAAATCCGAAAACTGTACGTTGAACATGCCTCACTTTGAAGGACTCATTGCACTAGTGTTTAACTGGGAATTTTGCATCTAGTACTGCTCGCATAGTTACTCCATGATTGAGGAAAATTATGTTGCATATTATATACATGGGTTGTGAATCTTCAAAATGATACACTTGCTCATATGTTTGAAAAATAAAATGACTCATTGTTATGGAGTGATAGATTATAATTTCCAAATTTATTACAAACAATTTCAACCTACGGATCTGTTGTTTCCCAACTGCCATGATTGTTTTGGAGTAAATGATCACCATGGCACACCTATACGCTATGTTTGAATTATTTTGCTGAGGATCTAAAGCTTTTGTGCCACCTGCTTGCTGCCTTGTTTATCCCATGCTTAGTCTTAAAGGGAAATGCGAGGGAGAAACAATTAACTTACATACTTTCCTTTACATGTTATGTACCACAAATTGTGTTAGTACATTGCGGCATACCTTGCTTGGAAATTGATTCAGCTCCTGTTGTTTGATTTCATGCATCCTCTTCTTTGAATAAATGCTTCTTTGACTAGGCATGCTTAAACCAGGTGGAATATATATATATATATATATATATATATATGTCTATAGATCTGGAATGTCTGAACACCATGTATTCCGCTCGGTTGTATTTATCTTTGCATGCTTAAATGTTGGTTAAAATTTTGAGACTTAAATCATGTTATTAGGCCATTAAAATACACTGTCTTGTTGATATTTTGTTGTCCTGTCTTGTTGTTTATTTGCGCAACACTTATAAACTTCCAGGCACCCGTTATTTGTTTGGATTATGGGATGCTAGGGCAGTACACACGTGTACATGTATACGTGTGTACGTGCAGGCTCCCGTGACCATTTGGCCTAAAACTAAAACTGATAGGCACATATACTGCACTTAATACAGAACTGAATGAGTAGATATCACACATGAATTAGTCATTGATATAGAACTAGTGCTACACGCCATATAGGACTGATATAGACGGATGCTACACCACTTCTATTTTGAGTATATTTCGGAAGTTGGAATCAACCATTATATTCGGTTTTATATTGAAATTAATTTAATTGAACAATGATTTAATCCTAACTCAAGTGTTTTATGTTTTTGCATGGAACGCTTGGGTCAGACACGAGTATTACAGATTTAAAGATTTTAGCTTAGGATTTGAAGATTGGCGAAGCTGGGTGTGACACCCTATATCCATTAATGTCTCTCATTAAGGGAATGCATTAATTTTAGTGAAGCGTTATTGGTAAATGAGAACATAATATCACAAGACAGACATGTAAAATAGCAGCGGAATTAGAACTTTATTTAAATCATAACATCATGGTCCCAAATACTGAGTTTACATCATAGGTTTAAAATAACCACTTACATGTTTAATAATCTGTCTTGCCAAAATATCAGAGTACAAAAGCATAAACCATATTTCCCAAGCAGAGTCATGAGAGAGTTGACAATAAGTCAAAGATGTACATCAATATCCAAAATTCAAGCTAAGCCGAAAGAATCCAAATCAACTCTAAGCACTTCCATCCTGAGAACCAGGGGAAGGGGGGACGGAAGAGAGAGAGAGAGAGAGAGAGAGAGAGGAGAAAACAAAAAGGGTCAGACACAAAGTCTGGCGAGTCTAGTTACTTTTAAATGTAAATAAACAAAAGTATCATGGCAGGTATATTAAAAAAAAATTGGAAGAACTAGATAACAATAACAAGTGTGAATACAAAAAGATAAGATGAACAGGATATATTACACTTCTTGAATACATTTCTCTACACCGCCCAGCTACTAGTATATCAAAAGTAGAATGATCCCTACTAATATCGTTCCCTTACACTTTCTTGATTATTAGGTTACTTGGGTTAATATCACTCAAGACTTATATGTGCATCGTACCCATTTACTTTCCCATGAATTCACCTAATACAATATGTGTAGCTATCTCTCAATATCGAGATATACCCCATGGTACTCCACTCGCACGATCTCCACCGAAAAGAACGCAGTCCCTCATCCTACGCTGGAGGGACGTACAGATCCCTGTATATCGATGTTAGGTTTCACATAGATCTGTCGTTACTATGCTATGTAAGCGTACGGACGACCACCATCGATCGAGTCAGACTCCAGATCGGAGTAATGCCCTCTAGTCTACGTTACATCACCCAGAGCTGATATGCATGCATCTAGACTATCCCACGTATGTACTATAATTGTAGCTCAATGCCTCAATCGCACGTCCTCTAATGTGCACCGAGTTCCGTGACTGGGCTAAACACGAAACTCGGTCAAGAGCTTTTCCATATCTGTACAGGCCCGTCTTTAAGAGCCTTCAAATACAGATAATCCTCGGGTTTGTTTTACATTGTGGCTATGGCCCCACCTCGTCCCCTCCCTCAACTAGTAAAGACTATAGAGCTAAGCGACCACCCCTAAAACAACCAGTCTAAACATCCATGTGGCGTCTCCCCTCAACCTCGTACCTCGATAGTGAAAGGTGAAATGATATCTTGGGGTTAGCTCTAGTCTTTTCGCATCCCGCTGGCTACTGATAACGGGTATCCAATGATCTACTATCCGTGTCGGTCTTGACCTTCCACCTCCTCGTGAGGCAACCATCGAATCACCCAGATGTCACCTCGTCACAGCATTCTGACTGCATAGCTACATCTGCAGTCAAGGCCCACCCACCTGGTAGTTACGCGTAAATCCAACCTCTGTGAGAACAGTCTGAAACTACACCACCACAGAGGACTACCGGGAGCACCTTCAATGTCTCAGGAAGCCGCATGCTTCCCCTTCCAGTCCTTCGGAGCCATCATAACAATCAGATGAATGTGCGCTCCCCTCGAGCCTTATAACACCTCGATGATCTACTCCGTTGGGTTATTCACCCTCAAACGTAGGATTGGTCCAAGCGCCTTATTTTAATATGTTATTAGACCCTATGTCTAAACATTATATTGCGCGCTTGCCTTACCTCACCGGGTTTTCATCTAACTTGGTTATTACCATTCATATTGAATTCTTATTCAAATTACCAAGTTTCTCTTGCTTATTAATTACAATCATATAACTTAATCCATTTAAGTTTATTAATAAGCCCACAACATGTTATTCTCTAGATTGTGGCCCAAGGTCTAAAATCCACAATCTATTTTATATTCTTGCGTAGTTATATCATTACAATAACATGTTTTACTTAATATGTAATTAAGTATATCCAATTCACATGTTTTCTAATTAACATGTTACTTACCATTTATGATTAAATATAATTTATTTCATTTTACAAGTTCCCCTCATTCTTTCTCATTTAATCATAAATTCAATTTACATCGTCACTAGAACGTATCATTGTCTACTTAGCAGATTATTACACATATCTATTTCTACAAGTTATGCCTACCCCACAAGGTGTCTTCCAATTACATAACTTTATTATTTCTACTGGTTTACTAAGTGTCTTTAATTACATAACCTTATTGGGTTAAGTTCGTGGGCCTATATGTAAATATTACCCACCCCCTCTAATTTACTTAACCCACCCATTACCTATCCAATTTTACTTAACCCTAACTCAAGTTCATAATCATACAATCCTAATGGATTAACTTAGGTTAAGTAGTCCAATTCATTACCATGTCCAATTATGGTTATAATGGGCTAGATCTCCCACATTAGGCCTACAACGTGTGGATGCTGGATATGCCGGTCGGGTCCGTGCAGTCTTATTCCACAGTTGGGTCTAACCTCATATCTTAGCCCGATTCGTATTTACGTGCATAGACCTCCAACATTAGGTTCAACATTAGTGGCTGCTGGATATGCCGGTGGGGATCGGGCAGACTTCCACCACTAATGTAACCTAACCTTGTGTCATAATTTCAAATTTAATCAATTAATTAATCAATTAAACCTTTCCTCATTTGAAAATATAATTTATTTCAATTCAAATTGTAATTACTAAACATTCCATAAAATTAATCAACTAAACCTTTCCCCATTTGAATTATGTCAAATTCACTATTCAAATTATAGACTTTTATGCCTCTTTTTAATTCACCTTTTAACTATGCACCGTATGCCCCTTATCATAAATTAAGGCATATATATATATATGTATGTATGTATGTATGTATGTATGTATGTATGTATTGCACAAACCCAAACCCACATATTTTCAAATTTATACCTAAAATTCTTATTCATATACGTTCTAATTTATGTCCCAAATTAATGTTTAGACATGTCCCATTCTATACCCAATTCCATATTTACATATATTCCAATATAAGTTGTACCCAAACCCATATTTGTATATTTCTAATGTATGCCTAAAATTCATATTCATACATGTACCAATTTGTATGCCAAATTAATATTTACATGTTCCAATACAAATTAACCCAAATTCGTGTTTTCCAATTTGTGCCTATAATTCGCATTCATATTATCCAATATGAAACATGCCCCCACATCCATATTCGTATATTTCCCCCATTTTATGCCCAATTTATATTCATATTTTCCAATATCAATTATGCCCCAAATGATGTCTTTTCCTATTATTCTCAATTTCGCACGTTTGCATTTTTCACCGTAAGGTCTAAGCTCGAGGGTAGCCTGACTATATGAAAATAAAAAGAAAAGGAAGAGAAAGAAAAGAATCAGAGCAGATATAATAACGAATCAATAACATAACAGTAGAAATAGGCATAAAACTGAATGGACATATTTTGACAAGTTTAGATTTTGTAACGTCCTGCATTCTACGTATCGAAGGATCGTAGAATATTTATTTCTTTTTCATATGAGGTCATACGATTGTGTAATTTTGGGAAACGACTATTGGGGTCATTTTCTATGTCACGATTTTTGCCATTTTTAAATGACCATTTTGCCCCTGGCGAATCTTGTTTCGCCTATAACTTTTGATTGCTAAGGAGTTTTGACCTGAAATCACTTTCATTGGATTCGGATGATGGTTTAGCTTTCCACAAAGTGGTCACATTAGCCAAACGGACTTACCGTTTGGAGGATATGGCTGAAATAAGGTTTAGAAGGTGAAAAACAGCTTAACCGTGCCTAATTAAGGTGATTAACAGCTAGGCCCATAACCCGTTTCAGGATAAGGGTTATAGAAGGGCTGATAGGGTTAGGAAAAATATTTCATTTCAATTTTTACAGCCGCCACTTTCATCCTTTGAACCCTAACAATGGCCTCCACCTTCTGAATCACTCCCAAATCGCCTTCTAATCACTAATTAAGAAGATCTACACACCAAATCAGAGTTGGAGCTGCTGTGTTGCATAGGATAATGCTCCAAAATAGTAGTGTTTCATATCTAAAGTCTTATTTGTGGCTAAGGTGAGTGATTTGCATTATTTTTCACTAATTACGGCTAATTAGGGGTGATTACTGTTAATTAGCGAAATTATGCATGTTAAATTATGCAAAAATATGTAAAAATTCCTAAATCTTATTTTAGGGCTCTGATAAAATTTGGGTTAATTTGGACATGTTTGTTAATCCTATTGTTAAAACATGATTAAGGGGATTAAGGGGAAAATCAGTCATTTTGGGTATGTTTGATCTAAAATGACCTACATGCTTGATGTTTTGACCTTGTTGAATTATCCTATATGTTATTACTACTATTTGGAATGTTTTATGATTGATTAACAAAGTTAGATTGGTTAAAAACGCCGTCGTATGGCGAAAATGGACGATATATGCCCGTTGGAAAATGTGCAGAGTTTCAGATCGGATTGGATCGGATTATAGGGCTCGGATTGGAAATGAAAGTTGGGTAAGGAAATTCGAACTAGACCGGAACTTGGCACAAGAGGCTTGGCAAGAAGGAAGGCCATTTGCACAAGAGTTGGAGTTGGGTTCGGATCAGAAGCGTGGGCGTGGAGATCAGATCGAAAATGGTGAGCATGAACCGAGCAAGAAGGACCGAATCGACCCGAATGGGGACATACAACTCGACCGAGTCGATTTGAAGTGGAGCACCGAACCGAATGGGAAGCCTGGGAATGATGTATTCGAACCGAACCGACTGTAGCAGATCGAACCGGACCGAATTGAGCTTCCACTACTATTACTACGTGATGACTCTTCTGAAGACCAACTCCAATTCGACCAAAACCCGAGATGCAAGGGAAGTCCAAGTGAGAAGTTAGAACTCAGGATCTAGATGGTACCCAACGAGTTAACTTCATGGATTGGACTTTGCTGCGGGACGTGTGGAAAGGGGTTATCGATGTCTACATCTTTAACTCACCCCGGAGGGACGGATAGTGGCTATGGATCGGTGCAGTGAAGTTGTCATGACTTCATGGGCAAAGTGACCGTAGCAAGGCTATGGGCCAGTGCGGTGGAGTTGTCATGACTCCATAGGGAAGAGTGGACATAGTGAAATATTAGTGGTTACGGATCAGTGCAGTGGAGCCGTCATGACTCCATGGGGACAGAGTGATCGTAACAAAGAATTTAGTGATCAAATTGGTGGATATCGTATACTTTACACACCGAGTGAGAGATGTGAGGATAATTGCTATGTTTGATGTTTGATATCACCATGACATGCACACCCCCTCCCCATTATTTTTACACCATGTGTTAGTGTCACCTTAGAGTATCGTACATCCTGTTGTGCTAACTCTTTGGTTGCAGGCCCAGGTTCAGGTATGATTATGTATACCTGTTATAGTTCTGTTTTTGCTGCTTATCACTCATACCAGACTTTTGTCTAACTCAGAGTTTTATGTCTCTTCTTATTACTCAGGGTGCTCCTAAACGGGCAGACTAGAGACAGGTTAGCTGGTTATGCACGAGTAGCTGTCTGGAGATGAGCATGAGGCTTACACGTATTGTTCCTATATATTTTCCTTTGTTGTTGTTGGTCACTACTTTGGGCATTAGCAGTGTACCTTTCTATTTTGCTTTAGAGACAGTTTTAAAAGTTGTTATATTGATGTTTAGATCATAAGCTGTATTTTGAATCTTTCCGCTGCTATGATGGTTTAGTTTTCAGCTTATGCACTGTCTCTCCTGTTTTATGTTAAAGTTATGTTATTATTATATTTTATCCCGTGCGCTGTGAGACATTCTACAGGTTCCTTGTTAGTTCAAATTCCTTTCTTTTCCTTTCTTTGGCGACCATCCCGTGCTGGTTGGACATCGGTACAACGCATTACAGGGAAATGTCGGCTGGTGCGGGGCAGGCCATCACATTTGGTATCAGAGCTCTAGATTGCATATTTAACCTAGGGAAAGACACCAGGGAGAGATAGTATACGTATATGAGAGCGACGTATTTGTGATATTTTGATTTTCAAATGTTATATATACATACTATTAGTATATATATATAAGGATGGAGTCGCACTGCACCGGCACCACTGAAGAGATGGTTAATCGTTTTCTCCTTACAGATTGAATGATGAGCCGATATACGAGGAATACTTGTTCAGGAGCTAATAATAGGAATGCCCCTGATATGAGGACGATGTTCATTGACTTCATGAGGTAGATGCTTAGGGATGTTCAGAGGGCAGCTCCTAATGATGTATATGGTGGTGGTGCAGCGGTGCAGGCGCCTAGGGCGGATTTCGCCAAGCTCTGTAAGGACTACACTAGTCTTGGTGGGAAGCCGTTCCATGGAACGGAATCGGTTACAGAAGTTCAGGATTGGCTTGATAGTTGTGAGAGCATCTTCAAGGACTTAGGGATCGATGATGCAATGAAGAGAAAGCTAGCATCCCATCAGCTGCAAGGACAGGCTATGGACTGGTGGAATGATATTAAGGCAGCTACTCCTGAGGATCAAGTTACTTGGGATCAGTTCAACGCCTGATTCAGTGATAAGTTTATCCCATCTGCTCAGAAATCAGAATTATTTAGGAAGTTCTTGGAGCTAAAACATAATGGTAGGGCAGTCTCGGAATATATTGCTGAGTTCGATACTTTATCAAAGTATGGATTATCTCTTATCAACACTGCCGAGAAGAAGAACAAGAAGATCATAACTGGCTTAGATGGGTACTTGGGGGAAAGGCTTATAAACCATATTGATGATACTTTTGAATCGATTGTTGGGAAAACATTGAGATCAGAGAGCGTTTATCCTAAGCCCAAGGCCGAAGTTGTTGTTGCATCTGCAGAGGGGCCAAAGCCGCAGACAAGCGGCGGAGGCAAGAATAATTCTCAGAATAAAAGGAAGCAGGGTCAAACCAAGGATGGTCAAAAAAAGAAAGACAGGAAAGAAGTTGAGTGCTTTAGCTATGGCAAGAAAGGCTACTATGCTAAAGAATGTCGAGCAAAACCAGCAGACAGGAAGTGCTTTAACTACGGCCAAGTAGGACATCATAAGGATAAATGTCCGCAACCCCCTAAAGAGAAGCAGATTGTGAAAGCATATGCTATTAATGTTGTTCCTTCTTCGTCGAATGCCCCAACTCCATCGGAGAAAGGAAAAAAATGTCATCATTCAAGGTATGCTTTCTATTCATGATGTTCCAGTTTGAGTATTGTTTGATACCGGGGCTTCCCGTTCCTTCATATCTAGTGACCTGGTAGATAGGTTGGGAGTGGAACCCGAGATAGTCGATAAACGTTTAGCGGTGACGAACCCGATTGGTGGTTCGACTAGCCGTAGTATAATTTGTTGTAATATGGTCTTATCGAGTCATGGATGTATGTTTGCTTGTGATTGCTTTGTTTTGGGCTTTACTGGGTTTGACATTATTTTGGAAGTCGATTGGCCCCAAATGTACGGGGTGGTGGTAGACTATGAGGGATTTTCAGTGACTATTAGGGCGGATGATGCGCGGAGGGTAGTGTTTGGTGGCCTACCTAGTGATGAGGTGATGGCTAGTTTTCTAAATTCCCTCGATCTTCTGCAAGACGAGTTATTAGGGGTTCCCATTGCTAGCCAGTATCCGGACGTCTTCGAGGAAGTGACCGGACTTCCACCACACCGAGAGATTGAGTTCCATATTGATTTAGTGAAAGATGCCAAACCTATAGTGATGCCACTTAGTCGTATGGCACCAAGGGAGCAGCGAGAACTTGGGGTGCAAGTGAGCGATCTTTTGAAGAAGGGATTTATCCAAAGAAGTGTTTCCGAGTGGGGAGCACCAGTTGTATTCGCTACCAAGGCAGATGGTTCCCTTTGTTTATGTGTGGACTATCGTAAGTTGAATAAAGTGACTAGGAAGAATAAGTATCCTCTTCCGTGGATAGATGATTTGTTTGATCAACTGGAGGGAGCAAGGGTGTTCTCCTAATTGGTCCTCGCAACAGGATTTCATCAACTCCGAGTAGCAGCTGAGAGTATTCCTAAAATGGCATTTCGGACGCCGTCTGGATTCTATGAGTGGTTGGTCATGCCATTCGGGTTGACCCATGCACCAGCATATTTTGTGGATCTTATGAATAGGGTATTCAGGGATCAATTGAATAAGTTTGTTCTTGTGTTTGTAGACGATATCTTGGTTTACTCGAGGATAGAGGAAGAACACAAGGAACATTTGAGAATAGTGATGGAGGTGTTGAGGAAACACCAATTGAAAGCAAAGTTTTCTAAGTGTCACTTCTGGAGGAGGGAAGTGAGATTCTTGGGCCATGTTGTTTCAGAGAATGGTATTGCCGTGGATCCTGCGAAGGTGGCTACGGTACAAGATTGGTCTATGCCCATGAATGCAACAGACGTAAGAAGTTTCTTGGGATTGGCTGGATATTATCGTAAGTTTATCCAAGACTTCTCCAAGATAGCGGCACTGTTAACTCAGTTGACCAAGAAGAATCAAGCTTTCGTCTGGGACGGAAGGTGTGAAAATGCATTCAAGAGTCTAAAGGAAAAGTTGACGCATGCGCCAGCATTAGTCATTCCTAAAGGGAATGAAGAGATGACAGTGTACACGGATGCATGTGGTACCAGACTAGGTGCTGTATTGATGCAAGGAGGTAGGGTTGTAGCTTATGCAAGTCGGCAACTAAAACCGCATGAGAAAAGATACCCTACCCATGATTTGGAATTGGCAGCGATAGTGTTCGCATTGAAAATGTGGAGACATTATATCTTTGGAGAAAGATTTGAGTTGTTTACTGATCATAACTTTTTAAAGTATCTTTTCTCTCAGAAGGATTTAAATCTCCGTCAGCAGAGATGGTTAGAATTCTTGGCTTCCTATGATTTCGATGTCGCATATACACCAGGAAAGGGCAATGCGGTAGCTAATGCATTGAGTAGGAGATATGCCAGTTTAGGGGCTATGTTTCTAGAATGGAAGCAATCGGAGTATATCACTGGGTATGATTTCAGACCAAAGTGCGAATTGTATCCAGAGATGTTAGCAAGTTTGACGATCATACCCAATTTAGTTGAGCGGACTGGTTCCAGTCAGAGGGATGATCCTAACCTATTGGAAATCATCTCCAAGTTAGAGAAGGGTATCGACGAGGAGATGAACAAGTATGGGCTTGATCGAGATGGATGGCTTAGAAAGAATGGGAGATTAGTTGTACCCAATGTTAATGGATTGAGAGATGAAGTGCTTAGAGAATTCCATCACTCAAAACTAACTATACATCCCGGTGGCAACAAAATGTATCGAGACATGAAGCAGACCTACTACTGGGGAGGAACAAAAAGAGACATTGGGAAGTTTATATCCAAATGCATGAATTGCCAGCTAGTTAAAGCTGAGAAAAAGAAGCCTAGTGGTTTGTTACAACCATTGGAAATTCCAGAATGGAAATGGGAACAAGTCTCAATGGATTTCATTGATGGGTTACCAAGGACTAGATTGGGCCATGATAGTATTTGGGTGATTGTGGACTGATTGACTAAGAGTGCAAGGTTTATACCCGTCAAGCCGAATAGAGCAGCAGCTAAGTTAGCAGAACTGTATATAAGTGGGCAGTGAGATTTCATGGGGTACC
Source organism: Allium sativum (assembly GCA_030737875.1). Lineage (NCBI taxonomy): Eukaryota > Viridiplantae > Streptophyta > Magnoliopsida > Asparagales > Amaryllidaceae > Allium > Allium sativum. The sequence continues at coordinate 962,171,108 of CM060916.1, forward strand.
CAAAGGCATTGTAAGTGACCGAGATCCATTGTTCACTAGTGGATTTTGGAAGAGCTTATAAGAGGCTTTAGGATCAGAATTACATCTCAGTACCGCGTACCATCCGCAAACCGACGGTCGGACAGAGAGGGTTAATCGTATATTGGAGGATCTCTTGAGAACTTGTATATTGGATTTTGGAGGGTCATGGGATGACCATTTGCATCTAGTGGAATTCGCATATAATAATAGTTATCAGTCCAGTATTGGTATGGCTCCATTTGAAGCTTTGTACGAAAGACCGTGCAACTCACCATCATGTTGGTTGGAAACCGGTGAGAAATTCGTGCTTGGGTCAGATGTGATAAGAGAAACTTCAGACAAGATAAAGGTTATCCAACAGCGAATGAAGGTTGCCCAAGATAGGCAGAAGAGTTATGCCGATAAGAGGTAAAGAGATGTAAAATTCTCCATTGGCGACTTGGTGTTTGTCAAGATTTCTCCGTTAAAGAGCGTGATTTGATTTGGTAGGAGAGGCAAGTTAGCACCAAGATTTGTCGGTCCATTCCCAGTTCTCGAACAAGTTGGGAATTTAGCATATAAAGTTGAATTACCTGACAAGATGGAGGGAGTTCACAATGTATTTCATGTTTCCCAGTTGAGGAAGATCGTGCACGACCCTGATATGGCTATTTCACTGAATCAGTTGGATGGCATCGAAGTAGAACCCGAGGCGATTAGGAACCGCAAGCCAATCCGTATTGTCGAGAGCGATACACAGCATCTTCAAAGGAAGGCGGTTAAATTGGTCAAGGTTCAGTGGGGTGAGAATGAGAGTGGCTGTACTTGGGAAACAGAGGAGAGCATAAAGGAATCGCATCCAGAACTTTTTGCCTGGTAAGATTTTAATAGTGATAGTTTCTTCCTTTGTTAGTAAACCTCATACTAGGGTAGGCTTGTTGTGCTTGTTGTGTATGTTTGATTGTTTCTGAATGACTGATAGGCATGCAGAACACCTTTGTGTGTTTTTGGTTAAGGAATTTCGGGGGCGAAATTTCTTAAGGGGGTGAGAGTGTAACGACCCGCATTCTACGTAACGAAGGATCGTAGAATATTTATTTCTTTTTCCTATGAGGTCGTATGGTCGTGTAACTTTGGGGAACGACTATTGGTGTCATTTTCCATGTTCACAATTTTTACCGATTTTTAAATGACCGTTTTGCCCCTAGCGAATCTTGTTTCGCCTATAATTTTTTATTGGTTAGGAGTTTTGACCTGAAACCACTTCCATTGGATTCAGATGATGGTTTAGCTTTCCGTACAGGGTCACATTAGCCAAACGGACTTACCGTTTGGGAGATATGGCTAAAATAAGGTTTAAAAGGTGAAAAACAGCTTAACCGGGCCTAATTAAGGTGATTAGCAGCTAGGCCCATAACTCATTTCGGAATTAAGGTTATACGAGGGATGATAGGGTTACGAAAAACATTTCATTGCAGTTTTTACAGCCGCCACTTTCATCCTTTGAACCCTAACAATGGCCTCCACCTTCTGAATCACTCCCAAATCGTCTTCTAATCACTAATTAAGAAGATCTACATCAAATCAAGGCAAACCAACACCAAATCAGAGTTGGAGCTGCTGTGTTGCATAGAAAAACGCCCCAAAACAGTAGAGTTTCAGATCTAAAGTTTTATTTGTGGCTAAGGTGAGTGATTTGCATTGTTTTTCACTAATTACGGCTAATTAGGGGTGATTAGTGTTAATTAGCGAAATTATGCATGTTAAATCCTGCAAAAATATGTAAAAGTTCCTAAATATTATTTTAGGGCTCTGATAAAAATTTGGGTTAATTTGGACATGTTTTGTTAATCCTATTGTTAAAACATGATTAAGGGGATTAAGGGGAAAATCATGCATTTTGGGTATGTTTGATCTAAAATGACCTACTTGCTTAATGTTTTGACCTTGTTGATTTATCATATATGTTATTACTACTATTTGGAATGTTTTATGATTGATTAGCAAAGTTAGAATGGTCTAAAATGCCGTCGTATGGCGAAAATGGACGATATATGCCCGTTGGAAAATGTGCAGGGTTTCGGATCAGATCGGATTACAGGGCTCGGATCGGATAGGAGAACTGGGTAAGTAAATTCGAACCGGAACGGAACTTGGCACAAGAGGCTTGGCAAGAAGGAAGGCCACTTGCATAAGAGTTAGAGCTGGGTTCGGATCGGAAGCGAGGGCGTGGAGATCGAATCGGAAATGGTGAGCACGAACCGAGCAAGAAGGACCGAACCGACCCGAATGGGGACATACACCCAAACCGAAACGATTTGAAGTGGAGCATCGAACCGAATGGGAAGCCTGGGGATGATGTATTCGAACCGAAACGACAGAAGCAGATCAAACCAAACCGAATTGAGCTTCCACTACTACTACGTGATGACTCTTCTGAAGACCAACTCCAATTCGACCAAAACCCGAGATGCAAAGGAAGTCCAAGTGAGAAGTTAGAACTCAAGATCCAGATGGGAACCATTGAATTAACTTCATGGATTGGACTTTGCTGCGGGACGTGTGCAAAGGGGTTATCGATGTCTATAGCTTTGACTCACCACGGAGGGAAGGATATTGGCTATGGATCAGTGCAGTGAAGTTATCATGACCTCATGGGGCAAAGTGATCGTAGCAAGGCTATGAGCCAATGCAGTGGAGTTGTCATGACTCCATGGGGTAGAGTGGACATAGCGAAGTATTAGTGGTTATGGATCATTGCAGTGGAGCCGTCATGACTCCATGGGGCAGAGTGATCGTAACAAAGAATTTGGTGATCAAAGTGGTGGATATCATATACTTTACACACTGAGTGAGAGATGTGGGGATAATTGCTATGTTTGATGTTTGCTATCACCATGACATGCACACCCCCTCCCCATTATTTTCACACCATGTGTTAGTGTCACCTTAGAGTATCATACATCCTGTTGTGCTAACTCTTTGGTTGTAGGTCCAGGTTCAGGTATGGTTACATATACCTGTTATTGTTCTGTTTTTGCTGCTTATTGCTCATACCAGATTTTTGTCTGACTCAGAGTTTTATGTCTCTTCTTATTACTCAGGGTGCTCCTAAACGGGAAGACTAGAGACAGGTTAGCTGGTTATGCACGAGTGGCTGTCCGGAGACGAGCAGGAGGCATACACGTATTGTTCACATATATTCTCCCTGTGTTGTTGTTGGTCACTACTTTGGCCATTAGTAGTGTACTTTCTATTTTTCTTTAGAAATAGTTTTAAAATTTGTAATAATGATGTTTTAGATCATAAGCTGTATTTTGAATCTTTCTGCTGCTATGATGGTTTAGTTTTTAGCTTATGCACTGTCTCACCTGTTTTATGTCAAAGTTATGTTATTATTATATTTTATCACATGTGTTGTGAGACATTCAACAGGTTCCTTGTTAGTTCAAATTCCTTTCTTTTCCTTTCTTTGGCGACCGTCCTGTGCTGGTTGGACATCAGTACAACACATTACAGGGAAATGTCGGCTGGTGCGGGCGGGCCGTCACAGATTTGGTGACGATATAAACATATAAGAATAGATCAGAGGAATATGTCATAATAGAACTGATTAGGCACTGATTCAAGATCCAATTTTTATATACATATCACGATTACTAATTTGATATTCAGATCGAAAAATAACATGAACTCACAGTGAATTTGCTGCGAAGAACATGTTGAATAAGTTATTGTAGGCACTGATGATTTTGTTGTAGAAATATTTGAATATGTATAATCCTTTTTATTTTGAATTGATTTAGAAGAAGAAGAAGAACTTTAATTTTGATCATAGCAGAGCTTCACTGTCACCCTTATTTTTCTATGAACAAAACCTAGATTTAGGGTTCTTTTTATAGGAGTAGCGGAGCAACCAAGACCATCGGATTAGATCAGGAACCATAGGAATCGTCCACATCATCCAACCAATAGAAAACAGCCATGTTGCGAAAAAAACAATCTTTAACCAATAAAAACGCGCCATGTGTGCAACATGATGCGCAGCAGCAGGGATCAAACTCTATACCTCTTGTATGCAAGTCACATATTGTAACCAAATGAGCTACTAAGTCTTTTGTTTACAAACCTTAACAATGCTAAACATTATTCTTTCCTCATTCCTCGTTTTCATGTTTTGTTGCAATATTTAATTTAAAGATATCCTTTTCATCCTAAATCGGTTTTCTGTAAACATGAGTCTAAATTGACTAGAAAACCGCCATGAATGCAATGACGCTAATTTCGTGACCAAATTCCTGAAGCTCTTCAAATTTTCCTTTTTATTTCTATTTAGTTGTTCACATGCCTTTCTTCGCATTCCATGTATTGCATTTAATTTCTTTTATTAATCTTTTTCCTTTATTTCACTACATGAACTTATTACATGCAATTTTATTGTCATTATTTATTTTTCTCTTAAATATATCTATGTATATAATATATATATATATATATCCACATTTTTAATTTCATCAAAAATGCGGGGTGTTACATTCTCCCCTACTCAATGGATTTCGTCCTCGAAATCTCTAAGTTAAGAAGAACGCATATCCTAACATCAAACAATCATACATCCATCTAGCAATCACAGGCGTCCATTGTCCTTAAGGAATTTCTAATGTTTTTCATGAACATACGCAATAGTGTGTGTATATGTCCGTAAACTAATGCGAAAGATCAGGCGGACTACTGATTCAGCTGACCTCCTTAATGCAATGTATGTTTGTGCCATGCAACCAAAAATGTATGCAAATCATCCTAATACATGTAAGTTCTAGTGTGCACAATCATTCATCCAAATGCGACATCAATGTAACAATAATCCTATCTTCATCCATAAAAATTTAAAATGTACACACATCAATATGTAAGTGATTGAGCCGATCTGGTGCTTATTGTGTGTATATATGCATCCACGAGCAATCACTAGCAAGCACTTGCATCCATCAAACATAACATGTATCAAATACATACGTACATTAGTTTTCTACCTAAAGACTCGATCGATAAGAGATATTCAAACGATAGATACAAGTATTAATTCGAAGCTTGGAAAAAGAAGTTAAGAACATATTCTCGAAAAGTAAAGGATATGAAGCGCGAATCTTGTCTTCCGCCTCCCAAGTAGCATCCTCGCGGTCCTCTTCCCATTTCACTTTTACTAGCTTCACTTCTTTGTTGCATAATTTCTTAACCTCCGATCCAAGTATGCAAGTCGGAACTCGTCCAATCGTTGCTTCCTTCTCTACTTTCACTTCCTCCCGCAAGTTTGGCTCCAATATCTCGAACTCTATAGCTTTTATTGCCACTTCTCAAGTAGCTCGTCTACTTGCTTACAAAGTTCCCTCTTTTCTTTTAGGAGTCACAGGTCGCACAGGAAATGTAACTGGATTTGCATTGTCTACCAAGTTTGTGTGGAAACCAATCTAGTGCCTCGGGGTAAACCCCGAACCTCATCAAAAACATAAGGATACTCACAACTATTGGTACAGGTCACAAATCATCGATAGATACATCAAGAGGTTCTAGGAAACTAATCCATCCCTAGAATCAAATTGTACCTCATAGAATCAAGAACATATGCGTTGCAACCAAACTCGACGCCTGACACAGAGATTCTCAAACCCCGACCAATCCTCGATAAATAAGCCGTGCCTCCAACGGGGTTTGAGACAATGAAGGGATCCAAAGCCATACTAGTATCTAGGTGTAGAGACTCAACTAAAGGATCAAATATAAAAGAATGCGAGGTGTTAGAAAAAGAATCCTAACAGGATGATCAGAAATAGAAATCAATCCTTCGATGGAAACTTTCTTACCCCTATCTTGTCCACTAGCTATGAGAACATTAGCTTGCCCTTTTCTCTTTCTGCAACCATTTTCCAGATGACCCCTCATTCTGAAATTATGGATTTGGGAAATATGCTTTTCAAAAACAAACTTTTTATTTTAAAATACTGTTTTTTAGACTTTTTGAAAACCGTTTTCAAAATATTTTATCCGATCTTATAACCATATGCTCTGATACCAAATGTGACACCCCGCATCCATTAATGTCACTCACTAAGGGAATGCATTAACTTTCGTGAAGCGTTGTAGGTAAATAAGAACATAATATCACAAGACAGACATGTAAAATAGCAGCGGAATTAAAACTTTATTTAATCATAACATCATGATCCCAAATATTGAGTTTACATCATAGGTTCGAAATAACCAGTTGCATGTTTAATAATCTGTCTTGACAAAAATATCAAAGTACAAAAGCATAAACCATATTTCCCAAGTAGAGCCATGAGAGAGTTGAAAATAAGTCAAAGTTGTACATCAATATCCAAAATCCAAGCCAAGCCGAGGAATCCAAATCAACTCTAAGTACTTCCACCCTGAGAACCTGGAGGGGGGAATGGAAGAGAGAGAGGAGAAAACAATAAGAGTCAGACAGAAAGTCTGGCGAGTCCAGTTACTTTCAAATGTAAATAAATAAAAGTATCATGACAGGTATATAAAAAAATCTTGAAGAACAAGATAACAATAACAAGTGTGAACAGAGCAAGATAAGATGAACATGATATATTACACTTCTTGAATACATTTCTCTGCACCGAGCAGATACTAGTATATCAGAAGTAGAATGATCCCTACTAATATCGTTCCCTTACACTTCCTTGATTATTAGGTTACTTGGGTTAATAACACTCAAGACTTATACATGCATCGTACCCATTTACTTTCCCATGAATTCACCTAATACAATATGTGTAACTATCTCTCGATATTGAGATATACCCCATGGTACTCCACTCGCACGATCTCCATCGAAATGAACGCAGTCCTTCATCCTAAGCCGGAGTGACGTACGGATCCCTGTATATCGATGTTAAGTTTCGCATAGATCTGCCATTAGTATGCTATGTAAGCGTACGAACTGCCACCATCGATCGATTCAGACTCCAGATCGGAGTAATGCCCTCTAGTCTATGATACATCACCCAAAGCTGATGTGCATGTACCTAGACTATCCTACGTATGTACTATAATTATAGCTTGATACCTCAATTGCGCATCCTCTAATGTGCACCGAGTTCCGAGATAGGGCTAAACACGGAACTCGGTCAGGAGCTTTTCCATATCTGTACAGGTCCGTCTTTAAGAGCCTTCAAATACAGATAATCCTCGGGTCTATTTTCCATGGTGGCTATGGCCCTACCTCTGCTCCTCCCTCAACTAGTAAAGACTACAGAGCTAAGCGACCGCCCCTAAAAAAACCAATCTAAACATCCATGTGGCGTCTCCCCTCAACCCCGTACCTCGATAGTGAAAGTTGAAATGATATCTTGAGGTTAGCTCTAGTCTTTTCGCATCACGCTGGCTGCCGATGATGGGTATCCGATGATCTACTATCCTTGTCGGTCCTGACCTTCCACCTCCTCGTGAGGCAACCGTCGAATCGCCCTGATGTCACCTCGTCACAGCATTCTGACTGCATAGCTACCTCTGCAGTCAAGGCCTACACATCTGGTAGTTACGCGCAGACCCAACCTTTGTGAGCACAGTCCGAAACTACACCACCACAGAGGACTACCAGGAGCACATTCAATGTCTCAGGAAGCCGCGTGCTTCCCCTTCCAGCCCTTCGGAGCCGTCATAACAATCAGATGAATGTGTGCTCCCCTCGTTCCTTATAACACTCGATGATCTACCCCGTTGGGTTATTCACCCTCAAATGTACGGACTGGTCCAAGCGCCTCATTTTAATATGTTATTAGACCCTATGTCTAAACATTATATTACACGCTTGCCTTACCTCACCAGTTTTCATCTAGCTTAGTTATTACCATTCATATTGAATTCTTATTCAAATTACCAAGTTTCTCTTGCTTATTAATTTCAATCATATAACTTAATCCATTTGAGTTTATTAATAAGCCCACAACATGTTATTCTCTAGATTGTAGCCCAAGGTCTGAAATCCACAATCTATTTTATATTCTTGCTTAGTTATATCATTACAATAACATGTTTTACTTAATATGTAATTAAGTATATCCAATTCACATGTTTTCTAATTAACATTTTACTTACCATTTATGCTTAAATATAACTTATTTCATTTTACAAGTTTTCCTCATTCTTTCTCATTTAATCATAAATTCAATTTACATCGTCACTACAACGTATCATTGTCTACTTAGCAGATTATTACACATATCTATTTCTCCAAGTTATGCTTACCCTACAAGGTGTCTTCCAATTACATAACTTTATTATTTCTACTGGTTATGTATACCACTAGGTGTCTTTAATTACATAACCTTATTGGGTTAAGTTTGTGGGCCTATATGTAAATATTACCCACTCCCTCTAATTTACTTAACCCACCCATTACCCATTCAATTTTACTTAACCCTAACTTAAGTTCATAATCATACAATCCTAATGGATTAACTTAGGTTATGTAGTCCAATTCATTACCATGTCCAATTATGGTTATAATGGGCTAGACCTCCCACATTAGGCCTGCAACGTGTTGATGCTGGATATGCTGGTCTGGTCCGGGCAGTCTTATTCCACAGTTGGGTCTGACCTCGTATCTTAGCCCAATTCGTATTTACGTACTTAGACCTCCCACACTAGGTTCAACATTAGTGGCTGCTGGATATGCCATTCGGGTCCGGGCAGACTTCCACCAACCTAACCTCGTGTCACAAGTACAATTAAAATTTCTAATTGTAATTACTAAGCATTCCATTATTAATTAATTAATCAATTAATTAACCAATTAAACCTTTCCCCATTTGAATTATGTCTAATTCACTATTCAAATTATAGACTTTTATGCCTCTTTTTAATTCACCTTTTAATTATGCACCATATGCCCCTTATCATAAATTAAGGCATATATATATGCATGTATGTGTGTGTGTATATATATATATATATATATATATATATATATATTACACAAACCCAAACCCACATATTTTCCAATTTATACCTAAAATTCTTACTCACATACGTTCTAATTTATGTCCCAAATTAATATTTAGACATGTCCCATTCTATACCCAATTCCATATTTACATATATTCCAATACAAGTTGTACCCAAACCCATATTTGAATATTTCTAATGTATGCCTAAAATTCATATTCATACATGTACCAATTTATATGCCAAATTAATATTTACACGTTCCAATACAAATTAACCCAAATTCATATTCATATATGTGCCTAAAATTCGCATTCATATTATCCAATATGAAACATGCCCCCAAATCCATATTCGTATATTTTCCCCATTTATGCCCAATTTATATTCATATTTTCCGATATCAATCATGCCCCAAATTATGTCTTTTCCTATTATTCTCAAATCCGCACATTCACATTTTTCAGCGTTAGGCCTAGGCTATAAATTAGCCTGGCTATATGAAAATAAAAAGAAAAAGAAGAGAAAGAAAAGAATCAGAGCAGGCATAAAAACGAATCAATAACATAATAGTAGAAATAGACATAAAACTGAATGGACATATTATGACAAGTTTAGATTTGCTGACGATATAAACATATAAGAATAGATCGGAGGAATATGTCATAATAAAACTGATTAGGCACTGATTCAAGATCCAATTTTTATATACATATCACGATTACTAATTAGATATTCAGATCTAAAAATAACATGAACTCACAGTGAATTTGCTGCGAAGAATATGTTGAATAAGTTGTTGTAGCCACTGCTGATTTTGTTGTAGAAATCTTTGAATATGTATAACCCTTTTTTTTGAATTGATTTAGAAGAAGAAGAACCATTTTAATTTTCATCGCAGCAGAGCTTCGCCGTCACCATTATTTTTCTATGAACAAAACCTAGATTTAGGGTTCTTTTTATAGGAGTAGCGGAGCAACCAAGACCATCAGATTAGATCAGGAACCATAGGAATCGTCCACGTCATCCGACCAATAGAAAACGACCATGTTGCGAAAAAACAATCTTTAACCAATAAAACGTGCCATGTGTGAAACATTATGTGCAGCAGCAGGGGTGTTGACACCCACACGTCATATATATATATATATATATATATACATACATACATATATTATATATATATGTATTTATTTTTCTTTTTAACCATCTTTCCAATTAATCCTCCAATTAACCCTTTTCACACTAAACCTCTTTTTAATTGAACTGCGTTCACACTAAGCCACTTTTTAGCTATTCCCCTAAAACAAAAATATGGTGCTGGCGGGGATCGAACCTCTTGTATGCAAGTCACATGTTCCAACCAAATGAGCTACTAAGTCTTTTGTTTACAAACCTTAGAACAATGCTAAACATTATTTTTTCCTCATTCCTCTTTTTCATGTTTTGTTGCAATATTTAATTTAAAGATATATTTTTCATCCTAAATCGGTTTTTTGCAAACCATAGGTCTAAATTGACTAGAAAATCGCCACAAATGCAATGACGCTAATTTCGTGATCAAATTCCTGAAGCTCTTCAAATTTTCCTTTTTATTTCTATTTAATTGTTTGCATGCATTTCTTCACATTTCATGTATTGCATTTAATTTCTTTTATTAATCTTTTTCCTTCATTTCACTGCATGAACTTATTACATGCAATTTTATTGTCAGTATTTAATTTTTCTCTTAAATATATCTGTATATAATATATATATACATATTTCCACATTTTTAATTTCATTAAAAATGCGGGGTGTTACACTGGGGATTCCAGGAGATGCTTACTCTGAACATTTTTAAAAAGTAAATATTTCTTTTATATTCAATTGTATTTTCATTACGCTGTATATATATAGAACAATTTTGTATATAAAATTTCTGATTATAAATTAAAGTTATATTTCGATGTTCAATACTGTGTTATTATTTACTCTGTGTTTTCTATGTCGATTCTGTATTTTAAACTCTGTATGCTAAATAACGATCCGTCGATTTGGACGTTTTAAGTTGGTTAATCACCAATTTGAAGCGGTCAAAAAGGCAGGACGTTACAAATGGTATTGGAGCTTTGGTTTATTCAAAGCTTAGCTTATTGGGTTTGAAAGGAGTAGGATCGACACTAGAAAAAAATGAATTTTTGAAAATAAAATTTTTTTGAAAAATAAATTTTTGAAAGTGTATATAAATTTTCAAAGGGTAAATTAATTTGAAAAGTTTATGTATTTTGAAACTAGAACTGCGGAGGAAAAAATTCTGAAATTTAAATTTTTCTGGAATCCCCGGTCTTTAAAATCTAAATTTGCTGGAGCCAGTTCTTCGATAAGATCTCCTTTGGTTTGAACCTCAAATCCATCGTTGGACGGTATCAAAAGGGAATTAAGTATAAGAGAATTAATGAATCGATCGTGTATTTATCAATCAAAGACGATTGAAATTTATTGGAAATAAGAACTTAGATGAGCATTTAAATGAAAACGAAAAGTCGAAATTGTTTCAAAAACCAAACGATGGATTTTATTTCGTTATTCGGAATATAAAATTGAAAAAGAGTTAAACTTGGAATACGACTATGTTAAATTTGATTAATTTATTCAGAACATGACAAGATAAATTATGATTTATTTCAAACCAATGATGCATGATCGAATATATGAATTCGATAGTAAGGTATAAACTGGTTAATTGATTAACAAGAAGTGAAGTATAAACGAGGATATAAATGAAGTGAAATATGAATGAAGATTTTAAAAAGATTTAAACCTGTATTTAAAGGAAATCGAAGCTAGTTTGATGTGACAAGTTCAGATAATTGGAATAATATTTACTTTTTAGAAGCAAATACGTCGCAAATGAAATTGAGATAAGAGAAATGAAGTTGACCAGTACGATGAGATTATTCTGAAGTTCAGAATATAAATCGAATGAAATTTCCTGATGTTTGACATATGGTATCGAATAACAGATTATTTAAAAGGAAGATTATTTATAGGAGACAATTATGTTGAATTTTAGGAAAGTATTATTTACTTTCTGTTTTTAATCAAAATTTAATATATTATTAATTAACTGTTTATGTATTCAGATTAGTGAATAAAGTTTATTTTAAAGTTAAATATTTTAAAGAAGTGAATTTTTAATGTGAATTCGAAAGTTACGATAATAAAGTTTTATTCGAAGGGGTGAATTTTATCTATTTCAAAGTTTATAATGTTGTTTATTTAAGGTCTAAGAGGTAAATATACCCTAACTTGATTGTCTTCATTGCTGACTGAGAAATGGTTAAGGTTCGATAGCAAGAGTGGTTAAGTGAAGTAAGTAAATGAGTGTCAACAGTTAAGTGAAAATAACGATGTTTTATTTAACATCTGTTTTAATTAGGATAACGAATTTAGAATTGTTTCCCCCAAGAAGAAAGTGTATTTTCTATAAAAGTAAAGATTTGCGAATGTCTGGAAATGTTTTCCAAGGGTAGTAAGTGACTTTCTATAAATATGATAATTGAAAATGTTTTCCAAAAAAAAAACCGTGGGAGGCTAACGGATTTTGATAGATCAGAATGGCAAGAACTGAAGAGTTGCACGGCAAGAACGAAGGGCGATAGAATGTAAGAGAAATGGATTTGTAGAATGAACTAGAGAATTTCGTAAGCAATGATTTGATAAGAAATTAAGAATTAGAGTTAAGGGATTTAGAAACTGACATGAATTAGTTAAGTTGAATAATTTTCTGAGTATTGATCTGAAGTTGGTTTCGACCTTCGAGGTTGATAGTTAGAGGGTTGTTCGCTTGCTAATTTACAGTTGATGGATATGAATCTGGAAGGATAGAAATGTGTGATAATACGTATTACCATTTGATTAAGTATATAGTGACATTTTCAAGAAATGAAAATAATATAAAGAGATTTGAGGAAAAGATAACGGTATGAGAAGATTTATGGAAGATCGTAAAATTTCGTAAATTACGATAAATGAAGATGATGAATACCATGCAGACCGTTATGCAAGCAAACAATCATTGATGATTGTAGACCACAACAAATTAATTAATAATAAAAAAGATTGAATCTCTATTTTTAGATGTGCAAATGATGTTATATAAGGGTTGTTGGAATTTAAAGCGATAATATTGTGAAAATAGCATCGATGATATCAACTTATGAATTGGTAAAGAAATGATGGTTTGGAAATGGAAACTGTATAGGTCTGTTCTCATCTCCCTTGCGAATGGAATAAGAAATAAAGAATGTGAAGTTGTTAAGTCGCTAAAAGAGATGAAAAGGAACATATTCCATTCAACCAAGTAAATGATTGATATGATTGAGGAAATCATTAAAGGAGATGAAAAGGATCATTCGAAATGAAGCCAGAGTGTGAAACAAGTTGCATATCAATCTAAACTGCAATTAAGGAGATCGGTTGATTTGATTAGAGAAATTGATTCCGGAATATTTTGAAATTGATTCCAATTGTTTTGAAAATCAATATTAGTAGTATACAAAATATTTTCAAATAGAGATTTTGGAGGAAAACCATTTTAGTAGCTTTGCTTCTTATTTCTGTTGGATAAACAAATTGATTTTTGAAGTATGATTTGATATACAAATATGTATATATAGTTTTAAACATTTGAAACAAAAATCCGGAATTGATTATCGAGTTGGGTTGAATAGTAATACAATATATCAAAACAATGAATTTGTACGTCTTAAGAAATGTTTTGTGGAATGACCAAATTTGTGATTTCCAATTACTGAATTGGAAAGTAAAGTGTCGATTATTATATAATTAATCTTTATCAATAAAGATTCAAAATTTTAAGGTGAAATGAATTGGTCGACTATATATATATAAAGAGAAAGATTTAAATAGTAACTGAATTTTAATTCGAGTTTATTAATACAAGGATTCATGAAATCTAATAGTTAATAGATTTGAATGAAAAGGTTTAAATTGGCAAGGTTGGAATAAATTAATAATTGGAATTGGGAAGAAAATTTGACTTCTAACAAATAAATTTAGGAATCTGAATTTGAAAGGGTATCAAATATTTGAACTAATTAAGAAAGCAAAACTGAAATTTTAAAATTGGAATGGAATTTGAGTATATTCGATTTTAAATATTAGATATAAATTTTTTGAATCTTATAAAGACAAATATGTAAGAATATAGTGAATTGAGAACTGCTGGATTGGATGGAAATCGATTTGAAATAAAATTTTATATAATAGAATTTATATAAGAACGAGATGTTTGAAATTATGATTTGGAAAGGAGATCTTACGTAAGTTGGCAGAAGTATGATTTATGAGGAATACGAAGTAAGTATTATATGTTTTCAAAACAAAATAAGGGAAGTACCTTCCTTCTCCTATGAATATCGAGCTTGGTTGAGATGTGCTGGTGGTGGTGGTGGTAGGTTGTCTGGACATAAAACTCGAGTTGTCATTGTTCCTTGAAGAACACGACCGTGTAGCGTAATTCGCAGGGCTGTAGATGGCCTACGGCGGACGAATGTGAAAGCTTACGGGTACGGTTGTTTCTTGGGGGGCCCAGACTTAACCATTGTGTACCTACGGTCCACATGGCATATCTACAAGTGAAAGAGATGTAACCACTAGAGTTACTAAAGGTAGAATGGAGCCATGCGATGTCTGAGATATCTTAGTGATGTGGAGCCACCTGTTTGATGCAGCACTGTGTCTTTGTGACATGATCCATCTTTGTGATCTGATTTATCTTCGTGACTTGTTTTCATCTTGTGTCTCGATCTATTTTGATAATATGTTTTCATAACCCTGAGATAGAGCATCTAACGCTTAGTAAACCCCAGATTTTCTTCGATTCTTAAATATGTTCCGTTGATATATCCACGATGAAATTCGTAAGGAAGTGATTTCCTATAGGTACAGATGTTTTCTGGGGGATCCAGACGAAACCATTGTGTATCTGTGATTCATGAACAATCAACATATCAATATCACATTGGTACTTCCTGTATCTATTTTTAAAAGGAATTTTTAAAATATTGTCACTGGGAGTTGAAACAAGGATATTAGTACTTAGAGATTTTAGTCATACGCCTGGCCAGCATATGCCTAACATCTGTAAGGACAACAGTAGACTTTTTAAACTTCGAGTTATAAAGTATTTTCAAATAAATAATTCGAAATTAATATATATCTAACTTGATAAGTTAAAGAAGAGAATTTGAAATATTTTTAAGTTCATAGATTTGAGATAATAATACAAGTATTTTTTGTATAAAAGTTATATAAAATTTTGAATTTTGGAAATTTTCAAGTCGACAAATTTGTGACTTGAAGAGGAGATGTTATTTACACTCTCCAATGAGTGTTGGAAAAGATTAAATGGATTGAATGTAAGGAGATTGGGTTGAGGGTAGCTAAGCCTGACCCACTATAGTCGCAACGATGGATAAGTAACGTTGACAGATGATGTTATAATGAAATCTGGAATAGTTTGAGATGTATAAATCCAACTTATGCAGAAATTGGAATTTAAAACAAGATTGGTTTTGAAAAGAAATTACATGACCGTGAATTTGTTAGAAGGATAAAATGAGAATTGGGAGATACCTCAAAATAATTTGAGACTGAAATTGATCTAAGAAAATTGAACATAGTTTAATAAGCATGGAAATAATAAATAAAACCCGGTCCGGAAGATAAGGAAAAACGTGCTTGATCAAAAATTAATCTTCAACTATAAAGGAAATTTGATTTTGCAAGTTAATTAAATATGTTGGACAAACAGAGATGATCGATAATTTAAATATCGATATTTAAATTAGTTGTGGAATAATTTCACACAAATATGGAAATTTGGAAGTATAAATTGGACAACTCTAACTTTCTCTCCTTTTCGAGGACGAAAAGTTTTAAAGGTGGGAGGGGGGAGGGGAGAGATTGTAACGTCCCGGAAATTTCGGCAACTGGAATATGGAGTTAATTAAATAATTTGCTATGAATAATCAATCTTATACTGATACTGGAGTTAGAAATTAGAAATCAAATATATTGTTTGTGTATAAATTGACTTCAATATTTAATTCGAAATGGGTCGGTGGAATCAAATATTTACTGTTGAATATTATAATTGAATTTGATTATTTGAATTAGATTGGAAATTCAATTCGAAAACGTAGATGGTTGAAATTAGAAATAAACGTTATTAACGTTAAAATGAATTGGAGGATTTATTTGTTGAAATATATGGAAAATAGGCAAGATATGTGTATTGAGGAATTGAAATTTAACGGAGCTGATTGTTGGAAAAACAGAATAAAATCAGTGAATTGATAGATAAGTTAAAAATAGGATAACGTCAGATACAAACACAGTCGGAATGCAACTAGATTAATTTTATTGAATTCAAAACGCAAAGAAGAAGATATATGTATATTTTTTTATCGTATTTAGAGGTTGTGTTAGCGGTACAAATTTAGTGCGCTCAGCGGTAATTCGCGGTAGAGTAAATATTTAATTAATCTCTAATATAACCTACACCGGTTGAAATCACGCTAAACTAGCTTCTGATATATGCTACTACACTATTACACCGATGGACATTGTTCTTATCTTTGTGATTTTTCTTCTATAAAATCACTTCTATCTCCAATCCCTCAGCACAATATCATAGCCATTTTCATTTTAGGGTCCGGCTATTTCCACCCCACTGTTTACTCTTCACCCCCCACTAAAAAATTTAAAATTATAATTTCAATTTTACCCTTTAAATATTAATTAGATATATAAATGCATATTGTTTCTTGATGTCATTACAATTCAAATAACCTAGTAATCAAAGCATGGCGTCAGAGATTTTATGTAAACAAAACCTAAGTCCCTTAAAATAGTTCAAACATTTCATAATCAACGATAGAAAAATAAAAACAACGATAGAATTAAGCGTAGAAATTTGTAAATTCAAGTCTTTTCCGAAACTATACTTTGCATAAAGCACGAAAATACATCGGTATTTACATAACAACGCTTTCAGCCGACAATATTACGTATCAACATATCGTTTTTTTTTTTTTGTTGATTTTTTTTAGGATGGGCAGTAAAAATGAAATGCAGATTCAAAGAAGAGAAAAAAAGTTTGATTAAGTGGAAGGACACATTTGGAAATAAATGGGGTGAAAAGAGAAAAATGTGGGGTGTGTAGTTTTTTTTCAAATAGGCGGGGTGTGAAGAGTATTTATAGGGGTGGCAGTAGCCAGACACTTCATTTTAATCGCTGAAGCAAAATCGTTCCCCTCCCTTAAGTCTTCACTGTCTCTTTTATTTTGTTTGTCAAGATCCTCTCTTTATTTCAATAGCCAAGATATGTCTTTCGTTTCCCCAAAATTGATCAAAGTCGCTCCACCGAAACTATCATCTGGTCACCATCATTGGCCTTAAAAATCAAAGCTTTTCTCCTCGAATCAACAACTACCACCTTTAAATCCACCGTGCCGGCTCAACGATTATTATCCAAGCCGCATCAGTTCCTTTTGCTTGGATGCGTCTTCACCAGACTGGAGTTAGGTCACCGTCTATAGCCAATTTCAAACCATGTCGAGCCATGGCCGGTGCCTCACTGCTGTTGCGTTCAAGGTGAGTTTATAAATCATGATTTTTCTCACTTCAAGTGTTTTGATTTCGATTAAATCTTAATATAGTGGTTATTCTGCTAGTGTTGGTTGTTATGTGTTTTTTCCATGACTGCTGATGATGAACGATGTCTAAATAGGATAAACAAGAGGACCACCTCTGCCAATTTCTATGGGTGACTACCTAGGTAGTGTGAAGGCGTTGAAAAATCGGGGTATATCACTACCCGTGGGGTTTACTAAGACCGACAAGCAATGGCTTGAGTGAAGTCTTAGGTTCCACACGTAAATCAAAAATAAATAGGATAAACAAACCTGTAAATTCTTTGATTTCCTCAAATTGGCTTGTTTCGTTTTCTGCGTTATGTTAATTGCTTTGGTTAAGGCTGATTTACACGGTTCTGAATTTCTTGCGTGGTTTCTAGAAAATTTGGAAATAAGTAAAATGGTTCTCTTAACTAAAACAAATATTGGGATTTCTGGAAATAAATTTGCGAATTTGATTACTTTCAAAAAAAATAAAAGGGGGTACTTCGGTTTTATTGATGAGTATTTGCGTGTGGTTTTACTGAAACAATCAATTTGGCCACTTGCCTAGGAATGTTGCTTTTGTCTGGAAACAACAAAAATCCTCTATCAAAAATAATGTTTTTCGAATCATCATAAATTGATGTTGCCAAAAATCGTTTGCCAACAATTAACAAACTGGGTATTTGATGTTTTTCTGGAAGGACTTGAATTATCTCTTGTATAAAAATATAATTCAACATAAATGTTTACTTTGTTATATAAAAAAAATGGAAATGGGTTTTATACCCTATGTTTTGAAAATCCAAAACCTGTAAGTTGAATATGCCTCACTTTGAAGGACTCATTGGACTAATGTTGAACTAGGAATTTTGCATCCAGTACTACTCGCATAGTTACTCCACGATTGAGGAAAAGTATGTTGCATATTATATGCCATGGGTTGTGAATCTGCAAATTGATGCACTTGCTCATATGTTTGAAAACTAAAATGACTCATTGTTATGGAGTGGCAGATTATAATTTCCGAATTTATTACAAACAATTTCAACCCGTGGGTCTGTTGTTTCCAAACTGCCATGTTTGTTTTGGAGTAAATGATCACCGTGGCACACCTATACACTATGTTTGAATTATTTTGCTGAGAATCTAAAGCTTTTGTGCCACCTACTTGCTGCCTTGTTTATCCCATGCTTAGTCTTGAAGGGAAATGCGAGGGAGACACAATTAACTTACGTACTTGCCTTTACATGTTATGTGCCACAAATTGTGTTAGTACATTACGACATACCTTGCTTGGAAATTGATTCAGCTCCTGTTATTTGATTTCATGCATCCTCTTCTTTGAATAAATGCTTCTTTGACTGGGCATGCTTAAACCAGGTGGAATATATATATATATGTATGTATGTATGTATGTATGTATGTATGTATGTATGTATGTATGTATGTATGTATGTATGTATGTATGTATATGTATATGTTTATTTAGATCTGGAATGTCTGAGCACCATGTATTCGGCTTGGTTCAATTTATCTTTGGTCACAACATATGGATATTAATATGACTTGGAAATATTCAGCACTTAAATATTGGTTAAAAATTTAAGTCTTAAATCAAGTTGTTGGGCCTTTAAAATACACTGTCTTATTGATATTTTGTTGCCATGTCTTGCTGTTTATTCGCGCAACACTTATGAACTTCCAGGCATAGGTTATTTGTTCGGATTATGGGATACTGGGGCAGTACACACGTTACATGTACACATGTGTACGTACAGGCTCCCATGACCCTTTGGCATAAAATTAAAACTAACAAGCACATATACTGCACTTAATATAGAACTGAATGGACATATATAACACTTGAATTAGTCACTTATATAGAACAGGTGTTATACGTCATATAGGACTGATATAGACGGATGCTACACCACTTTTATTTTGAGTATATTTCAGAAGTTGGAATCAACCATTATATTCAGTTTATATTGAAATCAATTTACTTGAACAATGATTAGACTCGAGTGTTTTATGTTTTTGCATGGAACGCTCGGATCAGACCCGAGCATTACATATTTAAAGATTTCAGCTAAGGATTTAAAGATTGGCGAAGTAGGGTTTTCTGGGAGATGCGCACTCTAAAGATTTTTAAAACAGTAATTATTTCTTTTATATTCAATTGTATTTTCATTCCGCTGTGTATATATATATAACAATTTTGTGTACAAAAACTCTGATTATAAATAAAAAAATTATTTCGCTGTTCAATACTATGTTATTATTTACTATGTGTTTTCTGTGTCGATTACGTATTTTAAAGTCTGTAAGCTAAAAAATGATTCGTAATGCCCCGAATTTCTGTACCCTTTGAGTTGACTAATGACACCACACGTCCAACCCAAATGACATAGAAATACGAATTATTGGTAGAAAGAAGTTAGAGGGTGGGGAATAGAAAGAAAGAAAAGTTAGAATAGAAGAAAAACGAAGAACACAAATCTCACAGCGGAACGAATAAAATATATTAAATAACATAACTTTTGAAATACAAATCAGTAACTGTATATACATACCATTATTAGAGCACAACAGTTATTCCTGGAACAGTTATAAACACCTGTTTCCAGATACAACATAATACACAGCGGAAATATGATAGTCTATAGCTAACTGGTGAAGCCTCCTGCTTCCAGCTCTTCTCAAGTGAATCTGAAAAAAATCCCGACTACTTGACTGACCGTAGAAATTTGGGCACCCAAGAGTTTAGGGAAAACAAAAACAAAATAAACTCTGGGTCAGTCATGGGACTGGTGTGAGTAAACTCCAATCATTTGTTTAACTTTAAAAATTCTTTCGAAAGAAAGGATAATAGTAAGACCAGCCCACACAAAAACATGGACGGGTTTTACCTTACTATAACCCAAAACACTCTGATACGAAAATCCAATGATATTATAATAGTGTCTAAATCAAATAAATAACAATCTAGCGGAATGCTTGCATCTCACGCTCCATATATAATATAAAATCAAAAACCGCAGGGCGCTTATTGGAGATTGGATTCCGACTATGACAAGGTATGGAACCACCATCCGATAGCGTATCTCTAGAGGGGAATACGCTGGGTTCAGCAAGAACATATTGCAACCCGGTCCACACATGACCGACCACTCATTTCGCTTGAGTGTATCGAATGTATATCACCAACGGTTGGGATCAGCAACCGTTTCCTGAAAAGGGACAACATCGATAGATTAAAGAAGTAAAAGGAATTTCTCTAGATAGGTGATTATACACCCTAATGGGAGCGACCCACATAGCCATGCTGTCTGCCCGATTTGTGTCATTTCCCGATTGTTGAGGCCTGAGGCTACGATTACTTTCCATTCATTGATAACACAATCACTTTGAATACCACATTGTCAGATCTGTTAATAACTAATTGATTTGTACAAATATATTTTGGATATTATGCTAAGAGAATAAATCCTCCGCCACCATATATATTTATACAGACCAACATATTCGATCATTGGAAATACTTTGTCAGACATTCATCCATATACGTTCGTTCTGGGATTTGAACGAAACTGAAGGCACAATTTCTATTAATAGAAAAAGTTCTTGCACTTTACTCCGTCTTCGATAATCTTCATAAAATCTGATTCGCAACGCTACTGCCAATACGGAGTGGTTCTCGGATAATAATCCAACCGATCTCTCCATATTGACAATGATATTGGCAAACACTTCGATAGTCGGTTATTTAACGATCGAAGAAAAACAAATAAACATTCATCCATAACATCAAACCATCACTGGGCCTTTAAATTAATATTTCATTAATTAAAACACTTCTCCATTTCCTTATCCATATTCGTTAACACGATATTTTTGATAATCATCTTGACCTCTTACGCTATTTGAAAAACATTTCCATATCTCGTTTTCTTTTATTTCCTACACTTAGAAAATATTTTCTATTTAAAATTTGAGAACATTCCAATTTCTTATTTCTTTCCCGACTCATTTAATTCAATACTCAGGAAATATTTACTTTTATATTTCCAAAATTCCACTTACTTGGGTTAAATCGATTGTTGTGTAGAACATCGTTACAAACAACCCAAAATGCTGCATTCAACTAACTCTTATTCAAATATTTCTCTTCGAGACTGGATCTTGCTATTTATCGGTTAAAAATGTCATCAATCAAGTTGGGGTATAACTACCTCTCAGACCTTGACTGAAAACATCATTAACTTCAAAACAAACAAAACCACTTACCTCGAAAAAACAACACCATAAAAACCAATTATTCATTTTAAAAACATGTTTATGGTTCGCTTTCTATTTTTAATAAATCTATTTTATAGATTTTCTTTCTGTTTACAATATTCTATTTTTAATTTTGTTTCTTATCGAATTCTATATATATCGGTACATTGATTTCTAGTTATCCAATTTTCTTAAAAATATCCTAACTCCTTAAATTTCCGGAAAAATTCGCCATAACCTCCTTTGTACTGGTCGATAGTTCAAACCTCAACTCGCCTCTCTAGGCCCTTTCCATTCAAAAAGAAAATCAAAAGCCAAGTGGCTTGCCGATTCGGCGCATAAAATCTCATATGAAATTTAAACATGTACCTTTTTGTTGGACATACGAATAAAAATCTTCATACACTTCATTCCATACCTGTTTAACACATATGCGTCCATTTCTAATTTATTCCAACTCAGTCTGGTCATTTTAACTCAATTCGCTAATTTATTCTCTAATCAGTTATTTTGCCCATTTTATTTTCTATTTGAACATATCATGTTCAAATATTTCTAATTTGTTTATAAACCCATTAAATTCTATTTTCCCTTCATGTTTCATATTCGCTTTCGAATATGAAATCCACAAATCTAAATCACTTACCCAAAGCACCACTTCAATTTCTATTTTAACTAATTATTTTTCAATTATTTAATTCTATCCAATAATTAACGATCTGATTTCTGTAAAAATCAATCCCTTTGCATCACTTGAGTTCATTTTTATTTTTATAACTCAAGTCTGGTTTTTTATAATGAAAATCCATATTCTATTTGCATAGAATTCTTAATTTAATTTAAATAAATCGTTATGGTTATATAGTGGTTATGGCACTGTTTTTCTAAATATTTGATTTTGACATAACTCGAAATCTATAAGACGAAATCTAGATTTTTCTTTTCCATTAGAAAACTATTATTCAATAGGTCCTGACAATTCTTATTTCAAAGAATTCTGACTTAAATTGAGTTTTGTATACTCAATTGAAGTTCGAAACGCCAATTTATGAACTATCACGTCGCGGCGAGTTCGTTTTAATTATATATATAAATATAAACGTTTAAACGTCGTTTATAATCTATTTCAGTCTCATTCCTATATATATTTTAACATACGTTAAATCCAGTTTTCAAATCCAACTTAATATTTCAGCTTATTTCTCTAATTATTTATTTTCATTACTCGGTTATAAATTTATTTATAACTCCATCTTTTATACTATATTCCAATTCCTTTATAAATTATTTATAAAGTTCGATAAAAATCGAATTCAAATTATAAATCCTTAGATTTAACTCGATCCATTTCATATTCCGAATTCCGAAATAAAACCGTCGTCCCCTTTTTGAAACGTTTCCCAATTCAGTTTTATAAATTTATACTTAAATTTAAACTTCTAAATTATCTAATGATAATTTATCTCACTAAATTATAAACATCGTTTATAATTTAACTTCCTTGTTTTATAAAGTGAAAACAAGTTTCCATTTCGTAATCTATTTAAAACCAAAATCTTATTTTGGAATGTTCTATTTATTATAACTTATATATATGATTGAAAAATCTATTTTCACATTTAAATTTAAACTTCTATTTAATACAATCCTAATAACTTTTCTGAAAATATTCTATTTAATTAAATTCGATATGATCGAATTTAAATCATAATCCAAACGGATTTATTCAATTCAATTACATTCTGAACATCAGAACAGATTTCATCATTTCTGTTAGAAACTAATTTCAATTCTCCTTTTTAAATTCACATTTTAATTTACATTTTCCAAATTATCCAATGATAATTTATTTCATTTCATTTATAAACATCGTTTATAAATGAACTGCTTATTTTTATTTTTCAAAACAAGTTACTTCTAGTCCATTCGAAATTCAAATTCTATTTTAGAAAAATAGAATTTTCCTTTTAAACCTCAAAATTTCTTTTCACAATATTTTTAAATATCAACATTTAGGCCCAGTGATAATTAAACAATCAAATCATCCAATTATCAATCATTGGGTTTTTAACACATCATATATGGTAATGTATATGAAATCATACAAGCAAACAAATAATAAATTTTTGAGGAATCCAATTGGATCCCTCCAACCTGTTTTTTCTGCATCCATAGACATTAGCCAACATAAATAATACCCATCCTGCTTCGAGACAGAATATCGCGGTATAGAAGGTCATCCACTATCATAGCGTGGGCGTATAAGGTCATCCACTAATGATACTGCGGGCATCCGCTAATGGTACTGCGGGAACTATCCAATCACCAATATATATATATATATATATAATAGCCACAACTAAGCCTAAATAACTAATATATAATAACCACAAAAATATTTAAACACATCCAAGCAACCAACAATTATTTTTAACGATAAAAATAATTCTAAACAGTAAATTTGAGTGAGATCTACTCACCGTGATTTTCCTTTGCCGAATATTCATTTTAATTCCATTGAGAAATATTTGATGATGGAAAGCCAATGCATCTCGTTTCACCGAGATCTGTTATCGTGTAAATAAATTATCCTCATTTACAAGATTCATATCAATAATAATTTATTTCTTTATTTCATTTAATTTAATCACCATTAAACACTTTAAATTAAATAAACTATTTTTCTTTTTCTTCTTTCTAAAATGATTTGGGCTAACTACGTATATAACTCTTCCTTACTACTTAAAATAAAAACCGAACCTGCTATAAGCCTTCATACATCCCTTGTACACACGAAACCAGACCAACCCCCCCTTTTATATGAACTAACTATATAAATTAATTTACTTTTTATATAAACTAAATTCTTTATATAATTTGAATTTTGAAATAAATAAATAAAATTACTTTATGCCCTTCTTTTCTGAATTCATCCCAGGAACTCAATCCCTCTCCCTAGCCCTTTACTTGTTCTTGACCACCATTCTTTGTTGACCCGTCCATCCATCCATCGATCTCACAGCCTCCACCTTCGACGAAATCCCAAACAACTTTACCAAATTCCTCCAAACTACCCACGCCAAACTCCCTTTGGCTCACAACTCTTCTCCTACCCTGCATCGATAACTTATCCCATCGCACCATTCCTAAATACGAAACCCCCTTCCAGGCTTCGAATCCCTTTCACAGACCACCTGAAGTAACTCGCATGCCATCCTCTTGCTACTGTCGACCGTCGAGATCACGACCTCCTCCCTCATACGCGCACGACTTCGAATTGCAGTAGCTCCGAACCCTCCTATCACCATCACGATAGTCAGTCCAATTCCATTTATCACGACAGTCGATGACACCCCCAAATTCTGTGATGAACCCTCAAAACTACTCGCGACTCAGCCCTAATCTTGACTACGAGCTGATGATCTTGGAAAAACCATTTGCTCGAGATTGACGTTGCGGTACACATGAATTCGAAATCTTCGAATTCGATTTCCCATTTTATTCTCTTTTGAAATTTCCATGATTTTGCCAAAATAACGATAGGATGGAAAAAGAAAGGCCTTTGATTTTTAATTTATGAAGCGTCCCCTTTCTGTATTCGAAGATTTAATTTACACAGGAAGGCTTTGATTTTATTGGTTGTGAACAAAAGAGTGGCCATTTTAATTTGTTTGGAGCTTACGATTTTGCAAACTGGAGAAAATGAAATGGTAAGGGTCTGCGTGATTTAAAGACGAAGATAACTTAGCTACTAAGGAAATCTAGGTGTACGTGTCACATAGGTAAGTATAGTTAAGTACATATAAATTAATTTGATTAGATTTTGATTTGATTGCTAATTAATACGATTTGAAATAAAGAGATTTTTATTTCTTTTAAGCAGATTCTGATTTGATTTTGATCTTATCTGTTAATCAAATATTTCGGGGTTCATAACTTGAGATCGTGAACCGCTATCTAAACATGACAACCGACGTTTCAATATTATAGCATTATACTGAACTGAATATATTTTGATATTTAATTTGAATGCAAATATACATAACCATATTAAATTAATATAATATAATTTAAATTCGAAAACCACAAATTCTTTGATAATAAATTATTATTTATTATCGTATATATCAAATAAGTTTCCTACTTATCATTTGAATCATTTTGATTCAGTTTTTAACTTCAATTTCAATTATATTTCGAATTACAACAATTCGATATATTCTGAATTAAATTATATTCGATTATTAAATCAATAACTCAATATAAATATCGATTTATATTAACAACTAAATATATAAAATAAATATTAAATATTTAAAAATAAATCGATAAAATACGGGTCGTTACACGTCGATTTGGACGTTTTATGTTGGTTAATCACCAATTTGAAGCAGTTAAAAAGGCGGGACGTTACAATTCCCAACAATAGTAAAACACCGCAAATATTTATACATTTGCAAGCTTATTTTGGGGTATGTAATAAGCTGAAATTTGGCATGTGACTATCTCAAACTTGATCCAAAAACATGCATTTCGATCTGGATCAGAAACATGTACCCATTCCCAGCCCGGGTCAATTTAGTCAAACGAACGGCGGTGTGGTGCGTGTGTGGTGGTGATGCATGACTTCCCTCCTCACAACCAAGCAAACATTTGGGAGCCCAAGACCCCAACGTCCTCATGAGAAAGCCATACTTATACAGGTATAATTGTGATGACCGCTCATAACCCCTGCACTTAACAACATAAATAATGGTGTGCCAAGCAGCTATGGACGACCATCAAGGTAGGTAAAAAAAATGCGGAACCTATCGTATAACTCACAACGCATCATAAAATATAATAGAACATATAAAAAAGGAAGAAATAGTGAAGCCCCATATGGCAGAATACAAACTTTCATATCATCAAGAAAGATTTGTCATACATCAACTGGATACACCATTAATGTTTGTACATGAAGCCTCACTACAATTACTCAGATATGTACACATCAGCATAACAACGGAAACTTCCAATATGTATAATAGAGAAACTAGTACGCAAACCTCAAGCTTGTCACTGGTCTGTAGCATCGTCCCCACTAAGATCTATCACCTGTCACCTGCTACTCAGTCTGCCCATCCATAACACAATGGATGAACAACCCAAGGTAATAACAGGAAACATAAAACCTTGAGACATACAATTGTCTTAATGAATGATAAAATAGCTATCTAACATCAACAATAAAGCATATGAGAATAGGTAGATCAACCAACTAATCTACCAACATCAACAGAGAAGAAACCCAAACCAGTCTTCCCCACATTTGACAGTGATAACCTTTACAACTAGCAGAAACACACAAGCAATAGCAATCATAGTAACCAATAATCAAGCATGGACCACTCTAAACAAGTTCAACATTCCCCAAGCACAACCTCCGAAGTCCTACACCAACATTAGACAAGCACCCGAGAAATACCCCCCATGTTGTCGCATAATCCAAACAAGACGATATAAGCAAACAATCATAACATCCATGACTCTGGCTATCACCACCTATCCTTCTTCGAAACCATCGTTAATCGTATGACTGGCTCATCATTGTCGTATGTTAAGGAATAATGGTAACCCCAGTTCTAGCAAAAAAAATCCATAAGCCTTTGCGACCCGTATCTCTAAGCCCATCATGACTGCCCAGCTAGGTACTCAACCAGATTCCCTCTAGTCTTTTAGACGTCTACCCCTGCTTTGAGTCCGCTAGAACATACGAAAACGATAATCTCTCAGCCTTCAATACCTCTAGCCATCATCAGGACGGTTATTCACAGCTCAAGCACGTTCTCGAGCAACCATTATTTATAACTCAACAACCTTTGAGTTGTCTTCACCTTCGTTGCATTACAACAATCAACGAACACTCTACGATGCTTCGAACATTCCTCCTTGAATTCACGTCGAAGTTATAATCATTGTCGACTCAAAAACAAGCTCTGTTTGGTCGATACTGAATTTCATAGCATTTTCAGCCTTTTCGTTATGAAACACTGAGCACAGCGTTCAAGTAGCCTTTTACAGCGTTTCTAGAATGCTATCATATCCCGTGGATCACTTCAGACCCATTGGCTAAATTTCCAGACCACGGTGCTTAAAACTCCTTTCTACAGCGGTTTTGATATGCTATCGATTCCTGTCAACGATCCATTATGGATCGCTCGTGGTCCATGCTCCAAAGCCCAAGCCGATCCATCAAAAACATGTGCGCGATCCATGAAAATCAACCGATCTGCCTGCTATGGATCATGCGCGATCCAAGACTTTCTAGAGCGTTTGTCAAATGTTGTCGTCCATCCCCTTGCCAGACCATGAAAATTTCCTCGATCAATCAATAAAACGCAAGACGATCCACTTTTTGAGCGTGCGCGATCCATGCCTGGATCATGGCCGATCCAAACACCTACCACAGCATTTTCCAAACCCTATAGATTTCCAGATCGTGATTTTTGGCCTCTTCTTGATTTTGGCTGATCCATCCACTTTTTCCAGCTGATCCATGTTTTTTCCACTTTCCCAAAACTCTTCATCACCGATCCATAATGGATCGTGCCCGATCCATGAATTTCATCCGCGATCCATGCTTTTTCACCACAACGCTTCAGCCGATCCATCAAACTTGCTCAACCAACTTTGATCTGATCCAATAATCATGTTTGTGTGCCAAAAATAGATTAGATCCACGCTTGAACTCGACTTGATCTTATACCTGAATCCGATTCGATTTCAACAATTCATCCGCAAAAACAAATCATGCAATAAACAACAGTCATTCAAACAATGATTGTCATTAAAATAACATAAAAACTTACCGATTTAAGTTGCTAGATTAGATCCTATGGTGATTCGGATGGAAATATACATACCATGAAGTAGATCTAGATCTAGATGAAAACAACTTGAAATGATGAACAAAAGATCAAACAACCCATATACTTGATCAAATCCATGTGAGAGATTTTTATCACTCACAAAATCTTCGAATTAGCTTGAAATCAGCTATCTTCAATTTCGGACAGCGAAGAACAATCTTCAGACCACTTGATTTGATGTGATCTCCCTTCACTTGATGTAGGTCTAGCTTCGTACGATGTAGATCTTCAATCTCTTCGCGTAGATCTAAGATTTTAATGGTGGAAGAGAGGTATTTGATTGAGCAAGGAGGATCACGAGCTCAATCAAATGAAAGAAATGAAGAAACTAATCTTTCTCCTATGCCTCTACCCCATATTTATAGCATTAAACTAACCCATTAATGGCCACACCAATTTAGCCCATTAATGGCAAGCCACACCTAAGCAGAAATTGTGTAGTACTAAAACAACGCTTTCTCCCAAACTTGTTGAACCAAATCTTTAATGTGACTATCTACTGAATTGGGAACACCATTTCCTTTCCAATGAAATCGATCCCAGCACCTGATTCGATTTCGGTCAAAGGTTATTCTTGCACAAAAATGAAAAGGTCAAATGGTCATAAATAAAATTGGTGAACATCATGGACATGTCTTACATCCACATAAACAACATATCAAAAGATGAGAATGATCCAACCCTTGGGGAATTAAATAAAAATATTTTACGATCCTCCGACATGTAAAATAAGGGTCATTACATTCTCCCCTTTAGGAATTTTGCCCCCGAATTTCCAAGTAACATAAACGACCAAAACAATTCTGCATCCTATCATCCATCAGAAGCCAATTTTATCATCCATACTAGCAAACATCAAACCATGCATCCGTAGCCCTATCATAGCACGTGAAAATCTACCAACAACCATAGGACAAGCTATAATGGTGCAAGGATGACACGATATTAATGGGTCATACCAACGAAGAGTTCTGGATGGATCGCCTTCATCTTCTCTTCTGTTTCTCACGTACAATCGTCATCATCCTCACTCCATTGTACCTTGACTAGCTTAACCGTCTTCCTCATAAGCTGTTTCCTGTCATTCCCCACAATGCGAAGCGGCTTATGAGGCTTCGTAGTTACGGACTCAACTTCTAAGTCTTCGTACTGATCCGATCGTGCACACACTTCCGTAGAAAGGACATATAAGAAACATTATTCACACTCAACATCTTCTCAGGTAGATCCAGTCTATATGGGAGCTTTCCAATCTACTTGACTATCGGAAACGGTCTAATGAATCTTAGAGTTGATTTTCCTTTCCTTCCAAACCAAGCAACATTCTTCAAAGGAGAAATCTTTACAGGAACCATATCGCCAATATCGAATTCCAAATCCTTATGACGCTTATCAGCATAGCTCTTTTAACGATCTTGGGCTGCCTTCATTCGTTGCCGAACATTCTCGATACAATCCGATGTTTCTCTTATCATCTCCGGCCCAAGTATTAACTTATCTCCAGTTTCTAGCCAACATGCCTGAGAATTACACGGTCTTCCATAAAGTGTCTTGTATGGTGCCATCCTAATGCTCGGTTGGTAATTGTTATTATATGCAAACTCAACTAGATGTAGATGGTCTTCCCATCATCCCCCGAAGTCCAACACACAAGCTCTTAGGAGATCTTCCAAAACTCAGTTGACTCTCTCAGTCTGACCATCGGTCTAGGGATGATAAACCTTACTCAAACATAACTCGGTTACCAAAGCTTCTTGCAAATTCTTCCAAAATCCACTCGTAAACAATGGATCTCTATCACTGACTATGCTCTTCGGGACACCAGGGAATCTGACTATCCAATTTATATATAGCTCAGCTAACTTCGATGTTTTTCTAGTCGATCTGACAGGAATAAACCTTGCGCTTTTGGTCAAGTGATCCACTATGACCAAATCCTTTCATTCATTGTCTTGGTTCTTGGTAATCCATCGACAAAATCCATCGATATATGTTCCCACTTCTACATAGGAACTTCCAATGGCTGAAGCAATCCACTCGGATTCTTCTATTCAGCTTTCACATACTGATAGTTCATACATTTGAAAATGAATTTTCCAACATCTCTCTTCATCCCTTCCCAGCAGTAAGCTCGCTTCGTATCTCGATACATCTTGTTACCACTAGGATGAATCGTCAACTTCGAGTGATGACATTCCTTCAGAACCACATCTCCCAGCCCATCAATATCGTGCACTGCCAGTCTGTTGGAAAATGGAGTTTTGATGACAACAACCTTATTTCAATTATCATTAATTATAAAATATATACTAACATCTCTATCTAGAATATATATATACACATATATATATATATATATATATATATGCAAGAATTATATATAGGAAATAAACTAAAGACTGTATAGTTTTAGATTCCAAGAGATCCAGAATTCAAAAGAGATTCAAGACTCATGAGTTATCAAGTTAAAAGATATCAAGACATCAAGTGCTCAAGAACAACACAAGTAATTGAGTCTAGAATTTATATAAGACTTCAAATAGCACTCCAGGTTCAAATTTTGTTTTTGAAATTCAAACTCTATTTTCAAATTCAAATTCTAATTTCAAAATATTTCTAACTTCATCTTTAAATGATTTCATTTCATCTTACTTATTATTTCAAATTATATTTATAGTTTTTATAGTTTATATATATATATTTATATATATCTTTAAATCATATAACTTTATAAATACTATATATATATATATTATATTACAATGTTTCTATATGATATTACATCTTAGAATATTCATTTTATATACTAAGTTTTAATTTAATAATTTCCAGTATATATATACATGTTTAAACACTTGAAAATAATTTTAAAATTTAAATTTCAATATGTATGTCGACATACATTTTTGCCTATGCCGACATATAACTGTCACATTTTCAAACACTCAAAAGATGTTTATTTTCACTATTTGAAACATTTCAGAATCATTGCAATCTTAAGGAGGCTATAAATAGGCCTCATTATCAAGTTTTTTATATCTTCTTCTCCATTTACAACCACTTACTTACCACCATTATTCTACATTATTTTCTTGATTTCCACACTTATACTCTGCCAATTTCTACTCAAATTATATCAAATTTCCTTTCTTCTCTCTCTATCAAATACTCTCTGAATTGAAGTGCTATTGAAGAGTTATAAGGTTGTTGTAATCGTTTGGGAATTGTTTGGGAAAGGGTGTGTTCCTTGTAGCCTTGGAATCCAGGAAAGGGAGCGGTGTTAACCTT
The DNA here is from genome assembly GCA_030737875.1 of Allium sativum. Classification (NCBI taxonomy): domain Eukaryota; kingdom Viridiplantae; phylum Streptophyta; class Magnoliopsida; order Asparagales; family Amaryllidaceae; genus Allium; species Allium sativum. Next base: position 962,203,251 of record CM060916.1, read on the forward strand.
GTAGCCGTGAAATCAAGGGTGTTTGAAGCGTTGTTTACTTTGTATCTGGGAAATCAAGGGGATTGTACTTGGATATTGATAATAATCAAACTCTACGCAATCCAGCGTTGCGTGGGACTGGACGTAGGAGTAATCCAACCCAGTATAAAATCTGGTGTGTTCTTTCCCTATATTCTATATTTATCTGTTTCTGTGTCTGTGTTTGATTTGGTGTCTATGATCATCTCTAGTATGATAATTGTTGTGAAATTCATATAGTATATCATATAAGTTTAAGATTTCTACAAATTCCTTAGAAACATTATTCACCCCCCTCTAGTGTTAGTATTGCCTTAAGATCCGCGTTCCCCCGTCCCTAACAATTGGTATCAGAGCATAAGTTTTCAAAAAGTTCATAATCTGATTTTTGAAAATATTAAATGGCAGCCAACACTGGTAATAATACTTCTTTTGTAGAGGGTCGGTCCACTATTAGACCATCATTATTTAATGGCAGTAAATACTCTTACTGGGCATGTAGAATGAAAATATATTTACAATCTATAGGATTAGACACTTGGAATATCACACAAGCTGAATATGTTGAACCCATTACTAATTTTACGTAATGGACTAATGAACAAAAGGCTGCTGCACAAAGTAATTCTAAGGCCATGAATATGTTATTCCGTTCATAGATAGGAGTGAATTTAATAGAATATCAGTTTGAAAATCTGCTCATGAAATTTGGAGAACATTGCAAGTTACTCATGAAGGAACTAATAAAGTCAAACAGACAAAAATATCAATGTTTATCAATCAGTTTGAGTTATTTAAAATGAATGAGAATGAATCTGTCTCTGATATGTACTGTAGATTTCAGGAGATCGTGCATTCATTAATATCATTGGGAAAAACTTATTCAGAAGATGACCAAGTTAGAAAAATTCTTATTTCATTAACTCCAAAATGGGATCAGAAAACATTGGCAATTGAGGAAGCCAATAATGTCAGTGAAATGAAAATTGAGGAGGTAATAGGGAACTTGATGTTGTTTGAAGTTCAGTTACAGAAAAGAAAGGAGAATAAGTCAACAAAAAAGAAATCGATAGCATTCAAAGAAATAACAAATAATTTTGATTCAAGTAGTGAGGATGTTGAAGAATTTTCACTAGTGATAAGGAATTTCAGAAAATTCCAAAGATATAGAAGGAGAAATAATTTCCAGAAAAACAATTAAGGAAATTCGGGCAGAAATGAAGATAAATGTTATAACTGCAACAGACTAGGGCATATAAAAAGAATGTATCTGTATCCAGATAAGTCAAATCAACAAACAAATAATGATAACAACAATTCGTCAAGGAAGAGGAAAAGAGCATACGCAGCAACCTCAGATCATTCAGATTCATCGCCAAGCGATGAAGAGCCAGAAACTGGAAACCCGAATATGTGTTTCACAGCGATTCAGAATTCAGAAAATAACGAAGAAATGGATCTAAAAACCAAGTACACCTTAATAAAATTTTAATTTTTTTGTTGATTTGGATGAATGGATGCTCTGTTTACCTTGTTTGGATTTGAAATTTAAAATCTAAAAATCAATTCTAAAATTCAAATTTGAAATTTGAATTTTTAAAATTCAAAATAATAATAATATTATAATAAATAAATAAATTTTTAATGGTTGTTAGTATTAATATTATTTCAAGAATTAATAAACCTGAAATATAAAACGATAATATAATAAAACAAAGTTAAAAAAAAGTGAAAATTAGCCTCACATCCTTAAAATTAAAGTTAATTAGGCTCACATCCTCTCCTTTGTAAACATATAAATTTTATCCCTGTTTTTAAAATAGCGCTAGTAATTTCCACTTTTGCCCATATTGATATCTGCGTCTTTAATTTCGGATCTTATCCGATATTTCTTATATGCGATGACATTTTTATATCGTGTTTTTTTTCCTGCTAATGGCGGCTACTTCTTTCTTATTTGCGATTAAATTTTCATTCGTTTTTTTCCTGCTAATGGCGGCGGCTGCTTCTTACTGGCGTCATCTTCATCAAGGTATTTTTTTGTCTTTGTATTCTTTCGTTCTTACTTTTAAATTATCTGATTCATTTTTTTCTTCCTTGTTAATGGCGACAAATTCTTCAGCGTTTTAATCTGATGGAGCCATCATTTAAAACGAGGACGTTTCTTCTGACAGGTGTTTTATAATTGTTAGTATTTTTTTTGTGCACGGATTTCATTTTTCAATATGAGTGTAAACATATGAAATTAGTGTTAGAACACTTCGGTTGTAAATTTACTCAGAAAAATTGAGTATAAGTATGCATATATTCTACATATATGCATACAAATATGCATCTATTTGTATATTAGTCTCACATACTGTCAAAAATTTGCATACAAATGTTCATATATTCTTAATTTGTTCATATCTGTATGCATCTTTTTATAGTTCATGCAGGAAAACAGATTTTTTAAAAATATATTTATATATGTATGCATATATATAGAAAACTTGCATATAAATCTGCAGAATTATTGATATTTTGCTGGATTGTTTTATCATACGTGCAGGAAAACATATTTTTTTTAAAATATAATTCATATATGTATGCATGTATATAGAAAACTTGCATATAAATATGCAGAATTAATGTTATTTTGTTGAATTGTATGTATTTATATTAATCTGAAGCTGTTTATGTAATTTGATTATTGCACATTATGCTTATTAACGGTTTTTTTTTTTTTTTTAATATCAGTTCTCCTCCAAAAGGTAGAAGAATGCCTGGTCCTCCATTTTTGTTCAAAATTTTGAAATCTGCATTTGATTCTACGGAGACTACTAGCTGATGTTCGTGCAATAAGCTGGGTCTTAACTAAAGAACTTGTTCTTCAAAAGACCATTAGATCTGCTTTGTTTATTTTATTTTATTTTATTTTTAAGACACTTGGTTTTAGTGTTTACTTTTACCATTTGTTGTAAACATTTATGTGATGTAATAAAATCAGTTCAGTATTTTGTTGTAAATTTGTTTATAATTTCCAGTTTTCGTTTTGATCTGAAATGTATTGGCAGCAGTTAGTATTAATATTAATATTAATATTGGCAGCAGTTTCTTCTCAACCACTTGTGCAAATTTATGTATTAATGTATGCAATTAATCTACATAAATGTATGCAACTATGAAAATTATATGTACGCAATTAGTATTTGTATTGTTTGCATATTTGTATGCAAGTAATAATAATATTTTCATATAAGTATTCTAGTATTTAACTTCTGCAATTAAATTTGCAAATTTTCAAAATATTTGCATACAATGAAGCTAATATTTTGAATAACTGCATACCAATAAGTAAAGATTCCAGGTTATCATATAGAAACAAAATAACTTGAAACCCTACATAATTTTTCCCAGTGATTCATTGTTGAAAATAATAATCAACAGCCCGTAGTTTTAAAACAAAATAACAGTACAAATATTCACAAAAATTCTTGTACTAAACGCACATAATCAAGAAACTTTTATTACAAAATTTATTTGTTTATGCAAGAATTAAAACTTTTATGAATAAATAATTGCACACTTTTACACAACATCTCTAATTATCTGCATACAAATATGAAAATATCCGCTGATATTTGCAAACTTTCCATCAACACAACACAACATTTCATATTTGGTTACAATAATCCGCAATTAATCTGACTAACTAAATTCCAGTCAGGGGCAGCGGCGGTTCTCACTTTGCGGTTGGATGCAATCTTGTGGCTGTAGATGTTTGGTGGGGGTCGGATTGGGGAAGGAAGATGAAGAGGAGGGTTTGTCGACGGCGGTGGGTTCATCGGTGGGCGGTGCGGCATCTGGTGCAGGGGGAACGGCGACGATGTCAAATCGTAGGAGGTGGACGACTGGAGTGATCGAACGGTTTGCAAAATAGTGGGATTAGGGTTTCAAGCGAGATATAAGGAAATATTGACCGAGTAAATGATGCGTATCATTTTGGATAGTTTTTTAATTTCATAAGGGTACATCTGGTATTTTTTCAACGGAAGTTCAAAAACAATGATTGTATTTTATATTCTTTTTATCAGCGGGGTTTTTTTTTATATTTTGAAACTTAATAGGGACTTGTAAAAAACGCACCCTAAAAACAAACATGTCTTTTGAAATATCAACATGTATGTCGACATATAGAAATAGGCATGTCGACATATAGGCCAGAAAATAAAATTCAAAATTTGAATTTCAAAAGTTTAAACTTTCAAATTTCCCTCCAAATTTTCACCAACTCTCACGATTTGAAAAGGTGTCTTTAATTTCAGAAAAACTGTGCCCATTCAATCTCTATTTATATATCTATTCAAATCTTACTTTCTACCCTTCATTCAAAATTCAAACAAACTTTATTCATATCTATACTCTTCAAAATATTTCTTCAATGGCCTCCTCTAGTTCATCACAAAAAATTGAGATTAACCAAAAGAACTAAAGGTTATCTCTGTAATGATAAAGAAGCAATCAAAGCCTATATTAACTATATAGGTAATGGAAAAGTCAACACAGGAGCCTTTGCCATTTTCGACGATTTTCCTTCCTAAGTTCTTACTTCTCTTTTCGAACAAAATGGAGTTTTGAGTTTGATAGATGCTCGGGATAATAACGAAGTATATCACCCGAATCTAGTAAAAATGTTCTATGCAAAATTGGGTCGTGGTTTTTATGAAGGAAATGAGAACCAAGTATGGAGTAGCGTGAAGGAATTCAAATCGGTTTAGATAGTGATATTTTTGGTACCATCTTGAATTGTAAGTAAATAGGCTCGAATTTTTTGGAATTTGAAATCGACGAGCATGATCTAGAAAGTTTCAATGACATCTTTGAAAGCAATGAACACATGGAGTTCAAAAATCACTTTTTCCGTCCTAAGGCTAGAATCGTTAACCTCCTCCTCAAACATACCATAACTCCCCATTACAGAAACTTCAACAACCCTACTCACAAAGTCCAAAAAGCCCTCTTTGCTATATTTGGTGTTTATGACATTAATTGGGCCAATGTCCTTTTGAAAGAATTTAAGCCCAAAAAAATGTCCACAAGAGAAAATACACTTTATCATGGAGTTTACCTCATCCGCATCTTTAAATACTTTGGAGTTGATCTTAAGGGAGAGAAATTTGTCTCTAGAAAGGTCTTTAATTCGGGAAATATTTCGCTTATGAAAATTCCTATCATTTTCAAGCCATATGAAACATATGCACAAAAACAAGCTCGAATGGAACGCGAACAGGATCCTATGGAAATACAAGAAGAAGAGGAAACTTCTTTAGAAAGCACAGAGTGTCCATCTAATAATAGAACCATATCCAAAGAATTGCTTATCCAAAATCAAATCAGGTTAGCCAAAAATCAAAAGAAGATAAAGAAGAGTCTTAGTGTCTTCCAAAATGAACAAGTTCTTTGGCAAAGTTGGAAGAAAACTTGGATTATCATCTTCCTCCTCATCATCTACTGAAGTCTAAGCTCATCTATATCTTTAGTATTTGCTTGTATTTGATTTCAAATCTCGTATTTAGTATCGTTTATCTTTTCAATTGTATCTTTGTTTAAGTACTAATATATAATCTTGTTTGCTGTCAAATTTGATTTATTATAGTTGTAAAAATATTTAAATTAAATAAAGTATAATAATATAATAACCAACAATTTAAAAATTAAGCAAAAATCAAAAATGTAAAAAGTTAAAGTACATATGTCGACTTACATTTTTAGGCATGTCGACGTATAACTACTAGTTTTCAAATTTGTCCTAAATTTAAATTTTAAATAACCAATAGGTATCTATTCATTTTGAATGAATTTCTGACTCTATAAATGGACTTTTCTTCCAGGAAAACTTATTATAAACTTTCTCCTTCTTCTCCAATCATTTCTTTTCTAAATGGCAAATCCTATTCATAATTTAAGTTAAAATTTTGAGGAAACCATCAATTTCTTCAAGAATATCCTATCAATTATCCAACGTAATCAGCGCCATCTCGAGTTAAGTCAAATTAGGATGATAGACAATAAGAAAAAAAATTAACGCCATTCGTTGGATGATTTCTTCCCTTACCAATACGAAGAGAATAATGTGACTACGGAACCATCCACTAAAGAAGAAGATGAAGACTAAAATGTCATCAAGAAGGATCCAGTCTTTGGAGGAGTCAGATGAGTGGAAGTTCCAAGGGAAATTTGAATTTGGTTGGTGATTTGATTGATTTGTATGTTTGATTTGAATTTGCTTGAAACTGTTTCAACTTGATTGTAAATATTGTTAGGTTTGGATTTTAAACTTTTATACCTGTGGATTAGAAACCATGATTGTAAATTTTGACTGAAATACTTGATTGGTTTGAATTATTTATATTCTTAGTCAAATTAGAATAATTTAGGCATAAATTTAGGGGGAGTCATGTTTCTTAGTGCTATAAACTTAAGAATATATATATATAGGTTATTTTTGGTAAAGTTTTAGGGGGAGTATATTTAGAATTTCTTTTTGTTGATGGCAAAAGGGGAGAAATTATAAAATAGGAATAGTTAGACTTAGTCTAAGTGGGACTATGCAGGAGTCATAATGAAAGGGGGAGTATTCAGAGAACAAGATCAAAAGGTATCAACATGTATCAGACATGTACGAATATTTTATAAATCAAGGTGATCATCAAAATGGGGGAGATTGTTGGAGAATGGAGTTTTGATGACAACAACCTTATTTCAATTATCATTGATTATAAAATATATAATAACATCTCTATCTTAAATATATATACATATATATGTGTAGGAATCATATACAGGAAATAAACTGAAGACTGTATAGTTTTAGAGTTACAAGAGATGCAGAATTAAAAGGAGATTCAAGACTCATGAGTTACTAAGTGAAAAGATATCAAAACTTCAAGAGGTCAAGAAAAATACAAGTAATTGAGCCTAGAATTTATGTAAGACTCCAAATAGCACTCCAGGTTCAAATTTTGTTTTTAAAATTCAAAATCTATTTTCAAATTCAAATTCTGATTTCAAATTCTAATTTCAAAATATTTCTAACTTCATCTTTAAATGATTTTATATCATCTTACTTATGATTTCAAATTATATCTATAGTTTCTATAGTTTTTAAATATATATATATATGTTATCCATACCTTTATATCATATAACTTTATAAATATTTATATATATTACATTACAATGTCTCTGTATGATATTACATCTTAGAATATTAATTTTATATACTAAGTTCTAATTTAATAATTTCCAGAATATATATATATATATCTGTTTAAACACTTGAAAATGATTTTAAAATTCAAATTTCAATATATACATCGGCATACATTTTTGCCTACTTCGACATATAACTAACATATTTTCAAACACTCAAAAGATGTGTCTTTTCACCATTTGAAAAGTTTCAGAAACATTGCAATCTTTGAGAGGCTATAAATAGGCCTCATTTTCAAGATTTTTATATCTTCTTCTTCTTCATTTACATCCTCTTACTTACCACCACTATTCTACATTATTTTCATGATTTACACACTTATAATCTGCAAATTTATACTCAGATTATATCAGACTTCTTTTCTTCTATCACTATCAACTACTCTCTGAATTGAAGTGTTATTGAAGAGCTATACAGCTATTGTAATCATTTGTGACTTGTTTGGAAAAGGGTGTGTTCCTTGTAGCCCTGAAATCAAGGAAAAGGAGCAGTGTTAACCTTATAGCTGTGAAATCAAGGGTGTTTGGAGAGGTGTTAACCTTGTAGCTGGAAATCAAAGGGATTGTCCTTCGATATTGATAATAATAAAAATCTGTGCAATCCATTGTTGCGTGGGACTAGACGTAGGAGTAACCCGAACTAGTATAAAATCCGGTGTGTTCTTTCCTTTTATGCATTTTATATTTATCTATTTCTTTGTATGTGTTTGATTCTATGTCTATGATCATCTCTGGTGTGATAATTGTTGTGAAATTCATATAGTAAGTTTAAGATTTTTATAAATTTCCTGGAAACACTATTCACCCCCCTCTAGTGTTAGTATTGCCTTAAGATCCGTTGTCCCTTACACAGTCGTCTTTTCTTTTGGAGCCAACCTTCTCGATCGACTTCGAATCCTTATTCTCTGGTTCCAATTTCTGGATGATCTCGACAAGCTTCTATTCACGATTTTGGCTTTCACCAATCCTTTCGATGAGAGAAGGTCTTATCGATAAGCTCACTAATATTTCATGTTCAACTCACATCTTGGTCTGAAATCAAATCTTGCCATGAACTCGAGGCTCTTCCCTTCCGAAAACATCGCTCCCAATCCCGCATGTCTTCGACTCAATTCATCTGCAACTGCGTTACCCTTGCTCGGAGTATAGGCAATATCAAAATCTTATGATGCCAAAAACTCTAACCATCTTTACTACCGAAGATTCAAATCCTTTTGGAAGAAAAGGTACTTCAACGACTTGTGATCTGTAAACAGCTCGAATCGAACTCCTAACAAGTAATGTCTCCACATCTTCAGAGCAAACATAATCGCCACTAACTCCAAGTCATAAGTTGGATTATTCCTTTGATGCAGCTTCAGTTGTCGACTAGTGTATGCCACAACTTTGTCCTTCTTCATCAGCACTGCTATAAGCCCAGTACCACATGCATCCGTATACACAACCGTATCTTCATTCCCACTTGTAATGGTAAAAACAGGAGCACTCGTTAGTCTCTCATTCAATATTCCAAAAGCTTGCTCACACTTCGCATCCCATGTGAACATTTGGTTTTTGTTTATCAATCATGTTAATAGTGCATCTATTTTGGAGAAATCTTTGATAAACCGTTGGTAATAACCTTCCAATTCAAGGAAACTTCTCACATCCGTTGCATTCTTAGGTCTATCCCAGTCCTGGATTGCTGCCATGTAGCGGGATCAACTGCTATTCCATTTCCATAAACAACACGGCCTAAAACCTCAATTCGCTCTTTCAGAAGTGACATTTCGAAAACTTAGCCTTCAGTTGATGCTTTCATAAGATTTCCAAAACAACTCGCAAGTGAATCTTATGCTCTTCTTCATTCTATAAGTAAACCAGAATATCATCCATGAACACAAGTACGAACTTGTTCAGTTGATCTATGAAAACCCTATTCATAAGATCTACGAAATATGCTGGTGCGTTTGTCAAACCGAATGGCATCGCCAGCCACTCGAAGAAACCAGATAATGTCTTAAAAGTTGTCTTCGGCACACTATCCTTTGTCACCCTCAACTGGTGAAAATCCCGTTGCCAAATCCATTTGAGAAAAAAATTTGGCCTCGTGAAGCTGATCGAACAAGTCATCTATCCTCAGCAACAGATACTTGTTCTTTTTGGTCACCTTGTTCAGCTCACGATAATCCACACACAATCTCAACGATCTGTCGGCCTTGGTTGCAAATACAACTGGTGCACCCCATTCAGACACGTTTCTCTGAATGAATCCTTTTCCCAAAAGGTCACGAACCTGCACCTCCAACTCTCATTGTTCCTTAGGTGCCATCCGCCTAAGAGGCAAAACACTTGTTCTAACACCCTCGACCAAATCGATTCTAAACTTAATCTCACAATGCTGAGGCAACCCTTTGATCTCGTCAAAGACATCCTCAAATTCATTAACGATCAACATAGATGATATGTCTTTCCGTGGAATCACAGGCGAGTACAAAAAGCTAAATAAGACCCCGTCTTCAAGCTTACATCGAATCACAACCACGCTCCCTTCCACATTCCTGACTGTCACCTCAAGCTTCTTGCAATCCACCTTTGTTGCATACCTCTTGAGCCAATTCATGCCCAAGATGATCCCAAACCCAGTGAATTCAAAAATAAAGCAATCACACACAAAAGAACAACCATGACTTGATAACACTAGATCATGAAAAAGCATACACAAACTGGGCGAACCCCTGATCGGATTCGTCACAATCAATGGTTTATTACAAATCTCGGGTTCCAAATCCAAGCGGCACACAAGCTCAACACTTGAACTGAAACACCTTTAACCGAAAGAGTACCTTGAACAAATACACCCTTCCCTTTCTCCTCAGCAGTAGGAGATCTTGAAGAAGATGGTATGACTTCCAAAGCGTAAGCCTTCATAATTTGTTTTCGCTTAGCTTGTTCTGGACAGTCTTTCTTAAGATGCCCAGGCTTGCCACAATTGTGACACATCCTTTCCACCTTCGGATTCTTACACTCATTGGAGAAATGGACCTTCTATTAGTAGTTAAAGAAAACCACCTCACTCTTAGGTTTCTTCTGGCCATTCTTTCCATTCTGTTGTTGCTGCTTCCTCTTCTTGTTGTTATTATTAGCACCCTGCTGTGGTTTTGGAGCTTCCTTGGTTGCAGCAACGACAACAGCTTCTTTGGGAAACAAGCTCTCGTGTCGAACAGCTTTCTCCAAGATCTTTTCATATACATTGTCAAGATGATCCAACAATGGTCTTCCAATATAGACATCCAAACCCATAACAAACTTCTCGTTCTTCTAATATGGCGAGTCAATATACGAATGAGCATAATTGGACAAGGCTTCGAAATCAGAAACATAGTCTAGCACTGGTTGACCATATTGTTTCAACTCCATAAATTTCTTGAACATAATAGACTTCTGAGCTGTAGAGATGAACTTCGTCTCGAACTTGACTCGGAACTGATCCCACGTGATCTCATCTTCCGGAGTCTCAAGTATGACAGAGTTCCACAAATCCATGGCTCTGCCCTATAGCTATCTTGATGTAAGCTTCCTCTTGGTTGCATCATCAACGCCCAAGTCTCTAAAAATCCGTATACAAGCATCTAGCCAACTCTGAACCTCTTCACTTGGCTATGTCCTTTCGAATGGCTTTCCTCCGAGAGAAGTGATCACTTGTTATTATTTGTTGGAATTCCTACAGTATTTGTTAACTAGTTATGTAGACATCAAAGTGTTATATTTAGCAATCATATATCTTGTACATCACTTGTTCATTGTTATATGCAGCATAATGGTTCATGTTGTACATTTGGTCATCATGATTAGCAACCACTTTAAGTAATATGAAATATTCCACTTATTTTTACAACAAAGCACAAAGATTAAAACATGATTAGCAACCAATGAACTGTAAACAGTGTTAAACCAGTACCACTGAGTGGTACTGTCAATGTTAAACCAGGGTACATCTTTTAATCAAAAAGGTAGAATACTCGTAAGTCGAAAGATGGGAAATACTTTGATTTGTATGCATGATTTATTGCTAACATTGTTACCATGAAATGTGCAAATATGAATACTGGAAAGATGAGAAATACTTTGATACCCACGGTTGTATTAAATTTTTAAAGAAGATTCACAAAAATATTAAAACGATGTTTATTTTATTTCCATCCACTGCAGTGAAGTACACATAGCGAGAGGAAAAGAATAAAATATACGTGCCTATGAATCACACGCGGAGGGAAAAATAAAAAAAATTGTGTGTACCTCTGAATCAATGCACCAATACAACCATTCATGTTTAAAGTTTTTACTTCAGTGAAATAAAGAAGTGGTTGTAAGGACAATCACCTGCAAAACGGAAGTGCATGACGTGAAAGCAAAAGAAACATGTAGTAAGCAAGCAGGGTTGATATGAAACAACAGCTACCTAAAAGCATATTAAGAACTAGATACAACAGCTCGTGCTCACAAATTTATACAAAGGGACCAAACCATGGGTCCATGATGACCAAATGTACAACATGAACCATTAGGCTGCATATAATAAGGAACAAGTGATGTACAAGCTATTTGATTGCTAAATATAACACTTTGATGTCTAAATAATTAGTAAACAAATACTTTGATGTCCCTCTGAAGTCCTTGCATAGCTTTGTGAAGACCACAAACCTCGGTACTTGCACTTGAACCCCTACATCCACCGCAGCTACTCCTGAAGCGGGTACCCTTATCATGAGTGCTTCCATCATAGCTTCAAACATAGCTGGGTAATTTGGTGCACCACAATTCCCCCTCTCGGAATGTTCTCTTCCCTAGCAGCGTGTCCCAACGATCAACTACTCGGTCTAAATCTGTAATATAGGATGATTATCCCACACTCGAGAAAACTGCAATGGAGTTCAAGTGCTACTATACTATACACTAATATATAGTATGCATCCATCAGAATTCTACAAATACATCTCTCATATGTTATTACGTCTTCGTGCTTTGGCTAAAATCGTTTAACCAGAGCTTTGATACCAAATGTGACGACCGCCCATAACCACTACACTTAACACAAGGAATAATGTACCGAAAGTCGTGATAGGCAGTTACGGATGATCATTAAGGTAGATAAACACATGCAGAACCTGTTGTATAACTCACAGTGCAAGGATAAAATATAATAGAACATATATAACAGGCAGAAATAGTGAAGCATCATATAGCAGAATCCAAACTTCATATCATCAAGAAAGATTTGTCGTACATCAACTTGATACAACATCAATGTCTGTACATGAAGCCTCACTACAACTACTCAAAGATGTACACATAAACATAAAAGCGGAAGCATCCAATATGTACAATAGAGAAACTAATACGTAAGCCTCCAGTCCGCCACCAGTCTACAACCTCGTCCCCACTAAGGTTTATCACCTGTCACCTGCTACTCAGTCTGCCCATCCACAACACAATGGATGAACAGCCCAAGGTAATAAAAGGAAACATAAATCCTTAAGTAAGACATAGTCTTAATGAGCAATAAACGGCTATCTAACATCAATAATAAAGCATACGAGAATAGGTAGATCAACCAACTAATCTACCAACATCAATAGAGAGGAAACCCAAACCTACCTTCCCCACATTTGACAGTGATAACCTTTACAACAAGCAGAAGCACACAAGCAGTAGCAATCATAGTAACCAATAATTAAACATGGACCGCTCTGAATAAGTTAGACATTCCTCCAAGCACAAGCCTCGAAGGCCTAAACCAACATTAGATAAGCATCCGAGCAATATCCCCCTTGTCGTTGAATAATCCACACAAGACGATATAAGCAAACAATTAAACATCCATGACTCTGGCTATCACCGCCGCCTATCCTGCTTCGAAACCATCATTAATCGTATGAATGGCTCATCCCTACCATCCGTCAAGGGATAATAGTAACCCCGGTTCTAGCAAAATCCATACGCCTTCGCGACTCGTATCTCTAGGTCCATCATGACTGCCAAGGTACTCGACCAGATCACCTCTAGTATTTTAGATGTCTCTAATTTACCCCTACTTTGAGTTCACTAGAACCTATGGCAACGATAGTCTCTCAGCCTTCAATATCTCTAGTCATCATCTCCGAGGGCTATTCACAGCTCAAGCGCCTTATCGAGCAACCATTATCTAAAACTCAACAACCTTTGAGTCGCCTTCACCTTTGTTGCATTACGACAATCAACGAACACTCCATGATGCTTCAGACATTCCTCCTTGAATTCGCATCAAATCTATAACCATTGTCAACTCAAAAACAAGCCCTGTTTGGTCGATACTGCATTTCATAGCATTTTCAGCCTTTTGGCTATGAAAAACTGAGCATAACATTCAAATAGCCTTTTACCGTGTTTCTAGAATGCTATCATATCCTCTAGATCACTTCAGACCCATTGGCTAAATTTCTAGACCACAGCGCTTAAAACCCCTTTCCACAACATTTCTGAAACGCTATCGATTCCTGTCAACGATCCACTATGGATCGCTCGTGGTCCATGCTCCAGAGCCCAAGCCGATTCATCAAAAACACGTGCGCGATCCATGAAAATCAGCTGATCTGCCTCCTATGAATCATGCGCGATCCAAGACTTTCTACAACGTTTATCAAATGTTGTCATCCATCCCCTTGCCAGACCACAAAAATTGCCTCAATCCATCAATAAAACACTAGCCAATCCATTTTTTGAGCGTGCACGATCCATGCCTGGATCATGGCCGATACAAACACCTACCAAAACATTTTCCAAACCCTGTAGATTTCCAGATCGTGATTTTTGGCCGATTCTTGAAAATTTGGCCGATCCATACACTTTTTCCAGCCGATCCATGCTTTTTCCACTTGCCCAAAACTCTTCACCACTGATCCATAATGGATCATGCCCGATCCATGAATTTCATCCGCGATCCATGCTTTTTCACCACAACACTTTAGCCGATTCATCGAACTTTCTCAACCAACTTTGATCCGATGCAATAATCATGTTTGCGCGCCAAAACTCAATTAGAACCACGCTTGAACTCGACTTGATCTTATACTTGAATCCGATTCGATTTCAACAATTCATCCGCAAAAACAAATCAAGCAATAAACAACAATCATTCAAACAACGATTATCTTTATGATAACATACAAACTTACCAATTTAAGTTGCTAGATTAGATCCTATGGTGATTCAGATGGAAATACACGTACCATGAAGTAGATCTTGATGAAAACAACTTGAAATGATGAAGAAAATACGAAACGACCCATATACTTAATCGAACCCGTGCAAGAGATTCTTATCACTCACCAAATCTTTGAATTAGACTAAAATCAACCGTCTTCAATTCCGGAGAGTGAAGAATTGTCTTCAAACCACTTGATTTGATGCGATATCCCTTCAATTGATGTAGATCTAGCTTTGTTTGATGTAGATCTTCAATCTCTTCGTGTAGATCTAAGATTTTAATGGTGAAAGAGAGGCATTTGATTGAGCAAGGAGGATGACAAGCTCAATCAAATGAGAGAAATGAAGAAGCTAAACTTTCTCCCTTGCCTCTACCCCTATTTATAGCCTCAAACCATACCACTAATGGGCCATACTAATTCAGCCCATTAATGATTAGCCAAACCTAAAAAGAAATTGTGTTGCACTAAAATAGTGATTTCTCCCAAACTGTTAAACCAAATCTTTAATGTGACCACTCTACGGAATTGGGAACACCATTTCCTTTCCAATGAAATTGATCCCAGCACCTGATTCGATTCCAGTCAAAAGTTATGCCCTGTACAAAACTAATAGGGGAAAAATGGTCACAAATAAAATTAGTAAACATCATGGACATGTCTTACATCCTCATGAAAACATATCAAAAGATGAGAATTATCCGACCCTTGGAGAATTAAATAAAAATATTTTACGATCCTCCGATACGTAAAATGTGGGTCGTTACAATAGTCCCTAAATTTCGACATGTGGGACGATTCTTTTCTTCCCTCTCTTCTCTTTTCAAAAACAAACATCATAACCCAAAACTATTTTGAAAATAATAAACAGAAAGATCTATATATGATGTATACCTTCAAGAGATTTACATTAAAGGTAAAGGTTGCCTTCTCAATTATGAGGCATACGGCGTTGTGTCGTTCTAAATGAAATCGTAAGCAGAATGAAGAAAGTCGTGAGAAAATTTTCTCCTGGCATGACATAGTCCGATAAAGGTACAAAGAGGTTGATGATCACAAGTTGGGAGTCATGGTATGAGGGGATTTTATAGATAAGAGCATCTACAATAAAAGACGATTCAAAACTTGAATATTGAATGTACGAAAATGGCGCAACCCAACAAGCATATTAAGACGACAATTCAGTAGTCTTAGTTGGATCCGACACTGATTTAATCAACGTCCACAGTTAGGACGTTGATTAAATCAGTGTCCTAAATTGGACGCTAATTAAATCAGCGTTCTATGCAAGGCGTTGGTTAAATCAAAACCTATAAAGATGACGCTTATTTAGTCAGAGCCTATAAAGAGGACGCTGATTGAATCAGTGCCCTCCACCTTTCCTTCCCATTTACATATAAATGGCTACAAAAAAGTCATCTCCCTTACCCCTAATGTCCATAAAACTGTAATATTCTCATCCAGCGGCTATAATACAGTCATATTCTTAGTATAATGGCTATATTTCTAACCTTAAATTACCAACTCCTGCACATACAAAATTTTAGCACAATTTCTCTTCCTTTCTATCTGCACATCTCAAAGAAACATAAAATAAATAATGTCTTCATCTTTTTGAGAACTTACACATCCGACGATATTTGGAAGCTAGATGTACGAAGACAACGCCAAAAACCACTAAGGTACTCCTTCAAGCAAACAATCAATCGTTCCATAGATAAGCGAGGATCACTACGATCTTAGCAACATCTACTATCACTTTTCATGGGATTCGGTTCAAGGCAACAACAAATCAGGTAATAAGTTCCAAAAAAATAAAGAATACTTTTAACTACAAACAAACTGAAAGTACACGAACGATGTCATGATTTAGGGTTGATTCGGTGAAATAAATTGGAAAATGTCATTTTACGAATCGCAGGTTTATAAAATAAAGAAATCTAGTCCTAGTGGAATGGGAGACGAAGATCGTTTGGTATGTTTGTTTTAATACGTTTGTTAATGAGTTAATTATAGTTTTTTACGAATTAATTTTTTTGTTGGAAACGACTGGCAAACAAGGAGTTCAAAAAGCTATTCGCAAGGGAAAATAAGGCTGAAAGACCACATTATTATCAGTTGTCCAACTACTGTGAGCTGCTTACCATCCAAACAAAGTGGAACTCTGATACTGCTAAGAGCCTACATGATGTTCAATCTTCCACAAAGGGAAAGACCAAAGTTTCAAAATCAACTTTCATCTAGTCCTGCAGAGTCGTCGGGAAGAGATTCTCTATTTGAGGGGGAAAACCAAGTTGATAAGCTTAGTCAAAGATAAGACGAAGATTATAGAACGATAGGCATCAATGCTGCAAAAAAAGGAAGAAAAAGGTCGATGTTGTCATGGATGCATTGCTAAACGCTGCATATAAACTCCATGAACGTAGACATCAAGAAAGAACTATGCAAGCTCGGAAGAAAATAAAAGTAATGAGTAGGTTCACAGATATTGAGCAACAGAAGTTGCTAATTAAATCACAGAAGTTGGTTGTTGATTGGTAAAGGCAGGTTGTGGAACAACAAAGACAGACTATGGAACAACCAAGATATGAGGAAGAAATAATGGATAAAGGCTTGATTGGAATGGTTGACTTCCAAAAGGAGTATTGGATGAGGATCAAAAACAAATTCTTATGGCAAAGTTTCATTAAATTTATTTAGTTTTATTATTTCTGTTGTAGTAACTGTTTTATTTATGTTGTAGCAACTGCTTAATTATCAATGTAATGTCTGTTTAGCTAGTTATGCCATTAGATGTTAATTTCAGTTTCATTAATACTAGTTGCTTATCAATAAAAATAATAAGTTGAAGCAAATTGGATTCTCTGTTAATGAAGTACTACATCATAAACTCAATACAAGTTCATACAAGCACACAAAAAAACCATTGTAACTAAGAATCATCATAGTGGTTCATATATTATTCATAAGATCTTTCAGTAGCCTATTGTGTAGTTGTGCATCTCTGAACGAAAACTGGTGGTCCAAATGAATGTTGAAAGCCTCTTCTATTATCCAAGTGTTGTTTCGAAATACATCCAGTGGTTGTGAAGCACTCTCAAACTCTCCCATCATCGTATTTGATGAATCGGCTGCATGATTGTCTGCCTCAACAATGCATGGATGCATGTTGGTCAGGTTATCATAATACTTGCATGACAACATCTACCAAAAACCAAACATCTGAGTCACATCCCCAAGAGAAAATGAGTCTAGTGCAGTGTATGGACAACCCAGTGTAGTCGAGCCTCAATCTATCATATGCAGATGCTCTAAATGGGCTAAAGTTGTTAAGTGGCCAAGTCGAATCGTACTCTTTTGGTTCAAAAAGAATGTCAAACCAAAAAGATATAAAAGTAAACCTCAAAATTTAGCATCACCCATAGCCTCGATACTCATATGAGCTAAAATATACTACTGTAAACATGTCAAGGTGACGACTCCAGACGAGGTATGATCGCGGGCGAAATCAGGCAAATACAAGGCATACATCTCAGGTGTCTCATAGCTAGAGTCAAAGGGATATGACAATCAATCTGAACCCCCTATCTCAATTCCCTTAGCATATGAAAATCGGCTGGGGTATTACCAAGCTCAAAGTCTGAAAAATGAAATGTATGTGTAATGGGTCATCATCTCTCAACTTAGCAACCTAATAGTTGTCGGTCAAATGTCTGAGTAGGTCTAATCTGTAAGAAGTGTCCAAAAGGACTGTAACGACCCAGAAAATCTGAACCAATTTAAAAATTTTAAACTGGCTAAAATAATGAATTTTAAATATTTAAAATAAATATTTTAAATAATGGCAATGAAAAATGAGTTTGAATCGACGTTTGAAAACGAATATAATTAATTCTAATTATAAACAAGGCCTGAAATGGCGCTGTAGTTTCAAAAATTGAATTCAAACTTTATCGGACTGTACCAGGTGCAAAACAAAACGGATTTGAGCGAAACCAAAAATATTTAAATCTGTTAGTGAATACCTTTCTAACGAATCTTTAAAATCGAATTTTCATAGCGGAAAGCAAAAGTTATGGCCAAATGAATTTTCAGAAAGGTCGCTATGGAATTTATATAGCCCGTGAAATTGGCCATTTTGCATACGACCTCGGAATTCGACGAAACCACTTTTGTTGGATCCGGGATGTGAAGTTATTGCTAGGTTTCAAATTTCATAATTTTTGAAACTAGTATGTGAGCGTGGCAAAGGAAAACGTGTTTTGATCAATTACAGTTAAATTGGATCGACCAGAAATGAGCCTTTTTGCAAACGGTCTCAGAATTCGACGAAACTAGTTTTGTTGGGACCTTATCATCAAAACATAGCCAGATTTATTTTTCTGGAATTTTTCGAATCGGTTTGTGGCCCTGGCAAATTGAAATGCACATTCAAATCGAATATTGAATGTTTTATATTTTAATTTGAAAGAAAACTGACTGAAACAGTCGAATGGGCCTACGAAACATATCCCATTGTGTTCGGAATGGGGGTAAAACGCTAGGGACGACAGTCGTTGGGTTCGGATTGGAGTTAGTATGCTAAGAGGGGTATTTTTGAAATTTTAAAAATATATAAATATAAAAAAATCCCTGGCCAATCAGAAAACGACACCCCAGCTTTCTCTCTCCCCGTATATCGCGACGCACGGCGGAAAGGGCTTGAGGCCTTCTCTCTTCGATTTCTCCTCATCCACTCACTAATATCAAAAGCTCCAGTTGAAGATTTTGAAGAGCACGAGAAGATCTTCAAATCCATATATAGTTTGGATTTTTTCATTTGGGAGAACCGACGTCACGAAGTTCAGCACTTCGAACCGCCGCCACGCACGCCCGAGGCCGTCGGACTGGCCCCACCTCCAGGCGAACAGGCGCCTCTCCTCCCTCTTCGACCCTGCGCAACCCGATCGTGGAACCATTGCACGGATTGATCGAAAAATTCAAACCTAGTTTTGAACCTTTCAGCTGAGGTAACGGCTTGTTTAATTTTCAACAGTTTTAACACTTTTAAACTGTTGCAAACTTTGAAAAATCATATCTTTTTGCTGTGTTATCGGAATTCAGTGAAACAAGAGACAGTGGACTCGTGGGGAAGTCTTCTACCTTCTAGAAGAGACTACATATTTTTCTGAGCCTTCTGCTATTTTTGGTGGAGTGGAACCCAATGTGAGATTTCTAATTTATAAACGATATGGAAAACGACGATGTATAAATTATATAGTCGATGTATGAGTTATATAAGCGTTGTATAAGTTGTACGTTCGATGTATAAGTTATATATGCGTTGTAAAAAATTATATATGTGTTGAAATAGAAGTGAATTGCTATATAAATATATATATATATATATATACGCCCCTCGTCCACAAACCATGGACGATATTTATTGGTTGTGATTGGTGTGAAAATTGATTGATAGCGAATGGTTGATTGGGATTGTTTGTGGTTGATATTGATTGATTGTGGTTGAAAAATACCCATTTGTGGTTGAGAAATATTTGGTTGAAACCACATAGGATTAGTTTGTGGAAATAAATATATACATGCCGCCTGCGTGCGAACTAGATGCATGATCCCCATTGTCAAAAACCGCGAGGTTTTAAGGTAGAGCGAGGAGCCGTACTAGGGACAGTCCCGGTTTTAACTACCCTGCCGTTATGCTGCCGAAATTTTGAATAATATTCATGTGTTTGAATTATTTTCATTTGCTGAAACTATATTTATTCGTTGAATAGAAAACCTTCATGTTTTGAATTGAAATTCATTCGTTGATTTGAAATTCATGTGTTGAAAGGTATTCGTGTTTTAAATATAAAAATCACATTTTTATCTATATATATAAACTATAGAAAACCTTCATGTGTTGAATCGATATTCATTCGTTGAATTGAAATTCATGTGTTGAATGGTATTCGTGTTTTAAATATAAAAATCACATTTTTATCTATATATATATAAACTATAGAAAACCTTCATGTGTTGAATCGATATTCATTCGTTGAATTGAAATTCATGTGTTGAATGGTATTCGTATTTTAAATATAAAAATCACATTTTTATCATCTATATGAACTATATAAAATAATCTCGTTTTGAAATAAATTGTTTTATAATAAAAATCCTATTTTTATTACCTATATGAACTATATAAAATAATAATGTTTTGAAATGAATTGTTTTACAATAAAAATCACATTTTTATTATATGCACGAATCGTTAAAAATAGTGAAGTGTTGAAATAGAAGACAGTTAGATAAAAATATCATTTTTATCAAATGTATGAAAAGAATGTAGCTTTGAAATCGAAGAATCGATATATATATATAAATAGAATTAAAAGATATCGAATAACGACGCTGCAGTTCGTATTTTGAAACCGTGATTTCAAACGATTAGTACGGGAGATCCGACCATCGGATTTTCCTGAAATCGCAACCGTTGGGTTCGCTTTGGAAATATCTTTCCAACGGCACCAACTATGTATAAATCCAACGGTTGGATTGTCTGGAATGTTTAATTCAAATCTGAAGAAAAACAGCGCTAGAAACGATTATATATATATATATATAATTATATTTAATCGAATAACGACGCTGCAGTTCGTATTTTGAAATCGAAACTTCAAACGATTGTACCGGGAGATCCGACCGTCGGATTTTCCCGAAACTGGAACCGTTGGATTCATTTTGAAAAGATCTTTCTAATGATGTAAATTTTGTGAAGATCCAACGGTTAGATTTTCAGATATGTGTAAATCAAATCTGAAGAAAAACAGCGCCACGGTCGCGATATGGCCCGAAGCGTCGTTTTGAATAAATTGGCTATTTTAAAATAAATAAAAATAGCTATAAATCGTTATAAAATATTATAAACGATATGGATGTGATTTAGAAATTAACTGAAGGTTGGCTAAGTCGAATGGTTTCCTGGGTGTTGATCTGATGTTGGTTTCGGCATTCGGGGTTAATATTTGGGAAATCGTTCTCTTACTGATTGACGGTTAGTGACTAATGAATTGAAATGATGCGTGTATATGTTAGTGTTGTACTTGTTTATTGTATACGCGTGATTGACACTGAAAAGTGTTTATTTTATTACTCTTATGCTTTATCTTTTGTAAATAAATAAATGATACTTTGGTTACTTTTGTATGTTTTTACAGGATGTCAAGAAATGCCTCCTTCAATCCAAATCAAAGGCCAACTACAAGAAAGAGCTACTTCCTCACATCAAATTCATTTCAATTGCAGAAGAAGTAGTAGCTCACTGGTAAAGGCATAGGAATTGGTGCTGAAAGACCTGAGTTCGAACCCCGTCAAGCTCACTTTTTGCCAAAGAAACGGAGCGCGTTCACACTGGCCCCTTTGCTTTGAGAAATATCTGGATTAGTGTTATGTTATACATACACCTATTCATGTGTATGTATTTATGATGTGCACCAATTAACATCTCAGCAATAGCCATATTCTCATCATGGAAGTAAATTCAAATCATTCAATTTCAATTAGAAGAATTTCTGATTGAATTGTTGCCAAGAAGAAAAACCAATTTTGAAGATTTTATCTTATATTGCCTTTGGAGTCAGATAAGCGTCCTTGTTTGGAAGAATTAATTAGGTGCAATCTTCTATCAATCAAGCCACATGGGACAATTGAAAGATATGGAAAATATTTACCATGATATGCCCAGATTTTCTCCAATCAATTTAGTCAAGGAAGGCAAGAAATATTCATGAATGAGGAGGGCCATTTATTCATAGACCTAGTTAGGGTTTTCCCATTCTCATCTATAAATATGTGATTGTAACCATTGTAAAATTTCATTCATTTTTCTGTACTCTCTTTCAGTCGTAATAAAGCTTTCTTTTCTTTAGTTTCTGCATTTTATTTTTCATGGCATATTGTGTTGTCTAGTCAATTAGATTTGCTAGAACACAATTTGCTATTGCTTCTATTTTTCTTACTAGTGATTGACCGTCTGATTAGATTCAGCGGTAATCCTAGTTTTTATTTTCAGTTGTGGATTTCTTTTCTGCAATTTTATTTCCAGTGTTCTATTTTATTTTAACCATTGAATTTATTACAGATCCGATTAGATTCGAATCTATAGTAAATTTAATTGCATCTTTTATTCGTAGTTTCGGTTTCTAATTTACTTTGCGAAAAAAAATCAACCTCCAGCTTCGTCTAACACGCCCAAGAAAAAAAATAAATAATAATTTTTAATTAAACCTCCCTGTGTTCGACCTGTATGCTACACGCCTGTATGCTTGCAGAATTTATTACAAATGTCGCGCTTTTCTAATTCATAGACTAGCGTCGATCAACGCGAGTTGCTCAGAAAGACCGGGTTTATCCCATTTTGAATAACTGAATCGACGATAAGAAATCGAAGATAAAGACGGTGGTCGAAGACCAGAGATCTTCACCTCGTTTGGATGGTAACCGAGGTCCTGATTGGGAGGCATCCCGAAATATGGATAATGAGTGGTGATCGTCCAGATGTACGTGGTGATCGATGGGTTTGCGAGGTATTTAGTGCCTCCGGTTTCGTTCAAACCCAGAACGGACTAGCAAATGGACAGTGTGTTTGACATTGGAATTTATTCTGTGTGATTGATAGTCATCAGTTGCCTGGTGTGAATTGCCTGTGTGGCATGCTAAGATGCAGTGATCAGGGCTTCTGTTGAAAAGCAAAGTCTTGTGGTGATGATCAAAGCACCGCCTGCGTGGCGTAGCTTTGTGTATAACGTGAAATCGCGAGCCTCACACCCCGGTATGGACCAGAAACGGGAGCAGGACCTCAGGGAGGACATGCGTTTCCTTCTAGCTAGGAGTGGCATCAGTGGTTTTACACGCCCTGACGAGTTTGACTTATGTGGTTGTTGCTGTTGCGAGGCGCCTCGGTTAGATCGGACGATCCGGGTCCGATGGAGTCATTCGTTGGCTCATTTACGCCCCAAAGGGCGGGGAAACGTATTGTTCAGGCATAATAATCCGCTTCGGTGGACCGGCCCTGACGATCCAAGGCTTGCCTGCGCTCTTGCCTGAGACATGGGCTAGATTGTCTCGAATTCGGTAAGGACTATCTTTTGCCTTGGTTCATGACGGAAATCCAATTCCAAATACGTGACTGTGCGATTTTGATTGTATACCTGTATATGGCGACATAGTGGTATAGGGCATTAATGCCATCTATGATTGATAGTTATGATTTGAAATTGTTTTCAAAACATATAAACACTAGTAATAATATCAAATGCCTTTGTTTTATTCGTATCAAGCATATTTTGGCCGTTATAAGGTAAAAACTCTATCCTCCGGTTTGCGTTGCATTATGTGATGGGAACTGAGTCTTATAATGGCTTCATTTTTATAAAAAGCATTGCGTTGTTTAAAAGAAAGATTTGTTTTAAAGCACTGGCAATCCAATGAAGTAAACCCGTTCCATGAAAGTGGCGTGGTCCTGTGATTAGCCATATTATAAATGTGTTGAGTAGATTTCTCATACCAGTCCCATGACTGACTCGTAGTTTGTTTCACTTTCAAACTCGGGTGCCCCTTTTTCTACACGGGCAGCCTTGTATTCAGGTTTAGCTGGTTCTTTCTGGACAGCTGGAGCTGAAGATGGATTCTATCATTTATCTCTTTTTATGATGTTCAGCTCCTATTGTACATTATGTTTGTTTTCTGCTGTAGACATATATGTATAGTTGAACTGTATTTGTACTAAGTATGATCCTGTATACTGTATAACTCTGATGATTACTTTTATCTAGTATATTCTATTGTTCATTATCTGGTGTAATTATTTATTTCTGTTCTGCTATTATCTGTTTTTGTGTTATATTCCAAGGATTACCCTTGCCACCGTCAGTACGGGGTTTGGGGTCGTCTCAAGGACTAGCCTATAGCCTATCCTATAAAGTCTGAGGCACTAAGTCATAAAAATGTGTAATACACCTCGACCAATTGCCACACGAAAGTTGAGGTAGCGAGATTAGTAAAAAGACATTTGTTCGTGGTTAATACTATATAATAACACTATAATCTAACTATGTAATATGGAAGATAATTATTTTGTGCACTACTAATTATATTACAGTCTAAAATCATACCTCAGCGGTCTCAAAAGCTGTGAACATACGATGCTAGTAACCCTCACATAACTGATGTAACCCATGTATAATCCGTAAGTCGAATATTGTTGTCTCGGGCGCACGAGGAATGTGCGCTGGACCCACCGTCTCAACTGTTTGTGGTCAAACTATCCATCAAGCAGTTTTGATCACACATGGCGGCATCTCAATGTGGTGTCTAATAAAAAAAGTAGAAACGTGAATAATGAGTGGGGTATGGGGACAAGGTCGGGTAAGGTACAATTTACATGTGCCCTATCGCGGAAGCTGATTTAATCAGCGTTCAAAAGCTAAATGCCGAATTAAATCAATGCCTATGTATAAGACGTTGTTAAAATCAGTGCCATATCTTTAGGAGGTGATTAAATTAGTACCTAAACATAAGACGTTGATTTAATCAATGCCCGCCTATTGGGAAATTACTCACAAAATTCCTCCATAATATTATAAATCATAATATTATGACTCATAAATCATTGGACTTGCTCTAATAGGATGATGTGGTGTTAGATTAGGATGAGGCAGCATTAGTATGTTGATGGTGTTTCTGTTGAGTCTTCATGGATGAAATGAGGCGGCTGTGAGAAGTATTAGTAATCTAGGATTTTGTTGGCGCAAGGATAGGAGGGAAATGAAATTTTTGGACGGTCCCGAATCCAAAACTATTCACGAATACAACAGTCCATTAATAATTAATAAAAAAATAATTATTATATATTGTTGTTTTGTTATTATATATTACTTATTAATTGAATATTAAGCATTAACTTTTATTATTAATGTTAGTTACCGAAATTTAATTATTAATTATGTAACTATATTTTTTATTAATTATATAATATAAATTATTATTTATATAATAACAGATTATTAAATTAAATTAAATTATTAACCATAATAAACTATTAAATATTAACATAATTACCGATTATTATGATAATTAGTAATTATAAGTTATTTAATATACAATCATAATAAATTATAAGTAATGACATTTATGAGTTGTCATTTATAATTATTAACCATAAGCTAATATTTAGAAATCATTACGTAAGTTGTTATTTTTACATTATTAGTAGAAATTATTAATTATTAATTAATTAGTTAAATAATTGCTATAAGTAATTATAAAATATTAATTATTAGCATTAACTAAGGCTTATTAATTGATTAGTTATCAGTTGTCAATTGATTGTGTAGAATATAACATATTAATAACCATATAAGTTATCATTTATTAACAATTAATTATACTATCGTTTATAATAATGATTAAACGTAAATCATTATATCTTAAGCATAAATTACTAATAACTAATTGTTATAATAGTTTCAACAAATTGCAAACATAACAAAAAGTAATGTGAATTTGCCTTTCTCGAAGATTTTACTACTTTCTTCTAAAATAATTTATTAAAAAGTTGTTATATATTAGTGTTCCCAATGTTTGCAGGGGAATCTTGCTAAATTGTTTGTTACAACATTCTAAGAATAAAATTTGTCATAAATCATATTTTACAACTTTTATAAACAAAGGTTGTCATAAACTGTTATTTTGCAACTTTTACAAAATAAAATTGTCATAAATTGATAATTTACAATGTTTTTAGTACGAAATTCGTAATAACTGGTTTTTAACAACAATTTTATAAAAAAAACGTGTTCAAGTTAACTTTTTATAGTTGATATTCTGTAAAACGTTGTAAAATTGCTCTATTGCAACTTCTAATGTAGAAACACTGCAATAGAGTAATTTTATTGTTGTATATTGTTCATGACATGGTTTGAAAGCATAGGTGAAAGGTCAAGTGGAGCCTAACGGTCTATCTATGACATTATTTAGAAGCAAAGATACAAGACATGTGCGACAAACCATATGTCAAAACTCGACGTTAGTCATGAACGATGATTCAAGCCCTAAATGTCAATTTGGAAGAAACATATGTAAAACCTACTCACAATTTGATATTAAGTGTAGAGCACATTTATTACTGAAAATATGTTTTAAGTTTATGAATCATGTAATAATATTATATCTGTTTGATATGATTATATTGATGATGTCGGACAAGGAGAAAATCATTTTATTAGGCGCGGCATGGACTAACTAGCTTTATGTTTAAAGCATGGTTCGAAGTTCCTCCCGGCACGCCGGATTTCGGGCCAATCCGGTCCGGTTCCGGCGATGACCGGGTCAGAATTCGAAAGAAAACCCGTTCTGGTAGCAAAACCATAAAAAATAAAATAAAAGCCATAAATAACTGAAAGGAAAGAGGTAGAGCCTCAATTATGCGATTGGAAAACAGAGCGAAAGAAGAGAAGGAGAAAGCAGCGGCTTAGAAGAAAGAAGCGGTATCGACTGATTAGGGTTTTACTTGAGACGGAGAAAGCGACTGCTAAGAAGAAGGAAGCAAGTTATACTTTTTCTTTGGATCATTATCAACTGTAAGCTGGGCTTTTAAATTTTTTTGTTAACGCAATTGTGGGCTGACATGTTGTATCAATAAATTAACCTAAAATATGGGTATCTAAATGATAAATAAATTGTATAAAAATATATTTTAAATAGCGACGAATCCAAAGCCGATGTTAAAAGCAAAAGTTTCGAAATACGAAATATAATTTGTTGTGTTATATATAGATCTTTGTATCAAAATATACGTTTCATATATGACCGAAAAGAAAACGGAAAGCACAACATTAAACTTTGATTAGTAACGCGCATTTACAAAAATTCATACCGGAATTATCAAAACGGAATTAAACCGGAATTTCTGAAACTTCCGGAATGAGACCAGATTTTTAATTTTTCTACGTGATCGGAACGGAACCGAAAACCGGATTTTCAAACCTTGGTTTAAAGTATAGTATTACTCATATAGACATTATGTCTACTTGTATTTTAATCATTGTTTCCTCCATAAACTTATAGGTAGTCGTTTGATTAGGCAAAATTTACAGTTAAAAATATAGCTTTCAAAAGGTATATAGAAGCTCCAAAGACGAGGTAGGAGGTTTGGTAGATATACAAGTTGTATTTTAGAATATGTTGTTGTATAACTAGATTATGTATTGTATTAAGTGTTTAATGTTGTGGAGAAATTTTGATTCAAGACCGCTTAAATAAAAAAAATCCCCAACGCCGCGGAAAACGAGATCGTGGTAATAGTGCAAAAACAACCAATCGAACAATCTCAATCTTATCCAAGCCAATCACAATCACCAAATAATGGAAATAATAGAGCAATAACGAGAAACTAAATCACACAGGGATTTATAGTGGTTCCACCGACGTCTTGTCAGTGTACGTCCACTTTGAGAGAGAAACCTTTATTAATATCAATAGAAGAGTACAAGAGATTGATTACAATGATCAAATTTACTAGAAAATTTTGATTTTGTGGAGAAAATAATTGAAGAAGATTAGGATTGCCAAAACCCTAATTAGAATAAATCTTGATCTAATCTCTTGATTTTGTCCTATTTCCTTTTGGATTTGATGTAGCTTATATAGGCATAGAGAAGTATATGGAAATTCCGAAAATTTCCTCCAAAATATCCTCTAGATCCAAAATATTCTCCAGATCCAAAATATCCTCTAGATCCAAAATATTCTCTAGATCCAAAATATCCTCTAGATCCAAAATATTCTCTAGATCCAAAATATCCTCTAGATCCAAAATATTCTCTAGATCCAAAATATTCTCTACAATAGTATCACATACTTCAACACTCCACCTCGATACTATATCCATCTACATCAAAACCTTCAATGCACCCAAGCATTTCCTTCTATCTTCAATCAAGAAAGCTTGAATGTTTCCCCAATGAACTCCGGCATAGCCACCGCCCATTGCACTTCACTAACGAGTTCAGGCATAGCCCCCACCCGTCAATAAAGTGTTGAAACATCCAACTCCTAAACCAGTCCCACCGAAAGACAATGTACTCGAGAGTGAAAACGAGTACTTACCATGAAGATAGAACAACAACCTCTCACCGATACTCTTCTACACCCAAGTTTCTCTCTCAACTGTGCCACCTCGTGGCACCTAGAATCTCTCCAAGTGAATTAAGTTCGAGCAATGATCGAACTTCCCAACCGGCAATGTCTTAGTGAACATGTCCGCCGCGTTATCCTTTGTGTGCACTTTCCGAAGGCTTACTTGCTTGTCTTCGTCCATGGCTACTAGAAATGACTCTCTCACTTCAATATGCTTCGTTCGTGAGCTAAACGCCAAATTCTCCGCCAAATGTATAGCACTTTGGCTATCACATCGAACATCAATACTCTCATGTTCGAAGCCCAAGTCACACAATAGTCGCTTCAAATAGAGTGCCTCCTTTGCCGCTTCCACAGCGGCTATCAACTCCGCCTCCGTAGTGGATAATGCAACTACAGTCTGCAATCTCGATCTCCAACTAATGGCCGTACCACCAAGTGTGAAGACATATCCGGAAGTTGATTTCCTCCGATCCCTATCACCGGCGTAGTCCGAGTCACAATAACCAACTAACTTGCAACTCAATCCATCACTACCACCAAAAACAAGACCATGAGATGCTGTGCCTTTCAAGTATCTCAATATAGCCTTCACGGCTTCCCAATGCGATTTCCCCGGATTAGCCATATACTGACTAACCACCCCGACGACATTTGCAATATCGGGCCTTGTACACACCATGGCATACATTAAGCTACCAACCGCACTTGCATATGGCACCTTTTCCATATAAGCCTTGTCTTTCTCTCCGATAGGTGATCCCTTATCCGAAAGCTTCATATGTAAAGGTAAAGGTGTATTTAACGCCTTTGCATTCTCCATGTTAAACCGGCAAAGCACCTTCTTAATGTACTCCTTTTGAGTCAATCTCAACTCAAAACGCTTTCGGTCCCTTACAATCTCCATGCCCAAGATCTTCTTTGCTTCTCCAAGGTCTTTCATCTCGAACTCCGCCTTTAATTTCTCTTTCAACTTGTTGATTTCTGCCTTGTCCTTAGAAGCAATGAGCATATCGTCCACATACAAGAGTAAATACACCCAACAATCATTTCCTAACCTCTTGAAGTAAACGCAAGCATCCTTGATGCTTCGATGGAAGCCACTTTCAAGCATGAAATGATCAAATCTCTTGTACCATTGCCTAGGTGATTGCTTCAAACCATATAGTGATTTCTTCAACTTGCAAACTAGTTCTGACTTACCTTCTACAACAAACCCTTCCGGTTGCTCCATGTAGATGTCTTCATCCAAGTCTCCATGCAAGAAGGCGGTTTTCACATCTAGTTGCTCCAACTCCAAGTCGTAAATAGCAACTAATGCAAGTAGTATCCGGATAGAAGTATGCCTCACAACCAGTGCGAAGATCTCATCATACTCCTTTCCTTTCCTCTATGCAAACCCCTTAGCCACTAGCCTAGCTTTGTATCTTCCATCGTCCTTCACCTTATATATCCATTTGCACCCAATAGCACGGTTTCCTTGAGGAAGTGGAACCAACTCCCAAGTCTGGTTCTTCATCAACGATTGCATCTCTTCCTCCATGGCGCAAATCCACTTCGAGCTATCACTCGAACCCATGACGTCATCAAGGTCCATCGGCTCATTTTGGACTACATGAAGAGCATAGTCCAAATTCTCACAAAAGCTAAGATAGTTCCAATCACCATATCTTTCGGGTGGCCTTATAGCACGCCGACCAACCCGAGTAGCAATACCATCACCCGGTCTTCCTTCAGCTCCACCTTGAACTGAATCTTCTTTAGGCTCGTGCACATCACCAACACTACTAGAGGAATCCTGTGGACTATGTGATGTAACATCAACCGCATTCACCTCGCAAGCACCTCCAACAACTCTACTCTCTCTAGGTCTGAAAGTGGGAATAACTTCCTTCTCCTTTGATTCACCATGAACCAAATCCGGAACATCCGATGAGCCTTCGTTCTCCTTGAACATAGCCGACTCATCAAAAGTAACATGACGAGAAACCATAGCCTTCTTCGTTTTCGGATTCCAAATCCGATAGCCTTTGACGCCATCCATATATCCGAGAAAAATCCCTTTGAAAGCTCTAGGCAAGAGCTTATCATTCCCCGGATCATGCACATAAACAGGACTGCCAAATACACGAAGATAACTCAAGTCAATGCTCTTCCCTTTCCACACTTCCTCCGGAATTTTGTTATCAATAGCCGAGCACGGAATTCGATTAATAATATGCACCGCGGTTGACAAAGCTTCGGCCCAAAATCCCTTAGACAAACCCGATGTCAATCTCAAGCATCGAGCTTTCTCTAGTAGAGTTCGGTTCATTCTCTCCGCCACTCCATTAGATTGCGGATCTCTCGGTGTAGTAAAATGCCTCCGAATACCATGATGCTTGCAAAAATTCAGAAACTCTCCGGAAACATACTCGCCGCCATTATCGGACCTAAGAACCTTCAAAGATTTTCCACTCTCATTCTCAACAAGAGCCTTCCATTCTTTGAATCTTGCAAATGCCTCCGACTTGGCCTTCATTACATACACCCAAACCTTCCGAGAAAAATCATCAATGAAAGAAATATAATATCTTGCTCCTCCCAAAGAAGCTACAGGCGCTGGTCCCCAAACATCCGTGTGCACATACTCAATAATCCCTCTTGAATCATGTTTTCCTTCACCGAATGATACTCTAGTTTGCTTCCCCATTACACATACCTCGCAAAACTCCAACTTGCTGAAACTCTCACCATCAATCATCTCCCTTCGACGAAGAACATCTAAACTCTTCTCCGAGACATGACCCAATCTCAAATGCCACAGCCGTGTAGCATCTAAGCCACGAGAACTATCAACACTGACACAAGTTTCACCTTGCACGGTCACTCCTTGAAGCAAATAAATACCATGAGTTCTAGCACCCCTCATAACCACAAGCGCACCCTTCGAAACCCTCAAGCTATCACTCTCAATGGTGATCTTGCAACCTAGAGAATCCAACTGTCCCAAAGAGATAAGTGACTTCCGTAGTCCCGGAACATAGCGCACATTAGTGAGAGTACGAACCACTCCGTCAAACATTCGAATTTGCACGGATCCAATGCCTTTCGACTTGCAAACCGCACCATTTCCCATAAGAATTGAATTTCCTTCTCGATCAACATAAGAAGAAAAACAATTCCTATTAGGCATCATGTGATATGAAGCCCCCGAATCAAGCACCCATTCGCTGCCCGAAACGTCCGATGCTACAGCCGACAAAACATCTACGTCTTCCTCACCAACATCTCTCTCCACCGCGACTGATGAAGATGCTACTTCCTTCTTCCCCTTCTCTGGACAATCATTCTTCCAGTGACCAGGTTTCTTACATATAAAGCACTTGCCATTTCTTTCCTTTGACTTTCCTCTTCCACCGGGCTTCTTAAACTTAGAACGCCCCCGGTTTCCCTTCTTCTCTGACTTTTCTTTCTCCACAAATAAACCTTGACCATTACCAGCATCACTACTACCATCACTCAGCTCCTTCATATGATCTCGCAATTCCTCACTAAGAAGACCCGTCTTGACATCATTTAGAGTCAATGTATCCCGGCCATAGATCAAACTGTTTGAGAACCCAGTATAGCGCTCAGGCAACGAACATAGCAATATCATCGCCTTCTGCTCCTCCTCAATCTTCAAATCTACCGCCTTCATCTTCATTAGCAAATCATCAAACACATTTAAGTGCGCCTTTAGCGAAGTTCCTTCCTTCATCTTGTAGGTAAAGAAAGTCCGCAACAAGATCAGTCGATTTATGAGTGATTTCTTCATATACAACTCCTCCAACTTGTTCCAAATAACTTTAGCAGTCGTCTCACCACTAATTTCGGAAATAACATTCTCTCCCATGGCAAGTTGAAGTGTAGTGAATGCCCACTCTTCCATTTCTTCTCTCTCCACATCTGAGATGTCCTCTGGCAATAAATGTGTATCAAACACTACGCGATGTACCCGATTCCGCCTAAGAACCGCTTTCATCTTCCACTGCCACTTTTCGAAATCATTATCGCCATTCCACTTGTCGATAACCAATTGTGAACCAGCAGCTGCATATGACCCACGTACATAAGGAGCTACACCACTTGGACCACCTGTTGATGGATTATTTGAACCTGATTCCGGCATTTCTACAACTATCTACCAACACCAATGCTCTGATACCAAATGTAGTGGAGAAATTTTGATTCAAGACCGCTTAAATAAATAAAAAAATCCCCAATGCCGCGGAAAACGAGATCGTGGTAATAGTGCAAAAACAACCAATCGAACAATCTCAATCTTATCCAAGCCAATCACAATCACCAAATAATGGAAATAATAGAGCAATAACGAGAAACTAAATCACACAGGGATTTATAGTGGTTCCACCGACGTCTTGTCAGTGTACATCCACTTTGAGAGAGAAACCTTTATTAATATCAATAGAAGAGTACAAGAGATTGATTACAATGATCAAATTTACTAGAAAAATTTGATTTTGTGGAGAAAAGAATTGAAGAAGATTAGGATTGCCAAAACCCTAATTAGAATAAATCTTGATCTAATCTCTTGATTTTGTCCTATCTCCTTTTGGATTTGATGTAGCTTATATAGGCATAGAGAAGTATATGGAAATTCCCAAAATTTCCTCCAAAATTTCCTCTAGATCCAAAATATTCTCCAGATCCAAAATATCCTCTAGATCCAAAATATTCTCTAGATCCAAAATATCCTCTAGATTCAAAATATTCTCTAGATCCAAAATATTCTCTACAATAGTGTTTAAGTAGGTCCTCCCTCCCCCCCCCCCTCCCCGCCCGCCCGAAAACCCCGCCCACATGGTTGCATTTTGATATTATAAAAATGTAAAAACAATTATGTGCAACAAATTTATTTGGTACTCCCCCCAGTTCATAATGTAAGAAGTTTTAAGAAATTTGTTTTGTTTTAAAATATAAGATGTTTAAGCATGTTATTCCAACTTTATTCCTCCCATGATAAATGATAGAAACCCAAAGGTTACTTTATAAGTATTTTTTATACATGAAAAGATGAAAAGTGGTTGATGGAAATATGAATAGTAGTTGGAAGGTATGAAAAGAGAAATTAATTAATGTGTAAGACAAAACTAATTAAATATGGAGTGAATTGTCATTTGATTTTTCCCCTTAATTCTTGTGCAAACCTCTAAAGCATCTTACATTATGAATCGGAGGGAGTATTTGTTTATGAGGCTATATTTAAAGAATCGATCTTATTTGTTGCTTGGAAATAACTCCAACTATGTTTGTAGTATCATCGACGTTAATTTTTGGCTTTGAAATAAGGAATGCTACCTCATGTAGTTACATATCTTGATGAATTACATATTTAGTTGGTGGGAGACCGTTGGAAAGGAAGTCAACAACTTATGATGATACATTTGATTAAATTATAAAATAAAAAGGCTTAAAAGATATGAACATCGGGATATTAATGTGTGGATAATATATTTTAATTTGATAAAAGTGAAATCAGAAATGTCATTGTCCCCTTATTCCGTTTTAATTATGAATACTATTGTTTTAAAGCCATATAATAGGATCATATGCTTGTTTACCATTCCTGAGGTATGAAGCGACAGATTAAATTAAGGTGGGAAAAAAGAAAATTAAACTAAAATACAGCATGAGTTCTCTCATATACCATGTCTTCATAAGCTTCAAGATATAAATATATATCGATGTCCAGTAAAAACTTTTACTATCAGAAAACTGGATAGATCCTTGAGATCCAAAACTGAAAACCAAAGTTTCTGAGAGTTAAACCAAATTTACGATAATCATACACGCATTTATGTTCGTCTGGATCGATGTATATAGATTGTTTTTTGATTTTCTGAAAATCAAAATAAACCTGTTGTGACATCCAAAGAATAATAATAATAACATTTATTTACATGAACAAAAAAAGATGGGGGTTTGCAGTTTGCACAGGGGGGATAGACATGAAAATTTTGTCATAATTTATTCCAAAATTTTATATTTCTATCAATAACAAAGAGTAAACTGGGTGATATTATCATTTGAGGGAAACCAAGCACATAATCATAAAACCATGAGTCTGGAAAAGCCAAAGATTAGAGTGGAGCAGGAGGTGCTATGTTTGCCTGAGGCGAGGGCGGCGACGGCTGCAAATTCGCCCTATCGACGTTAACTTTTCCTTCTTCATGCACCATATCCCCTGTAAACACAAAGTACGTACTCTTATATAAATGTTAATTTGCCTTATTACTTTTACATGAAACGAGTTTGTAGAGTTCAGCTCTGGTGAGCGTAGGAAACATACATACCTTTCAGCGAAGAAACCGATGCCTTGCCGATTCTTGTTGATATAGCGGGGCATGTGAGAAGAGTGAAGAAGAGAAGGGAGAAGATGAAGAGCTTGGAGAATTCCATGCTTGAACTTGGCAGCTTCGACGGGGGTTATAAACACCGGTTCAGGTTGGGATTGTTTGGTCAACAAGTTTGTGGTCTATTTTATACTAGCCTAATTCTATTTCCACTCGTTTCCTCCTTTTACACCCCACTATTTATCAATTTTTTCTGAAAAACAATCGCGTACCTAACACTAAAGGGAGCGATGTTCGTATAATAACCTCGCTCGCTCCAAGCAAGGTTGACGTAATAACCTAGTACGAACCGAGTGAGATTCATACAACAACCTAACTCGTGTAAAGGAGGTTTGTATGGTAATCTAGATCACTTCAAAGTTCAAACGTGGTTCGTGAATAAACATATAGCAGTTGAACATGATTTAAAATAAATTAGGTTATTTTCGAAAGAAAAAAAAGGAGGATGAAGACCGGAAAAACAGGGTGCAAACATTTTTTTTAAATTAGATGGTGTGTGAAACGAGAAAGCTGTTGGTTTCTCTATCGCTAGAGACCCGGCTTCATTGAAATATTTGACCGTTATATTTGTCACTTTCTAGACTTATAGAACATTTGGACTTATACGAATACTTGAGCTTAGATTTGGTCATCTGATGTTCAGAGTCTTTTCCCATGACAATCCAAAGCGGACTTTTTTTCAATGCACGTTGAACATACGTTCACACTTGAATAAGCATCCTTTATTTAGATGTATGTATAAAGCACTTGAGTGGTGGCTAATTTTTTTTTTTTTTTTCGTTTTTATCTTTTTTTTTTTTAGTAAAAAAGACCTCAATATATGTCCGTTCAAAATTACTACATGAATGATCAATTATACGAAAGAAGCTAGTGCTAATTCAAAACATATCGTTTTAGATATTGATTTAACAATAACTGGATTTAGTTGTTTGCACATATTGCTAGAAATGAATTTACATCGATTTAGTAAAACTTGCGCAATTGAAGCGCTTAGCGGCGGAGATGCAAAAAAGTGTAGCGAGGATAAAACGGAGAAATAATAGGATATAAAAATGTTCATTAGATGCAAAACTAAATATTTGAAAATTAATAAATCATCTTTCTCATATTATATATATACAAAAAACTAATATTAATTAATCTTGTATAACAAAATTAAGGAATATCATAATTATGCATGATAGATTTGATGAATATAACTCATTGTTACCATATATTATACACTTATGCCTTAAATTTAGCTCTTTATGTTAAATTTACTATTTTTTTTAAAAGAACTAGTCTAATCAAGCTCTATACATAATATTGCTAAAGCGGACACTAAAAAGTCTTGATTTAGCGGATACAGCAAAAAATAGCGGAGCTAAAAGCGTATATACTGTTCATCAGCTTCAAATTGAAATAGCTTAGCGGTTGAAGAACGCTATGAAATATAGCGGGAATATTGATGGGCATTTGTGGGACTTTAACTGCATAGAGTAAAGCTTAGCGACGACGCAAGTACGTTTCTAATGCACAATTCAGTTGATAATTATGAGTATTAGAAAACCTTAGTGATGTTCTCGCTTTGGTTAGCTTAATATTAACTTTATTTCATTTCTTATATACAGTGGTTATATAGAAGTCTAAGATGGTTGGTGTAAGTGCATTACCAAGTACTTTAGCATGTTACCTCAGCAGATTTTAAATGGATTATATGCATCGCCATTTGGTGGTTTCCATCGGTTTCCCACATCCGCACACATGAACCTTAGTGTAATGGAGGCTTCTACCAAGAGATGGTTCTACAAACCTTGTGTAATTTATATCTACTCGTCTTCATTTATTTTATTCAATTTTTTTCTCTTTTAATATCTATTTGGTCTTGTTATCATTTTTATACAAACGTCTTAGTGTTATCACCGATAGAATACTTAAATTCGCCCAACTACATAATTGAACATGCATCCATTCAATAAGAGCACTAGACGAAGTGGTAGATAACTCTAGAGGCTGCTGGCTTGGATAATAGAAATCGCCCAACTTTAAGTTGCTTACGTTGGAAACGTATGATGGAAAGATGGATCCAATGGTTTAGTTGATGAGGTACATATAATGGACGTGTCTTCCTTACCACCAAAGACGACACTTAATACATTTTAGGTATTCTAATGTCGATCATTTTTTTTTTTTTTTTTTTTTTTAAACAAAAGATATGTGTATATATACCAAAATGGAGAAACTAGCCTTTCTCCAACGGCTCACAAAAACGGATTCGGCAAACGAATCCGTGCACACACAGACAGAAAAAATAAAAACCCAAAAATCAGGGCTAAACCCAGAAAACAGAGCAATCCATCGGCAAGACGGAGCGAGTGCCAAAGCCCACTGAACTGGATAGCAACCAACTCTACTCCACGCAGGACTAAGACAAGCACAGAGGCCTAGGTCCCCACCATAGACAAGACGGAATGGACTAGTAGTATCCACGCTGACTGCCCAGCAGTAATCTGCTAGCGCCACCAAGATCCAGAGCCACACCTGCATCCCTGCCGGACCGCGACAACCAACTGAATCTCCCTGCCAAGCAACTCCAAAATCTAGAAACGCCACCTGTGACTAGGAAACAAGATAAGTCCGGGGGGGGGGGGGGGGGGTGGAAAAAAAAAAGCACTCAACCAATGCCTACTAATGTCGATCATTTAGTCCTTCAAAAGACAGTACATTTAAGATAAAAAAAAGATACATAACAAAATCTCATGACGGAATGAAAACATATAAAATAAAATAATCTTCACGCAGATAAATTAATACATTCAATTAATCTAGACAGTGATAACAAACTATCCTTACAATTTTGAAGAATACAACAAATGGACACAGCGGAAAAATACCGAATTATACGAGAATACCCTTTGTCCCTTTAGCTTTTCCCCTGAAGCCTTAAAGCAAACTGAATCTAATCTAACTTGAAATATACTCAATCTGACTAGAGCATTATAATAAAATAACACCAAGACTAGTCATATAAACCAGCATGAGAAAATCAAATCACAGGTAATTTAATCTTTAACTTATAAATAGTTAAAATCAATGTATCTCGTAAGACCACGACGCACATAAACATGGATAAGTTTTTACCTTACGATAATCGAAACACTTTTATTGTAAATCCAGTGATATTATAATAATGCTTGAAATCCATAAATTAATATATTAAAATAGCCAGAATGGTTGAATCTCACATTCCAACATAATAGTATACAATCAAGTCTGAAGTTTCGGATTGAAGAATGGATTACACCACTAAAAGGGTAAGGGTCAACCCATCGGGTCCGTACACCTCTAGATCAAATGTATGGGAGGCGACAACACGTTGCAACTCAACTACTCAAGACTGACAACATCCCTTACTGGATATCACCAATTATGATTACCCTTGTTAATAAACAACCATCGGGCCCCGAAAACATACAATGAATAAACATTAGATAGGGAGGATTATATCCTAATGGGAGCGATGCACATAGCCTTACCGCATGTTCCAAGTTTAATCATTTACCATGTGATGAGGCTAAAGGTTATGATTACCTTATAAATAGCAAAATATGTTGGAATGCTAACATTGCCTTCCAGGAAGATATAAAATGTACAACATTCATCAATATTCTTGTAGAATGAAAAATTATTTACAATCTGTAGGATTAAATACTTGGAATATCACACAAACCGAATATGTTGAACCCACTGTTAATTTTGCATAATGGTTGATCAAAAAGCCACTGCACAAAATAATGCAAAGGCTATGATTATTTTATTTTGTTCACTAGAAAGAAATGAGTTTAATAGGGTATCCGTTTGTGACGGCCCGCCCCGCACCAACCGACATTTACTCCAAAAGTGCGTTGTCCACATGTCCAGTCAGCACGGGACGGTCGTCAAGGAAAGGAAGGAAAGAAGGGAATGAACTAACAAGGAACCTGTAAATGTCTCACAGCGCATTGGATAAAATATAATAACAACATACTTGTCATAAAACAGGTGAGACAGTGCATAAGCTGAAAACAAACTAACATAGCAGCGGAAAATCCAAGTATAGCTTATGATCCAAAGCTAACATTATTACAACTTTTCAAACTGTCTCAAAAAGAAAAAGTAAGATAGGGGAGGTACGCTACTAATGCCCAAGTAGCGACCACCAACGACACAGGGAGAATATCTATATATCATACGTGGAAGCCTCCTGCTCGCCTCCGAATCAGCTACTCGCGCATCACCAGCTAACCTGTCTCTAGTCTGCTCGTGTGAGCACCTAGAGTAATAAGAAGAGACATAAAACTCTGGGTCAGACATAAAGCCTGGTATGAGCGATAAGCATCTAAACAGAACAATAACAGGTAGACTAAACCATACCTGAACCTGGACCTGCAACCAAAGAGTTAGCACTACGTACTGTACAACACTCTAAGGTGCCATTTCAAATGGTGTAAAGATAACGGGGGTGGGGGTGTGCATGTCATAGTGATGGCAAACAATCAAACATAGCAACCATCCTCACATCTCTCACTCAGTGCGTAAAGCATACGATATTCACCACTTCGATCACCCAACATGTTTTGCTATGATCACTTTGCCCCATGAAGTCATAAATGGCTTCACTGCACTGATACATAGCCACCAATCCTTTGCTATGTCCACTTTGCCCCATGGAGTCACAATAACCCCACTGCACTGGCTCATAGCCTCACTAATCCTTTACTATGTCCACTCTGCCACATGGAGTCACAATGACCCCACTGCACTGGCTCATAGTCTTACTACGCATCACTTTGCCCCCATAAAGTCATAAATGGCTTCACTGCACTGATAACGTAGTCATGCAACCATCACCTTGCCCCTCGAGTCGTAGTGACTCTACTGCACTGATAAGTAGCCCATCATCCATTTTCAGTGGTGAATCGAAGTTATGAACGTCGACAAATCCTTAGCACACGTCCCGCAGCAAAGTCCAACCATGAAGTGAACTCATTGGTTCCCAACTGGATCCTGAGCTCTAACTTCCATTTGGACTACCTTTGCATCTTAGGTTATTGGTCATCATCGGATCGGTTCGGATCTCCCCCTAATCATCAGTTCGGTTCGGATCGGAATGCTCCTTCTTCACAGGATCAGTTCGGGTCTCCAGCACAAGCCTTCTCCTCTGCTCCGGATTGGATCGGAAGTCCTCACAAGATGCTGGATTGGATCGGATCGGAAGTCCTCACAAGATGCTGGATCAGATCGGTCTCCTTCGTAGTACCCCGGTTCGGGTCGGAGTCTCCAAGTCACGTCGCCATACAGTACTACGGAGTGGAGCGGAGCTTCTTCATACGATGATGGAGCGGAGCTTCTGAATTCGCGTGGGAGGTGGTTCGGATCGGGTCCTCTTCTCCATTCCGATCTGGATCGACCAATTTTCTGCACTTTTCCAGTAAGCAGTTTTACACCACTCGACGGCGTTTTCGACCATTCTACCTATTCTAATCAATCATAAAACATACCATACAGTCATAGCAACAAGTAGAAATGACCTCAAACACCAAAACATCAATATGATAGGTTAAAATGGATCAAACATACCCAAAACCCCATATTTCCCTTTAAGCATTTTTAGGTGAAACTAATGATGTGATTAGCAAAACTTAACCAAATTAACCCAAATTCATATCAGAGGTCTAAAACATCATTTCGGATTTTATAAATATTTTTCCAAAATTTTATCATGTTTAAATTCGCTAATTAACACTAATTACCCTTAATTAGCCATAATTAGTGAGGAACTATGCAAATCACTCACCTTAGCCACAAATAAAACTTAGATCTGAAATAAATCTCTGATTTGGTGCGAATCCCAATGCTAAACAGCAGCTATAATCTTGATTTGGTGAAGATCTCCCTTGATTTGATGTTGCTAAGCTTAATCCTTGATTAGAAGGTGATTTGGAGGTGATTTAGAGGTTGGAGGCCATTTTTAGGGTTTCTAAGAGGTAAGTGGAGGCTAGAAAACCGAAGTGGAACGAATCTCTAACCCTTTTCAGTCTCCCCATAACCCTAATCCCAAAATGGTTTATGGGCTCATTCACTAATCACCCTATTTGGCCCGGTTAAGCAGTTTTTCACCTTCAAAACCTTATTTCAGCCATATCTCCCAAACGGTAAGTCCGTTTGGCTATTATGACCACTCTACGGAAAGGTAAACCATCAAACAAATCTAATAGAAGTGGTTTCAGGTCAAAATTCCTTTCCAATCAAAAGTTATGGCCAAAACAAGATCAGTTATGGGCAAAATGGTCATTTAGAAATTGACAAAAATCATGAACATGGGAAATGACTCTAATGGTTGTTTCCCAAAGTTACATGACCATACGACTTCATATGGGAAAGAAATAAATATTCTACGATCCTCCGATGCGTAGAATGCAGGTTGTTACATTCTCCCCCCCCCCCCAAAAGAAATTTCGCCCCCGAAATTTCCTAACCAAAACACACACAAGGGTCCCGCATGCCTGTCAACCATAAAACAACAATCAAACATACAAAACAAGCAAAACAAGTCTATCCTAGCATGCAGAATAACTAAATTGCAAAGTAAATCTTACCAGGCAAAGGGTTCTGGATATGTCTTTCTAATGCTCTCCTCTGTCTCCCAAGTACAGTCATTCTCGTTCTCGCCCCACTGAACCTTGACCAGCTTCACCGCCTTCCTTCGAAGTTGTTTCGTATCGTGCTCGATAATACGAATCGGCTTGCGGTTCCCAACCGCCTCGGGTTCCACTTCGAAGTCCTCTAACTGATCAGGTGAAATAGCCAAATCTGGGTCGTGCACAAACTTTCTTAGTTGGGAAACATGAAATACGTTGTGAACTCCCGCCATCTTCTCTGGTAAGTCAACTCTATACGCCAAATTCCCAACTTGTTCGAGAACTGGGAATGGGCTAACAAATCTTGGTGCCAACTTGCCTCTCCTGCCAAACCGTATCATGCTCTTCAACGGAGAAATCCTGACAAACACGAAGTCACCATCGGAGAATTTTAAGTCTCTTCTCCTCTTATCAGCATAACTCTTCTGCCTATCTTGGGCAGCTTTCATTCGTTGTTGAATGATCTTAATCTTACCCGAAGTTTCCCTCACCACATCTGGTCCAAGCATAAACTTCTCGCCAGTCTCTATCCAACATGATGGTGAGTTGCACGGTCTTCCGTACAAAGCTTCATATGGAGCCATACCGATACTGGATTGGTAGCTATTATCATATGCAAACTCTACTAGATGCAAATGGTAATCCCATGATCCACCAAAATCCAATATACAAGCTCTCAAGAGATCTTCCAATATACGATTCACCCTCTCCGTCTGGCCGTCAGTCTGAGGATGATATGCGGTACTGAGATGTAATTCTGACCCTAGATCCTCTTGTAAGCTCTTCCAAAACCCACTAGTAAACAACGGGTCTCGGTCACTCACAATGCTTTTTGGTACTCCATGAAATCTCACTACCCACTTCATATACAATTCTACCAACTTAGCTATCGTTCTGGTCGATTTGACTGGTATGAATCTTGCACTCTTAGTCAATCGATCCACAATTACCCAAATGCTATCATATCCGGATCTAGTCCTTAGTAAACCATCGATGAAATCCATCGAGACTTGCTCCCAT
This sequence comes from Allium sativum, assembly GCA_030737875.1. Classification (NCBI taxonomy): domain Eukaryota; kingdom Viridiplantae; phylum Streptophyta; class Magnoliopsida; order Asparagales; family Amaryllidaceae; genus Allium; species Allium sativum. The sequence continues at coordinate 962,246,004 of CM060916.1, forward strand.
TTCCATTCGGGAATTTCTAATGGTTGCAACAAACCACTAGGCTTCTTTTGCTCGGCTTTAACTAGCTGGCAATTCATGCATTTGGATATAAACTTCCCAACGTCTCCTTTCATCCCTTCCCAGTAGTAAGTCTGCTTCATGTCTCGATACATCTTATTACCACCAGGAAGTATAGTCAGTTTTGAGTGATGACATTCTCTAAGCACTTCATCTCTCAAACCATTCATGTTGGGTACAACTAGTCTTCCATTCTTTCTAAGCCATCCTTCTCGATCAAGCCCGTACAAATTCATCTCCTCACCGTTGATGTTCATCTCTAACTTGGAGATGATTTCCAATAGATTAGGATCGTCCCTCTGGCTGGAACCAATCCGTTCTATCAAAGTGGGTCTGATCGCTAAACTAGCTAGCATTTCTGGATCCAATTAGCACTTTGGTCTGAAATCAAACCCCGCGATATACTCTAGTTGCTTCCATTCAAGAAACATAGCCCCTAAACTGGCATGTCTCCTACTCAAGGCATCGGCTACCGCATTACCTTTCCCAGGTGTGTATGCGATATCAAAATCATATGAAGCCAAGAACTCTAAAAATCTCTGCTGACGGAGATTCAGATCCTTCTGGGAGAAGAGATACTTTAACGATTTATGGTCGGTAAACAACTCGAATCTTTCTCCCAAGAGATAATGTCTCCACATCTTCAGCGAAAATACGATCACTGCCAATTCCAAATCATGGGTAGGGTACCTTTTCTCATGCGGCTTTAATTGCCGACTAGCATAAGCTACAACCCTGCCTCCTTGCATCAATACAACACCTAGTCCGGTACCACAAGCATCCGTATATACCGTCATCTCTTCATTCCCTTTAGGAATGACTAATACTGGCGCACGCGTCAACTTTTCTTTTAGACTCTTGAATGCATTCTCACACACTCCGTCCCAGACGAAGGCCTGATTCTTCTTAGTCAACTGAGTCAACGGTGCCGCTGTCTTGGAGAAGACCTGGATAAACTTACGATAATATCCAGCTAACCCCAAGAAACTTCTTACATCTGTTGCATTCTTGGGCGTAGGCCAATCCTGTACCGTAGGCACCTTCGCAGGGTCCACGGCAATGCCATTCTCTGAAACAACATGGCCCAAGAATCTCACTTCCCTCCTCCAGAAGTGACACTTAGAGAATTTCGCTTTCAATTGGTGTTTCCTCAACACCTCCATCACTATCCTCAAGTGTCCCTTGTGTTCCTCTTCTGTCCTCGAGTAAACAAGGATGTCGTCTACGAACACAAGAACAAACTTATTCAACTGGTCTCTGAATACTCGATTCATAAGATCCACAAAGTAGGCTGGTGCATTGGTCAACCCAAATGGAATGACCAACCACTCATAGAATCCAGACGGCGTCCTAAATGCCGTTTTCAGAACACTCTCATCCGCCACTCGGAGCTGATGAAATCCTCTCGCGAGGTCCAACTGGGAGAACACTCTTGCTCCTTCCAGTTGATCAAACAAATCATCTATCCGCGGTAGAGGATACTTATTCTTCCTCGTTACCTTATTCAAATCGCGATAGTCCACACACAAACGAAGGGAACCATCTGCCTTAGTGGCAAACACAACTGGTTGTCCCCACTCGGAGACACTTCTTCTAATAAACCCCTTCTTCAAAAGATTGCTGACTTGCACCCCGAGCTCTCGCTGCTCCCTTGGTGCCATACGACGAAGTGGCATCACTATAGGTTTGGCATCTTTCACTAAGTCAATACGGAGCTCAATCTCTCGGTGTGGTGGAAGCCCGGTCACCTCCTCGAAGACGTCCGGATACTGGCCAACCACGGGCACAACTGACAACTCATCATGCGGGATGTCGAGGGAATTTATAAAACTAGCCATTACCCCATCACTAGGTAGACTACCAAACACTACCCTCCGCCCATCATCCGCCCTAACTGTCACCAAAAAGCCCTCACAGTCTACCACCACCCCGTATCTTTGGAGCTAATCGACCCCCAATATGATTCCATACCCAGTAAAGCCCAAAACAAAGCAATCACAAACAAACATACGTCCATGACTCGATAAGACCAAATTTCGTCAAATCATACTAAGGTTAGTTGAACCACCAATCGGGTTCGTCACAACCAATGGTCTATCGACTATCTCGGGTTCCAGTCCCAACCTATCTACCAGGTCACTAGATATGAAGGAACGGGAAGCCCCAGTATCAAATAAAACTCGAACTGGTACATTATAAATAGAAAGCATACCTTGAATAACAACATTCTTTCCTTTCTCCGTCGTAGTTGGGGCATTCGACGAAGAAGGGACAGCATCAATAGCATACGCTTTCACAATTTGCTTCTCCTTAAGAGGTTGCGGACACTTATCCTTATGATGTCCCACTTGGCCACAGTTATAGCACTTCCTATCCGCTGGCTTGGCCCGACATTCTTTAGCATAATGGCCCTTCTTACCACAGCTGAAGCACTCAACATCTTTCTTGTTCTTTTTCTGGCCATCCTTTGATTGGTTCTGTTTTCTCTTGTTCTAAGAGTTATTCTTGCCTCCACCGACCACTTGCGGTTTCAGCCCTTCTGCAGATGCAGCCTCAGTCTTTGACTTAGGGTAAAGACTCTCTGATCTCAAAGCTTTCCCCACAATCGATTCAAAAGTCTCATCGATGTGGTTGATAAGCCTCTCCCCTAAGTATCCATCCAATCCAGTAATGAACTTCTCATTCTTCTTCTCAGGAGTATCGATAAGAGATAGTCCATACTTCGACAAAGTGTCGAATTCAGCAATATAGTCAGAGACTGCCCTACCATTCTGCTTGAGTTCCAAGAATCTCTTAAACAACACTGACTTCTGGGCAGCTGGAATGAACTTCTCGCTAAAGCGAGCCTTGAACTGATCCCAAGTAACCTGATCTTCTGGAGTAGCTATTCTAATGGCATTCCACCAATTCATCGCTCGCCCTTGCAGCTGACGAGATGCTAGCCTTCTCTTTATCGCATCCTCGATACCCAAGTCATCGAAGATACGATCACAGCTATCCAACCAATCCTAAACATATGTGGCCGACTCCGTTCCGTGGAACGGCTTCCCACCAAGGTTAGTGTAATCCTTGCACAACTTGGCGAAATCGACCCTAGGCGCCTGCACTACTGGACCACCACCATTTCCGGGATTGGGAACTGCCCCTCGAACATCCCTAAGCATCTCCCTCATGAAGTTAGTGAACATCGTCCTCATGTCAGGAGCATTCCCATTATTGGTCTCTCTACCAGCACCTCTAGCATATCGGCTCATCGTTTAATCTGTAAAGAGGAAACGATTAACGACCCCATAGTGGTGCTAGTGCAGTACGACTTCATTCTTATACTACTAATAGTATATATATAGCTTTTGAAAACCAAAGTAATCACAAATACGCTCTCTCATATACGTGTTATCTCTCCTTAGTGTCTTTCCCTAGGTTAACTACGCAACCTAGAGCTCTGATACCAAATGTGACGGCCCGCCCCGCACCAACCGACATTTACTCCAAAAGTGCGCTGTCCACATGTCCAGTCAGCACGGGACGGTCGTCAAGGAAAGGAAGGAAAGAAGAGAATGAATTAACAAGGAACATGTAAAATGTCTCACAGCGCATAGGATAAAATATAATAACAACATACTTGACATAAAACAGGCGAGACAGTGCATAAGCTGAAAACAAACTAACATAGCAGCGGAAAATCCAAGTACAACTTATGATCCAAAGCTAACATTATTACAACTTTTCAAACTGTCTCAAAAAGCAAAAGTAAGATAGGGGAGGTACGCTACTAATGCCCAAGTAGCGACAACCAACGACACAGGGAGAATATCTATATATCATACGTGGAAGCTTCCTGCTCGCCTCCGAATCAGCTACTCGCGCATCACCAGCTAACCTGTCTCTAGTCTGCTCGTGTGAGCACCCAGAGTAATAAGAAGAGACATAAAACTCTAGGTCAGACATAAAGCCTGGTATGAGCGATAAGCATCTAAACAGAACAATAACAGGTATACTAAACCATACCTGAACCTGGACCTGCAACCAAAGAGTTAGCACTACGTACTGTACAACACTCTAAGGTGCCATTTCAAATGGTGTAAAGATAACGGGGGTGGGGGTGTGCATGTCATAGTGATGACAAACAATCAAACATAGCAACCATCCTCACATCTCTCACTCAGTGCGTAAAGCAAACGATATTCACCACTTCAATCACCCAACATGCTTTGCTATGATCACTTTGCCCCATGAAGTCATAAATGGCTTCACTGCACTGATACATAGCCACCAATCCTTTGCTATGTCCACTTTGCCCCATGGAGTCACAATGACCCCACTGCACTGGCTCATAGCCTCACTAATCCTTTACTATGTCCACTCTGCCCCATGGAGTCACAATGACCCCCACTGCACTGGCTCATAGTCTTACTACGCATCACTTTGCCCCATGAAGTCATAAATGGCTTCACTGCACGGATAACGTAGTCTTGCTGCCATCACCTTTCCCCTCGAGTCGTAGTGACTCTACTGCACTGATAAGTAGCCCATCATCCATTTTCAGTGGTGAATCGAAGTTATGAATGTCGACAACTCCTTAGCACACGTCCCGCAGCAAAGTCCAACCATGAAGTGAACTCATTGGTTCCCAACTGGATCCTGAGCTCTAACTTCCATTTGGACTACCTTTGCATCTCGGGTTATTGGTCATCATCGGATCGGTTCGGATCTCCCCCTAATCATCAGTTCGGTTCCGATCGGAATGCTCCTTCTTCACAGGATCGGTTCGGATCTCCAGCACAAGCCTTCTCCTCTGCTCCGGATCGGATTGGAAGTCCTCACAAGATGCTGGATCGGATCGGATCGGAACTCCTCACAAGATGCTGGATCAGATCGGTCACCTTCGTAGCACCCCGGTTCGGGTCGGAGTCTCCAAGTCACGTCGCCTTATAGTATTACGGAGCGGAGTGGAGCTTCTTCATACGATGATGGAGCGAAGCTTCTGAACTCGCATGGGAGGTGGTTCGGATCGGGTCCTCTTCTCCGTTCCGATCCGGATCGGCCAATTTTTTGCACTTTTCCAACAAGTAGTTTTACGCCACTCGACGGCGTTTTCGACCATTCTACCTATTCTAATCAATCACAAAACATACCATACAGTCATAACAACAAGTAGAAGTGACCTCAAACACCAAAACATCAATATGATAGGTTAAAATGGATCAAACATACCCAAAACCTCATATTTCCCCTTAAGCATGTTTAGGTGAAACTAATGATGTGATTAGCAAAACTTAACCAAATTAACCCAAATTCATATCAGAGGTCTAAAACATCATTTCGGATTTTATAAATATTTTTCCAGAATTTTATCATGTTTAAATTCGCTAATTAACACTAATAACCCTTAATTAGCCATAATTAGTGAGGAACTATGCAAATCACTCACCTTAGCCACAAATAAAACTTAGATCTGAAATAAATCTCTGATTTGGTGCGAATCCCAATGCTAAACAGCAGCTCTAATCCTGATTTGGTGAAGATCTCCCTTGATTTGATGTTGGTAATCTTAATCCTTGATTAGAAGGTGATTTGGAGGTGATTTAGAGGTTAGAGGCCATTTTTAGGGTTTCTAAGAGGTAAGTGGAGGCTAGAAAACTGAAATGAAATGAATCTCTAACCCTTTTCAGCCTCCCCATAACCCTAATCCCGAAATGGGTTATAGGCCCATTCACTAATCACCCTATTTGGCCCGGTTAAGTAGTTTTTCACCTTCCAAACCTTATTTCAGCCATATCTCCCAAACGGTATGTCCGTTTGGCTACTATGACCACTCTACGGAAAGGTAAACCATCAAACAAATCTAATGGAAGTGGTTTCAGGTCAAAATTCCTTTCCAATCAAAAGTTATGGCCAAAAAAAGATCAGCTAGGGGCAAAACGGTCATTTAAAAATTGACAAAAATCATGAACATGGGAAATGACTCTAATGGTTGTTTCCCAAAGTTACATGACCATACGACTTCATATGGGCAAGAAATAAATATTCTATGATCCTCCGATGCGTAGAATAAGGGTTGTTACACCGTTTGTAAATTTGTATATGAAATCTAAAAAACTTTGCAAGTGACTCATGAAGGAATAAGCAAAGTTAAACAAACTAAAATATCTTTGTTAAGCAATCTGTTTGAATTATTTAAAATGAATCAGAATGAGTCTATATATGATGTGTACTGTACGTTCCAGGAGATCATGCATTCACTAATAGCCTTGGGGAAAAAATATTCTGAGGAAGATCAAGTTAGAAAAATCATGAATTCATTAACTTCAGATCGGGATCAAAAGACACTTACAATTGAAGAGGCTAACGATATCAGTGCAATGGAAATTGAAGAATTAATCGTTAATCTAATGTCGTTTGAAGTCCAAATGCAAGGAAGTAAAGAAAATAAGTCATCGAAAATGAAATCAATAACATTTAATGCAACAACTGAAGATTCTGATTCAAATAGCAACCATGATGAAGAGATAGCCTTAATGACAAGGAATTTGTAACAACCCGGAAATTCTGAACCAATTTAAAAATTTTATTTGAGCAATTTTAATGAATTTTGGATATTTAAAATAATTTATTTTAAATAATAATGATTAAAAATTTATTTAAATCGAAGTTAAAACGAATAAATTTATTTTAATTATAAAACGAGCCTGAAATTGGCTGGCATTCCGAAAATTCAATTTTAAATTTCAAATGAATGTACATGATTCAAAATAAACCGCATTTCAATAAAACCAGAAATATTTGAATCTGTCTAATTATATCTTTCTAAAGAATGTGAAAAATCCAGATTTCATATTGGGAATAAAAAGTTATGCCCAGTTTAAAATTTGAGATAGTCGTTATGGAATGTATATATATATTTTAATATAATATATACCCATTTCGCAAACGATCTCCGTTTTCGATGAAACCACTTTTGTTGGATCCGAAAAGTCAAATTATTGCTAGATTCCAATTTTCATAATTTTTGGAATTAATATGTGAGCATGGCAAACTAAAACGTGTTTTGTCAATTTCAATCAAATTGGATCGACCAGAAAATGACCATTTTTCAAACAGTCTACAAATTCGATGAAATTAATTTTGTTAGGACCGTATCATCAAAACATAGCTAGATTTATTTTTCGGGAATTTTTGGAGTTAGTATGTGGCCTCGGTAAATTAAAATGTACGATCAAATTAAAATATTAAATGATTTATATTTTAATTTAAAGAAAAGTGGGCTGAAACGATCAAATGGGCTAATGAGACCTAGTCCATTGTTTCCAGAATGGGGGTATTTGGTTAGGAGCGACAGTCGCTGGGCTGGATTTGGAGTTAATAGGAATTAACGGGCCTGTTAGAAATTAAAGAATTAAATATTATATGTACATATATAATCTAAGAAACCCTAACCCTAAAACATAAGCGGCCACCACCATGTTTATTCGAAGGCCAGAATTGCTCTAAATTTCCCATCCCGATTTCTTCAAATCCATGATCATTTCAAGATGAAAGTAAAACAAAAATCGAAGAGCCTTGTGAGATCTACAATCCTATATGGTATGATCAATTTTCACTTTGTAAATTGGGTGGAATCCCATTTTGTAATGGCCGGGTTTCGAACAGATTTTGGGATGCTTGGGTTGATCGAAGTCGACAGGGTTCGAGCTGTAGGGAGGCGACATGGAGGACGTTGGCGTGGGTGGCTCCGATGGGCTGTTGGAGGCTCCTGTGGACGTGCGACGTAGGATGGTTGAGGCAAATGAATGGGTTTGGCGGTCCAGAAATAATTCAAAGGGGAAGAGATGGTAATTAAAGTAATTAAAATTAATTATATTTTCTTGTTTAAATTGTAATTAAATTATAAAAGTTCATAACTTGTTCATTTAACATCAGAATTCAGCGAAACAAATTGCAATATGATCGTGACGACGAACTCTACAAATGGAGCAGATCAAAACTGAAACAGAGGCCATTTGGATTTTGATAAAATTAAACATCTATTTAATTTTATGAAAAACAATCGTTATACAAACGATTTCTGAAACCGATCAAGGTGAGAAATCCTCACTAAAAATTATACACAGTTATTTATTTATTTACATAACTGAAAAATATATAGAATAGCCTGTGAGATTTCTGTTTAAATAATTAAAATTAATTAATTAATATCGTGTTTAGAAATTTTTACAAATACACTGTTAAATTCAGTTTATTGTTATACGCAATTTGATTTGGATTGGTTGATGCTGTTTGGTGTGATCTGTTTGATTTAATTGTATATAATGGAATTATTGAAATTTGTAAACAAACAAAAATATCATTTTTGTTTGTCATGTTAATGTAAAAATTTGTATACAGTTAAAAATATCATTTTTATTTCTGATGTTGAATTAGAATTGTCAACAAATTAAAAATATCATTTTTATTTATGATGTTGAATTAGAATTGTCAACAAATTAAAAATATCATTTTTATTTGTGATGTTGAAATAGAATTGTCAACAACACAAAAATATCATTTTTATTTGTTATGTTGAATTAGAATTATCAACAACACAAAAGTTTCATTTTCGTTTATCATGTTAAAAATAGATTTGTATACAAATAAAAATATCATTTTTATTTGTCATGTTAATGTAGGAATTGTATACACATTAAAATATTAATTTTTATTTGTCCTGTTAAAAATAGGATTTGTATACAAATAAAAGTAGTCATTTTTATTTGTCAAGTTAAACATTGAATTTATATACAAATAAAAGTAGTCATTTTTATTTGTCATTGTAAATATTGAGATTGTATACGAATAAAAATATTCATTTTTATTTGCCATGTTAAATATTGGAATTGTATGCAAATAAAAATATTTCTTTTTATTTGCCATGTTTAAAGTAGAATTGTATGCAAATAAAAATATTTCTTTTTATTTGCCATGTTTAAAATAGAATTGTATGCAAATAAAAATATTCATTTTTATTTTCCATGTTAAATATTGGAATTGTATGCAAATAAAAATATTTCTTTTTATTTGCCATGTTTAAAGTAGAATTGTATGCCAATAAAAATATTTCTTTTTACTTGCCATGTTTAAAAAAGAATTGTATGCGAATAAAATTATTTATTTTTATTTGCCATATTAAATATTGAAATTGTATGAAAATAAAAGTATTTCTTTTTATTTGTCATGTTTAAATGGAATTATATGCAAACAAAATATTTATTTTTATTTGTCATGTTGAAATTAGAATTGTATGCAAATAAAAATATTTCTTTTTATTTTGTCATGTTGAAATTGGAATTGTGTACAAATAAAATTATTCATTTTTATTTATCATGTTAAATATTGGAATTGTATACAAATAAAAATATATATACATTTTATTTGTCATGTTAATTGTTGTAAATTGTATACAAATAAAAATATTCATTTTTATTTGTTATGTTAAATATTGAAAATTGTATACAAAAAAAAATCCCTTTTTATTTGTCATTAGAAAATGTAGAAAATTGTATACAAATAAAAATCATATTTTTATTTGTCATATATGGACCTAGAATTGGTTGTAAATAAAAATTATCTTTTTAATTTGTTATTAGCAACATAGAAATGTTATGAAAATAAAAATCATCTTTTTATTTATTATATGTAAATATAGAAATGTGTATACAAATAAAGAATAATATTTTTATCTGTCATAGGATTGGTTGAAAAATGGAAATTGTCTTTTTATTTGTCATTAGCGACATAGAAATGTCATGACAATAAAATCTTCTCTTTATTTGTCGTTAGCAACATAGAGATTGTTATGCAAATATAATATTCTTTTTATTTGTCATTAGAAACATAGAAAATGTAATGCGAATAAAATATTCTTTTTGTTCCTCATTAGAAACATAGAAAATGTAATGCGAATAAAATATTCTTTTTATTCATCGTTAGAAACATAGAAAATATGTAGACAATGAAATACTCTTTTTTATTTTACATTTGAAATGTAGAAAATGTGTAGACAATAAAAATACTCTTTTATTATAACATGAAATGTGATTGAACCAAATATACTTGGTTATTGATATGGATTGTGTTTGATTGATCATTTGGATTATGCTTGACTAGTTTATGAGCAAAATATGCTTTTACATTTAGCATTGGGTTGGGTAAAAATATCTATGTGCTAACACCTTGTGAAACACTTCACGATTTGACTATAAGGTTTTTAGCGATGTTGTTTGTTTCATTTCAAAATTAATGAACGATTTTTGGAACGTGTTTTTCTTAAGTGAAAAGAAATGTTATTCCCTATTTTGGACAGGGAATGTTTTATAAAACAGAAAGGATTTCGAGGGCTAAACCCAATGATTTCGAAATGATTTTAAAGAGTATTATGGTTTTACAATGTGGTTCATCGCGTATCCGATTAGTTGCTATTGATAACATATCTGTTGGTGGCGGAGAATTTATTCTCTTGCTTAACACCCTTTTTTGAGACGTACGAGCTCAAAGGTTATGTGATTAATAGTGACTGATCATATGTGTGAATTGCAGATGTGAAGCACTATAGTTTGAAAGTACTTGTGATTATTATATTGTGAAATGATTTTTGCTACTTCGGGATATGAAATGATTTAGTATGTGGCTAAAGATGCGGGTGATCCGAGAGCGAGTAAAAGTGGAGGACGGTGTACGTTTCCCCCCATAGGTGGGATGGTGCATCATTAGTGTAGCCGTTAGGTGCATATATATATATATATATATATATATATATATATATATATATATTGGTTAAGGCGCATACAGCCTTATCTGAGGGAACATGACCGATATTTGGTTGCATATTTATTTTTATGCATTAGTTTTGGATTTCATCTTTCCAAAGATTTTGTTTTGAGATCCCGAAGTGAAATCTTTTTTATTAAAAAAGCTAGATATGTATTTCAAATGATTTGAAATAAGAAATCAGGAAATAAAGTCCAAAGGAATAATTTCTGTAAAGAGAATTGGATTTTGAAACTTAAGTTTTGGGATTAAGCCTAAATGGGTTGATTGAAAAAAATTGCATGTTGTATGATGCATTATAGATCCATAAGTCTATTTATGGTTGTTGTTTATGCACTGGCAATCCAATGGAGTAAACCCGTTCTGCGTTAGCGGCGTGATCCTGTGATTAGCCTCATTATTAGATAAGTTAAAAAAGATTTCTCATACCAGTCCCATGACTGACTCGTAGTTTGTTTCACTCGCAAACTCGGGTGCCCATATTTTTACACAGGCAGTCGAGTGGCTTGTTTTGCATATATTTCTTATTTATTGAGAAGGATTCTGGATTGAAGCTTAAAGCTGTATCCAGAGCATTGATAGTCTTCCACTGCGTTGTATTAAATTTATTGTAAATTATCTTCCGCTGTATTATATTTGATGTACTCTGATATTCTGTACTTTGATGTAACATTATTATAATGTTTATAAAGTCTTCTGTTATTTGTTCTGATGTGTTGTATGCCCAGAATTAGCGTACGCGGGATTCGAATGGTCTTGGTCGATTTAGCGATCGATTAGGTCCGGGCGAAATCCATGTTGTTATAGAATTTTAGAAAATTCATAAGATATAGAAAAAAAATAATTTCAAAAGGAAAGAGCAAAGAAATTCTATAAAAAAAAAGAAGTCCCAAATAATGTCAAATGTTTTAACTATGATGAACTAGGCTGTAACACCCCACCTCCGCCAGGGTCACTCACAAGAGAATGCACTAGCTTTGGAGGGGAGTTGTCTAGGTAAACATGAACAGAAATATTACAAGACAGAACATATAAAACAGCGGAAGAAAAACCAAATTTTCATTACCTCATAAAATTATAACGTCTAAAGCCTTTTTACATCAAAATGCCTTTAAAAGCCATTACATTGGAAACCTGTCTTGCAATAGTTAAAGAAGCATAAAACCACAGTTATAAAATATTCCCCAAGTAAAACGTTAAAGCAGCCATAGCCAAGAAAAATCCAAGCCATACATGATGACCTTGAAGCAGAAGAAGTCCGAGCTAAATAATAGTATTTCCTCCCGGAAAACCTGGGGGGGGGGAGGGAAACGGAAGACAAAGAGGCAAAAGAAAACGGGGTCAGTCATAAACACTGGTAAGTCCTATCTACTTCCAGCATAAAAACAGGTAAAGGTAACATGACATGCATAAACTGAAAGTAATATGATGACAAGATAGACAAGCTAAACTAAGGTAACAGGATGAACTACTGTATCAAGATAAACTACGGTCACTATAAATCAAGTATAACATCCCAAGGTTCTATCGAGTATAACATCCCAAGGTTCTATCGAGTATAACATCCCAAGGTCCTATCGAGTATAACATCCCAAGGTTCTATCGAGTATAACATCCCAAGGTCCTATCAAGTATATTTGCCCTACACCTTCCGTACTAGTATCCCAACCCGTGTCATGTGTTAGCTACAAAATGTCCCTTGCCCAATGTCATGAAATGGTCCATGTCAACCTAATGTAGGTTTTCCCAACTCGTATGTTTCTTTCCATGTATATGTTTAGTCCTTTGCCGTAAATCCTACGGGCTTCCTCACGTAGTTCTATACTACTTCAACGTAGTTCCATTATTCTTGAAATCGTTTTGGACTGTCACCCTTGATCTAGCTGTATTTTCTTACCATGGATTCTCGAATGTTCGGCTAGGATTTATGCCACCTAGGACCACTAGGGATTACGCTACCTACTAAACGTTTTCGTAACTCGGTTTGGGTTTAAGCCACCTAGGACCGCTAGGGATTACGCTACCCGTCAACCACGCCCTTTTTCCCACGTATGTATCGTGAATCGCTTTTCCATGTCTAGATGCACATGTATCTCAATGTGCCATCCGAGTCCCATCCCAGGGCTAATCAAGAAATACAGGACTCGGTCGGGAGCTTTAGGTTATCTGCCAATGCAGATATCAAGGTCTGTTTTTCTACCGGTGGTTATGGTCCCATGTGAACCCTCCCTCAACTACTGAAAGGCAATCCAAGAAAATCATGCACGAGAACTATACTCCGGCCATCTATGCCCCACTTTCCTATTGGCCAACCTCACCCATAACTAGATAGCAAGTATATGGTCTGTTGGGAGTTCTCTGCCTTTCCGCATACGTACACGATTGACTAAAGATGGTAGGTAGTCGACGACGTGCTATCACAGGGCTAAACTAGGTATCGCCGACTCCACGCTAATCCACCCCAGTCTTTAGGTTGCTCGCACAGCAACCAAGGCATACCCTTGGTTCTTCTACCGCAGACCTTAACCTCTGTGAGCCCAGGAGGATCATCTGCAACCTCACAGAGGGATACCAAGAGTACCCTCACGTCCCCTGAAGCTACCGCTTCGTCACCCAGTTCGCAGGAGCCTTTATCTAAGTCAGATAAACATTCGCTCCTCCTCGTGTGTTCGTTTTAAACGATGACTTACCGTAGCAGGTTACTCATCTATCTGTGAACTGGTCCAATTCTCTTGACTAAGAATTATGACTTAGTTATCCTTAACTAAGGTTTATCACTTAGTTTCCCTTCCCGTTATCCTTATTAACTACGATTTTCCACATAGTCCCCTGAACTAGGGTTTTGTCTAATGGGTTAAGTGTTGTCATTCGAGTTCATGCCTTACCCCGCCTACGAATCATATCAAAATTGGCTAAGTATTCAAGTTCAAGGCTTATCCCTACAAACCATGTATCATGTTGGTTAAGTATATCAAGATGTTCCTGACTTAACCCTAGGTTATCGTGTCAGATTGGTTAAGTATAGGTTATCTTAACCTCATCAAATCATCGAGTAAAATTGGTTAAGTGTAGGTTAACTAAACCCCATAAAATTATCGAGTCGGATTTGGTTAAGCATATTTAAGAGGTTCATGACTTAACCCTATCAAATTACCGAGTCAGACTGGTTAAGTATAGGTTAACTTAACCCCATCTACTAGTCGTATTTATAATGGTTAAGTATCATTCTTGTGGGTTTACTTAACCCTACCACACATCGTGTTATCCCAGTCGGGTGTTATCAACCCATTTAGGTTAAACTAACCCATCCACTAATCGTGTTATATGGTTAAGTGTCTTTAAGTAATCAAGTCCGGTCTTACTTAACCTACCCATTCATGTCATATCGGTTGAGTGCCATTAGTCAAACTAACTTAACCTTATCATGTGGCATTAAGTAAATTAATGCACCCCAACCTCTCACAATAAACTTTGTTGTGGTTACTGGTTACGCCGGGCGGGTCCGGGCAGCTTTACACCACAACCTAGTCTAACCTCGGGTTTTGAGCGCGATATGACCAACTTCTCACATTGGGTCTTGTTGTCTGTAGCTACTGTATTTGCCGGGCGGTTCCGGGCAGATTTATGCTACAAACTCAACCTAACCTCGAGTTGGCCACTTTCATGTTTTCCTACTTATCATGTTCATGTCAAATTTAGGCTACGACAAAGTCCACGTTTTACACTTATGCCCATTTTCCCCTTTACTTAATTCATGTTAAATTTCATAGCCCATCTCACGTTTTCCTAAACTACCCAAGGCGTATTCCCAACGCAAGTGAAAGCGAGTCAACATAGTAGGAATAATATGACAACATATTGGCCTCAAACATGTATGATAGCATAAAGGAATTGGCCTCAAACATGTATGATAGCATAAAGGGATTGGCCTCAAACATGTGTGATAGCATAACACTAGGTTCATCATCATAGGCATGTAAATGGTCATGAGGGGTTTAGGTTCTTTTACATGCATAAGCCCCAAGTCAAGTTCATATGAATGTTCCACAAGTCAAATTGTTTTAAGGGTTCATGCCAACATTCCACGAGTCAAGATTCATTCTTGCATGATAAACTAGGTTAAACACAACATGAGTGGCATGATTTACTCACTAAGAAATAGCCCAAAGTCATAGGTTCAAAAGAGGGGCAAGACTAGATTCACATAGACTAACATACATAGTTTTCATCTCATTTTATTCCATGTCAACATTAGAACTACCATTTAGATCTAAAAGTAGCTAGAACTTACAAAGCGTGTCTAGGGATTTATGACAAGTATTTGTCGTAGAACGGTGTTGAGATGATGCTCTACTTCCTTGATTTGATGTAGAAAGCTTGCTCCTTTGACATGGATCTAGTTTGAATGCTCAAGCCTTTGAAGTTGGAGATGGAGGCCATGATCAAGAGAGATTTGGGCAGCACTTTGTTGATAGAATGATTTTTAGTGATTTAGATTAGGTCTTAGGGTGTTTTTATAGAAGTTAGGACTAGTTTAGGCCCTTGGATTAACCCTAGTTTAGATCTGAACCGTCAAAATCGTCATAGGCCCCCAAACCAGAGCCAAAAGACCATGTAGGTGCACCCAGGCCGACCTGGCTCGACCAGGGAGGTCGACCCCCAGGTCGACACCCAGGTCGACTGGGCAGTCGACCTGGTCCCTGGGGGGTCGACTCCCCAGTCGACCTGGGGCTAGGCGGGAAATTTTCCCGCCCAGTCTGTTTGGGGCTAAATTCGAATTTTGAAAATCTGTTTTCGTTTTCTGATTTTTCGTGAAACTTCTAGAGGCCATATCTCGGTCATACAGACTCCGATTTACGAAATTTCAGACTCGTTTCCAACCAGAATTCCGAGACGAACGCAACGGCGCAACCCGTTTCGCTTGATTCTTTTTTTATAATTTAATTCTGCCTCGATTCTTGTCTTAACACGTCATTAAAATTCGGGTTGTTACATTCTCCCCTCCTTTAAGGATTTCGTCCCCGAAATCTCTAAGTTAGGGAGGATGTGTCCTACCATCCAATCATCCATCTACTCAAAGCATCATCCACAGGAAACCATTGTCCTTAAAAGATTTCTAATGCTGTATGAACATATGCAGAAAGTGTGTGTATATGTGTTCCTTATCTAATGCAAATGATCAGGCCTGATTGATCTTCTAAATGCAAAATGTGTTTAGTGCCATGAATCCACATGTATGCAAATAGTCCTAGTCACATAAACACTATATGTGTGCACAACCATTCATCCATATGCAATATTCACATGATAACACATTCAAATTCATCCATAAACAAGTATAAACACGTATACATATGAAATATGAAATGTGACTGAGTCGATCTAGTGCCTAGTGTGTATTCGCGCATCCACGAGCAACCACTTGCAACCACTTGCAACCATATCAATCATAACATGTTTTCAAATACATGTTTACATCGACAGGGTTCTACCTAAGGTCCTCAAGATAGGACCGAGAAGATAAGCAAGATGAACTCCTTTTGAATTACAAGAAATCCCTTTCTAAACCCAACCCATATCCTATAAAGCCCAAAAGGTTTAGTCAACCTAACGGACACCTTAAAACCCTGACATGTATTATTAACCGATGAGTCATACCCCTATGGAGTTTGCAACAGAAATAAGATCGAGAATAGGACCGAGAGGATATGCATAAAAGATAGCATGCGGGTAAGCTCTACAGGAAAACAGGGATCAAGAATATACTCTTAAAAAGAGATATGATGCGTGTATCTTGTCTTCCATCTTCTAAGTCGCATTTCCTTGAGCTTAATTCCATTGTGCTTTGACCATCTTTAACTTCATGATTTCGTGGCCTCTTAACTCCTATTTCCAAATATGAGCTGGAACTCACTTCATTGTCGCCTCTCGTTCCACTTTTACTTATTCTCCCTCTAGTATACTTGGCTCAACCATATCCGTGCACTCATGGTTTCATGTAAGCTCTCCAAAATTCACTAGTGAATCATGGATCTCGTTTACTCGCTCTACGGCATTCCTCGCAGAAGAAATTATCTCTTGAAAACAAACAGATGCCGACCATGTTACCAAGTGTACTTACTAGAGTGATTCCCATAACTCATGCACAAGCGGAATGAACCATCCGCCTTAGTGGCGAACTCTACTCGAACGGATTACCAACAAATGCAACAAGAGATTCTAGGTAACAAATCCTGACAGAACCCTAAAGGTTACACGAGACTTCGAGGGTATTACCGAGGCAAGTCAAGAGCCTAACTATCCTCCTTTCAAAACCAAGAATGGCACCCTTACTGGATAACCACTCCATTCCTAGAATTCAACCCATAGCTTAAAAGCATAAGCATTATTCCCAAAAGTCATAGGCGTCCTCAAATCCAAACAAGTCATGAATAAATGGACCGATTCCTCAACAAGATTTGAGACAAAAATGGGATCCTCTACTATGCTAGTACGAAGGTGCAGAGACTCAACTATCGAAGCAGACTTAAATGATGCGGTGATCAAAGCAAAGTCCTGACGGGATGATAGAGAAGAAAAGCTAAACCTTTCACAGAAACGTTACCATCCTTCTTAGGTACGCTAACAGTGTGAGCATACAATTGCCCTCTCGATGATCTTGTCCTCGTCTCATAATACTTGACTATCTTTCTCTTTTTACCCTACTAGAGATACTCTCTCTCGTCATGGATTTTATCAATCACCCTTTTCCTCCTTTGTGGATTAAGCCATACCAATAAGTTGCTTGTCCATAAGCTTGTATCCTTTATCCTTGTTCTTACTATCCTTTCTTGTAACGCGGTAATAGGTCTCTCGAGAACTGCTTCCATTGTACCGAAAACACTGACGTAGTTAGAAAAGGATTAGTCGCAGTTCAAACCACTGTGACTACAAGTGGAGGAAAGAAAGGAAAAGAGATTCAATCAATGAAACAAAGGATAATGCTAATGGCCTTTGGGGAATAGCCTTTAAAAATAAAACTTTCCTTGAAAATTGCTTCTTTGTAAACAGTTTTCAAATAGTTTTCAGAAGGTTTTAAAACTTTTGCCCAGTCTGGTAACCTTCTGCCCTGATACCAAATGTAACACCCCACCTCCGCCAGGGTCACTCACAAGAGAATGCACTAGCTTTGGAGGGGCGCTGTCTAGGTAAACATGCACAGAAATATTACAAGACAGAACATATAAAACAGCGGAAGAAAAACCAAATTTTCATAACCTCATAAAATTATAAGGTCTAAAGCCTTTTTACATCAAAATGCCTTTAAAAGCCATTACATTGGAAACCTGTCTTGCAATAGTTAAAGAAGCATAAAACCATAGTCATAAAATATTCCCCAAGTAAAACGGTAAAGCAGCCATTGCCAAGAAAAATTCAAGCCATACATGATGACCTTGAAGCAGAAGAAGTCCGAGCTAAATAACAGTATTTCCTCCCGGAAAACCTGGGGGGGGGGGGAACGGAAGACAAAGAGGCAAAAGAAAACGGGGTTAGTCATAAAGACTGGTAAGTCTTATCTACTTCCAGCATAAAAACAGGTAAAGGTAACATGACATGCATAAACTGAAAGTAATATGATGACAAGATAGACAAGCTAAACTAAGGTAACAGGATGAACTACTGTATCAAGATAAACTACGGTCACTATAAATCAAGTATAACATCCCAAGGTTCTATCGAGTATAACATCCCAAGGTTCTATCGAGTATAACATCCCAAGGTTCTATCGAGTATGACATCCCAAGGTTCTATCGAGTATAACATCCCAAGGTTCTATCGAGTATAACATCCCAAGGTCCTATCAAGTACAACATCCCAAGGTTCTATCGAGTATAACATCCCAAGGTCCTATCAAGTATAACATCCCAAGGTCCTATCAAGTATATTTGCCCTGCAACTTCCGTACTAGTATCCCAACCCGTGTCATGTGTTAGCTACAAAATGTCCCTTGCCCAATGTCGAAATGGTCCATGTTAACCTAATGTAGGTTTTCCCAACTCGTATGTTTCTTTCCATGTATATGTTCAGTCCTTTGCCGTAAATCCTACGGGCTTCCTCACGTAGTTCTATACTACTTCAACGTAGTTCCATTATTCTTGAAATCGTTTTGGACTATCACCCTTGATCTAGCTGTATTTTCTTACCATTGATTCTCGAATGTTCGGCTAGGATTTATGCCACCTAGGACCACTAGGGATTACGCTACCTACTAAACGTTTTCGTAACTCGGTTTGGGTTTAAGCCACCTAGGACCGCTAGGGATTACGCTACCCGTCAACCACGCCCTTTTACCCACGTATGTATCGTGAATCGCTTTTCCATGTCTAGATGCACATGTATCTCAATGTGCCATCCGAGTCCCGTCCCAGGGCTAATCAAGAAATACAGGACTCGGTCGGGAGCTTTAGGTTTTCTGCCGATGCAAATATCAAGGTCTGTTTTTCTACCGGTGGTTATGGTCCCACGTGACCCCTCCCTCAACTACTGAAAGGCAATCCAAGAAAATCATGCACGAGAACTATACTCCGGCCATCTATGCCCCCACTTTCCTATTGGCCAACCTCACCCATAACTAGATAGCAGGTATATGGTCTGTTGGGAGTTCTCTGCCTTTCCGCATACGTACACGATTGACTAAAGATGGTAGGTAGTCGACGACGTGCTATCACAGTGCTAAACTAGGTATCGCTGACTCCACGCTAATCCACCCCAGTCATTAGGTTGCTCGCACAACAACCAAGGCATACCCTTGGTTCTTCTACCGCAGACCTTAACCTCTGTGAGCCCAGGAGGATCATCTGCAACCTCACAGAGGGATACCAAGAGTACCCTCACGTCCCCTGAAGCTACCGCTACGTCACCCAGTTCGCTGGAGCCTTTATCTAAGTCAGATAAACATTCGCTCCTCCTCGTGTGTTCGTTTTAAACGATGACCTACCGTAACAGGTTACTCATCTATCTGTGAACTGGTCCAATTCTCTTGACTAAGAATTATTACTTAGTTATCCTTAACTAAGGTTTATCACTTAGTTTCCCTTCCTGTTATCCTTATTAACTACGATTTTCCACTTAGTCCCCTGAACTAGGGTTTTGTCTAATGGGTTAAGTGTTGTCATTCGAGTTCATGCCATACCCCGCCTACGAATCATGTCAAAATTGGCTAAGTATTCAAGTTCAAGGCTTAGCCCTACAAACCATGTATCATGTTGGTTAAGTATATCAAGAAGTTCCTGACTTAACCCTAGGTTATCGTGTCAGATTGGTTAAGTATAGGTTATCTTAACCTCATCAAATCATCGAGTAAAATTGGTTAAGTGTAGGTTAACTTAATCCCATTAAATTATCAAGTCGGATTTGGTTAAGCATATTCAAGAGGTTCGTGACTTAACCATATCAAATTACCGAGTCGGACTGGTTAAGTATAGGTTAACTTAACCCCATTTACTAGTCGTATTTATAATGGTTAAGTATCATTCTTGTGGGTTTACTTAACCCTACCACGCATCGCGTTATCCCAGTCGGGTGTTATCAACCCATTTAGGTTAAACTAACCCATCCACTAATCGTGTTATATGGTTAAGTGTCTTTAAGTAATCAAGTCCGGTCTTACTTAACCTACCCATTCATGTCATATCGATTGAGTGCCATTAGTCAAACTAACTTAACCTTATCATGTGGCATTAAGTAAATTAATGCACCCTAATCTCTCACATTAAACTTTGTTGTGGTTACTGGTTACGCCGGGCGGGTCCGGGCAGCTTTACACCACAACCTAGTCTAACCTCGGGTTTTGAGCGCGATATGACCAACTTCTCACATTGGGTCTTATTGTCTGTAGCTACTGGATTTACCGGGCGGTTCCGGGCAGATTTATGCTACAAACTCAACCCAACCTCGAGTTGGCCACTTTCATGTTTTCCTACTTATCATGTTCATGTCAAATTTAGGCTACGTCAAAGTCCACGTTTTACACTTATGCCCATTTTCCCCTTTACTTAATTCATGTTAAATTTCATAGCCCATCTCACGTTTGCCTAAACTACCCAAGGCGTATTCCCAACGCAAGTGAAAGCGAGTCAACATAGTAGGAATAATATGACAACATATTGGCCTCAAACATGTATGATAGCTTAAAGGAATTGGCCTCAAACATGTATGATAGCATAAAGGGATTAGCCTCAAACATGTGTGATAACATAACACTAGGTTCATCATCATAGGCATGTAAGTGGTCATGAGGGGTTTAGGTTCTTTTACATGCATAAGCCCCAAGTCAAGTTCATATGAATGTTCCACAAGTCAAATTGTTTTAAGGGTTCATGCCAACATTCCACGAGTCAAGATTCAATCTTGCATGATAAACTAGGTTAAACACAACATGATTGCATGATTTACTCACTAAGAAATAGCCCATAGTCATAGGTTCAAAAGAGGGGCAAGACTAGATTCACATAGACTAACATACTTAGTTTTCATCTCATTTTATTCCATGTCAACATTAGAACTACCGTTTAGATCTAAAAGGAGCTAGAACTTACAAAGCGTGGCTAGGGATTTATGAGCAAGTATTTGTTGTAGAACGGTGTTGAGATGATGCTCTACTTCCTTGATTTGATGTAGAAAGCTTGCTCCTTTGACATGGATCTAGTTTGAATGCTCAAGCCTTTGAAGTTGGAGATGGAGGCCATGATTAAGAGAGATTTGGGCAGCACTTTGTTGCTAGAATTATTTTTAGTGATTTAGGTTAGGTCTTAGGGTGTTTTTATAGAAGTTAGGACTAGTTTAGGCCCTTAGATTAACCCTAGTTTAGATCTGAACCGTCAAAATAGTCCCAGGCCCCCAAATCAGAGCCAAAAGACCATGTAGGTGCACCCAGGCCAACCTGGCTCGACCAGGGAGGTCGACCCCCAGGTCGACACCCAGGTCGACTGGGCAGTCAACCTGGTACCTGGGGGGTCGACTCCCCAGTCGACTTGGGGCTGGGCGGGAAATTTTCCCGCCCAGTCTGTTTGGGGCTAAATTCTAATTTTGAAAATCTGTTTTCGTTTTCTGATTTTTCGTGAAACTTCTAGAAGCCATATCTCAGTCATACGGACTCCGATTTACGAAATTTCGGACTCGTTTCCAACCAGAATTCCGAGACGAACGCAACGGCGCAACATGTTTCGCTTGATTCTTATTTTATAATTTAATTCTGCCTCGATTCTTGTCTTAACACGTCATTAAAATTCGCATTGTTACATTGGCCACCTGAAAGGATCTCATCCTTATCCTGAGAGACAAAATCAACTTTCAAACAATAATTCATCAAAGAAGAGAAAAAGAGCATATTCAGTAACCCTAGATGATTCTGATTCATCTTCCAGTGTTGAAGAGAAAGAAACAAATAATTCAATTATGTGCTTCACAGCAATTCATGAATTAGAAGAAAAAAAAATCAAAGAATGGATCTAAAAATAGGTATGCTTTTATAATAAATTTTTAGTTAAATTGTTTGAATGGTTGCTTGTTTGCTTGCTTTATTTGAAGATTTGAATTTTAAATTTTAAATTCAAAATTCAAAATTTCAAATTTGACATTTTAAATTTCAAAATAGTAATTATTTGATAAAATAATAATGTAAAAAGTATTTTTATAATAAATATTATCCCCAGAAATAATTAATAAGAATATAAAGTTATAACTGAATTAAAAAGTCAAAAATCTAATGTCCCTTTGAAAATTCAAAGGATATATCGACATACCAGTTTGTATATGTCGATATAGACATGAAAATGTGAAATTCAAAATTTGAATTTCCCTCCACTTTTTCACTAAGCCTGATGTATTGAAAAGGTGTCCCTTACATGTCCATTAATTCAAAACTCAAACTTATCTTCATTTTCCTATACTCTTCAAAACAACTCTAATGGTTTCCTCAAGCACACCAAAAACAATGAGGCTAACTAAGACCACAAAAGACTTTCTTTACAACATCCCGGATGCTATCAAAGATTACATAAGCTAAGTAAACTTTGGTAAAGTCGATATGGGAAAATTTGCAATTTTTGGTGATTTTGCTTCTTATGATATTGAATCTCTTTTTCATCAAAATGGAATTTTGTTTAATTGATTCTCAACAGAATAATGAAGTTTGCTACCCGAATCTTGTTAAAATGTTTTATGCAAACTTGAATCATGATTTTTATCAAGGAAACGAAAATGAAACATGGAGTAGTGTAAATGGAACTCAAATTATTTTGAATTGCGGTGTTTTGAGTAATATTTTGGGTTGTAAAAATATGGGAATTGATCTCATGGATTTTAAGATCATTGAAATGATCTAGAGACCTTTCACCATATTTTTGAAAGTGATGAAAATATGGAATTCAAAAACCTTTTTTATTGACCTAAAGCAAGAATTGTTAACTTACTTTTCCAACATCCCATCACTGCTCATTTTGGAAATTTCAGAAACCCAACATTGAAAATTTGTAAAGCCATTTAGCTATTTTTGGAAACTATGACATAAATTGGGCTCAAGTGATTTTAAGTGAATTTCTACCAAAGGATTTATTATCAAAAGAAAATATGTTGTATCATGGAGTTTACCTTAGTCATATTTTCAAATATTTTTGAGTTGATATCAAAGATGAAGAGTTTGTTTCTAGAAAAGTTTCCAATTCTAGACATATATCTCTTATGAAGATTCCACTTGTGTTTCATCCGTATGAAACATTTGTAGAAAAGAAAGCAAGATTGGAACAAGAAGAAGAAGAACAAGGTGAACAAACGGATATCGAAGAAGAGGAAGAAGATGAAAAAAATTCCTTTGAAAGTACTGAATTTTTCGCTTATCCTTCCATGAAAATCCTCCTCAAAAATCAAAAAATTCTATCCAAAGACCAAAAGGCACTAAAGAGGTCATCGAGTAAGAAATTTGAGAAGATGTCTTCTAAAATGAGCAAGTTATTTGCGAAAGTTGGAAAAAAAAACTTGGCTTATCCTCATCTTTCACTGCTGGATTCTAAGCCTATTATAATGTTGTATTTGCTTATTTCAATATCCATATTTTTATATCACGTTATGTACTAATCCAATGTATCGTTACCATTAGTGTAAACAAAGCTTTGTATTTTTTTAATTCTTCCTTAAAAATCTCTGGAATAGTCATCAAAGTAATTAAAACAAGTATATATAAGTCAAAACATAGCGTAAAATTACAAAATACTTCAAACATTGAAAAATAACACATATATGTCGACATGCATATATGTATATGTCGACATATAACAGTAGGATTTTCAGATTTGTTTAGATTTGAAAACTACTTCAACCAACTAGTGTCTATTTATTTCAAACGAATTCCAAAGCCTATTTATAGCCATTTCTTCCAGAAAAACTCATTTATTCATTCCTCCTTCATTTACTTTCAAATTTCTTAATAAAATTAAATCCATGGTTTCCCAAATCCATAATTTGAGTGAAAATCTTGAGGTACTTAATTCTTTCAAGAATATTCTCTTTATCATTCTTTGCAATTAGCATCGCTTAGAATTAAGTCAAATACGGATGAAAAAACAAGAAAAGAAGCATTTTATGCAAATCAATGGATGATCTCTTCTCTTTCCAAAAATGAAGACAACAACATCACCGGAGCACTTTTAACCAAAGAAAACGATGACTGGGATGCTATAAAGGCTGATCCAATCTTCGGTGGAGATGGTTGGGTTGAAGTCCCTAGAAATGTATGAATTTATTTTCAAAAATTTATGTGATTTGATTGGATTGTTTTAAATTTGAATTCATAAATAAATAGATTTAAAATTGGTTTGATTTGAACTGGATGACTTGATCGTATTGTTATATATCGAATTGATTTGTTTTGTATGATGTGAAATATAGTTTATCTTAATATAGTTTATACCGATTCAAGTTATTACTTAGAAAGTAGTTATTATGTCCTAATTTTAAGTAGTTATAACCATATTAGTCTTAAACTATGCCTTAGTTTTAAGGGGAGTATAATTGTCTAATTAGGAATATATAAGTTTTTATTGATGATAATGGGGGAGAATTATAAAGTGGCTTAGATTAAGGGAGAGTTAGTAGTCTTAGTATGAGTTAATGAAGTAAGGGAGAGTAACTGGAAAATCAAGACATCAGGTATGAATATTTTATAAACCAAGGTTGTCATCATCAAAAGGGGGAGATTGTTAGGGATTGAGATGTTGTTGATGATAGTTTTGATGACAACAACCTTGTTTCAATTATTATAATAATAAAATACATACTAACACTGTTGTTTAGAATATATATGTATATATATATATATATATGTGTGTGTGTGTGTGTGTGTGTGTGTGTGTGTATTCAGGAAATTTATGCAGGTATGGATTATTGAAGATTGTACAGTTTAAAGAATCAAAATTTCAAAGTAGAAGAATTCAAGATACAAGACTCATGAGTATCAAGAATTCAAGAGTTAAAGAAATATAAAGTAACTGTGTCTAGATATTTGTTAAAACTCTGTTTAGCACCAAATTCTTAATTCAAACTTTTTCTTACTATTTTTAAATGATATCAAATTACTTCCTTATTTTAAATCTATACCTATTTATTCTTAAATCTAGTTTAACTCCTAAAATTTATTTTAACACCTGTTTTAAATTTGTACTTCTTAACATAGTTTAACTCCTAATTCAAATATTTATTACTTATAGATTTAATACTAAATTTATTATAGTTTCTTATTTATATTTATTATGGTCTGATATACTTCTTTTTTTCATAATTTATATACAAATATACTTTTTTATCATTTTATGTATAGTTTTTAATCATATTAAATCATCTTAATATATATTTTTAATATATACTTTTACTTGAAAACCCTATTTTAATATAAAGGAATATAACTTGTTTTAACTTAAGAATTGCCATAATTTATTTAATCATCAATTTCTTTAACTCATTTTTTTTTTTGAAAAATCCCTAAGGGACATTGACATATATGTTTTGATATGTCGACATATGGACTGTATGTTTGAAATTTAATTTTTGAAAAGTTGTGTTCTTTTGAATTCGAACCTTTTCTGAATGGTTGTGGCTTTTGGAAAACTATAATTAGGCTTCAGATTTTGGATTTTTTAATAACTAATCGTTATCTTCTTTTTTCCTTTTTCTCATTGCCATTATTCTTCTTAAATTGTTAAAATCTATACTTATAGTATGCTGATTTTTAAAGAGAATTATATTAATCTCTTTTTCTTTCAAATCTCCATTAAACTCACTTTGAAATTCAAGTGCTACTCAAGAGTTATAGGTTATTTGTAATCAAAAATTGCAAGATCAAGTTCTGCCAAGTCAATACTTTAATATTGATGTTGAGTAAAGATGTGATTGTAGCCCAGAAATCGATTGGGCGTTTGTTATGGCTCGAAAATTGTAACGACCCGTATTCTACACATCATAGGATTGTAGAATATTTATTTCTTCCCTATGTGAAGTCGTATGGTCATGTAACTTTGGGAAACATCTATTAAAGTCAATTCCCATGCTTATGATTTTTGTCGATTTTTAAATGACCATTTTGCCCCTAGTTGGTACTGTTTTGGCCATAACTTTTGATTGGAAAGGAATTTTGATCTGAAACCACTTCCATTTGATTTGTTTGATAGTTTCTCTTTCCGTAGAGTGGTCATAATAGCCAAACGGATTTACCGTTTGGGAAATATGGCTGAAACAAGGTTTGGAGGGTGAAAAACTGCTTAACCGGGCCAAATCAGGTGATTAGTGAGTAGGCCATAACCCATTTCGGGATTAGGGTTATGGGAGGGCTGAAATGAGATGGAGGATCATTCCATTTCAGTTTTCTAGCCTCCACCTATCACCAAGGATCCCTAAAAATGGCCTCCAACCTCTAAATCACCTCCAAATCATCTTTTGGTCAAGGATTTGGCTTAGCAACCCCTAATCAAAGAAGATTTTCACCAAAACAACCTTGGAGCTGCTGTTTAGCATTGGGATTCGCATCAAATCAGAGCATTATTTCAGATCTTAGTTTGTTTTGTGGCTAAGGTGAGTGATTTGCTTAGTTTTGCACTAATTATGGCTAATTAGGAGTGATTAGTGCTAATTAGCGAATTTAAACATGATAAAATTCCGGAAAAATATTTATAAAACTCGGAATGATGTTTTAGACCTCTGATATGAATTTGGGTTAGTTTGGTTAAGTTTTGCTAATCCTATCATTAGTTTCACCTAAACATGCTTAAGGGGAAATATGGGATTTTGGGTATGTTTGATCCATTTTTACCTATTATATTGATGTTTTGATGTTTGTGGTTGATTATGCATGTTGCTATGACTGTATGGTATGCTTTGTGATTGTTTAGAAGTGTTAGATTGGTCGAAAACGCCGTCGAATGGCGTAAAAACAGTCGCAGGAAACATGCAGGAAATGACCCAGAATCCGGATCGGATCGGTGAAGGGGAGCGCGACTCGATCCGTTCCAGCATAGGCGTCACGATCCATTTGAAGGAGTTGGTCACGACTTAGCTAGACGGCATGATCCGGTGGTAGAAGCATGATCCGAACCAACAAGTATTTCCGATCCGAACCAGAGGAAGGTGGGGAGCTCACGAGTCGGTGGGTACTAGGCGAGACGATCCGACCCGATCAGAAGACCCGACCCGGAAGAAACAACCCGATCCGAAGTGGTGACGCCGATCCGAATCAGGAAGAGGAGCCACGAGCTGGAGGACCATGACCCGATCCGACGCAAGAGGAGCGACCCGATCCGAACGCAAAGGCCGATCCGATCCGATGAAGAATGTGAAGGCTGATCCGATCCGATCCGATGGTGATGACCCCTAACCCGAGATGCAAAGGTAGTCCAAATGGAAGTTAGAGCTCAGGATCCCGGAACTAGTTGGGAACCAATGAGTTCACTTCATGGTTGGACATTGCTGCGGGACGTGTGCTAAGGAGTTGTCGATGTTCATAACTTTGATTCACCACTAAAAAGGAATGATGGGCTACTTATCAGTGCAGTAGGGTCATTATGACCTGAGGGGCAAAATGATGGTAGCAAGACTACGTTATCAGTGCAGTAGGGTCATTATGACCTGAGGGGCAAGGTGATGCGTAGTAAGACTATGAGCCAGCGCAGATGGGGTGAATAACTCCATGGGGCAAGTGGACATAGTAAGGATTAGTAAGGCTATGAGCCAGCGCAGATGGGGTGAATAACTCCATGGGGCAAGTGGACATAGTAAGGATTAGTAAGGCTATGAGCCAGCGCAGATGGGGTGAATAACTCCATGGGGGCAAGTGGACATAGCGAGGAATTAGTGACTACGTTATCAGTGCAGTGAAGCCATTTATGACTTCATGGGGCAAAGTGATCGTAGCAAGGAATGTTGGGTGATCGAAGTGGTGAATATCGTATGCTTTACGCATTGAGTGAGAGATGTGAGGATGGATGCTATGCTTGATTGTTTGCCATCATTATGACATGCACACCTCCCCCACCTCCGTATCTTTACACTGTTTGATATGATACCTTAGAGTGTTGTACAGTATGTAGTGCTAACTCTTTGGTTGCAGGTCCAGATTCAGGTATGTTTTAGTCTACCTGTTATTGTTCACTTTAGATGCTTATCGCTCATACCAGGCTTTATGTCTGACCCAGAGTTTTATGTCTCCTCTTATTACTCTGGGTGCTCACACGAGCAGACTAGAGACAGGTTAGCTGGTGGTGTGCGAGTAGTTGATTCGGAGGCGGGCAGGAGGCTTCCACGTATTATATATATATGCACATTCTCCCTGTGTCGTTGGTGGTCGCTACTTGGGCATTAGTAGTGTGCCTCATTTATCTTGCTTTTGCTTTGAGACAGTTTGAAAAGTTGTAATAAGCTGTATTTTGGATTTCCGCTGCTATGATGTTTAGTTCTGATTTTCAGCTTATGCACTGTCTCTCCTGTTTTATGTCAAGTATGTTATTATTATATTTTGTTCTATGCGCTGTGAGACATTCTACAGGTTCTTTGTATGTTCATTTCCTTCTTCCTTTTCCTTCTGGCGACCCGTTCCGTGCTAACTGGACATGTGTACAGCGCACTTTTGGAGTAATTGTCGGTTGGTGCGGGGCGGGGTGCCACACTTGGTATCAGAGCTCTAGGTTGCGTAGTTAACCTAAGGAAAGACACTAGGGAGAGTTAGTACGTATATGAGAGCGCGTATTTGTGATTACTTTGGTTTTCAAAAGATATGTATATATATACTATTTGTAGTATAAGAATGAAGTTGCACTGCACTAGTACCACTATGGGGTCGTTAATCGTTTTCCTTTTTACAGATTGACGATGAGCCGATATGTGAGAGGTACTGGTAGAGGGGCCAATAATGGAAATGCCGCTGACATGAGGGCGATGTTTACCGACCTCATGAGAGACATGCTTAGAGAAGTGCAAGGGGCAGTTCCCAATCCCGGAGCAGGTGTTGGCCCAGTAGTGCAGGCACCTAGGGTCGATTTCGCCAAGTTGTGCAAGGATTACACTAATCTTGGTGGGAAGCCGTTCCACGGAACGGAGTCGGCCACAGATGTTCAAGATTGGATGGATAGCTGTGATCGTATCTTTGATGACTTGGGTCTTGAGGATGCGATGAAGAGAAGGCTAGCGTCTCGTCAGCAGCAAGGACGAGCGATGAATTGGTGGAATGCCATTAGAACAGCTACTCCAGAGGACCAAGTTACTTGGGTTCAGTTCAAGGCTCGCTTTAGCGAGAAGTTCATTCCAGCTGCCCAGAAGTCAGTGTTGTTCAAGAGGTTCTTGGAACTCAAGCAGAATGGGAGGGCAGTTTCTGATTATATTGCTGAGTTCGACACTTTGTCGAAGTATGGACTGTCTCTTATCGATACTCCTAAGAAGAAGAATGAGAAGTTCATTACTGGTTTGGATGGGTACTTGGGGGAAAGGCTTATCAACCACATCGATGAGACTTTTGAATCGATTGTGGGGAAAGCTTTGAGATCAGAGAGTCTTTACCCTAAGTCAAAGACCGAGGCTGCATCTGCAGAAGGACCAAAGCCGCAAGCAGGCGGTGGAGGCAAGAATAGCTCTCAGAATAAGAGGAAGCAGGACCAATCAAAAGGTGGCCAGAAAAAGAGCAAGAAGGATGTTGAGTGCTTCAGCTGTGGAAAGAAGGGCCATTATGCTAAGGAATGTCGGGCCAAGCCAGCGGAAAGGAAGTGCTACAACTGTGGTCAAGTGGGACATCAGAAGGATAAGTGTCCGTAACCTCTTAAGGAGAAGCAGATTGTGAAAGCATATGCTCTTGATGCTGTTCCTTCTTCGTCGAATGCCCCAACTGCGGCGGAGAAAGGAAAGAATGTTGTTATTCAAGGTATGCTTTCTATTTATGATATACCAGTTCGAGTTTTGTTTGATACTGGGGCTTCCCGTTCCTTCATATCTAGTGACCTGGTAGATAGGTTGGGACTGGAACCCGAGATAGTCGATAGACCATTGATAGTGACGAACCCGATTGGTGGTTCGACTAGCCTTAGTATGATTTGCAGGAATTTGGTCTTATCGAGTCATGGATGTATGTTTGTATGTGATTGCTTTGTTTTGGGCTTTACTGGGTATGGCATTATATTGGGAGTCGATTGGCTCCAAAGATACGGGGTGGTGGTAGACTGTGAGGGATTTTTGGTGACAGTGAGGGCGGATGATGGGCGGAGGGTAGTGTTTGGTAGTCTACCTAGTGATGGGGTTATGGCTAGTTTTGTAAATTCCCTCGACATCCCGCAGGATGAGTTGTCATATGTGCCCGTGGTTGGCCAGTATCCGGACGTCTTCGAGGAGGTGACCGGGCTTCCACCACACCGAGAGATTGAGTTCCGTATTGATTTAGTGAAAGATGCCAGACCTATAGTGATGCCACTTCGTTGTATGGCACCAAGGGAGCAGCGAGAGCTCGGGGTGCAAGTCAGCAATCTTTTGAAGAAGGGATTGATTAGAAGGAGTGTCTCCGAGTGGGGAGCACCAGTTGTGTTTGCCACTAAGGCAGATGGTTCCCTTCGTTTGTGTGTGGACTATCGCGAGTTGAATAAGGTGACGAGGAAGAATAAGTATCC
Organism: Allium sativum; assembly: GCA_030737875.1. NCBI lineage: Eukaryota > Viridiplantae > Streptophyta > Magnoliopsida > Asparagales > Amaryllidaceae > Allium > Allium sativum. The sequence goes on from CM060916.1 coordinate 962,277,029, forward strand.
TCTACCGCGGATAGATGATTTGTTTGATCAGCTTGAAGGAGCTAGAGTGTTCTCCCAGTTGGACCTCGCAACAGGATTTCATCAGCTTCGAGTAGCAGATGAGAGTGTTCCGAAAACGGTATTTAGGACACCGTCTGGATTTTATGAGTGGTTGGTCATGCCGTTTGGGTTGACCAATGCACCAGCCTACTTTGTGGATCTTATGAATCGAGTATTCAGAGATCAGTTGAATAAGTTTGTTCTTGTGTTCGTGGATGACATCCTTGTTTATTCAAGGACAGAGGAGGAACACAAGGGGCACTTGAGGATAGTGATGGAGGTGTTGAGGAAACACCAATTGAAAGCGAAATTCTCTAAGTGTCATTTTTGGAGAAGGGAAGTAAGATTCTTGGGTCATGTTGTTTCAGAGTGTGGGATTGCCGTGGACCCTGCGAAGGTAGCTACGGTACAAGATTGGCCTATGCCCAAGAATGCTACAGATGTAAGAAGTTTCTTGGGATTAGCTGGATATTATCGTAAGTTTATCCAGGACTTCTCCAAGATAGCAGCACCGTTGACTCAGTTGACTAAGAAGAATCAGTCCTTCGTCTGGGACGGAGTGTGTGAGGATGCCTTCAAGAGTCTAAAGGAGAGGTTGACGCGTGCGCCAGTGTTAGTCATTCCTAAGGGGAATAAAGAGATGACGGTATACACGGATGCTTGTGGTACCGGACTGGGTGCAGTATTGATGCAAGGAGGTAGGGTTGTAGCTTATGCTAGTCGATAACTAAAGCCGCATGAGAAGAAGTATCCTACCCATGATTTGGAATTGGCAGCGATTGTATTTGCGCTGAAGATGTGGAGACATTACCTCTTGGGAGAAATATTTGAGCTATTTACCGATCATAAATCGTTAAAGTATCTCTTCTCTCAGAAAGATCTGAATCTCCGTCAGCAGAGATGGTTAGAGTTTTTGGCTTCGTATGATTTTGATATCGCGTATACACCTGGGAAGGGTAATGCGGTAGCCGATGCCTTGAGTAGGAGACATGCCAGCTTAAGGGCAATGTTTCTTGAATGGAAGCAACTGGAGTATATCGCGGGGTTTGATTTCAGACCAAAGTGCGAGTTGGATCCAGTTATGCTAGCTAGTTTGACGATCAGACCTACTTTGATAGAGCGGATTGGTTCCAGCCAGAGAGACGATCCTAATCTATTGGAAATCATCTCCAAGCTAGAGATGGGTATCGATGAGGAGATGAACGTGTATGGGCTTGATCAAGATGGATGGCTTCGAAAGAATGGAAGACTAGTTGTGCCCAACGTGAATGGTTTGAGAGATGAAGTGCTTAGAGAATGTCATCACTCAAAACTGACTATACATCCCGGTGGTAATAAGATGTATCGAGATATGAGGCAGACTTACTACTGGGAAGGGATGAAGAGAGACGTTGGGAAGTTTATATCCAAATGCATGAATTGTCAGCTAGTTAAAGCCGAGCAAAAGAAGCCTAGTGGGTTGTTGCAACCATTAGAAATTCCCGAATGGAAATGGGAGCAAGTCTCGATGGATTTCATCGATGGTTTACCAAGGACTAGATCGGGATATGATAGCATTTGGGTAATTGTGGATCGATTGACTAAGAGCGCAAGATTTATACCAGTCAAATCGACCAGAACGGCAGCCAAGTTGGCAGAATTGTATATGAAGTGGGTAGTGAGATTTCATGGAGTACCCAAAAGCATTGTGAGTGACCGAGACCCGTTGTTCACTAGTGGGTTTTGGAAGAGCTTACAAGAGGCTCTAGGGTCAGGATTACATCTCAGTACCGCATATCATCCTCAGACCGACGGTCAGACGGAGAGGGTGAATCGTATATTGGAAGATCTCTTGAGAGCGTGTATATTGGATTTTGGTGGATCATGGGATGACCATTTGCATCTAGTAGAGTTTGCATATAATAATAGCTACCAATCCAGTATCGGTATGGCTCCATATGAAGCTTTGTACGGAAGACCGTGTAACTCACCATCGTGTTGGATAGAGACTGGCGAGAAGTTTGTGCTTGGACCAGATGTGGTGAGAGAAACTTCAGATAAGATTAAGATCATTCAGCAACGAATGAAAGCTGCCCAAGATAGGCAGAAGAGTTATGCTGATAAGAGGAGAAGAGATTTGAAATTCTCCGTTGGTGACTTGGTGTTTGTTAAGATCTCTCCGTTGAAGAGCGTGATACGATTTGGCAGGAGAGGCAAGTTGGCACCAAGATTTGTTGGCCCGTTCCCTGTTCTTGAACTAGTCGGGAATTTGGCGTATAGAGTTGGCTTACCAGAGAAGATGGCAGGAGTTCACAATGTGTTTCATGTTTCCCAACTAAGGAAGTTCGTTCACGACTCAGATATGACTATTTCACCTGATCAGTTAGAGGACTTCGAAGTAGAGCCCGAGGCGGTTGGGAACCGCAAGCCGATTCGTATTGTGGGGCACGATACAAAGCAACTTCGAAGGAAGCCGGTGAAGCTAGTCAAGGTTCAATGGGGCGAGGACGAGAATGATTGTACTTGGGAAACAGAGGAGAGCATTAGGAAGGCATATCCAGAACTCTTTGCCTGGTAAGGTTTACTTTGCGATTTAGTTATTCCGCATGCTAGAATAGACTTGTTTTACTTGTTTTACATGGTTGATTGTTGTTTTATGATTGATAGGCATGCGGGACCTTTATGTATGTTTGGATTAGGGAATTTCGGGGGCGAAATTTCGTAAGGGGGGGAGAGTGTAACGACCCGTATTCTACACATCATAGGATTGTAGAATATTTATTTCTTCCCTATGTGAAGTCGTATGGTCATGTAACTTTGGGAAACATCTATTAGAGTCAATTCCCATGCTTATGATTTTTGTCGATTTTTAAATGACCATTTTGCCCCTAGTTGGTACTGTTTTGGCCATAACTTTTGATTGGAAAGGAATTTTGATCTGAAACCACTTCCATTTGATTCGTTTGATAGTTTCTCTTTCCGTAGAGTGGTCATAATAGCCAAACGGACTTACCGTTTGGGAGATATGGCTGAAACAAGGTTTGGAGGGTGAAAAACTGCTTAACCGGGCCAAATCAGGTGATTAGTGAGTAGGCCCATAACCCATTTCGGGATTAGGGTTATGGGAGGGCTGAAATGAGATGGAGGATCATTCCATTTCAGTTTTCTAGCCTCCACCTATCACCAAGGATCCCTAAAAATGGCCTCCAACCTCTAAATCACCTCCAAATCATCTTTTGGTCAAGGATTTGGCTTAGCAACCCCTAATCAAAGAAGATCTTCACCAAAACAACCTTGGAGCTGCTGTTTAGCATTGGGATTCGCATCAAATCAGAGCATTATTTCAGATCTTAGTTTGTTTTGTGGCTAAGGTGAGTGATTTGCTTAGTTTTGCACTAATTATGGCTAATTAGGAGTGATTAGTGCTAATTAGCGAATTTAAACATGATAAAATTCCGGAAAAATATTTATAAAACTCGGAATGATGTTTTAGACCTCTGATATGAATTTGGGTTAGTTTGGTTAAGTTTTGCTAATCCTATCATTAGTTTCACCTAAACATGCTTAAGGGGAAATCTGGGATTTTGGGTATGTTTGATCCATTTTTACCTATTATATTGATGTTTTGATGTTTGTGGTTGATTATGCATGTTGCTATGACTGTATGGTATGCTTTGTGATTGTTTAGAAGTGTTAGATTTGTCGAAAACGCCGTCGAATGGCGTAAAAACAGTCGCAGGAAACATGCAGGAAATGACCCAGAATCCGGATCGGATCGGTGAAGGGGAGCACGACTCGATCCGTTCCAGCATAGGCGTCACGATCCGTTTGAAGGAGTTGGTCACGACTTAGCTAGGCGGCACGATCCGGTGGTAGAAGCACGATTCGAACCAACAAGTATTTCCGATCCGAACCAGAGGAAGGTGGGGAGCTCACGAGTCGGTGGGTACTAGGCGAGACGATCCGACCCGATCAGAAGACCCGACCTGGAAGAAACAACCCGATCCGAAGTGGTGACGCCGATCCGAATCAGGAAGAGGAGCCACGAGCTGGAGGACCACGACCCGATCCGACGCAAGAGGAGCGACCCGATCCGAACGCAAAGGCCGATCCGATCCGATGAAGAATGTGAAGGCTGATCCGATCCGATCCGATGGTGATGACCCCTAACCCGAGATGCAAAGGTAGTCCAAATGGAAGTTAGAGCTCAGGATCCCGGAACTAGTTGGGAACCAATGAGTTCACTTCATGGTTGGACTTTGCTGCGGGACGTGTGCTAAGGAGTTGTCGATGTTCATAACTTTGATTCACCACTAAAAAGGAATGATGGGCTACTTATCAGTGCAGTAGGGTCATTATGACCTGAGGGGCAAAGTGATGGTAGCAAGACTACGTTATCAGTGCAGTAGGGTCATTATGACCTGAGGGGCAAGGTGATGCGTAGTAAGACTATGAGCCAGCGCAGATGGGGTGAATAACTCCATGGGGCAAGTGGACATAGTAAGGATTAGTAAGGCTATGAGCCAGCGCAGATGGGGTGAATAACTCCATGGGGCAAGTGGACATAGTAAGGATTAGTAAGGCTATGAGCCAGCGCAGATGGGGTGAATAACTCCATGGGGCAAGTGGACATAGCGAGGAATTAGTGGCTACGTTATCAGTGCAGTGAAGCCATTTATGACTTCATGGGGCAAAGTGATCGTAGCAAGGAATGTTGGGTGATCGAAGTGGTGAATATCGTATGCTTTACGCACTGAGTGAGAGATGTGAGGATGGATGCTATGCTTGATTGTTTGCCATCATTATGACATGCACACCTCCCCCACCTCCGTATCTTTACACTGTTTGATATGATACCTTAGAGTGTTGTACAGTATGTAGTGCTAACTCTTTGGTTGCAGGTCCAGATTCAGGTATGTTTTAGTCTACCTGTTATTGTTCACTTTAGATGCTTATCGCTCATACCAGGCTTTATGTCTGACCCAGAGTTTTATGTCTCCTCTTATTACTCTGGGTGCTCACACGAGCAGACTAGAGACAGGTTAGCTGGTGGTGTGCGAGTAGCTGATTCGGAGGCGGGCAGGAGGCTTCCACGTATTATATATATATGCACATTCTCTCTGTGTCGTTGGTGGTCGCTACTTGGGCATTAGTAGTGTGCCTCATTTATCTTGCTTTTGCTTTGAGACAGTTTGAAAAGTTGTAATAAGCTGTATTTTGGATTTCCGCTGCTATGATGTTTAGTTCTGATTTTCAGCTTATGCACTGTCTCTCCTGTTTTATGTCAAGTATGTTATTATTATATTTTGTTCTATGCGCTGTGAGACATTCTACAGGTTCTTTGTATGTTCATTTCCTTCTTCCTTTTCCTTCTGGCGACCCGTTCCGTGCTAACTGGACATGTGTACAGCGCACTTTTGGAGTAAATGTCGGTTGGTGCGGGGCGGGGCGTCACAAAAATCAACTGAGTTTCGCTGTACTTCAGAAATCAATTGGGGTGTTCCCTTATAGCCCTGAAATCAAGGAGTGTAATATTGGATATTAGTATACTAGAAATCCACATCAACCATGTGTTGTGTGGGACTGGATGTAGGGTAACTCCGAACTAGTATAAAATTATAATGTGTACTTTTCATTTACTACTTTTTATTCTTATTTTCTACATCTGTGATTGATTATGTGATTCTTGATATCTGTGATTTGCAATTTTGCATAACATTGTGATAAATCCAGAAAGATTTCAAGAAATTAACGAAATCCATAAAACAATATTCACCCCTTTTAGAGTTTAGTTTACCTTAAGATCCTCATTATGCATTCCTAACAATATTATGTATTCTTATTTCCTTTTAACATTGTCAGAGGTTATTTGTAATCAAAAATTGCAAGATCAAGTTCTGCCAAGTCAATACTTTAATATTGATGTTGAGTAAAGGTGTGATTGTAGCCCAGAAATCGATTGGGCGTTTGTTATGGCTCGAAAATCAACTGAGTGTCGCTGTACTTCAGAAATCAATTGGGGTGTTCCCTTATAGCCCTGAAATCAAGGAGTGTAATATTGGATATTAGTTTACTAGAAATCCACATCAACCATGTGTTGTGTGGGACTGGATGTAGGGTAACTCTGAACTAGTATAAAATTATAATGTGTACTTTTCATTTACTACTTTTTATTCTTATTTTCTACATCTGTGATTGATTATGTGATTCTTGATATCTGTGATTTGCAATTTTGCATAACATTGTGATAAATCCAAAAAGATTTCAAGAAATTAATGAAATCCATAAAACAATATTCACCCCTTTTAGAGTTTAGTTTACCTTAAGATCCTCATTATGCATTCCTAACAATATTATGTATTCTTATTTCCTTTTAACATTGTCAGACATGGTTTTCTAGGCCATTATCACTAATCTCAGTAATTTACTAGTTTATGAGACTTTTATTTAAGTTCCATTTCTAAGAAGCTAGTAAGTGAATGACACTAATCATAATCAAAACTAATGATTATCATTGCTAGCATTATTTTCAAACTTTTCTTAGTATTTTAGGTTGCTTCATTGGTAGAAGGATTCAATTACCTAATTGAAAAAGTAATAGTTAGAAATTTATGACAAGTATGTCATTATACCATATGCATAAGTATCGCTTACAGTGCACTATGTTAAAATATACACATCGATCATTCTTTATTGAATATTTACAAAATCTCATTGACTGACAAGTTCTAGAGTTGATTTTCTTATACTTTCAACTACTGAGCAAGAATATATAACATGGTTTATTTCTATTGATAAGATGTGTATTAACCTTTCCTCCTTCTTTTGGATATAATTGGCATTGTAATAGATGAAATCTGAATTTCCATTGCTTTGCTGAAAGTTGTAGCTGCCTCTTTCAAGTCTCTGATCTTTATCTTTAGTTCTCTATTTGTTGAGTAAGGAAAATTTTGTACCTGTTATGATCTTCATATTGGGCAACCGAAAACTTAATACATTCCGAAAAAGTATTGTCCCACCATTTAATGAGATGCTGTATTTTCTTGAACTTAACCTTTCAACACCAATCATCAATTACAGTATCGTTCAGGTCCTTAGAGAATGGCAAAGTGCACATAATATGTTACTTCCTTATTAGGGAATAGAATTAGGAAGGCTAGATTCACCCCCACTTGCAGTCAGTTTGACAAATTAGTTACTGGATTATTTTCATAGGAGCCACCTCAAAATATTTGATATTCTGGTGAAAAGAAGTGGTCTTAGTATCAATTGCTTTATATTTTTTTGAGGATTGGGATTGCAAAACCATCGAGTCAACTTTCTTAACGAATTCTTCAACCTTAGTGTCTCTATCATTTATATGTTTCTCCAAGTCCTCCAACATTTCTTTTAATTTGTTCGAGGAATCCTTTTGTAGATGATAAAGGTCATACCATTTTAGAGCTTAAGTTATCTAGAAGCGATGGATTATGGCATATCTTTTCTCGATGTCCTTTGAAAGCTTATACATGTTTTATTTTAATCAAGTGCCTATCTGGGGACCAACGTCAATCGAAGTCGATGATTTTCCCTTCAAGAAAAAAAAGGAAATAAGAAGTTAACCACTAGAAAGGTGATTTTTCATTCAATCAATTAAAGTTCATTAACTTCATTTCATCAACAGTACATCTAATAGTTTCATTAAAAATTTCAAGATCATATTCCTAAAGAACAAAACAAATAAAATATATTCTTTTTAACACTTGAGAAATTAGTCTTGGCACATACCCAATTAGTTCGATTAAATCAAGCCACTCATCTCTTTTCTCGTCTAAAAGCCAAACCTGAAGCTAGATAACTGTGGTTAAATCTCTTGCAAATTTCCTAAATGATTTTTGGCTAAGGGAAGAATGTAAAAAAACAAAAGGTTTTCTATGAATTCGCTTTTGAGTTTGACATATTTATCTAAGAGCTTCCTTGAGGTGAGACTGCTTTAGGTTTCTATGGTCTATTAACACGTATAAGACAAGCTAATTTTAACACAAAAAAAGTAATATTCACAAAATTGATAAACTAGGCAAGATATTACATAATTACCATGCAGAGCAAGCGTTCAGAAATGATTTATCGAATCAGCAATTGGACAGATTTTCCCTCCTTTTTCCATGTTTTGCTTAAAGCAAAGGGTTGAAAGAAGATAGTGAATCAAGACATTAGTAAATCACAAATCATAATATATTTCAAACCATTTTAAAGTTTCGCTTTTAAATTCCTTTAAATTAGTTCTCACATTTTATTATCATTAGGAATGTACTTTCGAGCTCTCAATATACTTAGTAAGTTTACATGTTTATACAAAGCAGATTTCTAATGATTTTCGAGAACAAACTTTTTCTTGTAATATCTAAGCTCCTTTAAAGGAATGGATCGATATGAAGGGGGAACTTGTTATAATCGAGGATGATTTTAGCATGCATCACCATCATGATCCAACCGACTCTTGTTTAGATGTATTTTGTGGAAACGTCTAAGTAAACCTACACATTCATTTCTCTAGTAGCAAAAGTCTACCATTATACTCCTATAGCAGTCCTTCTAGAGAGTCGCTACCAAAATATCCTTTTCTTAATATCATAAAAAATCATGTTGAAAGATTAGTGTTTTCTTTCTAAATTTATTCCCATTGGTGGAGTTATTTCTTCAAAAGTGGAGTAACCTCTTCTCCTTGTATTTCCTTAAGCTAGAATCTGAAGACTAAGTCTTTATTACTTTATAAACAATTGGAACATGATTTTTCCAACTTTTCTAATCCCCATTTAGCCGGTCAATCTCCACTTTTTTTTATCTTAAATAGGGATTCAAAAAAAATATTTAACTTAATCCTTGTCTGATTTTTTTTAAGAGCCAACTAGAAAATATAAGGCAAATTTAAGTACTTCAATAAAGGAGTCTCAAATGGAAAGAAGTTGGATCGACACTTTCGAAGTCCGCTACTTCTCCTTAGCTTTCCCTGTTTTACAAGTTTTCTCTTAGGCAGGGGTCTTCTTCGCTTGTGAATCAAGAATGTATGTCACACTGTCATCTTTAACTCATTTTCAACTTTGAGTGTTGGAGCAGCCTTTTCCATCTTTATCTTCCCCTATTTCCTCACATATCGCTCGGGCCATCTCTATTGCACATATCATCACGATGGTAATCTCCATGATCATTGTCATTATAACCACCATAAGTTTCCATATGAGTGTCATCCTTATCATTAACTAACTTGGTTACTTTTCTAATATGGGGATCGTTAAAAGATAATAACTCTGCACTATTGATATCTTCGCCTTCATTAGGTCCCCTTGCCATTATAGCTTTACATTTTCTCTTCAATGCTTCATTTTAACGAGAAGTGAGGAAGTCTATATCTAGGTATCTTCCTATATTATTCGAAATGCAACATAGTTCCTACGAAAATGATCTCCCATTGATGACATTAAGAGGAGCTTTTAGGATGTTAGACAACATTTAATTATGGAAATTGATTTAAATAAGAGACTCTTCATGCTTTTTACCATATTCTTAAAGCTCTAAGTGTGACTCATTGTCTTAGCCATTTCAAAACCCAAATCAGATAACATTGGAAATTTTAGTTACCCATTCCATATTTTTCTTGGTTTCTGTAGGAGATTAGCATATGGGGAGTCTCGAGAACCTTTCCATTTCATATTTTTATGCATTTCAATCTTTTTTGGCATTTGTCTAAGAAACCGCAGGGTCAAAAAGTTGAATATCAAGAGTAATGACTTCTCCTTTAGGTCTTATAACTTCATTAGTTAATTCTGCTATGTTTTCACTCAACTTAAAAAGATATTTGCCAGCTTACGAGGGTCACATATATAAAGTCAGTTCAAGCTATGAAGCGAAATGCCAGAGTTTAAGAAAATGAGATGAGAATGAACGTACTAAATGAAAATGAATTAAATTGCAAACCAATCATCAAATGACCGAGGTTGGATATGAGAAGATTCAAAAATTGAGAATGATAGCGAATGTATGACAATTTGAGTGAGACTGTTGAACTTGTTTACCAAAGCAAGTGCTCGAGACTTTAAAGGAAGTGGGTCATCTAAGGAAACTAAATGCCCAAACTCCTTGCACCTCGATTTAGAGCATCCAGGGAATAAAAAATGATTTTAAGGGTAGGATCTTGAGTCTATTTAATGAATGCTACACATGGAGAAAATTTCATAATATCAGGGCTAGATAGATGTAGGCTCAAGAAAATTAGAATCTTTTTAAGGACATCAGAAGGACCCTTAACTAAAATTTTGCTTTTGGGAGGAGGGGGAGATTCGAATGGAGGATTGAGTCCTCTATTTCTAGATTCATAAGAAGTGAGAATATCTTCTATGAAGTCATCATAATTAAGAACTTGAAAAGAAGGAAGTTTGATACCTACTATACTCCGTTCAACATGAAGAATGGTTGCAACTTCTTTAAATGAAGAAGTTTCGAGAAAAGTACCAAGATCAGAAAGTAAGTACCATATAAGAGTTCATCGAAAAGAAGCTTCGATTAAGAAGATTCCTTTATGCTAACCAGAAAGTCCACCATGGTAAGGACAATTTTGAGTGAAAGGTGAAACTTCCCTTGAGATGAGAATTCAATATTCTTTTACGACTCCCGATATAGGGGAATTAGCCAAAATCCTTTGAGTTGGGGAAATGAATTGATATTGAATGAGTTTAGCTTGTACAAGAATAGAAGTCCTTTCCACTATAGGCCCAGCTTTCTCAATTAAAGCATTGACCATCTTCTTGTTTCCATATTGTAAAGTTCTGGAAATAAGCTAAGGTAAAAAAAGAAAAACCAACAATAATATACGAAAGAAATAAGTTAAAATGCTCATTGATTGTAAACTTACAAGTTATAGAATATTCACATGTGATTTTAGGGTAACAATTCATGAAGAAGATGCGAGTATCCTATTTCCCTGGATTATTGATTGGGTCAGGTATCAAACTACCAGGATGATGTTTGACTCTTTAAAGAATCCTTCCCTAACCCTCATTTTTCTTACATGGGATCTCCATAAAATGAAGGACTTCAATATCTTCAAACAAGTATTTCAAAGCTTAAGTGTGTGTAGGAATTTGGAAGCAGTTAAATAAAAAGCTATGTTAAAATTTCTAGATATCTTTAAATAAATGTTAGAAATGGAAGATAGTATAACATCCTGTAAAACCTACCCTAAATAGATATAGAAAACATAAAAATTTAAAATTAATACTAAGTTAAAATGTGGGAGTTTAATACTTCTATAATTAAGCCATGAAAATACATCATTTCTTTAATGGAAAGATTCTAACCTATTTCCATGCAAAGATTGCTGAAAATGTTTCTCATATGTGAAAGATACATGTAATTGAAGTTTTCATATTCAAAATAAATATAGATTGAAATTTAAATTTAAATTGATATAAATAAAAAAACTCTTATGTTGCAATTCAAACTTGAAAATGTTATGTATATAGATTAGCACGGGATAAAGTTTAAGAGATTAATGAATATTGAATTAACATAATTAATAAAACACATGCAACAATTCAAGATTGTGCCCAAGATAGGAGGGTGATCGATGCCCCTAGTACATAGTGGTCAACCACACAATTGACTAGTTGAAGGAGGGGTCAACTGCTTTGATCTGAATTTTGTTGTGGCGCTAGAATTTTCTAAGGATAAGGTTACTAGTTTAATAGTGCAAATTTTCTTTTAAGAATCTGACGATCCACATTATTTTTGGCAACTATAAATAAATCCTAGACCTCTCACCATAGTTCACAATTCCTACGGCAAAGGTTTCCAATTTTTCTCTTTCTTCTTAGATCCGTTTAAGGTTAAGATTATTTTTCTCATTTTCTTCCTCCGATATTTTATTTTATTGATTTATTATGGATCTGATACTTGTATATGTATACAATCCTCCTCTATATATACATATATAAATTTGAAAGGGAGAAATCTTGGATACGAATATCAAGGCAAACAAATCCCAAAAGGATTCCAAATAGGAGTGGAAAATGCTTTGGATGCTCTAGGCTGTGAGTGGAATCTTTAAATTTTATCATTTTTTTTTGTAGTTGTTTAGTTGTAATATTGAACGTTTGTATGCCTAAATGCTTTTTAGATTATACGGAAAAAAATAATGAAAACCCCTTCAACACTCTACAAGTTTGAAAGTGTCAATCTTGAGTGTGATGTAACGACCCAGCTTTTTGCTCGGTTTTCGCCGGTTATTAAACCAACTTAAACCGTTCATAAAGACGGATTGTTAGGGGCACTTACATATTTACACAAAATAAAAACAACTTTCCCATTATCATTAAAATAATATTACATCAGAGTAACAAGAGGTACATCAGAGTACATCGATTACACAATGGAAAAGATACTAAACTCAGCGGAAGAATGCGAATGGTCCAAGTCATAATAGCTTCAGCTAAAACTAGAATCCTGCTCCAACTAACTCCAAGGCTAATTTGCGAACCAAACTACTAGGCTGCCCATGTAAAAATTATGGGCACCCAGAGTTTAGGTGAGGGAACAATAAACTCCAGGTCAGTCGTGGGACTGGTGTGAGAACTCAAAACAGTTGTTTTAGGGTTTATTTTAAAGTTAGATAATTCACCGGACCACGCCGCTAATGCGGAACGGGTTTACTCCATTTGGATACCAGTGCATAGAAATTCGCAATGAATTTTTGAAAAACGAAGCTATCATAAGCTCGTCCCACATCGCACAATGCAAGCGCACACCAGATGGGTGAGTTTTGCCTTATGATAACCAAAAATGCATTCATACGTGAAAATCCTCCTTTACTATTATATATAGTGTGGAAAACCTTTTCGCAAATAAATGTATTAATACTAGCCAACATAATGCCCCATCCCATTATACTGACAATCCTGCCGGTAACCAGCAGGCTATACAATCAAAACCGTACGGGCTCGCAGTGGAGATTGGGTTTCGAACATGATGGTTCCTGGTACGAAAAATCATTCATGCGCTCACAAATTTTCTTGTGCGCATCATCCCAGTACTCGCGGATAACGTCCAGACTCGGACTCCGTTATACTAACCCACCATACATGAATCAGAGTACCCAACAAATAGCATCCCAGACTGGGGACTTCGCAGTACCCTTTCATCATCACATCCCGCTGCACCGAACATACGAAACGAACATAAAAATCTGACCACCAGTTTACCATCAATCCGGGGTGTAAGGTTTGTCGAGGTCACGATATACACAAAGCCACGATTAAATAAGCCATGCTTTGATCACCCATAGCTCATCTCATAACTTATGTATGCCACATTGTCCATTCACTACGCATCACTGATTTTCATCAATATATAACCTCTAAGCTCATACGTCTTAGAGAAGGGTGTTAAGCAAGAGAATAAATTTTCCACCACCAAGAAGATATATATTTAACAAAGATCAGTGCTACGCAGTTAATTACAATGTCAGACACACAATCCATACAAGTTCGTTCTGGGTCTGAATGAAACCACAGTCCGGAATTCCTTTACATACATTCGGGCTTCCTACCACTTAACTGATATAAAATCCATCTGCAAATGGGAGCGACCCATTCGAGACATTCAGCAAGTCGTCCTTACGACATGAAGGGTCCCGGTCTTCAATGTCGTCTCCAATGTCTTCAATTGCTCCACAACATCGTATTATTACTTGGAATGGTTTTCAGACATACATCCGATGCCGGTCTTTCCAAATAATATGCGCAGTTTTAAAAAACACAATTATAGAACACACAGGCTTTCTACCAATCTCCTTCCATCTTGGATTTTGTCAAAATTAAACTTCTTAAAACCCATTCTCAAATTATTACAAAATCCATATTTAACCTTTCTCTTTTAAAACACATCCCTTTAATCAAAGATCACTTAGCCTTAAAGCCTTAATTAATTTTCCGTTTGATAACTCGTTATCAAAATCCAGTTTCCTTTGAAAATCCTTAATCCACATTTCAATCATAGTTTCCAATTAAACTGATTTTCCAACATTCCATTCTTTAATCTTAACTAAAAGATTATACTTTCTTTCCAATTCCTCACTTTTAATTTCCTCAAATCAAAGATCTGATTAAATCCTCAAACTACGATATGAATTTCCATAACTCAATCTCATGGGGTTTCAAGAATTATATTATAGAAGATATGATTCATGAAAAAACCCAAATCAATTGAGATTGAACATAAGTTACACAGAAATTATATCTACTTATATTCGGTATCAATTCTCATAATCAACGAATACTATAAGTCAAACATTTGAAGATTATTTCTATCCAACCTATCCCAGTCAACTTAGGGAACTCGTATCTTAATTAAAAGATTTATCTAAATCTTTGACATTAGATCTGGATAGAAATACCATCAACTTATACTTAATATTAATCTCGATATCCAACTCACACTATAAGCAGAATAATGGTGAACTACCTTTTAAATTCCTCAAATAGTAAGAATCATCATCTATCGGATTAATATCAAACATCCAATTTTTTTATCTCCAACCATATCCAATTATTTAAAATTGAAAACCCATATTAATTATTAAATAAATCAATTTAAATCCCATATAAAATATTTCTAATACTTTTAAACCTTTGAAAATATTCCACAAATCATTACTTATAGTTCGGAAAATAGTTTACGGTTTAAAACTTCAAAATAGATTGTTTTCAAAGGAAGCTTCAAAAGTGTTACAAAAGCGTTACAAAACAGTTGTCTTAACTATTTTGATCAAAATATCGTTTATCTTAGCCAAAACTTAAACTTTATAATTCAAAACACCTTTTCATAATTTGTAATGATTTTACAATTTTTTTCCATATTTTTAAAACATTTAAAAATAGCAGTTTATAGTTATGGTCAACAATTGTTTACATCGATCTTTTCCAAAACGGTTTCAAACATAACTTGAAAATTATAACTCGAATTTAAAATCTGCTTTCACTCATTTGAAAGTTCTTGTTAATGGAAATCAAACATTTTTCATTTTATGGAAATCCGATTTAGATTGCAAAAGTTATAAGCGTTTAAAGTATGCATCTAAAATATGTAAATTGCCATTATGCGACAAGCTCTATTTTGACCATAATAACTATTATTCTACGATACTTCAAAATATCTCAGAAAACCATTATATCTTTATATAACCCTTTTAAAATCATTTAAATTTATTTTCCAAATTAATTTGGATCTAAAATTCAACTTTCATAAATTCCAATTCATTTATAAATTCAAATAACTTCAAGTTAACCTTCCCATTCGTCCGATCAGTTAGGGATAGCCAGGGAGAGCAGGAAACTTCATTTCCAAACCCAAGCCTAGACACTATCCTCTCTGTCATCCTAGAATGTTCTGGAATTTATTCATTTAAAAGACTTTAACAATATATATGAATTCATACATATGTTCTTTTCCAATTATTATCCTTCAATTTCAATAATGATATTGCTTTTAATTATGAAGGAGATTTTTTGATCACCAATGTGACACTATAATTGTTGTGTCATAGTGTGTGCAAAATAACATCAACAACCATTTGAACATCCATAGCAACCATCATCAACATGATTCAATAAATCATAATTGTGCACAAGCGTTATAACACTAACGCTTAATAGTGTATGTTCTAAACTTTGCATCCATCATCCATCACAACCAATGTCAATCATCATTAACCAATAATAATTCATCACTATATTTAAATTAGTCTAGCTACTTGTTAAGTATATAAACCGTGGTTAAAGAGTTCTCATCTAACAACTTTTCTAATCTTCACGGTAGACGAGCATAGCTAAACGAATCATCGGGCAGTATTTCAGCGCAGCATCTTCTTCACCAAAATGTATATAATATAATATACACTAATCTATCTTTACATTATAAGAGGAGGAGGAGAATGACGAACTTTAGCAAGGTGGTGGTGGAAAAGAGGAAGACTTATGCCATGGAAACCATGGATATAAGCTTTAAGAAGAAGAGAGAAAGAAAAGAAGTGAGAATGAATGAAAAAGTGGAAGGAAAGGGTAGTATTTATAGGAAAAGAGGAGTAAGGAGAGAGTGAAACATCATAGGACATGTGTATTTTATGCATGGGATGTTGCATGCAAAATTACAAGTGTCTTAACACTTGTAAAAAGGAGAAGTAATGTGTTTTTGGTAGCATTTACCTTAAACGTTATGAAAACAAAGAGCAACGCATAATACTAATGCTATTAATTTATGTTATCTTTTGACAAATCCGATCGAACGACAAATAATATCAATAAATCCAAACTTACTAATAATCATTTCCATTTATAAGTGTTATAATTCAAATAAAACCTATTGTTTAACCTATCAAAATTATTAAATGTTCTCAAACTTATTTTATGTTCAGAAAATTTAAATTATGTATTAAAAATTCCAATTTCAAATTGGTTCAAAATTCTGGATCATTACAGATTTTATTATGAATATAAATCAAATGAGATTCTATATTTTTCTAAAATCTTAAATTTACAATATGTCATTTCCTTTCCTCCATTTTCCTTAAATCTTATATTATCATAAAAATAGTGGATTTGAGGTAGTAAAACACATATGATTCAAATCCTTTATTTTTTTCAAACTTTACAAAAATTACAAAGGAAAGTGAAATTAAAAGAAAAATTATTTTTAAGTAAGTCCCTTGGATTTACAGAAGTAATCGGAATCCAAGTTACAGATCTTATATTTAGTGGATGTAAATTGTTTTCCTACTTTCATTTGTAAGGATGAATATATGGAATAACCCTATTTTTTGATATTTTCTAATAGTGGTTTGGATTGTTGGGAAGACGACTTATAATTCTATCTTTACGGGCAAGGGTTGACATTTCTCAAGTTAAGATGTTATTTTGACACATATTATTAAATTGGCAATTATTACTTATTAAACATAATGTAATCAATGTATAATAAACACATATTAAATGCATAGTAATTTGGATTTTTAATTCGAATTTAAAAGTCTCCAGTAGGAAATTGTGTATATGTATGCTTGCATGCTATGTGAGTAAATGGTCGTACATATTTAATGACACATGGATGCAAGATTAACCCTTTTTTGTGGTACAAGGCTACATAAACAATCTGACTACCAGTAGCTACAAAAAGATGGGTTAATGTGAGAAATCTAACACCATATGTCATTTAACGATGTAAGGACATGCTTCAAGGGTTATGTTTTAAGTAGCTGATCTGCCTTTGGAGGTGTTCAGTGATTATAATTCGCCCCTTTCCATATAGATTCATCCTAAATATAATGTGCTATAAACAAGGGATTCACCCTCATTAGTAACCAGGTCTACGTCTTCTCAATATTGAAGTATTAAATGATCGTGTATATGGGTCGTAAGTCAATCTCTGGGAGGGTCAGCTTCCTTAAAGGTCTTATGTGGCAGGGTTAGATTCCTCCTTAGAATCAGGTTAGTTAAGTGATACCATGTGAGTAGAGTCCTCCTATCCTAGGTAAAATATTAAGTGGTTAGAAGATTATCAAATGTTGTTGGCTAGATAGTAATATAGTGGCCTATCTGTTGTAAGGTCATAAATAGCAAGATTATCGTTTATGGGTAGTAAGTGGTTGTATACTATCTCTTGCATCATTTAGATATTTTATGGGATTGAGACTGTCTAGTCAGAATTGGTGTTAAATGGTAAGATCTAGCGTTGGGTATTAAGTGATCATTGGATCCGCCTTGGTATTAAGTGATCATAGGGACACATTTTTTCATATAGGTGAGCAATAGATAAACTTAGTATTTGTGTGTTAATGTCTTAAACACATCCTTGCTAATATTCATATTGCCCAAATATAGATAAAAGGTTAATCTTAAGATTTTATTCACCAGAACTTGTTGTTCTGACCCCCTCCTTTTAATAACACATGTTAGGTTCGATGGACATAAAGAAATAACTAGAAGTCAGAAGGCATTATTTTGATGGTAGTTATTTATTTGCTATTATTATTGTACGATTATGGATATTTATGATGTACCCAAAATATTTATGGTTTTGATTATTGTGTATTCATACATCATTTATTTGGTTTTATGAAATGAAATGGCACATTATTTTCCATTATATTTTATTTATCCGCTGCGAGTTCTAATCGTATTACTATGGCTCTATGATATTATATTTATGTATAGACTAATGGCTCATCTTTAGGGAGTTCTAAGTTTTGATGGGTCATTTCTAGGTTGAAATTTAGGCCCATTATGAGGTGATTTTTTTACATTTGGTATCAGAGCCTCGGTTACCCGATCATCGGGGAGAAACTTACGTATAAGAGGTGTATTTTCTATTTGAAAAGGTTTTCAAATATATATACCCCGTTAGACATGCATATACACTAGGAAATACTTCTTTCTTTTGCAAATGCCATAAGTAATATCTTGAAAATTTGCACTAAAAGTTTCCACTTATAAAAATTTTATAATGCTAAAAATCAACCCCAACTTGAATATGGAATTCTAAACAAAGGGGACTGATCATTTTGAGTATGTCCAATGGTTCAGGCAAAATCTTAGGACTATAAAACAAGTTCACGTTCCTTCTATAGTGTCAATGGAGCCTGTTTCCCTACTTTGCAACTCCTCGTATTCAAAATTTCCCTTGGCTCTGTAAATACTTCATGAATCTGGGTGGAAAGGATTTCTTTAGGACAGAAGGATTTTTGGGAGCCAGAGTTTGGTTGAGTGAATGTGGTAGAATAGCCGTAGTGACTGGCCGGGAAGATTAGCTTAAGAGAGTGATAACATTATCACACCTAAAAGGAGAGATGTTGGAATGGTGGAATTTAGTATTAGAAGAGAACATAAGGAGGATATTTTCAAGGGATTAGTTTAATGTGAAGTTTGAAGTTAAGTTCTGGACTAATGCAGAAATGGGTTTACAAATGGAGAAATTTATTACTCTCAAGTAAGGAAACTTGCTATGTTCATGAAATTAGCATAGTTTTAATGATTGAATTACTTAAGGAATGCATCCCTAGGATTAGAGATTTAATGATTGAAGTACTTAAGGAATGCCACCACTCTAAGATAATCACCCATCCCGGAGAGGACAAAATGTATAAAGGTATGAACAGGGCTTTCTTTTGGACAGGAATAAAAAAGAGTATAGCAGATTTTTGTCATGACAAAAGATTAAATCGGAGAAAAGAAAGCCCGAATGATTGTTTTTACCTTTAAAGATTCCCACTAGGAAACAAGAACATTTTTCAATGGATTTCATGGAAGGACTACATAGAAGTCTAGGAGGAAATGAAGCGATATCGGCTGTGATTGACGTACTCACGAAGAGTGCTCACTTTATTCTAGTCAAGCAGAGTAGGACTGCAACTTCATTGGCTTAGATGTACGTCAAGAAATTTTTTCAACATAATCAAATTCCGACTGGTATTGTAAGGGATAGGGACCCCCTATTTACAAGTGAATTTTGGAGGAGCCTCCAAACAACATAAGGGACATCTCTCAATCATAGCACTACTTATCTTCCACCAAACAACGAAAAAGTTGAAAGGGTTAACAGAATTTTGGAAGAACTGTTGAGAGCATGCATCATATTTCAAAGGATAGTGGAAGCAACTTCTACCTTTGTTCGAGTTTTCATACAATAATTGTTATCAAGCGATGATTAATACAACCCTTTCTAAAGAACTTTAGGGAAGACCATGAAAATTGCCAAGTTGGTTTGGGAAACCACTGACAAACTTTTACACAGACCATATTTAATTGTGATTTCAGGAAGAAAGTTGAACTTGTTAGGCAAAGAATGAAGACGACTCAAGATGGGAAGAAATCATATTCTGATAGGAGAAAAAAAAGCTTGAATTTGATATTAGGGTTATAGTATTTGTTAAACTCTCTCCTCAAAGAAAGGTTGTTAGGTTTGGCAAGGCCGGTAAACCAACACCTAGATTAATTAGGTCATTTAAGATTTTGGAATGGACAAGGAAGTTGGATTACTGTGTGGAACTTCCAGATAAATTGGAAAGAGTCCACAAAGTTGTCCATTTTATCCATTTGAGAAAGTACATTCATGACTCTGCAATTAGATTGGAGCCTGATCAGCTTGGAGACTTAAAGTCAGAGTAGATATTCCTTGTGCCATCGCATGCACTGTGGAACATAGGAGGCTTCACAACAAAGTCATTATCCGAGTGCAATAGAGGAAACAACCCAGTGAAAAGCACATAGGAAATGAAAGAGGAAATGAAGGAGACTTATCCCAGGATGTTTACGGGTAATAATTTCCACCAGGATTATGACCTTTTTTGCATTGTGATTACTAGATTATATGACTATAATTTGTTGCTACACTGATTGACAAACACAATGCACTTATATAGAAAATTTTGTACATAGTAGGGTGTTTTGCAGACATACACCATCACGAATTATCCTTTCATGCTTGGACGACGCTCATCTTAGTATGTCTGTAGCACAAAATCACATTGAAAATTACCTGTGTAAATGAATGTATAAAATAAATTAGATGTATAACACTGTTGTTAAAACAGGTTGTGTTGTTCACCACTTAAAATATTTCAGGTCGAAATCTCTTTTCGAAGGGAAAATGTAACACCATGTAAAATCTACCCTAGATATAAAAAAGAAAAGAATTAAAAATTAATACTAGGTCAAATGTAGGAAGTTAATATTTTTAGAATTAAGTTACAAAATTTATATTGTTGCGATCATTGTAAGATTCTGATTGTTTTCATATAAAGAATGCTGAAAATGGAGGTCATATTGAAAATTCTCGAGCAACTGAAGTTTTCATATTTAAAATAAATATTATTTTAAAAATTAGAATTTAAATTGGAATAAATAGAGAAGTTTTTTAGATTCCAAATTATAGGTTAAAAATATTATATATATATATTAATAGGGGATAAACGTTCAAAAATTAATAAGCATTGAATTAAATTAATAATATAACTAATAAAACACGTGCAACGACTCAAGATTGCTCTTAGGATAATAATCCAGTTGATCGCCGTCCAACACATAACAGTCGACTTTACCAGTTGAGAGAGGATGCGACCTCTTGGGCTTGAATTTTTTTATAGCGGATAAGATTTTCTTTGGATAATTTTTCTATTTTAGTGGTTCGAAATTTATTTTAAGAATCTATGGTCCACATTAATTCTGGGAACTATAAATACGACTTAAGATCGTTATTCCAATTCATATTTCATATTTAAATGCTCACCAATTCTGTATCTTTCTTCTTAGATTCTGTTAAGGTTAATATTAGTCGTCTTTTCTTCTGCCTCGAATATTTTATTTTATCTACTTCTTCTAGATTTTATACTTATATATGTATGCAATCCTATTCTGTGTATACTTATATAAATTTGAAAGGGCAGAATCTTGGATACGAATATCAAGGCAAGAAAATCCAAATAGGATTCCAAATAAGAATGGAAATAGCATCAGATCCGTAAGGTTATGAGTGGAATTTTTTAATTTTATCTTTTGTTTATATTAATTTTGTTGTAATATTGATCTGTGCATGTCTAAAGCACTTTGGGGTTATACAAAAGAAAAAGAAAAACAACCTCAAAACTCTATGAATTCGATAGTGTCAATCTTGTGTGTTTGGATTTAATTATGAATGTAAATCAAACGGGTTTCTGAGCTTTATAAAATCCTATATAAACCTAGTGTATCTCACTTCCTTTCCTCTGTTTCTTTAAATCTTATATTATCATACAGATAGTGGATTTGTGGGCAGTAAAATATATGTGATTCAAATCCTTTCTTTTTACTAAAATTTGCAAACATTACAAAAGAAAGTGATGTAAAACTAGAAGGAAAATTATGTGAATTATCTGTAAGTAAGTCGCTTTGATTTACAATAGTAAGGAATCCAAGTTACTGGTCTTATATTCGGTGGATGTGAATTGTTTCCCTACTTGCAAGGGAGAACATATGGAAAACCCCTACTTTAGGATATTTCGTAATGGTGGTGTGGATCGTAGGGAGGAAAACTTGTAATTCTACATTTGTGGGTAAGGTTTGACATTTCTCAAGTTAGGACATTATTTTCATGCCATTATTAAATGTACAATTATTACTTATTAAATTTAATATAATCAACATACAATAAATATGTATTTAAGTGAGTAGTAATTAGGATCTTTTAATTCTAATTTAAAAGTCCCAGTTAGGAAATTGTTGTACATATGTGTTCCTGTGTGTTGTTTGAGTAAATGGTCTTTATTACATACCTAGTGACATATGGATGTGAGGTTAACCCCTTATTTTAGCAGAAGTATGCCTAGACAACCTGACTACCAATAGCTACTTAATGGTGGGTTAATGTGAGATGTCAAGTACCACGGGTCATTTAGCAATGTGAGGACCTACTTTATGGGTTAGGTATTATGTGGTTGATCCTCCTTAGGGAGTATTAATTGATAAGGAATTGCATGCCCTCAATAGGTATTAGGTGATCTTTTGGTCCATCTCTTCCCAATATTGAAGTATTAAATGGTCACATATGTGGGTCGGTAGGGTATTCTTTAGAAGGGTCTCCCTCCCTAAAGGTCTTAAGTGGGTGGGTTACAGTCTACCTCAGGATTTGGTTAGTTCAGTAACACCTTAAGAGTAGAGTCTGCCTGTCCCCGGGGAAGTATTAAGTGGCTAGGAGATTACCAAACAATGTCGGATAGATAGTAACATAGGGAACTGCTTGTTATAAGGCTGTAAATAGCGAGATTGTCATCTACCTTACGGGTAATAGTTTCTGCATACCATATCTCGCATCATTTAGATATTTTATGGGATTGGGACTTCAGTGTCTAGTTGGAACTAGGTATTAAATCATTAGATCCGCCATTGGGTATTAAGTGAACATTTAATCCACCTAAGTTTTAAGTGATCACAGGCATCGTCTTTTTCTATATATGTGAGAGGTAGATAAACTTTGTATTTGTGTGTTAACACCTTATACATATTATTGCTAATATACATGCTGCCAAATATAAATAAAATGTAATGGTAAGGAATTTCGCTCGATCCAAATCGATCGTTAAACCGACCAAGACCGTTCAAAACCCCTGATCGTTTTGAGAACAGGACAAATTAGAACGCAGACAGAAGAACATTTCATTGTTAATTACAACAATTCCATCAGAATACAAGAATATACAGAGTATGAATAAATATACATTCGAAAAATATCAGAGATTACAATAAATTACATAGCAGCGGAAAAACAATACAAAACACAACTGAAAGTAATACACAGATACAGAGCTTTCCGAGCATCGTTCCAGTTGCAAATCAGGATCCTGTAAATATAAATCTACAAAACCAAAACTACTAGATGCCCATGTGGAAAATAGGGGCACCCAGAGTTTAGGTTAAAACAATAAACTCTAGGTCAGTCATGTAACTGGTGTGAGAACTAAAACAGTTATTAATCTTTATTTTTAAAAGAGAGTAATTCAAGGGACCACGTCACATAACACGGAACGAGTTTCCTCCCAAGAACACTAGTGCATATAACAAAACAACGCAATGCTTTTTAGAAAAATGAAGCTATTATAAGACCCAGGTCCCATCACACAATGCAACGCAAGCCGGAGGATAGGTTTTTCCCTTATAATAGCCAAACATGCTTGGTACGTTTAAAACAAATCATTTGATACGATTATAAGTGTATAGTGTCAAAACAATATCAATTATAAATATCAATCATAGACGGCATGGGTACCATATATCATGTCGCCATACTAGGCTCTACAAATAAAACCGCAATGTCACGTATTGGAAATTGGATTCCATCATGAGTCGAGGCAAGGGGCAAGCTCCTCTCCATTCGAGACACTCTAGCAAATGTCTCAGGACCACACACAACAATCCTTGGAATCGGTTGGGCCGGTCCTCTCTTACTTTTGAGGATTGGCAATTCCTGAACACACGTTTCCCGGTCCTATCAGACCTATATTCGAGGCGCCTCGCATTCCAACAACCACATAGGTAAAAAGTATATAAATGTCAGGGCTGGTAGGTCACTGACATCACCCATAGCTAGAAAGAAACGTGATGTTCTCCCAACGGCCCGTATCCCTTTTTGACTCATACCGAGGTGTGAGGCTCGCGAATTCACGCTATACACAAAGCTATGCCACACAGGCCGTGCTTTGATCATCAACCACACGACTTTGCTTTTCAACAGAAGCCTTGATCATTTGCCACTTAGGCTTGCTACACAGGCAATTCCCTCCATGCGACTGATGTCCATCGATATACAACCTCAGAGATCGTACGTCTTTGAGAAGGGCGTTAAGCAAGAGAATAAATTCTCCACCGCCAAATAGATGTATATTTAATAGAGATCAATCAACACAGAATAAAATCCAATGTTAGACACACAGTCCATTTACAAGTTCGTTCTGGGTCTGAACGAAACCGGAGGCACTTTCCTCGCATATCCATCGATCTCCAAGTACGTCTCGACGATCACCAACTGATTCCCTCCTCTTGGCTGTACAGCCCAATCAAGATCATCAGTAATCACCCAAACGATGTGAAGACTTCTGGTCTTCAACTACCGTCTTCATCTTCGACATATCGTCGAATCAGTTATTCAGAATGGGTATAAACCCGGCCTTTCCGAATAACCCGCGTATAAAATAAACACGTGTTACACAAACACAACATACGCCTCATTCCAATTCAGAATATTCTCTTATTCAAATTTTCACACTCTTAGGGAAATGTTCCCATTAATTTTATCAAAGATAAATTCTTCTGAATTTATTCTTTAATCTTCCTTTGGATATCATTTCAAACTAGTCGGGATTGACGAACCACACCGAAGTAATTATTTATTTTATTTCCCAATCCCAACCTATTCATCCCATAGAGAAAAACTGGTAATACTCCATATCTAACACCCCAGTGCTATCGATAAAATTAATTACCATTTCACGTTCAAATCTAATTAAAGATTTAACTATCGCTTTGGAGCAAAACTGGTGATACTCCATTCTCGATCACTTTCCAAATTTGATAATTTAAATTATTAATTCACATATCAATCTAATTAAAGATTTATTAAAACTCCACTTAGTTTTAATCTTCCCAAAAATCAATATCCTGTCTTTAACTGGGTTAAAGAACCAACGTCATTTAAAACACGATTCACGATAAAACCAAAAACACTTCTATTGTTAATAGGGTTAAAGAACAGGTGTTATTCAAAACACCGCTCACGATAAACCCAAAACCTATTTAAATTCGATTCCAATTAATATTATTTAATTGGTACACTTCATTAAGTCTAAATAGAAAGATTCAATCTTTTTCTCAACTGGGTTCAAG
This sequence comes from Allium sativum, assembly GCA_030737875.1. Taxonomy (NCBI): domain Eukaryota; kingdom Viridiplantae; phylum Streptophyta; class Magnoliopsida; order Asparagales; family Amaryllidaceae; genus Allium; species Allium sativum. The sequence continues at coordinate 962,302,477 of CM060916.1, forward strand.
AACAGTGTTATTTAAGAAACCATTAACGACAAACCCAAAATTCAATTTGATATTAAATACAAGGCTCTGAGTAGAAAATATATCGGCTTATATTCAATATCAAATTCTACGACCAACAAATATCGTGTTGGAAATAACGATATATAATATATCTTTCAAATTTCCACTACCATATCTGTATAATAACGAAATCCGACACCGAAATACTCCGAAGATAATTTCGATTCAAATCCATTCCAATTCACGTATTGGAAATTTTGATTATTTTTAAAACCACTTTCAAATTCAATTTATTTATTTCAAAAATAAATTGATTTTAATTCTAGTTCAAAACTAGTTCATTTCGATAAAAATCTATTTTTATCTTTTCAAATGTGGAATTTTTCACCCCAGTTCTTTCCAATCCATTTCTTATGATTTTACACAAATTATTAATATTTTTAATAATTTTATCAAGGCCCGTACAGTTGATTTCCATCAACGGCCATCGAATTGCACTTACAGCGACCTTTTCCAAATTTGATTTGGACATAATTCCAAATCCAACCGTTAGATTTCAAATTTCTAATATTCATTGGAAAGCTCTTTTCGATATGAACCCAACGGTTCTAGTTTCAGGAGAATCCGACGGTCGGAACTCCCGTAATGTCCATTCGAAGTCAAGGGTCGAAATTCAAGAACTGCCGCGACGCGGCGCGTTCTATTCAGGCCATTATATATAATATATATATATATATATATTATATATTTTGTCGATTTTCTTTTAAAACGTATTTTATAAATCGTTTAAATTCGTTTTCGAAATGATTTCAACTTCTTATTCAATTTCGAATCAAAATTGAATATTCCACATCATCGATATATATTGATAATATTTTCAAAATGTTATATTTAGAAATCACTTCCTTTTCTATATTCATTTTAAAAACGAATATAATCGATATAAATATCGCTCATGTCAAAATGGCGTATCTCTAATCAACACGGCTTTATATATTTCAATAAATTCGTTATTCTATTCAACAAATGAATATTTATTCTATTCAACACATGAATCTATATTTCTTTCAACACATGAATATTCTCAACACACGAGTATTGTCAACACATAACTATTTCTATTATTTAATATATTTTATAAAATTATGGTATCTATCGTTTGATTTTTAATCAGACTCCAACCGTAAAGTAGTAAAAGAATGATTCCCTAAATATTAACCTCGAAGGCCGAAACCAACATCAGATCAATACCCAGGAAACCACTCATCTTGTCTAGTTTCCAGTTAGTTTCTAATCTTAAATATGATAAAGATATAAATTTTATTGTTAAAATATTTTACTCAACACATGATAAGATTCAACACATGAATATTTTCAACACATGAGCATCGTCAACACATGACTATATATTCTATTCAACACATGAATCTTCTTTATTCTATTCAACACATGAATATATATTTTATATTATTCTTTATTTTCTTGATTGGAAGGAGGCCCAATCAATCACCATATAATGTAAATTATATGGATTCCATACAACACATGTATGTAATAGCAACGATAAATAATCAACCATCATCCAAAGTGCACCACACAACTGCATAAGCATTAAATATAAATAATTAACGCTTACACAGTCTGTCGACCAATCGATCGACATACTATTAAATAATTGGGATTAGTGTACGCCAAATCTCATCCCAACACCCGTGTGGGGTTTCAATCCACAAACACTGAATATTATTTGTGCGGTTGGGCGATGTGTAAAATTTATCGTCCCAATCAATATCCTTTAAATAAGTGTACATAAACAAACCGTCCGGTTTGTAAATGAATATTTATTTATTCACATTCACGTTAAAAATTATATTTTTAACGATCATTAATTTATTTCAACACATGAATTTTTTATTATCTATTTCACATCAACATCACAAACAAACTTCATAACACATCAAACAAGCATACAAGCCGTCCATGGTCTGTGGACGACGGGTGTTGGGTGCTGCTAAGCACCATCCACATCGTAGTATACATTTTTAACTAGAAAACAAGGTTTAAAGTGAGAAGTTCTCACCGACTAGCTAAACCAAACGCCACGACTCTTCTTATGTAGAAAATCTTCGTCTTGCTCGCCTTTTGTCAATTTCATTGTCCGTAGCCACTACATATATAAAAATCACATTTTTATATTGTTGCTATGTATATAAAAATCACATTTTTACACCGCTACTATATAGATAAAAATTCTGTTTTTATACCGCTACTATATAGATAAAAATTCTATTTTCACACCGCTACTATATAGATAAAAATTCTATTTTTACAACGGTGTTCATATAATAAAGATCATATTTTTATTATGCTAACTTCATAATAAAAATTATATTTTTATCACTTCATTTCAATAAATAAAAATCATATTTTTATTTCTACTTAATAGGCATTTACAATGCTTCTTTCTCTATAAAAATTATATTTTATAATTTCTACCATATCAAAATCGTATCTTTATTATTTCTGCTATATAAAAATTGCATCTTTATTATTTCTACTATATAAAAATCGCATCTTTATTATTTCTACTATATAAAAATCGCATCTTTATTATTTCTACCATAAAAAAATCGCATCTTTATTATTTCTACTATATAAAAATTATATTTTTATTACCTATACTATATAAAAATCATATTTTTCAGGAATAAAAATATATGCTTTTCATAAAAAAAGAACTGATTTTATATACACTGACTTATATAAAAAAAACCGATTCGATAATAAAAAAACTGATTTTATAAAATTAAACACTTAAAGTGCCGGAATCTTGAACGGAGGAGGGGGGAATTGCTGTTAGCGCGCAGGTCAAGGAGGAGGTGGGCTGAGGATCGACGGTGGGACATAGGGCTGGCGGTTAGGGTTTGCTAGCGGGTTTGGGGGAGAGGGAAGGGAGGGAGGAGAGAGAGGCGTCAGAGTTAGAGTGGATGCGGCGGTGGAGGCGCCGGAGGTGGCGGCCTGGGAAGCGCGGGTCTTGGCTGCGACGACGTCTTTTTTTTCCTGGTTTGATTGAAAATGAAGAGAGAGAGTGTTGAGGGGGTTATATATATATATATATATTTAATTATTTAATTTCAAATTGGCATTAAACTGTGAAAAGAAAATTGCTAATGGTTATTGCACGGATTTATGGCGTGATCCAGGGTTAAAAGGAAAATCGCTTATAGACAGATTGGGTTGGGATACCTATTCTGCATATGGTAGTCCTAACCATTCTGTTAATTATATTATTTCAGATGGTGATTGGAGAAGTGATCGAATACCTCATGCTGAAACACTTAAAAAAGATCTTGAATTCACTCCTTTATTCATTGGTAGAGAATCTGATAAATGGAGTTGGACACCAGACAAAAACTTCACTATGAAAAGTGCTTGGAATGCATGTAGGGTCTCAGAACCTATTGTGAACTGGAATTGTGTTGTATGGAACAAATCAACCCCCCCCCCAAACTTTCACACAACATATACAAAATCCTATTGCATTGTTTACCAACGAGAGACAGACTACTTAAATGGGGAATTATCTCTGATAACATATGTCCTCTGTGCGAGAAATGTGAAGAGAATAATCAACATTTATTCTTTGAGTGCGAATTTTCAACTAATATAATAAATCGCATCCAGGACAGGTACAATATCAGAGAACAAACTAACAATTTGCAACACATCATGAATTACCTGGCTACCAATTGGATGAAGATAGATGCAGAAATAAAAGAATACAACATTAGCATTATATCCGCAAGTTGGTGGTTATGAAAAGAGCGAAACAGAAGAATTTTTCACAATAAACGAAGATTAGTACAAGAAATCAACAAGTTTAATGAGGAAGAAGTTAATTTGATTCTCAAATGTCGAAAGTACAAACCGTACGTCAGTAAGGGGAGCACAACCATCTGATACTGGAGCTGCGGGTCCATTGGAGAGGCGGGTATCACGGAATAGAGGTGAAAACCTAAGGCTGCCATGAATTCGTGTGAAATTGGGTAGCCGCCGCCATTCGCCATTACTGTGTGAATTGGGGGTTTGTATTTTTGGTAATATGAGTTTTTAAGTGGAAGACTGTCTCGTTGTCGGTTTGTAATTGTTCTGTCTTGTTTTGTTGTTGCCTGTGTTGTAAACAGTATCAACTCTTTTAGGCTGCCAAATGCCCATAATAAAAGTTTAAACATTTTCAATTTTCATTTATTTATTTAATTTCAAAAAGAAACTTTTAATTTCGATCTCGAAACGAGACCCACCGCCTGTCGTCCATAGCTAATTACCCCCATTCCGAACACAATGGGATAGTATCGTAAGCTGATTCCATTGTTTCGATCAGTTTTCATCAAAATCAAAATATAACTCTATATATTGAATTTGAATGCACATTTCAATTTACCGGGGCCACATACGGACTCTAAAAATTCCCGAAAAATATTTTCTAGCTTCGTATTGACCATACGATCCTAACAAAACCAATTTCGTCAAATTCTGAGACCGTTTGAAAAATCGCCATTTTCCAGTCGATTAAAATCAACTGAAACTGGTCAAACACGTTTTCCTTTGCCACGCTCACATATTGATTCAGAAAATTACGAATTTTGAAACATAGTAATAACTTGACATCACGGATCCAACAAAAGTGGTTTCGTCGAAAACCAAGGTCGTTTGCAAAATGGCTATTTTCAAGGGCCAGAATTCCATAGCGACTATTCTGAAATTTCAACTGGACATATCTTTTGATTCCCGCTATGAAATTTCGATTTTTCGGATTCGTTGGAAATATATTCTCAAATAGATTCTAATATTTTTGGTTTCGCTAAAATTCGGTTTATTTTGCACCCGGTACATTCATTTGAAATTTGAAATCGAATTTTTTAACTACCGTGCCATTTTCAATTCCTTATATAATTTAAAATAAAATATTTATATTCTAACGACAATCTATATAAATATATATGTTCGACTTCTATTCAAAATAAATTTCTCGTCGCTATTATTTAAAATAATCCATTTTAAATATTCAAAATTCATCAAAATTGAAATAAAAAATTTAAATTGGCTCAGATTTTCCAGGTTGTTACAATCTCCCCACTTAAAACTTTTCATCCCCGAAAAGGAATGAAGCTGAAAGTTATTTTACAAATCAACTCAACTTCCATTATTTTCATTACGGCTTAAGTTCTTCAACTTTTCTGTTCCTAAGAACTTTTCAAATTCTACAAAAATTTGGCTAACACCCTAAATTTTCGAAAAATTTCGCCATAACCTCCCCTGCACCGGGGACTTCGGGATATTTCATATAGCCTCCCATGGCCTTCTTCAATCCAAAAGAAAACGAAAAAGCCAAGCGGCTAGCCAATCGGCTCATAAAATCATCCAAACCCAATAAATTTGTAAACATGTACCTATTTGTCGGGCAAACAATTTTATTCTTCTTCTCTAGCCTCCTTGCTATGACCTATTCAATGTAAGTACATGTATATGCATGCAATTTCAAACAATTTTCAATACAGTTCAATATTCGGTTCAATTAGGCTAAATGGTTCAAATTTTCAAACAAATAATCAAACAACACAACCATCAATCAATTAGTGGATTATCGTTTCAAATTCATAACTTGTTATATATATCCAGAAAATCATGTTTTTGATGCCAAATCACAACAATAAACCTATCTAGTTTTGGCTCTCACACCAGTCAATGGAAATATATAGATATCACACTTTCGAAACTCGAACATAAATACTGATGATGTGGCCACATCATCAGAATCGTCCCCGGACGACTAGAATGTGATTCTATATCTATCCAGTATATTAAAACTTCGAACATACGTTCATGGCGTATATGCAAAATCTTTATATACTCGATTGTCCAAATTCAATACAAATAAATATTCAAATACGTATAAAACGACTTAAATTTCAAAACAAATTTGTTTTCATTTGAAAAGTATACTCTTTATACTCGTTCTAGGATACTACTGATCCCATCTCTAACGAGTTATTCTAATTGGATATTACTAATCCAATATCTAATGAATTCTTTCGTTTGGTTCTAACGTGTCTTGTTCTCGAGCTCTGTAAACCAAAGCTCTGATACCAAATGTAACGGTAAGGAATTTCGCTCGATCCGAATCGATCGTTAAACTGACCAAGACCGTTCGAAACCCCTGATTGTTTAGAGAGCAGGACAAATTAGAATGCAGATAGAAGAACATTTCATTGTTAATTACAACAATTCCATCAGAATACAAGAATATACAGAGTATGAATAAATATACATTCGACAAATATCAGAGATTACAATAAATTACATAGCAAGGGAAAAACAATCCAAAACACAACTGAAAGTAATATTCGGATACAGAGCTTCCCGAGCATCGTTCCAGTTGTAAATCAGGATCCTGTGAATATAAATCTGCAAAACTAAAACTACTAGCTGCCCGTTTGGAAAATAGGGGCACCTAGAGTTTAGGTTAAAACAATAAACTCCAGGTCAGTCATGTGACTGGTGTGAGAACTAAAACAGTTATTAATCTTTATTTAAAGAGAGTAATTCAAGGGACCACGCCGTATAACACGGAACGGGTTTCCTCCCAAGAACACTAGTGCATATAACAAAACAGCGCAATGCTTTTTGGAAAAATGAAGCTATTATAAGACCCAGGTCCCATCACACAATGCAACGCAAGCCGGAGGATAGGGTTTTCCCTTATAATAGTCAAACATGCTTGGTACGTTTAAAACAAATCATTTGATACTATTATAAGTGTATAGTGTCAAAACAATTTCAATCATAAATATCAATCATAGACGGCATGGGTACCATATATCATGTCACCATACTAGGCTCTACAAATAAAACCGCAATGTCACGTATTGGAAATTGGATTCCATCATGAGTCGAGTAAAGGGGCAAGCTCCTCTCCGTTCGAGACACTCTAGCAAATGTCTCAGGACCACACACAGCAATCATTGGAATCGGTTGGGCCGGTCCTCTCTTAATTTTGAGGATTGGCAATTCCTGAACACACGTTTCCCGGTCCTATCAGACCTATATCCGAGGTGCCTCGCATTCCAACAACCACACAGGTAAAAAGTATATAAATGTCAGGGCTGGTAGGTCAATGACATCACTCATAGCTAGAAAGAAACATCGTGTTCTCCCAACGGTCCGTATCCTGTTTTTGATTCATACCGAGGTGTGAGGCTCTCGAATTCACGCTATACACAAAGCTATGCCACACAGGCCATGCTTTGATCATCAACCACAAGACTTTGCTTTTCAACAGAAGCCTTGATCATTTGCCACTTAGGCGTGCCACACAGGCAATTCACTTCATGCGGTTGATGTCCATCGATATACAACCTCTGAGCTCGTACGTCTCAGAGAAGGGCGTTAAGTAAGAGAATAAATTCTCCGCCGCCAAACAGATGTATATTTAATAGAGATCAATCAACACAGAATAAAATCCAATGTCAGACACACAGTCCATTTACAAGTTCGTTCTGGGTCTGAACGAAACCGGAGGCACTTTCCTCGCATATCAATCGATCTCCAAGTACGTCTGGACGATCACCAACTGATTCCCTCCTCTTGGGTGCACAACCCAATCAAGATCATCAGTAATCACCCAAAAGATGTGAAGACTTCCGGTCTTCAACCACCATCTTCATCTTTGACATATAGTCGAATCGGTTATTCAGAATGGGTATAAACCCAGCCTTTCCGAATAACCCGCGTATGTAATAAACACGTGTTACACAAACACAACATACGCCTCATTCCAATTTAGAATATTCTCTTATTCAAATTTTCACACTCTTAGGGAAAGGTTCCCATTAATTTTATCAAAGATAAATTCTTCTAAATTTATTCTTTAATCTTCCTTTGGATATCATTTCAAACTAGTCGGGATTAGCGAACCACACCGTAGTAATTATTTATTTTATTTCCCAATCCCAACCTATTCATCCCATGGAGCAAAACTGGTAATACTCCATATATAACACCCCGGTGCTATCGGTAAAATTAATTACCATTTCACGTTCAAATCTAATTAAAGATTTAACTATCGCTTTGGAGCAAAATTGGTGATACTTCATTCTCGATCACTTTCCAAATTTGATAATTTAAATTATCAATTCACATTTCAATCTAATTAAAGATTTATTAAAACTCCACTTAGTTTTAATCTTCCCAAAAATCAATATCCTGTCTTTAACTGGGTCAAAGAACCAACGTCATTTAAAACACGGTTCACGATAAACCCAAAATCACTTCTATTGTTATTCGGGTTAAAGAACAGGTGTTATTCAAAACACCGCTCACGATAAACCCAAAACCTATTTAAATTCGATTCCAATTAATATTATCTAATTGGTACACTTCATTAAGTCTAAATAGAAAGATTCAATCTTTTTCTCAACTGGGTTCAAGAACAGTGTTATTTAAGACACCATTCACGACGAACCCAAAATTCCATTTGATATTAAATACAAGGCTCTGAATAGAAAATATATCGGCTTATATTCAATATCAAATTCTACGACTAACAAATATCGTATTGGAAATAACGATATATAATATATCTTTCAAATTTCCACTACCGTATCTGTATAATCACGAAATCCGACACCGAAATATTCCGAAAATAATTTCGATTCAAATCCATTCCAATTCATGTATTGGAAATTTTGATTATTTTTTAAAACCACTTTCAAATTCAATTTATTTATTCCAAAAATAAATTGATTTTAATTCTAGTTCAAAACTAGTTCGTTTCGATAAAAATCTATTTTTATCTTTTCAAATGTGGAATTTTTCACCCCAGTTCTTTCCAATTCATTTCTTATGATTTTACACAAATTATTAATATTTTTAATAATTTTATCAAGGCCCGTGCAGTCGATTTCCATCAACGGCCATCGAACTGCACTTACAGCGACCTTTTCCAAATTTGATTTGGACATAATTCCAAATCCAACCCTTAGATTTCAAATTTCCAATATTCATTGGAAAGCACTTTTCGATACGAACCCAAAGGTTCCGGTTTCAGGAGAATCCGATGGTCGGATCTCCCGTAATGTCCATTCGAAGTCAATGGTCGAAATTCACAAACTGCCGCGGCGCAGTGCATTCTATTCAGGTCATTATATATATAATATATATATATATATATATATATATATATATATTATATTTCGTCGATTTCCTTTTAAAACGTATTTTATAAATTGTTTTAAATTCATTTTCGAAACGATTTCAACTTCATATTCAATTTCGAATCGAAATTGAATATTCCACATCATCGATATATAATGATAATATTTTCAAAACGTTATATTTAGAAATCACTTCCTTTTCTATATTCATTTTAAAAACGAATATAATCAATATAAATATCGCTCATGTAAAAATGGCGTATCTCTAATCAACACGACTTTATATATTTCAATAAATTCGTTATTCTATTCAACAAATGAATATTTATTCTATTCAACGCATGAATCTATATTTCTTTCAACACATGAATATTCTCAACACATGAGTATCGTCAACACATGACTATTTCTATTATTTAATATATTTTATAAAATTATGGTATCTATCGTTTGATTTTTAATCAGACTCCAATCGTAAAGTAGTAAGAGAATGATTCCCTAAGTATTAACCCCGAAGGCCGAAACCAACATCAGATCAATACCTAGGAAACCACTCATCTTATCTAGTTTCCAGTTAGTTTCTAATCTTAAAAATGATAAAGATATAAATTTTATTGTTAAAATATTTTACTCAACACATGATAAGTTTCAACACATGAGCATCGTCAACACATGACTATTTATTCTATTCAACACATGAATCTTCTTTATTCTATTCAACACATGAATATATATTTTATAATATTCTTTATTTTCCCGATTGGAAAGAGGCCCAATCAATCACTATATAATGTTAATTATATGGATTCCATACAACACATGTATATAATAGTAACGATAAATAATCAACCATCATCCAAAGTGCACTACACAACTGCATAAGCATTAAATATAAATAATTAACGCTTACACAGTCTGTCGACCAATCGATCGACATACTATTAAATAATTGGGATTAGTGTATGCCAAATCTCATCCCAACACCCATGTGGGGTTTTAATCCACAAACATTGAATATTATTTGTGCGGTTGAGCGATGTGTAAAATTTATCATCCCAATCAATATCCTTCAAATAGGTGTACATAAACAAACTGTCCAGTTTGTAAATGAATATTTATTTATTCACATTCACATTAAAAATTATATTTTTAACGATCATTAATTTATTTCAACACATGAATGTTTTATTATCTATTTCACATCAACATCACAAACAAACTTCACAACACATCAAACAAGCATACAAGTCGTCCATGGTCCGTGGACGACGGGTGTCGGGTGCTGCTAAGCACCGTCTACATCCTAGTATATATTTTTAACTAGAAAACAAGGTTTAAAGTGAGAAGTTCTCACCGACTAGCTAAACCAAATGCCACGACTCTTCTTATGTAGAAAATCTTCGTCGTGCTCGCCTTTTGTCAATTTCATTGTCCGTGGCCACTACATATATAAAAATCACATTTTTATATTGTTGCTATGTATATAAAAATCACATTTTTACACCGCTACTATATAGATAAAAATTCTGTTTTTATACCGCTACTATATAGATAAAAATTCTATTTTCACACCGCTACTATATAGATAAAAATTCTATTTTTACAACGGTGTTCATATAATAAAGGTCATATTTTTATTACGCTAACTTCATAATAAAAATTATATTTTTATCACTTCATTTCAATAAATAAAAATCTTATTTTTATTTCTACTTCATATGCATTTACAACTATAAACATTATATTTTATAATTTCTACCATATCAAAATCATATCTTTATTATTTCTACTACATAATAATTGTATCTTTATTATCTCTACTATATAAAAATTACATCTTTATTATTTCTACTATATAAAAATCGCATCTTTATTATTTCTGCTATATAAAAATTATATTTTTTATTATCTATACTATATAAAAAATATATTTTTCAGAAATAAAAATATATGCTTTTCATAAATAAAAAGAACTGATTTTATATATGCTGATTTACATAAAAAAAACTGATTCGATAATAATAAAAACTGATTTTATAAAATTAAACACTTACAGCGCCGGAATCTTGAACGGAGGAGAGGGGAATTGCTGTTAGCGCGCAGGTCAGGGAGGAGGTGGGCTGAGGATCGACGGTGGGACTTAGGGCTGGCGGCTAGGGTTTGCTAGCAGGTTTGGGGTTGGGGTGTCACGTAGGAGCGGGAAGGGAGGGAGGAGAGTGAGGCTTCGGAGTTAGAGTGGGTGCGGCGGTGGAGGCACCAGAGGCGGCGGCCTGGGAAGCGCCGGTCTTGGCTACGACGGCGTCTTTCTTTTTCCTGTTCGATTGAAAATGAAGAGAGAGAGTGTTGAGGGGGGTTTATATATATTTATTTAATTGATTATTTAATTTCAAAAAGCAACTTTTAATTTCGATCTCGAAACGAGACCCACCGCCTGTCGTCCATAGCTAATTACCCCCATTTCGAACACAATGGGATATGTATCGTAAGCTGATTCGATCGTTTCGATCAGTTTTCGTCAAAATCAAAATATAACTCTATATATTGAATTTGAATGCACATTTCAATTTACCGTGGCCACATACGGACTTTAAAAATTCCCGAAAAATATTTTCTAGCTTCGTATTGACCATATGGTCCTAATAAAACTAATTTCGTCAAATTCTGAGACCGTTTGAAAAATAGCTATTTTCCAGTCGATTAAAATCAACTGAAACTGGTCAAACACATTTTGCTTTGCCACGCTCACATATTGATTCAGAAAATTACGAATTTTGAAACCTAGCAATAACTTGACATCACGGATCCAACAAAAGTGGTTTCGTCGAAAACCGAGTCGTTTGCAAAATGGCCATTTTCAAGGGCTAGAATTCTATAGCGACTATTCTGAAATTTCAACTGGACATATCTTTTGATTCCCGCTATGAAATTTTGATTCTTCGGATTCGTTGGAAAGATATTCTCAAATAGATTCTAATATTTTTGGTTTCGCTAAAATCTGGTTTATTTTGCACCCGGTACATTCATTTGAAATTTGAAATCGAATTTTCGAACTACCGCGCCATTTTCAATTCCTTATATAATTTAAAATATTTATATTCTAACGACGATCTATATAAATATATACGTTCAACTTCTATTCAAAATAAATTTCTCGTCGCTATTATTTAAAATAATCCATTTTAAATATTCAAAATTCAACAAAATTGCCAAAATAAAAATTTTAAATTGGCTTAGATTTTCCGGGTTGTTACATAAAAGGTTAAGCTTAAGATTTTATTCACAAGAACTTGTTGTTCAGACCGCCTTTACATTAAAACAAAGGTTAGGTTAGATAAACATGGAGAAAAACCTCGAACATCTTTTATCTGGTTTGTTAAGTGAAGAGGGTAATATTGTTGTATGATTATTGATATTTAAGATATACCTAAGATATTTATGTTTCGATAAAAATTGTTGTATCCAAACATCTTTTATTTGGTTTTACGAAATGAAAGGGTGCATTATTTGCTATTAGAATTTATCCATCCATTATGAGTTCTGATCGTATTAGTATGGTTTAATGATATTTTCTTATGTATAAAATAATGGACTTATTTTAAGGTGGTTCTAAGTTCAAATGAGCCCTTGCTGGGTTAAAATTTTGGACTTCCCTCACGTGGGTTGTTAGTGTATCAAACATGCAAGATACAACTTAGGGTAAATGCATAGCAACCAACTGAAGGAGAATACATAATTCTATTGGGGATAGTTGGAATACCTTCAATTTTATAAATTCTAATCTACTCTAGAATAAAATCTATTTCTGCCTGAGTGGCAATATCAGAAGTTAGTGAAATCTTGTCATATCTGTTATATCTAAAAAGAGATCCTTGTGGCTGTAGCTGGACTTCTTAATCGAATTATATCCAGTTTTGGGTGATTTGACTTTTCCTGCTAGTTTATATTATTTTAAAATTTAGCAAGTAATTAAGAAGTTGTAGGACAATTTTGAATCAACCAAAAATTGATATAATATATGGCTTTCAAATTATCACATTGGAAACAATTCAAAATGAAGCACGCTATACCAACCTGATAGCAAAAATAATTACTACGCTAAGTTAACAAAATGGTAAAGCGTATATATTATTCCCAGCAGTAGATGCAAAATATCTAAAGGTAATAATAACAAGTATATAACATCGGCCCAATGGTTTTAAAATATCACATTCATTTCTTATTTTAATCAGTGAAAATAAGGCAAGACAACGGGTCTACATCGAAAGGCAAAGCACTATTTCGACTAACATAAATTTGAAATGAATGGGGCATGTTACATTTATGATGGAAAAGCCTCTAAAATATGTAATGACCCATATTTCACATACCGAAGGATCATAAAGTAATTCCATTTAATTCCTAATTGGTCCTTTCATTATAATATTTGGAGATATGGCTCATTGGGATGTTTTACATGTCCATGATTTTTGTCAAATCATTTTGTAACCATTTTGCTCTTGCAAAGCCTTAATTTGTCCACAACTTTTGATTGGAGCCAAATTAGATGCTCAAACGCATCTCATTACTCTAGGATGGTTGTTTCTCATTCCGTAAAGTGGCCACATTAAGAAAAAGGTTCAGTGGTTTGAGAGATTTTGTTGTTTTAAGTTTTAAGTTTGTTAGACAAAATTATAGTAATGTTAATGGATTGAGATTGACAAGCCTAATTACCCTCAATTTAAATATATGCTAGAGGGGTAAATTAGAAGTTTCCCCTCTCAATTTTCAGTTGGGTTGAGGAGTTGGGTTGAGTCTATGATCTACTCTAATTCATCATAATTTCTCAAGTCAACTGTCAGTTTCACTTCAAATCGTCTGTAATATCCAATTAGAAGCTAGATCTACACATAATGATAGATCTGCAGTTAATTTTATTGAATTAAGATATTTTATTAGTGATTGTGATATCTCACATGTATATATTGGACTATATGTTGTAGTTAGGGCTTTTGACCATTTAATTGTTAATTTAACCCAAAAATCTATTTAAATAAGTTAATTTTGTATCTAGAAATCATTAGGATAACATAGTTATGACATATATTGATTAACTTGCTAGATCTAATATAATAAATGAGTAATTGGCAGGTCTAATGCTAGATCTTTGATAGATCATGTAACACCACTTAGTTTAAAGTGGAATTAGAAGTGGGAACTTAAATTTTAAAGCTCCACCTTTTAATAACACCTAGGCCTTTTGAGGAGCAAAACCCCACTCCTATACAGGGGATAAGCTGGAGATAATATCTTGCGCAAATGGAGGTGTGAGCTGTTACATTGGTATTAGAGCCAATTCCCAACCGAAACTGTGGATTGCGAGCCGACCACAACGCCTGGGTAGTGAGTGACGATAAGCTAACTATGACATTGGGCTCTGAAGGAGGGGAGATAGTAACACCCTTAAGTTTGAAGTGGAATCAGAAGTCCCGCATCATGGAATTTGGAAATGAAGTGTGAACTTAAATAGTAAATCTCCACTCCTATATGGAGGCCTTTTGAGACACAAAACCCTACTTCTATATGGAGGCTAAGTTGGAGACAATATCATATACAAACAGAGGTGCGGGCTATTATATATGTAACGCCCTACCCTAGACCCACCCTAATAAAGAGCATTATAGAACAATACCGTCTATTAGAGTAGAGAATAGGGCTAGTTAGGAGCGACCGTCCATAATCTTGTATGAGATGAGTATGGAATACGTTTAGTTGGTGTATAAATTTTTCTTTCTTACCACAGGTGGACCTAAGTATTCAATTCTTCTAATGTAAAACTACGATGGCTAAGGATCATATTTAAAACAAATTACAACATATCACAAATAACAGATCACAGAACAGAATGCATATAAATATTACCACAGAATACAACATATACATGTGCTTCAAACTCGAATGGTTACATATGATCCATATACATACAAAAAGTTTTAAAAGAATAAATATAAAAATGACATATATACAAACTATAAAACTTAAGTAATAGCTTGAAGAGAGTAATCCAGAGTGAGAACAGATAAACACGAATCAACAATGAGCTATGAACCTGAAACAACTCAGTTTGTCCCAAGTATAAATACATGGGTCATTCTAGCTTACACACATCAGTATAATAAGGTAAGTGAAATAAATTGGCGTTAAGGGAACAATTCCTTTTCGTAAGAAAAGGAATCTCATAATCCAAAATAAAATCAAAAAAGACGATACATTTCTATTAAAAAGGAACAGATAACTCAGAACAACAAATTTCACAAGGAAAATTCATGAGTTTGTACTTAAATTACTTTTAAACACCTTGAACACAGATTTGGGTGTTTTCATTGATACAGATTACCCAAACTCTGAATTGGGATAATTAAAATTTAGAGCCATAAGACATAGGATCAATATAAGATTTTTTTTACAATCATCAAGTGTTAGCTTTGAGCTAAACACATGTATCATCCTCTAAACCCCAAAGTAATCAAGCACATACACAAAAAATATCATTAAAAGTACTCCAAATTAAGAGTTTAACATTACAAAAGTGATCACAAATATTAATATTCTCAAATTAGCCATATGGCTATGATAGAAATTCATCATAATATATCATCAAAGATGGATCCAAAACATCACAAACACAAAAAAATCCGGAGTCACAAAATGGGTCCAAAACATAATAAAGCATTGCACGTGCTTAATGTAATGACCCGCCTTTTTGTCCAGTTTCGCCGATAATTAAACAACTTAAAACGTTCATAAAGATGGATTGTTAGGGGTACTACACATTTGCACAAAAGTAAAAGAACATTTCCATTATTATTACAATAATATTACATTAGAGATTACTAGAAATATCAGAGTACAACGGTTACACAGCAGAAAGAAAGCACAAATAGGCCTTCAGCAAAAGAAGAAAAATCCAAAGCATAACTCAAGCTCCAACCTGAATCTAGCTCTGAATACTAAATCTGCATACCAAACTACCAGATGCCCATGTAAAAATTATGGGCACCCAGAGTTTAGGTGTGGAAGCAATAAACTCCAGGTCAGTCATGGTACTAGTGTAAGAACTCAAAATAGTTATTTTTAGGGTTTATTTTAAAGTTAGGTAACTCACTGGACCACGCCGCTAACGTGGAACATGTTTACTCCTTATAAATACCAATGCATAGTAATTCGCAATGATTTTTTGAAAAATGAAGCTATCATAAGCTTGTACTACATCACACAATGCAAGCGTACACCAGATGGGTGAGTTTTCTCTTATGATAACCAAAAATGCTTTTGACACGTGAAAATCCTTATTCATATTATTATTACTGCATAGTGTGAAAAACCTTTCGAAAGTAAATATATTAATTTGGCCAGCATAATGCCCTATCCCATGATGCAGATGTAATCCTGCCAGTAACCGGTACGCTATACAAACAAAATCGTATGGGCTCGTAGTGGAGATTGGGTTTCCAACATGATGGTTACTAGTTCGAAAGATCATTCATAGGCTCACAAACTTTCTTGCACGCATCATCCCAGTACTCGCGGTTAATGTCCAGACTCGGACACCATTATACTAGCCCACCATACATGAATCATAGTACCCAACAAATAGCGTCCTAGATTAAGACTTCGTAGTACCCATTCATCATCACATTCTGATGCACTGAACATACGGAACTAACATAAAAATCTGACCACTATTTTACCATCAATGTGTGGTATGAGGTTCGTCGAGGTCACGATATACACAAAGCTACACTTCAATAAGCAATGCTTTGATCCTCAATAGCTCATCACATAACTCAAGTATGCCACATTGTCCATTCACCGTGCATCACTAATATCTATCAATATATAAACTCTGAGCTCATACGCCTCAAAGAAGGGTGTTAAGCTAAGAGAATAAATTCTCTGCCACTAAGCAGCTACATATTAATAAAGATCAGTGCTATGTAGTCAATTACAATGTCATACACACAATCCATAAAGGTTCGCCCTGGGTCTGAACGAAATCAAAATCCGAAATTCCTCCAAACACGTTTGGACTACTTGCCACTTAACTGATCTAAAATCTATCTGCAAATAGGGGTGACCCATTAGAGACATTCAACAAGTCGCCGTTCCGATGTGAAGGGCCCGGTCTTCAACACCGTCTTCAAATGCTTATTTGCTCCAAATGTCGTTTCATTATTCGGAATGGTTTTCAGATCCAACATCTGATCCCAGTCTTTCCGAATAATAAGTGCAATTTTAAAAACACAACTATAAATCACACATGCTTTCACACAAATCTCCTTCCATCTTAGATTTTGTTAATTAATACATCTTTGAACCCATTCTCATTTAATCTTTACAAAATCCATATTTTAATTTTTCTCCTTTAAAACACATCTTTTAAATCAAAGATAATTTAGCCTCAAAACTCAATTAAATTTTCGTTTGATAACTCATTATTCAAATCCAGTTTCTTTTGAAAACCTTTAATCCATTTCTCAGTCATTTCAACCATAGTTTCCATTAACATAATTTCCCAACATTCAATTCTTTAATCTTAATTAAGAGATTGTACTTCTTTCTTAATTCCTTACTTTTAATTTCCTCAAATCAAAGAATTGATTAAACTCCCACTTACAACATAATTTTCCATTACTCAATCTTATTGGGTTTCAAAAATGATATTATTGACGATACCTTTCATGACAAAACCCAAATCAATTGATATTGAACATAAGCTATATATAAATTGTATCTACTTATATCCGATACCAATTCTCATAGTCAACAAATATTATAAGTGGAATAAAATAATAATATCTTCTAAATTCCTCAAATAGTATACGTTTATACCATGGACTTTCATATCAAATATCCAAAAATTATTTCTATCCAACTTATCTCAAACAAATCGGGAAATACTTATATTAGTTCGAAAATTTAGATAAAAATTGGAAAACCCTTTTTAATATTCAATATTAAATATTTCAAAAAATATTAAACCTTTAAAAACATTCCACAAATCATTTAAAAATGCTTACTGATATTTCGGAAAACAGTTTGTGGGTTAAAGACTTCAAAATATATTGTTTTCAAAGAAGCGTTACAAAACAGTTATATTGGCTAACTTGATCAAAGTAGCCTTTATATTATCCAAACCAAAAATTTTCCAATTCAAAACACTTTTAAATAACTTATAATGATTTTACAAAAAAAAATCATATTTTTAAAACACTAAAAATTGCTATTTATAGTTACGGTCGACAAACTGCACTTATAACAATCTTTGTTAAGCATAACTTGAAAACTATTAGTCGAAATTGAAAACTTCTTTCTCTCATTTGAATTCCCTTGTTTATAAAAAAACAAACATTTTTCGTTTCGTGGAAATCCGATTTAAATTGTAAAAGTTATAAGCATTTAAAGTTAGTGGTCAAAACGCGAACAACCGCTGCGCGACACGTTCTATTCTGGCTATAATATAACTTAATATAAAAATAATTTCAAAATACTTCAAATTACTTTGGAAAGCCAATATAAACTTGTATAAACCATTTAAAATATTTTCAAACTTCATTTTTTTAAAACAAAACTTATTTTCATCGTTTTAGAACAAAACCTTATTTAATGTCAAAAACTTGTTTAACAAAACACTCCTTCTTAATAAAGTTGTTCATATATATTTCCTTTACATTTCGAAACCATTTCAAATTCAAAAATAAGTTTTCTAAACCAAATTTCCAATATTATTTACATTTTCGACGATGGAGGAGATATTACCGATCACAGACGCGATACCATAATTCCAGTGTCATAGTGTGTCACACAACATTAACAACCATATAAACATCCATAGCAACCATCATAAATATTATTAATTAAATAATAATTGTGCACAAGCGTTATAACACTAACGCTTAATAGTGTGTTCTACACAAGTGTCATCCATCACAACAAACATTGACATCCATAGTTGGTTTAAAGAGTTTAAAGAGTTCTCACAAATATAGCTTTCCAATTCTTCACGGTAGGCGGGCTTAGCTGACTGCAAATGAAATGTCGACAGTATTTCGGCGTACCGTCTTCTTCGCCAAAATAAATAATATATATATATATATATATTAATCTCTTTCTTTTTTTATTAGAAGAGGAGGAGGAGCCGAACTAAGGAAAGATGATGGGGTGATGGGGGTGATGGAGGTCAAGTTTAAAAGGAGGAAGAAGAGAAAATAAGAGGAGGAAGGGGGTCTCTATGCCATGGAACCATGGTCTTAAGCTTTAAGAAGAAGAAGAGAGAATGGAGAAGTATGAATGAATGAGAAAATGAAAGAAAACAGTGCTATTTATAGGGAAAATGGAGTAAGGAGAGACACATGGCATTCATGCATGAAAGAGTGCATGCAAAATGACAAGTGCCCTAGCACTTATTAACTTAAGAATTAGAGTGGCTTGCATTTGGACAAGTGTCCATACACTTGTTAATTTAAGAAGGAGTGTGGCATGCATAAGGAAAAGTGTTCATACACTTATTAATTTAAAAAGGAGGGTGCTCAAGATAGCATTTTACTCAAAATGTTATGGAAATTCAAAGACAACACTTATAACAAAAGCTACCAATGATTCTAATATTCATAAAATAATTTATATCTGACAAAAGGTCATATTAACCAAACAAGCTAACAAACACGAATTTGAAAATTTTGTTGCAACTAAAGCATGATAATTTTTATTATTAAAAAACATATTCAACCAATATTATGTCCATAAATTCAAATTACTTATTCAAAATTTCAATTTTAAATTGGTTAAAACTCTGGATCGTTGCACTTAACAAATGATCTCCCCCAAGAGCTTATGCCAAGTACTATACACGTATTTAGGCGCTGATCATTATGACCCTCTAGTCGAGTGTATCTTGACACCTCTGGTTAAGTGAATACGCATATAAGACCCCCCCCCCAAGTCGAGCATCCCCCGAATCAAGTACTGGCACACACAAAATAACAAAGAGTGTGTCACGGACTCCCAAACAATAATCTGAATAATGAAAACAATACGTCTCATACCATATTTTTTCATTTCTCTATTTACTATAAGATAACCCACTTAACAATATAAAACATCAAATATCTTCGACGTTGAACAAGGAATTAACTGAAATATTTAATCTACGTGTCCTATTCCATGCGATAAGTTACAGTGTTTAAACCACTACCTTGCTTTCTCGAATATGCAAAAACGTGTGATTTTATATAAGGAAAATAATTAGTTTTAGGAAAACATATTTTATATAACGATTTAGAAAATGTTTGGGTTATGACTTTAAAATTATTGTATTTAGAAAATATTGGTTAGTATTTTCTTTAGAATATATTAATTTATAGAACCAAACATAAGGAATGCAATTTCTATTCATACACCCGTAATTCCTTAACATACACCACAGTTTTGATATGAAAATTATGACTATGATATCCTTGCCTTTAATTAGATTTTCAGTCATTTTCTTATAATGCATCTAACTAGGACTTTAAAATAAAAAATATTTGATTAAATCTATAGAATTTTATATTGTAATAAAACCTAAAATATCAATTACGACAACTTTTACAACTAATTTTTTTTAATTCCAATATGTTCAATCATCCAAAATTAAAGCTCATTTTTAAAATAAAAACAATTGAATAATTTATGATGTTAGCGTAAAATATTAATTTTTTTCTTTTGAATTTTGGAATTTATTGCAAAGAATTCCAAGTTTTGTGTAACTTAGTTTTAAGGTTAAAAAGGGAAGACGATAAAAATACAAATGCGTAATTTTTGGAAAGGCATGGAATATGAAAAAAAAATTTGGTTTATGTTATTTTATTTTAGATCACGATTTATGTTAGGAAATTATGGGTGTATGAATAGAATTAGCCCATAAGGAAATTCATCGTCACAAGGCTATGTATATTCGTTAAGGAAATTTTGTAGAAATTGATTTTCTAAAACGTATTCGGTGGGTAAAAACGCTTCAAGGAAAACCAATAAAGCACAATGAAATATTTAGGAAAATCCATTAAAAAGAATATCCTGAATTCACAAAAAATTTGGGTTATAATTTAAGCCTCAATGATTAACAAAGATTACAACAATTTATTTAAGGAATTTGGACAGAGATATATGCAAAATTAAGCATCATAAAACAAGCAAAACACCCAGAGAAGAAACAGAATTAGGCAAGCAACATGCAATGCTTTCTAAGCATTTTTGTCTGCCTATATCAACAAAGGCAAGTCCCTGTGCCTACACATGTGTTAATACAGGTCCTGCTTGTGTCGACACAGTCACAGATTTTTCACAAATTGGTCCATCGTGGAAGAACTAAAGTTTAGACCATTATTTCAATGATCAAACAACAATATTCAAACACAAAATTCTCAAGATATAAACTACAACACTCAAACTACAAGCAGGAGAAAGAAAATCAAGAATATGATATGAAATGGAGGAGATTTATGCTCTCAAAAAATGAACCCAACTCATTTTTGCATAGAGAAACACCTGAAACTACGTTTCAGCTTACAGTAAGCAGATTATTATCCATAAACTTAAGAAATACAAAATAGAACAGATGCATGCTAAAAGAGTTAGTTTCACAAATTCACCTTGATTGGATTTGATTTCATCTTGATACTGGCTACAAGGAAGGGGCATTAGTCTTTTTAATGTCTATAAATTGAAAATCCCTGACTAGCAAACCAAAAGTTCTACTACAATACCTTTTTCTGAATTTTTGAGATTAATGCATTGAACCCCTATCTGGAGTTCGAT
This sequence comes from Allium sativum, assembly GCA_030737875.1. Lineage (NCBI taxonomy): Eukaryota > Viridiplantae > Streptophyta > Magnoliopsida > Asparagales > Amaryllidaceae > Allium > Allium sativum. The sequence goes on from CM060916.1 coordinate 962,324,520, forward strand.
TCTAGATAGAGATAGAGATAGGCTAGCTTCTAATAGTTCATAATTAGCTTGAATTTCTAGATTGGGAGGAAATCGCCATACTCTTACATTTTTCCAAAAAACAAGATAAGAGGAGGAAGATGTTTTCATGAAAGAAAAACTACGTGCTATACCACATTCTCCTTTTCCGGATAATAATTAGTATTTGAAAGACGAACTAACTAACCCAATTAAACCCAAGTGTAATTAGTTATGCTATTTCGGCTTATATTCATAACTTATTCCCTTAACATCATTCTAAATCCATTTCAACCACATACACGCACAACTATGTTATGTTTAATTTACAAAACACAAACATATATGTTTAAAATATTTTTACACACTTTAACATCACTTTTAATACAACTTTTGTTAAAACTTCTCGTTTTCACAAAACATACATTTTATAGTTTTAATTAATCAAGACATACATTCTTAAGATTAAATTCAAACTAATTCCACTTCCTTGACAAAATTACACAAAGCCTTATTAAAATATTTCAACACACTTAAATATTGAGTTACAACCAATATTTTGTGATGACCACCCCATAACTGCTGCACCAAACTAAGGAAAAGTGCATTGTATGTCGTGCTAGACTGATATGGCACGATCACCAAGGAAGAATAACTCAAAATGAACCTATTGTACAACTCATAGCTCATAGATAACATATGATAGAAAATATACAACATGATATATTAGTGAAGCACAACTGAGTAGAAGACTCAAATCTTATAACATCTCAAAATCACCGATATAAATATCTCTGATAATGAGTAATTCGTACATCAAGCCTCACTATATATATCTCTCAGAATATCAAAAGTCATCAATAAACTGTGGAAGTAAAAGAATATATAAATAATATAGTAGTAGTATGCTAGCCTTGTTCTCGTCACCGCACTACATCATCGACACCAAAACCCACTACCTGCTATCTCAGCCTACTCACCAACACAATTAGTGAGCGGCCCAAGGTAATAAAAGGGAAACATAAAATCTTGGGTCAGACAATAGTCTTAGTGAGCGTTAAAATAACTAACAACAATTACACAGGATATGTGAGTATAGATGGTTCAATCATATGATTCGTCTTAGCAACAACAGAATTAGTACAGGATAATCATCTATTTCATGCCACTCCAAAATAGGAAAGGACACCCCAATCCCACTTCTCTTGGAAACCTTACAGTGGTAGCCTACCTAGAGATAACAGAGAAGAAAACACGCAATAAATCGTAGCATCCAAGCAACCAATATCCTATCTATCACCGACTAAAACGTTGAAGACATCAATCATCGAATAACCAGCCATTGCCATTCATTAATGGCTAATGGAAAACCCCAGTTCTAGTTAGACTACAGTACATCCCTCTTGTGTATGTTTGCTTACATCCAAACAACTGGATCACTCCCAAACTTCGATCTAAGGTAAACGATCCTACTTGATATTGATGGGCGTCCCCACGATACCCCTACTCTGAGCCCGCTAGAACCTTCGATAACCAATGATTCCTTGGCACTTCAAATCCATCGATCGTTTCTTCTCATTGATCACATCTTTAGTTCGAGCGACTTCTCAAACCAATTCCATTATCATCCTTGATCAAATCCTGCCTAAGTCAATCCATCATCATGCTAAATCATATATCATCCCGCTATCAGTATCACATCAGTTTATCTCCTAACACTCCAACTTTAGTTCACAATCAAAGCAATATCCATTATTGAGTTGCACGTCAACCATCTAAGTCCATTCAGTACTAAACTTCATCAGTAACCCTCGGAAGCCACCATAACTAAGCTCCCCAAAAATCAAGCACATCCCATCAAACATGATGGATTGGTATTGGTCCATCATCCATGGACCGGCACCAATCCATACACTTAGTCATGTTTTGGCTATGTGTTAGCGTATCTCCATCCTATCTTCAAGCACTTCCAAGAGGTCCATCCTCGAACCCAAATTCCTTCTCGATGAATTTTCCTGCCAGTCCATCGATTAATGCTCGAAAGATCAACTTCGACATTTAACAAATCTCTTCCGAGTGACTTAATAATTTGCAGGTAGTCTTGATTTATCACCACGAAGCCACGCCCCAAATATCTTCGCCATTCATCATGCTATGATGGACCGGTGTAGGTCCATCTGCTATGGACCAGTACCGATTTATATAGATAGTTTATTTTGAACCCAAATTTTCTAATTTCCCTCGTATCGTCTTCCAAAGCTCCTCCACCAAGTTTTATCTGAATCTGATCATCCGAACCTTTGATTTGCTCTATTCTTTAATACTAAGATCTATAACACACAATTCTAGCAAACAACTCAAACAATGCAACCAAAACAAATGGTGATTCATCGAATCTTGATTATACAAACATGTATATATCATAAACATAACCTAAATCAATGAATTTAACATGAACTAGATCTAAACTTACATGAGAACATGATAAATCTAAAGATAAACGAGTTTACATAATTAAATTAGGTTTTCTAGGGAGTCTAAATCTAATTTAAACATGGATGATCAGATCTAATGGGATTTTAACATATAACATATGAATATGATCCTAATATACCCATAACATCCATATTTTTGTGTGAGGTCTATCACCCATCAATTCTAAGATCTAATAAAATACCAATGAGACCGGATCTGGACAACGTTGAAGAACCTAAAATTGATGCAATTTGATGTGATCTAATCTTCCTTGGTGATTATTTAGCCTCTAGATGCAATCTATAATGAATTAATATGAAGAACTTAGAGGTTAGGTTAAACTGGAGAATCATAGGTGCCTAATCTAATTTTTAAATGAAGAGAGAAACCCTAAGTCTCTTCCTGAATTCCCCTATTTGTAGCTGTAGTTCATTAACCTAATGAGTTGGCTGATCGGCCCTTTAGCAGCTAATTAACATGCTTAACAACAACTAAAACTTATAACATTGATTTCTCCTAAATCGTTAAGCCAAAATTTTCATATGACTACTCTACAGAATCGTAAACCAGCATTCCAATCCAATGAGGCCCATTCTAGCACCTGATTCGATTCCTATCAAAAGTTATATCTTAAACAATATTCATTAGGGAAAACAGTTACAATCAAGTTTGGTAAAAATCATGGGTGTGTCTCACAACCCCATGAACAACTTATCAAAATCTGAGAGTGATCCACCAATTGGGAATAAGATATAATTATTTTACGATCCTTCGGTACGTAAAATACTGGTCGTTATATTCTCCCCTTTACGAATTTTGCCTTCGAAATTCCAAGCAAACACGAGTAAACATAGTATCCTGCATGCCTACTATCCACAAGTATCCAATCTAGCATCCAATAATCAATACAACCAAAATCCTACTCTAGCACATGGAACTCTATTAGTACAAGACACAATGACAGAAGTAAAATATGATATATGGGACATAATACTCAAAAATAGGTCGACCTCATGCTGTCTTCCGTTTCCAATGTGCAATCATCAACATCCTCGCTCCATTGTACCTTAACTAGCTTAACGATCTTCTTTTTAAGTGGTTTCCTATCACTACCTACGAAGCGAAGCAACTTACGAGGCCTAGGAGATTCAGGATCGACCTCTAAATCTTCAAGCTGATCAGGAGATGCCACAACATTCGAGTCATGCAAAACTTACAAAGAAATGATACTTGAAACACATTACGCAAACTCACCATCTTGTCAGTTAGATCCAATCTATAAGTGAGCTTCCCAATACGCTCGACAATCGAAAACGACCTAAAAACCTTGGCGCTAACTTCCCTTTGCTTCCAAAACGAATCGCATTCCTTAGAGATGAAATCTTGACAAACACTAAATCTTCGATTGAGAATTCCAAATCCTTTCGTTGCTTAGCGGCATAACTCTCTTGATGATCTTTGGCTGCCTTCATTCATTGTCGAATGATCTCAATATTATCAGTCGTTTCTCTTATCATCTCCGGCCCAAGTGCCAACTTCTTGCTAGTTTCTAACCAATATGATAAAGAGTTACACGGTCTACATACAACGCCTCATACGATGCCATTCCAAAACTTGACTGGTAGCTGTTATTATAATCAAACTCGACTAAATGCAAATAACCTTCCCATGATCCTCTGAAATCTAATACACAGAATCTAAGAAGATCTTCCAATGCTCGATTAACCCTATTAATATGACCATCTATCCAGGGATGATAAGTCATACTCAAACATAACTCTGCTCCTAACGTTTCTTGCAAACTTTTCCAGAATCTACTGGTAAACAAAGGATCTCAATCGCTAACAATGCTCTTCGAAATTCCATGAAATCGAACTATCCGCTTAAGATATAACTCAACCAATTTTGATGCCATCCTAGTTGAGATGAAAGGATAAACCTTGCGCTTTTGGTCAAGCGATTCAGGACAACCTAAATACTATCATTTCCTGCCCTTATCCTAAGTAATTCATCAGTAAAATCCATTAATACTTTCTTCCATTTTTACAAAGAAACCTCTAATGGTTGTAACAACCTATTTGGCTTTTTCTGCTCAGCTTTAACCAACTGACAGTTCAGACATTTCAAGAAAAATTTCCCGACACCCCTCTTCATACCTTCCCAGTAGTAAGCCCACTTCATTTCTCAGTAGATCTTATCATAACCAGGATGAATCGTTAACCTAGAGCAATGACATTCCCTCAGAACTTCATCCCTCAATCCATCCAAATCAGGAACAACTAGTTTCCCACTCTTACGAAGCCAACCGTCTCGATCAACTTTGAAATCCTTAATTTCCTCCAATTCAACCCTCATTTCTAATCTCTGGATAATCGACACAAGCTTAGCATCTCGCTTCTATCTTTCGCCAATCCTCTTGATGAGAGTAGGTCCGATTGACAAGCTTGCGAATATCTTGAGCTCTAAATGACAATGAGGTATAAAATCAAATCCATCCAAGTACTCTATATGTTTGCATTCTGAAAACATGGCGCTTAAAATCACATATCTTCTACTCAATGCATCGACCACTGCGTTACCTTTCCCTGGAGTACAGGCTATTACAAATCATATGATGTCAAGAACTCTAACCATCATTGCTGTCGAAGAATTAAATCCTTTTGGGAGAAAAGTTACTCCAATGACTTATGATCCATAAACAATTCGAACCAAACTCTCAACAAATAAGTCTACATATCTTTATAGGGAACACTATTGCCACCAACTCCAAATCGTGAGTTAGGTAATTCTTTTCGTGCTACTTTAGTTGTCGACTTGCATATGCCACAACCCTATTCTTTTGCATTAACACTGGTCTATGTCCAGTGCCATATGTATCAGTGTATACCACCATCTCTTCATTCCCACTCGGAGTAATCAACACAGGAGCACTCGTCAACCTTTCTTTAAAATTCCGAAGGCTTGCTCACACTTCGCATCCCACTCGAAGACCTGACTCTTCCTCGTCAATCCAGTTAATGAAGCAACAATCTTAGAGAAATCCTCTAACGACCCGAAATCCCCCTTACGGGAAATCACGGATTAAGTTGAGGACAAGACAGATCAGAACGCAAACAGAAGAACATTTCATTGTATATTACAACAATTCCATCAGAATACAAGAATATACAGAGTATGAATAAATATTACACATTATAAAATATCAGAGATTATAATATATTACATAGCAGCAGAAAATAATACAATACATAACTAGAAGTAATACATGGATATAGAGCTTTCTGAGTATCGTTCCAGCTATAAATCGGGATCTTGTGAATATAAATCTGCAAAACCAAAACTACTAGCTGCCCGTGTCAAAATAAGGGCACTCAGAGTTTAGGTTAAAATAATAAACTCCAGGTCAGTCATGTGACTGGTGTGAGAACTAAAACAGTTATTAATCTTTATTTTAAAGTTAGGTAAATCAAGGGACCACGCCGTATAACACGGAACGGGTTTCCTCCCAAGAACACCAATGCATAAAACAACAGCACAATGCTAAATAAAGAACAATGAAGCTATTATAAGACCCAGGTCCCATCACACAATGCAACACAAGCCGAAGGATAGGGTTTTACCTTATAATAGCCAAAGAATGCCTGATACGCTAAATTTCATCTTTTATTATTACTATAAGTGGATAGTGTCAAAACAATTTCAATCATAAGTATCAATCATAGACGGCAAGAGTGCCACATCCCACTATGTCGCCATACTAGGCTCCACAATCAAAACCGCAAAGTCACGTATTTGGAAATTGGATTTCCGTCTGTGAACCGAGGCCAGGGATCGTCCTCTACCGATTCGAGACAATCTAGCCTACCATATCTCAGGATCAGAGCTCGAGTGACCCTTGGATCGTCAGGGCTGGTCCACCGATGTGGATTAAAATGCCTGAACACTGCGTTTCCCCACCCTTTAGGGCGTAAATGAGCCAACAAATGACTCCATCGGCTCCACATAGTCACCGATATATCCGAGGCGCCTCGCAACAGCAACAACCACATAAGTCAAACTCGTCAGGGCATGTAAAACCACTGATGCCACTTCTAGCTAGAAAGAAACGCATGTCCTCCATGAGGTCCTTCTCCCGTTTCTGGTTCACAACCGGGGTGTGAGGCTCACGAATCAACGCTACACAAAGCTATGCCACATAGGCGGTGCTTTAATCATCAACCACAAGACTTTGCTTTTCATCAGAAGCCTTGATAATATTGCCACTTAGGCATGCCACACAGGCAATTCACTCCATGCGTTTGATATCCATCAATATATAACCTTTGAGCTCGTACGTCTCAAAGAAGGGCGTTAAGCAAGAGAATAAATTCTCCGCTGCCAAACAAATATATATTCAATAGAAATCAATCACTTAGAATAAAATCCAATGTCAGACACACAGTCCATTTACAAGTTCGTTCTGGGTCTGAACGAAACTGGAGGCACCTAGTACCCCGCATATCCATCGATCTCCAAGTACGTTTGGACGATCACTAACTGATTCCCTCCTCTTGGGTGTACGGCCCAATCAAGATCATAAGTTATCACCCAAACGATGTGAAGACCTGTGGTCTTCGACCACCGTCTTCATCCTCGACACCACGTCGAATCAGTTATTCAGAATGGGATAAACCCGGTCTTTCCGAATAACTCGCATATATAGTAAAAAAGTGTTACACAAACACAACATACGCCTCATTCCAATTCATCAGTCACTAACCGTAAATTAGTAAGGTAACAATTCCCCAAATATTAACCCCGAAGGCCGAAATCAACATCAAATCAATACCCAGGAAACCATTCATCCTAATTAATCTTCAGTTAGTTGCTAAATTTCACATTCTTAGGGATAGATTCCCATTAATTTTATCAAAGATAAATTCCTTAAATTTATTCTTTAATCTTCTTTTGAATATCAATTCAAACCAAATTATGGTTTATCCAAACTAGCCGGGATTAACGAACCTTACCGAAGTAATCATTTGTTTTAATTTCCCAATCCCAACCTATTCATCCCATGTAGTAAAACTGGTAATACTTTATATCTAACACCAAGGGTTTATCGGTAAATTCAATTACCGTTTCACGTTCAAATTTAATTAAAGATTTAACTATTGCCTGGAGCAAAACTGGTGATACTCCATCCTCGATCTTTTCAATCTAATTAAAGATTCATTAAAACTCCACTTAGTTTTAATCTTTAACTGGGTTAAAGAACCGATGTCATTTAAAACACGGTTCACGATAAACCCAAAGTCACATTCCATTGTATCAGCTTTTAACCGTAAAATAGCAAGTGAGCAATTCCCTAAGTATTAACCCCGAGGGCCGAAACCAACATCAGATCAATACCCAAGAAACCATTCAACTTAACTAATCTCCAGTCAGTTTCTGATTTTCTTAACTCAGTTGGGTCTAAGAACAGTATTATTGAAGATACCGTTCACGACAACCCAAAATCACATTCCATTAATTATCGGGCTAAAGAACAAGTGTTATTTAAAACACCGTTCACGATAAACCCAAAAATCAATTCAAATTCAATTCCAATTAAATACCATTTAATTGGTACACTTCATTAAATATAAATAAAAAGATTTAATCTTTTTCTCAACTGGGTTTAAGAATAGTGTTAATGAAGACACCATTCACGACAAACCCAAATCACATTTGATATTAAATACAAGGCTCTGAATAGAAATTATATCGGCTTATATTCAATATCAAATTCTACGACCAACAAATATCGTATTGGAAATAACGATATTGATATATCTTTCAAATTCCCATAACAATATCTGTATCATCACGAAATCCCACATCGAAATATTCCAAAGACAATTTCGATTCAAATCCATTCCAATTCAATTATTGGAAATTCTGGTTATTTTCAAAACCATTTAAATTCACTTTATTTATTTCAAAAATAAATGGTTTTTAATTCTAGTTCAAAACTAGTTCATTTCGATAAAAATCTATTTTTATCTTTTCAAATATGGAGTTTTTCACCCCAATTCTTCCCAAATCATTTCTTATGATTTTACTCAAATTATTACTATTTTTAATAATTTTATCAAGGCCCACAGCGACCTTTTCCAAATTTGATTTAGACATAATACCAAATCCAACCGTTAGATTTCAAATCTCTAATATTCGTTAGAAAGCTCTTTTCAATACGAACCCAACGGTTCCGATTTTCTGAGACTCCGACGGTCGGATCTCCCGTAATATCCGTTCGAAGTCAATGGTCGAAATTCGCGAACTGCCGCGGTGCGGCGTGTTCTATTCAGGCCATTATATTATATATATAATATATACTTCGTCGATTTCCTTTCAAAATATATTTTATAAATCGTTTTAAATTCTTTTTCAAAACGATTTCAACTTCATATTCAATTTCGAATCAAAATTGAATATTCCACATCATCGATATACAAATGATAATCTTTTCAAAACGTTATATTTTGAAATCACTTTGTTTTCTATAATCATTATAAAAACGAATATAATCGATATAAATATCGTTCGCGTCAAAATGGCGCATATCTAACCAGCACGGCTTTATATATTTCAATAACCTCGTTATTCTATTCAACAAATGAATATTTTCTTCAACACATGAATATATATTTTATTCAACACATGAATTTATATTTTCTATTCCACACATGAATATTTATTCTATTCAACACCTGAATTTATTTTCAATTCAACACATGAATTTATTTTCAGTTCAACACATGAATTTATTTTCAGTTCAACACATGAATTTATTTTCAATTCAACACATGAATTTATTTTTCTATTCAACACATGAATATTTATTCTATTCAACACACTAATTAATTTTTTCTTATTTTCCAAATTGGAATGAGGCCCAATCAATTACCATATAACATTAATTATATGGATTCCCTACAACTCATGTATATAACAACAATGATAAATCATCAACCATCATCCAGAGTGCACCACACAACTGCATAAGCATTAAATATAAAAAATTAACGCTTACACAGTCTGTCAACCCATCGATTGACATACAACTAAACAATTGGGATTAGTGTACATCAAATATCATCCCAATACCGTGTGGGGTTTCAAATCAACAAACACAGATTTTATTTGTGCAGTTGGGGGATGTGTAAAATTTATCGTCCCAATCAATATCAGTCAAATAAGTGTATATAAACAAATCGTCTGATTTGTTTATTACTATTTATTTTATATACACGTTAAAAATCATATTTTTAACTATAAAATATTTTCCACTATAAAATATTTTATTTCTTTCACATCACACAATCAAATTTCACCACACAACAACCAAGCAAACAAGTCATTCATGGTCTGTGGACGACGAGTGTCGGGTGCTACTAAACACCATCTGCATCCTTGTATATATTTCAGACTAGAAATAGAAATAAAAGTGAGGAGTTCTCACCGAGAAGCTAAACCAAACGCCGCAACTCTTCATATGTAGGAAGTCTTTGCCGTGCTTCTAACGAGATCCATTTCACGCGGTATATGTTAAAAATTATATTTTTAACTACGCTACTTCCTATATAGAGATTATATTTTTATTTCACTTCATATATTGTGAAGATTATATTTTTAAAACGCTTTCTTCTATATAAAAATTCGATCTTTCACTATATAAAAATATCGTCTTTCTCTATATAAAAATTTGATCTTTTACTATATAAATTTATGATCTTTCACTATATAAATTTATGATCTTTCACTATATAAAAATATGATCTTTCACTATATAAATTTATGATCTTTCACTACATAAAATTATGATCTTTCACTATATAAATTTATGATCTTTCTCTATGTTAAAAATCAAATTCTTAACTCGCTATTTCATATAAAAACTGATTTTATACTTTCCTATAACTAAATACATTAAATAAAATAAAAGAAACAGAATGAAATAAAAAAAGGAAGGCTTACAGCAGTTTTTGGGGGGTTTCCGGTTGGGGGAGGCTCTAGTAGTCGGCGCTGCAGCCAAGGTGGCACAGGGGCCCACATTGGCCGGAGCCGGCGATTGGAGGGTCTGGGCGAGAACGACTCGGTGTTGGGGCTTGAGGAGGGTTCGTTTAGGGTTTGGGGTATATCGGAGAAGGGGGTGTGCGATGCCGGCGGAGGAGAGTGGTGGTCCTCGGACTTCGATGGGGGTGGTGATGGGTGTTTAAGGCGGCAGCGGTTTTCCGAAAAAAGGGGGGGTCTCGATGTGGGTGAACACGAGGAGAGAGAATCAAAGAGGAGAGGGAAGGGATGGCTGCGGTCTGGTGGGAGGAAGCGGCGCCGGAGGTGTGGCGCCTCTGATGGGCGGCGGCGGCGAATCCCCCCCTCTACGTCGTGTTTTTTTTAATTTAATTTTTTCTTCGTTGATTGATTCAATGAGAAGGGGGAGGGTATAATGGAGAGAAATGAGGGGGTTATTTACTTATTTATTTTATTTAATTTTCTATAAAAAAGTTGACTTTTTATTCGAACTCGAAACGGGACCCAACGACTGTCGCCCCTAGCTAATTACCCCATTCCGAATCCGATGGGATATGTATCGTAGGCTGATTCGACTGTTTCGATCAGTTTTCATCAAAATCAACATATAACTCTATATATTGAATTTGAACGCGCATTTCAATTTACCGGGGCCACATACTAACTCGAAAAATTCCCGAAAAATATTTTCTAGCTTCGTATAGATGATACGATCCTAACAAAACTAATTTCATCGAATTCTGAGACCGTTTGAAAAATGGCCATTTTCCAGTCGATTAAAATCAACCGAAACTGGTCAAACGCGTTTTCCTTTGCCACACTCACATATTGATTCAGAAAATTACGAATTTTGAAACCTAGCGATAATTTGACATCACGGATCCAACAAAAGTGGTTTCGTCAAAAACCGAGGTCATTTGCAAAATTTCCATTTTTAAGGGCCAGAATTCCATAGCGATTATTCTGAAATTTCATCTGGGCGTAACTTTTGATTCCCACTATGAAATTTCAATTTTTCAGATTCGTTGGAAATATATTCTCAATTAGATTCAAATATTTTTGGTCTCACTAAAATCTGGTTTATTTTGAATCCTGTACATTCATTTGAACTTTGAAATAGAATTTTCGAACTACCGCGCCATTTTCAATTCCTTTTATAATTATAAATAAATATTTATATTCTAACGACGTCGTATATAAATATATATGTTCTATTTCTGTTCAAAATAAATTTCTCGTCGTTATTATTTAAAATACTTCATTTTAAATATTCAAAATTTCGCTAAAATTGCCAAAATAAAAATTTTAAACTGGCTCAGAATTTCCGGTTTATTACAAATCCTTGATAAATCATCAATAGTACCAGCCAACCCAAGGAAACTCCTAACATCCTTCGCATTTTTGGGTCGATCCCAATCCTAGATTGCTGCTACCTTAGCGGGATCCATTGTTGTTCCTTATCCTAACATGACATGACCCAAAAATTCCACTTCTTCCTTTCAAAAGCAACATTTCAAAAACTTAGCGCTCAGCTGGTGATACAGCAAGATTTCCCAAAAAATCCTCAAGTTCGTCTTGTGTTCTTCCTCATTCTCGGTGTAAAACAATATATCATCCACGAACACAAGATCAAACTTGTTCGATTGATCCTTGAAGACTCGATTAATAAGATCCACGAAATATGCTGGCATGTTAGCCAATACAAATGGCATTACCAGCCACTCATAAAATCCTGATGGTGTCCTAAAAGCAGTCCTTAGCACACTATCCCAAGCTATTCTTAATTGGTGAATCCCGTCACCAAATCCATTTGGGAAAACATCTTAGCTTTGTGAAGCTAATTAAACAAGTCATTGATTCTCGGCAATGGATAATTGTTCTTCTTGGTTACCTCATTCATCTCACGATAATCCACACACAATCGCAACGATCCATCAGCCTTGTTCGCAAACACAATTGGTGCACCCCATTCAGATACACTTCTCCAGATAAATCTTTTACTTAAATGATAGTTCACTTGCACCTCTAACTCTCGCTGTTCTGTAGGCGCCATCCATCTAAGAGGCATAATAATAGGTATGGCTCCATTCAATAAATCAATCTAAAACTCAATCTATAGCTACGGCGCAACCCTTTGACCTCATTAAAAACATCAGAAAACTCTCGAAAGGTCAGCATAGATGATAATCCATCCCGTGGAATCATGAGAGAATATAAAAAGCTAAGAAGAACTCCATCCTTTGGTAGACAATGTATCACCATCGTTCGCCCTTCCACATCACCAAGCAAACACGAGCAAACATAGTATCCTACATGCCTACTACCCACGAGTATCCAATCTAGCATCCAATAATCCATACAACAAAATCCTACTCTAGCATGTGGAACTATAATAGTACAAGACACAATGGCAGAAGTAAAATAGGATTTATGGGACATACCACTCAAAGACTAGTGGTCCGATGTGCACGTAAAAATGCACATTTATATTCACATACTAATCCTTGTTTAGTTTAAATAAATGTCATATATGGGTATTTTATCACGTTTGAACCATAATTCAGTTGATTTCAAAATATCATACATTCATCATCATACAAAGAAAAAATGGTCATTTTTGTGCTTATGTTATTTTGAGAATTTTTACTAGGACATTTTTCATTATTTTTGTAGAAATTTGGTGCAGATGGAAGAGGGCTTCATACAGATTTATATGCATACAAAGGAATGAAGAGGAAATAATTCTCATACATAATCATGGAGGACCCAGTTACCTTTCCACTTAAAAGCTAATGGACAAATAAGTGGATGTTAAAGCTTCAGGCAAATTTGACAATGGATTAATTAAAGCTTGATGATTACTTGGTGGCCACACTACCAAAAAAGCATTCTTGGTAGCATGCTAATTGTTGAATTAGGGTTTTACTCTTGTATAAATAATCCCTATATGTTGATGTAAAAAGAATCTTGAAATTTATTTTTTAGTTTAGAATGGAGGCTCAAATCAAAACTCTTTTTCTTCCATGGCTTCTTAGCCATTTTCTTTATTGCAATCTATCTTTTTAATGCAATTTTAATTAATTTTTTTTATTTACATGTTCTTTTCTTTTACGCAAGTAGCTTAGATTTATTTTATGCAATTTGAATAGATTTTCCTTTATTTAGTTCCCTATTTTTGTTGTTCTTCAATGTTGAAATCTATTTGTATTGACTAGTCACACAAATGAGGAGCTAAACCCCTTTAATTTAGGGGTGATGAAGCTCTCTAATCACATAGATTCAACATAGTTTAATTTTCATGCTCTTTACTTGTGCTTATTAAAGAATGGATGTTTAGTGTATTTTGTTAATCATGCTTGGTTTTGATGATCTATGACTCTAATTAATAAAGGATTGATCATGCTTGATCAAATGACATAGCAATATTTGCCTCTTCATCTATATATGATTTTGGCAAAAAGAAGAAGTGCTAATTAACATTAGATATTCTATATTACTAACTAATAGTAAATAGAGTATTCTTAAAATTGATGTTGCTTTCAACTTGTTCTCTTTTTCATGAGAATTGAATAGTGAATTAGAATTGTGCTATAGTTTGATGACTTATGTTATGCTAATTAATAGAATAAATATGTCATACTTATGATAAACACAATAACTAATCTCACTTATGACCAAACAAAAAGAGACCATAACTTCATCATGCTGATTTTTGTGATCTAGAGAGTAAAAACACCTCTAAATTGCTCTTAACCAATAGTTTCATTCTCAACTTAGTCATTAGTTTTGTTAAATTTTAGTTAACACATTTTAAAGTTTGGTTTAATTTGATTGAATAAAATTTAAAATTATTCTTTCCCCGTGGATCGACTTGTATTCGCTAACGTACTACAAGTGTATACCGTGCGCTTGCGGTTTATTACACTTCGCGACGGTATTCTAATTCATAGAATATTCGTCGTCGAACAAGTTTTTGGCGCCATTGCCGGAGAAAGTTAATTAATTTCAATTTTATTCTTCGGATTAATTTTGTTGTTCTTCTTTAAAAAAAATTGTTGTGCTTTTTGTGTGCTTGTTTTAGTTGTGTTTATTTTGTATTAGTCTTCATATAAAAAAAACTTTTTGTCTTTTGTTTTCTTGTGTTTGTGCGTATTAAATTGTGCATTGTTTGTTTTTTGTGTTTTCATTTGTCATTTTCTTCCTTTAAAAATAATAATATTGCTTTTCTTTTACTCCCTCTTTAATTTTCTTTCCCTTCTCTGCCTTATATTTCCTGATTGCCTTACTCCTTTTCTTTCCAGCAATTAATTAAAATTATTGCTTTCCAATTCTTCATTGCTTTCCTCTCTCTAATTTCTTTCCTAAATTCTCGTAATAATTACTTTCCTTCTTCCCAAAACAAAACAAAATAAAAAATATTTCTTTCTAAAATTCTTCCTTCTTGCTGTAATTTTACCGTAGACTCTCCGGTTTTCTACTTAAAAATCCACACCAGTCACACAACTCATCTTCACAAATTCAATTTTCTTCCTCTACCATTGCCAAACCACAACTCTTAGCCTCGCACAAATTTCAAAGACCCAATCTTTATTATACAGCACAATCCATCTCCCCTTCCAAACACGATCAACTTCCTTCCCCGGACCATCAGTACTTCCTCGGAACCTACCACATAACAACCTGCGAGCTCACCAAAATCCGCAATAAACAAATACGTTTACCTCCTGAAACAACTATAGCCAACTCCTCAACCAAATTCACAACAAATTCGCACAAATCCTCAATCCTTCAAACCGCTTGCCTCCTGGTCAATACACCAAAACCAAGTCTCCCCCAAAGTCAGACCGCAAATTAACTGAACAAGCATCAAAACCACCCATATCTCCCAAATCCCCAAATCATGTTCGTCACTCATGATCAACACCTTCCTAAACCCGCGACTTCCACCCTCTCTGCCTTCATCCCCTCAACAAACCTTCTGTTCCATCACAATTCACATAACCCAATTCAACCATCACCTCCTTGTTGTTCACTACCATCTGCACCACGATACTATTTCTGCTCGCTCACCATCTTATAACTAAAACCTGCTACAATATTCAACCACAAGAACAACACAAAGAACAAAAGCATACAACTTCCCTCAAAACCCTTTATACAAATCACCTACCACCCTTTCACGAGAATTCCACAGTGCCACTCAACCAATTTCTACCATCCATCTTCCCTTCTTGCTACCATTTCCAGTCGACGTCCACTGCAAAACCGTACCCCTAACAGTCCCTTTCCAACTCCATAATCACAAATACCCCCCATCGCCAGTCCAGGTCAAAACCCATCCGCCTAAAATTCCTCGAACAACCCAAATCCCATCCAACAAATCAGCGCAATCTCTATAAACATCCCCTTGCTGAAACCCTTCGAATTCAAGTCAGGACCGCAACCGATTTCAGATTGTTTTTCGAATTCTAAAAATGAATTGTTGATTTTTGACATTGGTAGTAAAAAAAATAACTGTGAATTTTGAGTTACAAGAATTTCGAATGTTGGTTTAAAAGAAAATTTGAGTTGGGCCTGTTTGTCGTGCGGGCCGACTTAGGTTCAGTGACTTGTTTTAACTTTGTTTGAGTGATCTGTTTTCATTTTCTTAGTAGAATAATTTTCCATTGTTTTCACTTGAGTTAAAAAAAATCTGTTTGCTTTCCTTTTTGATTTTGTTTTCATTTGATTTTTTTTCCTTTTTGTTTTAGCTATCATTTTCATTAAAAATCTCGCTTTCATTTTGGTTTTAGCTTTCACTTGCTTTTCCATAAAAAAAGAACATTTCCCTTTGTCTTTGGTATTTTTTTGGTTTTCATTTTGTTTTTAGTTTTATTTTGCATTAAAAAAAAATTACAAAGTCAATTCAAAGGCCAACGACAAGTGAAGAGTTCAGTCAAGCGATTGGCAAACAAATTTGGATTGGAGCGGTTGCACACCAAGTAGGGTTTGAACGCGCTAGCACTACTCAGTTGCACTGGACGAACTGCCAATTTAGGTGAGAATTTTCTAAACTCTACAGGGACTGCTGCTACTTAAATATATATATATATATATATACATATATATAAATTGCTTGCAAAGATTTCGTGTATGTGCCGCAGCTTGCTTGTAAATTTTTTATTTCTGTATTTTCTTGTTCTGTGACTGTTCTGAGACTGTTCGTTTTGTGATTGATTAAAATATTCTAGAAAATTGCATTCATCTTAGTTTTGTTTTTTATTTTCTAAGGACTTCATTGTATTTTGACAAATTGGTTTATTTCTAAGAGATTATTTCTCGGTGTCTAAACTACGGCAGATTAATAATAGTTTATAAAAATTACGGTGATTCGTAAATATTGTATCGATTGTTCCTTTGAAGGTACTTAAACCTTCGGTTGCACTGCTAGGTTGATTCCTGGTGCACCGATAACTCCTGTCTGTTAACTGGCTGAGAAGTCTTTTGTTGAAATAAGTCTAACCATCATTATATAATTCTAGAAAAATTGTAAATAAGTAATTTGCATTAGGTTCATTCATATTTAAAAAAAACCAAAGTAAAAAAAGGCAATTTTCTTTTGTGAGTATTTCTTTTTTGCTCTAAAAAAAGATTTTCAAAACAATTTTCGTTTTGTAAAAAAAATTCTCTTCTATTCTCTTCTCAAAATTGTTCTTTCACATCTTCCCTTACTCTTCTCGCTAGTGCATATGCAGTAGGAATTGTGATCTTTCAACTAACCATTTAGTTCGAACAAACATTCCTTTAACCATGGCCGAGGAAAACCCCCCTCGAACTCTTATGGATAAATACTTCCCCAACCAGGTTTCTATTCCTTATTGCATCATATTGCCCGCTCCAACGGGTAACCACTTTGAAATTCATTCGAATCACATAAATACTCTTCCAAATTCGGCAAGCTAGAATGTGATGATCCGTATAGTTTCTTAACCAAATTTGAACAAGTTTGTGCAATCATGAAATTTCAACAACTAAGTGATGATGAAATCAAACTTAGGTTAACTCCATTTGCAATTACGGATTATGCCAAAAAAAATGTTGTATAGCTTGCTTTCAAATACGATTGGAACTTGGAAGGAATTTGTGAATGTTTTTCTAAATAAATTTTACCCCTTGGAAAAAAATCCGAAATTCGAACCGAAATCGTTAATTTTCATCAATTTGGGGATGAATTTTTTGCAAAATATTTCGAAAGATTTGAAGAACTTCTAGTCAAATGTCCACATCACAATTTTGAAAAATGGACTCTTTGTCAAATTTTATACGATGGACTCGAAAAGAATTCTTGAACCATGCTTGAATCGATGTGCCAAGGAAAATTTTTAGCCTAAAATCACGATGCCGCTTGGGAGTTTCTCAAAATTTGGCCAAGAAATCAACTCAATGGGAAAGATCTAACGAGAAATTGATTTATTCCTGATCAAATGCTCATTCGGTAGGATGCTCGACAACTTTACAAGCTAAAATTGACGCGATGTTAACTAAATTTGATAATGTCCTTCCATCAACTCAAATAAATCAAGCTCAACCATCTCTGCCTTCATGTTACAAATGTAATTATCCTAACCACATTGCCAATCAATGCCCACATTCGTTAGAACAACTCAACGCATTTAATAAAGTTAGAAATGACACATTCTCCCCAATGTACAATCCGGGTTGGAGAAATCATCCTAATTTCTCTTGGGCCCAAACAATGCAAATTCGAATATGGTTCGACCCACTTTCAACCATTTTCAAATAATCCTTCGAATCCTCCCTTTCAACAAACTCCATTCCAAAATCTTGCGCTACCTTCTCAAAATCAAGCACAACAATCTTTTGTTCCCCAAGATGATAAACGAATGACAGCACTTGAGAAAAGTCTCGAAGCATTGACTAAAGCGTTTACTCAAAATCTCCAATCAAATAGCAATCTGCAAAACTTTTTGACTTCACACATGCAAAACACGAGTCAGTCGATCTTTAAACTTGAAATGCAAATGAGTTAGTTAGCCACTTTCATAAGTGAACAGGAAAAAGGCACTTTCCCGAGTCAACCCATTCCAAACCCTAGGAGTCAAAATTCTAATACAAACCAATCTCATGTCATCCAGGATAGCAATCAAGCACAATTGAATGCCATCAAAACTTTACGATCCAGTAAGAAAATCGACAATCAAGTTGAAAATCTAAATAACTTACCAAGTGTTCCTCTCGACTCTTCTAAAACCACGAGTGATCTTGATCCAAATTATGAGTTTCGCATTCCATTTCCTCATCATCTTCAACTAAAGAAACATTCTGACCAAATGGAAAAGATGTTGGAAAATTTCAAACAAGTGAAAGTTAACATCCCTCTCTTGACATCATTTAACAAGTCCCCACCTACGCTAAATTTCTCAAGGACTTGTGTACCCAAAAACGACACACTCATGTACCCAAGAAAGTCTTCTTAGCTGTTGGACTTAGCGAAGTCTTGATCTAATCGATCCCGATCAAATACAAAGATCCTGGATGCCCTACAATCTCGTGCATGATAGGAGATAAAATAATTAACAAATGCCTAGTTGATCTGGGTGCGAATGTCAATTTGATTCCATATTCAGTTTACCAACAACTTGGTTTGGGTAAACTTAAACCGATGAAAATAACTCTTTAATTTGCTGATTGTTTAGTTAAGAAACACGTAGGTGAAATCGAAGACGCACTCATCAAAGTTGGACAATTCATCTTTCCCGTCGATTTCATTGTTTTGGAAACGCAACATGTCAATAATCCAATGAGTCAAATTTCTTTGATTTTAGGTTGACTCTTCTTGGCTGCTTCAAATGCTTTAATAAATTGTATCAATGGTTCAATGAAAATCTCTTTTGGAAACATGGCTTTAGATCTTAATATTTTCAATCTTGAAAGTCGTTCGAATGAATCATATGCCCAAACCTTGGAAGTTAATTCCATACAGGAGAACTCTGAAAACAGATCGATTGACCTTAATGACGAGCGTGAGGCCAAGTACGAAAAATTGTTCCAAGACGCTCCTAACGAAGTCGAACACACGCTTCCATTTGAATCGCTCTCAGTTGAGTCCAAATCTCAACCAAGTTCTTTGATCGAGAAACCACCAAAGTTGGATCTTAAACCTCTTCCCGATCACCTAAGTATGTTTACTAGGTGATAACGAAACTTATCCTGTCATAATTTCTTCAAATTTAACTCATGACCATGAAATTTCTCTTCTTTTGATTCTTTCTAAAATAAAAAATGCAATCGGCTAATCCATTTCTGACATCAAGGGAATTAGCCTTGCAATCGTGCAACATCATATTCACTTAACCGATGAAGCCAAACCCACTCGCGAAGCGCAACATAGGCTTAACCCTAAAATGAAAGAGGTAGTTCGCAAAGAAATAGTTAAACTTCTCGACAAAGGTATCATTTACCCTATTTCTGATAGCTTATGGGTCAGCTCCATTTGTGTTTTTCCTAAAAAGTCTGGATTCACCATTGTCGCAAATGATCAAAACGAACTTCTTCCAACTCGTACTCAAACGGTTTGGCGTGTTTGCATCGATTATCAAAAATTGAATGCTGAAACGCGTAAAGACCACTTTCCTCTTCCCTTCATTGATCAAATTCTTGAACGTTTAGCCGGTCACGAATTCTACTGCTTTCTTGATGGTTATTCCAGTTATAACCAAATTCCAATCACTCCCGAAGATCAAGAGAAAACAACTTTCACATGTCTGTTCGGTACTTTTGCTTACCGACATATGCCTTTCGGGCTTTGCAATGCTCCTGCAGCTTTCCAATAATGTATGGTTGGAATTTTTTCTTATATGATTGAATGCTTTCTTGAAGTGTTTATGGATGATTTTTCGATCTTTGGAGATTCTTTTCCTCTTACATACATCATCTTGAACTTGTTTTAAATCGATATAAAGAAAAAAACTTAACGTTGAAGCGGGAAAAATGCCACTTTATGGTCAAACAAGGCATTGTCCTTAGACATGTAATTTTAAATAATGGCACTGAGGTAGATAAAGCGAAAGTTGACGTGATTTTTAAACTATCATTTCCAAAATGCGTTAAGGATATTCGTTCATTTCTTGGGCATGCTGGTTTTTACCGACACTTTGTGAAAGATTTTAGCAAAATTGCTCGTCCTTTGACTACTCTTTTAGGAAAGGACATCCCATTCGAATTTAACTCTAAATGTGTCTGCTTCTTTTGAATGTCTTAAAAACAAACTCATTTCAGCCTCGATAATCCGCTCGCCCAATTGGGAACTTACTTTTGAAATCATGTGCGACGCTTCTAACTTTGCGGTTGGTGCTGTCTTGGGACAATGCATCAACAAAGTCCTTCACGTCATTTATTACGCGATTATGACCCTGAACGATGCTCAACTCAATTATACGACCACCAAAAAAGAATTCTTAATTGTCGTCTTTGCGCTCGAGAAGTTTCGGTCTTACTTGATTGGTTCACACATTACGGTCTACACTGACCATTCAGCTCTTCGACACCTTTTTACTAAAAAGGATGCTAAGTCACGCTTAATTCGATGAATCCTTTTACTTCAAGAATTTGATCTTACAATCAAAGACAAAAAAGGATCTTGCAATCAAAGACAAAAAAGGATCCGATAATGTCATAGCCGATCTCTTATCTCGTCTTTCGAATGCGCCATCTTCTTTGCCAATCAATGAAAACTTTCCGGACGAACAACTCCTTTCTATTTCAATCGATCCTTGGGTCACTAACATAGTGAACTATGTAGTCACTAAGGAAACCCCTTCATTTTGGTCCAAACAAGATAAATACAAATTTCTTTCCCAAGTGAAATACTTCTATTGGGATGACCTATACTTGTTTAAGTATTGTCCAGACCAAATCATTCGTCAATGCATTCCTGATACTGTAATTAGGAGTGTTCTCTCATTCTACCACGATCATGCGTGCAGTGGACATTTGGTCCTAGGAAACTCACTAAAAAGGTGCTTCAATGTGGGGTTTATTGGCCTACTCTCTTTAAAGACTCGTCGAATTCTGTTAAACTTGCAATCGTTGCCAAATGCTAGGAAAGATTTCTCGATGAAATATGATGCCTTTGGACCCCATCCTTATGATTGAGATCTTTGATGTATGGAGTATTGACTTTATGGAACCTTTCCCAAACTCCTTTGGAAGATTTTATATTTTTCACGCCATCGGCTATGTTTCGAAATGGGTCGAAACCGTTCAATGTAAAACAAATGATCGTAAAATTGTTGTGAAATTTCTAAAAGAGAACATCTTTTCGAGTTTCGGCATACCTCTCAAAATAATAAGCGACAATGGAACCCATTTCTGTAATCGATCTTTTGATTCCTTAATGAAGAAATACTTGATAAACCACAAGTTATCCACTCCTTATCATCCGCAAACTTGTGGTCAAGTCGAAGTGCCGAATCGTCAAATATTTTTTTTTGGAGAAAACTGTAAATAAAAATAGAATAGATTGGTCACGAAAATTGATCGACGCGCTTTGCTCTTACCGTACTGCTTTTAAAACTAATATTGGAATGTCCCCTTTCTGATTGGTTTATGGTAAAGCATGTCATTTACCCACTGAACTTGAACATAAAGCGCTTTAGGCAATAAAGAACTTAAACTTTGATCTTAAACAAGTTAGTGAAAACCGAAAATTGCAACTCAACGAATTAGAAGAAATTAGGAATGACGCATACGAAAATGCAAAAATTTACAAGGAAAAAACCGAAGTTTTTCAGGACAAATCAATCCTAAGAAAAATGTTTTTTCCAGACTAAAAAGTTCTACCGTATGACTCACGACTTCATTTATTCCCCGGGAAGTTAAAATCGAGGTGGACCGGACCATATGTTATTCGAACTGTTTTTCCACATGGTGCTATTGAAATAGAAAACGCAAGGGATGGATCCTTATTCAAAGTCAATGGTCAACGTCTAAAACCATTCTTGTAATTGCCCACTGATCGAGAGGAGCAGCTCATGATTCTTCATGAGCTACGTGAAGTAAAAAAGTTAAGTTTACTCCTCCTTTTTAAATATGTAAATATCTCTCTTTCGTTCACTCATTGTGTCATGCATTGACTATGGGGACACATTCGAAATCAAGTGTGGGGGAGTCTCATTGTCATTCTGTTTTGCATAGTTTAAGTTTGTAGTTTTTTCCCTTTTTCTTTAAAAAAAGAGAGTTTTGCACTTCTATTTATTTTTAAATAAGACATGATGGAGTTAACATATAATTTTGGTCGTTCGATTAAAATATTTGGAAATTTACTTCTCTTAGCGAATAACGAAAGGAGAGTTTGAATTATGAGCAAATTTTGGTGTAACTGGTATATAAGGAGATTCGTAGATGATGAGTTTGAAATGTTTTCTGAATTGTAATCTGATTAAATGAATGGTTGATTTAGACTACTTGCGATAACATTTTAGATCTTTTAAGTGAAGTTATGCTAAGATATTCTCGCTTAACTCTCTCTTATGTAAAATAAATAAATGTATATATATAATAATAATCCAAGGGTATCCAACATTGCTAGTATATCTCGCGTTTGTGTGCAAACCCACCAAGCTCTTTCCGACACCTTGTTGACAAAGTTAGCGTTGGTATACCTTGGTCTCATTTTATGAGTTGGACACCTAAGGATTAACGACCCTCACGTAAGTCATAATGTAGTGTAGGGGTGGTATACCAAGGTATTTGTAAATAATAACAATGTGAATATTATGTAATAAAGAAAGAGTAAGCACTTAAAATTCAAGCACACTCTTCAGTTATTTGACCTAAATTGTTAACAAAAAGGAAGTTGAGATGCTGTTTTATGACTGTTGATATCGATTAGAGAATTCATTCATATTTGCACTATGTTTCTACCAAAACAACTGGCCAAGCTAGAGGAGTTTGTGACGATAACATGACTTTTGTTTGAAGTTTTGATTAGTAACAGACTCAAATTTCATAGTGACGACCCAAATTTGTGTTAACTCATTCGCGTAATATTTAAAAGTAAATTATCCATTTTGTAAATATTCCTTTAAAGCTTGCATTCAACCTGTAAATACTTTCTGATCTTACATTGTGTAAATATATTTTGCATTCAACTTTTGGAATTTGTGGGTAGTATCTGCTGAAATCCCTCATGAGACAACAATCGTCTTACTGGAGACACCCAGAGGTTTAATGACTTGTTGTATACGCTCAATGCAATCATGCTCCCTACGAAAATGGATCTAGTTTAGTTTTTACTTTATTTGAGGACAAATAAAACGATAAGTATGGGGGTATTTGATGTGCACATAAAAATGCACATTTATATTCACATATTTATCCTTGTTTAGGTTAAATAAATGTCATATGTGGGTATTTTATCGCATTTAAACCATAATTCAATCGATTTCAAAATATCATACATTCATCATCATACAAAGGAAAAATGGTCACTTTTTTGCTTATGTTATTTTGAGAATTTTTATTTAGACATTTTTCATTATTTTTGTAGAAATTTGGTGCATATAGAAGAGGGCTTCATAGAGATTTATTTGCTTACAAAGGAATGAAGAGGAAATAATTCTCATACATAATCATGGAGGACCCCACTAACCTTCCCACTTAGAAGCTAGTGGACAAATAAGTAGATGTTAAAGCTTCAAGCAAATTTGATGATGGATTAATTAAAGCTTGATGATTACTTGGTGGCCACACTACCAAAAGGGCATTCTTGGTAGCATGCTAATTGTTGAATTAAGGTTTTACTCTTGTATAAATAACCCCTTTATGTTGATGTAAAAAGAATATTGGAATTTATTTTTTAGTATATAATGGAGGCTCAAATCAAAACCTCTTTTTCTTCCATGGCTTCTTAGCCATTTTCTTTATTGTAATCTCTCTTTTTAATGCAATTTTAATTAGTTGTTTTTGTATTTACATGTTCTTTTCTTTTATGCAAGTAGCTTAGTTTTATTTTATGCAATTTGAATAGATTTTCCTTTATTTAGTTCTCTATTTTTGTTGTTCTTCAATGTGGAAATCTATTTGTGTTGACATAATCAAACAAATGAGGAGCTAAACCCCTTTAATTTAGGGGTGATGAAGCTCTCTAATCACATAGATTCAACGTAGTTTATTTTTCATGCTCTCTACTCGTACTTATTAAAGAATGGATGTTTAGTGTATTTTGTTAATCATGCTTGGATTTGATGATCTATGCCTCTAATTAATAGAGGAAATACCATGCTTGATCAAATGACACAACAAAATTTGCCTCTTCACCTATATATGATTTTGGCTAAAAGAGGAAGTGTTAATCAACATTTGATATTCTATATTACTGACTAATATTAAATAGAGTATTCTTAAAATTGATGTCGCTTTCAACTTGTTCTCTTTTTCATGAGAATCGAATAGTGAATTAGAATTGTGCTATAGGTTGATGACTTATGTTATGCTAATTAATGGCATAAATATGTCATACTTATGACAAACACAATAACTAATCTCACTTATGACCAAACAAAAAGAGGTCATAACTTCATCATGTTGATTTGTGTGGTCTAGAGAGTGAAAACACCTCTAAATTTCTCTTAACCAATAGTTTCATTCTCAACTTCGTCATTAGTTTTGTTGAATTTTAGTTAACACATTTTAGAGATTGGTTTAATTTGACTGAATAGAATTTAAAATTATTCTTTCCCCGTGGATCGACTCTTATTCGCTAACGTACTACAAGTGTACGTCGTGCGCTTGCGGTTTATTATACTTTGCGATGGTATTCTAATTCATAGAATATTCGTCGTCGAACATTGACCACATACCGTCTTCCATTTCCAATGTGCAGTCTCCATCATCCTCGCTTCAATGTACCTTGATTAGCTTAACAATCTTCCTCCTAAGTTGTTTCGTTTCGCTACCTACGACGTGAAGCAACTTACAAGTCCTAGGAGATTCAGCATCGGCCTTTAAATCTTTAAACTGATCAGGAGATGCCACAACATTCGAGTCATGCACAAACTTACGTAAAAACGATACTTGGAACACATTATGTACCCTCGCCATCTTCTTGGGTACATCCAATATATAAATGAGCTTCCCAATATGCTCGAAAATCGGAAATGGCCTAAAAACCCAGGTGCTAACTTCCCTTTGCTTCAAAAACGAATCGCATTCCTTAGAGACAAAATCTTGACAAACACTAAATCTTCGATTGAGAATTTCAAATCCTTTTGTTGCTTAGCGGCATAATTCCTCTGATGATCTTAGACTACCTTCATTCGTTGTCGAATGCTCTCAATATTATCAGTAGTTTCTCTTATCATCTCAAGCCCAAGTACCAACTTCTCACCAATTTCTAATAAATTGGATGGAGAATCACACGGTCTGCCGTACAATGCCTCATACTATGCCATCCCAATACTCGACTGGTAGTTGTTATTATTAGTAAACTCGACTAAATATAAGTGATCTTCCCATGATCATCCGAAATCTAATACACATGCTCAAAGAAGGTCTTCCAATACTCGATTAACCCTCTCAGTCTGACCATTTATCTGGGGATGATAAGCCATACTCAAACAATGCACGATTCACAACATTTCTTGCAAACATTTCTAGAATCCATTGGTAAACAAAGGATCTCTATCGCTAACAATACTCTTTGGAATTTCATGGAATCAAACTATCCGCTTAAGATATAACTCAGGCAATTTCGATGCCAACCTAGTTGATCTGACAAAAATAAAACTCGTGCATTTGGTCAAGCTGTAACACCTCGAATTTTCTGAAATATTAAAATTAACAAATTCAAGAACAAGAACACTTAATTTTTAAAAGAAGAATTAAGTGAAATGGGTTTTTCTATTACGTTCGTCTCAAAACTTTGGTCAAGATAGACATTTGGTTTGCATAAAACGGATACCTTATGAAGAAGTTATTAAGCCTTGAAGTTTGTATGCATATGAGAAATATATATATATATATATACATATATAAAAATTAAATAAATAAATATGCAGAAAAGTTCAAAACAGCGAATCAGGAGGGGGAATAACCGAACAGGCCCATTTTTGAGGTCAACCCGAGCTTCGCTGGGTCGACTAGGGGTTGATTCAGGGTGTTTGGCTATCAACCCGTGGGCCGATTCGCTCTAAGGCAGATGTGGCATCTGATTGGTTCTGATGGACTCCTTGCTGAGTTATTAGAGATGAAGCGGGTATTCTATCTTGTCTGAATGGCTTGGATTTGCTCTAGGTTAATCTGACGGTTCCTATTAAATCAAACTTCTATATAAGCAACCCAATACCTCAACCCCAAACCATATTAAAAATCAAACCAAGAGCCGTCATGCAGCTGTTGGACAACCTCGATTAACCTCCGTTCAACTTGATGCAAATTAAAAGAGACAAACCAAATCAAATCAAAATTAAACTAAAACAACGATTTTCTACATCAAAGGCGAGCATTTAAACTTCAGAATACAGATTCCAGAAATCAAGATTATCTTTTGAAAGTGTAGTTATCTTTTAGATGTAAATAAATTTAAGACGTGATTTGATATAAAGTGAAAATTAGAATTATACCATGTTGTATAATACTGACGATGCTAATTCATGTTTGTTTCTTATGATGATTTTATCATGAATTTTCTTGGAATGTTTGTGGCTTATTGGACTTGGTGTTGGATCTATTAAAGATTGAGAATGAAACTATCAATATCATATGCAAGTTATATGTTTCATGTTAAGATCTACATATATATGTTTATATGATTAATGCAAGTTGTATGTATTAGGTTAGATCCGAGTTAAGATCTACATATATATATATATATATTCATATGCTTTATGTTAGATCCGTATGCCTATATATATGTTCATATGTTCATATGCAAGTTACATGTTAGATCCAAAACTAGATCTATATTTCTACGCATGTTTGTAAAGTGGACTTATGCAAGTTCATCTTGTTAGATCTAGTTCACACCTGTATGTTAATGTTAAAATTATACATGCCTTGGGATTGGACATGTCATGATTATGTCGTATGCTAGTTTATAATTGAGGCTATGTTCACACATGCCTAGATCTACATATTAACATGTTTTAGGCTTATGATTATCTAAGTCTAAATAATATGCAAATTCATGTGACATGTTAAATATATGAATAAAGTTTTATGCAAAATTTACATGTTTGGTCGAATCTATATTATGCATGTTCCCTTCTTTACCTCTTGTTTATAAATTGGGCTAATATGCAGGCCCAATGACTTTATGTGATTAATACGAACGAACTAACGGGGGTAACGTTGGGATAGTTATTAAATCAAAACATGTTAATAATGTAGGTGGTCCCAAAACCCTATAAATGGTTAAGGCCATGAATGGTATAATTTATACCATTAGACTTGAACATAAGTAAAATATGTGACATGAAACACTTGTAGAAAATTCACATATATAAAATGTAAGAGATGAATATGCCTAATCCGAGGTTAGATTGAGTTGTGGTGTAAACCTGCCCGGAACCGACCGGCACATCCAGTAACCACAACAATACCTGTCTAATGTGAGAGGTTAGTGCATCAAGCCCAGAAAGACCCAAGGTCAGACTGAGTTGTGGTGTAAAACTGCCCGGAACCGACCGGCACATCCAGTAACCACAACAATACCAGTCTAATGTGAGTGGTTGGTGCTTTAATTAATTAAGCAAGAAATGGTGAGGTTAAGTAATTAAGGGAACACTTAACCAACGTGACATGTTAACAAGACAAGATTGGTGGGGTTAAGTAATTGAGGAAACACTTAACATGTTAACTAGACAAGATTGATAGGGGTTAAGTCAAACCAAGGACACTCAACCAATTTAGCATGTTGACTAGAAAAACCCTAGTAACGGGGGCCCGTTTCAGCAGTAACCCACACAGATGTATCCAGGTACCCTGAACTAGGCAGGGTGAGACACGATTAATGGGCTGAATATAAGCGGTCAAAAGGGCGGCGGTTAGGTGCGTCAGTAGGTTCGACGGAGTACGGGCGTGCACGGCCTCCAGAGTGGAAAAAGCAGGCACTGGGCATCAGGCGTACACTTGTGCATATTTGAATCGTGTCAGGGTTGCCATTATAGGACTTGATACACCCTATACTGGAACCAGCACAAGTACTTAAAAATCACATGGGGTCGCATGACACAGGGAATACCTGAATGCGAGTAGGAGCCGATCAATACATAAATGAGATCACTTTATCATGAACATACATTGCTAGTTAAACAGCTCTTATTGGGTGCAGAGAAGTAAAAGTCGGTGCGATAGCCAAATCTGGTTAATTCTTACTTTACCTCGTTTTAGGACTACCCTAACGCACAATCTCAAGAGGTCTTCTAAGAATCTTTTTTATTAGCTTCAAGTTGAACGGTGGCTACTCGAGGTTGTCCAACGGAGTACGGGCGTGCAAGGGCTCCGGAGTGGAAAAAGCAGGCACTGGGCACCAGGCGTACACTTGTGCATCTTTGAATTGTGTCAGGGTTGCCATTATAGTACTTGATGCACCTTATACTGGAACCAGCACAAGTACTTAAAAAATCACATGGGGCCGCATGACACTGGGAATACATGAATGCGAGTAGGAGCTGATCAATACATGAATGGGATCACTTTATCATGAACATACATTGCTAGATGAACAACTCTTAGTGGGTGTAGAGAAGTAAAAGTGAGTGCGATAGCCAAATCTAGTTAAATCTTACTTTACCTCTCTTTAGTACTACACTATCCTTGTGGTATCATTCTAAGTTCAGTTTATTCATGTCATAGTAAAACTTTTACTTGTTTACATGCTATTAAATAACTGGGCTTACCAGACTTATGTCTGACCCATTTTCCTTTCGCTTCTTTTCTTCCCCCCCCAGGTCCGCAGGGAGGAAACACTTCTGCTTAGTCCAGGTTAGCCAAAGCTTGAAGACCGTAGATGTAAGGCTTGGACTTTCCTTTTTGAGCTATGGATATGGTCAAGCACTTATTGGGGATTTATGTCATTTTATTTTCAGTATTGCTTCTTTATGTTTTCAAGACAGATGAAAAGTTGTAATAATTTGGAAGGTTGAAATAGTTGTTGAATTGTTGTGTTGAACAAGTATTTATGAAATAATATTAATCTTTTTCGGCTGCATAAATTTTCTAGTCTTGTAATTTATTAGTATCTTGTACCTTAAAACGCTCCACTGAAGTTAAGGCATTCCCTTTGAGAGTGACCTTAACGGAGGTGGGATGTTACACTTGGTATCAAAGCCAATTACAAGGTTGAAGACGGAAAGTGTAACACCCTTTCCGTCTGTCCAGGTTTGGGGGTGGTAGGCCGTGCTTAAACATAGTTGTGTGCCTACAACCTCTTGTAAACTCTTCCAGAACTCGCTTGTAAAGATAGGGTCTCGATCGCTTACTATGCTGGAAGGTATCCCATGCAGTCGAGCTATCTCTTTAAGATATAGAGATGCTAGAGATGAGGCAGTCCTTCTACTTTTGACAGGTATAAAGTGAGCGCTTTTTGTGAGCCGGTCCACTATTACCCAAATACTGGTATTGCCCCTTCTTGACCTAGGCAACCCATCAATAAAGTCCATCGAAATGCTATCCCATTTCCACTGTGGGACCTCTAGAGGATGAAGCAAACCACCAAGCTTCTTCTGCTCCACCTTGACCTGCTGGCATATCATGCACTTAGAAACGAATTCAGCTACGTCCCTCCTCATGCCATTCCAAAAGAAACACTTTTGATGTCTTTATACATTTTGTCTCTACCTGGGTGTATGGTCAGCTTTGAATGGTGTGCTTCTTCTAGAACCGTTTTCACTAAATCTCTTACTTGTGGGATGCATAGCCTTCCATCCCGTTTCAACCATCCCTTATAATCGATGGAGTATCTATTGAGGTGACTCGAAGTCTCACCCCTAATCAGCTTATCTATCACATCTACTAGCTGAGGGTCTTCACGTTGTGCGGTTCTTATTAAGTCAAAAAGTGTAGGCCGCACTTCCAGTGTTGCTAACAAGCCAGGTACAAATTCAGAGGAGGGTCTAAAGTCAAAGTTGGCTATGTACTCCAAGCTTTTCCTTTCTACAAAGAGAGGCTTAAGGTCAGCTTCTTTCTACTCAGAGCGTCTACTACCACATTGCCCTTGCCAGGAGTATAGGAAATCTCAAAATCATATGAGGCAAGAATCTCTATCCATCTTTGCTGCCTCAAGTTGAGATCTTTCTGCGAGAAAAGGTACTTCAATGATTTATGGTCAGTAAACAATTCAAAATTCAAGGCTTAATAACTTCTTCATAAGGTATCCGTTTTATACAGACCAAATGTCCATCTTGACCAAAATTTTGAGATGAACGTAATAGCGCAACCCATTTCACTTAATTCTTCTTCTAAAAATTAAGTATTCTTGAATTTATTAATTTTAATATTCTCAGAAAATTTGGGATGTTACATTCTCCCCTCCTTATTGGGGATTTATGTCATTTTATACTCAGCCTAGTAATCGTGCCCCACCCTGCCTAGTTCAGGGTACCTTGATACATCAGTGTGGGTTACTGCTGAAACGGGTCCCCGTTACTTGGGTTTTTCTAGTCAACATGCTAAATTGGTTAAGTGTCCTTGGTTTGACTTAACCCCTGTCAATCTTGTCTAGTTAACATGTTAAGTTGGGTAAGTGTTTCCTCAATTACTTAACCCCACCAATCTTGTCTTGTTAACATGTTAAGTTGGTTAAGTGTTCCCTTAATTACTTAACCTTACCATTTCTAGCTTGATTGTTCATGAGGTTTAATTAATTAAAGAACCAACCACTCACATTAGATAGGTATTGTTGCGGTTACTGGATTTGTCGGTCGGTTCCGGG
Organism: Allium sativum; assembly: GCA_030737875.1. Taxonomy (NCBI): domain Eukaryota; kingdom Viridiplantae; phylum Streptophyta; class Magnoliopsida; order Asparagales; family Amaryllidaceae; genus Allium; species Allium sativum. The sequence continues at coordinate 962,355,976 of CM060916.1, forward strand.
CAGTTTTACACCACAACTCTGTCTAACCTTGGGTCTATCTAGGCTTGATGCACTAACCTCTCACATTAGACAGGTATTGTCGTGGTTTCTGGATGTGTCAGTCGGTTCCGGGCAGGTTTACACCACAACTCAGTCTAACCTCAGGTTAGGCATATTCATCTTTTACATTTTATATATGTGAATTTTCTACAAGTGTTTCATGTCACATATTTTAATTATGTTCAAGACTAATGGTATAAATTATACCATTCATGGCCTTAATCATTTACATGGTTTTGGGCCCACCTACATTATTAACATGTTTTGATTTAATAACAATCCTAATGTTACCCCCGTATGTTCGTTCGTATTAATCACATAAAGTCATTGGGCAGGCATATTAGCCCAATTTATATACAAGAGGTAAAGAAGAGAACATGCATAATATAGATTCAGCCAAACATGTAAATTTTACATAAAACTTTATTCATATAATTTAACATGTCACATGAACTTGCATATAATTTAGACTTAGATAATCATAAGCCTAAAACATGTTAATATGTAGATCTAGGCATGTGTGAACATAACCTCAATTATAAACTAGCATATGACATAATCATGACATGTCCAATCCCTAGGCATATATAATTTTAACATTAACATATAGGTGTGAACTAGATCTAACAAGGTGAACTTGCATAAGTCCACTTTACAAACATTTATATAAATATGGATCTAGTTATGGATCTAACATGTAACTTGCATATGAACATATGTATAATTAGATCGTGACTTGGATCTATCATAAATCATACAACTTGCATTAATCATATGAACCTAGATAGATCTTGACATGGATCCAACATAAAACTTGTGACTTGCATATGAACATATATATAAGCCTATGGATCTAACATAAAGCATCTGAATATATATATATATGTAGATCTTAATTTGGATCTAACATAATACATACTACTTGCATTAATCATATAAACATATATATGTAGATATTAACATGAAACATATAACTTGCATATGATATTGATAGTTTGATTCTCAATCTTTAATAGATCCAACACCAAGTCCAATAAGCTACAAACATTCCAAGACAATTCATGATAAAATCATCACAAGAAACAAACATGAATTAACATCGTCAATATTATATAACATGGTATAATTCTATTTTTCACTTTATATCAAATCACGTCTTAAATTTATTTACATCTAAAAGATAACTACACTTACAAAAGACAATCTTGATTTCTGGAGTCTGTATTCTGAAGTTGAAATGCTCGCCTTTGATGTAGACAATCATTGTTTTAGTTTAATTTTGATTTGATTTGGTTTTTCTCTTTTAATTCTCTTTTAATTTGCTTTAAGTTGAACGACGGCTACTCGAGGTTGTCCAACGGCAGCATGATGACTCTTTGTTTGAATTTTAATATGATTTAGGGTTGAGGTATTAGGTTGCTTATATAGAAGTTTGATTTAATAGGAACCGTTAGATTAACCTAGAGCAAATCAAAGCCATTCAGAAAAGATAGAATAGCCACATCAGCCCTAATGACTCAGCAAGGAGTCCGTCAGAACCAATCAGATGCCACATCTGCCTTAGAGCGAATCGGCCCACGGGTTGATAGCCAAACACCCTGAATCAACCCCTAGTCAACCGAGCGGGGCTCGGGTCGACCTCAAAAATGGGCCGGTTCGGTTATTCCCCCCGGGTCCGCAGGGAGGAAACACTTCTGCTTAGTCCAGGTTTGCCAAAGCTTGAAGACCGTAGATGTAAGGCTTGGACTTTCCTTTTTGAGCTATGGCTATGGTCAATGACTTATTGGGGATTTATGTCAATTTATTTTCAGTATTGCTTCTTTATATTTTCAAGACGGATGAAAAGTTGTTATAATTTGGAAGGTTGAAATAGTTGTTGAATTGTTGTGTTGAACAAGTATTTATAAAATAATATTGATCTTTTTCCACTGCATAAATTTTCTGTCTTGTAAATTATTAGTATCTTGTACCTTAAAACGCTCCATCGAAGTTAAGGCATTCCCTTTGAGAATGAATTTAATGGAGGTGGGGTGTTACACTTGGTATCAGAGCCCTTTTCAAGCGTTGGAAAGCAATATCGCAATCCAAATCCCAAGCGAAAAATAGGTTCTTCTTCGTCAACCTTGTAAGTGGAGCTGAGATTTTCGCAAAGTCTTTGATGAATGCATGAAAAAGTGTTACATTTATGCTTATCTGTGAAGAAATAGGAAACACTTGGTGTTTAAGATAAAATTTTGAGAGTGACCTTAACGGTGGTGGGGTGTTACATTCTCAGAAAATTCAGCTACGTCCCTCTTCATGCCATTCCAAAAGAAAACTCTTTTGATGTCTTTATACATTTTGTCTCCGCCTGGGTGTATGGTCAGCTTTGAATGGTGTGCTTCTTCTAGAACCGTTTTCACTAAATCTCTTACTTGTGGGATGCATAGCCTCCTATCCCATCTCAACCATCCCTTATCATCGATGGAGTATCTATTGAGGTGACTCAAAGTCTCACCCCTAATCAGCTTATCTATCACATCTACTAGCTGAGGGTCTTCACGTTGTGCGGTTCCTATTGAGTCAAAAAGTGTAGGCCGCACTTCTAGTGTTGCTAACAAGCCAGGTACAAATTCAGAGGAGGGTCTAAAGTCAAAGTTGTCTACGTACTCCAAGCTTTTCCTTTCTACAAAGAGAGGGCTTAAGGTCAGCTTCTTTCTACTCAGAGCGTCTGCTACCACATTGCCCTTGCCAGGAGTATAGGAAATCTCAAAATCATATGAGGCAAGAAACTCCATACATCTTTGCTGGCTCCAGTTGAGATCTTTCTACGAGAAAAGGTACTTCAACGATTTATGGTCAGTAAACAATTCAAACTTCTCACCTATGAGATAATGGCGCCCTTCGAAGCCTTATACGGGAGACCGTGTCAATCACCAACCTGTTGGTGGGAATCCACAGATAAGCTTATACTTAGGCCAGACATGATTAGGGAAACCTCAGAAACAGTGGACCTAATAAGAAGATGAATGAAGACTGCTCAAGATAGACAGAAGTCCTATGCAGATAAAAGGACCGACCTTGAGTTTGAGGTTGGAGACAGAGTGTTCCTTAAAGTATCTCCTTTGAGGAATGTTGTTCGCTTTGGATCCAAAGGGAAATTGGCACCTAGATTCATAGGACCATTTCCTATTATTGAAAGAATTGGGACGATGGCCTACAGATTAGAGCTACCTGAAAAGTTGGCTGGAGTTCACAATGTCTTTCATGTTTCTCACCTACGGAAGTGCTTACATGAGTTTGCGGAAGTGGTGGAACCAAAAATACTAGAAGAGGTAGAAGTGGAACGAGAAGCAATAGTGAGAAGAATCCCAACTCGTATCTTGGGAACGGAAGTCAAAAAGCTACGCAACCGTGAAGTCAAGCTTATTAAAGTACAATGGAGTGACAATAAAGAAAACGCGGCTTAGGGGACAGAAAGCAAGATACGCGTAGCCTTCCCTTATCTTTTTGTGGGTACATCTTTGATCTCTCCTTTATCATTAGTTTATTCATGCTTAGTTATCTTCTCGGTCCTATTTCTTGATCCTTAGTAGAAATCAACGGATGTAAACAAGTATTTGAAACATGTTATGGTTGATGGTTGCAAAGTGGTTGCAAGTGGTTGCTAGTGATTGCTTGGGGATGCATATGCACATACATATTAGGTTCTAGATCGGCTCAATCACTTTCATATTGCATTTGCATATGAATGCATGAAATTGTATGTGGATTGAAAACTTGATGTGTTATTATATGGACGTTGCATTTGTATGAATGATTGTGCACTCATGTAGAATTATGAATAGGAAAAAAATTGCATACATAATGGACTCATGGCACTCTCATGATTCGCATTAAGGAGGTCAACTGGATCAGTAGACCGCCTGATTTTGCACTAGATAAGAGACATATACACACTCTGCATATGTCCATATGGCATTAGAAGTCTTTTAAGGACAATGGATGCTTGTGGATGATGGATGAGTAGATGGATGATTGGATGTTAAGATGCATTCTTCTTAACTTGGAGATTTCGGGGACGAAATCCTTTAAGGAGGGGAGAATGTAACACCCTGAATTTTTTGAGAATATTAAAATTAACAAATTCAAGAACACTTAATTTTTAGAAGAAGAATTAAGTGAAATGGGTTGCGCTGTTACATTTGTCTCAAAATTTTGGTCAAGATAGACATTTGGTTTATATAAAACGGATACCTTATGAAGAAGTTATTAAGCCTTGAAGTTTGTATGCATATGAGAAATATATATATATAGATATATATAAAAATTAAATAAATAAATATGCAGAAAAGTTCAAAACAGCGAATCGGGAAGGGGAATAACCGAATCGACCCATTTTTGAGGCCGACCCGAGCTCCGCTGGGTCGACTAGGGGTTGATTCAGGGTGTTTGGATGTCAACTCGTGGGTCGATTCGCTCTAAGGCAGATGTGGCATCTAATTGGTTCTGATGGACTCCTTGCTGAGTCATTAGGGCTGATGTGGCTATTCTATCTTGTTTGAATGGCTTTGATTTTCTCTAGGTTAATCTGACGGTTCCTATTAAATCAAACTTCTATATAAGCAACCTAATACCTCAACCCTAAATCATATTAAAAATCAAACCAAGAGCTGTCATGCTGCCGTTGGACAACCTCGAGTAGCCGCCGTTCAACTTGAAGCAAATTAAAAGAGACAAACCAAACCAAATCAAAATTAAACTAAAACAACGATTGTCTACATCAAAGGCGAGCATTTCAACTTCAGAATACAGATTCCAGAAATCAAGATTGTCTTTTGTAAGTGTAGTTATCTTTTAGATGTAAATAAATTTAAGACGTGATTTGATATAAAGTGAAAAATAGAATTATACCATGTTGTATAATATTGACGATGCTAATTCATGTTTGTTTCTTGTGATGATTTTATCATGAATTATCTTGGAATGTTTGTGGCTTATTGGACTTGGTGTTGGATCTATAAAAGATTGAGAATGAAACTATCAATATCATATGCAAGTTATATGTTTCATGTTAAGATCTACATATATATGTTTATATTTTTAATGCAAGTAGTTTTTATTATGTTAGATCCAAGTAAAGATCTACATATATATATTCATATGCTTTATGTTAGATCCATATGCCCATATATATGTTCATATGTTCATATGCAAATTACAAGTTTATGTTGGATCCATGTCAAGATCTATCTAGGTTCATATGATTAATGCAAGTTGTATGTTGTATGATAGATCCAAGTCACGATCTAATTATACATATGTTCATATGCAAGTTACATGTTAGATCCAAAACTAGATCTATATTTATATGCATGTTTGTAAAGTGGAATTATGCAAGTTCACCTTGTTAGATCTAGTTCACACCTACATGTTAATGTTAACATTATACATGCCTTGGGATTGGACATGTCATGATTATGTCATATGCTAGTATATAATTGAGGTTATGTTAACACATGCCTAGATCTAATATTAACATGTTTTATGATTATCTAAGTCTAAATTATATGCAAGTTCATGTGACATGTTAAATTATATGAATAAAGTTTTATGCAAAATTTACATGTTTGGTCGAATTTATATTATGCATGTTCCCTTCCTTACCTCTTGTTTATAAATTGGGCTAATATGCGGGCCCAATGACTTTATGTGATTAATACGAACGAACAAACGGGGGTAACGTTGGGATAGTTATTAAATCAAAACTTGTTAATAATGGAGGTGGGCCCAAAACCATGTAAATGGTTAAGGCCATGAATGGTTTAATTTATACCATTTGTCTTGAACATAATTAAAATATGTGACATGAAACACTTGTAGAAAATTCACATATATAAAATGTAAAAGGTGAATATTCCTAACTCGAGGTTAGACTGAGTTGTGTTGTAAACCTGCCTTGAACCGACCGGCACATCCAATAACCACAACAATACCTGTCTAATGTGAGAGGTTAGCGCATCAAGCCCAGAAAGACCCGAGGTTAGACTGGGTTGTGGTGTAAAACTGCCCAGAACCGACCGGCACATCCAATAACCACAACAATACCCGTCTAATGTAAGTGGTTGGTGCTTTAATTAATTAATTAAAGCTCATGAACAATCAAGCTAGAAATGGTGAGGTTAAGTAATTAAGGGAACACTTAACCAACTTAACATGTTAACAAGACAAGATTGGTGGGGTAAAGTAATTGAGGAAACACTTAACCAACTTAACATGTTAACTAGACAAGATTGATAGGGGTTAAGTCAAACCAAGTACACTTAACCAATTTAGCATGTTGACTAGAAAAACCCTAGTAAGGGGGACCCGTTTCAGCAGTAACCCACATGGATGTATCAAGGTATCCTGAACTAGGCAGGGTGGGGCACGATTACTGGGCTGAATATAAGCGGTCAAAAGGGCGGCGGTTAGGTGCGTCAGTGTAGGTTCCGACGGAGTACAGGCGTGTACAAGCTCCGGAGTGGAAAAAGCAGACACTGGGCACCAGGCGTACACTTGTGCATCTTTAAATCATGTCAGGTTGCCATTATAGGACTTGATACACCCTGTACTGGAACCAGCACAAGTACTTAAAAATCACATGGGGCCGCATGACACAGGGAATACATGAATGCGAGTAGGAGCCGATCAATACATGAATGGGATTTCTTTATCATGAACATGCGTTGCTAATTAAACAGCTCTTAGTGGGTGCAGAGAAGTAAAAGTGGGTGCGATACCCAAGTCTAGTTAAATCTTACTTTACCTCATTTTAGGACTACCCTATCCTTGTGGTATCATTTTAAGTTCAGTTTATTCATGTCATAGTCTTTTACTTGTTTGCATGCTATCAAATAATTGGGCTTACCAGACTTATGTCTGACCCATTTTCCTTTCGCTTCTTTTCTTCTGTTTCCCCCTTCCCCAGGTCCGCAGGGAGGAAACACTTCTGCTTAGTCCAGGTTAGCCATAGCTTGAAGACCGTAGATGTAAGGCTTGGACTTTCCTTTTTGAGCTATGGCTATAGTCAAGCACTTATTGGGTATTTTTGTCATTTTATTTTCAGTATTGCTTCTTTATGTTTTCAAGACAAATGAAAGTTATAATAATTTGGAAGGTTGAAACAGTTGTTGAATTATTGTGTTGAACAAGTATTTATGAAATAATATTGATCTTTTTCCGCTGCATAAATTTTTTGTCTTGTAATTTATTAGTATCTTATACCTTAAAACGCTCCACCGAAGTTAAGGCAATCCCTTTGAGAGTGACCTTAACGGAGGTGGGTTGTTACACAAGTGACCCATGACAACCCAAATACTATCATTTTCGGCCCTTGTCCTAAGTAATTCGTCAATAAAATCCATCAATACTTGCTTCCATTTCCATGTTGAAACCTCTAATGGACGTAACAACACATTCGACTTTTTCTGCTCATCTTTAACCAACTAACAGTTCAGGAATTTCAAGATAAATTTTCCGACATCTCTCTTCATACATTCCCAGTAGTAAGCTCGGTTCATTTCTTGATACGTCTTATTACTACCAAGATGAATCGTCAACTAAGAGTGGTGACATTCCCTCAGAACTTCATCCCTCAATCCATTGAAATCAAGAACAACCAGTCTCCCACTCTTACGAAGCCAACCAACTCGATCAACTTCGAAATCCTTAATTTCCTCGGGTTTAACTCTCGTTTCTAATCTCTGGATAATCTCCATAAGCTTGGCATGTTCTTCTGGCTTTCTCCAGTTGTAGTAACCCGCATTTTTTAGCTATTGAATAATTTATTTATTTAATTATTAAATATCGATTTATCGATATCGAGAACGTGAATTAAATAATATTGAATATTTAATTAATATTTATAATGAATAAAATATTATAAATATCGAAATAGTCAGAAATAGTAGAATTCACAATATCATGTGAATTGAATAGTATACGAGATGTGGTTGAGTTTCGATTCGAAATATAATAACGAATATATTGAATCGACGACAATTGAACGTATAGTTTATAATATATTTATAAACGAGCTCGAAATGGCGCTGCAGTTCACGATTTGGCGATTTGAACTTCAACTGAATGTACAGGATTCGTTTTAAACCGGATTTCTGTGAAACAAGAAACGTGTGGAGCTGGTGGAGTATATCTTTCTAGTGGAAGAGAAAAATCGGGATTTCGTCGTGTAGATTTTGATGTATGTCCAAATCAAATTTCAGAAAAGTCGCTGTAGAATTCTTTTATAATTTGCGACGCTTTATTTCGTTATAAATCGATTTTTCGATACGAACTGAATATCGGGATAATCTAGAGTCTGGAAATCAAGTCATAAAATCTGAGGTGATATTCTGGAGCCGGACGATGTCATATGTGAAGATATACGATAATATAAATTTATTTATATTTAATTTAATAATATTTAAATATATTTATATATTTAAATGGGTCCTTCAGAGCTTTAAAAAATAGCCAGTTTTGCAAACGACCTCAGAATTCGACGAAACTAATTTTTGTTGGATCCGTAACATCAAATTTTTGTTAGAGCTGAAGTCTCGTGATTTTAAGAGTCACCGTGTGGCCGTACGGATTTTTAGAGTGAAAAACAGTCAGTATTTTGACAGTTAAAAATACGCTGTGTGAGCATACGGAGTCAGAATTCGACGAAACCAGTTTCGTTGGGACCGTAATGTCGAACTCTAGCTGCATGTCCAGTTTCGTGATTTTTGGGTATCGTATGTGATCACAGGAATTTTAGAGGACATATGTGAAGAGCGTTTGAATAAAAATAAATTAAATAATCGAATATTTAATTATTAAAATTTTACTATATAATACCCTTAATTCTCTAAAAACCTAAAACCCTTTTCTGGTCAAAGCAAATGGCGCCGCATCTTTTTCATTTTACAGAAAACAAAAATCGAAGGTTATAAATTTAAAAGAAATAGGAAATAAATCCTATAAATTGTAAAACACCTATGTTTGGATTCACAAGAGGGAGTGCTTCAATCCTGTACTATTGTGGAGAGGTGCGACGGGTCTTGCGGTGAACCGCAGTTTTCTAGGGTTTGATTTTCTGAGAAATACAAGAAGTTATAGCTCGATTGGATTGTGTTTTCAGAATGAGGAAGGAAAATAGCATCATTTGGGGGATTTATGTGGGGTTCGGTGCTTCTTTGGGTTGATCGAAGTACTGGAGAACTGGAAGTATACTGTTCGACGAGTTTTGGTGAGGAGTTCGAGTCGGGCTGTATGGGTAGGAAGAGGTAGAGATTGGAATGGGAAGTTTAAGGGTGTATTTAGTTTGGGGTTTCAATTGAAGAACAAGGGAGGATTGGTGGAAGTTGGCGATGGAAGTTCGGCCACAATACCATCGGGGAAGAAACATCGGAGGGAGTGTGGGCTTTAAGGGTAATGGGCCGACGTGTTATAAGGGGTGAGGCCCATTGGAGAATATAATCAAGTTTTAATTTATTTAGATGTATATTTAACTTCTTAATATCGTATCTTATTCATACGTTATCGAAACTCAGCGAAACAGGATCCGATGGGATCGTATGGACGGGAGCTACACGATGACACTGACTAGAAGTCCATCCGAGCTCGTTACAATTTATCACAAAATAATTTGTCCGTCTAAATCAAAGACAGTTAATCGTTTTTAACGATAACAATCCAAGGTGAGTAAAACTCACCAACTCTGAACAGTTATATTTTTATAATGTATTCTTAGAACTGTTAATCATCTGTTGATTGCTGTGTGTTGGATGATTGATTGAACTGCTAGTCAGTTAGTTGAATTTCTATATTGATTCTGTTTATCAGAATATATCATATGGAACTGCAAGTGATGTAAATTTTATTGTGTAACATCTGTGGATGCAGGAGAACAGGTTGGAGGAATCCGACTGGATTCCTCAACAGTTATTTTATTGTTTTTCATATATGGTTATATGATGTGATATAAAATCTGTGGCAATTATATGTGTTTGGACGATATTGAACATCGTGATTTGATATGATTGAATATCATAACATACCGAAATGTTGATAAGGGGATTTTCAAAGCGATATTGAAAATATCATATTTATAAAATGGGATATTTATAAATAAGAGATATTTATAAAGTGAAATATTTATAAATAAGAAATATTTATAAATTGGGATATTTATAAATAGGAGATATTTTAAAAAGGAAAATAAATTCAAAACATTTCTTTTTGAATGGAAAGGCCTGTGTGGCGAGTTTGGGGATTTTCCCGATGCTCCCGATACAAAGGAGGTTATGGCGAATTTTCCCGGGAATTTAAGGAGTTAGAATATTTCAAGAATAAATTTGAAAAGGAAATATTTGTAAAGCATTTACAAATAGAATTGGAAAGGGAACATTATAAAAAAAGGAAATCATTTTAAAGTGTAGAACCGTTATTTAAAAGTAAATCTTTTCAAATGAATAAAACGTTGTTAAAAAGGAAATCTTTATAAAGTGAATAAAGTAAATCGAATATGGTATTCGAAAGGAGAAATCGAATATGTTATTCGAAAGGAGAAATCGAATATGGTATTCGAAGTTAGTTAATCGAATATGGTATTCGAAGTTAGTTAATCGAAATAGTTATTCGAATAGAGTTAAATGGAGTTAAATCGATTAGAGTTAAATCAAATGAGTTGATCGAATATAGTTTATTCGAATAAAGAAAAGGAGTTAATTGAATATTAGTTATTCGAATAGAGTTAAACGGAGTTAAATAGAGTTAATCGAATATAGTTTATTCGAATAGAGTAAAGGAGTTAATCGTATATAGTTTATTCGAATAGAGTTAGAGGAGTTATCGAATATAGTTTATTCGACAGGAGTTAAGTGAATTAGTTAAGTTAAACTAAGTGAATTAGTTAAGTGAATTGGTTAAGTTAACCAAGGTGAATTAGTCGAGTTAATCAAAGTGATTAGTTCAGTTAACCGAGATAAGTAAATCAAGTTAGGTTAATCGAGTTGAATTAGTCAGTCAAGTTAATAAATTGAGTTAGTCAAACCAAGTAAAACCAGTTAAAGTTAAAAAAGTTGAGTTGATCGGGTGGTTTGACCAAGTTAGTCGAGCCTAGTTAATCGAATCGAATTGGTCGAACCAAGTAAGTCGAGTTAAGTTAGTCAAGTTAGTCGAGCCTAGTTAATCGAATCGAATTGGTCGAACCCAGTAAGTCGAGTTAGTCGAGTCAAGTTAAGTTAGTCAAGTTAAGTTCGTCGAGTTAAATAAATCGATGTTAGTTTCATCGAAAGGAGTTATCGATGTTAGTTTCATCGAAAGGAGTTATCGATGTTAGTTTTCATCGAAAGGAGTTATCGATGTTAGTTTCATCGAAGGGAGTTATCGATTATAGTTTAATCGAAGTGAGATTTTCAAATATGAGATATTTGAAAAGGAAGAGTTATCGAATATTAGTTATTCGAAGAGAGAGATTATCGAATATCGTTTATTCGAGAAGGAGTTAATCGAATATAGGTTATTCGAATAAGAGTTAATCAAATAGAGATTTCTCGAAGAGAGTTAATCGGCAAATTCGATTATATCGAATTCGGGAAAGTACTTATACTTTCTAGTGTTTAATAGAGATTTATTTATTTATAAATAAATAAGTGTTAGGTTAATTATTCACTAATAAGAATAGAAGTTATAATTAAAGTTAGATAATTCGAAAGTAGGGATTATAACGTTATCGTTATAACCAATGTTTTAAATATAGAAGTGGATTAGTAAAATTGAATCCGAGAAAGGCGTAAAGAAGTTGTTAAAGATTAAAAGATAAACTTTGACCATTTTGAAGTTATAACGTTGTTCAGTTAAGGTCTGAGAGGTAATTATACCCCAACTTTAGTGACTTCCTTCTTAACTAAGAAATGGTAAGGTTTGATCGTAAAGGAGTTTTGGAAATGTTTTCCAAACGAGAATCAGAAATGTTTTCTGATAAAAAAAAATAGGAATTTAGAATATAGGGAAACAGGAGATAAGTAAATAAATGAACTAAAGAGATTTATGTTAAATGATGTTTGTTCGATATAATTTCCATCTGGAAATAATATCGTTGTTTGCACACTTGTTTTTCTTTGATAGTTAACTCACCGACTATCGAAGTTTTGACCATTTTAACGTTGTTAATATGGAGAGACCGGTTGGATTATTATCCATAGAACCACTCTGTATTGGCATAAGCGTCGCGAATCATATATGCCAAAAATAATTGAAGACGGAGTAAAATGTAAGGTCTATCCTGTTTACAGAATAGTGCCTTCGGTTTGTCCAGTCCCAGGACAACTTGTATGGACGAAGGTCTGACAGAGTATATCAAATGGATCGCGTAAGTTGATCTGTTCAAACATATTCACGTTTGGTGGCGGAGGAATTCGTTTCTCTTAGCTGTATACCCGTGTTATTTTTGGATAAGTCAATTTGTGATTTGGCAGGTATGACGATGTTACATTTCTAAGTGAATGAAGATGGATGTCTGACATAGTATTTCCAGACAGTCACGTACATTGATTTCTTCAACTATACCAAGAGTGGAAGCGGAGAAGGAAACTTCTTTTAGCTGACACGTAATGTATGGTTGTAGACGTCAATTAGTGATTTCGATGGATTTGACAATGTAGCATTCGAAGTGAATCTGATGTAACGATAAAGCGTAGCTTCTAGCCTCATCAACCAGTAAATGACAGAAATCGGGCAGGCAGCATGGCTAAGTCGGTCGCACCGAAGTAGGGTGTATTATCACCTATCTAGAGAATATTCAATTGCTTCTTTTAATCTATCAATGCTGTCCCATATATATATACGGGAAACGGTTGCTGATCCCAACCGTTGGTGATGTACATTCGATACACTCAAGCGAAATGAGTGGTCGGTCATGTGTGGCTGAGTTGCAAGATGTTCTTGTTGAACTCCAGTGTATCGTTCCTAGAGTACACTGATCGGAAGGTGGTTCCATACCTTGTCATAGTTGGAAATCCATTATCCAATACGTGCTTGCGATTTTGATTGTATACTATATATGTAGAACGTGAGATGAAAGCGTTTCTGCTAGTTGATATCTATTTGTACATAGACATTATTATAATATCAAAAGGTTTTTGATATAAAGATATTTTGGATTCTCATAAGGGAAAAACCCGTTCCGTTCTGCGGCGTGGTCTTATGAGATATCGTTTACTTGTTCATATACCTGTTTAAACTGTTTTACTCATACCAGTCCCATGACTGACCCGGAGTTTATTTGTTTTGTTTTCCCTAAACTCTTGGGTGCCTAAATTTGTACGGGCAGTCAAGTAGTCAGGAATTTACAGATATACTGGAAGAGCGTGGAGCAGGAGGCTTCAAGATCATATAGCTATAGTTATTTCCGCTGTGTTGTAAGTGCTGTACTCTGATAAGTGCTATTGTATACATAACTGTTATATTTCAAAGTTATGTTATCTATTATATGTTATTCGTTCCGCTGTGAGGTTCGTGTTACTCTGATGTTGTGTTCTTCTTCTTCTATTCTAAGTTTCTATCTTATCTATTCTCACCTTCTAATTTCTTTCATTAATTACCGGGATTTTTCGATGTTTTGGTTATCGACGTCGAGCTTACGTCGATAACCAAAGTCCTTAAAAATCCGGGTTACTACAGTTGGTATCAGAGCTTAAGTTTAGAATTACTTGGCTCTGTGGCGTGACTCGGTAGAGATAGGGTTAGTAATACCCTAGACTGAGTTTGAGTGTGTATATATATACGAGTGCGTATTTGTATTTGATATAAAAATGGTTTTATATTGTGGAGATTCATTGGCTGAGTTGTTTATGAGTTCTGGTCGATCAGTTTGATCCACTGTATCGGTAGGAGTAAATAAACACTTGAATACGATGGACCGACACAGTATGGATATGTGATATATTATCATATATTAGATATATTGGTTGTATTTATAATCGAGTAAGATCATAAAATGTGAAATGGTTATATATGACAAATCAGAATTCATATAAGTAAAATATATGAAATAAGATGAATTAAATATGAATTTAATTCAGATATGGAATTAAAATAAGGAAATTTTAAGTTCCTGGGAGATTTTGAAATGTTTTCAAAATGGAAGTATTTAGTAAAGGGTATTGAAAAATGATATAGTATTGAGATCACTTGGGTCGCTGGAAAATAATTCCGATGATGACTGCGCAGTATCATTGGTGTGATTTTCGAGTTCTAAGTGGTGGATTACTACCAGAGATTTTGATTTGAATTGTTTTGAGAAAACAAGTTGTTTAGAAAATTCAAAGGTTTTGAATTGGTAGTATGATTTAAAATTGATTTGAAATAAACCCAGGAATTTAAATTATGGAATTTAAATTTAACTAATGAAGTTAAAGAGATTGAGATGGTAAAAATTGAGAAAAATAAATTGAATTTAACTTGAACTAAGTTAAATAAAATTGAATTGGATTAAAGATAATCTAGAATGGAACCAAATTGATAAGTAAATAATTTGGAATTTGATATTGGGGTTCGAATGAAATTCGATTTGGATTTGAGGATATGAACTGATTGGAATTTAATTGAGATAACACTGGTATATGCTGAGTTGATAGCATATGGAAGTGATAGAGTTGATATGCCCGACAAAAAGGTACCAGTTTATATTATATATGGATATGAGATTTATGAGCCGAATTGGCAAGCCGCTTGGCTGTTTGATTTTCTTTTGGGATAAAGAAGGCCCAGAGAGGCGAGTTGGAGTTTGAGATATTGACCAGTACAAAGGAAGTGCTGGCGAAATTTTTCGGAAAGCTAAGGCGTTAGAAAATTTTCAGGATTTTTAAAAATTTAGTTAGTCAGAATAAATTAGTATTTCAGTCAATATTAATTGGTTTAGTTGAAACCGGAGATAAGAGTTAAAACAGAAAAAAATTACCCAGTAGATAGGGTCGTCCTCTAACTTAGCAATTTCGAGGACGAAATTTTATTAAGGGGCGAAGATTGTAGTAACCCGCATTTTTTAGCTGTTGAATAATTTATTTATTTAATTATTAAATATCGATTTACCGATATCAAGAACGTGAATTAAATAATATTGAATATTTAATTAATATTTATAATGAATAAAATATTATAAATATCGAAATAGTCAGAAATAGTAGAATTCACAATATCGTGTGAATTGAATAGTATACGAAATGTGGTTGAGTTTCGATTCGAAATATAATAACGAATATATTGAATCGACGACAGTTGAACGTATAGTTTATAATATATTTATAAACGAGCTCGAAATGGCGCTGTAGTTCGCGATTTGGCGATTTGAACTTCAACTGAATGTACAGGATTCGTTTTAAACCGGATTTCTGTGAAACAAGAAACGTGTGGAGCTGGTGGAGTATATCTTTCTAGTGGAAGAGAAAAATCGGGATTTCGTCATGTAGATTTTGATGTATGTCCAAATCAAATTTCAGAAAAGTCGCTGTAGAATTCTTTTATAATTTGCGACGCTTTATTTCGTTATAAATCGATTTTTCGTTACGAACTGAATATCGGGATAATCTAGAGTCTGGAAATCAAGTCATAAAATCTGAGGTGATATTCTGGAGCCGGACGATGTCATATGTGAAGATATACGATAATATAAATTTATTTATATTTAATTTAATAATATTTAAATATATTTATATATTTAAATGGGTCCTTCAGAGCTTTAAAAAATAGTCAGTTTTGCAAACGACCTCAGAATTCGACGAAACTAATTTTTGTTGGATCCGTAACATCAAATTTTTGTTAGAGCTGAAGTCTCGTGATTTTTAGAGTCACCGTGTGGCCGTACGGATTTTTAGAGTGAAAAACAGTCAGTATTTTGACAGTTAAAAATACGCTGTGTGAGCATACGGAGTCAGAATTCGACGAAACCAGTTTCGTTGGGACCGTAATGTCGAACTCTAGCTGCATGTCCAGTTTCGTGATTTTTGGGTATTGTATGTGATCACAGGAATTTTAGAGGACATATGTGAAGAGCGTTTGAATAAAAATAAATTAAATAATTGAATATTTAATTATTAAAATTTTACTATATAATACCCTTAATTCTCTAAAAACCTAAAACCCTTTTCTGGTCAAAGCAAATGGCGCCGCATCTTTTTCATTTTACAGAAAACAAAAATCGAAGGTTATAAATTCAAAAGAAATAGGAAATAAATCCTATAAATTGTAAAACACCTATGTTTGGATTCACAAGAGGGAGTGCTTCAATCCTGTACTATTGTGGAGAGGCGCGACGGGTTTTGCGGTGAACCGCAGTTTTCTAGGGTTTGATTTTCTGAGAAATACAAGAAGTTATAGCTCGATTGGATTGTGTTTTCAAAATGAGGAAGGAAAATAGCATCATTTGGGGGATTTATGTGGGGTTCGGTGCTTCTTTGGGTTGATCGAAGTACTGGAGAACTGGAAGTATACTGTTCGACGGGTTTTGGTGAGGAGTTCGAGTCGGGCTGTACGGGTAGGAAGAGGTAGAGATTGGAATGGGAAGTTTAAGGGTGTATTTAGTTTGGGGTTTCAATTGAAGAACAAGGGAGGATTGGTGGAAGTTGGCGATGGAAGTTCGGTCATTTGAGGAGCAGAATTGGCCATAATACCATCGGGGAAGAAACATCGGAGGGAGTCTGGGCTTTAAGGGTAATGGGCCGACGTGTTATAAGGGGTGAGGCCCATTGGAGAATATAATCAAGTTTTAATTTATTTAGATGTATATTTAACTTCTTAATATCGTATCTTATTCATACGTTATCGAAACTCAGCGAAACAGGATCCGATGGGATCGTATGGACGGGAGCTACACGATGACACTGACTAGAAGTCCATCCGAGCTCGTTACAATTTATCACAAAATAAATTGTCCGTCTAAATCAAAGACAGTTAATCGTTTTTAACGATAACAATCCAAGGTGAGTAAAACTCACCAACTCTGAACAGTTATATTTTTATAATGTATTCTTAGAACTGTTAATCATCTGTTGATTGCTGTGTGTTGGATGACTGATTGAACTGCTAGTCAGTTAGTTGAATTTCTATATTGATTCTGTTTATCAGAATATATCATATGGAACTGCAAGTGATGTAAATTTTATTGTGTAACATCTGTGGATGCAGGAGAACAGGTTGGAGAAATCCGACTGGATTCCTCAACAGTTATTTTATTGTTTTTCATATATGGTTATATGATGTGATATAAAATCTGTGGCAATTATATGTGTTTGGACGATATTGAACATCGTGATTTGATATGATTGAATATCATAACATACCAAAATGTTGATAAGGGGATTCTCAAAGCGATATTGAAAATATCATATTTATAAAATGGGATATTTATAAATAAGAGATATTTATAAAGTGGAATATTTATAAATAAGAAATATTTATAAATTGGGATATTTATAAATAGGAGATATTTTAAAAAGGAAAATAAATTCAAAACATTTCTTTTTGAATGGAAAGGCCTGTGTGGCGAGTTTGGGGATTTTCCCGATGCTCCCGATACAAAGGAGGTTATGGCGAATTTTCCCGGGAATTTAAGGAGTTAGAATATTTCAAGAATAAATTTGAAAAGGAAATATTTGTAAAGCATTTACAAATAGAATTGGAAAGGGAACATTATAAAAAAGGAAATCATTTTAAAGTGTAGAACCGTTATTTAAAAGTAAATCTTTTCAAATGAATAAAACGTTGTTAAAAAGGAAATCTTTATAAAGTGAATAAAGTAAATCGAATATGGTATTCGAAAGGAGAAATCGAATATGTTATTCGAAAGGAGAAATCGAATATGGTATTCGAAGTTAGTTAATCGAATATGGTATTCGAAGTTAGTTAATCGAAATAGTTATTCGAATAGAGTTAAATGGAGTTAAATCGATTAGAGTTAAATCAAATGAGTTGATCGAATATAGTTTATTCGAATAAAGAAAAGGAGTTAATCGAATATTAGTTATTCGAATAGAGTTAAACGGAGTTAAATAGAGTTAATCGAATATAGTTTATTCGAATAGAGTAAAGGAGTTAATCGAATATAGTTTATTCGAATAGAGTTAGAGGAGTTATCGAATATAGTTTATTCGACAGGAGTTAAGTGAATTAGTTAAGTTAAACTAAGTGAATTAGTTAAATGAATTGGTTAAGTTAACCAAGGTGAATTAGTCGAGTTAATCAAAGTGATTAGTTCAGTTAATCGAGATAAATAAATCAAGTTAGGTTAATCGAGTTGAATTAGTCAGTCAAGTTAATAAATTGAGTTAGTCAAACCAAGTAAAACCAGTTAAACTTAAAAAAGTTGAGTTGATCGGGTGGTTCGACCAAGTTAGTCGAGCCTAGTTAATCGAATCGAATTGGTCGAACCAAGTAAGTCGAGTTAAGTTAGTCAAGTTAGTCGAGCCTAGTTAATCGAATCGAATTGGTCGAACCCAGTAAGTCGAGTTAGTCGAGTCAAGTTAAGTTAGTCGAGTTAAGTTCGTTGAGTTAAATAAATCGATGTTAGTTTCATCGAAAGGAGTTATCGATGTTAGTTTCATCGAAAGGAGTTATCGATGTTAGTTTTCATCGAAAGGAGTTATCGATGTTAGTTTCATCGAAGGGAGTTATCGATTATAGTTTAATCGAAGTGAGATTTTCAAATATGAGATATTTGAAAAGGAAGAGTTATCGAATATTAGTTATTCGAAGAGAGAGATTATCGAATATCGTTTATTCGAGAAGGAGTTAATCGAATATAGGTTATTCGAATAAGAGTTAATCAAATAGAGATTTCTCGAAGAGAGTTAATCGGCAAATTCGATTATATCGAATTCGGGAAAGTACTTATACTTTCCAGTGTTTAATTGAGATTTATTTATTTATAAATAAATAAGTGTTAGGTTAATTATTCACTAATAAGAATAGAAGTTATAATTAAAGTTAGATAATTCAAAAGTAGGGATTATAACGTTATCGTTATAACCAATGTTTTAAATATAGAAGTGGATTAGTAAAATTGAATCCGAGAAAGGCGTAAAGAAGTTGTTAAAGATTAAAAGATAAACTTTGACCATTTTGAAGTTATAACGTTGTTCAGTTAAGGTCTGAGAGGTAATTATACCCCAACTTGAGTGACTTCCTTCTTAACTAAGAAATGGTAAGGTTTGATCGTAAAGGAGTTTTGGAAATGTTTTCCAAACGAGAATCAGAAATGTTTTCTGATAAAAAAAAAATAGGAATTTAGAATATAGGGAAACAGGAGATAAGTAAATAAATGAACTAACGAGATTTATGTTAAATGATGTTTGTTCGATATAATTTCCATCTGGAAATAATATCGTTGTTTGCACACTTGTTTTTCTTTGATAGTTAACTCACCGACTATCGAAGTTTTGACCATTTTAATGTTGTTAATATGGAGAGACCGGTTGGATTATTATCCATAGAACCACTCTGTATTGGCATAAGCGTCGCGAATCATATATGCCAAAAATAATTGAAGACGGAGTAAAATGTAAGGTCTATCCTGTTTACAGAATAGTGCCTTCGGTTTGTCCAGTCCCAGGACAACTTGTATGGACGAAGGTCTGACAGAGTATATCAAATGGATCGCGTAAGTTGATCTGTTCAAACGTATTCACGTTTGGTGGCGAAGGAATTCGTTTCTCTTAGCTGTATACCCGTGTTATTTTTGGATAAGTCAATTTGTGATTTGGCAGGTATGACGATGTGACATTTCTAAGTGAATGAAGATGGATGTCTGACATAGTATTTCCAGACAGTCACGTACATTGATTTCTTCAACTATACCAAGAGTGGAAGCGGAGAAGGAAACTTCTTTTAGCTGACACGTAATGTATGGTTGTAGACGTCAATTAGTGATTTCGATGGATTTGACAATGTAGCATTCGAAGTGAATCTGATGTAACGATAAAGCGTAGCTTCTAGCCTCATCAACCAGTAAATGACAGAAATCGGGCAGGCAGCATGGCTAAGTCGGTCGCACCGAAGTAGGGTGTATTATCACCTATCTAGAGAATATTCAATTGCTTCTTTTAATCTATCAATGTTGTCCCATATATATATACGGGAAACGGTTGCTGATCCCAACCGTTGGTGATGTACATTCGATACACTCAAGCGAAATGAGTGGTCGGTCATGTGTGGCTGAGTTGCAAGATGTTCTTGTTGAACTGCAGTGTATCGTTCCTAGAGTACACTGATCGGAAGGTGGTTCCATACCTTGTCATAGTTGGAAATCCATTATCCAATACATGCTTGCGATTTTGATTGAATACTATATATGTAGAACGTGAGATGAAAGCGTTTCTGCTAGTTGATATCTATTTGTACATAGACATTATTATAATATCAAAAGGTTTTTGATATAAAGATATTTTGGATTCTCATAAGGGAAAAACCCGTTCCGTTCTGCGGCGTGGTCTTATGAGATATCGTTTACTTGTTCATATACCTGTTTAAACTGTTTTACTCATACCAGTCCCATGACTGACCCGGAGTTTATTTGTTTTGTTTTCCCTAAACTCTTGGGTGCCTAAATTTGTACGGGCAGTCAAGTAGTCAGGAATTTACAGATATACTGGAAGAGCGTGGAGCAGGAGGCTTCAAGATCATATAGCTATAGTTATTTCCGCTGTGTTGTAAGTGTTGTACTCTGATAAGTGCTATTGTATACATAACTGTTATATTTCAAAGTTATGTTATCTATTATATGTTATTCGTTCCGCTGTGAGGTTCGTGTTACTATGATGTTGTGTTCTTCTTCTTCTATTCTAAGTTTCTATCTTATCTATTCTCACCTTCTAATTTCTTTCATTAATTACCGGGATTTTTCGATGTTTTGGTTATCGACGTCGAGCTTACGTCGATAACCAAAGTCCTTAAAAATCCGGGTTACTACACCAGTCCTCTCATTGAGAGTTTATCTGATTGATAAGCTAGCTAACATATCATGCAATAAGTCATAATGAGGTCTAAAATCAAATCCAGCCAAGTACTTGAGATGTTTACATTCTGAAAACAATGCTACTAAACTCACATGTCTTCTACTTAATGCATCAGCCACTGCATTATATTTCTCCAGAGTACAGGCTATTCCATAATCATACGATGTCAAGAACTCTAATCATCGTTCTTGTCGGAGATTTGAATCCTTTTAGGAGAAAAGGTACTTCAATGACTAATGATCAGTAAACAATTCGAACCTAACTCCTAACAAATAATGTCTATATATCTTCAAAGCAAAAACAATTGTTGCCAACTCCAAATCATGAGTCAGGTATTTCCTTTTGTGTGGATTTAGTTGTCAACTTGCATAGGCCATAACCTATCCTTATGCATTAGCATTGCTCCAAGTCCAGTGCCACATGCATCAGTGTATACCACCATCTCTTCATTCCCACTCGGAATAGTCAACATATGAGCACTCATCAACCTTTCTTTCAAAATTCCGAAGGTTTGCTCATACTTTGCATACCATGTGAAGACTTTTTTCTTCCTTGTTAATCCAGTTAATGGAGCAACTATCTTAGATAAATCCTTTATTGATCATCTATAGTATCCATCTAACCCAAGGAAACTCCTAACATCCTTCGCATTCTTGGGTCGATCTCAATCCTGGATTGTTGCTACCTTAGAGGAATCCACCACTATTCCTTATCCTAATACAACATGATCCAAGAACCTCACTTCTTCCTTCTAGAGTGACATTTTGAAAAATTAGCCCTCAACTGATGTTTCCGCAAGATTTCCAAACAATCTTCAAGTGCAATTTGTGTTCTTCTTCATTCCCAGAGTAAACCAATACATCATCCATGAACACAAAGACGAGCTTGTTCAGCTGATCTCTGAAAACACAGTTCATAAGATCCATGAAATATGCTAGCGAGTTATTCAATCCAAACGCCATTACCAGTCACTCATAAAATCCGAATGGTGTCCTAAAAGCGGTCTTCGGAACACTATCCTAAGCCATTCTTAGTTAGTGAATCATGGGACCAAACCCATTTGGGAAAACACCTTAGCTTCATGAAGCTGATCAAATAAGTCATTGATTCTTAACAATGGATACTTTCTCTTCTTAGTCACCTTATTCATCTCACGATAATCCACACACAATTGCAACGATCCATCAGCCTTGGTCGCAAACACAACCGGTGCACCCCAGTCGAATACTCTTCTCTAAATAAATCCCTTACTCAAAAGATAGTTTAGCACCTCTAACTCTAGGTGCTCCTTAGGCTCCATCCACCTAAGAGACATAATAATAGGTCTGGCTCCATTACTAAATCAATTTGAAACTCAATCTTTTTCTGCAACGGTAATGCTCTGACCTCATCAAAAACATAAGAAAACTCTCGAATGATTGGCACAGATGGAAACCCGTCCCATTGGATCATAAGCAAATATAAAAAGCTAACCAGAAGTCCATCCTTTGGTAGACAATGTATCAACATTGTTCGCCCTTCCGCATTCTCGATTGTTACCTCAAGTCTTTTGAAATCCACAATAGCCGCATACCTCTTGAGCCCGTCCATACCCAAAATAATCTCAAGCCTAACGAAGTTCAAAACAAAGAAATCACAACAAAAGAGCAACCATGACTCGATATGACTGGACCATGAAAAATCATACAAAGATTGGATGAATCCCCTACTGGATTAGTCACAACCAATGGTCTATCAACAACCTCGGGTTCTAAAAAATAACTTGCAAACAAATTCATTATAGATAAAAGAATGTGACGCTCTAATATCAAACAAAATTCGAACTGAAGCGTCTCTAACATAAAGCGTATCTTGCACAATAACATTCTTCCCCTTTTTCGCAATATTCGGAGCCCTCGAGGAAGAAGGAACAGCCTCCGAAGCATACGCTCTCACAACTTGCTTATCGTTTGGTGGTTCTGGGCAATTCTTCTTCATATGCCCAGGTTTATCACAATTAAAGCACTTCCTTCCCACCATAGCATTCTTACAATCCTGGAATAATGGCCCTTCTCTTGACATTTATAGCAAGTAACCTCAACCTTCGGTCTCTTCTGGCCATTCTTCCCTTACTATTGCTGTTTTCATTTACCATTCCACTTTTTCTTATTCTCATTACCCTGTTGTGGCTTTGGCTCCTTTTTACTCTCAACAAAAGCCTCAAACTTCTGAAGAAACAAGATCCCCTTCTTTAAAGCCTTTTCTACTGCTTCTCCTAGGAATCATCAATATGGTCGATCAATTGTTTCCCTAGTCCTTCATCCAGACCTAATATAAACTTCTCGTTCATATAATATTAAGTCTCAATACATGAACGATCATACTTAGATAAAGCTTCTAACTCCGCCACATACTCAAACATAGGTCTATCTCCTTGCTTAAGCTCAACAAACTTCTTAAAGAGTATATAATTTTGGATTGTAGAAATATACTTATCCTCAAACTTAGTTCTAAACTAATTCCAAGTGATCTGGTCTTCTGGAGTCTCCAAAGTTATATAATTCTACCAATCCATCGCTTGACCTTGCAGCTACCTCGATGCAAGCTTCGTCTTAGTCGCATCCACTACAAGAAAATGTTTAATTAATAGCAAGCATAATAGCACGGAAAACTCGACTTGCTGTTGTTAGATAGGCTACTATCCGTTCACATCAAAACATAGCGGGTTACTCACCTTCTTTTTGACCTAATCCAAAATTAAGCAGGGTTAAAATTTTCATTTCCCTCATCGCCAAATTTAACTTGCTTTCTTCCTGGGGAAATTCCCAAAACCCACTGTCAATCTCCTCTCATCTCCGAGTCTCCTCTCTTCTCTCCACTATGAATCTCCTCTTCAAATCAACTCTAATCTTCTGTGATTCTCGCATATGAATCTTCTCTCCACTCCGTGCCCGACTCAAATCGATTCTTGCCCAAATCTGTGAAAGGTCGCGGTTCCTCCACAAGCTAAAACCCGCAAAGCCATTAATTTGGTATATTTTCCTTTTTTAAATTCTGAGATTAATGCTTGAATTAAAGTTTTCATTACTAAATATTTAAATCTGAATTTAAAAATGCAGTGAATTGGGTATTTCTCCCATCCCTATTGCTGTTAAGGAAAGATCAATATATTCTTTGTTTTTTGGAGTTTAAAAATGGCAGTCTACATTATGTTATAGGTTTAATGATGGTAGACTAATAATGACCTAAAAACAAGAGGGTTAGTAACAGTACAATGTAAAGATGGCAGGAAACTGAAAGTAAATAAGGTGGTTGGTCGAAATACAGAAAAAAGGTGAATCCCTATTGTGTTTATTTTTGTAGCCAGTGTCTACGATAGCTAAGACATTAATGCGCCCCAAAATGTTACATGAAATTTTTATATGCACAAACTGTCTCATGATGTAAATATATTATAAATTGCTCATTTGATGTATTTAAAATTCTAAACCATACTAATATAATTGGTTTATGTTTTATCAGTGATATTTTCTCTACAGTTTATTGTGAGAACCCAGTGATGTAAAAAAGACATGGATCTAATATGCTCATTAAACAGTTTTCCAAAAATGCAATGCTTCATGAATTAACAAATATCTCAACATCAACAGGTACTTTTTTGTTTCATTCTTAACTATACAATAATTTTCCTGATTGCAAATTATATTACTAGTCACACCTGAAGGTAGTCCTTTACTATGTTAGTTGAACTAATTTAGCTAATGGTATTTATTAGATTGGTAGTTCAATCAAGTACTTAGTACAACCAACATTTGATGCTATTACTCTACAACGATTAAATTATATTCCTAGAAACTTTTAATATTCAGTATAGATAAAGAATTTTGATGTTTATTTTGCCTTTTTCTGCTTTACTAATAATCAAAGAGAAAACGACTATTTTTCGAGCTTTAATTCTCAATCTGCACTATAGTATTCCTCTGGTATCTAAATAAATCTATGATTGAATTATTAGCCATAATTTGTTAAAAATGTATTAGTGTGTCAGCTGAGTGCAAAAGAACTTGCTTTAACCAACTGTGCCAACCAATTATCCGTTATTAACCAACTTAGCCAATCTCGTAGACGGTTATCATAAAAAGGTCATAATATAATACTTTAATATACTAACTATTCTATGAAAATGGACAGGTGGATCATTTGCATACTCAGAGTATAAGTAATTTTGTTGCATTCAAAGCAACAAGCATCCTCCTCCTCGAATACGTCATTGGAGGCACTACCGTGGCTCGATCGTGGACCTCCTGCTACGCCACTCTTCTGAACCACAGACTGAATGATTTCTGAACATTGTTCATTGACGATTACAATCAGCTCCATCCGATAGCCTCCGTTGTTGTAGTCATCATTTGTGTGGTTGCGGTCGAAAGCGCCAAGGGCACTTCGAGGTTATAGTACGTTGCATTCATCATTCATGTGGTTGTTATTCTTTTATTATCATAGCTGGATTGACCAAGGCGAATGTGAAGAATTTGACCCTGTTTACTCTGTTTGGGAATAGGTGAACTTCAGTGCTTTGGATGTGCTTTCCTTCGCCTATGTTGGGTTCGATGCAGGTATGTTTGGTTTGATAATTTTGAAGATATTTAGAAGTTTTATAATGGTCCACAAACATTGGCCCTAAAGATATGAATTAACTCTTAAATATGGTGCTACATAAGTTAGGAAAATTGAACCGCTCAATTCAGGGATTTTTTTTGAAAAAAGTCTGAAATTTTTATTTTATCGTGATAGCATCAACAATGGCGGAAGAGACCAAGAATCCAGCAAGGGACAAATTGACTTGGTTAGTATTATTTGTTTAATATTTTACTTTACTAGACTTGTGATCATATATGCAGTCCACAGTGCATGTCATAATTGCAATGAACCAAAGTATGAACTTTGGGGTGCGTGGTTTACTTTTAGAGGTCCGGGTTGGGAAGAAAATCAAGTACTTGCATATTTAATCATTGCTGATACCATTCAATGGTAGAAGATATAGAGCAAGGTTCCTTTCAAACATGGTTACCAATAAATAATTAGTAGATAGCAGCAAGCTATCATCTATACTGTGCATGTCATAATCACGTTATGTTAGGAGATGATGGTGGTGGTTTGGAGTTACAATTTCGGGGGTTAGTGTTGTACAAGTTGCAGTACTAGTGTGCATAGGTATGTACATGTATTTGATGTTGGTTGCTTGGTCATGAAGGTGGTGTCAGAATTCATGGAGATGTAAAGTCCAAGGATCAGTTGATGGTATGTAGGAAGTTGGTGCTTGAATGATTTCAGTTGTGGTGGATTTGTGGCAGTACAGGTGAATGGTTTTTGTTTTTTCCAACATATTTTACTTTTAACTTACATTTTGCCTAGAGCAACGTGGCAGTTCGGGCCGACACTGACTATATGCGATCAAAAGGATCTTCGTTGTGGGGAACATGGTCTTAATATGCATGTATGAACACTGATGTTTACTGTCATTGTGTTTACTCTTTTAATATGTATGCATGATCACAAGAGTATACTTTTATTTTGTAACAATTCATTGAACAGAACATTGATCCTGTCGAGCACATGCTTTATGCTGTACAAATAACCCTTGCGATCCTATGTTTTTTTTTTGTCTTAAGTTGTAGTTGACTTGGAGTTGAAGATGGAAAAAACTACTACAAATGATGCTCAGGCATTGATCCTATCTTTACATACGGCATATGCTGCTACACCAACTATTCTTAAGGTCTGATTATTTTGACTTTCTGGATGTTTTTTTAAACTGTTGAATGGTGGTCAATTTCCTTACCTGTTCACCATTAGGACAGAGATATTGATTTTTTTAGCCCATATATTTACAGATCATTGATGTTTACGTTGCCTTTGCCATGATTACTGCATTGATTCAGGTTTGAGTTAATGTTAAATTTCATCAATTATGCATCATGCATTTAAGACCACTTTTAGTGTGAACTCTTGTTTAATTATGTCAAATCAGATGCATCTAAGACCATTTGCCAATTTATACTCACATCGAAACAACATGAAAAGGTAGGCATAAATTATATAATATAATAATAATAGTAGCCGCTCCCAATAATTATATAATATATATAATAATAATAGTAATACGATAATAATAATGAATATATAAACTAATATTATAAAAATTAACTAAGTTAATTGAGTTTTACAAAAATGAACTAAATTTCATTTATTAATTAAGTTAACTTAAGTTCATGAAAATTAACTATGTTCCAGACAAATTAAGTTAGTTCTATAAAAAATCATGTTCTCAATTAACTAAAGCTTCATGTAGAAAAATTTACAAATGAAGTATGATGTGTATAAAAAATGAAAGGTGTTAAAATTAATTTATTAAAACTCACTACATACTCACAATAAAATAAGTATTTAACTAAGTTAATCGAGTTTTATAAAATTTAACTAAAGATATAAAATAATAATAAAAATATAATACAATAATAATTGTAATATAATATTACTAAATTTATAAACTAATTACATAAATATTTAACTAAGTTAATCGAGCTTTATAAAATTAAACTAAAGGTACATAAAATTAATAAATAATAATAACTTAATAATAGCAATAATATAATAGATGTAATATAATAATAAATTTATAAACTAATTTTATAAATATTTAACTAAGTTAAGTGAATTTTGTGAAATTTAACTAAGTTAATTGAGTTTTATAATTTTTTACTAAAGGTGTATAAAAATTAATAAATAATATAATATAATATAATATAAATAATAGTAATATAATAAAAATAATTAATTTATAAACTTATTTTATAAATATTTAACTAAGTTAATCGAGATTTTCAAAATTTAACTAAAGGTATATGAAAATAAATATATAATAATGTTATAATATAATATAATGATAATAGTAATACAATAATAATAATAAACTTATAAATTAATATTATAAATATTTAACTAATAATATTACTATTATGAATATTACATGTTCTCTATTTGAAATCATTGTCAAATTGTAAGAAAAGTAGACTAAGTTTAATAAAAATCATCTATTTTTTATAAAAATTAACTAAGCTAACTTAATTATAAAGATTAATTTATAATATTGTAATATAATAATAATAGTAAATAGTAATACAATAATAATAAATTTATATACTAATACTATAAATACTTGACTAATATAATAATAATAATATTATTATTATCATGAATATTACATGTTCTCTTTTTTGAAATCTTTGCTAAATTGTTATTAAAGTTGACTAGGTTTAATAAAAATCATCTATTTTTTTATAGAAATTAACTAAGTTAAGTAAGTTATAAAAATTAAGTTTATAAAGTTAAATGAATTCATAATAATAATTGTAGCATAATAATAATAATAATAATAATAAAGTAAATAAGTTTAAAATAAGTAACTAAGTTAATTAAATTTTCAAATAATTAAATAAACAACTACTTTTTTTAAATTAAACAAGTTTATAAATTTTAGTTAAGTTTTATAACAATTAATAAGCTTATAACAATAGACATGTAATTGTTGAATAAAGTATTTAAAACAAATTTACGTTTAATTCAAGAAATTCCATATGATAATATAAATTAAAATTTTATTAAATTAACTAAGTTAATTTAATTAGTTTATATAAATGAACTAAGTTTATAAAAATTGCTAAATTAATTAAATTTATATAATTAAGTCACACACACACATATAGTTATAATTGCTAATTGTTGAATTTTTCTTTTTCCATAGGTACTCAACTATGGCGCATACAAACGACAACATGATGCAATATATCAAGGATTTGAAGTTCTTTTGAAGCAATTTTTTTTTTGGTTTGCGTACTTAATCCTCATGTGTAGCATGATCTTTGTCACATGTACCATCTACGCTTTTAATGTAATGTTCATTAAATTTTTGTTACATATAATTTATTATTTTATATAAAAGTTAAATGGTTAGTTTATTTTGGTTTAATGTGATTTATATGATTCGTGAAACGATATATTGTGTTCACGTAAATTCGTTGATTATAGTGTGATAATGGATATGTATATGGTGCAAAAATGATTTTTAATAGCATGCAATTAATGGTTCCAATATTGTTTTAAAAACGCCTCTAGAGGATTTAATAGCGTTTATATAACGCTGTTATAAGATTTAACAGCGTTTTAAAAACGCTGTTATAGGTAATAATAGCGTATTTTAGCCGCTGTACATCTGCAAGTTAGCAATTCAAACAAGCCCTAACATGACTTTTTATAGCATTGAAAACGCTGTAGAAGGTCCTTATCGATAGCATGCTTTTTATAGCGTTTTTTGGTTTGTTGTTATATATCCCTAGCCTATTATAGCTTGTCGATATACAGCGTTTATAAAAACGCTGTAATAGCCTTTTATAGCGTTTTTTAAACGCTATTGATGGGTCATTTTGTTGTAGTGATCATTGATTCCCAAATCATTGAAAATCCGAACATAAGTATCTAACCAATTCTGAATCTCAATGGTTGGTACCGTAGCAATAAACAGCATGCCACCCAAAGAAATAATCCTTGCAGAGCTTAGCGAAATCAACAACCCAAGGTGCCTGCAAAGGAACACTACACTCTACTGCCGCATCAGGAGTGGGCATCTTCCACATGATCGTTGCCACCATGACCTCGAACATAGCAGGATAATCAGGTATAACAGTTGCAGTCCGCGAATGGCAACCCTCGCCTACCCCTCAAGTCGCAGGATCATCCCTAGAAGCATGTCTTGAAGTTTGGCGACTCATTCTCGATCGAAAACGAGGATGATCAATTCACAATAGAGAAAGACCACATAGGTGTTTACGTGCTTACTGGCATACTAAACTGTATATTATAATATAGTAGTCATCCATTAAAATTACAAATATGTCTCTCCTATGCTTTTACGCTCGCGAACTTTGGGTATCATCGATTAACCAAACCTCTTATACCAAATGTGGCGACCGCCCCATAACTCTTACACCAAACTAAAAAGAAGTGCATAGTATGCCATTCTTGGCCGATATGGGACGATCATCAAGGAAGAATAACTCTAAATGAGCAAGTTGTATAACTCACAGCGCATGTATAACACATAATAGAAAATATACAACAGGATATAGTAGTGAAGCACAACTGAATAGAAGACTCAAATCTCATAACATCTCAGAATCACCAATACAAAATATTTCTGATAATGAGTAATCTGTATATCAAGACTCACTACATATCTCTCAGAGCATCAAAAGTCATCAACATACAACGAAAATAAAAGAATATCAAAAGAGAATAATAGAAGTACGCCAGCCTCTTGCTCGTCACCGCACAACATCAATAGCACCAAAACCTGGTGCCTGCTATCTCAGTCTACTCAACAACACAATTGGTAAACAATCCAAGGTAATAAGAGGGAAACATAAAACTTTGAGTCAAACAATAGTCTTAATGAGCAATAAAATTATTAATAATAGTTACACAGGATATATGAGTATAGATGGTTCATTCATCTAATCCGTCTTAGCAACCATTGAATTATCACAGGATAATCATCTATCATATACCATTCCAGAATAGGAAAGTACATTCCCCAATCCCACCTCTCTTTGACACCCTACGGTGATAGTCTACCTAGAGAAAACAGAGAAAAAACATGCAATCAACCATAGCATTCATAGCAACCAATGTCCTAACTATCACCGACTAAAGCCTTGAATGTATCAATCATCGAATGAACAGTCGTTACCATCCATCAAGGGCTAGTGGAAAACTCAATTTTAGTCAAACTACCATACATCCATCTTGTGTATGTTTGCCTCCGTCCAATAAATCATTCCCATAGCTCGATCCATGGTACACGATCCTACTTGATTCTGATGGGCATCCCAATGATACCTTGCTTTGAGCCTGCTAGAACCTTCGATAACCAACGATCTCTTGGAACTTCAAATCCATCGAGCCTTCCTTCTCGATGATCACATCTTAAGTTGGAGCAACTTCTCAAACCAATTCCATTATCATCCTCGATCAACTCCTACTAGAGTCAATCCATCATCATACTAAGTCGTACATCATCTCACGACTAGTATCACATCAATTTAATTCTGACTACTCAAATTTGAGTTCACAATCGAAGCACTATTCATCATTGAGTCGTGCATCAACCATTCAAAGTTCATTTAGTAGAAAATTTCATCAGCAACTCCTGGAAGCAATCACAACTAAGCTGCCCAAAAATCAACCCATCAAATCAAGCATAATGGATCGGTACCGGTACATCATCCATGGATCTGTATCGGTCCATACACTTAGCCGTGTTTCGGCTAAGTGTTAGCCCATCCCCATCCTATCTTTGAGCACTTCCTAGCAGATCATCCTCGAACCCAGATTCATTCACAATGAATTTTCCTGTCAGTCCATCGACTAATGTACAAACGATCAACTTAGACCCATCCCAAATCCATCGTCCATGGACCGGTATTGATCCATATAGATAATGAATTTTAAACCCAAATTTTCTGATTCCCTCATATTGTCTTCCAAAGCTCCTCCACCTTGTTTCATCCGAATCCGATCATCCGAACCTCTGATTTACTCTGTTGTTCAATCCTACGATCTACGGCACACATTCTAGCAAACAACTCAAAAAATGCAATTAATTTAATCAAAACAAATAGTGATTCATCAAATCTTGATCATTCAAACATGCATATATCATAAACATAACCTAGATCAATAAATTTGACATGAATTGGATCTAAACTTACATGAGAACATGATAAATCTAACAATAATCCAGTTTACACGATTAAATTAGGTTTTCTTAGGGATTCTGAATCCGATTTAAACATATATGATCAAATCTAAGGTGATTTTAACATATAACATATGAATATGATCCTAATTTACCCATAACATTTGTAGTTTTCGTGTGAGAGATATCTATCACTTACCAGTTCTAAGAACCAATGCAATATCAATGAGATCAGATCTTTACAACATTGCAAAACCTCAAAATATATGTAATTTGATGTGATCTAATATTCCTTGGTGATGATGTAGCCTCTAGATGTAGTCTATACTGAATTAGGATGACTAGGATGAAGAAATTAGGGATTAGGTTGAACCAGAAAATCACAGATGTCCAACCTAATTTTTGAATGAAGAGTGGAGCCCTAATTCTCTCCTCTTACCCGTCTATTTATACTACAGATCATTAGCCTAATGGGCTTGACTAATCAGTCCATTGGTAGCTAATTATTCTTCCTAACAGAAACTGAAACTTAAAACAATGATTGCTCATAAACTGCTAAACCAAATCTTTCATATGACCACTCTACGGAATCGTAAACCACCATTCTAATATATTAAGATTGATTTCAGCACCTGATTCGATCTCTATCAAAAGTTATAGCTAAAAAAATAATCAAGAGGGCAAAACAGTCATAATTAGGTTTGGTAAAAATCAAGAACATGTCTCACATCCTTATGGACAACATATTAAAATCTGAGAATAATCCGACCACTAGGGAATAAAATGTAGTTAATTTTACCATCCTTCGACATGTAGAATACAGATCGTTACATATTTTCACTTTTTTGTGTGTGTGTGTATATATATGGCATAGTCGACTGGTTTTATAGTGATTCGTAACACTTTTTATTATAACAAATAATAAATTACAACAAATATAGGAGATAGACTGGATGCCTATCTACTACAAATGGTTTTTAAAGAGGACAGACCTCTAAAACTAATTTAACATATAGAACAAGGGCTAGACAGGTATCTAGACTGCATAATCACATCATCTCCATGGTGGAGCATAAAATGACCTGACTCAAAACAAGAGCTGATGAACTATCTAACACCACATAGGTGTGCATTACGTATTACAAAATATCACAACCGAGTTTTTCATATAAGGTACCGGTGTCATGAACTATTTTATAGCTAAACTGCTAATTATTCCAGTACGGCTAAACAACAATGACATAGCTAAAACAAATATTCCTAGAAGAGTTACATACAATACAAGAACCAAAAAATACACAGATGGAAGTAACAACGTGACAAAACCCATTCCTTCACAGCAGTTAAAAAGTACAACACTACACCATTGCCGCAGTGCAATAACCTGTGAATTACATTTCATCGAACATGTCCATGGGTTAGGATAACAGCGAAAATAAGCATAGCCTCCTCAACATCCATAGGTTACGGGAAAAAGAGGAGTTCTGGAAATTGGATCTGAGGAAAAGAGAGCTATTTCGCTTGGGTAGCTTCAGTCGAAATACAGGGATGTTGAAAGCTAGGAACAAAAGAGAGGGAGGCACAAAAGTGTTGAGAAGCAAATGGAAAGAGGAGAGAGGGAGAGAAAGATCAGAGGCGGTGTGAAAGGGGAAAGATCCCTAGTTGCCATTACCACGTGAACGAGCTGCTGGGTTTTCGAAATTTGTGAATTTTGCATACACTTCCACATATTTTTAGGGTGCTCCTATTCACACCCCGGTTTACACTTCCGACCACCTTTATGAATTTAATACAGATGATTATTTTTTATATTCTTCTGGCCACAATGTATTATTCCTTCACTCAGTTATTCACCACTGTACTTCTTCTAAAAAAACACATACTTCTTTACCATTTCAAACCCTAAACCCTTACAAAAGCCGATATTCTTTTGTGTCTAATAGAGGTGGAAGGTGAAGATAAAAAAGATGTTAGAATTGCTTGATTTTTGTTGTTTTCTATTATGATATAGAACATGTTGTTGGGTTTTTTTAATGGTTAGGGTTTTCCATTGCGTTTTATGATATTTTTCCCACTTTGTCGTAAATTTCAAGCTTAGAGGACATTAAATTTGACGACGTTGTAATAAAAATGACAATATAAGTTTAGACTTGTAGGTTTTTAGCCGTATAACTTACGTACCTTCTTTACAAATTGATACATTAATTATTATTATTTTGTCATTTGATAGTTGAAGTATTTGAATGATGATAAATTGGACTATAAACATGATGGTTGTGGTAATGTGATGCAAGATGTTTGATCGAATGACTCAAAATACATAAATGTTGATTTGACGAATCATTCCACAACAGACGAAGCACTCATTATAAAATTAAAATTTCTAATGTTGTTATTAAAATAGATTATTAAATTAAATCATTTCAAAATCAATGAAGCAGGGGAGGAAGGAAGCATTCGTATAGAGAAAGAAGCTAGTGGCCTCTGCATTTTTTGGTTATTAATTTAAATGGTGGCCAGAAGAGGAAATTTAAAATATTTGGGGTGCTTTTAGTTTTGGCGGCCAGAAGTGTAAATAGGGGTATGAATAGTAGCATATATTTTTATTTACTACATACTAAAATTCAATAACAACGCTGACGGGTTTTTTTCAATGGCGTCCTCTTCACAATCCTTTCTCTCTTTACAACCCAACCTATCCTCGCGACTCTCTCCTCCCCCAAATCAATACCCACCTAGGCCTCCCTGCTACCTCGCTGCCTCCACCGCTGATCTCTCCTTCTTTGGAGCCTCCTCCAGACTGCCGTCTTCCCCTCTCAGTTCCAGATCCACACACTGCTTTACCCAAAAAGAAATGGTCCAATCTTTTCGAAGAAAAGCCTCGAAATGCGAGGTCTTTCACCCCTCCTCTATTCAAGCTTGAATTCTCTGGTAAAGCTCTTCGTTTTAACGATGCTATAATTGCAGCCAAAGAACAATGGAACGATTACCTTGTAGGCTATTTTCTTGACAAGCCGTTTTCCTACACTGCGGTAACAAGTCACCTGAAAAACTTTGGAAACTTAATGGAAACATTGAGGTCATATCTACTAGTAAGATCTTATTTTTCCATCTTGTGAGTAATGAAGATCGAGATAGGATTTTAACTACAGACCCTGTAATTATTCAAAGTAAAATTATTATTTTAAGACCATGGGATGCTGGTTTAGGCGATCTAACTAGAAACATTAAATCTATCCCAATATGGATCAAAATGATAAACTCGTCATTGGTTAATTGGTCCATAGTTGGTGTTAGTTGGTTAGCTACGAGAGTCGGGAAGTTTTTTGTATGGATATTTCTACAGAGAGACTCGACAGGCTTGAATTTGTGAAGTATATGATTGAAGTAACCCCCGTGTTACCCACTAAATTCCCAGTGGAACTTTTTGATGGAACAGAACAGATGGTCTATATTACTTATCTTTGGCAACCAGATATATGTGCTTAAGTGCAAAACATTCAGCCATGTCACAGGTAAGTGTGTAGTTGCTGGTAAAAGTAACACGGTCTCCACTAACAATAGAGACACAGTAGAGCATGCTATAGCTGGTCCAGATAAAACCAAAAATCTTGAGTTCGGTAATGTGAATATTACTAAGAATGGCGGGAATGCGAATGTATCTAAGTATGGTGGTATTCAAATTAGAGGAAAAACTGGGTGGAGTAAAATCATAAATAAGAAAAATCATACAGTGTACTTACCTGGTAAGCATGGGCATGAAAAAAGTAAACCTTTGATGTAAAATGATATGACCAGTGCTAATCACTTTGGTGTATTGGCAGACTGGAATGAAGAAGTTGGGAAAATTGGAGTTAATGTTGTTAACGACATTGGTAAAGGAAACATGTGGAGAAGGTTGAAATTACAAGGATCAATGAATTATTAACAAAGGCATTCTCGAATTATGTTGTAAATGGAGACAACAAAATTAACAGTAATGCTAGTGGTAGTGGAAAGGATGTGCAAAACAAAAATACCATCGAAGTTCAGGAAGTTGAAACTTTGGCAATTACGTGTATTCAAAAAGGAATTGCGGTTATGGGAAAGTCTCCCTCGGTTGATAAAGGGAATAAGAATATTGTTAATGGCATTTAGATCTCTAACATGGCAGTTGCGCTAACTCTGGAAACTGATGGTACTGAAATGGATCCGATTGGACTAGCAATGCCTTGTATTGATCTGAAAATGAGCAGCGAACAAGTGGAAGCTGGCATAACCAAGAAGGATGTTATAAAAGAAGCTGTTAATAATGAAATGGTCATGAATTATTTGAATCATGGGCTCGGTCTATCGGATATTCTAGCAAAGACGTAGCCGCAATAAGTAAAAAGTACAAAGACAAATTTTCATTTAAAATTGGGTTTTTAAACACATCTGTAGTGACCCCAAGCAAGGTAGTTGTTGTTGCACCACCATCCATATCCATTCCAATGGAAAAGACAAACACAAACAAAGATTTCTCCTCTTCTTCGAAGAAAGACAGCAACATGAAGTTTCATAACCCCTACGCTCGTGTATTGCCTCCTGCTGCATACAAGGCTCCACCAGCTATGCCAAGTAACAGTAGCGCTCCTCCTATGAGTGCATCTGAATCTGGTAAGGTACAAGGAAGCGCGCCTATCACCAACAACAAAAAACTTGAACTATTGAGAAGTCTTAACTATGACAATGGCTGATTGGTTGGTCGGTATGTCAGTTGAGCTTTCTATGTGCTCAAAGTAAGCTTTTATGTTAGGGGCTATGATATGTATTTTGTATGGTAAGTGAGTGATGTATTAAACCATGTAATGTTTTCACTTCCCTGCGAGGAAACTGAAACTTATTGCTTGTGTGGTTATGCTCTTGCATGTCTTCTCAGCTTCAATTTTTATTTTTTAATAAAAAGTGTTATGGATCACTATAAAAACCAGTCAGCCTTACCAAAAAAAACATACTAAAATTCATTATGTTTTAAATAAAATCCACTATTCACAATAATTCACCAATTTATTATATGTTCACTCATTAATATACTCTAACACAAAGTTTTTACATAACAACATACAAAAAGATTTTCAAACATGGCTTTAAATACAATTCTTATTTTATTTCACCAAGAAATACATTTTGCATTTTCATACACAAACTTATAAATTATTAATTATCTTGCTAGAACTTAACACTTCATATTAACAAAAATATTTCCACTTATATATATATATATCGCTAATCAATATTTTATATTTTCAATATTTATTTAAGCCATCATAATATAATTTACATGTACAGATTGGAATAATTTTTTTTGTTATACTAAGTAGATCTAATTTATTAAAATATACACAATTTCTTATAGATCACAAATTCTTTATTTTCTCATTTTAAATTATTATACAATTAGGCTTTTGAACTCACATTATAATCTTCTCAAACTTAAAATTAAAAGGAAACATAAATTATGGAATAGATTTAATTATTGTATTTAGGAAAGGATAAAAATAAATGGTAATAAATATTAGAGTTATTATAAATGTAATATAATTATCTAGGGAATGGTTTATTAAGGAAAGTCTAGAAATTAGACGATAAGAAAAAATGTAGAGAAGAAGAGTCTAGAATCTGTGTTGTGTTATAAATATAATTGTATTTTCTCATTTGCGGTATGAAGAAAAGTGAAGCAATAATAATGTAGTCATTCAAATTATTCTACATTTAATCTCTTTGCTCCTCTCTATATCAAATTCCAACATGGTATCAGAGCTAGTTGACGACAGTGGATAGAGAGATATCTAGAGAGCGAAAAAATCAGTTTTTTTTTAAATAATTCAGAGACGGACCAACTGAAGCACAACAAAAGCAAGCAGATCTGGTTATGAAGAAAATGATTGTTGGCATAAGGGAAAACTAAGTGCTTCAAGTGTCAAA
Organism: Allium sativum; assembly: GCA_030737875.1. Taxonomy (NCBI): domain Eukaryota; kingdom Viridiplantae; phylum Streptophyta; class Magnoliopsida; order Asparagales; family Amaryllidaceae; genus Allium; species Allium sativum. The sequence goes on from CM060916.1 coordinate 962,393,764, forward strand.
ATTTTGGGCATATGGAAAGGAATTGTAGGTTCAAAGATGAAGAGCAAGAAAACATGGCACAAGTGGCTATGGAAGAAAATTTATTTTAGAGTTGTTGGTGAAAAGTGCACCATGGAAAGAAGTGATCCAATATTCAAAGCGTAGAGTTGAAGAGACATGCTTCAACAATTGAAGGTGATGAGAAGTGCATCACAAATCGAAGAGAAGTGCTTCGTTTATTATCTCAATAACTTTGAATCAAGGAATCTGCTTTGGAGTAATAAAACCATGTTTAAGGGGAATGTTGAAAATAAACTTGGTTTTAAAAGGAAATATAAATATGGAATAGATTTAATTATTGTATTTAGGAAAGGATTAAAATAAATGGTAATAAATATTAGAGTTATTATATATGTAATAGAATTATCTAGGGAATGGTTTATTAAGGCAAGTCTAGAAATTAGAGGATAAGGAAAAATATTGAGAAGAAGAGTCTAGAATTTGTGTTGAGTTATAATTATAATTGTACTCTCTCATTTGTGGTATGAAGAAAAGTGAAGCAATAACAATGTAATCATTCAATTATTCTACGTTTAATCTCTCTTCTCCTCTTTATATCAAATTCCAACACAAAACATGTTATAATCTATTAACCTCGGGTACCTAAAAACCCAGGTTGTTACAAACTCCCCCTTAAAGAAGTTGCATCTTCACAATTTACTTAAGATAATATATTTGCACTTTCAAATCCTAAAAAACATCTCAAGTATATTCCTTTGGGAAATTTTTATTTTAGTATCCAAACACATAGTGTTTTAAACTTTTTATAACTTCTCCCAACTTACTTAGATTGTTAGGCTCGAAATTCGAGCTTTAATCTTTAAATCTTCAAAAGTTTTAAATCTTATTCCAAATAATATACATATAAGGTTTAATTTATTACAACATAGCTTTCACATAACAATTATTGGAATACATACTTAGGATTTCCAATTTTCAATAAATGATAGACGCTGCCACACCATCAAATTTGTGTCAATTATAAAAATAATAGCTTTTATTTAGATTATGAAATCGAACAACTTCGCCATTTACTGGTTATTAATCACATCTAGATGGCTGCAATCATCTTTTAAACTCAAGTAGGAGAGCGTGCATTTTAATCATATTGCTTATGTTCAAGATAGTTTCCCATTTAAAACGGCTTTTATACACTTTATATTTATTCTCTTAATTTTCGCTAAACATAATTTTTACTTAATTTATTAACTAGTTTTGAATATATTAGATCACCAAATTTATAATGATTTTTTCCATCATTTGGCTGCAAAGTCGATATGGTATCTCTATTGTCTCGCCAACTCTACTACAATTCTCATCTTATTCAGTGGTTTAACACCATTCTCACAAGAATATTTTCCATTATTCTTTCTTAAAATTTAATTTATTTACACAATATAATGCACTAGTTAGTCTCATTTAAGTGTTTCATAAATTATTGTCGATATTGCTAATTAGACGTATCGACCAGAACACTTAAAGTATCGACAATTCAACATAATGGATAGGTGGATACCCAGTGCCAAAGGCTCCCGTACTCAAGCGCGAAGACTTCTCAGGTCAGTCTCCCGTCCTGGTACTATTCACGGCTTCCTGGGCTCTGGGGGTGGTCGATTAGCGCGCGCAGCCTTTCCCTCACATTATGTGAAGAGGCCGGGGCTCGAACCTGTGCACTCCAGATTACCAGCTGGGTAACCTTACCATTGCGCCAGGCACCACCTTCCAATTCAACATAATAGATAGTCATAATTTTTGGTTCATACATGGTCGTCTGCATTATTTTATTATCACAATATTCTTTATTTATTTCAAATAAAGACAACCTAACACTAAGTTTCACAAGTTACTCACTTAATTTATATTCACTACTCAATTAATTCTTAGCTAACATTCTATCAGCAATATTTACCATCCCTCAATTCTACCTATTTTTATCTAAGTTTGCATAGCCAAAACAATTTACTTATTTCTGTCGCACAACTCTGATTTATTATATTTAGCACCCCTTTTACCTCAATATGCATTTCACTTTCATTATCTTGGAGTTAATTCATTTACCCATTCCGATTATTTTATTTAATTCAACAATCAACTAGACACAAGAGGATGAGGTTTAATTTTTCTCAAAAAGTTTAAATCCAAGATTTAAACATCAATGGGATCTAAGAGAATGGAACTTCCTATCAAGATAAACTACGGATGATAGGCTTCAACTCAAAGAATGCTACAAAATGAAATACATTCCTAGACGTATTCCTGAAGCTAAGATTTACACAAGACTAAGATACAAGGAACATGGATTAAGGATAGTAATTTAAGTAATACAAGTAGACACAAGTGTTATCGTTTTGTGTTGTAACACGTGTACTATTTTGGTTATGTTCCATGTCCATTGCACTTTGTTCAAAATTTTGCTATAATACCGAAAAATAACGCCCCACCCCGAGCCCTACCCTAATAAAGTGCATCACATAATAATATTGTCTATTAGATTGTAGAATAAAGCTGGTAAGGAGCGACCATCCATAATCAAGTATTAGACGAGTAACGAATACGTTGATTTAGTTTGAAGATTTTTTTTCTTACCTCAAATAGACTGTCATTCTAATGTTCCGTGACTAATTTTCTTGCTCACTAGATGAGTTAAGCAAGAGCAGCTAGTTTACGAGGACACCAAAGGTGTTACTTACTTGACTGAATTACCAAAACTTAGTTGTCTTACTCTAATATAAAACCCCAATGGCTGAGGATCATATTCAGAACAAATTACAAAATATCACAGATAACAAATTATAGAATAAAATACATACATACACACACACACACACACACACACACATATATATATATATGAGGCAGGTTCATTGGCACACCAAATAGTGAGCACCCCTTTAGCCTACCGCTTTTCCACCACTCATTTCCCACTAACTCTCATTCTCTCTCCTTCCACTAACTCTCTCACTTCCCACTCACTTTCTTTAATATAAATGAGAGGTGGAAATCAAGGGGCTTTTGGGGTGCTCCATTTTTGGGGGGCAACGGGACGCTTGCCTATATATATATATATGTGTGTATGTATGTATGTATGTATATGTATATATATACAACCAAAGAATACAACATAAATATGTGCTACAAACTCAAATGGTTACATATGAGCCTTATATATACAACAAGTCTCAGGAATAAATATACAAATGACATATATACGTGACTACACAAGTAAGTAATAGGTTCAAAAGAGAGAGTCTAAGGTGAAACGAGTTCAACATGAATCAACAACAAGCTATGAACTGGAAGTATACTGACGTTAAGTTAACAATTCCTTTTCGTAAGAAAAGGAATCTCATAATCCCAAATAAACTCAAAAACACAGAAAAGATGATTCCTTTCTATTAGAAAGGAATATAATAACTCTGAACAACATATTTCACAAAATATAACTTCACGGGTATATACTCAGATTAGTCGTGAGCACCATGAATACGGACTTGGGGTAATTAAAAGTTAGAGCCATGAGATAGTGGTTAAACATAAGAAAATTTACTACAATCATCAAGTGTTAGCTTAGAAGTAACGTGTATAATCTTTTAAACCCCAAAGCCATCAAACACATACACCAAAAATATCATAAAAAATACTCCAAATATATATAATAAACTCTAAAGGTTTAACATCACAAAAACAATCAAAAATCCTAAAATTCTCAAATTGGGCATGTGGCTATGATTGAAATTCATTGTAATATATCACCAAAGATGGATGCAAAACATTACAAACACCAAAACCACGAAATGGATCTAGAACATCAGATATTATTGCACATGCTTTAAAAATGAGCACCCTCAGAGCTTATGCCAAGTACTATACATGTATTCTGGCATCGATCGTTATGACCCTAAGTTGAGTGTGTCTTAACCCCATGATCAAATAAACACGCATATAAGACTCCCTCGAATTAAGACTCCACCTAGTCTAGCTTCCTATGAAGCGAGTACTAGCACATACAAACAAAAAAGATGTTTCACAGACTCTCAAACAGTAATCCGAATAACAAAACAATACATCTCATACCGTATGTTTTCACTACTCGATTTACTATAAGCTAGCCCACTTCATACTATATAACATAAAATAACTTCTACCGTCGAGCTAGGAATTAACTAAAATAGTTAATCTACATTCCTTATACCAAACAATTAATGACATCTTTAAATCACAACCTCGCTTTCTCAAATGGTGAAAAAACGTATGACTTTATATACAGAAAATAATTAGTTTTAAGAAAACATTTTTTATAAGACCATTTAGAAAACGTCCAGGTTATGACTTTAAAATCATTATATTTAGAAAATATTGTTTGCTATTGCCTTGAGACGATATTAATTTATAAAACCAAAGATAAAGAATTCATCGTCACAAGGCTATAAATATTTATTAAGGAAGTTTATTTAAAAGACCGTTTTTCTAAAATGTGTTCGGTGTGCAAAATCACTTTAAAGAAAATCAACAAAGCACAATAAAATGATCACGAAAAACTATAAGGAAATAAAGTTTAATTTTTTTTTGCAATTTACAAGTAATAGTTATGTACTTCATTTGGAAAGAAAGAAACTCTTTCTTCCATCTTTATTCTTCCACCCCCCTTTCGTCTAATCACTGTCTAAATCCTTTCACCTGCCAGCTTCTTGTTGTTCGCGCCTAAATTTCTTCCCCTAGTCTCTTTGATGCCAAAGAACAAAAATCTAAGCCATGATTCTCAAACTGCGTTACCAGATCTGGTTGCTCATTTTTAGATCTAGCTAGTGATTCTACCTCTGGTAACTCCCATCTAATTCTAGATTTTGCAAATGAATTTGCCACGACCGCTCCTGCTTTGCTGTTATCTTGGCTTAACAGTGTTGTCACCTCGCCTGTTAGTCCTTTGCTCGTAGGTTTGCAAGCTAATGAGTGATGGACGGACATCAACTCCTTAGCTAATTTCGAAGTTGTCTACAATTCAAATCCATCAGGTATAAATTTTGAAAGCTCTTTATTTGACAATGTAGAAGTAGGTATTGTAGAAGGAAACACTAGTTTGGCCTAAGATAATTCGAAAAAGGGCGGTGGTTATTTTCGTTGTGATGTTGTGTCTTCATTCTTGTGGAATTGTCCATCACCGACCCTGCAAAATCAAGCATTCCAATTGCTTCTGTAAATGCCGCAACTACACCAGTCAGTGCAAACCCTGTCTCCTAACTTGTTATGTCCATCGGGACAAATGTACTTCTAAATGTGGCTTCCAATCCAGTGTCCCAACCACAAATGGGCCCAACTCCACTCCAAATAAGTGTGGTAATGCTCTGCCTAAGCCTGCAGTGAATCCCACTTTGAAAGTGCTAACCTACTCTCTTTTTTACCTCACTTCCTCGCTGTGCTGGAGCAGATACACTTCGTGAGTTCTTGTCCAACCCTGGTAACCCAATTTTGTCGTTTGAGATAGTCTAAAAAAGGAGTTAATTATTGGAAGGATCATCTTATGGGTTTCTTCTTAGACTTTAATGTGCCATATCTTGATGTATGTAAGCACTATCATAAAGCGTGGAATTTAAGGGGGCTTCAAGTTAATTTTGTGAATTGTTTTATTTCAGTTCTAAAATGTTGAGGTAAGAAGGAAAGTGTTGGAATATGATCCAGATAATGTAGGAGGAAGCCGTTTATTATTACCTATTGGAGTATCTCAGTTGAGAGTTCCAAAAAAAGAGTGCCATCTACTCCGGTTCGGACTATTTTCACGAGGATCTCTTCGGTGTTACAAAACACTTCCAAGTTTGAATTGGTTGGCTAGTAGCATATGAAAATTTAAATGTTTTGAATTGGTTGGCTAGTAGGATATGAAAATTTAAATGTTTTGATGCCAATATGGAGGCTAGGAAGAATCTTTCTTTTTCGAAACACTTAATTGAAATATCTCCGAGTAAACCGTTGCCTTCCAAGCTTAAAGTCTCCATTGATGGTTTTGACACCTTTATTGTTGTTTAGTACTCTTGGCAGCCAGAAATATGCACTAAATGTCATTCGTTTGGTCATTATTTGAAGCTTGTAAGCATCCTGCCTATGATACCTCCAAGATTAAAATTCCTCATTTGAAGCATCCTCCTCGTATATGGGTACCTAAATCCAAAGTGGTTGAAGTTGTGAGTACTGCTCATCCCCTTAGTCTTGCTTCTATGGATACTAAGAGTGTTGAGGTTGATGTTATAGTTTGGAATAATTATGAGAAATCCTGGCATCATCTAGGTTCTGATATGTGTTATGATCCCTTCCACAAAGCGTATTACATGTTTATCGCGGATGGAGAGGATGAGGTTTCTACTCATGTAAGCTGCTTGCATTACTTTGATGATGAGCCTGATTCGAAGCATATACTTATAGTGTTTATATGGAGTTTAATGAGACATCCTGGCTGATGAGACCTGGGATAAGAATTTTTTTTACGACACGAAACATGCTAGTTATATGTTTTAACTCACCGATCTCTTTGCCACTTTATTGAATGTCACAGGTCATAGTTTTTCTTCCTCATCTTCTGCCTCTTCAGTTGTAACAACCCAAATTCTGTCAGACCGAATTTTTTTTCAAAACTCTAATCCATTGAAACTCGTGTTGGTTGCTCTGGTATCTTGCAGAAAAGACAGAGATAAAATAAAATAGAGCTTAGAAAATATCTCACAAGGGAATGGATAAAATATAATATAATCAAACTATAGCCTTACCCAAATTGTAATACTGCCTAACATGTATCCAAAGCTATTGTAACGACCCGGGTTTTCGTGATCCTAAGCAGTTGACATATAACCCAATGTCGACTATCAAGCATCTGAAATACCAGATAGTTAATGAAAGAAGTTAGAGAGTGAGAATAGATAAGATAGAAAATTAGAATAGAAGCACATACAACAACATCAGAGTAACACAAATCTCACAGCGGAACGAACAACATATAATAGATAACATATCTTTGAAATAAAATCAATATATGTATACAGTAACATTTTCAAAGTATAACAGTTGCAACACAGCGGAATAAACAATAGTTATATAATCCTGAAGCCTCCTGCTCCAAGCTCTCTAAGTATATCTGTAAAACCTGACTACTTGACTGCCCGTACAAAATTGGGCACCCAAGAGTTTAAGGAAAACCAAACAAAATAAACTTCGGGTCAGTCATGGGACTGGTGTGAGTAAAACAATTTAAAACAATTTGATAAAATAAATGATATCTCATAAGACCATGCCGTGTAACACGGAACGGGTTTTTTCCTTATGAGAATCCAAAACGCTAGACTCATCATTCAAAAATCCTTTTGAAAGAAACGATAATCTTTATATCAAAATTCTTTTGATATCATAATAGTGTCTATCAATCACAATATAATAATCATTTAGCAGAATGCTTTCATCTCACGTTCCACATACATAATATAACCAAAAACCGCGAGCGCTTATTGGTTAATGAATTCTAACTGGCAAGGTATGGGACCATCTTCCGACAGTGTATCTCTAGAGAGGAATACACCGGGTTCAACAAGAACATCTTGTAACCCAGGCTAAACATGATCGGTCACTCATTTCTCTTGAGTGTACCAAATGTATTATCACCAACGGTTGGGATCAGCAACCGTTTTCAGAAAGGGACAGCATCGAAATAGATTATAGAAGTAAATGGAATTTCTCTAGATCAGGTGACAATACACCCTAGTTGGAAGCTAACCACTTAGCTATGCGACCTACCCGATTTTATACCATTTCCTAGTTGTGAAGCTTGAGGCCATAACGTATAGATCACACCTTTATTTACTTTGAATGCCACATCGTCATACCGCTAAATCATAAATTGATTTCTCCAAACATATCACGGGTAAACAGCTAAGACAAACGAATTCCTCCGCCACCAAACATAAATATGTTTGAAGAGATCAACTTACGCGGTCTATTAAATATACTCCGTCAGACATTCTTCAATACAGGTCGTCCAGGGATTGGACAGACTGAAGGTACTATTCTATAAACAGGACAGCCCTTGCATAACTCCGTCTTATCTTCATCATATTTGATTCGCAATGCTAACGCCATAAGGAGTGGTTTTCAGATAATATATCTGATCCCGGTCTCTCCGTATTGACAACGGAAATAGTCAAAATCTTCGATAGTCGGTGATTTCACTATCAAAGGAAAACATGTGTACAAACAACGGTCGTATTCCCAAATGGATATCTTACCGATCAATCATCATTTCATTTCCCAATTTCCCATTTATCGTTTCCATATATTCAAAATTTCCTTTTTTTCTAAAATTAGAAAATATAAGTTATTAACTTTAGAAAATGTTTCCATTTCTGATTCACGCATCAGTGTTTTCCCGCCTCTATTAGTATCTAACTGTAAACTAGTAAGAGAACAACTTCCCAAGTATAAACCCGGAAGGCCGAAACCAACATCAGATCGATACACAGAAAGCCATTCAACTGAACGAATTTCTAGTCAGTTTCTAATTTCAGTAATTTCATTTAAATTCCTAATTCAAACCCCAAAATCCTTTATAATATTTTATTTGCAAAATATTTACTTTAATCTAATTTTTCACATAGAATGTGAATAATATTTTTATAATCAAAACAGTTTGATTTCGTATTTAAAACCAAATATCCAAATTCTATTTATATTTTTATTTACAGAATTATTCATACCAATCTCCTTTTTATTTCTAACACTTAAATCTCATTTATAATTCCCTTTATATAATTCTATTTATTCTATACAAATCCTTTTATATAATTCTATTTATTTCCCAAATATTTCCTTAATTATATTTTCCAATATTTGTTTTCCAAATATTACCATTTATAATATCCTATTTATTTCATATATAAATATTCCATTTTCAATATTCACTTTGAAAATTTCCTTTTTACATTCCAGTATTTCATATGGTATTTAAAATACCAAATAATATGACTAGTGTCATCATAATCAATCACAGATTATATATCACATCATATATCACAATATATGAAAACAAACAATATTATAATATTGAGTAATCCAGTTGGATCCCTCCAACCTGTTTCCCTGCATCCATAGATGCTAAACAATATAATTAACATCAATTTCATTTCTATATGAAATATTCTGATAAACAGAACTAATGTATAATTAACGATATATATATATATATATATATATATATATATATATATCGTTACCTATAATTTCAACAAATAAATCAGCAATTCAACCAAACAAACAAAACATAGCAATCAATCATCATTTAACAATTCTAAAAATACATTTTAAAAATTTAACTGTGCAGAGTTAGTAAGATTTAGTCACATTGGACGATCATCGTTAAATAATGATAACCATCGGTTGATTCAGATCAGGCAATTTATTTCGCTATAAACTGTAACGAGCTCCAATTCACTCCGAATCAGTTCCATTGTGTAGCTCTCATCCATACGATTTCAGCATGACCGACAGTTCGAAATTCTGATACGGTATGGACTAGATATGATTAATACAAGTTAATGTGTTATTATAAATTAAATTAACTTAATAAAAAGCATTTGGGCTTTACCCCTTACTGTCGGCCCATCCAACAGGTTATCTTCTACCAACTTGCTTCTACAAATTTCATCTTCCACTTCCCACTTTTAAAACAAATCAGTGTCCAGAATTAAATAATTGGGCTTACCATGTTGAATCCCCCTTCTTTTCTCTTTACATTACTTCCCCTTTACCTTTATTCAATTCTACTTTGTCCCATCAGCCCATACCTTGTTAACCCCCACCCACGTCAGCACTAAATAGTGCATTATCTTAAAAAAAATCACATATCTGCAAGCTCTTCCTGATGGAACATGGTGACTTCAATGCCGTGCTGCTCCTCATCTAGGCCTCTACCTTTCACATTTTTGAAACTTTAAACCCCAAACTGCACAGTACACCCCTTCACGTTTCATACTTTCCATTCCATTCACATTTCCTACCACCATGCTTACTTCTCCAAAACCCACTCAGTCGTTGCCTGTTTCCATGCTGTTTCTCATGCTCGCTCACGCCTCTTCCCATCACAGGTACAACTTCTCGCGTCCACTTCTTGCATATGGACTTCGAGCCAGGACCGCACTTCCATGCTCACGTCCCTACTCCTCCATGAAAACGCACTGTCCGAACCGCCACCAAGGATCGCGTCCTCAGCATGCTACAATGCATGCCAGAAAGATGCGTCATTTATGTGTCTCGTTTTCCCTCGAATCTAGAACGCGAGTGGCAAACATTGTGAGGAATCCAAGAACAACATTTCAAACTCGAGTTGCTGCTTTCACGTCGTATGCCTTGCATACACCACCATTCAAACATGTACAGAAGACAACGTCTTTCCTAAGTAAAACAGTGCGCCAATATGTCCCCCTGTACACCACGTGTGACATATGCTTCACTTCCTACATTTCTTTTCTTCCTTCAATTTTTTTCCCATTGGCTCCCACCATTTATCTCTCCGCCCTTATGTACTTGAAAATGGCAATTCCCCCTTCCATGTGCCATTTCCTGTATACGTGTCCCCCTGTAAACCTGTACCCATGTTTGAGTCCGTGTTTCCAAATGCTGCGCAATGCATAGCCTTTAACCGTGAACCACCACCACTCACATCAAAACCTCCTTTAGTGAACACCTGTACAACTCCAATTGAAAACAGAATGTGGACCCTACCGCTTCATCAAATAAAACTGCACCTATCCTCTCCACAAAAATCGGCTACATTCCACTTCAACCGATTTGCACCTCTGACCCTTTCACGTGGCAAGAAACCGCTGCTTGTATCCCTCCCCAGTTAACGCATTTTTAAATATTTTATTTTTAACAAATTGTTTGCCGAATTCATGTATTTCGGTTTCCAGACGAAAAGAAGAAATGAGAATCTCCATAGTGTGTATATTCATAAGCGGCGATACTTAATAGCTAAGGAACGAAGTACAGTTCATTTATTGATGCTATGGATGGACGTATGCAGTGAAAGTCCTTCATGTGGACATACATCAATGTAAATCAACCTTACTTAGCAGTTAAGAAATGGAAAGAAAAAATGTAGGGTATATGCGGGGTAGGACATATCGCAGGGTAGGTTATACACCTTAAATGTTGGTGGTACGGTACGTGTTTGTTTGAGTTTAAAAAGGTTTGGTACCAAAATACAAGAATTTCCGTTTACTTATGAACTGCTATGGATGAAAATAACATTACAGTCGTGTCAAACAATGTTCCACGATCCCAAAACTATAATAATATAAACAAGCTATCTTATTTCGTGATACCCCAAAATGCCAATATAGGGTGTAAAATACTCCAAATAAAAAGTGGATTATTTCCCAAAATAAAAATTATAGAAAAATTCTAAAAATTAAATTATATTACGCCTCAAAGGCCCTGTCCAAATTTGAAGCCAATATTTAAATAAAATTAAACATATCATTATGGTTTATAAACGATTCCATAACGACTATTTAGCAATTTGATTTAGATACAACTCACAACATACACGACGAAATCTCAATTTTTCTCTTCCATTAGAAAAATATACTTCACCAGCTTCAAAGTTTCTTGTTTCACCGAAATCTGGCTTAAAACAGATTCTGTATATTTGTTTAAAGTTTGAATTGCCAAATTACGAACTACCGCGCCATTTTGAGCTCGAATATAACTATAACATAATTATACATTCAAATGTCGTTTATTTAATATATTCGTTAATATAATTCAACTCTAAACTGAATTATATATTATAAATGATCCAATTCACACAATATTGTCAATTCACTATTTCTGACTATTTCGGAATTAAATATATTATTCTATTAATTATATTAATTAAATATTCAATATAATTTAATTAAACGAACATTTAAATCTCTAAATTAGTATTTAAATAAATAAATTATTATATCACTAAAAATACGGGTCGTTACATTCTTCCCCCCTTAAAATAATTTCGTCCTCGAAATTGCTAAGGCAGAAAACAAACCCTATTAACTGGGTTAAAAATTATTTGTTCACTTCTTAACTTCAGTTTCACTGGATAAATTAATTCCAATTAAAATATTAATTCATTTTGACTAATGAAAATTTTCAAAAATCCTAAAATTTTTCTAACACCTTAAAATTTCGAGAAATTTCGCCAGCACCTCCTTTGTACTGGTCAATCGGTACGACTACAACTCGCCTCTCTAGGCCATTCCCAATCCAAAAGAAAATCAAATAGCCAAGCGGCTTGTCAATTCGGCTCATCAAAATCTCATGCCCAATATGAAATATAAACTTGTACCTTATGTCGAGCATATCATTATATCCTTTCACTTTGTACCAATTCAGCATATACCAATGCCATCCCAAATAAATCTCCAATCATCTTTCCTCAAATTCGATCATTCTCTATCCAAACCAAACTTCATATCAGACTCCAGTTCCATTCTCGGTTCCAAATTCTTAACATATCAATCCAATATAATTCCAAATTCCTATCTCACATTCCATTTTATTTGAGATTACACTAACCTAATTCAATTTCTACTTAATTGGCTTTAATTCAAATTCCAGTTTGCTTTCACAAGTATTATTTAACTTGTTTTTAATTCAACAATTTCTCCTTGGGAGTCTTTAAACAGCTTACCCTTTTCAAAAATCAAAGTATTCATTTTTTGGCGTATCACAACAACTTGTTTATCTCAAAACAATTCAAAAACAAAATTTTTGGTAGTAATCTGTCACTTAGAAACTCGAAAATGAACACCGATGATGCAGTTGTCATCATCGGAATCTATTTTCCAACGATCAAAGTGAGTTCAATACTATATTACTTTCAAAACCATATTTAAACATTTTCATTTTGAAATACATTTCAAATTATTATTCAAAATGTTTGTAAATAATTCAAAATCTCCCAGGATTTTAAAATTCTCATATACTTAATCCAAATCCAATTACAAACACCTTTCCAAACCCCAGAGTTTTAAATTTCAGTTCTGTTTTAAATTCAGTTTTAATTCATTTCGTAATACTTAAATGAATTTTAATTGGTTATTTACATAATCGTTTCAACTATGATCTTATTCGATTATAATTACAACCAACACGTCCAACATATTATAATATTTCTAATATCAATAATTCTTTATATCGAAATATAATTTGGATAAAATTATTTCATTTACCCTCTTTTCCAAAACATACTGTGTCGGTCCATCGTATTCAAGTGTTTATAAACTCCTACCGATACAGTGGATCAAACTGATTGACTAGAACTTATAAACAACTCAATCAATAAATCTCTACAATATAAAACAATATTTATAAAATCTACACATACACTCTCTCATATATATACACTCAACTCAATCTAGGGTATTACTAACCCCATCTCTACTAATATATGCCACAGAGCCAAGGTAATTACTTAACCTTCAGCTCTGATACAACTATAACGACCCGGATTTATCCTGAGTAATTGACATATAACCCAATGTCGACTATCAAGCATCGAAAATACCAGATAGTTAATAAAAGAAGTTAGATGGTGAGAATAGATAAGATATAAAATTAGAATAGAAGAAGAAGAAGAACATACAACAACATCAGAGCAACACGAATCTCACAGCGGAACGAACAACATATAATAGATAACATATCTTTGAAATAAAATCAATATATGTATACAGTAACGTTATCAGAGTATAACACTTACAACACAGCGGAATAAACAATAGCTATATAATCCTGAAGCCTCTTGCTCCAAGTTCTCTAAGTATATCTGTAAAACCTGACTACTTGATTGCCCGTACAAAATTGGGTACCCAAGAGTTTAGGGAAAGCCAAATAAAATAAACTTCGGGTTAGTCATGTGACTGGTGTGAGTAAAACAATTTAAAACAGTTTGATAAAATAAACGAAATCTCATAAGACCACGCCGTATAACATGGAACGGGTTTTTCCCTTATGACAATCCAAAACACTTGACTCATTGTTCAAAAATCCTTTTGAAAGAAACGATAATCTTTATATCAAAATTCTTTTGATATTATAATAGTGTCTATCAATCACAATATAATAATTATGTAGCAGAATGCTTTTATCTCACGTTCCAAATACATAATATGTAATCAAAAACCGCGGGCGCTTATTGGTTAATGAATTCCAACTGGCAAGGTATCGGACTACCTTCCAACAATGTATTTCTAGAGAGGAATACACCGGGTTCAACAAGAACATCTTGTAACCCAAGCTAAATATGACCGGTCACTCATTCCACTTGAGTGTACCAAATGTATTATCACCAACGGTTGGGATTGGAAACCAGTTCCCGAAAGGGACAACATCGAAATAGATTGTAGAAGTAAATGGAATTACTCTAGATCAGGTGACAACACACCCTAATTGGCAGCTAACCACTTAGCCATGCGACCTACCCGATTTTATACCATTTCCTAATTGTGAGGCTAGAGGCCATAACGTATAGATCACACCTTTATTTACTTTGAATGCCACATCGTCATACCCGCTAAATCATAAATTGATTTCTCCAAACATATCACGGGTAAACAGCTAAGAGAAACAAATTCCTCCGCCACCAAACGTAAATACGTTTGAAGAGATCAACTTACGCGATCTATTAAATATACTCCATCAAACATTCTTCCATATAGGTTGTCTTGGGATTGGACAGACCGAAGGTACTATTCTGTATACAGGACAACCCTTACATAACTCCATCTTCAACTATCTTCATCATATTTGATTCGCAATGCTAACGCCAACAGGACAGCGTATGCACTATCACCTTCGATCGAATCAGATTCCATCACATAGTAATGCCCTTAAGTCTACGATACATCGCCCAATGTAGACATGTATGTATCTAGACTTTCCCGCGTACGTATTGCTAATCGTATTCGATGCCTTAACCACATATAACCTCTAATGTGCACCGAGTTCCGTGGCAGGGCTATACAAAAAACATAGATTTCAATCGGGAGCTTTTCCATATTTGTACAGACCCGCCTTTAAGGGCCCCAAAATACAGATATCCCTCGGGTCTGTTTTTCATGGTGGTTACGGCCCCACCTTGGACCCTCCCTTAACTTGTAAAGACTACAAAAGCTAAGCGACTTGCCCCTAAAAAACCATCTAAACATCCAGTTGGTGTCTCACTTCAACCGCTGTGCCACGATAGTGAAAGGTGGATGACGTCTTGGATTTAGCTCTAGTCTTTTCGCATCCCACTAGCTGCCGATGATTGGTACCCAACGATCTATTATCCTTATTGGTCATGACCTCTACTTCCCCATTGAGGCGATCGCCGAATCACCCTCGTGTCACCTCATCACAACTTATTGACTGCAAAGCTACTTTTGCAGTCAAGGCTACTCACCAGGTAGTTACGCGCAGACCCAACCTCTGTTAGCATAGCCTGAACACTGCACCACCACAGAGGACAGCCAGGGGCAACTTCCACGTCTCAGGAAGCTGCATGCCATCCTATAACACCCCATATCCGTTAATGTCACTCACAAAGGGAATGCATTAACTTCCATGAAGCATTATAAGTAAACAGAACAGAATATTACAAGACAAATACATAAAGTAGTACTTGAAAAATTTATAACTTTATTACAGCAGAAACAGAAGTAAGTTTGGTTACATCTTTCAAAACCACAATATTGGAATTCAAGTACATAAATATCAGTCTTGTACAAAAGCCTTTAGAGTACGTAATTTTAAAGCCATAATCCCGAACAGAAAATGCCATAAATAAGTAGAATCAAAGCCGAGCAATACTTCATGCACTTCTAGCACTTCAAGCAGAGAGAAATCTAAATCAAGCTCCTACGTTCCCGACCTGAGTACCTGGGGGAAAACGGAAGAAAAGAGGCGAAACAAACTAGGTCAGACATACGTCTGGTGAGTCCAGTGACTTTCAGCATATAAACAGATAACTATCACGACATGTAAATAAAATTGGATGAGAGATAGTTGTAACAAGAGTAGCAAGTTAACAGAAGAAACAGAATGATATAGGCTAAGCTAAGCTCCTTACTTAGTTTTCACTTTTCAGCACTAATACTAGTATAACAGAATTAGGTGTTGTCCTATTGTCTAAACAGAAAACAAAATGATCTCTTCAGAAACACGATGCTAGAAATCGGACTTTACCACCCGAACAGAGATAGACGGTACAGAAACAGAATCAGGAATGAAATCAGAGACAAAAACAGAATAATCCCTACGGAAATAGAATATTAGAGTTAGGTGTACACTAGTAATAGGCCTTTACCACCCCCAACAGATGGTACCACACAGAAACATACAAGTGTTACCACCCCCAACAGAAAAAGTTGGTAGCCTAACAGTAACGAACAGAACTAAGTGTACCCTAAATTCTACCCCAAGTGATCGGCTCCCTAGTACATAAATACCATGTGCCGGCCCCACAGAAGGGTGTATCACTCCCTAAAGTGGAAACCTATAGACACAGACCTATTTACAGATGTCACGGTGTCTTACATCCTCAGAGCAGATCAGATCCATGCACGCACATGACCCGGTTGGAATGCGCCATCAACACCCCTCGCCATTATCAGAGTGAACGTCTTACAATTAGTTCAGTAAGCGTTCCCGGACCCCTCTTAGTGTTAGGTCATAGTTTTGATACCAGAAAGGGTTACTGACTAATATGGGTCCCAAACAACAGATGATACAAGTAATTATCTCTCCTAACCTTGTGTCCCCAGACTAACAGATTTCAGAATAACTTGTTTATAGATTTCAGATGTACAAAGTTCAGGTTGACTAGTTTTCAGATCAGACATACAAGTTAACAAATTTTCAAACTAACGGATCAGATGTACAAATTAACAAGTTCTCAGACTAATGGATCAGATATACAGATTAACAGACTTACAGATTGTTTTACCTAACTTTGTATTGGGCCTACAGATTCACGAAACGGTTTTGTTAGATTCATCAGTCCAGTTGTTTTAACCTTATCCACCCAACACGTTTTAGGCATCATATTTGTCTTAAATTTGCATTAACTAAATATTAACGCATAGACCTCTCACATTAGGTCAGAAGCTTGTGGCCGCTGGATGCGCCGGGACGTTCCGGGCAGACTTCTGCCACAAGCCAGACCTAACCTCGTGTCTAAGCATCCTTATGCCTACGACCTCTCACGTTAGACTGACAGTTTGCGGTTGCTGGTTAAGCTAGTTGGGTCCCGACAGGCTTCCACCGCAAACTGAGTCTAATGTCGTGTCTCAGTATTCTTATTTGTAGCTAACGTTTTCATTCACAGATTATGCCAATATCAGTCTAATTATGCCAATTCAACAAAGTAACTTCTTCATAAGTTACAACAGATTATTCCAAAGTTCTATTAACATGTTTTCCTCAATTTTAGATTGAGCCTACAGATTTCATACCCCAAATTACCGTATTCAGTTTCAATAGATTTAGCAGATTAAGCAATTTAACAGATTTACTCATTCCTTAAAATTTCGTTAACATACCTCGCCTAATCATAAAATTAAGCCTAATTTTACATGCCCAAATTATGGTCATAATTCATCGTATAACATATATCCCAATTTTTTTTTTGTTAAATTTGCACCATACAGAATATTCTCTAAAAACCCCAAATCATGATGCACAATATAAATTATGCCAAATTATAACCGTTGATTACCACGTGTGCCAAATATCCAAAAATCCGAATTAGGCGTATTCACATTAATATTTATCCCTATTTTAATATGGATTTTTTACGCCTAAATCATATATCCTTTTTTTTCTTTCAAGTCATAGATCGTCATATAAAATATGCCCCCAAATCTAGATCTTAAATTACAACATGTATTATGTCCTCAAAATCAGATCTTGAATTATAACATGCATTTTGTCCCCCAAATTACAAGTCATATGTTGTCATACAATAATTCTCCTTCTTCCAAATCATAAACCGTGATATATAGTATGCCTAGATCTAGATCTTAAATTACCACTTATGTTGTGTTCTCAATTTAGTCACAATTCAGTTATGTCCAATAATGCATCATTCAATATTTTCCCCAAATTTAGCATTCGTGTGTCAATCTCTTATGAGATTTGGCTCAGGCTCGTGGTAGCCTTGCTATAGAACAGAAGGAAGGAAGAGATACAGAATAGTTACAATAAGATAGATCTACACAAAAATACAGATCTGATAAACAAGAATAAGATGAATCTACACAGGAAAACAGATCTAATAAACAAGAATAAGATAGATCGCCAATTCAGATTTATACCCATGTCAAGATCATAATTAAATTTCATATCTGAAAATAACTGTACTCACAAATCATGGTTTAAGAAAGAGAAGAACGATTCTAGGATCTAATTTTCTGGAGTTGATTTAGCTTTCCGTTGATGTAGGCATTGATTTATTATCTGTATCTTCTCTTCTGAATTGATTGATTAGGGTGGAGGCTAGGTCACTTTAGGTTTTAGGAGCATGAAGGCACCATTCCTCTTTGTTAATGAATTAGGGTTTAGTTTTAGGGTCCTTATATAGTTGTGGAGAGCGTTTTAGGACCATTAGATTAACCTTGAACCATGAGAACCAGTCAAATGCCACATCTGCCTTAAAGCGAATCGGCCCACGGGTTAACAGCCAAACACTCTGAATCGATCCCTGGTCGACCCAGCGGGGCTAGGGTCGACCTCAAAAATGGGCCGGTTCGGTTATTCCCCCTCCGGAATCGATGTTTTTAACTTTTTTTCATATTTATTTAATTTATATATATATATCTATATATATTTTTCTCATATGCATGCAAACTTCAAGGCTTAATAACATGTTCATAAGGTATCTGTTTTGTGCAAACCAAATGTCTATCTTGACCCAAAATTTGGAATCGAACATAATAGCGCAACATTTCACTTAATTCTTCTTCTAAAAATTAAGTATACTTTAATTTGTGAATTTTAATGTTATAAAATTACGGGGTGTTATATTCTCCCCTCCTTAAAGGATTTCGTCCCCGAAATCTCCAAGTTAAGAGGAATGTATCCTACTATCCAATCATCCATCTACTCGACCATCATCCACAAGCATCCATTGCCCTTAAAAGGTTTTCTAATGCCGTATGAACATATGCAGAATGTGTGTATATGTTTCTTATCTAATGCAAAATCAGGGGGTCTACTGATCCAGTTAACCTCCTTAGTGCGAATTATGTTAGTGCCATGAGTCCAATTATGTATGCAAGAAATCCTATTTGATACACTTCATTTCTATATGAGTGCATAACCATTCATCCAAATGCAACATCCATGTGATGAGTCAATCATTTTGCATCCACAAATATTGAAAAATGCACACACATCCATATGCAGTATGAAAGTGTTATTGAGCCGATCTAGTGCCTAGTGTGTGTGTATGCATCCACGAGCAACCACTAGCAACCACTTGCAACCAACAAACATAACATGTCTCAAACACATGTTTACACCTATTAGTTTCTACCTAAAGTTTGAAGACTCGATCGATAGGATACAGCCGAGTGATAGAAGCAAGTACAATTAAAATAAAAAAATTGTTCCCATTAGACATCGGTTAAGAAAATAATTCCCTAAGTATCAACCCCGAAGACCGAAATCAACATCAAATTGACATTCAGAGAATTACTCCCATTAAACAATGTCAAAACTGGAAATCTACTTTACGCTTAGAGTAAAAACACCTATCCTTTTCAGAAATATTCAGATACTTACAGACTACTGGTACAGATCATATTATCAAACGATTCTTAGGAAACTAAGCATGATGAAACCCTACCATATCCCACAAAAACCAGAATGTATGCATCATAGTCAACTTAAAGCTTAACACAGATACCCTCAAACCCCAACCTATCACAAACAGATGAGTCGTAACCCTTATGGGGTTTGAGACTATAGCGGGATCAGAAACAAGACTAATATTAAAGTGTAGAGACTCAACTACATAATTAAAATGCCAGAATGATCAGATAAGGAAATTAAACTTTCTACGAAAAATTTTCCACCTCTATCCTGGCCACCAACTACGAGAGCATTCTCGTACCTTCCAGAAGATTCTGCCCTTTGCCCTTGCCTTCTGGGGCAATCCTTGATCGGATGTCCTATCTCACCACACTGAAAACAACTAGTCTTCTTATATGTTAACAAGTCTTTCTTTAAAGTTGCCCCCATCGCGCGAAAAACCCTACGAAGCTCGAAAGAGGATTAGCCGTAGGTGAAATTACTGCTGCTACATATGGAAGTTAGGCACTTCTTTGCCCTTTGACAGGCACCGTAGTATCATCATGCCAACGGAATCATGTCGCGATGAGGTTACCTCCCAGAAAGCCAGGAGCCCCGGAGACTCAGAAAAGAAGGAAAAAAGAATTAAACAGAAAATCCAAAGATAGATATATGGCTTTGGGGACTATGTTTTTCAAATAACTTTCCTTTTGAAAATACTTCCTTTTTAAAACCTTTTTGAAAATAGTTTTCAAAAACTTTTTATAAAATCTGGTAACCTTCAGCTCTGACACCAAGTGTAACACACCATGTCCGTTAATGTCACTCACAAAGGGAATGCATTAACTTCCATGAAGCATTATAAGTAAACAGAACAAAATATTACAAGATAGATACATAAAGTAGTACTTGAAAAATTTATAACTTTATTACAGTAGAAACAGAAGTAAGTTTAGTTACATCTTTCAAAACCACAATATCGGAATTCAAGTACATAAATATCAGTCTTGTACAAAAGCCTTCAGAGTACGTAATTTTAAAGCCACAATCCCCAACAGAAAATGCCATAAATAGGTAGAATCAAAGCCAAGCAATACTTCAAGCGCTTCTAGCACTTCGAGCAGAGAGAAATCTAAACCAAGCTCCTACATTCCCAACTGAGTACCTAGGGGGAAACGGAAGAAAAGAGGTGAAACAAACTAGGTCAGACATACGTCTGGTGAGTCCAGTGACTTTCAGCATATAAACAGATAACAATATCATTATATGTAAATAAAACTGGATGAGAGATAGCCGTAACAGGAGTAGCAGGTTAACAGAAGAAATAGAATGATATAGGCTAAGCTAAGCTCCTTACTTAGTTTTCACTTCTCCGCACTAATACTAGTAAAACAGAATTAGGTGTTGTCCTATTGTCTAAAAAGAAAATAGAATGATCTCTTCAGAAACACGATGCTAGAAATGGGCCTTTACCAACCGAACAGAGACAGACGGTACAGAAACAAAGACAAGAACGAAATCAGAGACAGAAACAGAATAATCCCTACGGAAACAGAATACTAGAGTTAGGTGTACACTAGTAATGGGCCTTTACCACCTCAAAAGACGGTACCACACAGAAACAGACTGGTGTTACCACCCTTACATAAACAGATGGTACCCCAACAAAAACTGACAGAACTAAGTGTACCCTAAATTCAACCCCAAGCGATCGGCTCCCTAATACATAAATACCCTGTGCCGGCCCTATAGAAGGGTGTATCACTCCCTAAAGTGGCAACCTATAGACACAGACCTATTTACAGATGTCACGGTGTCTTACATCCTCAGAGCCGACCGGATCCATGCACGCACATGACCCAGTTGGAATTCACCATCAACACCCCTCGCCATTACCAAAGTGAACGTCTTACAATTAGTTCAGTAAGCGTGCCCGGACCCCTCTTAGTGTTGGGTCATAGTTTTGATACCAAAAAGGGTTACTGACTAATATGAGTCCCAAACAACAGATTGCACAAGTAATTATCCCTCCTAAACTTGTGTCCCCAGACTAACAGATTTCATATTAACTTGTTTACATATTTCAGATGTACAAAGTTCAGATTAACTAGTTTTCAGATCAGACATACAAGTTAACAGGTTTTCAGACTAACGGATAAGATGTACAGATTAACAAGTTCTCAGACTAACGGATCAGATATACAGATTAACAGACTTACAGATTTTTTTATCTAAATTTGTATTGGGCCTACAAATTCATGAAACGGGTTTGTTAGATTCATCAGTCCAGTTGTTACAACCCTATCCACCCAACACGTTTTAGGTATCATATTTATCTTAGATTTGCATTAATTAAATATTAATGCACAGACCTCTCACATTAGGTCGGTAGCTTGTGGCCGCTGGATGTGCTGGGCGGTTTCGGGCAGACTTCTGCCACAAGCCAGACCTAACCTCGTGTCTAAGCATCCTTTTGCCTACGACCTCTCACATTAGACTAATAATTTGCGGTTGCTGGTTAAGCTGGTTGGGTCCGGGCAGGCTTCCACCGCAAACTGAGTCTGACCTCGTGTCTCAGCATTCTTATTTGTAGCTAAAGTTTTCATTCACAGATTATGCCAATATCAGACTAATTATGCCAATTCAACAAATTAACTTCTTCACTAGTTACAGCAGATTATTCCAAAGTTCTATTAACATGTTCTACTCAATTTTAGATCGAGCCTACAGATTTCATACCCCAAATTACCGTATTCTGTTTCAACTGATTTAGCAGACTGGGTAACAGATTTACTCATTCCTTAAAATTCAATTGACATACCTCGCCTAATCATAAAATTAAGCCTAATTTTACATGCCCAAATTATGGTCATAATTCACCATATAACATATGTCCCAATTTTTTGTGTGTTAAATTTGCACTGTATAGAATATTCTAAAAAACCCCTAAATCATGATGCACAATATAAATTATGCCAAATTATAGCTGTTGATTACCGCGTGTGTCGAATATCTGAAAATCCGAATTAGGCATATTCACATTAATATTTATCCCTATTTTAATATAGATCTTTTATGCCTAAATCATATATCCTTTTTTCTTCCAAGTCATAGATCGTCATATAAAATATGCCCCCAAATCTAGATCTTAAATTACCACATGTATTATGTCCTCAAAATCAGATCTTGAATTATAACATGAATTTTGTCCCCCAAATTACAAGTCATATGTTGTCATACAATAATTCTCCTTCTTCCAAATCATAAACCGTCATATATAATATGCCTAGATCTAGATCTTAAATTACCACTTATGTTGTGTTCTCAATTTAGTCACAATTCAGTTATGTCCAATTATGCATCATTCAATATTTTCCCCAAATTTAGCGTTTGCATGTCAATCTCTTATGAGATTTGGCTCAGGCTCGTAGTAGCCTTGCTAAAGAACAGAAGGAAGGAAGAGATAAAAAATAGTTACAATAAGATAGATCTATACAGAAAAACAGATCTGATAAACAAGAATAATATAGATCTCCAATTCAGATTTATACCCATGTTAAGATCATAATTAAATTTCATATCTGAAAATAACTGTACTCACAAATCGTGGTTTAAGAAAGAGAAGAACGATTCTGGGATCTGATTTTCTGGAGTTGATTTAGCTTTCCATTGATGTAGGCGTTGATTTGTTATCTTTATCTTCTCTTTTGAATTGACTGATTAGGGTGGAGGCTATGTCACTTTAGGTTTTAGGAGCATGGAGGCACCCTTTCTCTTTGTTAATGAATTAGGGTTTATGTTTAGGGTCCTTATATAGTTGTAGAGAGTGTTTTAGGACCATTAGATTAACCCTGAACCATGAGAAACAATCAGATGCCACATCTGCCTTAGAGCGAATCGGCCCACGGGTTGACAGCCAAACACCCTGAATCAATCCCTAGTCGACCCAGCGGAGCTTGGGTCGACCTCAAAAATGGGCCGATTCGGTTATTCCCCCTCCCAATTCGCTATTTTGAACTTTTTTGCAAATTTATTTATTAATTTATATATATATCTATATATATATATATATATATTTCTCATATGCATACAAACTTCAAGGCTTAATAACATCTTCATAAGGTATCCGTCTTGTGCAAACCAAATGTCTATCTTGACCCAAAATTTTGAAACGAACATAATAGCGCAACCCATTTCACTTAATTCTTCTTCTAAAAATTAAGTATACTTTAATTTGTGAATTTTAATGTTATAATATTACGGGGTGTTACACATCCCTTCCACTCCTTCGGAACCGATAGAATAATCAGATAATCGTGTGCTCCCCTCGTGCCTCATGACACCACGATGATCTACCCCGTTGGGTTATTCACCCTCAAACTTGCGGACTGGTCCAAGCGCCTCATTATAATACATTATTGGACCCCATGTCTAAACATTCAGTTTTGTGCTTGCTCTACCCTATCGGGTTTTCATCTAACTTGGTTATTTCCATTCATATTGACTTCTTATTCAAGTTACCAAGTTCCTTTTGCTTATTAATCTCAGTCATATAACTTAACCTATTTAAGTTTATTAATAATCCCACAACATATTATTCTCTAGGTTGTGATTTAATGTCTGTAATCCACAATTCCTTTATATTCTTGTTTGATTTCATAGTTACAATAAAATGTTCTACTTAATATGTAATTAAGTCTATCTCAATTCACATGTTTTCTTTTTAACATGTCACTTATTATTTAAGATTTAATATAACTTATTTCATTTCATAAGTTTGCCCTATTCTTTCTCATTTAATCATAATTCCATCTTATGTTGTCACTACAACTTATCGTTGTTTACTTATTAACTTAGTTCTCTTAACTAAGGTTTACTAATAAGTTTCCTTTCCATAAACATAACTTATGTTGTCCTTATCAGCATATTTCAGATTCTCATTCTCACGGATAACTTAATTTACAATTAAGTACAACTTATCTTATTAATAAGTTATTCCATTTCCTTTATTGTTTATTATAACCTAAGTTATAATTTCCACTTATCTCTAGGACAAGCCTACCTATTACACAACATTCCCTTTAATGTAATTTATTTGTAATAGGTTATTATCATTCCCCGTTCATTCCACTTTTTTTATTGTTGTAATTATCTTTTAATTCCATTTATTTCCATTAATTACAATCAATGTCATTTAATCCAATCCCTTTTATATATATATATATATTTACGTACTAGACCTCTCATATTAAGCCTACCACTTGTGGATGCTGGATTTGATGGGCGGTTCCGGGCAGACTTCTTCCACAAGTTGACTTAACCTCGTGTCTTAGCACTATTACATGTTTATTTATGCAATAGACCTCTCATATTAATTTAACAGCTTGTGGACGCTGGATTTGCCATGAGGTTCCAGGCAGACTTCTACCACAAGTTGAATTTAACCTCGTGTCTAAGTGTAGTTACAATTTTCTATTTACTGTAAATTTTCTATATAATTTAGGTATGTCCATCCTTTCAAATTTTTACTATAATCTATATTTTACATGTCATCACATTAAGCCTAATTTATGTCGCATGTTCTTTCTAACATGTAATTAGTTATATTCTAACATGTAATCATTTAATCGTGTAACTGTTAAAATCTAACAAATTAACATGTAATTTTCTCAATTCTTCAGTTACTAATTCAAGTACATAATATGCCATAAGTTAATCATGTACGATGTATACAACAGTAATTGCAACACATATTTTTAACAAGTTTATATTTCAACATATGAACATTTTAGCACATTAAACGTTCCAACATATGAATTTTTGAACATATTAATATTTTAACATATTAATATTTCAACATGTCATATTAGCATTTCAACACTTTTAATCATTCTAGCAGATCTACATTGCACATTAACGGGGAATGTCAAACGATAATATACCATTATCAAAAATGATATAACTTAATTCCACTCACCTACTTTGCTTTCGAAATCTTGAATCTGGTCCAGATCTAGTATTCCATAGTCCTCCTAACCGAATTTAGAACTTAACAATCATGGATCCACAATTCTTACTAAAAGGAAAAGGGAAGAAAGAGGAGAAAATTGAAATAGACCAGATCTAAGAAATTACCTTACTTTGAATATGATTCTGAACACCTTCTTGTTAATATTCATTCTTTTCCTCCAGATCTTGATTCATAATTCTCTTAAACTAATTATCTTATTTTTCTGAAGAGATTTGAGGAAGAAGAAGAAGAATGGCAGAGTTTAGGCGTCGTCTCAAAAATATGAGATTTAGGCTAGGCTAGCCTATTTATAGGTATTCAGGATCTTAACATACACGCAGCGCTGAGTCAGCATTGAACATAGTTAAGAAAATTGTCCAGATTCATGGACGAATCTAGCCAGATCTAGAGGGGTGTCAACCCCCTACAGGGGTGTCGACCCCTTATGGGTCCCGCGAGCTGTTTTGGCGTAGAAGTTTGATTTTTGAACTTTGAATTTCTAGAATTTATTTAACTGTTATATTGACATGTAATCTTGTTATACGTATACAAATATTCTTATAACCATTTTACACATATATATATACGAGCGACTTTTATTTCATTTTCAAAATTCAAACGGTGTTGTACCATTATTTGATTCTTACCATATTTCCTTGATTGTAGTCTTATCTTGAACTTTATCTCTTGTACATATATATTTCTGCACATATATATACATACAACTTTATCTCTTGTACATATATATTTCTACACATATATATTCTCATATATATATATATATACATATATACATATATTTTCATTACTTTCTTATATGGATATTTTCCTTATATGTGCGTTTATACATATTTTCTCTTTAGAACATTTGTTATTTTAGCCGCTTTTTTAAAATAAAAATATAACAGCAGCGGAGATCGAACTCTATACCTCTTGTATGCAAGCCACATGCTCTAACCAACTGGATTACTAAGGCTATTGTTAACATGGTTAGAATAATGGTAGTTGTTGTTCTCTTCTAATTCCTTTTTTCATATTTGTTTAAACCTTTTAATTAAACCATTGCATGTAACTTTTGCATGCATATTTTTCTTTTATTTCTCTTTTATTATTAATGCATAATATGCGTAAATCAGTGCATGTAACATATTTACACTGCATGCAAACAATCATTTCTTTCTTTTAATGCATGCATTACATTTTTGTTTACATTAATCTTTTTCTTCTTTTTCAATGCATGTATTTATTACATGCAATCAT
Source organism: Allium sativum (assembly GCA_030737875.1). Lineage (NCBI taxonomy): Eukaryota > Viridiplantae > Streptophyta > Magnoliopsida > Asparagales > Amaryllidaceae > Allium > Allium sativum. Next base: position 962,420,921 of record CM060916.1, read on the forward strand.
ATATTATCATTATTATATTTTTCTTTTAAATATTTTTTTCTATGCATAAATATACACATATGCATTATTTAGTTATTTAATTGTTACAAAATGTAGGATGTTACATCAGCCTTAGGAGATTAGTTGTTAGATTTTTCAGTTGAATCACCTTGCGCCACTCCAGTTTCATTATATAGTGCCCTGGACATTACATTCATGTTTGTAGTAGTTAGATACTTTTTCTGACTCCTGTTTTTAACTTGTGTTCATTAGTTGTTTAATGAAAAGTGGTTGCGGTCACTATAAAAACCGGCTTAGCTTTGCTAAAAAACATGATCACAAAAATCCAATCATAAGAATATCTGAAATTTACCTAAATTTCAGGCTATAAAGTAAGCCTCAATTATCAAGAAACAATCACAACAATTTGTTTAAGGAATACAGATAGAGATATAAAGCAAAATAAGCTTCATAATTCAAGCAAAACACCGAAAGAAGAAATAGAATTAGGCAGGAAACATGCAATTTTTGCCACATATTTTGCTCTGCCTATGTCGACAAAAACACGGGTTTTTCATAGGTTGTTTCATTGTTGATGAACTCAAGTTCTGGCCACTAACAACAATATACGAACATGAAATTCTCCAAATATAAACTACAAAATTCAAAATACAAGCCAGATAAAGTAAATCACTAATCCGACATGAAATGGAGGAGATCTATGCTCTCAAAAATGGATCCAACTCATTTTTGCGTAGAGAAACATATGAAACTACATTTTAGCTTAAAATAAGCAGATTATCATTCAAACACTTAATAAAGCACAAAATAGAACATACGAAAGCTAAAAGAGTGAGTTTCACAAATTCACCTTGCTTGGATTTGGTTTCAGTTTGATATTAGCTGCAAGGTAAGAGCACTAGCCTTTTTAATGTCTATAAATTGAAATTTTTAACATGCAATGCTCATTGAGCATCCTGTTTACCAATCATCGCATGTCTTTAGTTGGGGTTGGGGTCAGCTTGTGATGATCACTTTAGCTCAAATCAGACTTATTATGATGTATACCAGGGTTTCCTCGTAAAGACGAGGTCTTTTCCACCTCATTTTTTATCAGTGGTCAGCTTCGGCTGGGATCGCATTTCCCAGGGCCTGACTCATCGTGATGTATATTAAGAGTGTCTTATAAAGACGAGGTCTTTTGCCTTTGATTTTTACTGGTGGTTATGTGGCCTAGCCGAGATCATGTTTCTTGAGGCCCAACTCAGCGCATAGTATCAAGAGTGCCTCATAAAGACGAGGTATTTTCGCCCTCAATATCGTTGGTTGTGTAGCTAGGTCGGGATCACATTTCTCGAGGCCTAAGCCAGGATCACATTTCTCAGGGCCTAACTCAGTGTGAATTGAGCGTGCCATGTAATGACAAGTTCTTTTCACTCGGTGTTTATCAGTGGTCGTGTGGCTCAGTCTTGGACCGCATCTCGTGGAACCTGACTCATCGCGATGTATACCAAATGCGCCTCACAAGGACGAGGTATTTTGTGTGAGAGGGAGCTTACCTTCGCATATGGAAGGGGTATGAATGCCTTCGCAAGTGGAAGGACTTGGTCATAATGCCGATGGCCATATAATGTCACTGTGACTTCGTGACGCTGTAATTCTTTGGACACCACTGATAGTGCTGACAGTCACAGGACAATGTAGCTACTTAATGATGCTACCCGTCTATGGTTAACACTGATTTTTATTGCAATGTTGACTTTGCATGACAAGGTTGCTTCTTCATACACTAATCTTAGGAATGCAAGGAATCCACTTAATGTCGCAAGCCTGAAGGTTTTGTTCATGGATTTTTCACCTATATGCTCTGGCATTCGTCATAGCACGCCTGAGGGTGAGATGTCCAACCCTAGAGGTTTGATGGCGAAATCTAGCATCCAAATGCTTTGTCTCCTTTCCTTGACCTATTGTTATTCTCAACTTTGTTTCGCTGCAAGGTCTTAGCGTAGTAGGTTTAATCAAATGTGTCTGAGATCCTTTGGCGTATTTCAACCAGTTACTGAATTTTTATCTAGGATGCTAATCTTGCCTTGTTAATTATTTTGCGCGTAGCATATAGCATTTGTTGTGATGCAGTTTTGCCCCTTATCCATTGGTTATGCAATGTCAAGTAAGATTCAAGCTATCCATGGTACATGGCTTTTTCTAATCTCGAACGATTCGTGGGAGCCTTGCATTAAACTGTAGCAATTGTCATTGATTTAGCCATAACCTAGTGATACCTGCACAATGTAAATAATTTCAAATCAGCTATGTTATTATAGGAAAAGACAACTAATGTAATATGTTTATTAGGGTATCATGTTATCAGGATCTTATTGGTGAACAAAGTTCAGGTTGGCAAGAATTTGCATTTCTCCATCCCTTTTGTTTCTTCTTTCTTGAGTCTTCACTATAAAATTTGAGTTGACTATTAGTTAGGGTAGGTGTTTCTTACGTTTATCTTTTTTGGAATTCTTTCCCTTTCGGATATAGCTAGTTGATTATTTGTGCAGCTTTCTAATGATATTCGTGCACTATGTAGAAGAGTCCAGGGACAGATCATCCAATCGTTTGAAGAGAAATTGTTTGTCTTCTTAGCTTTACATTGTGAATTATTCTCTATATTTCTGTTTGAATAGTTTTTAACTAATTATGACCCCCTTCGAATAACCCATTTGGTGGTCCTGATGCTCGGTCAGCGGGTCGTGGTCTAGAGGTAAAGTGTTTTAACTTGGGAGTTCGGAGGCGCAACGTGGCCCCTGATGGGGGTTCGAGGGAAACACCCCCAAAGTCTATGGTACATGTTGCAGGTGATATAGAACGTTGGATCAGAGGAAAGTCACCACGGCGAGGTGCACTTCAACATGAATTTATTTCATGGGTCGCTGCCGACCTATCATCTATGGGTCAGTACTGACCCATGGAGATAGCTTACTTTTTTGCATCTTTTTTGCTGGATGATATGCGAGGAACGTGGCCAACCCAGCAGTGAAGTTGGAATAGCCATTGCTCCCGTTTTTATCGGTCAATGCCAGATTATAATGGATGGGTCGGTACCGACCCTTCTACTTAGTAGATTTGAGAACTTTTATTTTTCTAAAGCAATGTCGAAGTTCTGGCTAGACAAAACATGAATTCGGATTTGTCATAAGGCTGGTCTTTATGGTCTGTACCGACCCATAGGAGATAGTTCGGTACTGGTCTATCACCTTAGCCTAGTTTTTGCTTGAATTTTTTCAGGTTTACTTTTCATACTGCCCCTAGTATATGTATGAACTCTCATGCTGATATGACGTCATCAGATGACTAGAATTATTCTTTTCGGCTAAGACTCGGAATGTGTCCTTTTCAACATCAATACAGAACTTTCACATAGGTAATGATGCACTACATTAGATTTTAGATTATGAGACATCAAGCCCTTTAGCTCTCCATCCTGCTTCCAGACATTTGCACTCAATATATTCAGACTCGGGCTGCTAGTAATTACTATCTGAAGTATCAATTTATTTAATTCCTCTAAAGTGGAAGGTTGAATAAGAGAAGATTTAATTCCTTCAACTCTTCCTAAGTTTTTCTTCTCCAAGCCAGAGTTTGAAATTGACCTTTACACATCAAGAATTTTTAGATTTGGCTTAGTGCTTCTTCATAGCTTTGATGATAAATCTGCCTAACCGAAGTTTCCTAAATTCAACAATAGATCTGTCTTACCAAATCTTCATGGCTTTTGGAAATAATCTTGTCTAAACAACCAGAAACTAAGCTTATCACAGTTTGAATTGTAGATCTAAGTTATAACCTTTTTCATAGCTTTTTTGGTATATATGCCTTCTAGATCATGAGGATCTATAGTAGATAGTTCAGATCTAGGCCTAAGTTCAATTCTCAGTGAAAGCACCAATATGTTAACATAAAAAATGGCACTAACATCAGGTTTTAGCGAAAGCATCATCCCTTTATGGGGAAAACAATATGGGACATATAAAAATAAATGGAAAAAGGTAAGAAGCAGAAAGTAAAGAGAGAGGTGATTTTTATAGTGGTTCAACCATTGATAGGACTGCATCCACTTTGAATATCTTTTATTATGATCCTTGCCATGTCAATTATAATATATTATGGATGATTACGGGGTTGTTGATTACAATATTTCGCAAAGTAGAGATTAACATGAATCACTAGTACTACTGGTTATCGGATAATCAGGATAACCAACCTAGGTGGTTTGGAATAGCTATCTAGGGAGAAGAAGCTTCGTTGTTGGAGGAGACTAATAGCCTGAAGAAACATATTTGCAGAGCTTTGGCAGAGCAAGCAAGTAGATCCCCATTGAAGTTGGAGCTAAAGGGGTATTTATAGGTGTTCCCGGGGGAGTTGGGCCTGATCCATCAACATGACGCCTTAAGATAGCATGCCGACCCGGACCTGTGAGCTTCATACAAAAATAATATAACTACATGGGTCGATGCTGACCTATCATGGGTCGGTGCTGACCCATTGTCTTAGCCTATTTCTAGAATCGGTTTTCATGACCGTGATGTGCATGCCTTGTTTAGTTTCCAGGTGTTGCTTGGTGATAATTGGGCATGGTTTGATGTTATGTTGAAACTTGCTTCTTAACCTTTCGATGTTGCCTCTTAGTTCATCAAGAAATGGTATTCACACAAGCTGATTGACTTGGAATTCTATGTGTAGATTCCTACTTGCATTACTAGAAGAGTCACGTGGGTCCGGGGCCAATAATGTTTGTGTATACGGGTCGGTACCGACCTATGTACTTAGTTTTCTGGGGCTTCACTTTTGTGCAGTGGCTTTAGTATGTCTTCCGAGTCTTTCTAGTGAAGTTCGATCCAATTCAAGGTCATACTTATTTACTCTTCATTGTGATTCTGCATGAACATCTATCGGGTTATATCCAGGTTAACATAATGCAAATCTTAAGTTTTTCCTAATAACGTTAGTTTATATATATATATATATATATATATATATATAATTATGAATATATGTTTATATCATAATGGTTTACTTTATATGATAAAATTTTATATTCTCTTTAAGAATTTTTTTAATATTTACTATATTATTTTTAAGAGGCATCCTACTAGAATTATCTTATAATTCAAAATTATAGTAGCAAATTAATTTGAATATTTATTTTTGATTACTGCCTATCATGGATATATTTCTAATTATCTTTACCTCTTATTTTTACTAAATTTTCAGTCTCATTCATCAGTACCATTAACCTAAGTCTAGAAATTAATGAGTATCACTTTTTTTGTGGATGAAATAATCTCTTTTCACATATATAAATGCATGATTATTAGATATTACTTATTACTAATGGTTATACCCTGAATATCCCTTACTGTAATACACATCACCATCAAATCATTCTATATGTTATTATCATTATACATCTTATTTTGTATCACACTTCATTATTATAAATTATATTGCGCATTAAATTAAAATCATTTACGTCATAGGTTGCACCTCATTCTAATATATCATCCCATATTGCTTTGCATATATTTTCATGCTGCATTAGAAACAACATACTACAGGCACGACATTACATGTTAACTTTTAACTCTACTTATAACAAGTGTATTTTGTGAGGAGTTTTGTATTATTGTTAGGGGTGAGCAATATTCGGTTAGAACCGAATTGACCGTCCGAACAAGTTTATTTCAGTCGGTGTTGTTCGGTTTTGGAACCAGATCAGTTTGAATTTGATTTGTAATTTTTTTTTTATTCTCGGTTGAACCGAATTAACCAAAATTTTACCGTAATATCTAATTTTATTTTATTGTTGTACTTTAAAAAATTGGTTTACTGATAAAATACACAAACATTTGTTAAAGATAATTGAAATTTTATTATAAACATAAATTTTATTGAATAAAATTTGTCCAAAACAAAAAATACACAAACGTTTGTTAAAGATAAAAAATTAGTTAAGTGAAAAAATACACAAAAAATTGTTAAAGATAATTCAAATTTTACCGAATTAACTGAAATTATTTTGGTTCGGTTCGGTTTTGAAAATTTTCGGTTCTAATTCGATTTGAACCTTTTTATCCCAAAACATACCGAACCGACCAAACTCTCATCCCTAGTTGTTGTCTTAGAAATATATAGGATTGTTAATTAAACACATAACGTATTTACTTTGACATGATTAACTTGTTTGACTTGATTGATTTGATTGACTTGTTTGGCTTAATTGACTTGTTTGAATTGATTAGTTTGTTTGCCTTTTTTGACATGGTTGGATTTAATGTGCATGTGTTGATAGTTTTGAAATACACTTATACATATGTAGGTATTGAATAATACGACTATACTTATCTTTTCACATTTTATTCCATATAGTTTTTCTTGTATTGGATTAAGGGGGTGCTTTATAGTTTCTAGGATTAGTTGAAGTTTCAAGAAATGTTTGAATTAACATATATTATTTGATTTAGTTAAGATTGTTGTTTTAATTGGAATAATCTAAACATAACAAGTAACATAATTAAGAATAGGTTGGTTTGACTAATTTATGACTTGAATTTGAACTTATGGTTTAACCAATATTTAAATTTGTTTAGATTGATTAGATGCTTGTTTTGTAAAGACCCGTAACTTCCCCGGTGAGGAAAGCGCGGATAGTTCGAGAACAAGCCACAACAGAACGCAGACGGAAGAACATTTCATTGTATATTACAACAATTCCATCAGAACACAAGAATATACAGAGTATAAATGAATATTACATTCAATAAATATCAGAGATTACAACACAATACATAGCAGCGGAAAATAATACAATACACAACTAGAAGAGATATACGGATACAAAGCTTTCCGGATATCATTCCAGCTATAAACCAGGATCCTGTGAATATAAATCTGCAAAACCAAAACTACTAGCTGCCCGTGTCAAAATAAGGGCACCCAGAGTTTAGGTTAAAACAATAAACTCCAGGTCAGTCATAGGACTGGTGTGAGAACTAAAACAGTTATTAATCTTTATTTTTGAAGTTAGGTAAATCAAGGGACCACGCCGTATAGCACGGAACGGGTTTCTTCCCAAGAATACCAGTACATAAAACAACAGCGCAATGCTAAATAAAGAAAAATGAAGCTATTATAAGACCCAGGTCCTATCACACAATGCAACGCAAGCCGGGGGATGGGGTTTTCCCTTATAATAGCCAAACATGCTTAGTACGTTTAAAACAAATCATTTGATACTATTATAAGTGTATAGTGACAAAACAATTTCAAATCATAAGTATCAATCATAGACGGCATAAGCGCCCCATACCACTATGTCGCCATATATAGGATTACAACTAAAACCGCAATGTCACGTATTTGGAATTGGACTTCCGTCTGTAAACCGAGGCAAAAGACAGTCCTCTACCGATTCGAGACGCTCTAGCCCGTGTCTCAGGAACAGCCGCAACTGCCCCATGGATCGTCAGGGCCGGTCCACCGATGTGGATTATTATGCCTGAACAATACGTCTCCTCGCCCTTTGGGGCGTCAATGAGCCAACAAATGACTCCATCGGACCCGGATCGTCCGATCAAACCGAGGCGCCTCGCAACAGCAACAACCACATAAGTCAAACTCGTCAGGGCGTGTAAAACCACTGATGCCACTTCTAACTAGAAGGAAACGCATGCCCTCCCTGAGGTCCGTCTCCCGTTTTTGGTTCACACCGGGGTGTGAGGCTCGCGAATCAACGTTACATAAAGCTATGCCACAAAGGCCGTGCTTTGATCATCCACCACAATACTCTGCTTTTCAACAGAAGCCTTGATCATTTGCCACTTAGGCATGCCACATAGGCAATTCACTCTATGCGTTTGATATCCATCAGTATATAACCCCTGAGCTCGTACGTCTCAGAGAAGGGCATTAAGCAAGAGAATAAAATCTCCGCCGCCAAACAGATATATATTTAATAGAAATCAATCACACAGACTAAAATCCAATGTCAGACACACAGTCCATTTACAAGTTCGTTCTGGGTTTGAATGAAACCGGAGGCACCTAGTACCCTGCATATCCATCGATCTCCAAGTATGTTTGGACGATCACCAACTGTTTCCATCTTCTTGGGTGTACATCCCAATCAAGATCATCAGTAATCACCCAAACGACGTGAAGACCTCCGATCTTCGACCACCGACTTCATCTTCGACTTATCGTCATATCAGTTATTCAGATTGAGATAAACCCGGTCTTTTCGAATAACTCGCGTATATAATCATCAAGTGTTACACAAACACGACATACGCCTCATTCCAATTCAGAATATTCGTTTATTCAAATATTCTTCTACATTGGGAAAGGTTCCCATTAATTTTATCAAAGATAAATTCTTTAAATTTATTCTTTAATCTTCTTTGAATATCAATTCAAACTAGTCGGGATTAGCGAATCACACCGGAATGATCATTTATTTTATTTCCCAATCCCCACCTATTCATCCCATGAAGTAAAACTGGTAATACTTCATATCTAACACCACGGTGTTATCGGTAAATTCAATTACCATTTCACGTTCAAATCTAATTAAAGATTTAACTATCGCCTGGAGTAAAACTGGTGATACTCCATTCTCGATCATTTCAATCTAATTAAAGATTCATTAAAACTCCACTTAGTTTTAATCTTCACAGAAATCAATATCCTGCCTTTAACTGGGTTAAAGAACCAATGTCATTTAAAACACGTCCCACAATAAACCCAAAATCACATTCATAAATTATCGGGTTAAAGAACAAGTGTTATTTAAAACACTGTTCACGATAAACCCAAAAATCAATACCAGTTCAATTTCAATTAAATATTATTTAATTGGTACACTTCATTAAATCTAAATAAAAAGATTTAATCTTTTTCTCAATTGGGCTTAAGAACAGTGTTAATGAAGACACAATTCACGACAAACCCAAATCACATTTGATATTAAATACAAGGCTCTGAATTGTAAATATATCGGCTTATATTCAATATCAAATTCTACGACCAACAAATATCGTATTGGAAATAACGATATTAATATATCTTTCAAATTTCCCAAACAATATCTATATAATCATGAAATCCAACATCGAAATATTCCAAAGACAATTTCGATTCAAATCCATTCCCACTTTATATATTGGAAATTCTGGTTATTTTCAAAACCATTTCAAATCCACTTTATTTATTTTAGAAATAAATAGAATTATAATTCTAGTTCAAAACTAGTTCATTTCGATAAAAAATCTATTTTTATCTTTTCAAATATGGATTTTTTCATCCCAATTCTTCACAAATCATTTCTTATGATTTTACACAAATTATTACTATTTTTAATAATTTTATCAAGGCCCGTACAGTCGATTTCCATCAACGGCCATCGAACTACACTTACAGCGACCTTTTCCAAATTTGATTTGGACATAATTTCAAATCCAACCGTTAGATTTCAAATTTATAATATTCCTTAGAAATCTCTTTTCGATACGAACCCAATGGTTCCGGTTTTAGGAGAATCCGACGGTCGGATCTCCCGCAATATCCATTTGAAGTCAATGGTCGAAATTCACGAACTACGCAACGCGGCGCGTTCTATTCAGGCCATTATATATATATAATATATATATAATATATATATTTCATCGATTTCCTTTTAAAACGTATTTTATAAATCATTTTAAATTCGTTTTCGAAACGATTTCAACTTCATTTCAAATTCAAATCAAAATTGAATTTTTCCTCATAAATTCGTTTTAAATTCATTTCAAATTGATTTCAATTCAAATCGATTTTTAATTCAAATTCAGTTCGTTTTAAATTCAATTCAACTTCTATTCGATTTTGAATTTATTTCAAATCAATTTCTATTTAATTTCAATTCAATTCGAATTCATTTCAGTTTGATTTCAATTCGAATTCAATTCTATTCATTTTTAATTCGAATTCAATTCCATTCAATTTCAATTCGAATTCAATTCGTTTCAATTTCAATTCGAATTCAATTCTATTCAATTTTAATCCGAATTCAATTCTATTCATTTTTAATTCGAATTCAATTCGTTTCAATTTCAATTCGATTTCAATTCGTTTCAATTTCAATTCGAATTCAATTCTATTCAATTTTAATTCGAATTCAATTCTATTCATTTTTAATTCGAATTCAATTCGTTTCAATTTCAATTCGATTTCAATTTCAATTCGAATTCAATTCTATTCAATTTTAATTCGAATTCAATTCTATTCATTTTTAATTCGAATTCAATTCGTTTCAATTTCAATTCGATTTCAATTCGTTTCAAAATATCAGAATTTGAAGTCACTTCCTTTTCTATATTCATTTTAAAAATGATTAAAATCGATATAAATATCGTTCACGTCAAAATGGCGTCAATCTAATCAACACGGCTTCATATATTTCTATTTTCAAATATTCTATTTCAAATATTTCTTTTTCAAATATTTCTATTTCAAAACTGGAATGAGGCCCAATCAATTACCATATAATGTTAATTATATGCATTTTCTACAACACATGTACAAAATAACAACGATAAATAATCAACCATCATCCAGAGTGCGTTCTACATTGTATAATCATCAAATATAAATATTTAACGCTTATAACAGCCTGTCAATCAATCGATCGACATACAACTAATTATTGGGATTAGTGCATGTCATCTATCATCCCAATACCTGTGTGGGGTTTCAATCAATCAAACACAGATTTTATTTGTGCAGTTGGGCGATGTGTAAAATTTATCGTCCCACTCAATATCAGTTAAATGTGTGTATATAAACAAATCCTTCGATTTGTTTATATTTATTTCATTTTAAATACACGTTAAAAATTCTATTTTCAACTATAAAATATTTTTAACTATATAAATATTTTATTTCATTTCACATCACAACACACAATCAACTACACATCAAAATCAAACAAACAAGCATACAAGTCGTCCATGGTCTGTGGACGATGGGTATCGGGTGCTACTAAACACCGTCTGCATCCTAGTATATAATATTAACTAGAAAACAAAATTAAAAGGTGAGAAGTTCTCACCGAATTGCTAAACCAACCCCCACGGCTCTTCATCTGTGGAAAATCTCCGCTGTTTCTCCTTTCATCACTTTCGTCATCCGTATTCACTACATATATAAAAATCGAATTTTTACTTTGCTATTCAATTTATAAAAATCGAATTTTTACTTCGCTATTCAATATATAAAAATCGAATTTTTACTTTGCTATTCAATATTTAAAAATCGAATTTTTACTATGTTATTCTATATAAAAAGATTATATTTTTAACATTCCTATCATATAAAAATTATATTTTGAACATTCCTATCATATAAAAATTATATTTTGAACATTTCTATCATATAAAAATTATGTTTTGAAACTATATACATAAAAACTATATTTTTCCTTAGCTACTCAAACAATAAAGATTCCATTTTTAATTTACTACTATTAAAATAAAAATCACCTTTTTATTATTCGATTTTATATGTAAAGATCAAATCTTTATTATTTCTATTTTTATTCCTTTGTTAAAAATCGTATATTTTCATATATGAAAATCCTATCTTTTACATTGTAAATCTACTAACAAAAATCAGATTTTTACGTTGTTAATCTATAAACAAAAAATCAGATTTTATAACACTTAAAAATCGAATCTTTATAAATTGAAAAATCGGATTTTTATAACACTAAAAATCCTATCTTTATGTGATTAAAAACTGAAATTAAGCAATGTGTTTATAAATAAATAATCTGAATTTAAATGTAAGTAAACAAAACACACCTTGGTAGTTGAAGGAAAGGGGGGCGGAGTTTGCTGACTAAATCAGAAGGAGGGGGAAACGCTGGCGGTAAGGCAGAGGGGATGGGGGTCAGTGATGCGCGCGGCGGCTTAAAGGAAGGGGGGTGGAGTTTACGATAAGAAGAGGAGGGAGAAGAGAGCGGAGGGGCTGAGGAAAGAAAAGGGGAGGAAGGAGAAGATCAGAGGGTGGCTGGGGGAGTTCGTCGGAGGTGGGGCTTGTCGGCGGCTGGCCGCGGTGGGAGGACGTGGCGGCTTCGACGATCGTTCGTCGTTCTTTTTTTTTGTTCTGAAGGGAATCGATTTGGTCAAAGGAAGAGAAGGGGGGGTTAAGTGAAAGGTTATATATTATTATTTTATTATTATTTTCCTCCTTAAACGTTGACTTTCATACGAACTCCGATCGAGGCCCAACGACTGTCGCCCCTAGCTAATTACCCCCATTCCGAACACAATGGGATATGTATAGTAAGCTAATTCGATCGCTTCGATCAGTTTTCGTAAAAATCAAAATATAACTCTATACATTGAATTTGAACGCACATTTCAATTTACCAGGGCGACATACTAACTCGAAAAATTCCCGAAAAATATTTTCTAGCTTCGTATTGACGATACGGTCCTAACAAAACTAGTTTCATCGAATTCTGAGACCGTTTGAAAAATGGCCATTTTCCAGTCGATTAAAATCAACTGAAATTGGTCAAACGCGTTTTCCTTTGCCCCGCTCACATATTGATTCGAAAAATTATGAAATTTGAAACCTAGCAATCATTAGACATCCCGGATCCAACAAAAGTGGTATCATCGAAATCCGAGATCGTTTGCAAAATGGTCATTTTTAAAGGCCGAAATTCCATAGCGACTATTCTGAAATTTCAACTGGACATATCTTTTGATTCCCGCTATGAAATCTTGATTTTTCGGATTCGTTGGAAGGATATTATCAAATAGATTCTATTATTTTTGGTTTCGCTAAAATCCGTTTTATTTTGCACCCGGTATGTTCATTTGAATTTTGAAATTGAATTATCGAACTACCGCGCCATTTTCTATTCCTTTTTTATATATATAATTAAATATTTATATTCTAACGACGACGTATATAAATATATACGTTCCAATTCCATTCAAACTAAATTTTTTCATCGGTACTATTTAAAATAATCTATTTTAAATTATCAAAATTCGCTAAAATTGCCAAAATAAAAATTTTAAATTGGCTCGGATTTCCGGGTTATTACAATCTCCCCCACTTAAAACTTTTCGTCCCCGAAAAGGAACGAAGCCGAAAGTTGTTTTACAAACCAACTCAACTTTCATTATTTTCACTACGGCTTAAGTTCTTCAACTTTTCAGTTTCTAAGAACTTTTCTAATTTTTCAAAAATTTGTCTAACACCCTAAATTTTCGAAAAATTTCGCCATAACCTCCCCTGCACCGGGAGCACCGGGAAAATCCTGAAATTGCTATACAGGCCCTCTGATCTCAAAAAGAAAAGGAAAAAGCCAAGCGGCTAGCCAATCGGCTCATAAAATCATCATCACCCAAACAAAACAGTAAATTATGGTAAACATGTACCTATTTGTCGGGCAAACAATTTTATTCTTCTGCTCTAGCCTCTTTGCTATGACCTGTTCAATGTAAGTACATGTATATGCAAGCAAATGCGACCAAATTTTCAATACAATTTACTATTTGATCAATTTGGTTATATGATTCAACATTTAATTAATCAAACAATAATCAAACAACACAACCATCAATCAATTAGTGAATTATCGTTTCAAATTCATAACTTTGATATATAGTCAAAAAATCAGATTTTGATGTCAAATCACAACAATAAGCCCTATCTAATTTTTGGTTCTCACACCAGTCTAATGGAAATATATAGATATCACACGTTCATCACTCGAATATAAATTCTGATGATGATATATCAATCATCAGAATCACCCCCGGGCGACTAGAGTGTAATTCTATATCCACCCAATGTATTAAAACTTCGAATACACGCAGATCAGACGTATATGCAAAATCTTTATATACTGAATAGTCCAAATCAATATTAATAAATAGTCAAATACGAATAATTTATTTCAAATTTTCAAAACAAAAATTGTTTTCACTTTCAAAAAAATATACTCTTCACACTCGTTCTAGGATACTACTGATCCCATCTCTAACGAGTCATTCCCGTTGGATATTACTAATCCAGTTTCTGATGAATTCTTTCGTATGGTTCTAATGTTTCTTGTTCTCTGAGCTTTGTAAACCAAAGCTCTGATACCAACTGTAAAGACCCGTAACTTCCCCAGTGAGGAAAGCGCGGATAGTTCGAGAACAAGCCACAACAGAACGCAGACGGAAGAACATTTCATTGTATATTACAACAATTCCATCAGAACACAAGAATATACAGAGTATAAATGAATATTACATTCAATAAATATCAGAGATTACAATACATTACATAGCAGCGGAAAATAATACAATACACAACTAGAAGAGATATACGGATACAAAGCCTTCCGGATATCATTCCAGCTGTAAACCAGGATCCTGTGAATATAAATCTGCAAAACCAAAACTACTAGCTTCCCGTGTCAAAATAAGGGCACCCAGAGTTTAGGTTAAAACAATAAACTCCAGGTCAGTCATGGGACTGGTGTGAGAACTAAAACAGTTATTAATCTTTATTTTTGAAGTTAAGTAAATCAAGGGACCACGCCGTATAACATGGAATGGGTTTCCTCCCAAGAATACCAGTGCATAAAACAACAGCGCAATGCTAAATAAAGAAAAATGAAACTATTATAAGACCCAGGTCCTATCACACATTGCAACGCAAGACGGGGGATAGGGTTTTCCCTTATAACAACCAAACATGCTTAGTACGTTTAAAACAAATCATTTGATACTATTATAAGTGTATAGTGACAAAACAATTTCAAATCATAAGTATCAATCATAGACGGCATAAGCGCCCCATCCCACTATGTCGCCATATATAGGATTACAACTAAAACCGCAAATGTCACGTATTTGGAATTGGATTTCCGTCTATGAACCGAGGCAAAAGATAGTCCTCTACCGATTCGAGACGCTCTAGCCCGTGTCTCAGGAACAGTCGCAACTGCCCCTTGGATCGTCAGGGCCGGTCCACCGATGTGGATTATTATGCCTGAACAATACGTCTCCCCGCCCTTTGGGGCGTCAATGAGCCAACAAATGACACCATCGGACCCGGATCGTCCGATCAAACCGAGACGCCTCGCAACAGCAACAACCACATAAGTCAAACTCGTCAGGGCATGTAAAACCACTGACGCCACTTCTAACTAGAAGGAAACACATGCCCTCCCTGAGGTCCGTCTCCCGTTTTTGGTTCACACCGGGGTGTGAGGCTCGCGAATCAACGTTACACAAAGCTATGCCACAAAGGCCGTGCTTTGATCATCCACCACAAGACTCTGCTTTTCAACAGAAGCCTTGATCATTTGCCACTTAGGCATGCCACACAGGCAATTCACTCTATGCGTTTGATATCCATCAGTATATAACCCCTGAGCTCGTACGTCTCAGAGAAGGGCGTTAAGCAAGAGAATAAATTCTCCGCTGCCAAACAGATATATATTTAATAGAAATCAATCACACAGACTAAAATCCAATGTCAGACACACAGTCCATTTACAAGTTCGTTCTGGGTCTGAACGAAACCGGAGGCACCTAGTACCCCGCATATCCATCGATCTCCAAGTACGTCTGGACGATCACCAACTATTTCCATCTTCTTGGGTGTACATCCCAATCAAGATCATCAGTAATCACCCAAACGACGTGAAGACCTCCGGTCTTCGACCACCGTCTTCATCTTCGACTTATCGTCGTATTAGTTATTCAGAATGGGATACACCCGGTCTTTCCGAATAACTCGCGTATATAATCATCAAGTGTTACACAAACACGACATACGCCTCATTCCAATTCAGAATATTCGTTTATTCAAATATTCTTCTACTTTGGGAAAGGTTCCCATTAATTTTATCAAAGATAAATTCTTTAAATTTATTCTTTAATCTTCTTTGAATATCAATTCAAACTAGTCGGGATTAGCGAATCACACCGGAATGATCATTTATTTTATTTCCCAATCCCCACCTATTCATCCCATGAAGTAAAATTGGTAATACTTCATATCTAACACCACAGTGTTATCGGTAAATTCAATTACCATTTCACGTTCAAATTTAATTAAAGATTTAACTATCGCCTGAAGTAAAACTGGTGATACTCCATTCTCGATCATTTCAATCTAATTAAAGATTCATTTAAACTCAACTTAGTTTTAATCTTCACAGAAATCAATATCCTGCCTTTAACTGGATTAAAGAACCAATGTCATTTAAAACACGGCCCACAATAAACCCAAAATCACATTCATTAATTATCGGGTTAAAGAACAAGTGTTATTTAAAACACTGTTCACGATAAACCCAAAAATCAATACCAGTTCAATTTCAATTAAATATTATTTAATTGGTACACTTCATTAAATCTAAATAAAAAGATTTAATCTTTTCTCAATTGGGCTTAAGAACAGTGTTAATGAAGACACCATTCACGACAAACCCAAATCACATTTGATATTAAATACAAGGCTCTGAATAGAAAATATATCGGCTTATATTCAATATCAAATTCTACGACCAACAAATATCGTATTGGAAATAACGATATTAATATATCTTTCAAATTTCCCAAACAATATCTGTATAATCACGAAATCCAACATCGAAATATTCCAAAAACAATTTCGATTCAAATCCATTCCCACTTTATATATTGGAAATTCTGGTTATTTTCAAAACCATTTCAAATCCACTTTATTTATTTTAGAAATGAATAGAATTATAATTCTAGTTCAAAACTAGTTCATTTCGATAAAAAATCTATTTTTATCGTTTCAAATATGGAGTTTTTCATCCCAATTCTTCACAAATCATTTCTTATGATTTTACACAAATTATTACTATTTTTAATAATTTTATCAAGGCCCGTACAGTCGATTTCCATCAACGGCCATCGAACTGCACTTACAGCGACCTTTTCAAAATTTGATTTGGACATAATTCCAAATCTGTGACAACCCGAAAATCTGGGCCATTTTAAAATTTTTATTTTGGCTATTTTAGCGAATTTTGATTATTTAAAATGAATTATTTTAAATAAAAACGGCGAAAGATTTATTTTGAATAGAATTCGAACGTATATATTATATACGTCGTCGTTAGTATATAAATAATTATATATAATTATAAATAGAATTGAAAATGGCGCAGTAGTTCGATAATTCGATTTCAAACTTCAATTGAATGTACCGGGTGCAAAACAATCCGGATTTTAGTGAAACCAAAAATAATGGAATCTAATTGTGAATATCTTTCCAATGAATCCGAAAAATCAAAATTTCATAGCGGGAATCAAAAGATATGTCCAGTTGAAAATTCTGAATAGTCGCTATAGAATTCAGGCCCTTAAAAATAGACATTTTGCAAACGACCTCGGATTTCGACGAAACCAGTTTTGTTGGGTCCGTGATGTTAAATTATTGCTAGGTTTCAAATTTCATAATTTTTCGAATCAATATGTGAGCGTGGCAAAGGAAAACACGTTTGACCAGTTTTAGTTGATTTTAATCGACTGGAAAATGGCCATTTTTCTAATGGTCTCAGAATTCGACGAAACTAGTTTTGTTAGGACCGTATCGTCAATACGAAGCTAGAAAATATTTTTCTGGAATTTTTCTAGTTAGTATGTGACCCCGGTAATTTGAAATGTGCGTTCAAATTCAATATATAGAGTTATATGTTGATTTTAACAGAAACTGATCGAAACAATCGAATCAGCTTACGATACATATCCCATTGTGTTCGGAATGGGGGTAGAACACTATGGATGACAGGCGGTGGACCTCGTTTCGAGGTCGTATGTGGAAGTCAACTTTTTGCCAAATTAAATAATAATAAAAAAAAAATCCTCCTCTTTATTATCTTCTGGCCCCCCTCCTCATTCTCGATTCAACAGAAAAAAAAAGAAAAAAAAAAGGGGAAGAACGACGGGCTCGTCGTTCTCGATAGCCGCGCCTCCAGGCGGAGCCCCACCAGCCGCCGCAACCCCTCCCGAGCTCGCGCCTCCCACCCCTTGACGCCGCGCTACCCTAAACCCCCCCAACTCCGGCGATGCTGTCTCCTCTCTCCTCCCCTAAACAAAACAACGCCCGAACACCCCCAAGCCGCCTGAAAGCAAACGACGACCGCCATCTGCCAACCCCGCATCCCCTCCGACCTCCAGCGCCCTGAGCCGCCACCCTCGCCCCAGAATCCGCCCAGTAAGCTTTTCTTGTACTATTTTTTTTCCAGTTATTTCTATTTGTTTAGTGTGATTAGAAGAAAAAAAACCAGTATATATATATATATATATTTTAGTCGCCATAAAATATATGTGAAGTAAAGGAATAAAAATTAGATTTTTGTCGCTAGAAAAGCCATGATTTTGTTGATAGGAAAAAAAATATGATTTTTATTTGAAAAGGCGATATTTTTAAAAGTGAAAAGGCGATATTTTTAAAATAGGAAAGATTAGATTCTAAAAATAGGAAAGGCGAAATCTTTTTAGTTGAAAAGGCGAAATCTT
Organism: Allium sativum; assembly: GCA_030737875.1. Classification (NCBI taxonomy): domain Eukaryota; kingdom Viridiplantae; phylum Streptophyta; class Magnoliopsida; order Asparagales; family Amaryllidaceae; genus Allium; species Allium sativum. The sequence goes on from CM060916.1 coordinate 962,439,505, forward strand.
TATAGGTAATAGCAGAGTAAAAATTCGATTTTTAAATATTGAATAGCAAAGTAAAAATTCGATTTTTAAATATTGAATAGCATAATAAAAATTCGATTTTTAAATATTGAATAGCATAATAAAAATTCGATTTTTATATATTGAATAGCGAAGTGAAAATTCGATTTTTACATATGTAGAGAATACGGGCAATGAAGGTGATAAAAAGGCGAGAACGATGGAGATTTCTATCAATGAAGAGTCGTGGAATTGGGATAGCTATCAGTGAGAATTTCTCACTCTTCAAATTTCTTTTTCTAGCAATATATATATATATATATACTAGGATGTAGACGGTGTTTAGTAGCACCCGACACCCGTCATCCACAGACCATGGATGGCTTGTTTGTTAAATTGTTTGGATGTGTAGTTGGTTAGTTTATTTGGTTTGAATTGAATTGTTTGGTGAAATGAATGGATTTGATTGATGTGTGAATGGCGTGGGCCTTCACTAGACCGGGGATAAGGCTAGGCCTTGTCCCGTTTCTAGTATCGTGCCGTTATGCCGCCGAAATTTTCTAAAATAAGTTAGAAAAATAAAAATATCATTTTATTTAATAAATGAACCAAATAGAATATTCATAGGTTGAATAAAATAGTTTGATCGTTAAAAATATAATTTTTAACGTGAATGTGAATAAATAAATATTCATTTACAAACCGGACGGTTTGTTTATGTACACCTATTTGAAGGACATTGATTGGGACGATAAATTTTACACATCGCCCAACTACACAAATAAAAATCTGTGTTTGATTGCTTGAAACCCCACACGGGTATTGGGATGATATTCGACGTACACTAATCCCGATTGTTTAGTTGTATGTCGATCGATTGATTGACAGGCTTTTATAAGCGTTGAATATTTATCTTTGATGCTTATACAGTGTAGAATGCACTTTGGATGATGGTTGATTATTCATCGTTGTTGATATATACATGTGTTGTAGAAAATCCATATAATTAACATTATATGGTAATTGATTGGGTCTCATTCCAGTTTTGAAATAGAAATATTTGAAAAAGAATTTTTGAAATAGAAATATTTGAAAAAGAATATTTGAAATAGAAATAGTTGAATAGAAATATTTGAAATAGAAATATTTGAAAAAGAATATTTGAAATAGAAATATTTGAAAAAGAATATTTGAAATAGAAATAGTTGAATAGAAATATTTGAAATAGAAATATTTGAAATAGAAATATTCGAAATGGAATATTTGAAAATATCAATATATGAAGCCGTGTTGATTAGATTGACGCCATTTTGACGTGAACGATATTTATATCGATTTTATTCATTTTATAATGAATATCGAAAGTGATTTCAAAATCTAATATTTTGAAAAGAATAGAAATTCGAATTGGAATTGAATTGAATTCGAATTGAAATTGAAATTGTATTGAAATGAATTCAAATTGAAAATGAATAGAAATGAATTCAAATTGAAAATGAATGGAAATGAAATTGAATTGAAATTTGAATTGAATATAAATGAATTCGAATTGAAATGGAATAGAAATGAATTCGAATTGAAACTGAATTGAATTGAAAACGAACTGAAATTGAATTAGAAATCAATTTGGATTGAAATCAATTTGAAATGAATTTAAAATGAATTTAAATGGGAATATTCAATTTTGATTTGAAATTGAATATGAAGTTGAAACCGTTTTGAAAATGAATTGAAAACGATTTATAAAGCACGTTTTGAATTGAAATCGACGAAGTATATATTATATAAATAATTATATATAATATAATGGCCTGAATAGAACGCGCCGCGCCGCGGCAGTTCGCGAATTTCGACCATTGACTTCGAACGAATATTACGGGAGATCCGACCGTCGGATTCTCCTAAAACCGGAACCGTTGGGTTCGTATCGAAAAGAGCTTTCTAACGAATGTTAGAAATTTGAAATCTAACGGTAGGATTTGGAGATACGTCCAAATCAAATTCGAAAAAGGTCGCTGTAAGTGCAGTTCGATGGCCGTTGATGGAAATCGACTGTACGGGCCTTGATAAAATTATTAAAAATAGTAATAATTTGTGTAAAATCATAAGAAATGATTTGAGAAGAATTGGGATGAAAAACTCCATATTTGAAAAGATAAAAATAGATTTTTATCGAAGTAAACTAGTTTTGAACTAGAATTATAATTCTATTTATTTTTAAATAAATAAATTGAATTTGAAAAGGGTTTTAAAAATAACCAGAATTTCCAATGATTGCATTGGAGTGGATTTGAATCGAAATTGTCTTCGGAATATTTCGATGTTGGAATTCGTGATTATACGGATGTTGTTATGGAAATTTGAAAGATATATATTTATATCGTTATTTCCAATACGACATTTGTTAATCGTAGAATTTGATATTGAATATAAGCCAATATATTTTCTATTCAGAGCCTTGTATTGAATATCAAATGTGATTTGGGTTTGTCGTGAATGGTGTCTTCACTAACACTGTTCTTGAACCCAGTTGAGAAAAGATTAAATCTATTTATTTAGATTTAATGAAGTGTACCAATTAAATAATATTTAATTGGAATTGAATCGATATTGATTTTTGGGTTTATCGTGGACAGTGTTTTAAATAACACTTGTTCTTTAACCCGATAATTAATGGAATGTGATTTTGGGTTTATCGTGAACTGTGTTTTAAATGACACTGATTCTTTAACCCAGTTAAAGATTAAAACTAAGTAGAGTTTTGATGAATCTTTAATTAGATTGAAAAGATCGAGAATGGAGTATCACCAGTTTTACTCCAGGCGATAGTTAAATCTTTAATTAGATTTGAACGTGAAATGGTAATTGAATTTACCGATAACACCGTGGTGTTAGATATGAAGTATAACCAGTTTTACTTCATGGGATGAATAGGTTGGGATTGGGAAATTAAAACAAATGATTACTTCGGTAAGGTTCGTTAATCCCGACTAGTTGAATCGAAATTCAAAAGGATAGATTAAAGAATAAATTTAAAGGATTTATCTTTGATAAAATTAATGGGAACCTTTCCCTATGAATGTGAAATTTAGAAAGTAACTGTTGGTTAGCTAAGCAGAATGGTTTTCTGGATATTGATCTGCTGTTGGTTTCGGCCTTCTGGGTTAATATTTGGGAATTATTCTCTTGATTAATTTACGGTTAGTGACTGATGAATTGGAATGAGGCATATGTTGTGTTTGTGTAACACTTATTTAAAATATACGCGAGTTATTTGGAAAGACCGGGTTTATCCCATTCTGAATAACTGATACGACGATAAGTCGAAGATGAAGACGATGGTTGAAGACCGGAGGTCTTCACGTCGTTTGGGTGATTACTGATGATCTTGATTGGGCTGTACACCCAAGAAGATGGAAACAGTTGGTGATCGTCCAGACGTACTTGGAGATCGATGGATATGCGGGGTACTAGGTGCCTCCGGTTTCGTTCAGACCCAGAACGGACTTGCAAATGGACTGTGTGTCTGACATTAGATTTTAGTCCGTGTAATTGATCTCTATTAAATATATATCTGTTTGGCGGCGGAGAATTTATTCTTTTGCTTAACGCCCTTCTCTGAGACGTACGAGCTCAAGGTTATATATTGATGGATATCAAACGCATGGAGTGAATTGCCTGTGTGGCATGCTAAGATGCAAATGATCAAGGCTTCTGTTGAAAAGCAAAGTCTTGTGGTTGATGATCGAAGCACGGCCTTTGTGGCGTAGCTTTGTGTAACGTTGATTCGCGAGTATCACACCCGGTATGAACCAAAAACGGGAGATGGACATCAGGGAGGACATGCGTTTCTTTCTAGTTAGGAGTGGCGTCAGTGCTTGAACTGGCTGATGAGTTTGACTCATGTGGATGTTGCTTATTATTTACTTGCTAAAAAGCTAGGCGCCTCGTGATATCGGTTTCGGCCGATGCTTCTGGTCGGCTGACGGGCCAGGCTTACGCCCCAAAGGGCGGGGAAACGCAGTGTTCAGGCATAATAATCCACATCGGTGGACCGGCCCTGACGATCCAAGGCCCACCTGAGTCTGGGTCCTGAGACATGGGCTAGATTGTCTCGAATCGGTTGAGGATCTTGCCCCTAGCCTCGGTTCATACCATAAATGATAACCCAACTTCCAATGCGACGTCTTGCGGTTTTGATTGTAAACTTATTTATGGCGACATAGTGGTATGGGGCATTCATGCTGCCTATGATTGATACTTATGATTTGAAGTTGTTTTATACACTATACACTTATAATAGTATCAAATGATTTCTTTTAAACGTATCAAGCATTCTTGGCTATTATAAGGTAAAAACCCTATCCCCCGGCTTGCGTTGCATTGTGTGATAGGACCTGGGTCTTATAATAGCTTCATTTTTCTTTATTTAGCATTGCGCTGTTGTTTTATGCACTGGTATTCTTGGGAGGAAACCCGTTCCGTGTTATACGGCGTGGTCCCTTGATTTACCTATCTTTAAAATAAAGATTAACTGTTTTAGTTCTCACACCAGTCACATGACTGACCTGGAGTTTATTGTTTTAACCTAAACTCTGGGTGCCCCTATTTTGACATGGGCAGCTAGTAGTTTTGGTTTTGCAGATTTATATTCACAGGATCCTGGTTTACAGCTGGAACGATATCCGGAAAGCTTTGTATCCGTATATCTACTTCTAGTTGTGTATTGTATTATTTTCCGCTGCTATGTATTTAAATGTAATTTAAATCTCTGATATTTCTGTGTAATATTCATTTATACTCTGTATATTCTTGTAATCTGATGCATTGTTGTAATATACAATGAAATGTTCTTTTGTCTGCGTTCTATTTTGTCTTGTTCTCAAAACAATCAGGCGTTTCGAACGGTCTAGATCGGTTTAGCGACTGATTCGGACCAAGCGAGATTCCCGATCGTCACTCGTGGTATCAGAGCTTTGGTTTACAAAGCTCAGAGAACAAGGCACATTAGAACCATACGAAAGAATTCATCAGATATTGGGTTAGTAATATCCAATGGGAATGACTCGTTAGAGATAGGATCAGTAGTATCCTAGAACGAGTGTGAAAAGTATATTTTTAAAATGAAAACCAATTTTTGTTTTGAAAATTTAAGATCAACTATTCGTATTTGATTATTTATTTATATTGAGTTTGGACAATTCGGTATATAAAGAATTTGCATATACGCCTTGCAAACGTATATTCAAAGTTTTAATATATTGGATAGATATAGCATCACACTCTAGTCGCCCGGAGATGATTCTACTGATGACTATACAGCATCAGTAGTGTGTGTTCGAGTTTCGAAGGTGTGATTTTCTATATATTTCCATTAGACTGGTGTGAGAACCAAAACCAATATAGCTAGAACACATTGTTGTGAATTGGCATCAAAAACATGATTTTTGTATATATATCAAAATTATGAATTTGAAAACTCTAATCCACTAATTGATTGATGTTTGAGTTGTTTGTTTATTTGTTTGATAATTTTGAACCATTTAGCCTAATTGAACCAAATATTGAATTGTATTGAAAATTGGTCGCATTTGCTTGCATATACATATACTTACATTGAACAGGTCATAGCAAGGAGGCTAGAGCAGAGAATAAAATTTGTTTTCCCGACAAATAGGTACATGTTTACTACATAATTTACTGTTTTGTTTGGGTGATGATGATATTATGAGCCTATTGGCTAGCCGCTTGGCTTTTTCTTTTTCTTTTTGAGATCAGAAGGCCTGTATGGCAATTTCGGGATTTTCCCGTGGTTCCCGGTGCAAGGGAGGTTATGGCGAAATTTTTCGAAAATTTAGGGTGTTAGCCAAATTTTTGAAATTTTTAAAATTCTCAGAAACTGAAAAGTTGGAGAATGGAAGCCGGATCGAACGTAGAGTTGATTAAGCAAACCACTTTCGACTTTGTTCCTTTTCGGGGACGAAAAGTTTTAAGTGGGGGAGATTGTAACAACCCGAAAATCTGGGCCAATTTAAAATTTTTATTTTGGCTATTCTAGCGAATTTTGATTATTTAAAATGAATTATTTTAAATAAAAACGGCGAAAGATTTATTTTGAATAGAATTCGAACGTATATATTATATACGTCGTCGTTAGTATATAAATAATTATATATAATTATAAATAGAATTGAAAATGGCGCGGTAGTTCGATAATTCGATTTCAAACTTCAATTGAATGTACCGGGTGCAAAACAATCCGGATTTTAGTGAAACCAAAAATAATGGAATCGAATTGTGAATATCTTTCCAACGAATCCGAAAAATCGAAATTTCATAGCGGGAATCAAAAGATATGTCCAGTTGAAAATTCTGAATAGTCGCTATGGAATTCAGGCCCTTAAAAATGGACATTTTGCAAACGACCTTGGATTTCGACGAAACCAGTTTTGTTGGGTCCGTGATGTTAAATTATTGCTAGGTTTCAAATTTCATAATTTTTCGAATCAATATGTGAGCGTGGCAAAGGAAAACGCGTTTGACCAGTTTCAGTTGATTTTAATCGACTGGAAAATGGCCATTTTTCTAACGGTCTCAGAATTCGACGAAACTAGTTTTGTTAGGACCGTATCGTCAATACGAAGCTAGAAAATATTTTTCTGGAATTTTTCTAGTTAGTATGTGACCCCGGTAATTTGAAATGTGCGTTCAAATTCAATATATAGAGTTATTTGTTGATTTTAACGGAAACTGATCGAAACAATCGAATCAGCTTACGATACATATCCCATTGTGTTCGGAATGGGGGTAGAACGCTATGGATGACAGGCGGTGGACCTTGTTTCGAGGTCGTATGTGGAAGTCAACTTTTTGCCAAATTAAATAATTAAATAATAATAAAAAAATATATCCTCCTCTTTATTATCTTCTGGCCCCCCCTCCTCATTCTCGATTCAACAAAAAAAAAGGGAAGAACGACGGGCTCGTCGTTCTCGATAGCCGCGCCTTCAGGCGGAGCCCCACCAGCCGCAGCAACCCCTCCCGAGCTCACGCCTCCCACACCTTGACGCCGCGCTACCCTAAACCCCCCCAACTCCGGCGATCCCGTCTCCTCTCTCCTCCCCTAAATAAAACGACGCCCGAACACCCCCAAGTCGCCTGAAAGCAAACGACGACCGCCATCTGCCAACCCCGCATCCCCTCCGACCTCCAGCGCCCTGAGCCGCCACCCTCGCCCCCGAATCCGCCCAGTAAGCTTTTCTTGTACTATTTTTTTTCCAGTTATTTCTATTTGTTTAGTGTGATTAGAAGAAAAAAAACCAGTATATATATATATATATTTTAGTCGCCATAAAATACATGTGAAGTAAAGGAATAAAAATTAGATTTTTGTCGCTAGAAAAGCCATGATTTTGTTGATAGGAAAAAAAATATGATTTTTATTTGAAAAGGCGATATTTTTAAAAGTGAAAAGGCGATATTTTTAAAATAGGAAAGATTAGATTTTAAAAATAGGAGAGGCGAAATCTTTTTAGTTGAAAAGGCGAAATCTTTTTAGTTGAAAAGGCGAAATCTTTATAGGTAATAGCAGAGTAAAAATTCGATTTTTAAATATTGAATAGCAAAGTAAAAATTCGATTTTTAAATATTGAATAGCATAATGAAAATTCGATTTTTAAATATTGAATAGCATAATAAAAATTCGATTTTTATATATTGAATAGCGAAGTGAAAATTCGATTTTTACATATGTAGAGAATACGGGCAACGAAGGTGATAAAAAGGCGAGAACGATGGAGATTTCTATCAATGAAGAGTCGTGGAATTGGGATAGCTATCAGTGAGAATTTTTCACTCTTCAAATTTCTTTTTCTAGCAATATATATATATATATATTAGGATGTAGACGGTGTTTAGTAGCACCCGACACCCGTCATCCACAGACCATGGATGGCTTGTTTGTTAAATTGTTTGGATGTGTAGTTGGTTAGTTTATTTGGTCTGAATTGAATTGTTTGGTGAAATGAATGGATTTGATTGATGTGTGAATGGCGTGGGCCTTCACTAGACCGGGGATAAGGCTAGGCCTTGTCCCGTTTCTAGTATCGTGTCGTTATGCCGCCGAAATTTTCTAAAATAAGTTAGAAAAATAAAAATATCATTTTATTTAATAAATGAACCAAATAGAATATTCATAGGTTGAATAAAATAGTTTGATCGTTAAAAATATAATTTTTAACGTGAATGTGAATAAATAAATATTCATTTACAAACCGGACGGTTTGTTTATGTACACCTATTTGAAGGACATTGATTGGGATGATAAATTTTACACATCGCCCAACTACACAAATAAAAATCTGTGTTTGATTGCTTGAAACCCCACACGGGTATTGGGATGATATTCGACGTACACTAATCCGATTGTTAGTTGTATGTCGATCGATTGATTGACAGGCTGTTATAAGCGTTGAATATTTATCTTTGATGCTTATACAGTGTAGAATGCACTTTGGATGATGGTTGATTATTCATCGTTGTTGATATATACATGTGTTGTAGAAAATCCATATAATTAACATTATATGGTAATTGATTGGGTCTCATTCCAGTTTTGAAATAGAAATATTTGAAAAAGAATTTTTGAAATAGAAATATTTGAAAAAGAATATTTGAAATAGAAATATATGAAAAAGAATATTTGAAATAGAAATAGTTGAATAGAAATATTTGAAATAGAAATATTTGAAAAAGAATATTTGAAATAGAAATATTTGAAAAAGAATATTTGAAATAGAAATAGTTGAATAGAAATATTTGAAATAGAAATATTTGAAATAGAAATATTCGAAATGGAATATTTGAAAATATCAATATATGAAGCCGTGTTGATTAGATTGACGCCATTTTGACGTGAATGATATTTATATCGATTTTATTCATTTTATAATGAATATCGAAGGTGATTTCAAAATCTAATATTTTGAAAAGAATAGAAATTCGAATTGGAATTGAATTGAATTCGAATTGAAATTGAAATTGTATTGAAATGAATTCAAATTGAAAATGAATAGAAATGAATTCAAATTGAAAATGAATGGAAATGAAATTGAATTGAAATTTGAATTGAATATAAATGAATTCGAATTGAAATGGAATAGAAATGAATTCGAATTGAATTGAAAACGAACTGAAATTGAATTAGAAATCAATTTGGATTGAAATCAATTTGAAATGAATTTAAAATGAATTTAAATTGGAATATTCAATTTTGATTTGAAATTGAATATGAAGTTGAAACCGTTTTGGAAATGAATTGAAAACGATTTATAAAGCACGTTTTGAATTGAAATCGACGAAGTATATATTATATAAATAATTATATATAATATAATGGCCTGAATAGAACGCGCCGCGCCGCGGCAGTTCGCGAATTTCGACCATTGACTTCGAACGAATATTACGGGAGATCCGACCGTCGGATTCTCCTAAAACCGGAACCGTTGGGTTCGTATCGAAAAGAGCTTTCTAACGAATGTTAGAAATTTGAAATCTAACGGTAGGATTTGGAGATACGTCCAAATCAAATTCGAAAAAGGTCGCTGTAAGTGCAGTTCGATGGCCGTTGATGGAAATCGACTGTACGGGCCTTGATAAAATTATTAAAAATAGTAATAATTTGTGTAAAATCATAAGAAATGATTTGAGAAGAATTGGGATGAAAAACTCCATATTTGAAAAGATAAAAATAGATTTTTATCGAAGTAAACTAGTTTTGAACTAGAATTATAATTCTATTTATTTTTAAATAAATAAATTGAATTTGAAAAGGGTTTTAAAAATAACCAGAATTTCCAATGATTGCATTGGAGTGGATTTGAATCGAAATTGTCTTCGGAATATTTCGATGTTGGAATTCGTGATTATACGGATGTTGTTATGGAAATTTGAAAGATATATATTTATATCGTTATTTCCAATACGACATTTGTTAATCGTAGAATTTGATATTGAATATAAGCCGATATATTTTCTATTCAGAGCCTTGTATTGAATATCAAATGTGATTTGGGTTTGTCGTGAATGGTGTCTTCACTAACACTGTTCTTGAACCTAGTTGAGAAAAGATTAAATCTTTTTATTTAGATTTAATGAAGTGTACCAATTAAATAATATTTAATTGATATTGATTTTTGGGTTTATCGTGGACAGTGTTTTAAATAACACTCGTTCTTTAACCTGATAATTAATGGAATGTGATTTTGGGTTTATCGTGAACTGTGTTTTAAATGACACTGATTCTTTAACCCAGTTAAAGATTAAAACTAAGTAGAGTTTTGATGAATCTTTAATTAGATTGAAAAGATCGAGAATGGAGTATCACCAGTTTTACTCCAGGCGATAGTTAAATCTTTAATTAGATTTGAACGTGAAATGGTAATTGAATTTACCGATAACACCGTGGTGTTAGATATGAAGTATAACCAGTTTTACTTCATGGGATGAATAGGTTGTGATTGGGAAATTAAAACAAATGATTACTTCGGTAAGGTTCGTTAATCCCGACTAGTTGAATCGAAATTCAAAAGGATAGATTAAAGAATAAATTCAAAGGATTTATCTTTGATAAAATTAATGGGAACCTTTCCCTATGAATGTGAAATTTAGAAACTAACTGTCGGTTAGCTAAGCAGAATGGTTTTCTGGATATTGATCTGATGTTGGTTTCGGCCTTCGGGGTTAATATTTGGGAAATTATTCTCTTGATTAATTTACGGTTAGTGACTGATGAATTGGAATGAGGCGTATGTTGTGTTTGTGTAACACTTATTTAAAATATACGCGAGTTATTTGGAAAGACCGGGTTTATCCCATTCTGAATAACTGATACGACGATAAGTCGAAGATGAAGACGATGGTCGAAGACCGGAGGTCTTCACGTCGTTTGGGTGATTACTGATGATCTTGATTGGGATGTACACCCAAGAAGATGGAAACAGTTGGTGATCGTCTAGACGTACTTGGAGATCGATGGATATGCGGGGTACTAGGTGCCTCCGGTTTCGTTCAGACCCAGAACGGACTTGCAAATGGACTGTGTGTCTGACATTGGATTTTAGTCCGTGTAATTGATCTCTATTAAATATATATCTGTTTGGCGGCGGAGAATTTATTCTTTTGCTTAACGCCCTTCTCTGAGACGTACGAGCTCAGGGGTTATATATTGATGGATATCAAACGCATGGAGTGAATTGCCTGTGTGGCATGCTAAGATGCAAATGATCAAGGCTTCTGTTGAAAAGCAAAGTCTTGTGGTTGATGATCGAAGCACGCCTTTGTGGCGTAGCTTTGTGTAACGTTGATTCGCGAGTATCACACCCGGTATGAACCAAAAACGGGAGACGGACATCAGGGAGGACATGCGTTTCTTTCTAGTTAGGAGTGGCGTCAGTGCTTGAACTGGCTGACGAGTTTGACTCATGTGGATGTTGCTTATTATTTACTTGCTGAAAAGCGAGGCGCCTCGTGATATCGGTTTCGGCCGATGCTTCTGGTCGGCTGACGGGCCAGGCTTACGCCCCAAAGGGCGGGGAAACGCAGTGTTCAGGCATAATAATCCACATCGGTGGACCGGCCCTGACGATCCAAGGCCCACCTGAGTCTGGGTCCTCAGACATGGGCTAGATTGTCTTGAATCGGTTGAGGATCTTGACCCTAGCCTCGGTTCATACCATAAATGATAACCCAACTTCCAATACGACGTCTTGCGGTTTTGATTGTAAACTTATTTATGGCGACATAGTGGCATGGGGCATTCATCCCGCCTATGATTGATACTTATGATTTGAAGTTGTTTTATACACTATACACTTATAATAGTATCAAATGATTTCTTTTAAACGTATCAAGCATTCTTGGCTATTATAAGGTAAAAACCCTATCCCCCGGCTTGCGTTGCATTGTGTGATAGGACCTGGGTCTTATAATAGCTTCATTTTTCTTTATTTAGCATTGCGCTGTTGTTTTATGCACTGGTATTCTTGGGAGGAAACCCGTTCCGTGTTATACGGCGTGGTCCCTTGATTTACCTATCTTCAAAATAAAGATTAACTGTTTTAGTTCTCACACCAGTCACATGACTGACCTGGAGTTTATTGTTTTAACCTAAACTCTGGGTGCCCGTATTTTGACACGGGCAGCTAGTAGTTTTGGTTTTGCTGATTTATATTCATAGGATCCTGGTTTACAGCTGGAACGATATCCGGAAAGCTTTGTATCCGTATATCTACTTCTAGTTGTGTATTGTATTATTTTCCGCTGCTATGTATTTAAATGTAATTTAAATCTCTGATATTTCTGTGTAATATTCATTTATACTCCGTATATTCTTGTAATCTGATGCATTGTTGTAATATACAATGAAATGTTCTTTTGTCTGCGTTCTATTTTGTCTTGTTCTCAAAACAATCAGGCGTTTCGAACGGTCTAGATCGGTTTAGCGACTGATTCGGACCGAGCGAGATTCCCGATCGTCACAAAATCCAACCGTTAGATTTCAAATTTTTAATATTCGTTAGAAATCTCTTTTCGATACGAACCCAACGGTTCCGGTTTTAGGAGAATCCGACGGTCGGACCTCCCGCAATATCCATTTGAAGTCAATGGTCGAAATTCACGAACTACCGCAGCGCGGCGCGTTCTATTCAGGCCATTATATATATAATATATATATATTATATATATTTCATCGATTTCCTTTTAAAACGTATTTTATAAATCGTTTTAAATTCGTTTTCGAAACGATTTCAACTTCATTTCAAATTCAAATCAAAATTGAATTTTTCCTCATAAATTCGTTTTAAATTCATTTCAAATTGATTTCAATTCAAATCGATTTTTAATTCAAATTCTGTTCGTTTTAAATTCAATTCAACTTCTATTCGATTTTGAATTTATTTCAAATCGATTTCTATTCAATTTCAATTCAATTCGAATTCATTTCAATTTGATTTCAATTCGAATTCAATTCTATTCATATTTAATTCGAATTCAGTTCCATTCAATTTCAATTCGAATTCAATTCGTTTCAATTTCAATTCAAATTCAATTCTATTCAATTTTAATTCGAATTCAATTCTATTCATTTTTAATTTGAATTAAATTCGTTTCAATTAAATTTCAATTCGTTTCAATTTCAATTCGAATTCAATTCTATTCAATTTTAATTCGAATTCAATTCTATTCATTTTTAATTCGAATTCAATTCGTTTCAATTTCAATTCGATTTCAATTCGAATTCAATTCTATTCAATTTTAATTCGAATTCAATTCTGTTCATTTTTAATTCGAATTCAATTCGTTTCAATTTCAATTCGTTTCAAAATATCAGAATTTGAAATCACTTCCTTTTCTATATTCATTTTAAAAATGATTAAAATCGATATAAATATCGTTCACGTCAAAATGGCGTCAATCTAATCAACACGGCTTCATATATTTCTATTTTCAAATATTCTATTTCAAATATTTCTTTTTCAAATATTTCTATTTCAAAACTGGAATGAGGCCCAATCAATTACCATATAATGTTAATTATATGGATTTTGTACAACACATGTACAAAATAACAATGATAAATAATCAACCATCATCCAGAGTGCGTTCTACACTGTATAAGCATCAAATATAAATATTTAACGCTTATAACAGCCTGTCAATCAATCGATCGACTTACAACTAATTATTGGGATTAGTGTGTGTCATCTATCATCCCAATACCCGTGTGGGGTTTCAAACAGTCAAACACAGATTTTATTTGTGCAGTTGGGCGATGTGTAAAATTTATCGTCCCACTCAATATCAGTCAAATGTGTGTATATAAACAAATCCTTCGATTTGTTTATATTTATTTCATTTTAAATACACGTTAAAAATTCTATTTTCAACTATAAAATATTTTTAACTATATAAATATTTTATTTCATTTCACATCACAACACACAATCAACTACACATCAAAATCAAACAAACAAGCATACAAGCCGTCCATGGTCTGTGGACGATGGGTGTCGGGTGCTACTAAACACCGTCTGCATCCTAGTATATAATATTAACTAGAAAACAAAATTAAAAGGTGAGAAGTTCTCACCGAATTGCTAAACCAACCCCCACGGCTCTTCATCTATGGAAAATCTCCGCTGTTTCTCCTTTCATCACTTTCGTCATCCGTATTCACTACATATATAAAAATTGAATTTTTACTTTGCTATTCAATCTATAAAAATCGTACTTCGCTATTCAATATATAAAATTTGATTTTTTACTTTGCTATTCAATATTTAAAAATCGAATTTTTACTATGCTATTCTATATAAAAAGATTATATTTTTAACATTCCTATCATATAAAAATTATATTTTGAACATTCCTATCATATTAAAATTATATTTTGAACATTCCTATCATATAAAAATTATGTTTTGAAACTATATACATAAAAACTATATTTTTCCTTAGCTACTCAAACAATAAAGATTCCATTTTTAATTTACTACTATTAAAATAAAAATCACCTTTTTATTATTCGGTTTTATATATAAAGATCAAATCTTTATTATTTCTACATTATATTTCAAATTATATTTTTATTCCTTTGTTAAAAATCGTATATTTTCATATATGAAAATCCTATCTTTTACATTGTAAATCTACTAACAAAAATCAGATTTTTACGTTGTTAATCTATAAACAAAAAATCAGATTTTATAACACTTAAAAATCGAATTTTTATAAATTGAAAAATCGGATTTTTATAACACTAAAAATCCTATCTTTATGTGATTAAAAACTGAAATTAAGCAATGTATTTATAAATAAATAATTTGAATTTAAATGTAAGTAAATAAAACACACCTTGGTAGTTGAAGGAAAGGGGGGTGGAGTTTGCTGACTGAATCAGAAGGAGGGGGAAACGCTGGCGGTAAGGCAGAGGGGAGGGGGGGTCGGTGATGCGCGCGACGGCTTAAAGGAAGGGGGGTGGAGTTTGCGGTAAGAAGAGGAGGGAGAAGAGAGCGGAGGGGCTGAGGAAAGAAAAGGGGAGGAAGGAGAAGATCAGAGGGTGGCTGAGGGAGTTCGTCGGAGGTGGGGCTTGCCGGCGGCGGGCCGCGGTGGGAGGACGTGGCGGCTTCGACGATCGTTCGTCGTTCTTTTTTTTTGTTCTGAAGGAAATTGATTTGGTCAAAGGAAGAGAAGGGGGGTTAAGTGAAAGGTTATATATTATTATTTTATTATTATTTTCCTCCTTAAACGTTGACTTTCATTCGAACTCCGATCGAGGCCCAACGACTGTCGCCCCTAGGTAATTACCCCCATTCCGAACACAATGGGATATGTATCGTAAGCTGATTTGATCGCTTCAATCAGTTTTCGTAAAAATCAAAATATAACTCTATACATTGAATTTGAACGCACAATTCAATTTACCGGGGCGACATACTAACTCGAAAAATTCCCAAAAAATATTTTCTAGCTTCGTATTGACGATACGGTCCTAACAAAACTAGTTTCGTCGAATTCTGAGACCGTTTGAAAAATGGCCATTTTCCAGTCGATTAAATCAACTAAAACTGGTCAAACGCGTTTTCCTTTGCCCCGCTCACATATTGATTCGAAAAATTATGAAATTTGAAACCTAGCAATCATTAGACTTCCCGGATCCAACAAAAGTGGTTTCATCGAAATCCGAGATCATTTGCAAAATGGTCATTTTAAAGGCCGAAATTCCATAGCGACTATTCTGAAATTTCAACTGGACATATCTTTTGATTCCCGCTATGAAATCTTGATTTTTCGGATTCGTTGGAAGGATATTATCAAATAGATTCTATTATTTTTGGTTTCGCTAAAATCTGGTTTATTTTGCACCCGGTATGTTCATTTGAATTTTGAAATTGAATTATCGAATTACCGCGCCATTTTCAATTCCTTTTATATATATAAATAAATATTTATATTCTAACGATGACGTATATAAATATATACGTTCTAATTCCATTCAAACTAAATTTTTTCATCGTTACTATTTAAAATAATCTACAAAATTCGCTAAAATTGCCAAAATAAAAATTTTAAATTGGCTCGGATTTCCGGGTTATTACATGTTTGTCTGAAGAGTTTATGTTGGATTGCTTTGACTATTAGTCTGAATACTGCCTTAATTTTTAGTCTTAATTTACTTGATACATATTGATATTAGAACTATTTTTTTGACTAGATATTAGAATCATATTAGTCTTAGAACTATGTCTTAGTTTTAGGGGCAGTATTATAGTCTAGATAGGTATATGTAGTTTTTGTTGGTGACAAAGAGGGCAATTACAAAATAGAGCTTAGAGTAAGGGGGAGTTAATAATTTCATAAGGAGTTAATGGAGTGAAAGGAGTAACTGGAGAATCAAGACATCAAAGGGGTTGAGATGTTGGTGATAATGGTTTTGATGACAACAACTTTATTTCAACTTTGTTTCAATTATTATTGTTATAAAATACATACTAACACTATTATCCAAAATATATATGTGTGTGTGTGTATAAAGGAATCTATGCATGTATTGATCATTGAAGACTGTACAGTTCAAAGAATCAAGATTTCAAAGTAGAAGAGTTCAAGTTTCAAGACCCATGAGTATCAAGAATTCAAGAGTTCAAGAAATATAGAGTAATTACGTCTAGATTTTTTGTTATAACTTGGGTTAGCACTAAATTTTGATTTCAAAATTATTTCCTTGTTTCTAAATCTATTTTTCAGATGATTTCGAAATTATTTCCTTATTTTTAAATCAATTTTTCAAAATTACTTCCTTATTTTAAATTTATACTTCTATATTTTAACTCTTGAAAATTTATTTTGACTCCTGTTTCTAAAATTATATTTAATATATTTTAACTCCTAATTCAAATAAGTTTTACTTACAAATTTATTACTAATTTTATTATAGTTACTTATGTTTTCAATTTCTTTATTTATATTAAGTTTTAATATATTCATAGTTTTGTATTTAAACTTTTATAACATTTTATATTTTATTTTTAATCATTTTTAAATCATCTTAATATATGTTTTAAATATAAATTTCTACTTGAAGTACTCTATTTTAATATAAACGAATATAGTTTGTTTTAACTCTGGAATCACCATAATTTATTTTAACATTATTTGATTTAATTTAAAACTTTATTTTTGAAACAATACTACTATATGTCAATATATAAGAAGTAGTATGTCGACATACATATCATTAAATTGTTTTTTAAACTTTGAAAAGTAGTGTCTTTTGAATTCAAACCTTTTCTGAAAGGTTGTGGCCGTGAAAACTATAAATAGCCTTCACAATTCGAATTTTTTTATTAGTTTTCATCTCCTTCTTCTTCCTTAATCATCCTACAATTATTCTTCTTAATTTCTTAACTTTATACACTTATACTCTGCCAATTTCCATAGAAATTATATCAAACTTCTTCTCTTTCAATTTTACATCAAACTCTCTATGAAATTCAAGTTCTACTCATGGGTTATAGGCTGTTTGTAATCAAAGATCACAAGATCAAAGTATATCTAGTATATCCTCCAAAAACTGATAGGAGAAGGGTGTGGTCGTGCCCTGTGCAACACCCCACCTCCACTAGGGTCACTCACAAAGGGAATGCACTAGTTTTGGTGGAGTATTATCTAGGTAAACATACACAGAGATATCACAAGGCAGAACATAAATAAAGCAGCGGTAGAAATTAAAAACCAAAATTTTATTTCTTTCAAGTAAAGAGTCAAAACCCCATATATCCAAGGTACAAATTATTCCATTACATCAAGTTCCAAATAAAGAAGCATAAACTTAAGATAACAAAAGTAAATTATTCCCCATAAATAGAAGAAGTGCAGCCATAGCATAGCTCAAGACCAAACCGTACATGAGCTGACAAAAGCAAGCTAAATCCAAGCTAAGAGCTAGTGTTTCCTCCCTGAGAACCTGGGGGGAGGGGGAAACGAAAGAAAAGAGGCGAAAGAAAAAGGGTCAGTCATAAGACTGGTAAGCCCTAGTGACTTTCGGTATAAAAACTAGTAAAGGTAACATGAAATGTGAAAACTAGAATTAAACATAAGGATGATAACAGGACTGGTATGATAATTAAGATAATTAGATAAGTCAAGTCTAGCGTCGAATATTCAAGATTCGCTACACCCACTGTACTAGTATCTTGACCCATGTCAAGTATTAACCATGAGATGATTCCTTGGCCCAATATCATGAAGTGACCCATTACGGGGTTCTACGGTACGATCTATTAATCGATCGGCTCCCTACAAGTTCTAGCTCGTCATATGTCTGTGTCATACGGCCCTATCCTGAAATGTAGTCACCTGTGCTAGGTCCACCATAGGGTGTATCAAGCCCTATGGTGCCAACCACCGACACGAATCAAGCACGCACAGTGTAAACCTATTGGTGCCCAATGCCTGCTTTTTCAACTCCGGACTACGTGCACGACCATAGTCCGCCTGAACCTACAATGGCGCACCTACTCAGCCGTTGTTCTGGTCGCTTACAATCAGCCCAGTAATCGTGCCCCACCCCGCCTAGTCCCAGGGTATCATGATACATCTAAGTGGGTTACTACTGAAAAGGACCGCGTAACTAGGGTTTCTAATGGGTTAAAGGTTGTCATTCAAATTCGTGACTTAACCGTATCCAAGTCATGTATCAAGTTGGTTAAGTGTGTTCAAGCAGTTCATGACTTAACCCTATCAAATCATCATCTCAAATTGGTTAAGTATATTCAAGTGGTTCATGACTTAACCCTATAATGTGGCATTAATTCATTAATGCACCCTAACCTCTCACATTAGACTAATTGTTGTGGTCACTGGATTTGCCGGGCGGTTCCAGGCAGATTTACACCACAACATAGTCTAACCTCGGGTTTTACGTGCGATATGACCAACTACTCACATTGGATCCTATTGTTTGCAGTCACTGGATTTGTCGGGCGGTTCCGGGTAGATTTACACTGCAAACTCAACCCAACCTCGAGTTGGCCATTTTCAAATTCAATCTAAGTGTCATGTCCAGATTCAAGTTTCGAGTCTAAATTCATGTCAAGTTTTCAGGTCATGTTTCATGTCAAATCGTGTCAAGTTCATGTCCATATCCAGGTTCAAGTTATAACAACGTTCATGTTCAAGTTCAAAACCAATTCATGTTTTACCTAATCTACCCAAACCATACTCGCATCGCACGTAAACTCGAATCGATACAAATAAATCTAATTAGGGAATAACATAAAAAGGGACGGGTATAAGGTGGCAAAAGTGATTACTATCATAGCGTGGTATAACTTGAGATAAATGATTATAACATTACTGGTATATGGAATATCGGCCTCAAACATAAAGATTCCAAATCTAGCAAAATAAGGTACTAGTCAAGATAACAGTTGACATAAGGTGATAGTCATGGTAACGGTTGACATAAGGTGATAGTCATAAACTTGTGACTAATAGCAGATTCAACATTGCAGGCATGGTAATATGAGGGGTTTTTCTTTTTGATTTTCAACATGAATAGGCCCCAAATCAATGTCATAGTAATATACCCAAAAGTCAAGATCCAATATGAACAAGAATGGATGTAAAACAGTCATCATACACAGGTACAATTTCAGTTTACAACATATTCATATTACGTTTACAGTTTAAATCTAAAAGTAACTGGGGCTTACAGATCGTGGTTCAAGAATTAGTAAAAGAAAGTCGATGTTGAATCTTTATATGCTTAGTCGAGTCGTAACATAAATCCCCAAATCAGCAATTCTCTTAACATAGTTTCAACGTAGAAGAAGTAGTCCCTTTTTCTAACTTTTCAACCAGAATTAGAGCAGCATAAGATCAAAGAGAATTTTATGTAGAGAGACTAGTGTTAGGGGCTGTTTATATAGGGTCAGGTCAACGAATGTAGACAGAAACGAGGCCAGAAACATCAAAGTGAATCCAGCTTCAAAGTGGGCTCGGCCACTAGGTCGACCCCTAGGTCGACACCCTGGTCGACACTATGGTCGACCTGGTCTTGGGCAGGTCGACTTTATGGTCGACCCCCAGGTCGACCTGGTCGGGAAATTTCCCACCCAGTTTGTTCTGTGGTTTGAATTCAAAATTTGAATTCGAATTCTGAGCTGTTTTGAACTTGAAATTTTCTGAAAACTTCGAAGGGTCATAACTTGGTCATACGGACTCCGATTTTCGAAAACTCGGACTCGTTTCCAAGAAGAATTTCGAGACGAACGCAATGGCGTAACACGTTTCCCTTGATTCTCATTTTAAAAATTAATTCTGCCTTGATTTATAGTTATAACATGTTATCAAAATACGGGATGTTACATTCTCCCCTTCTTAAAGGATTTCGTCCCCGAAATCTCTAAGTTATGGAGGATGTGTCCTACCATCCATCATCCATCTACTCAAAACATCATCCACAAACAACCATTGTCCTTAAAAGGTTTCTAGTGCTGTATGAACATATGCAGAAAGCATGTGTATATGTACTTATCTAATGCAAAAGATCAGGCGGTTACTGATTCAGTAGACCTCCTTAATGCAAAATATGTTAGTGTAATGAATCCAACATGTATGCAAAATTCCTAACATACTTTATAATCTCTACATGAGTGCACAAACATTCATTCATATGCAACATCCACGTGATAGCATAACAAGTTCCATCCATGTACAAGTATAAGCACTCATGCATATGCAACATGAAAATGTGATTAAGAGTGCCTAATGTGTGTCATGCATCCACTATCAATCACTTGCAAACACTTGCAACCATTTGCAAACATCAACCATAACATGTTTCAATCACATGTTTACATCCATATGGTTCTACCTAAGGTTCTCAAGATAAGATCGAGAAGATAACAAGACAAACGTAGGTAGTAGAAGCATGATACGAAAAGGTTTTTAAGTTTATAGGAAAAAGAGATCGAGAATGTACCCTCAAAAAGAAATGGGTAAAGCGCGCGTATCTTCTCTTCGGTTTCCCAAGTTGCGTCTTCTTGGGCTTCACTCCACTGAACTTTAACTAGCTTGACTTCTCGATTCCTTAGCTTCTTGATTTCCGTTCCTAAGATACGAATCGGAACTCACCTCAATGTTGCTTCTTTTTCACTTCTACGCCTTCAAGGATGCTTGGCTCAACCACTTCGGCTGATTCATGTAAGCACTTTCGGAGATGCGAGACATGAAAGACACTGTGTACTCCGGCCAGCCTCTCGGGTAATTCTACCTTATAGGCCATCCGCCCAACCCTCTCGGTGATAGGGAACGGTCCTACGAACCTTGGTGCTAGCTTTCCAACCGCTCCAAAACGAACTACATTGCGTAACGGAGAAACTTTTATAAAGACTATATCTCCGACTTCGAACTCTAAGTCTGTCCTTCTCTTGTCTGCGTAAGATTTCTGTCTATCTTGGGCCGTTTTCATCCGTCTTTGTATCAACTCAACCTTCTCAGAAGTGTCCCTTATCATGTCGGGCCCAAGTATAAGCCTGTTTGTTGTCTCCCACCAACAAGTTGGCGATTTGCATGGTCTTCCATACAGGGCTTCGAACGGTGCCATTCCGATGCTAGCTTGGTAACTATTATTATATGCAAACTCCATTGGTCTTCCCAAGTACCACCAAAGTCAAGAATGCATAGCCTTAGGAGATCTTCTAGTACCCTATTTACCCTTTCGGTTTGTCCATCCGTCTGTGGGTGATAAGCCATGCTTAAACTCAGTCGTGTACCCATTGCTTCTTGCAGACTATTCCAAAACTAGCTAGTGAAAATCGGGTCATGATCACTAACTATACTAGAAGGAACCCCATGCAACCGTACTACCTCTCGAAGGTAAATAGCCGCTAGCCATGATGCGGTCCTCTTGCTTTTCACCGGAATGAAGTGAGCACTTTTCGTGAGTCTATCAACTATGACCCATATGCTAGTATTTACCTTCCTTGACCTAGGCAGTCCATCCACGAAATCCATCGAGATACTCTCCCATTTCCGTTGCGGAACCTCCAAAGGATGTAATAGCCCACCGGCCTTCTTCAACTCGGCCTTTACTTGTTGGCACACCATGCACTTCGAAACGAACTCTGCCATGTCCTTTTTCATTCCAGCCCAAAAGAAAATGCATTTCATATCTCTGTACATCTTATCCCCTCCAGGATGTATGGTCATCTTCGAGTGATGCGCCTCTTCGAGGACTTTCCTTACTAGGTCTCCCACTTGTGGGACACATAGCCTTCTATCGCGCCTTAGCCATCCCTTGTCATCTATGGCATACCTACCAAGGTGACTTGACGTCTCACCACTAATCAGCTTGTCCATGATTTCGACAATCTGTGGGTCTTCCTTCTGTGAAGTCCCTACTTGATCTAGAAGTGTAGGTCTTAACTCAAGAGATGCTAACGTAGCAGTCAATGACTCAACAGCAGGTGTAAATTCAAAGGTTGCTATAAACTCAAGGATTTTCCTTTCAACAAACAAGGGGCTCAAAGTCAACCTTTTTCTACTTAGCGTGTCCGCCACCACGTTACCCATGCCAGGGGTATAAGCTATATTGAAGTCATATGATGCCAAGAATTCCATCCACCTCTGTTGTCTCAGATTCAAATCTTTCTGTGAAAAGAGGTACTTAAGCGATTTGTGGTCGGTATACAGCTCGAACCTCTCCCCTAGAAGATAATGGTGCCAAGCTTTAAGTGCAAAAACAATTGCGGCCAACTCCAAGTCATGAGTGGGATAGTTTTTATCATGAACTTTAAGTTGTCTGCCCCCGTAGCATATTACTCTTCCATCTTGCATTAGGACAGCGCCTAATCCTGTGCTGCACGCATCTGTGTACACCGTAAACACCTTGCCTCCGTCAGGTAATGCCAAAACTGGAGCTGTGGTGAGGGCTCTCTTGAGTCTCTGAAAAGCAACGTCACACTCTATGTCCCATGCAAAAGCTAGGTTCTTCTTTGTTAACTTAGTAAGAGGGGCTGAAATCTTAGCAAAGTCCTTAATGAACTTCCTGTAGTAGTCCGCCAAACCAAGAAAGCTCCTCAACTCCGTTGCATTCTTAGGAATTTTCCAGTCTTGTACCGCAACTACCTTTGCGGGGTCCACGGCTATGCCTTGCTTAGAAACTACATGTCCAAGAAACCGAACTTCCTTCCTCCAAAAATGGCATTTGGAGAACTTAGCCTTTAACTGGTGTGCTCTAAGCATTTCCATGACTTCCTTGAGATGTCTAGCATGCTCTTCTTCATCTTTTGAGAAGATCAAAATATCATCCACGAAAACTACCACAAACATGTTAAGGAACTCCCTAAACACCCTACTCATCAAATCTACAAAGTACGCGGCTGCATTCGTTAACCCAAACGGCATGACGAGCCATTCGAAGAACCCATCTGGAGTCCTAAACGCAGTTTTGTCAATGCTATCCTCAGCCACTCTAAGCTGATGGAATCCTGTGGCTAGATCGAGTTGAGAGAAAAAAGATGCTCCCATAAGATGGTCAAACAAATCATCGATTCTTGGTAGTGGGTGCCTATTTTTCTTAGTTAGCTTGTTTAACTCACGATAATCTACGCATAGACGAAGCGAACCATCCGCCTTAGTAGCGAATACCACTGGAGCACCCCATTCAGAAATGCTTTGTCTTATGAAATTTTTCTCAAGCAACTCCTTAACTTGTTTACTGAGCTCTCTTCTTTCTCGCGGGGCCATGTGCCTAACGGGCAATGAAACTGGCTTGGCATTATCAATAAGATAAATTCGGAAGTCTATCTCGCGTTTAGGAGGTAACCCCCTCACCTCATCAAAGACATCAGGATATTCTCGGACCACTCTTACAGATTGCAAATTATCGACGGACGAGTCAAGAGATTCAAGATAACACAACATGAACGGACACTTAGGGTTACAAGAAATTTCAAGGGTATTACCAAGGCGAGTCATGAGCCTCACTACCCTTCGTTCACAATCAAGAATGGCTCCATAATCGGACAGCCAATCCATACCTAGGATCAAACTGTATCCCATAAATCCGAGAACATAAGCATTACACGTGAATTCTACGCTTAAGATAGAGATCCTCAAATCCACACACATCATAGATAAATGGGTGGAGCCCCCAATTGGATTTGAAACTATAACGGAATCCTCAACCAGACTAGTACTTAGGTGCAGATTTTCAACAATATCAGAAGAAATAAAAGTATGCGATGCGCCAGAGTCAAATAAGGTTCGAACAGGAAAGTCAGAAATGTAAACAAGGCTTTCTATGGAAATATTACTACCTCGGTCAAGAGCTAGACTGAGAATATCCCACCAAAATGTAGCTTCCTCTTTCAACAACCATGCTGCCAACTGAACTTTCCTATGATCCTCCACATCGAAGATAATAAACAAGTCTTTCGTCTCCTTTAGCCAGTTTCGTGCCTTAACAAAGGTTTCAGTTCCAACGAAGTTCTTGCCGCCCATTGCTTTAAAGTCTTTGCATATTTTGGCAAAGGCGGTACCAGGAGGAGGAGGAACCGCGGCCACTGGGGGAGGAGGAGGAGGGATGTCTGCCGGGCCCGCGCCGTTGGCCCTAGCTTCTAAGTACCTTCGGAACCATCCAGGTACGGGCACTCCCTCAGGAAGGTTAAGATCAGACATGCTGAAAAACGAAAAGAAAAAGATTCAAACGAGGAAACAAAGGAAAGTGCTAATGGCTTTTGGGGAATAGCCTTTTTAAACACAAAACTTTTATTGAAAAAAATGCTTCTTTATATACGGTTTTGGAAAATAGTTTTAGAAACTTTTGTCCCGTCTGGTAACCTTCTGCTCTGATACAGAGTGTAACACCCCACCTCCACTAGGGTCACTCACAAAGGGAATGCACTAGTTTTGGTGGAGTATTATCTAGGTAAACTTACACAGAGATATCATAAGGCAGAACATAAATAAAGCAGCGGTAGAAATTAAAAACGAAATTTTTATTTCTTTCAAGAAAAGAGTTAAAACCCCATATATCCAAGGTACAAATTATTCCATTACATCAAGTTCCAAATAAAGAAGCTTAAACTTAAGATAACAAAAGTAAATTATTCCCCATAAATAGCAGAAGTGCAGCCATAGCATAGCTCAAGACGAAACCGTACATGAGCTGACAGAAATCAAGCTAAATCCAAGATAAGAGCTAGTGTTTCCTCCCTGAGAACCGGAGGGGGAAAACAAAAGAAAAAGAGGCGAAAGAAAAAGGGTCAGTCATAAGACTGGTAAGCCCTAGTGACTTTCAGTATAAAAACTAGTAAAGGTAACATGATATGTGAAAACTGGAATTAAACATAAGGATGATAACAGGACTGGTATGATAATTAAGATAACAAGATAAGTCAAGTCTAGCATCACATATTCAAGATTCGCTGCACCCACTGTACTAGTATCTTAACCCATGTCAAGTATTAACCATGAGATGATTCCTTGGCCCATTATCTTGAAGTGACCCATTACGGGGTCCTATGGTACGATCTATTAATCGATCGGCTCCCTACAAGTTCTAGCTCGTCATGTGTCTGTGTCATACGGCCCTATCCTGAAATGTAGTCACCTGTGCAAGGTCCACCATAGGGTGTATCAAGCCCTATGGTGCCAACCACCGACACGAATCAAGCACGCACAGTGTAAACCTACTGGTGCCCAATGCCTGCTTTTTCAACTCCGGAATACGTGCATGACCATAGTCCGCCTGAACCTACAATGGCGCACCTACTCAGCCGTCGTTCTGGTCGCTTACAATCAGCCCAGTAATCGTGCCCCACCCTGCCTAGTCCCAGGGTATCGTGATACATCTAAGTGGGTTACTGCTGAAAAGGACCGCGTAACTAGGGTTTCTAATGGGTTAAGTGTTGTCATTCAAATTCGTGAGTTAACCCTATCCAAATCATGTATCAAGTTGGTTAAGTGTGTTCAAGCGGTTCATGACTTAACCCTATCAAATCATCGTGTCAAATTGGTTAAGTATATTCAAGTGGTTCTTGACTTAACCCTATCATGTGACATTAATTCATTAATGCACCCCAACCTCTCACATTAGACTAATTGTTGTGGTCACTGGATTTGCCGGGCGGTTCTAGGCAGATTTACACCACAACATAGTCTAACCTCGGGTTTTACGTGCGATATGACCAACTACTCACATTGGATCCTATTGTTTGCAGTCACTGGATTTTCCGGGCGGTTCCGGGCAGATTTACACTGCAAACTCAACCCAACCTCGAGTTGACCATTTTCAAATTCATTCTAAGTGTCATGTCCAGATTCAAGTTTCGAGTCTAAATTCATGTCAAGTTTTCAGGTCATGTTTCATGTCAAATCGTGTCAAGTTCATGTCCATATCCAGGTTCAAGTTATAACAATGTTCATTTTCAAGTTCAAAACCAATTCATGTTTTACCTAATCTACCCAAACCGTACTCCCATCGCACGTAAACTCGAATCGATACAAATAAATCTAATTAGGGAATAACATAAAAAGGGACATGTATAAGGTGGCAAAAGTGATTACTAGCATAGCATGGTATAACTTGAGATAAATGATTATAACATTACTGACATATGGAATATCAGCCTCAAACATAAAGATTCCAAATCTAGCAAAACAAGGTACTATTCAAGATAACAGTTGACATAAGGTGATAGTCATGGTAACGGTTGACGTAAGGTGATAGTCATAAACTTGTGACTAATAGCAGATTCAACATTGCAGGCATGATAATATGAGTGGTTTTTCTTTTTGATTTTCAACATGAATAGGCCCCAAATCAATGTCATAGTAATATACCCAAAAGTCAAGATCCAATATGAACAAGAACGGATGTAAAACAGTCATCATACACAAGTCCAATTTCAATTTACAACATATTCATATTACGTTTATAGTTTAAATCTAAAAGTAACTGGGGCTTACAGATCGTGGTTCGAGAATTAGAAAAAGAAAGTCGATGTTGAATCTTTAAATGCTTAGTCGAGTCCTAACAAAAATCCCCAAATCAGAAATTCTCTTAACGTAGTTTCGACATAGAAGAAGTAGTCCCTTTTTCTAACTTTTCAACCAGAATTAGAGCAGCATAAGGTCAGAGAGAATTTTGTGTAGAGAGACTAGTGTTAGGGGCTGTTTATGTAGGGTCAGGTCAATGAATGTAGACAAAAATGAGGCAAGAAACATCAAAGTGAATCCAGCTTCAAAAGTGGGCTAGGCCACCATTTCGACCCCCAGGTCGACACCCAGGTCGACACTATGGTCGACCTGGTCCTGGGCAGGTCGACTCTCTGGTCGACCCCCAGGTCGACCTGGTCCTGGGCGGGAAATTTCCCGCCTAGTCTGTTCTGTGGTTTGAATTCGAAATTTGAATTCGAATTCTGAGCTGTTTTGAACTTGAAATTTTCTGAAAACTTCGAAGGGTCATAACTTGTCATACAGACTCCGATTTTCGAAAACTCGGACTGGTTTCCAAGCAGAATTTCGAGACGAACGCAATGGCGTAACCCGTTTCCCTTGATTCTCATTTTAAAAATTAATTCTGCCCTGATTTATAGTTATAACACATTATCAAAATACGGGTTGT
Source organism: Allium sativum (assembly GCA_030737875.1). NCBI lineage: Eukaryota > Viridiplantae > Streptophyta > Magnoliopsida > Asparagales > Amaryllidaceae > Allium > Allium sativum. The sequence continues at coordinate 962,467,199 of CM060916.1, forward strand.
TACACCCTGTATAAATCATATGGGTGTGGCAGTGTCCCATATAAATCTACTAGGTGCGCTTGTGTCCCATAAATCGATTGGGAGTAAGGTTATGGCTCGAAAAATCAACTAAGCCTCACTGTACTTGGAATTAGTTGGTGTGTTCCCTTGCAGCTCTGAAATCAAAGATTATAATTGAATTTGTTGAATAAAAATCCACACCAACCCACTGTTGTGTGGGACTAGATGTAGGGGAGTCCCAAACCAATATAAAATCCCGGTGTGTACTTTCCTTTTATTGCTTTTTATTTTATTTTTTGCATTTGTGATTTATTCTACGATTTCTGATATCAATGATTTGGATAACACTCTGTTTAATCCTAAAAGATTTCAAAATTTCTAATAAAATCTATCAAACACTATTCACCCCTCTCTAGCGTTTAACTTGCCATAAGGTCCTTAATCTGCGTCCCCAACATAATATGAACATATAATATTGGTGGAATTGGAAAGAAACAAAATCAAATTTAAGGAATAAATATATACATTTAATTTATACCATAATTTCTTATGTGTCCAACACTTAAACAATGAGGATATTTCATAAAAAAATACATTGTTCTCTAAATCAACATAACTTTCCTCCACAATTTATATATCAGTACATACTTGTACACTCTTTAGTTACCAAGCTTTACTTATGGTAGAGATATTACAAGTAGAACTGTCAATATATTAACTATACACAATAAGATACATGCACATATTTATTGAGCTTTCCATATAGTAAGTGCCTTATGCTAAGCGTTCGTGAAATTTAAGGTACGGGTGAATAATATCTCATGATTTGTTGAGGTTTGAAAAAAATAAAGATGAGGTTTGGCTAAAACGAATGGTTAGGTATTGTACATGATATAACGAATAAGGAGTCATCTACATATAATGAGATTATGATTTGTTGATATTTTCTCAATGTCAAATTCCCAGGGTAAGTGAGTCCTAACACTCACTAGAGAAACCAAAATTTTCTTTTTTATATATAAAGGTTTTGATAAATATAAAAATCAAGTGGGAGCCTTATTAAAAAATAAAGTGGTAACATTTAACCTTTCAAACATGATAATAATATATGCGACAAAACACCAAAATATTCTACATTGATCAAATTGTGAAACTAAAAAAACTAGAATTTTTTTATAAACTAAATATTGATATTAACCAAATTAAGGATTGACAAAAAGAAACATCAAGTAGATTCCTTAAATTATTTTGCATGCTATCACTTCCGGATGTTGATTCACGATATTTTTGATTCATGACAACTAGAAAATGGAAAACAATGAAGATCGCATCAAATAGCTGAGTTCATATATATATATATATGTGTGTGTGTGTGTGTGTGTGTGTGTGTGTGTGTATGTATATATTATCAGACTTTCCTCTCTCAAAAATGGTGGAATCGTTGAGGGATCCCTCATCGAATATCTCGCCTAATTCACTCAAAACCCAATCTAATCCTAATCCAAATTCAGATCAAAGTAATCCAGATCCAAGTATGTGAGATTCAAATTCAGATCCTGATGTTGAGATTCCAGATCCAGATGCTGAGACTCAATTGTCTTTATCAATTGAGGAAGATTTCTTATCTCTCGAATATGTTAAACCTTCAGAAAATTATGTGTTTATTTCTGAGAAAACCTTTAAGGCATCTGTGGATTCTTGGATTAACAATATTGTTCCGCATCTAGTAGATTTCAAGATTACTATAATCAAATTGAAAGATTGTATCACAAAGTTATGGCATCCGAAGGGTACTTTTTTGATTCATATCACTCCATATTTTCATTATATAGTGCAGTTTGAATTAGGAGATGATTGTCAATATGTTTTGAAACCTCGCCCTATTCATTTTTTGGGAGATTATTAATGGGTTTCAAATGGTATCCTGGCTATAGTTTTGAGAAGTTTAGAGCTAATAAGGTTCAAATCTAGATAAGGTTGCTGAAACTTGACATGGAAATGTGGAAGAATAAAGCATTTTCGATGATAACAAGTTTTATTGGAGATCCTATTCGTGTAGATGAGAGAACTGCTAATAAGAAAATCACAAAGTTTGCTAGAATTCTTGTGGGAATAGATTTGGACCCAATTTTTTTTGACAAAATTCCTATTCTAATGCATATTGGTGTTCGAAAGCAAATAATGGTTGAATATGAATTTGTTCCCTCCAAATGTGATCACTGCAAATTATTTGGACATAAATCCACGATTCACGAATTCTCAAAGGAACTAGCCTGGTCTTCAAATCAAATAATGAGCAAGCTAGTAGCTCAAATCTGAATGCTCAAGGAACTTCTATGGAAAGCCACAATCAAGAAGAAGCTAATCTGGATTTTCTAAGTGATGAATTGCCTCAAAAAATCATTCCTAATGACCTAAATATTGCAGCTGATAATTTGTTTGAAGCTAATTTTCCTGAAGATAATCTGGAGGATCCTCCTGTAGATATTTCAAAGGGCATTACGAAGAATTTGGATTATTTAGCAGCATTGAGAAGTAAAGGCAAAGTAACAACTCAACCTCCGTCTAAAAGAAATACGAGGAGTAATTCCTCGATTAAACGACGCTTCTATCCTGGAATGTCAGAGGGATGAATACATCTGATCGTATGAGTGATGTCTTATCCCTCTTGACTAAGACTAAGCCTACTATTGTAGGTTTGGTTGAGAATAAACTAAATAGTTATAATTTGGAAGTGTTTTGGAGGAAATTATCAAACCGATGGCAGATTTTACCTTGTAATAATGAGGCATTTCCAGGCAGAATCTTATTGCTCTAGTTACTTGACATTTGGACTATCAACTTGATTTCTTCTTCAAAGCAACATATCACAGTTCATGCTCATAATTATGGTGGATTTTCTTTTGCTTTCTCTATTACATATGCCAGTAATAGCTTCTATGAAAAGCAGTCACTTTGGAAACACATCATTTAGGAAGCTCAATCTATAAATTGTGAATGGGTTCTAATGGGGGATTTTAATAATTAGACTTCCCATCTGCATAAAAAGGGTGGGCTTCTAGTTCTTTTTCAATATATTCATGCATTCAATAATTGTCTTTCTCAATCTGGTCTTATTGAAATCAAAGCTGCAAGATTTAATTATACATGGAGACGTAGGGGGATAGCCAATTGCATTGACAAATTTTTTGTTAATCATGCTTGTCTTTAGAGATTTACAGACGTGAGAGCTCTTTCTTTGTCTCAACAATCTAGTGATCATAATCTTCTTTTGCTGGAGCTGATTATTTCTTCTTCTTCAAAAGGTTTTACTTTTAGATACTCTAATGAATGGCATGTAAAAGATAGATATAAGGAGTGTGTCATGAGAGGTCTTCAAGTTACTGGATGGAGGTTTTCTAGCTACATTTTTCAACAAAAGCTTAAGGCTAGCAAATTGGAGCTTAAAAATTGGAATAGGAACAGACCTAAAGGCAATGAAATGCTCTCTGACGTTGAAGCTTTGATTAAGAAGAGGCAATTGGCTTGTGATGCAGATCCAGAAAATCTTATATTATGTGAAAGAACGATAGAAGCTAAGCATGCTTTAGAGGTTCAAAAGCATATAAAGTATTGGAGTTACAAACAAAAGGCAAAAATTTCTTGGCTTCAGGATGGCGACACAAATTCCGAAAAATTTCATTCTAAAATGTCATTGAGGAGACATATCAATAATCTGAGTGCCCTCATAAATACAAATGGAGAGTTGTTGCACAAACCTGAAGATGTTGATGAAGAAGCTATAAGGTTTTTTTAATAAGTTGTATAATGGAGCAGTGGAAAATGATTTCCCAGATTTTCAATCAATTTCCACGATTAATGCATATGGTCAACAGTACTATTAAAACCAATTACTTTGGAAGAGGTAAAAATAGCAGTTGATTCAGTTCATATTGACTCCAGTCCTGGTCTAGACGGTTTTAGTTCGAATTTCTTTAAACTGCATTGGGAATCTATTAAATCAGACTTACTATCAGCCATGCAAGATATGTTTTCTTCTTCTAAATTACCAAAGGGGGTTAATTACATGTTTATCACTTTAATCCCTAAAATAGATAGGCCAACTGAAATAGCTCACTATAGGCCAATATTATGTTGCAATCTTTATTACAAGATCTTTAGTAAAATTCTTTGCAATAGGATCAAGTGGTTTTTACCTAACATTATTTCTTCCAACCAATGTGCTTTTATCCCCTCTCGATATATTGGTGACAACATTTTATTAGCTCACGAATTATTGAGAGACTTCAAGAAGGCCGGGGTAAACAAATTTTGCATTAAAGTGTACCTTCATAAAGCTTTTGACTCATTGAATAGAAGATTCATTTGCCATATTATGCAGAAAATGGGTTTCCCCATCCACTTTATAAATGTTGTGTATGAATGTATAAATACTCCAACTTTTTCTGTATTGATTCGTGATGTGCCAAATGGTTTCATTTTTTTCAAATAAGGGCTTACGCCAAGGTGATCCCTTATCTCCCTATCTTTATTCAATTGCTATGGAGTATTTTACATACTGCATGAATGAGGCTTGGTTACTACATAAGTTCTTTCCTGTTTATAGTTTTGATCCAGTCGTAACACACTTATTATATGCTGATGACTTAGTCATATTTGGGAAATGTTTGCCGATCTGTGCAAGTTCTTTGAAAGATATATTTGATAAATTGGGGAAGTTTAGTGGATAAACTGTCAGTATTCTCAAAAGTAAAAAATATTTCAGTTCTCATGCAAAGAATACCGGTGATTTCTCCTCTGTTTTGGGTTTTCATGTTGATCAATTGCCTGTCAGATATCGGGGGGTTCCTCTATCTTCAAACTATGTCCACTATAATGATTGTCAATCTTTATTACAAAGAGTGCAGCAGAAAATTCAGACTTGGGATGTTAATTTTCTTAGCTTTGCAGGGGGTGCTGAATTGATTCTTTTAGTGGTTACCTAACAATTTTATATTGGTTATTCATTTATCAGTTACCTGAGCATGTTATTGACAAATTAAACACTATGTGTTCTGATTTTCTGTGGGGTAATTCTCAGCATAAGATTAAATGGGAAACTTTGTGTCTTCCTAAGTATGAAGGTGGGATAGGCATGAACTCTTTCTCAGAACTGAAGAGGGCTGCTGGAACTAAAATGCTTTGGAAATTTCTTGATAATACTTCGCTTTGGAGTTCCTGGATGCAGAGAAAATATTTCCATGATAAGCATTTCTGGAGCATGAGATATGATAATAATGCTTCTTGTAGATGGAAGGCTCTTCTGAGATTAAGAACTTCAGGGAAACAACTCTTCAATAAGGTAATTTCTTCAGGTTCGAATACTTTATTATGGTTTGAACCCTGGATAAATTGTAAATGCCTTGTTGACATGATTGGTTTCTCTAGATTTTTTAATTTAGGAAGGCATAATGAATATGTTTCATCAATCATGAGTGATGGAAATATTAAAGCTAATTTGAATGTTGCTACCCGAGAAGTTATGCCTGAAATTAATTCAGTTATTGTTAATCATAATTCTTGTCATGATTATTATGAATGGGGTGATTGGGGAGCTTTCACCTTTCACAAAGCATGGGAGAAAATTATAAATAAACAAAACTGTAAATCTTGTTATAAGGCGATTTGGCATAGTAAGAATGCGAGGAGGATGGCTTTTATTGCATATCTTGCTGTTAATGATAGACTTTCTACAAGAGAAAGACTTAACATATTTGGTATGTTAGATAATAATTCATGTTTGTTATGTGAGGGGAGTGTGGAAACTGCTAATCACTTGTTTTTTGATTGTGAGTATGCAAATTTCATTTGGGTAGCTATTTGCATGAAGTTATTCTAGTTAATAGAATTGGTTCGATTGAAGAAGCAGCAGATAAAATCACAAGATGCTTTAAACAGAAAGAACAAGTTTTGGATGTAGCATGTGCAGCTCTTTCAACTGCTATATGTCATATCTGGCTAGAAAGAAATTGCAGAATTTTCAAATAGAATTGTATCAGGAAAGAAGTCCAATTGGTGATGATTGAAAAAGATGAAAAAAGTTTGGTTAATAATAGTGGCAGTAAGACGAAGTGGTCTCTTCTGAATGAAGAATTGCTTAGTCGTTGGGGGTATGGAATTGTTTGATTCTGGTTAAGCTTTTTCTTTTGATTTGTACTGTTTTGTAATGGCGCATATGAGTTGGTATTGTTCTGAGAGTTTGAGAAGTGGTTTATAATGTTGGTTATAGAGTATCATTTTGTAACGTTAATATATGGTGTTTATATGTGCTCTTTTTCCTTATGTCACACCTGTTTAGGTTAGGGGGCATAAGGTTTTGACGAGGCATATAAACAAAGTAAATGATTGGTTAAGAAAAAAAGTGAACCAATTTTCAATATATATATATATATATATATATGAGTATTGAGTCGTGTTAGATATATGTTAAAATATATCCTTAAAGTATAACACGATTGCACGAATTTTCATATATATATAATAAGAAAATAGTTGAACTGGACTGGTTTTGCGTAACCAGTCGACTGGTAGAAAATTGACCAGTCGACTGGTAGAAAATCGACCAGTCGGCTGGTCAGGAAGCCTGAGTCCAATAATGGCTAATTTAATACCATATATATATATACATACATATATGTATATATATATATATACATATATGTATATATATATACATATATGTATATATATATATATATGATTTTCTCTCTTAACCAGTCGACTTATCATTTTTATACCAGTTTACTGATCAGGAATTAACAATCATTTTTATGAAGAGTCGTCTCCTTTCACGAAGAGATTCCTCTTCAATTCTAAACAGAAATGGATGGAAGTTTCCATAGGAACCCTTCATGAATGATTACTACTCTTCTACAATAATAAATAAACTACAAACGTGTTTTCCAAATCACTGATTTTTATTTTATTCTACTCTATTTCCTGGTTTATATTTCTATGCTCTCTGCATTCTAAAAGGTCTCTAATTCTCTAACTACTTGTTGAATCGTTGAAATTATTTCATATCTCTTGATTCAATATGTAATATACTTCCTTCAATCTTCACATACACATCAAATACTTGAGGATAAGATTATAGCAAGGTTGCACTTAATCGTTGGCTATTCAATGTTGATTCGAGAACAAATCCAGAAGTCAAAACATTTTGTACTTGTGAAGTCATGTGTTGGTGCTCAGGCGTGGACATCCTTTTTGGTGCTCGGGTGTATTGTGACATGTTCCTTGCGGTAAAGATAGGGCATTGATAGTGAATTACGAAGAGGAGGTTCGGGACTGGACGTTCGACGGGAAGTCCGAACAAGTATAAAATTCCTGGTGTCATTATCTACAGCATTTTCTTATTTGTGATATATTTATTTTGATTAGTTTTATTTGCATAACTATTGTAGCTTACAAGTTAGCTTATCATATACATTTCCGCCATATCCATATTGTGACACCCCATCTCCATTAAGGTCACTCACAAAGGGAATGCCTTAATTTTGGTGGAGCGTTTATTATGTATAGAACAGAAAAGTAAACAAGACAGATAAATATATTGGTACTTGGAAAATAAAAACCACTTTTATTGCAATGGAGAAATAGTTTGGTTACATCACATCAAAAACCAACTACAAAACCAAATACACTTATTATCCATCTTGACAAATAAGTTCTAAGTACATAAAATAAAAGACATAACCCTAACATAAAATAAAAGACATAACCCCAACATAAAATTGCCATAAATAAGATAGGCTGAACTTTACTTCGGCAATCCAAGCGACTTCCAAAAGAAAGAGATAAGCTATCCAAATCAAGCTCCACTAGTACTAGTCCCACCCTGAGCACCTGGGGGGTGGGAGGGAGAAAAGAGGTGGAAATAAAGGCGGTCAGACATAAAGTCTGGCGAGTGCAATAACTTTAACAACATAATCATTAAAGTAACTAGGATAAGGCATAAGCTGGTAAATAAGGAAATGACTGTGAACCAATGGGCATGACAGAGCAAACAAAGGAAATAAGATGAACAAAGATAACGTTAAAGGCGCACCTAATCACTATGAGATAATTACTACATTGCACCACACCAAACACCCTAAAAGTTGATCCCGCCGACAGAACTTAATAATGATAATGGTAGTTTCGTGTACCCCTAGCTGCCTTCATAGGTGTCGTCTGCCCCTATCTCTACTGTTGTACTGACTACCCCCATTCGATCGGCTCCCTAACTCGTAGATACTCGTGTTGGTCCCACAGTGGGGTGTATCACTCCCCAAAGTGGCAACCCGATACCACCAAAGATGCACGGCTTATATCTAAACGATGCAACAACGTCTTACCTACCAGCCCGGGCCCATACACGCACATGGCCCCATTGGACTTGCGTTGCCACCGCTAACCTGTTTTGACCTCTTACAATCAAACCCAGTACGTGTGTCCTGTCCTCGACTTGGGTCGAGCCCACAAAGACACTTAATGGGTTACTGGTCTGATAAGGGCCCCCTATGCCTGACACAAGCCTTCCACCTATGCTTGGTCCCTGCTAAGGTTTCCCCAATTAACCCTATTCTTATTCATATCTTCTTACATGTTTCACTTGGTTAAGTGCATCTAATCGTATTTCACATGCCACCCAAGGCACCCACTTAACCCCCCATGTCACACCACATGTTTATTTGGTTAAGTGTTACTTAATTCATTAGAACCGTAACCTTGTAAAGACCTCCCACATTAGACTGGCATTTGCGGTTGCTGGATTTGCCGGGCGGGACCTGGCAGTCTTATACCGCAAACGAGCCTAACCTCGTTTCTTTAGAACTGTTACGCATTTAATTCATGCCTTTGACCTCTCACATTAGACTGGCATTTGTGGCTGCTGGATTTGTCGGGCGGGTCCGGGCAGTCTTACACCACAAAAGAGTCTAACCTCGTGTCTTAGGAAGTTTATTATTACACATCTTTATTTAACCCCGAAGTGGATTAATATCCCTATTCAAATTTGTAAATAAATTCCAAATATACTTATGCCCATAATTGTCACCTAAATTATGTCCATTTATTTCAGGTATACAAATTATACCAATTATTGCCTCAAATTAATTGTATGCTTTTTAAGGCCATTACATGCCAATTCTCAATTTGTGTATATTCAATATTACCCCCATCGTCCCCACGTTGTTCGTTCGCTTATCATGACATATATATATTAGACTAGCAATTAGTCTAACACATAAAAGGGAAGAAACACCGCAAATTTGCATAACACACAAATTGGATCTAACTTACAAATAAGGATTACAACATATCTAGCATAAACTTGGTATTGTCATGAATCTAAACATAGGCCTAAAGGTGTGAACTTGCATATATGAATATAGTTTTCACCCAAAACTTGCATATATGAATATAGTTTTCACCCAAAACTTGCATAGGCCATAGTCACAAACTTGCATAAAACTATGTACGTCATAGATCTAAACCTAAATGTGTAAACTTGCATATATGTGAATCCAATTTCTACCTAAACTTGCATATAGTCATTTTACTTGGTTCACATGTAAACTTGTGTACAATTCACATAGAAACTAGCATATAATCTACACCCAAACTTGCATATAAATTGATGTCAAACATGAATCAAGTTGAACATAGGTGATTGGGAATATACAAAGGAATCAACTAAAAAAACTGTCATTATGAACAACTAGCATATATTCACCAAAATATCACATTTTTCCAATGTTTCACAAACATAGCCATATAACCCAAATTATAACTCAACCCAATTAACTTGTTAATTATCTTATTAAGGAAATTGAACTCACAGCTCAAAGAAGGTCTTGAGTTCTGGGATCTGTGTTCTGAAATTGATTTAGCTCACGTTTGAAGTAGACAAATTTATTGTTGTTGTTGTTATAGACTTGAGTTGATTAGCTTTTCTTTGCTCCTAGTTGGTGGCGGCTACTCTAAGTTGCAGGGTAATAGCTTGACGGCCATGGTTCTAATTTTTATTAGGTTTTAGGGTTTGAGTCTACATGTGTTTATATAGAGATTAGGATTAATTTTAGGCCAATTGATCAACCTAGAAGCAACCTGAACCATCCAAAAAGACAACTCAGCCCTAATGACTCAGCAGCAGCTCAGAATTGGGCTTAATTCACATCTGCCCCCCGGGGGGGTAGGTCGACCTATAGGGTAGGTCGACACTAAGGTCGACCCCCTGGTCGACCTGGCCTGGGGCGGGAAATTTCCCGCCCTGCCCGGTTCTGAGTCTGAATTCGTTTTTGAATTTAAATTTAAATTTCTGGGAACTTTCGACAGCCACAACTTCTTCATACGAAGTCCAATTTACGCAAACTCAGACTCTATCTCAACCAGAATTCCGAGTCGAACACCATGACGTAACCCGTTTCCCTTGATTCTCACATGTAAAATTAATTATTCCTAAATTCGTTAGTTTTATGTTAACAGAAAACATGGGGTGTTTCATTCTCCCCTCCTTAAAGGATTTCGACCCCGAAATCTTCAAGTTACGAAGAATACATATCCTACCATCCGATCGTCCATCTAATCAACCATAAAAAACACAGACATCCATTGTCCTTAAAAGACTTCTAATGCTTTCATGTTTATATGCACAGTGTGTGTACATGTTTGTATCTAATGCAAAATCAGGCGGTCTACTGATTCAGTTGACCTCCTTAATGTAAATTATGGTAGTGCCATGTGTCCATTATGTATGCAAAAGATCCCTAATGATACATATTATTTCTACATGCATGCACAACCATTCATCTGAATGCAGCATCCATATGATAACACAACCATTATACATCCATTAGCCTAAATAAGCACACATTTATATGCAGAGTGATTAAGCCGATCTAGTGCCTAATGTGTGTATATGCATCCACGAGAAACCACTAGCAAACACTTGCATCCACTAGCATCCATCAATCATAACATGTTTCAAATACATGTTTACATCCATTGGCCTCTAACTAAGGATAGGGAATATGTTCGAGGAGATACACTAAAAAAGTAGATACAAGCTTGAATAAACTTAAGGAAAAAGAGATCAAAGATGTACCCTCAAAAAGAAAAGGGTAGGCTGCACGTATTTTGGCCTCAGTCTCCCAAGTCACGTCTTCCTCAGCGTCGCTCCATTGAACTTTGACAAGCTTAACTTCACGGTTGCGTAGCTTTTTGACTTCCATCCCCAAGATACGAGTTGGAACTCTCCTCACAGTCGCTTCTCATTCCACTTCGACTTCCTCTAGTATGCTTGGCTCCATAACTTCTGCCGACTCATGTAAGCACTTTCGTAGCTGAGAGACATGAAAAACATTATGAACTCCAGCCAGTCTTTCAGGTAGCTCTACTCTGTAGGCCATCGTCCCAATCCTTTCGATGATAGGAAATGGTCCTACAAATCGTGGTGCCAACTTTCCTATGGACCCAAAGCGGATGACATTCCTCAAAGGAGATACTTTAAGGAACGCCTTATCCCCAGTCTCAAACTCAAGGTCAGTCTTTCTCTCGTCTGCGTAGGATTTCTGCCTATCTTGGGAAGTCTTCATTCTCCTTCGTATCAAGTCCACTTTCTCCGAAGTCTCTATAATCATGTCCGGCCTAAGTATAAGTTTATCGTGGACTCCCACCAACAAGTTGGTGATCGACATGGCCTTCCATATAAAGCTTCGAAGGGTGCCATGCCTATAGTGGCTTGGTAGCTATTGTTATAAGCGAATTCCACCAAAGGGAGATGATCCTCCAAAGATCCTACAAAGTCAAGAATGCACAGTCTCAAAAGATCTTCCAGTACTCTGTTCACCCTTTCCGTCTGACCATTGGTTTGAGGGTGATAGGCTGTGCTTAAACATAGCTGTGTGCCTACGGCCTCTTGCAAACTCCTCCAGAACTCGCTTGTAAAGATAGGGTCTCGATCACTCACTATGCTGGAGGGTATCCCATGGAATCGAGTTATCTCCTTAAGATAAATGGAGGCTAAAGACGAGGCTGAAACACCCCACCTCCATTAAGGTCACTCATAAAGGGAATGCCTTAACTTCGGTGAAGGTTTATAGGTAAAAGTCACAGAGAAAACACAAGACAGATATAAACACATAATATAAGCAGTGGAAAACAAACAGACATTTATTTCATAAATACGTGTTCATACAAAACATTTCCATAATTGTCTCATAATAACTTCCAAAACATTGCGTCATCATTTCTGTCTTGATTATTAAATAAAGAGCATAAAACATAATAAAAGCTGCATAAATCCCCATAGAATGTGTCCAAAAGCCGTAGCCAAGGAAAGAGAGTCCAAACCATACATCTACTATCTTGAAGCTTGCAAAGAGTATGACTAAAATGGGTTGTTTCCTCCCTATGGACTTTGGGGGGGAACAGAAGAAAAGAAGACGAAAGAAAAATAGAGTCAGACATAAAGCCTGGTAAGTCTAGTGACTCTTCAGTATGAGAATAAGAAAAAGGGCATGATAGGTATAAACTGGAAATAGGAAAGCATCATAAACTAAGATAAAGTAGTTTGAACCGAATATAATATCGCACCCCAAACTATATCTCTGCACCTACTTGCATTGTCTCAACTGGCACCCCATGATTGGGGTGAAGTGATCCCCTTTCTAAAGATCGGCTCCTACTAGCAAATTCATATGTGTCATATGACCCCCAGTGATTGTAGATACCTATGATGGTCCCACCGTGGGGTGTATCAAGTCCCATGGCGGCGGCCCGACAAAATCCTAGAATGCATAGGGTATACTATTGGTGCCCAATGCCATGTTTGTCTGCTCTGAAGTGTGTGCACGCCTGCACTCCGTTAGAACCCACACGGCTGCACCAACCGCCGTCGCTTTTGACCGCTTACAATCATCCCAGTAATCATGCCCCACCCTGCCTAGTTTCAGGGTACCATGATACCTAATTGGGTTACTGCTGAAATGGGTCCCCGTTACTAGGGTTTTCTAGTCAAACATGTTGAGTGGTTAAGTGTCTGTATTTACCTAACCTCACCCATCAGTTTAATTAACATGTTGAATTGGTTAAGTGTTTTAGTCAACTTAACCCTACCATCCTGACTTGTCTGTGCTTAACTTTAATTAGTTAAAGCATCGACCACTCACATTAGACAGATATTGCTACGGTTACTGGATGTGCCGGTCGGTTCCGGGCAGGTTTACATCGTAACTCTGTCTAACCTCGGGTCCTTATTGGGCTCAATGCTTAACCTCTCACATTGGATAGGTATTGTTGTGACTACTGGACATCCGGGCGGGCCAGACAGGTTTACATCACAACTCAATTGAACCTCGGGTTAAGCATACTTGTGTTTTCTAAATTTACATATTTGTCTCTATTACTTATTATATGTAAATTTGTTAACAATTAAATGTTATGGCCCACTTTCCAAGTTCATCATTTTTGGTATAAGGACCTATACCATTTAAATGCCACCAATTTATGTCAAGTTTCCTATAATTACCAATTTTTCCCAACGTTACCCCGTCTAATTATTAGGCTAACAATCTTAGCCTAATTTTTCGTCCACATGATTTTTAACATATAATATTAAGCTAAAAACTTAGCCTGAGTTAGCGTACACAAAATTGGCATAAAGAAATTCATAAACATAAACATGACATAGGTGTAAACTTGGCATTTTTGGCATAGACAATATTAACATCATAGGTGTGAACTTGCAAAGTAGTCAACATGAATATCATAGGTGTGAACTTGCAACATAGACTAAATCATGGGTTTCAACTTGTCATGTGAACTTGCATTGAAAAGGGAAATCTAACTAAACAGGTGTCACATGAATTAGCATATGATTTAGACAACATAAGCCTAAACATGTTTAGATCTAGGCATAACATCAAACATCACTAGCATATGACAAGAGTATGACATGTCCATAAAGTATGTATAATTTTTATCACATGTGTGAACTAGACCCAATCATATGTCCAATTATAACATGAAACATGTGTAAAAGTGGATCTTGGCATGGATCCAATTATGTACTTACAACTTTTGTATAAACGTATAAGCATGTATATGAACTTAATCATTTAGGCATAGAGGTTTAGCATAAAGTGTATACATGAGAACTTAATCACATACAACCTATATAATCACATAAACATATAGGTGTAGATATGAACCAAATAACTTGTATGTGAATTTGAATAGATCCAACATCAACAAGATTAATCCACAAACATTATAATGGATCCAACATCAAGTCAATTATACCTCAAACATCCAATACCATTCACAACACAATCATTGCAACACATAGATATGGATTAACATCGTTGTTATACAATAGCACAATTCCATTTCCATTTTACATCAAATCAAATCTTAATTTTATTCCCATCGGAAAAATCACTATACTTACAACAAACGACGAACTTGAATTCTGGATTCTGAGTTCTGAATTTGCAATGCTTTCCTTTGGGTAGACAAACGTTGTTTAATTCTTGTTTTTTACTTTGGTTTTGCTCGTCTCTAATCTTTCTTCAAGTGGAGGCTATTCTTGGCTTCCTTCCAACAGCATGATGACTCTATCTCTATTTTATTTGTGTGAATTTAGGTTGAGACTAAGGTTGTTTATATAGAATTTCAAACTAATTAGAGCCTTCGATGAAGCCAGAGTTAATCAAGGCCATCCATCTCAAGAGAAGCCAATCAGAAAATGACAAGTCAGCCTTAGTGACACACCAGAGCCAAGAAATTCGACCAGAACCCACCAGGCCAGCCAGGGCCTGACCAAGCAGGTCAGGTCGACCAAGCAGGTCGACCTGTAGGTCGACCCCTAGGTCGACTACATAGTCGACCTGGGTACCCAGGTCGACTCCCAGGTTGACTACATAGTCCATCTGGGTCCTGGGCGGAAAAATTCCCGCCCAGCCCAGTTCTGGTCTAGCTTTTGAATTTCGAATTTGTTTATAGGTTGTTTGAATTTTAAATCGAATTCTGAAACTTCCGGAGGTCATAACTCCTTCATACAGAGTCCGATTTACGCAAACTCGGACTCTATCTCAAGAAGAATTCCGAGACGAACACAATGGCATGACCCGTTTCCCTTAATTCTTTCATTTAGAATTAATTATATTTTAATTTGTTAGTTTACTGTAAACGGAAAATTCGGGGTGTTACATTCTCCCTTCCTTAAAGGATTTTGTCCCTGAAATCTTCTAGTCTGAAAGAATGTATATCCTAACATCCAATCGTCCATCTACTCAACCAACAAACACAGGCGTCCATTGTCCTTAAAAGACTTCTAATGCTTCTTGATCATATGCATAGTGTGTGTATATGTCCTTATCTAATGCAAAAATTAGGTGGTCTACTGATTCAGTTAACCTCCTTAATGCGAATCATGTAAGTGTCATGAATCCATTATGTATGCAAATTTTCCCTACTCATAATTCTACATGAGTGTGCAATCATTCATACAAATGCGACATCCATATGACAACATATCAAGTTTCCACCACATACAAATAAGAATACATATATGCATATGCAATATGAGGTGACTGGGACGATCTAAAACCTAGGTTGTGTGTGTATATGCATCCACAAGCAACCACTAGCAACCACTTGCAACCACTTGCATCCATCAATCATAACATGTTTCAATTACATGTTTACATCCAAAGGGGTTTCTACCTAAGGATAAAGGATAATATCGAGGAGATGTACCTAAAAAGATAGATACAAGCACAACTTTAAGGAAAAAGAGAAATCAAAGATGTACCCTCAAAAAGAAAAGGGTAGGTCGCGCGTATTCTGTCCTCAGTTTCCCAAGTCGCGTCTTCTTCGGCGTCGCTCCACTGAACTTTGACAAGCTTGACTTCGCGGTTGCGTAGCTTTTTCACTTCAGTTCCTAAGATGCAGGTTGGAACTCTCCTTACAGTTGCTTCGCGTTCCACTTCGGCTTCTCCTAGAGTGCTTGGCTCCACCAATTCCGCGGATTCATGTAAACATTTCCGGAGATGATAAACGTGAAAGACATATTGAACTCCAGCCAACCTTTCGAGCAGCTCTACTCTATAAGCCATCTTCCCAATCTTCTCGATGATAGGGAACGGTCCTACAAATCTTGGTGCTAGCTTTCCTGCGGATCCAAAGCGAACGACGTTCCTTAAGGGAGATACCTTAAGGAAAACCCTGTCCCCAATCTAAAACTCGAGGTCGGTCCTTCTTTTGTCTGCGTAGGATTTCTGTTTATCTTGAGCAGTTTTCATTCTCCTTTGTATCAGGTCCAATTTTTTTGAAGTCTCTCTAATCATGTATGGCCCAAGTATAAGCTTGTCTGTAGACTCCCACCAACAAGTTGGTGATCTACACGGTCTTCCATATAGAGCTTCGAAGGGCGCCATGCCGATGGTGGCTTGGTAGCTGTTGTTGTAGGCGAATTCCACTAAAGGAAGATGATCCTCCCATGTCCCTCCGAAGTCAAGAACGCACAGTCTCAGAAGATCTTCTAATACTCTGTTCACCCTTTCCTTCTGACCATCGGTTTCGGGGTGATAGGCCATGCTCAAGCATAACTGTGTGCCTACAGCTTCTTGCAGACTCCACTAAAATTCGCTTGTAAAGATAGGATCTTGGTCACTCACTATGCTGGAGGGTATTCGATGGAGTCGAGATTTCCTTGAGATAGAGAGACGCTAGAGACGAGGCAGCCCTTCTACTCTTGACGGGTATAAAGTGGGCGCTTTTTGTGAGCCTGTCCAATGTTACCCAAATGCTAGTATTGCCCCTTCCCGACCTAGGCAATCCATCAATGAAGTCCATTGAGATGCTATCTCACTTCCACTGTGGGACTTCCAGAGGATGAAGCAGTCTTCCAGGCTTCTTTTGTTCCACCTTGACCTGTTGGCATATCACACACTTAGAAACAAAATCTGCCACATCCTTTTTCAAGTCACTCAAAAAGAAAACTCTCTTTACGTCCTTGTACATCTTGTCTCCACCTGGGTGTATTGTCATCTTGGAATGGTGTGCTTCCTCGAGAACCATCTTTACCAAATCCCTAGCTTGTGGAACGCATAGTCTTCCATCTCGCCTCAGCCAACCCTTATCATCGATGGAGTACCTATTGAGGTGACTGGAAGTTTCGCCCCTAATTAGTTTATCAATCACTTCCACAAGCTGAGGGTCTTCACGTTGTGCGGCCCCTATTGAGTCTAAAAGAGTGGGTCGTACTTCTAGTGATGCCAACAAACCAGGTACAAAATAAGAGGAGGGCCTAAAGTCAAACCTGGCTATATACTCCAAGCTT
Source organism: Allium sativum (assembly GCA_030737875.1). Lineage (NCBI taxonomy): Eukaryota > Viridiplantae > Streptophyta > Magnoliopsida > Asparagales > Amaryllidaceae > Allium > Allium sativum. The sequence continues at coordinate 962,484,567 of CM060916.1, forward strand.
TGCCTTTCTACAAAGAGAGGGCTTAAGGTTAGCTTCTTTCTGCTCAAGGCGTCTGCTACTACGTTTCACTTTCCAGGAGTATAGGAAATCTCAAAATCATACGAGGCAAGGAACTCCATCCACCTTTGCTGCCTCAAGTTAAGATCTTTCTACGAGAAAAGATACTTCAACGATTTATGGTCAGTATATAATTCGAGCTTCTCACCTAGGAGATAATGGCGCCAAGACTTAAGAGCAAAGACAATGGCGGCGAACTCAAGATCGTGGGTTGGGTAGTTCCTTTCATGATCTTTCAATTATCTTCCACCATAAGCTACTACCTTCCCTTCTTGCATCAGAACAGCGCCTAGCCCCGTACCACAAGCATCCGTATATACCGTGAACATTTTCCTTCCATCGGGCAAAGTCAGAACTGGGGCCGTTGTAAGAGCCCTTTTTAAGCATTGGAAAGCAATATCACAGTCCAAGTCCCAAGCGAATGCTAGATTCTTCTTTGTTAGCCTTATGAGTGGAGCTGAGATTTTTGCGAAATCTCTAATAAACTTTCGGTAAAAACCGGCTAGCCCAAGAAAGCTTTGGACTTCGGTTGCATTTCTTGGTGTCTTCTAATCTTGCACTGCCACCACTTTCGCGGGGTCCACAGCTAACCACTCATTGGACACTATATGTCTAAGAAACCTCCTTTCTTCTCTCCAAAAAGTGGCACTTGGAGAATTTGGCTTTTAGCTGATGAACTCGAAGGGTTTCCATGATCTCCTTCAGATGCTGAGCATGTTCTTCCTCATTCTTTGAGAAGATCAAAATATCGTCTACGAAGACAACCACAAACTTGTTGAGGAATTCTCTGAACACCCTGCTCATTAGGTCTACGAAATAAGCGGGTGCGTTTGTCAAGCCGAAAGGCATGACAAGCCACTCGAAGAAACCGTTTGGGGTTCTGAACATCGTTTTATCAATACTATCTTCAGCTACCCTTAGCTGATGGAACCCAGTAGCCAGATCAAGTTGGGAGAAGACCGACGCACCCACAAGCTGATCAAACAAATCGTCTATTCGGGGAAGCGGGTGTCTATTCTTTTTAGTCAGCTTTTTTAGCTCCCTATAGTCCACACAAAGACGTAGTGAACCATCTGCTTTGGTGGCGAACACCACTGGAGCACCCCATTCCGAGATACTCCGCCTTATAAACCCCTTCTCGAGAAGCTCCTTAACTTGCTTACTGAGCTCCTTTCTCTCTTTTAGAGCCATGTGTCTAACAGGTAAAGCTACGGGCTTTGCATTATCAACAAGATATATGCGGAAGTCTATTTCCCGCCTCGGAGGTAAGCCCTTTGCCTCTTTAAAGACATCCGGATATTCAAGGACTACTCTAACCGACTGCAAGTTCTCAACAGAAGCATCAAGCGACTCTAGATAACTAAGCATAACAACATTCAAGGGATTACAAGAAATTTCTAGAGTGTTACCGAGCCGAGTCAAGAGTCTAACCACTCTTTTTTCACAATCAAGAATGGCACCATTACTGGATAACCATTTCATGCCTAAGATCAGTCCATATCCCGAGAAACCCAAAACAAAGGCACTACATCTAAATTCAACACTTAGAATAAAGATTTTCAAATCCAAACAAACCATTGACAAATAAGCTGAGCCCCCAATTGGATTTCAAACAACCAAGGGATCTTCTATCATACTAATGTCTGGGTTCAGAGATTCTACTAAAGCAGATGAAATAAAGGAGTGTGATGCACTGGAATCAAACAGAGTGCGAACTGGATGATCATAGAGATAAACTAAGCTTTCTACAGAAATATTTCTACCTTGTCCCCGTGGAGGTGCCACCAGCGCGTGAACCTGTCCCCCTGAGGTGGATCCAGTCCTCTGTCCCTGTCCCCGCTTCTTTGGCAGTCCTTAGCCAAGTGTCCAGTCTCTTTACAATGCAAACAACCACCATTCATCTTTGCCTTCTTCTTCCTGCTGTCTTTTGCTATATGTCCAACAATGCCACAGAAATTACACCTTCTCTTTTCATGGGATTTGTTGTTCTTCCCGCCTTTCTTGAAGTCTGTCTTCTTAGTCTGTAAACCCTCTTTCTTTTCCTAAGGCACTTCAACATTTGCCTCTTTCTTGCCTTTATCTTTCCAAGTTTCTACTGGCCTCTCAGCATGGGTAACTTCGCACCAATAGGAAGCTTCGTCTTTAAGCAACCACACTGCTAGCTGTATCTTTTGCCCGTCGTCAACTTCGAAGATGACGAGCAAATCTTCGGTCTCCTTCAGCCAGTTCCTTGCTACTAGAAAGGATTTAGTTCCATAAAAGTCCTTTCCACCCATAGCCTTAAAGTCTCTACATGTCTTAGCAAAAGTATTTCCACGAGGAGGAGGAGGAGGAACCGCTGCCACTTGCGAGGAGGAATGTCTGCTGGGTCCGCACCATTGGCCCTAGCCTCTAGGAACCTTCGGAACCAGCCAGGTATCGATACTCCTTCTGGAAGGTTAAAATCCCCAGACATGCTGGAACAAAAAGGAAAGTATTCAAGAGAAAGGATAGAGAGATAGTTCATATGGCTTTGGGGAATTATGCCTTTTAAAAACAACGCTTTTTCTTGAAAACAACGCTTCTTTAAACTTCTTTTTGAAAATAGTTTCAAAAACCTTTATCTAATCTGGTAAATCTGTGCTTTGATACCAAGTTAAACACCCCACCTCCATTAAGGTCACTCACAAATGGAATGCCATAACTTCGGTGAAAGTTTATAAGTAAAAGTCACAGATAAAACACACGACAGATATAAACATATATATATATATAAGCAGCGGAAAACAAACAGACTTTTATTTCATAAATATGTGTTCATACAAAAAATATCCATAATTGTCTCATAATAACTTCCAAAACATTACATCATCATTTCTGTCTTGATTATTAAATAAAGAAGCATAAAACATAATAAAAGCTGCATAAATCCCCATAGAACGTGTCCAAAAGCCATAGCCAAGGAAAGAGAGTCCAAACCATACATCTACTATCTTGAAGCTTGCAAAGAGTCTGACTAAGCTAGGTTGTTTCCCCCCTGTGGACCAGGGTGGGGGGGATGGAAGAAAATAAGACGAAAGAAAATTAGAGTCAGACATAAAGCCTGGTAAGTCTAGTGACTCTTCAGTATGAGAATAAGAAAAAGGGCATGATAGGTATATACCGGAAATAGGAAAGCATCATAAACTAAGATAAAGTAGTTTGAACCGAATACACTATCGCACCCCAAACTATTTCTCTGCACTTACTTTCATTGTCTCAACTGGCACCCCATGATCGGGGTGAAGTGATCCCCTTTCTAAAGACCGGCTCCTACGCACAGATTCAGATGTGTCATACGGCCCCCAATGATTGTAGATACCTATGCTGGTCCCACCACGGGGTGTATCAAGTCCAATGGCGATAGCCCGACACAATCCTAGAATGCATAGGGTATGCTACTGGTGCACAGTGCCCTGTTTGTCTGCTCCGAAGTGTGTGCACGCCCACACTCCGTTAGAACCCACACTGTTGCACCAACCGCCGTCGCTTTTGACCACTTACAATCAGCCCAGTAATCGTGCCCCACCCTGCCTAGTTTCAGGGTACCATGATACCTAATTGGGTTACTGCTGAAATGGGTCCCCGTTACTAGGTTTTCTAGTCAAACATGTTAAGTGGTTAAGTGCCTGTATTTACCTAACCCCACCCATCAGTTTAATTAACATGTTGAATTGGTTAAGTGTTTTAATCAACTTAACCCTACCATCCTGACTTGTCTGTCCTTAACTTTAATTAGTTAAAGCACCGACCACTCACATTAGACAGATATTACTACGGTTACTGGATGTACCGGTCGGTTATGGGCAGGTTTACACCGTAACTCAGTCTAAACTCGGGTCCTTATTGGGCTCAATGCTTAACCTCTCAAATTGGATAGGTATTGTTGTGACTACTAAAGAGCCGGGCGGGTCCGGGCAGGTTTACCTCACAACTTAATCCAACCTCGGGTTAAGCATTTATTTATGGGCTGTTTGAATTTTAAATCGAATTCTGAAACTTCCATAGTCATAACTCCTTCATACGGAGTCCGATTTACGCAAACTCGAACTCTACCTCAAGCAGAATTCCGAGACGAACGCAATGGCGTGACCCGTTTCCCTTAATTCTTTCATTTATGATAAATTATACTTTAATTTGTTAATTTACTGTAAACAGAAAATTCGGGGTGATACAGAGGCGGTCCTCCTACTCTTGACAGGTATAAAATGAGCACTTTTCGTGAGCCTGTCCACTATTACCCAAATACCGGTATTGCCCCTTCTTGACCTAGGCAACCCATCAACAAAGTCCATCGAGATGCTTTCCCATTTCCGTTGCGGAACTTCTAAAGGATGAAGCAAACCGCCAAGCTTCTTCTGCTCCGCCTTGACTTGCTAGCATATCATGCATTTCGAAACAAATTCAGCTACATCCCTCTTCATGCCATTTCAAAAGGAAACTCTTTTGATATCTTTATTCATCCTGTCTCCACCAGGGTGTATGGTCATCTTGGAATGGTGTGCTTCTTCCAGAACCATCTTCACCAAATCTCTTGCTTGCGGGACGCATAGTCTTCTATCCCGTCTCAACCAACCCTTATCATCAATGGAATATCTATTGAGGTGACTAGAAGTCTCTCCCCTAATCAGCTTGTCTATCACATCAACTAGCTGATAGAAAATTGCCATCAAGCCAGTCACATAATCAACAGAGGGTCTAAAATCAAAATTTGATATGTACTCCAAAATTTTCCTTTCTACAAAGAGAGGACTTAAGGTTAGCTTCTTTCTACTTAGGGCGTCTGCTACTACATTTCCCTTGCCAGGAGTATAGGAGATCTCAAAGTTGTATGAGGCGAGAAACTCCATCCATCTTTGCTGCCTTAGATTGAGGTCTTTCTACGAGAAAAGGTACTTCAACGATTTATGGTCAGCATACAATTCAGATTTATCACCTAAGAGATAGTGGTGCCAAGACTTAAGCGCAAAAACGATGGCCGCTAACTCTAGATCGTGGGTTGGGTAGTTTTTCTCATGCACTTTCAACTGCCTTCCACCATAACCTACTACCTTCCCCTCTTGCATCAAAATAGCGCCTAGTCCCGTACCACATGCATATGTGTATACCATAAACATCTTACTCCCATCTGGTAATGTCAAAACTGGGCCTGTTGTCAGGGTCCTCTTCAACCATTGGAGAGCGACTTCGCAATTCAAATCCCAAGTGAAAGTCAGGTTTTTCTTCGTTAACCTCGTAAGTGGAGCTGAGATTTTCGCAAAGTCTTTAATGAACTTGCGATAAAATCCTGCTAGTCCAAGAAAACTTCGTACTTCGGTTGCATTCTTTGGAACCTTCCAATCCTGGACTGCAACTACTTTTGCGAGGTCCACAGCTAACCCTTCTTTGGACACCACATGCCCAAGAAATCTTACTTCTTCCCTTCAGAAGTGGCACTTGGAGAATTTTCCTTTTAACTGATGTGCACGGAGAGTATCCAAGACTTCACTTAAATGCAAAGCATGCTCTTCCTCATTCTTCGAGAAAAACATAATATCATCTATGAAGACCATGACGAATTTTTGAGAAATTCCCGGAACACTCTATTCATCAAATCGACGAAATAAGCAGGTGCGTTTGTCAAGTCGAAAGGCATGACGAGCCATTCGAAGAAACCGTCCGGGGTTCTGAATGCGGTCTTATCAATGTTATCTTCAGCCATTCTTAGCTGATGAAATTCGGTAGCCAGATCTAATTGGGAGAAAACTGTTCCACCTACAAGCTGATCGAACAAATCGTCTATTCTTGGCAGTGGGTGCCTAATCTTCTTGGTCAGCTTGTTTATCTCCCTATAATCAACGCATAGGCGAAGTGAACCATCCGTTTTGGTTGCGAACACCACTGGAGTACCCCATTTAGAAATACTCCGCCTTATAAACCCATTTTCTAGAAGCTCCTTAACTTGCTTGCTAAGCTCCTTTCTCTCCCTTGGAACCATGTGTCTAACGGGTAAAGCAACGGGTTTTGCGTTCTCAACTAGGTATATGCGGAAGTATATCTCCCGCTTCGGAGGCAAGCCCTCTACTTCCTCAAAGACATCCGAGTATTCATGGACCACTCTAACAGACTGCAAATTCTCAACAGACGCGTCAAGCGATTCTATATAACTTAGCATAATAGAATTCATGGGATTACAAGAGATTTCGAGAATGTTGCCCAAGCGAGTCATAAGCCTAACCTCTATCTTTTCACAATCTAGGACGACTCCATTACTGGATAACCAATCCATGCCCAGAATTCAGCCATAGCCCGTGAAGCCCAAAACATAAGCATCACATTTAAACCCAACGCTAAGTATAGAAATTTTCAAATCCAAACAAATCATCGACAAATAGGATGAGCCCCCAATTGGATTTGAAACAACTAAGGGATCCTCCACTATACTGGTGTTTAGGTGTAGTGACTCAACTAAAGCAGTAGATATAAAAGAGTGTGATGCACCAGAATCAAAGAGTGTGCGAATAGGATGATAAAAAAGATAAACTAAACTTTCAACGGAAATCGTTATACCTCATTCTTGCAGCGGTGGGGCCACGAGAGCCTGGACCTGCCCCCTTGCCTGCCCTGGTGCCATGAGAGCCTGAATCTGCCCTCCAGAGGTAGGCCCTGCCCTCTGCCCTTTCTTTGGGCAGTCCTTAATCAGATGTCCTTCCTCGACACAGTGGAAACAACCAGACTTCTTCTTCTTCCTACGGTCTTTGCTCAGATGGCCTGGTGTACCACAGTTAAAGAATCTTTTCTTTCCCTTGCCATTGTTGTCTTTACCACCCTTCTTGTTCTGCCGTTGCTGTTGTGGTTTCTTTTGATCCCCTTTCTTCTCAGGTGCCTTATTAGCATTGACGCCTTTCTCCTCTTCATGCATAAGCGCCATGTCAACCAGTCTTTCAAAGGTGGCTCCCATAGGGATATGGGTCATAGCTAACCTATGTAGCGGCTCGTTCAAACCCTTAACAAATCTCAGGGTCTTCTTTTCAGGTGTATTCACCTAGTCCAAGCCAAATCTCGCCAACTGATTGAACCTTGTTGACGTATTCTTTCACTGATAGATTTCCCTGCCTTAATGCCAAAAACCTTTCCATGTATAGATTCTCTTCGGCTCGTGAGAGAAACTTTGCCTCAAATCTACGCCTGAAATCCGGCCATGTATCAACTGGACGCTCTCCATTAGTGACCTCCTACCAAAACGAGGCCTCATCCTTCATTAACCAGGAAGCTAATTGGACCTTTCTTCCATCTTCTACCTCAAAGATTCAAAACAATTCTTCCACTTCCTTTAGCCAATTTCGAGCTTCAACAAACATCTCTGACCCGTGAAAAGGTTTTCCGCCCATTGCCCGAAAGTCCTTGCATATCTTTGCGAAAGTATCAACACAGGGGGGAGGAGGAGGAGGAGCATTTGCTGGGCCTGCGACATTGAACCTAGCTTCCAAATACCTTCTAAACCATCCTGGTATAGGTATACCCTAGGGTATCTCAGGAATTCCAGACATGCTGAAAAGAAAATGAAGAGATTCAAACAGAGAATTCGAAAGAAAGATATATGGCTCTTGTGGGTTATGTTTTTGAAATAAACTTTTCTCTTGAAAATACTCTCCTTAAAACATATTTTTGAAGGTATCCTTTATGAAAATGCTTTTTGGAAAAATAGTTTTCAAAATATCTTATCTGTTCTGGTAACCTGGCTCTGATACCACGTGTGGCACCCCATCTCCATTAAGGTCACTCACAAAGGGAATGCCTTAATATTGGTGGAGCGTTTATTGTGTATGGAACAGAAAAGTAAACAAAGCAGATAAATATATTGGTACTTGGAAAATAAAAACCACTTTTATTGCAGCGGAGAAATAGTTTGGTTACATCACATCAAAAACCAACTACAAAACCAAATACACTTATTATCCATCTTGACAAATAAGTTCTGAGTACGTAAAATAAAAGACATAACCCCAACATAAAATAACCATAAATAAGATAGGCTGAACTTTACTTCAGCAATCCAGGCAACTTCCAAAAGAAAGAGATAAGTTGTCTGAATCAAGCTCCACTAGTACTAGTCCCACCCTGAGCACCGGGGGGGGAGGGAAGGAAGAAAAGAGGTGGAAACAAAGGGGGTCGGACATAATGTCTGGCGAGTGCAATAACTTTAACAATATAATCAATAAAGTAACTAGGATAAGGCATAAGCTAGGAAATAAGGAAATGACTGTGAACCAATGGGCATGACAGAGAAAATAAATGAAATAACATGAACAAAGATAACGTTAAAGGCGCACCTAATCACTATAAGATAATTACTACATTGCACCACACCGAACACCCTAAAATTTGATCTCGCCTACAGAACTTAATAATGATAGTGGTAGTTTCGTGTACCCCTAGCTGCCTTCATAGGTGCCGTCTGCCCCTATCTCCACTAGTTGTACCCACTACCCCAATTCGATCGGCTCCCTAACTCGTAGATACCCGTGCCAGTCCCACATTGGAGTGTATCACTCCCCAAAGTGGCAACCCGATACCACCAAAGATGCACGACTTATATCTACACGACGCAACAACGTCTTACCTACTAGCCCGGGCCCACACATGCACATAACCCCGTTGGACTTGCGTTACCACCGCTAACCCGTTTTGACCTCTTACAATCAAACCCAGTATGCGTGTCCCGTCCTCGACTTGGGTCGAGCCCACAAAGAGACTTAATGGGTTACTGGTCTGATAAGGTCCTCCCATGCTTGACACAAGCCTTCCACCTATGCTTGGTCCCCGCTAAGGTTTCCCCACTTAACCCCATTCTTATTCATGTCTTCTTACATGTTTCACTTGGTTAAGTGCATCTAATCGTATTTCACATGCCACCCAAGGCACCCACTTAATTTCACATGCCACCCAAGGCACCCACTTAACCCCCCATGTCTCACCACATGTTTATCTGGTTAAGTGTTACTTAATTCATTAGAACTGTAACCTTGTAAAGACCTCCCACATTAGACTGGCATTTGCGGTTGTTGGATTTGCCGGACGGGTCCGGGCAGTCTTATACCGCAAACGAGCCTAACCTCATGTCTTTACAACTGTTACGCATTTAATTCATGCCTTTGACCTCTCACATTAGACTGGCATTTGTAGCTGTTGGATTTGTCGAGCGGGTCCGGGCTGTCTTACACCACAAAAGAGTCTAACCTCGTGTCTTAGGCGGTTTATTATTACACATCTTTATTTAAGCCCCAAGTGGATTAATATCCCAATTCAAATTTGCAAATAAATTCCAAATATACTTATGTCCATAATTGTCACCTAAATTATGTCCATTTATTTCAGGTATACAAATTATACCAATTATTGCCTCAAATTAATTGTATGCCTTTTAAGGCCATTACATGCCAATTCTCAATATGTGTATATTCAATATTATCCCCATCGTCCCCAAGTTATTTGTTCGCTTATCATGACATATATATATATATATATATATATTGGACTAGCAATTAGTCTAACACATAAAAGGGAAGAAACACCGCAAATTTGCATAACAAACAAATTGGATCTAACTTACAAATAAGGATTACAACATATCTAGCATAAACTTGGTATTGTCATGAATCTAAACATAGGCCTAAAGGTGTGAACTTGCATATATGAATATAGGTTTTACCAAAAACTTGCATATATGAATATAGTTTTCACCCAAAACTTGCATCGGCCATAGTCACAAACTTGCATAAAACTATATACGTCATAGATCTAAACCTAAAGGTGTAAACTTGCATATATGTGAATCCAATTTCTACCTAAACTTGCATATAGTCATTTTACTTAGTTCACATGTAAACTTGTGTACAATTCACATAGAAACTAGCATATAATCTACACCCAAACTTGCATATAAAATGATGTCAAACATGAATCAAGTTGAACATAGGTGATTGGGCATATACAAAGGAATCCACCATAAAAAATGTCATTATGAACAACTAGCATATATTCACCAAAATATCACATTTTTCCAATGTTTCACAAACATATCCATATAACCCAAATTATAACTCACCCAATTAATTTGTTAATTATCTTAATAAAGAAATTGAACTCACAACTCAAAGAATGTCTTGAGTTCTGGGATCTGTGTTCTGAAATTGATTTAGCTCGCCTTTGAAGTAGACAATTTTTTTGTTGTTGTTGTGGTTGTTATAGACTTGAGTTGAATTGAGTTGATTAGCTTTTCTTTGCTCCTAGTTGGTGGCGTCTACTCTAGGTTGCAGGGTGATAGCATGACGACCATGGTTCTAATTTTTATTAGGTTTTAGGGTTTGAGTCTACATGCATTTATATAGAGATTAGGATTAATTTTAGGCCATCCGTTCAACCTAGAAGCAACCTGAACCATCCAAAAAGACAACACAGCCCTAATGACTCAACAGCAGCTCGGACTTGGGCTTAATTCAAATCTGCCCGAGCTAGGGTAGGTCGACCCCCAGGTCGACCCTCAGGTCGACCTATGGGTAGGTCGACACTAAGGTCGACCCCCTGGTCGAACTAGCCTAGGGCAGGAAATTTCCCGCCCTGCCCGGTTCTGAGTCTGAATTCGTTTTTGAATTTAAATTTGAATTTCTGGAAACTTCCGACAGCCATAACTTCTTCATACGAAGTCCAATTTACGCAAACTCGGACTCTATCTCAACCAGAATTCCGAGACGAACACCATGGAATAACCCTTTCCCTTGATTCTCATATTTAAAATTAATTATTCCTAAATTCGTTAGTTTTATGTTAACAGAAAATACGGGGTGTTACACATATAAAGATCTTGTTTAAGTCACACACCGAGTTTTTCATTTGGTATCAGAGCAAGGTCATCATTTTACCATAAAATCGTTATTTGATACTTAGTTAATATGGATAGTACCACTAGTACTAGCACTAATATTGGATATACTGAAGGCCAATATACTACAAGACCACCCTTTCCCAATGGCATGAATTTTAGCAATTCGGCTGCATGAATGAGAATATATATGCAAGATAATAGTTTTGATGATTGGAATATAACACAAAAAGAGTATACACAACCCACTACTCTATATACTGAATGGTCTGCAAATGAAAAAGAAGAGGCTACTGCCAATGCTAAAGCCATGAATATGTTGCATTGTGCCTTGGATAAAAACGAGTTTAACCGGGTTTGTATGTGCAACACAACATATGAAATCTGGCTAACACTCAAAATAACTCATGAAGGAACTTGCAAGGTCAAACAAAGAAAGATATCCATGCTTAAAAACCAGTTTCAAAATTTCAGAATGAACGAGAATAAGTCTATAAATGACATGTACTCACGATTTCAAAATATTTATCATTCTCTATTAGGATCAGGAGAAAAATACTCTGATTTGATATAGTTTCAAAAATATTAAACTCTTTGATGGATGAGTGGGAAAGAAAGGTGTTAGCTATCGAAGAGGCTAATGATCTTTCTGCCATGAAACCCAAAGAGTTAATATGTAATATCATGTCCTATGAAGTAAATTTGTTGGCAAAGAAAGTGCATGTCCAAGATAAGAAAATCTTAGCTTTCCATGCTAAGAAAGATAAGTCAGATTCGAACGAAGAAGATATTGCTTTTGTAGCAACGAATTTCAGAAAATTTCTGAAATACAGAAAAGGACAAAGCAAGAATATGAAAAAGAATTCAACAAAAGAACCTGACCCAGCCTTGGTAGAATGTTTTAAATGTCACAAAACCGGACATTATCAAAAAAACTATCCAGAATTAAAGAAGAATTGCAACAAGAAGAAGAAATTAAAAAGACGAGCTTCCTTAGTCACTTGGGAAAGTTCAGGTCATCATCTTCTAATAGTTACAACGAACAAGCAAACGTATGTTTCATGGCAAAGCATAACGAGTCAGTGATTTTACTTATGATGAATTAATAGAAATTATTATGGAAGTTTTAGAATCTAGAAATAATTTTAAGAGAAAGTACAAGCAAAAAAATGAAGATAGAAAAAGAGCAGAATTTGAAAGAGACTTATTAAAAGATGAAAAAGAGATTTTAGAAGACGAGATTAGAAAATTACAAGAATCTTTATAAATTGCACATTCTTAGATTTTTGTGTTGAGTCAAGAAATTGAGACTCAAAAAAATAAAAATGATAAACTAGTTTCAGAGAATCATGATTTAAATATTAAAGTTAAAATTATAGAATTAGAAAATTCTAGTCTAAAAGTTAAAGTGGATAATATTTCTAAAAATGTTAATAATTTTAATAAAGGTAGAGAAAATGTATATAAGGTATTTGAAAGTTCTCAACCAGTTTCTAGTAAAAATGGACTAAGATATGTTCAAAAAATTAATACTAAAAAGAAATCTAGTTCTAAAGAATCTGGTATTAAACTAGTTTTTTCTAGTATTAAACTAGATAGTACTACTAAGAAAAATTACTCTAGAAATATTAGTATATGGGTTCCAAAAAACCAATAAGATTAGAAATATATATACTAAAAATTTCTTAGATATTGTTCATAACAATGTTAATTATATTTTTAAAAAAGGATTTTGAACCCTCTTGGGTTTGGTTCCCTAAGATTTAATCCTTAGGACCCTAACAAAGGAAGTGAGTACTAATAAATTCTAATTTATTGTTTGTAGGTTCCACTCAACAAAAATAGAGGAAAATGTACACGACAGTGGTTGCTCAAAACACATGACAGGAGATAAAGAAACGTAAACCAATATTACCTATTCAAAAGGAGGAACTATCACATTTGGAGATAATTCCAAAGGATATATCATCAACAAAGGCGATGTGAGAAATTACAATATATCTAATTCACCTCTTATTTCTGATGTTTTATTAGTTAAAAAATTAAAACATAATTTGTTAAGTATTAGTCAATTATGTGATAAAGGTTTTAAAATATCATTTTCCAAAAATAAATCTAGTATATTAGATTCAAACCAAAATCTTATTTTTGAGGGAAACAGAGATAAAAATATTTATATTTTAAATATGCCATTTAATAACAATCTAAGTATGTGTTTATTAGTCAAAGATAATGATCCTTGGTTATGGCACAAACGATTTTGTCATATTAACTTTAACACAATAAACAAGATTTCTAAAAATGAACTTGTTAGAGGTTCACCAAAAATAAAATTTAAAACTAAATATTTATGTGATGCTTGTTATTAGATCCAAAATTGGGTCTAACACCCAAGCTGTTCTGATCTACGAGGAATTATAACTATAGTATGAAGAAAAAGCAGAAAAACACACGAAGTTTATAGTGGTTCGGCGTTAACGAGCCTACGTCCACTTTATATGTAGTTGATTATATGTTGAATGCAAGTACAATCAATAGTTTCACTCGATCTCACTCTTACAATTATGATTCTCTCAATAATCTCGGGATAACTCTAAGTAGAAATAATGGAGATATGATAATGGTGGAGTCAGATCTTTCAATTGCCAAAAGATCCTCAAAAATGTCAAGTTCTGGGCTATTTATAGCTGATTTCTTCAGACGGATCGCGGTTATACATGGCAAAAATCTCGAGAATCTCGGACTGGTTTGTAGCTTGATGGAGAATTGGTCAATATGACAGTTGTGGACAGGTGTCGCGAGATCCATGTATTTCGGATCGTGGTAGAATGGGTCATGGCCTCCATCCCTTGGCTTCTGAAGTCGGATCGGATCGAGCTTGCTGGGAAGGATCAGATCGTGGTGAAGGACCACGAACTGGGTCATGGTAGTAGTTCCACGAATCGTGGGGATTAGGGGGACCACGATCCAAAGATAAAGGAGAAACAACGATCGGACCAAGACGACTTCTCATTGACTTGTACAAGTATCTAGGTGGCTTGGTCAAAAAGCTAGCCAACATTTTGCCGCCCGAAGTATGTTCTATTGAGGATGGAACATGCTTCGAAAGTTCTGAGTTGTCTTTTTACGAAGTGGCGCAAATCAGAGGTCGTGTCTGCCCGTCTATATCATCGCGTCATTTTTAAAGAGCCGCATCCATCGACTTGTATAAATATTCAGTAAAATCTTCATTCTTTTCTCCATTTATCGGATGATTTCTATCTCTGGAATTTTGGATGAAGTAAAAATCAGCTTATCGAGTATGTTTTCAAATCCTTGCGCGTATTTTCACCTTTTTTGTTTCATAGTTGTTTACGAGTTTGATTCCGCGTGGTTCGTTACCAGAGTGGATACCACGTGCTGATCAAATGAAGGGATTTGATCGTTAGCCCCGATGGGCCTTTTCCAACAATCGCGGCCCGTGGGCTTCCATGGATCGTATCGCAACAAAGAAAGGGAGACAAAGAGTCACCTCCTCCTCTATATAAATCGGGCCCCTCCCCATACGTTCCCTTCTTTTTCTTGCTATCGCCACCGCCTCTTATTTCTTCTCCTACTCAGTCCCTACGCCGTAAATTTCGAAGAATTAAATCATTTCTTTGCTCAAATCGAAGAGGTAATTACATTAGGAGTGTTTCCATGTGATTTCTTCTTCGCTTGTCTTGAGTTTACACTGATTTAAGAGGAAAGGACAACGGTGTTTTGTGGTGTTCGAGGCTTGGGAGGCGACTTGATTGATGGGTTCAGCGGTTTGAGTTCGAAGATGGAGGGATGATGAGGGAGAAACGAGGAGGAAGAAGAGGAGAGGGTTAGGTCGGATCGTGGGTGAGGAGGAAAGAGGAGAAAGATGAAGGAGAATGGTGAGGCAGTGGATCGTGGCGATGGCCTGGGAGCGGATCGTGGTGGGAGGAAATAGGAGGAGTAGAATTTGGAGAATGGATCGGTTCGTGGTCATGAAGGGGGTCACTGGTTCATGAGAGGATAAGGGATTGTGGATCGCGAGAGGTCATCACGATCCGTTCCGGTGTTCATGATCCAATACTCTTCCACGAGTCAGTGTTTTCGTTGTGAATCCATACCCGTTCCGCGATCCAGAGATGTACCACGATCCGACATCGTGCCACGATCCAGATGACGAACGATCCGATGAACCTTAAATAAATAATGCAACTTAACTCTAGTATATCAATGGACAGTTAGGCTAGAGCCCTTGAAATTTTCTGAACTAGACAGCAGCATAACTTGACTGCATATGACAACTAATACTCCGATGATCTTGCTAATTTTTATGCTTTCTTCCTATGCATGCACAAACACACACTTGCACTTGCACACACGGGGGACGGGTAATTATATTCTAATTTCTCATGTTTACTCGCCTAAACAGTAATGTCGGATAATCATTCTCCTTCAAGATCTGAAACAGAGATGGACCCCGAGAGGTCTGAGCATCGCAGCCCCGAGGTTCTCCCAATTTATTCAGAGGGTGAGGATTCTGAATTCGAATATGAGGCAGAAATGGAATCGGATTCATCTGAGAGTACCTCGCTTGATGAGGAGTCTGAAGTGGATGAACGAGCTCCCGATGAGATTCCTGGTGCACTAGTAATAAAGAAATTCACTGGCTCTTTAGCTTCCAAACTAGACGACATAAAACTTAAGAAAATCTGCTTGAAACACGGGATCCCCTGAGATGATGTGAGAACACCTGGAAGCGAAGATGGACCTCATCTGGCTCCGGAAGGGTATATGACAGTCAGCCGACTCATGTGCTGGGTAGGCGCTATTCCTCCGTTTCCTCCAATCGTCATTGAAACCTTAAAATGATTGGGTATTGCTCCGATGCAGCTTCATCCCAATGCCTACGCAGCCCTATACACTTTATACATCGCGTATGCGGAAATCCTGCAAACTGAGCTCATGTTTAAAGACTTGAAATTCTATTACCTTTTCAATCATCGTTCTACAGCAACCCCAAATTTTTCTTTCTTCGAGTCGGTAGTCAATAGGAAGGTCTTGTCTGATGGTTACAGCAACATAGGGGATCCCAAGGCCGATTGGTTCTATATAAAGCGACAGGCTGGGTGTGCGAGAAGATGACTTAAATCAAGTAAATTTTAAACCTTTGAATGAATAACCTATTTAAGAAATTGAAACGCTAACGTACTTCTTTCCTTTATGCAGATCGCACCTTTCCAAAGACGGAAGGCTCGGTGTATTGTAATCGACTATCCCTTCTTCTGAAAATCAAATCTGACTTCCTAAGAATCAAGAAATGTATTACTGACGAGAATCTTCACCGGCACCGCCTTCTGGATATAATATTTGGACTTGGCGCGGGTGGCAAACCTTACAAATATGTGCCCCCGGCCGAGGGAGAAGGAATGTCACAGGCAGTAGAGAAAACTAAACCTCATAAGAGTCCTTCACCGATGATTAACCAGGACGATGAAGATTTAAATGTATATAGAGGAGATGAGGCCCGTGCCGACGAGCTTAAGGAAATCCCAGCCTCTCCAAGGGATTCCCCCTCAAGGGCCTCTCTACCGGTTGAGCCTGACGCTCCCGATGATTTAACAGAGGAGCAGTTATTCAAGGAATTGAACAAGATTCCTATACCCGACGATGTATATACATAGGAAGATTTCGAAGGGGAGCCATTTTTTCCTTTCTCTAAGGAAACAAATGCTCCAGTTGAAGAACGAGAAACCACTCCGACGAGCCTAACTTTGTGCCCTGGTCCGTTAGGGGAATTATACGGGATGCACAAATCACATGCACTGTCTGACTCCACACTTTTATACCAACTGTACTCAAAGTTTTAATGTGTACTTGTTTCTCTTGCAGGAAAGATGACTCGCAAACGATCTTATTCTTATCGCTCCCTTCGTGAAGGCACACCTAGTCTTCATTCAAATCCAAATCCTACTCGCAGTGATAGTCGGGGAAGGGATAGTTATCGGCCTCGTGATCCTTCTTAAACCTATTCTACACGATCCCGATCTCCTTCCAGGCATGGTTCCGGGAAACCTCACAGTCATCCACTGCCATCGGCTGAGGGTAAGCAGCTTCCTAGGGACTTAACCCCTCCAAAAAGTACGCCTTCTCACGTCCAATCTTCCAAGAAACGACGCGAGTCAGAGGACAAAAATAAAGACGAGGGCAAGATCGTGAAGAAAGGAAAAAAAGTTCTGGTCTCCCCTGATGATCACGACTCCGACAGTCTCGTTGCACGAGATGCTATCCATGGCCCCGAAAATCAGGCTAGATTGGCGCGCTTGCGCAAGGAATTTCCCGATATTTTCTTTGAGAGGATGATGTTTGTACCGGATCTTGAGCCGGTTCCCAGGGACTGGGATACTGAGGTGATATGATATGTGTGCCATGTAGCCAAACAGTACGAGGTAATGAAAAAGCACGCCGTTAACCTCTCAGATGCCATCTGTCGCATAGAAACGGACGCGACCAGATCCAAGGTGAGAATTGAGAATAGCGACAGGGCTAGGAGCAAAATGGAAAAATACTTAGAAGACGCGCAGGCCCGTCTAGCTTTAGCTCAGCGAGACATTGAGAACTACAAGACAGATCTGGAGGAAGCTAGAAAGCGTTTTCGTAGTGAGCTAGATTATAACAGCCAAGAACGATTATCTTTGAAGAAGGGAATAGAGGATCTTGGAATGGCCAATGCTGATTTGAGGACAGCGCATAGTCATTTTGATGCTGAGAAGGCTGCTTGGGAGAAGGAGAGGGCGGACTTAAAAAATAGTCTTGCGGCTGCCGAGAAAGAAAAGGAGGCCTTGAGTGACCAACTTTTTCAGGCTGAGGAGCGAGCGGTTCTTGCTGAGACTAATGCTAACAGCATTCTTGAATCGGCTTCCACCACTACCGACAAGCTTGCCGAAGCTGAAAAAGAAATAGAAGGTTTTGGGGATTTGATATTTGACTTCTTAGGCCAAGTCATCAAAACTCGAGATATCTCTTGGATCCCAGACTACCACGTTACTCTTGCCAACATATGGGATGCAATTGTCGAGGATGAGAAGCAGCGATTGAAGGTCAATGAGATTGATGAAGGCCAGCTAATGCAGAGACTCCTTAAAGGAAAAGAACCCGAGGATTTGGAGGAGGGGAGACGCCTAATCCAAGAAGAGGTGGAAAGGGAGAAGACTGAGGCCAACGGCAAAAACAAACTTGACGAAGGCTCGAGCTCAGTGGAGGAACCCAAAGCCTCTGAAGTAGAGGAGTATAGTCCTGACGATCCGTTGATTCCTTTGCTCCCAACCCCTCCGGCTATCGGAGCTCCTGCTGTAAGCTTGGATGAAAAGTCAGCTGAAGGTATTTCCATATTTTCCCTATAATTTGTCAAAGCAGTTATGACTTTTCGCCATTCTACGGAGCAGCCCGTTGAGTTACTAACATGTGCCTCTCATAATACAGGTGACACATTGACCGAAAAAAGGGGAGAAAAGAAGGCGGAGACAGAAAAAGTTGACATCCCCATAGGCACTGATGTTGAAGTTTCTGAGATTTCAAAGCAAACTGAGGGTGGTAAAAAGGTAACCGTGGCATCTGTGGTACCCAGCACTGATATTCCTGCAGATGCCAAGGTTATTGCTGCTTTGAACGACACAGATGGTGGTCACGGGGATGAAGAGGATGATGTTGTTATTACAGATGAAATCAAGGGTAATGGTGATGAAACCTTGGCTGATCAGCAGGCTGAGGAGGAGAGGCAGTTGCTTCTTATGAAAGGGGAATAGGACCGAGTATATGTGCCCCTATCTCTAAATCGATCCCAAAACTGGGTTGGTCATAAGATTTTCCTCCCGATTAATAACTTCACAACTCGCCTCTCAATCTTCTAGTTCTTCGCCAGAGCGTCTTGTTGACAAGAGGAAGAGGAAAAAAGGTGATCGTTCGGATGTTGACAAGGAGGAGTCGGGGAAGCAGAAGAGCAAGAAGCCAAAATAACCCCCAAGCATGAGTAGGATGCAGATATTAGTTCATATTTTGTTCTTAGGATTTTTAGACTTTCCACTGGCCAGAAAATGTAATTGTGAGAATGGCCCTCACTTCTGTTTAGCTATCATATCTTGTATCCCTGCATCTTAGTAAATAAAAATTTATTTTTGTTGCCTTTAATTTAATATGCAATGCAGTGATTCCAAGTTCCTTGCATCTCTGTGCAGCTTCCTGAGTAGCCAACATAACGGCATGGGGGGATGATTCGTCTTAGTCGACCTTGACTTTCATCCTTGTCGTGATATGGACAAGAGTTTACTTTCAAGAAAAATTAGCCATATAAAATTGGGAACTAGACCTGCGAACCTGCAATTTTAATTTATCGCATTAGCCACAAATATTTAAACTATAACTAATCGAAAATTAATTCATGAATCGCATTAGCAAAATTTTAAAATTTCTGTGTAGAGATGTGATGTGTGTGTATATGCCCCCAATCAATCATGTAATATGATGCCTAGCCAGGGCTTATTAATCATTGATTTGAGTCATGTGTGTTGCCCCCTATTACGAGAGGTAGGGGAAAGGATTCTTTTAGCGCTAAATTTCTAACAATTTTATACTCTCCCAATCCTTCAGCAGGTTAGAGTTCGAGCTCGTTTCAGGTCTGCTCTCTGATCCTTCAGCGGGGCAGAAATTCTGGGGGCGCTAAATCTCTGGCGCCTTTATACTCTCCCGATCCTTTAGCAGGTTAGAGTGGTGGCAAGGCGGTTTTATCATGGTGCACCTTCATGCCTCGCGGATGTCATCTTCGCGTCCTTTATACTCTCTCCTGATTCTGGGGAGTTAGAGTTTGATCGTGGGGTGATTAACTTTGTCGCACCTTGTGGTTTGCAATTATGGTTCGTGTTTCATCTTGTGGCACAGTGCATTGGGTGCTCCAATATTGCTGCATAATCTGTGGCAGACTCAAAAAATAACAATAACTTATATTAATCGAAATAAAGCAAATAGGTAATGGTGCAGTAAAGGTAAATGACACACAATATTTTATAGTGGTTCGATCGAATCATGACCTACGTCCACTTTATAATTTTTTGTTCAAGTAACTAGACTATTCTAGGCAAGTTGTGCCTTTTTACATGGTCCTAAAAACAAAAGAATGAAACTGACGATTTCACATCAGGTAAGGCCTCAAATGCTGGGCGTTCCACACTCTGGGGATTTCGTCTCCATCTATGGTTGCTAGCTTGAAGGTTCCATTATCAAGTCTTCGCAGGATGGAATATTGTCCTTCCCATTTCAGACCCATATGCTCTGAGTATGGGAATACACGTTTTAGAACCAAGTCTCCGGGTTCAAAGGTTCATGCTCAGACTTTCTTGTTGTAATATTGAGCTATCTGCTGCTTATGTCTTAAGGCACGTAAATCGGCTTCGTCTCTCTTCTCTTCGATCATGTCCAAGGATTCAAGGAGCAACTCATTGTTGGTCATCGGGTCATAGTAGGTGACTCGGTGAGAAGGTACTTCTAACTTGACCGAGATGACCGCTTCAGTTCCAAAGGCGAGAGAAAATGGTGTATGGCCCGTTGCCGATTTATAGGTCGTCTGATAAGCCCATAGTGCCAAGGACAATTCATCGACCCACATGGCCTTGGCCTGCTTCAATCTCTTCTTCAGGATAGATTTAATCGCTTTATTTGCCGCCTCCACTTGGTCGTTCGCTTGCGGATATGCCACAGAGGTGTACCTTTTCTCGATGTGGTATTTCCGGCAAAAATATCTAAACTCTGTGCTGTCAAACTGAGTTCCATTATCCGTTATGATGATTCTTGGGAACCAAATCGGCATATGATGTTTCTAACAACGAAGCTGACTACTCGCTTGGTTGTTATTGTGGTTAAAAGCTCTGCTTCTACCCATTTGGTAAAATAATCCACGGCTACGATAGCGAATTTTGCTCCGCTCTTTGCTATGGGGAGGCTTCCAATGATATCAATTCCCCACATAGCGAAGGGACACGGACTCGTCACCATTTTCAGCTGGCTTGATGGGGCCCTATAGATCTTAGAAAATATCTGGCAGACGTCACAACGTCACGCGTATTTGGCCGCATCCTTATTTACGGTTGGCCAGAAATAACCATATCGTATTATTTTCTTTGCCAATGTTTGGCCTCCCGTGTGATCTCCACATTCGCCTTCATGTACTTCTTGCAATACACGTTGAATATCGCTGCGGGCAATACACTGGAGGAGGGGCATTGAAAATCCTTGTCTATACAGGACTCCCTCTTGCAATACATACCGTGAGGCCTTCCGAATTATTGCACGCCTCTCACTTTTCTTCATAGGGAGTGTTCCATACATTAGGAAATTCTTCAAAGGAGTCATCCACGACTCCCTTTCAGGTTCAACATCTAGTACCGGATCAACTTCCATCTGATCTATACTAGGTGACTGTAAGACATCCATCGAGACCAGTTCTGTATTTTCAGGACTGTCAGAACTGGTCATTTTTGCCAATTTATCTGCTTTTTGGTTCTCTTCTCGAGGAATGTGGGATATGGTGTGATGGTCAAAACCATCCAGCAACTTTTTCACTTTTTCTAAATATGATATCAGCCTAGGACTTTTGGCCTGGAATTTTCCTATGACCTGGTCCACAACTATTTTAGAGTCGCAAAAGATGTCTAACTTCGGAATCTTTAACTCCTTTGTGAGTTTCAAACCAGCAATTAGGGCTTCGTATTCTGAGTCATTGTTAGTGGCGCGGAACTCCAATCTGAGAGCATGGTACATCAGCCGTTTTTCTGGAGTTTCGAGCACCACTCCAGCACCAGATCGTCTATCGTTCTTTGCTCCGTCAGTGAATAACTTCCAGGCACTGGGATCGAGGAGCAGCCTTGGCGGATCGACTTCTTCGCTTATTGTGTCATCTTCTGGGATGGTGAACTCTGCTATGAAGTCCGCCAGCACTTGCCCCCTTATTGATCGCCGGGGTTGAAAATTCAAATCGAACGGACTTAGTTCAATGTTCCACTTAATTAACCTTCCCGAAGCCTCTGGACTTTGAAGAACTTGTTTTAACGGGTGATCAGTGTATACAGTAATCGGGTGAGCTTGAAAATAGTGGCGAAGCTTCCTTGATGCAATCAACAAACTGTACGCAAGCTTTTCTATCCTTGGATAATTTCGTTCAACTGCCGCCAACTTCTTACTCACATAATATACTGTATTTTCTTCTCTAACCAAAGCCGAACTGATCGCATTGGATGACACTGCTAAATATACGAATAATTCTTCATGATCTACGGGTTTAGACAAAATCGGGGGTTTTCTAAATGATTCAATAGATTCTGGAATGCTTCAACACAATCAGGGGTCCATTCGAAGTTGCGCTTTCCTCGCTTTATTAATTCGAAGAACAGGATACATTTATCTGTAGCTTTGGAGATAAATCTACTCAATGCTGCTACTTTCCCTGCGAGGCTTTGCACATCTTTAATCTGTCTAGGTTTCTGAATATTCCGGATTGCTGCGATCTGATCTGGATTAATCTCGATCCCACGCGAATTGACGATAAATCCTAAAAAAATTCCCGATGCTACTCTGAATGAACATTTCAAAGGGTTCAATTTCATTCCATATTTTCGGAGAATTTCAGACATTTCCGCTAAATCGGCAGTATGGTCGGATGATTGTTTAGACTCCACTAACATGTCATCGACATACACCTCTATCATCTTCCCAATCTGGTTGTAAAACATCCTATTGACCAATCGCTGATATGTAGCACCGGCGTTCTTCAAACCAAAAGGCATCACTACATAGCAATACAATCCCAAATCTGTAATGAAGCTCGTGTGCTCTTGGTCTGGGGCGTGCATAGGGATCTGATTGTACCCCGAATAAGCATCCATGAAAGAGACGAGTTCGTAGACAGCCGTCGAATCCACCAGCTCGTCAATTCTTGGCAACGGAAAACTTTCCTTTGGGCAAGCTTTGTTCAGGTCCGAGAAATCAATACAGGTGCGCCACTTTCCATTGGCCTTTTTTACCAAGATCGGGTTGGAAATCCAATCTGGATATGCTGAGTCTCTAATGAACCCATTACTTCTCAATTTCTCAACTTCCTCTTTCAAAGCAGCCGACCTCTCCGGGCCAAGCATTCGCCTTTTCTGTTTGACAGGAGGATGCTTCGGGTTGATGCTTAGCGAATGACTCATGATCGAAGGAGATATCCCACACATATCCGAGTGGGTCCAAGCGAATACATCTAAATTGGCTTTCAAGAAATCCGTTAGCTCTTCGGCTCGAATAGGGTCTAACTGGGATCCAATCTTCAGGACCTTCTCTGGGTCTCCATCATCGATTGGAATATCCACAGTTGTTTCATTGGGAGTCGCCATTCTGCCCCCAGGCTCTTCGTCCTCTCTGGGATCTATGTCCTCGGGTAGTTCTCTGGGTGACACTCCCGTGGTTATTTTCTTTAGTTGCTATAACGTTTCATCCCTTGTCGGGGAGGAAGCGCCTTTGGTCTCTACATTTTTCCTTTGCGGAGCATCTTCAATTCTGCAATGTAGCATGCTCGGGCCACGACTTGATCTCCTCTTATTATAGCTATACCAGCTTCAGTCAGGAACTTCATTAATAAACACCAAGGGGCTATACAAGCTCTGGACTTTGCTAGGGCCGTTCGGCCTAGAAATGCATTGTATGGGGATTCGACATGCAGAACCACAAAAGGAAGGATTCTTACTCTCTGGCGCTCCCCTTCCCCAAGGGTTACCGACAACTCTACATATCCCATTGGAGCAGTTGAGGCTCCATTGAATCCGCGTATCCACCCTTCACATAGTTTTAAATCCATCGGCTCAAGTTTCATTTGGTTAAATGTTTTCTTGAACAAAATGTTGACCGAGCTTCCGTTATCTACCAGAACTTTATGGACTATGGCCGGACCAATTGCGGCTGTGATTACTAATGGATCTTCGGTTGGGGAGTGAACGCCAACGCTATCTCTGTCATGAAATATAATGTCATTGGTCATTGTCTTCTGTTGTTTGATTGGAGCAATGTCCTCAGGGTTACTGCCTTCCCCTGCCATGAGGGGTTGTTTAGCTACGTTGACATACTGGTCCATTGCCCTGAAGCTATGCCCGGCCAGATGAAGCCCTCCTACTATGGTGTTAATGACAATGTTCTTCCCTTTTTGCTGAGCAGTCAGCCGGGGAGTAGGCTGGCTCTGATTCTGGTTTTGATTTTGGTTTGGGGCAGATGCGGCTTGCCCCCTGTCTCTGGGTGTGACCCTGTACTCATCGAGTTTTCCTTCTCGGAGTAGCCTCTCGACCAAGTCTCTCAGATGACGGCATTCATTTGTGGAATGACCATGGATTTGGTGAAATAGACAGAATTGTCCGGTTTCGCGCTCTTTGTCTGTCGACTCTCTCGGGGGAGGCCTTTTATATGGAAGGACATTATCGGTATCCAGGAAGATATTTTCCAATGTATCATTTAACGGTGTGAAACTCTCAAATGGCCTGGGCCGAGATCTTCTCTGAGAATCATTTCCTCGGTTTCTCTTCCGATTATTGCAATTATTGTTTCCCGGTTGGCGACCATTTCCTTGATTTTTATTCCCAACATTGACTTCAACCTTTCCTGAGCTATCTCCTGTCTGCTTGATGGCCACATTGCTCTAGATATCTTCCTTATCAGTAGCCTTCCTTTTTCGATTAGCATATATCTCTTCCTGTCGTAAACGGACATTAGCTTTTTTATAAAATATTTCTCTGGTCGGAGGTGGTTTGCTGGCCAGATATCTTCTGAACTCGGTATCCTTATCGACACCATCGATTAAGGCCATCAACACAGTTTGCTCATGCGGATCTTTAACTTCTATGACTGCTAAATTAAAATGATCCAAGTACGACCTTAAGATTTCGTCCGGTCGCTGCTTAATAAGAGACAACTCAATCACATTCTTAGATCTCTGAGAGTGAAGGCGGAATTGGTTTACGAACTTCTCACTCAATTCCCTGAAACTGGATATCGACCGGGCTAGCAAGCGGGTAAACCACACTAATGCCATATCTTCCAGAAATATAGGGAATGCCTTACATTTTATCTCGTCTGTAGCTGCGGCGACATTCATGGACCAGGAATATCGCATCAGATGCTGGATTGGGTCAGATTTGCCCGCATAGCGATTCATTGTCGGCATATTAAAATGTCTCGGGAATGTGACCTCCAATATATCATCGGTAAAAGGTGTATGACTACGATCTATGCCCCAATCTTCATCCCTATACCCTCGGCTAACTATTATGTTTTCCCTAATCATTGCTTCAACATCTGCCCGGGTCAAGGTGGACTCAGGATCGGCACTTCTTGCCCGATGGGCTTCTTCAGCATTTCTTTGACGTACAGCTACAAAGTCTGGGATTCGGGCGGAGCTTCCTTGCCCCCTGTTGCCGAGGTCAACTACGCGACGAGCGGGGGGATTGGGTCGATTCTGAGCAGGGTCAACCACGTTTCCATTCCTCAGCGGTAAAGCAGGTTCATTCAAGTTATGATTGCTAGTTCCCTGGTTAAGCACTTCTTCTTCCCAAGATCGAAGTTGCTCTATGTTCTCAGCTCTTTCTAGCGAAGGCCAACGTCGGTTTCTTTGGGGCTCCTCAGACGAGGATGTGTGTTCCAGGGAAGGAAGACGGGTTAGTGAGGAAACCCTCTTCCTTATGAGGTCGTCAATTCGCCTATCCATAGCAGTCAGATTCTGTCGCAATACTGAACTCTCTTGCCGCTGAGCAGCTAACTCGTCAAATAATCTTTCCCACATGTCAATAATGCGAGAGAGATCCCCTTCAGTGGCCGGGGCAAAAGGGTCAAATTGGTCGCCAACATTCTCTCTTATACGTAAAGAGCTTGTGCCAGGTCGAGCAGATGTACCAGCACGGGAGGATCAAGCCATAACCTCTTTTCCGGGTCGGGTCGTAGTCTGCTTGTCTTTTGGATCATGGGATCCTTACCTCGATGGCTCGGAGCGCCCCCCGGGATCGGATCGCGAAAGTGTTATGGGGACGGTTCGAGACGTGATCATGGGAGCGTGTGGCAACTCCTTCAGCTGGTTGGGTCGCGATCCCCTCAACAGATCGGTTCGCCCCTCCTCTCGGCGATCCGTGACCTCCTCCTCGGGCTGCTCGTGCACACTTTCTTCAATTGATTCATTTTCAGCTTCGTTCGCTTGCGAAGCTCGTACTTCCTTAGACTTCTTTCCAGCCATGATATCTGAATTTCACTGAAATCTTCAAAAACTGAAACAGTGGAGTTTTGGACTGTTTTCTTCGGACTTGAGTATCCAAACAACAGAACAACAATCCAATGTACTAAAAATTCGTTCTCAGTGAAAGCACCAAAATGTTAGATCCAAAATGTTAGATCCAAAATGTTAGATCCAAAATTGGGTCTAACACCCAAGGTGTTCTGATCTACGAGGAATTATAACTACAGTATGAAGAAAAAGCAGAAAACACACGAAGTTTATAGTGGTTCGGCGTTAACGAGCCTACATCCACTTTATATGTAGTTGATTATATGCTGAATGCAAGTACAATCAATAGTTTCACTCGATCTCACTCTTACAATTATGATTCTCTCAATAATCTCAGGATAACTCTAAGTAGAAACAATGGAGATATGATAATGGTGGAGTCAGATCTCTCAATTGCCAAAAGATCCTTAAAAATGTCAAGTTCTGGGCTATTTATAGCTGATTTCTTCAGACGGATCGCGGTTATACGTGGCACAAATCTCGAGAATCTCGGACTGGTTCGTAGCTTGATAGAGAATTGGTCAATATGACAGTTGTGGACAGGTGTCGCGAGATCCATGCATTTCGGATCGTGGTAGAATGGGTCATGGCCTCCATCCCCTGGCTTTTGAAGTCGGATCGGATCGAGCTTGCTGGGGAGGATCGGATCGTGGTGAAGGACCACGAACTGGGTCGTGGTAGTAGTTCCACGAATCGTGGGGATTAGGGGGACCACGATCCAAAGATAAAGGGGAAACAATGACCGGACCAAGACGACTTCTCAATGACTTGCACAAGTATCTAGGTGGCTTGGTCAAAAAGCTAGCCAACACTTGTCAACTTGGGAAGTTAACTAAATCTTCTTTTAAATCTAAAAACAACCACTTGAATTACAACATATGGATTTATTCAGAGAAACTCAGGTTCAGTCCATAAATCATAGTAGATATGTGTTTGTAATAGTTGATTTTTCAAGATACACTTGGACCATGTTTTTAAAGAATAAAAGCAATACATTTGATCTCTTTATAACTTTTCTCAAACAAATTCAAAATTTAGCTGATTTAAAAATAAAGAATATGCGAAGTGATCATGAAGGAGAATTTGAAAATGAGAAATTTGATTTATTTTGTTAAAAGAAAGGATTTTTTCATAATTTCTCTTTTCCTAGAACTCCACAACAAAATGTAGTAGAACGTAAAAATAGAACTTTACAAGAATGCGCCAGAATGCTATTTAATGGAAGTACACTGCCAAAACATTTTTCGGTTGAAGTAGTTGCTACGACCTATTATGTTTTGAATCGTGTCTCCATTCGACCTCTCTATACGAACTTTTTTCTAGAAGAAAACCAAATATTTCGTATTTGAAGTGTGATGATCACAAAACTCCGTACGACGGAATTAAGGATAATCACTGGAATATAACACATTAATCATCATTAGCAGAGAACAGATAATAGCATAAATAGAAAATAGAATAATTTACATCAATATGACAGCGGAATCATAATATGTAACAACATCAGAGTAGCACAGTGTAGGATACAACTTAGTGCATAAAAGTAAATGATCAGTCTACATCGAGATCATTAGTACATATACATCATAAATATATAATAGAAGTAAATCTATCTACATCGCGATAAGCGGAAATCATATACATATTGTACTAATGGCGGAATATCACATAGCCAAAATACTGAGAAGTCAAGTCCTCGCCATACAAGCCAAAAGATGCACTCCATGTTGTAGTGCCAAAGCCAAAATATATCATGTTACCTGTTACTAGGCTGCCCATGTGAAAATAAGGGCACCCGAGTTTTCAAAGTGGAACAAACTACGAGTCAGTCATGGGACTGGCATGAGAAATCTACTTAACTAGATAAACAACAATAACAAGGCAAATCAAAGGACCACGCCACTTTCGCGGAACGAGTTTACTCCAATGATTGCCAGTGCATTAAACAAGGTAAATTATTTAAAACAACGCAATGCTTTTTATAAAATGCAGGCATTATAAGACCCAAGTCCCATCATACAATGCAACGCAAGCCAGAGGATTGGGTTTTACCTTATAATGGTCAAAATATGCTTAATACGTGCAAAGCAAAATCATTTGATATTATCACTAGTGCACATATGTTTCAAAAGCAAATTCAATCATAAATATCAATCCTAGACGGCATAAGTGCCCCATACCACTGTGTCACCATATATAAGTTACAATCAAATCCGTGATCTCGTATTGGAAATTTGGATTCTGTCATGAGTCGAGGCAAGAGGTAAGCTCCTCACCGCTTCGAGACACTCTAGCAAATACCTCAGGAATCCCCATAGAGAACCCTTGGATCTTCAGGGCCGGTCCTCTCTTACGTTTGAGGATTAGTTATTCCTGAACACACGTTTCCCGGTCCTATCGGACCTAACCGTCGGCTCTGTAGAGACCGATATATCCGAGGCGCCTCGCATTCCAACATCCACAAAGGTATAATAATCAAAAATGTCAGGGCTAGTAAAACGCTAACACCACCCATAGCTAGAAAGAAACGTCATGCACTCCCTGTAGTCCTTATCCTATTTTTAACTCATACCTAGGTGTGAGGCTCGCGAATCAACTTCATGCTCAAAGCTTCGCTATTTTAAAGCCTTTCTTTGATCATCAACCACAAGACTCTGCTTTTCAACAAAATCCTTGATCATTTGCATCTTCGCATGCCACGCTGTCAATCCACACCATACCACTGATATCTACCGATATACAACCTCTGAGCTCGTACGCCTCAGAGAAGGGCGTTAAACAAGAGAATAAATTCTCCGCCGCCAAACATATGTATATTTAGTAGAGATCAACGAATACAGCATGGAATACACGTCATACACACATCCATTTAGAAGTCCGTTCTGGGTCTGAACGAAACGGAGGCACCTTATTCCTGCTACCGTATGTCCAGTATAGGAGAGAGGCCCCCGCATAACCGGACGATCAACAAGTACATTCAGACTACTACAACTGTAACCTCATTAAGGGAGCTACCCATTTCAAAGGCATCAGTAGTAACCTACACGATGTGAAGATCACCGGTCTTGCACCATCTTCATATCTTCGACATTTATTCGTCGATCAATTATTTGTAATGAGAATTACTCGGCCTTTTCAAATAATTCGCGTATATTAGAATTCAAATCAATTATGTCCATGGTTAAATTATTCGACATCCACATTTATGTTCTTTATATAATTTTAATGTCAAACACATTCAACCATCAAATCTCAAGCAAACCAAGAAGAATCAGTTTATTTCCATTCCATATCGATTATAATATTTTATAACGATATTTCGCTATTTTTATTTATTTTAAAATAGCGCTATTTAATTAAACGACGTTTTAGGCCATAACATGGCCCTGGCGCTGTTTTTCTCTAAATTTTATTTACACATTTCTCAAAATCTAACCTTCGGATCTTAACGAAGTTGATTACATTGGAAAGATCTTTCCAAAGCGAACCCTACGGTTTCGGTTTTAGGAGAATCCGACGGTCGGATCTCTCGATATAGTCGTTTGAAGTCACGATTTTAAAATACGAACTGCAGCGTCGTTATTCATTTTATTTTATTTTATTTTATTTATATATATATAAATATAATTCATTCTGGCGCTGTTTTTATTCAGATTTGAATTAAACATTTCAAACAATCCAACCGTTGGATTTTAACAAACTTTATATCGTTGGAAAGATTTTTCCAAAGCGAACCCAACAGTTCCGGTTTTAGGGAAATCTGATGATCGGATTTCTCTATATAATCTTTAAAATGACGATTCCAAAACATGAACTGCAGCTGCGCGATTCGTTTATTTAATTTTTATATATATAAATATAATTCATTCGACGATTTCCATATCATTTTTCACTTCAAATATTTCACTAATGCCTTTATATTTTGGAAAATTTCGCCACAACCTCTTTTGTATGGGGAGGGGTTTGAAAATTTATTGGGTTGTATTAGGAACCCAATAAATCCTAAAAAACATGCACATATTTATAGTGATATATTCCAGTATCCACATGGGAGTGTGTATAGATCATAACTCCAAAGAATAAATTCTCGTCGCCCTATAAATGGTTTTTGTGCCTTAATAACTGTAATGACCCGCATTTGCAGAGGTATTATAATTAATTTATTTAATTGTATAAATAGTGACATAGTGAATTAAATGGTCGTGGAATTAAATAATGATGAATATTTAATTAAAATAATAAATTAAATAATATATTTAATTCTGAAATAATCAGAATTGGCTGAAATGACGATATGGTGTGAACCGAATCATATGTGATATTTAATTCAGCTTGGAATTGAATTAGAATAACGAGTATATTTAAATAATGACAGTTTGAACGTATAATTATATTTTAATCATAATCGAGCTCGAAATGGCGCTGCAGTTCGTAAATTGGCGATTTGAACTTCAACTGAATATACAGGGTCTGTTTTAAATCGGATTTCTGTAAAAAAAGAAACGTTAGGAGCTGGTGAAGTATATTTTTCTAATGGAAGAGAAAAATCAGGATTTCGTCGTGTAGACTGTGAGTTATGTCCAAATCAAATTTTAAAATAGTCGCTATAGAATCGTTTATCGACCGTAACAGTTTATTCGATATAACTAGATATCGGGTTTGAATTTAAACAAGGTTGTTTTGAGACATAACGATAATTTAATTTTTAGAATTTTATGGTAATTTTTAATTAATTAAATACGCGACTTTTTATTTGGAGTGTTTTGCACCCTAAATCAATATTTTTGGGTTTCACAATATGAGTTAACCTACCGGTATTATTATATTTTTGGGATTGTGGCACATTGCTCGTGTCAACAATATTTTTATTTTTGTCCACAACGGTTCGAATATGAACGAGATTTATATAACGGGTACCATATAAATATGAAACGCTATATACATCAAAGATGAAGACAACGTGGTAGCTTCACGATTGAACTAACCAAAAGAATATCATCAAAAAAATACCTAAGCTTTATAGTAGGCAGACCCTCACCCTTTCCTATATATGTTAGTAGTTGTACTTCCTAGTGCATGAACCAAATTAAAAACACGGTAGGATATGAGCAAATACTACCCTATACACATGGCTCTATACATACCAAGTATTTAGAAATGAAAAAACGTGCGGTATGAATTGGCACACATCAAGATAAAGTATGCCTATAAATATAAGGTCTTAAACCTTATAACCAAAATTTACTCTTCCCTCAAAAAACACGGAGCCGCCACTTCTTTCTTGTTCTTCATCTCAAAATCGTGAGAAGCAAACCTAATAAAATCAAATAAAATCTTTTAAAATAGGAAAACTAGTATCGTGTGATCCCATGGGCTCCCTCTTCAGCCTCGGGTGACTTTTGAAAAGTTCGAACAGGACTTTGTTCGATGTCCTATTCCTAGCGTGAGCTAGGGTTCTGATGTCTGGAGCAAATCCAATCTCTAACTGAACGAGACTCAAGGCATCGATGCAGAGTGGAAAGGAC
Organism: Allium sativum; assembly: GCA_030737875.1. NCBI lineage: Eukaryota > Viridiplantae > Streptophyta > Magnoliopsida > Asparagales > Amaryllidaceae > Allium > Allium sativum. The sequence continues at coordinate 962,516,362 of CM060916.1, forward strand.
ATCATTGTGGGGAACGTGAATCCAATTCCGTCGCTGCCAGGAGGATGAACATGGGAAGTGTTTGGGGGTTGACCTCGCTAATCTTGGAGGCGATTCGAAGGAAGGTCACGAGAGGTTTTTAAGGAGAAGGACTGGTAAATAACGGGTGCGGAGCAAATGAAAAACACATGGACGAGGAGTGCTCAGATGTGAATTCTGTGATGGGTTCAGTGGGTGTATAGGAGTGATTTTTTTGTGAAGACGTGATTTGTTGGGTGTTGAATGGGTTCGAATCTAGAGATGAAGGGAGTATGGGGGAGGGTGCAGACGTGCATAAAACTGGATGGCGCGGGGTTCATTTGTTGGTGGAGTTGCCATTGCTTGCACTATCGTGAAGGAGTATGAGGTTAAAGGAAGGAGCGGCACTATTTCTCGTATGGGTCTACTGGTTGTTAAATAGAGAAGCAGCGGTGCTACTGTATGTGTGTCTCGAAGAAGAAATACTTGTTGGGTATGATCGGTGAGTTAATGTGTTGACAGAAGATGGAGATGTCGAAGTTTATATGTGATGAAATGGTGAATGGTGCGGTCGAAGTATTACAGAAGAGGTTGAGTAGTTGAAAAAGTCTGAAATGGGGAAGAACGCCTTTGGGTATTTAAGGATAGGTTGGGCCGATTAGAAGGTGAAACCATTTCGAAAATAAATCAAGTTATTTTAAATTTAATTGGTATATAACTTGTCTAATGTATAACTTTATCACACGTGATCAGAATTTAGCAAAACTAGATCCGTTGGGATCGTATGGACGGGAGTTATACAATGGAACTGACTGGAAGTGGATTGGAGCTCGTTACAATTTATAGCGAAATAAATTGTCCGTCTGAATCAAGCGATGGTTATCGTTATTAACGATGAACTGCCAAAGTGAGTAAATCTCACTAACTCTGAACAGCTTATAATTTCATGTTGTATTTTTAGAACTGTTAAATATTGGCTGATTGACTGTGTGTTGACTGTTTGATTGAACTGCTAGTCAATTAGTTGAATTTCTATAATGATTCTGTTTAACAGAATATATCATACGGAATTGAAAGTAATGTTGATTTTATTGTGTAACATCTGTGGATGCAGGGAAACAGGTTGGAGGGGTCCAACTGGACTCCTCAACATTTATTTTACTGTTATTCATATATTGTGATATATGAGGTGATATATAATCTATTGATGATTATGTGTGCTTAAATGATATCGATCATTGTGATTTGGTATTTAAGATACCGTAAGAAACCCCTGGGATGTAAAAAGAAATATTTCAATATATACTGAAATAAAAGAATTTTATAAAATCAACCGAGTTTATAAAAGGAAATATTTTGAAAATAAATTATTATATAAAATCAATGTATTTTATATAAAAGGAAAAGGATTTTGTAAAGGAAATAATTATAAAATCAAAAGAGTAGAAAAGGAATATATTTGTAAAACAAATACAAAGAAAGATATTTGCAAAACAAATACAAAGAGAAATATTTGTAAATCATTTACAAATAGAATAGAAAAGGAAATATTTGTAGAACATTTACAAATAAATTTAATGGGTTTATTTATTTAATTAGGAAATAAATAAAGGAAAAAGGATTTATTTATTTAAGAAATAAATAAAAGGAAAGGGGTTATTTATTTTGGAAATAAATAGAGAAGATAAAAGGAGATATTTATTTGTTAAGACAAATAGAAATCAAAGGAGATATTTATTTGTTTAAAATAAATAGAGATAAAAGAGTTAATCAGTTAGAGTTAATCGATAGAGTTAAATCAAACTAGAGTTATTTAAATAGAGTTATCGAATACTAGTTTATTCGAATAGAGTTGAAGGAAAGGAGTTATCGATTATTAGTTAATCGAAGGAGTTATCGAATTTAGTTATTCGATGGAGTTAATCGATTAGAGTCAAATCAAAGGAGTTAATCGAATATAGTTTATTCGAATAGAAAGTAAAAGGAGCTAATCGAATATAGTTTATTCGAATAGAATCAATTGAGTTAATCGAATATTAGTTATTCGAATTGAGTTAAAGGAGTTATCAAATATAGTTTAATCGAAAGGAGTTAAGTGAAACGAGTAAATCAATAGCGTTAGTCCGATAGAGTTAAACCAATAACGTTAATCCGATAGAGTTAATCCAATAGCGTTAGTCCAATAGAGTTAATTGATAAGGGTTAATCGAATAGAGTAAATTGAATAGAGTTATCGAATATACCTTATCCGAAGGAAAGAATTATCGAATAAGAGATAATTCGAAGGAGAGTTATGTAAGGAAGTTGTTAAAGAATTAAAAGGGGAACTTTGTCTATTTCAAGGTTAGAAACGTTGTTCAGTTAAGGTCTGAGAGGTAATATTACCCCAAGTTGATTGACTTCATTTTTAACTAAGGAATGGTTAAGGTTCAATAGTGAAGATGGGTTAAAGGAATTTAGTTAATAAGCGTAATGGTTTCAGTTGGCATCGCGATGGTTTGTTTAAACATCTATCTAAGTCCAATGAAGGAGTTTTGGAAATGTTTTCCAAATAAGAACCAGAAATGTTTTCTGATATAGAAAACAAGAAATGGAAATGTTTTCCAATGGTAATAACATATATTTTCTAAATTTAGAAAATAAGAAATGTTGATTATAGGGAAACAGGAGATGAAAAAATGAACTTAAGAGATAAATGTTAAATGATGTTTGATCGATATAATTTCCATCTGGGAATAATATCGTTGTTTGCACACGTGTTTTTCTTTGACAGTTAACTCACCGACTATCGAAGTTTTTGACCATTTTAACGTCGTTAATATGGAGAGACCGGTTGGATTATTATCCAAAGAACCACTCTATATTGGCATAAGCGTTGCGAATCATATATGCCAAAGATAATTGTAGACGGAGTAAAGTGCAAGGGCTATTGTATAAGTCTTAGATAACAGTGTCTAAGATGGATGTATTGAATAGTGTCTTCGTTTCATCCTGTTCCTGGATGACTTGTATGGACGGATGTCTGACAGAGTATTTCCAGACGATCACGTATATTGATTTCTCCAACAGTACCAAGAGTGGAACCGGAGAAGGAAACTTCTTTTAGCTAACACATAATGTATTGTTGAGGACTTCAATCGATGATTTGATGGATTTGACGATGTGGCATTTGAAGTGAATCTGGTGTGATGATAAAGCGTAGCTTCTAGCCTCACATCCGGTAAATGACAGAAATCGGGCAGGCAGCATGGCTAAGTCGGTCGCTCCGAAGTAGGGTGTTTAATCACCGGATCTAGAGTTTCATTTACTTCTAAAAATCTATTGTCGATACTGTCCCATTCGGGAAACCATTGCTGATCGCAACCGTTGGTGATATACATTCGATACCCTCCAGCGAAATGAGTGGTCGGTCATGTGTGGCCGGGTTGCAAGATGTTCTTGTTGAACCCAGTGTATTCCTTCCTAGAGATACACTAGCGAAAGGTGGTTCCATATCTTGTCATAGTTGGAAATCCATTACCCAATACGTGCTTGCGGTTTTCATTGTATACTATATATGTAGAATGTGAGATGAAAGCGTTTCTGCTAGATGATTATTATACTCTGGTTGATAAACATTATTATAATATCAAAAGGTTTTTGATATAAAGATAATTTGGATTCTCATAGGGGAAAAACCCGTTCCGTTATACGGCGTGGTCTTATGAGATATCATTTATCTGCTTGAACTGTTTTAAACTGTTTTACTCACACCAGTCCCGTGACTGACCCAGAGTTTATTTTGTTTTGTTTTCCCTAAACTCTTGGGTTCCTAATTTTGTATGGGCAATCAAGTAGTCGGGATTTACAGATACTTGAAGAGCTGGAGCAGGAGGCTTCAGGATTATATAGCTATAGTTTATTTCCGCTGTGTTGTATGTGATGTACTTGATAATGATATGTATATTCAAGTACAATCTTTTATTTCAAAGATATGTTATCTATTATATGTTATTCGTTCCGCTGTGAGGTTCATGTTACTCTGATGTTGTGTTCTTCTTCTTCTTCTATTCTAAGTTTCTATCTTATCTTTCCTCACCCTGTAATTTCTTTCATAAATGACCGGTATTTTCGATCCTTGGATGTTCGATATGTGTTGTATATCGGATAACCAAGATCGCCAAAAACCCGGGTCGTTGCAGTTGGTATCAGAGCTTAAGTTAAGCGAATTACCTTGGCTCTGTGGTGTGACTCAGTAGAAATGGGGTTAGTAATAATCTAGATTGAGTTGAGTGTATATATACGAGTGAGCGTATTTGTTATTGATATAAAAATTGTTTTATATTGTGGTGATTTATTGGCTGAGTCGTTTATGAGTTCTGTTTGATCAGTTTGATCCACTGTATCGATAGGAGTTCATAAAAACTCAAATACGATGGGTCGGCACGATATGTTTTGAAAAGAGGGCAAATGAAAATAATTTTACCCAAAGTATTTTTTTGATATATATTGGATATATTGGTCGTTATTATAATTGAGTAAAGATTGTAAATTAAATGGTTATGTAAATAACCAATCAGAATTCATATAAGTGAAATACGTGAAATCAGATGAGTTAAATCTGAAATTTAAACCAGAAACTGAATTAAAACTCTGGAAAATTGGACAAGTGTTTGTAAATGGATTTAGATTAAAAATAGGGAAAATTTAAGATCCTGGGAGATTTTAAATTGTTTTACAAGCAGTGTGAATTATATTTTGAAATGAATTTCAAAGTAGAAATGTTTAGAAATGGTTTTATAGTATTAAACTCACTTCGATCACTGGAAAATAGATTCCGATGATGACAGCTACATCATCAGTATTCATTTTCAAGTTGTAAATGACGAATTACTACCAGAGATACTGTTTTGAATTTGTTTTGGGAAAGACAAGTTGTGTTGAATTTCAAAATGGGATTTATAATATAGAATTCGAATATATGGAATTTGAATATAGAAATTCAAATGGAATTTATAATATAGAATTTGAATAGAATTTGATATATAGAATTTGAATAATATAATTTGATATATAGAATTTGAATAATAGAATTTGATATATATATATATTTGAATAATAGAAGTGATATAAAATTTGAATAGAAATTGAATTGAATTAACTAAGTCGAAGAGGAATTAGTTAATCGAGTTTTGAATTTGAAGTTGAACTTTGAAAGGTGAATTGGATTTGTAAATGGATAGTTGAAATCGAATATAGAACTTAAATTTGAAATTTGGATTCAAATTAGTTAATAAGCAAGTTAAATTATATTTGAACATGTCATGTTCAAATAAAAAAGTGAAATAGACTAAAGAGTTAATTAACACATTAATTAACGAATTGAGTTAAAACGATCAGGTATAGTTAAAATAGATTGGGCATGTATAAATATACATGAGATAGGTATGGATAAGGTATGAAGGTATATAAATAGAATGCTCGACGAAAAGGTATGTATTTAATTCATATATGAGATTTTATGCGCCGTATCGGCTAGCCGCTTGGCTTTTTCTTTTTCTTTTGGATTGGTGAGGGCCATGGGAGGCTATTTGAAATATCCCGATGCTCATGGTACAAAGGAGATTATGGCGAATTTTTCCCGGAATTTAAGGAGTTAAAATATTTTTAAGATAATTTGATAGTTAGAAATCAACGTATCGATATATATATAGAAGTCGATAAGGAAACGAACTTAGAAATAGAATAGTAAAATCAAAAAGGAAGACTAAGAATAAAATCTAGTCAGAATAGAAAGAGGAAGCGTATACATGTTTAAAAGTGAACAATTAGTTGTATGGTATTGATTATTCGAGTAAGTAGTCATATTTGTTTTTACGTTATAAATGTTATTCAGTCAAGGTCAGAGAGGTAATTATACCCCAACTTGATTGATTTCATTATTAACAAATAAATATTATGTTTTCAGGCTCGAAGATCAAGGTTGAATAAGAGTTAGTTGAATATAGTATTTGGGTTGTCGTAACGATGTTTTACACAACATCCGTTTTAACCCAAATAAGTGTAAGCTTGGAAATATAATAAAGAATATTTCCTAAGTATAGAAATAAACGAGATCGGAAAAGAGATAAGTAATTGGAATATTTTCCAATTATATTTAGCATATATTTTCTAAAGTTTAGAAAATAAAGGAAGGCGGTATTCGGAAATGTTTTCCAAATAACGTAAAAGGCCAATATGGTTATTGAAAATATTTGGTTAACAAATATTGATAAAGAAATAGAGAAGTGATTTAACTAATGGAATATTAATTAAGGGCTCAGTGACATGTTCAAAAGGAAAATTTGATTTTTGAAAAGAGTAAACTGTTTAAAAACTCCCAGGGAAAGAGTGTTTGAATTAAAAACAAATTTAACAGAAATTTGTGAAAGCAAAATTGAATTAAATTAAAGCCAGTAAAGTGGTAACTGAGATTGAATTAGAATGCTATCAAGACAAATTGGATTGTGAGATTCAAATTTGAAGTGTAATGTGATAATCAAGTTAAGAGTTGGGAATCGAGAAGAAACTCGAGTTGAAATGATATTTGGCTCGGATATAAGCGAATGGTGGTGTTGTGGATAAAAGCAGATTGGAATTTGATTGGGATAACATTGGTATATGCTGAGTTGATAGCATATGGAAGTGATAGAGTTGATATGCCGACAAAAGGTACAAGTTTATATTTCTATTGGATATAAGATTTATGAGTCGAATTGGCAAGCCGCTTGGCTGTTTGATTTTCTTTTGGGTTGGATATGACCCAGAGAGGCGAGTTAGAGTTTGATCTATTGACCAGTACAAAGGAGGTGTTGGCGAATTTTTTCAAAAAGTTAAGGCGTTAGAAAATTTACAGGATTTTTGAAAATTTTCGTTGATAAGAATTAATTAATATTTAATTAAAGTTAAATTGGTTCAGTTGAAACTGAAGTTAAGAAGTAAACAAATATGTTCTAACCAGTCGATAGGGTCGTTCTCTACCTTAGCAATTTCGAGGACGAAATTATTTTAAGTGGGGAAGAATGTAATGACCCGCATTTGTAGAGGTATTATAATTAATTTATTTAATTATATAAATAGTGATATAGTGAATTAAATGGTCGTGGAATCAAATAATGATGAATATTTAAATAAAATAATAAATTAAATAATATATTTAATTCTGAAATAATCAGAATTGGCTGAAATGACGATATGGTGTGAACCGAATCATCTGTGATATTTAATTCAGCTTGGAATTGAATTAGAATAACGAATATATTTAAATAACGACAGTTTGAACATATAATTATATTTTAATTATAATCGAGCTCGAAACGGCGCTGCAGTTCATAAATTAGCAATTTGAACTTCAACTGAATATACTGGGTCTGTTTTAAATCGGATTTCTGTGAAACAAGAAATGTTAGGAGCTGGTGAAGTATATTTTTCTGATGGAAGAGAAAAATCAGGATTTCATCGTGTAGACTGTGAGTTATGTCCAAATAAAATTTTAAAATAGTCGTTATAGAATTGTTTATCGACCGTAACGGTTTATTCGATATAACTAGATATCGGGTTTGAATTTAAACAAGGTTCTTTTAAGACATAACGATAATTTAATTTTTAGAATTTTATGGTAATTTTTAATTAATTAAATACGCGACTTTTTATTTGGAGTGTTTTGCACCCTAAATCAATATTTTTGGGTTTCACAATATGAGTTAACCTATCGGTATTATTATATTTTTTGGATCGTGGATCATTGCTCTTGTCAACAATATTTTTATTTTTGTCCACAACGGTTCGAATGTGAACGAGATTTATATAACGGGTACCATATAAATATGAAACGCTATATACATCAAAGATGAAGACAACGTGGTAGCTTCACGATTGAACTAACCAAAAGAATATCATCAAATAAATACCTAAGCTTTATAGTAGGCAGACCCTCGCCCATTCCTATATATATTTGCAGTTGTACTTCCTAGTGCATGAACCAAATTAAAAACACGGTAGGATATGAGCAAATACTACCCTATACACATGGCTCTATACAGACCAAGTATTTAGAAATGAAGAACGTGCGGTATGAATTGACATGCATCAAGGTAACGTATGCCTATAAATATAAGGTCTTAAACCTTATAACCAAAATTTACTCTTCCCTCAGAAAACATGGAGTCGCCACTTCTTTCTTGTTCTTCATCTCAAAATCGTGAGAAGCAAACCCAATAAAATCAAATAAAATCTTTTAAAATAGGAAAACTAGTATCGTGTGATCCCATGGGCTCCCTCTTCAACCTCGGGTGACTTTTGAAAAGTTCGAACAGGACTTTGTTCGATGTCCTATTCCTAGCGTGAGCTAGGGTTCTGATGTCTGGAGCAAATCCAGTCTCTAACTGAACGAGACTCAAGGCATCGATGCAGAGTGGAAAGGACATCGTCGTGGGGAACGTGAATCCGATTCCATCGCTGCCAGGAGGATGAACGGGGGAAGTGTTTGGGGGTTGACCTCGCTAATCTTGGAGGCGATTCGAAGGAAGGTCACGAGAGGTTTTGATGGAGGAGGACTGGTAAATGACGGGTGCAGAGAAGATGGAAAACACATGGACGAGGAGTGCTTAGATGTGAATTCTGTGATGGGTTCAGTGGGTGTATAGGAGTGATTTTTTTGTGAAGACGTGAGTTGTTGGATGTTGAATGGGTTCGAATCTGGAGATGAAGGGAGTATGGGGGAGGGTGCGGACGTGCATAATACTGGATGGCGCGGGGTTCATTTGTTGGTGGAGTTGTTATTGCTTGCACTAACGTTAAGGAGTATGAGGTTAAAGGAAGGAGCGGCACTGTTTCTCGTATGGGTCTACTGGTTGTTAAATGGAGAAGTAGCGGTGCTACTGTACGTGTGTCTCGAAGAAGAAATACTTGTTGGGTACGATTGGTGAGTTAATGTGTTGATAGAAGATGGAGATGTCGAAGTTTATATGTGATGAAATGGTGAATGGTGCGGTCGAAGTATTACAGAAGAGGTTGAGCAGTTGGAAAAGTCTGAAACGGGGAAGAACGCCTTTAGGTATTTAAGGATAGGTTGGGCCGATTAGAAGGTGAAACCATTTCGAAAATAAATCAAGTTATTTTAAATTTAATTGGTATATAACTTGTGTAATGTATAACTTTATCACACGTGATCAGAATTTAGCGAAACCAGATCCATTGGGATCGTATGAACGGGAGCTATAAAATGGAACTGACTGGAAGTGGAATGGAGCTCGTTACAATTTATAGCGAAATAAATTGTCCATCTGAATCAAGCGATGGTTATCATTATTAGTGATGAACTGCCAAAGTGAGTAAATCTCACTAACTCTGAACAGTTTATGATTTCATGTTGTATTTTTCGAACTGTAAAATATTGGCTGATTGATTGTGTGTTGACTGTTTGATTGAACTGCTAGTCAGTTAGTTGAATTTCTATATTAATTCTGTTTAACAGAATATATCATATGGAATTGAAAGTAATGTTGATTTTATTGTGTAACATCTGTGGATGCAGGGAAACAGGTTGGAGGGGTCCAACTGGAATCCTCAACATTTATTTTACTGTTATTCATATATTGTGATATATGAGGTGATATATAATCTATTGATGATTATGTGTGTTTAAATGATATCGATCATTGTGATTTGGTATTTAAGATACCATAAGAAACCCCTAGGATGTAAAAAGAAATATTTCAATATATACTGAAATAAAAGAATTTTATAAAATCAACCGAGTTTATAAAAGGAAATATTTTGAAAATAAATTATTATATAAAATCAATGGATTTTATATAAAAGGAAAAGGATTTGGTAAAGGAAATAATTATAAAATCAAAAGAGTAGAAAAGGAATATATTTGTAAAACAAATACAAAGAAAGATATTTGCAAAACAAATAGAAAGAGAAATGTTTGTAAATCATTTACAAATAGAATAGAAAAGGAAATATTTGTAGAACATTTACAAATAAATTTAATGGGATTATTTATTTATTTAGGAAATAAATAAAGGAAAAAGGATTTGTTTATTTAGGAAATAAATAAAAGAAAAGGGGTTATTTATTTAGGAAATAAATAGAGAAGATAAAAGGAGATATTTATTTGTTAAGATAAATAGAAATCAAAGGAGATATTTATTTGTTTAAAATAAATAGAGATAAAAGAGTTAATCGGTTAGAGTTAATCGATAGAGTTAAATCGAACTAGAGTTATTTAAATAGAGTTATCGAATATTAGTTTATTCGAATAGAGTTGAAGGAAAGGAGTTATCGATTATTAGTTAATCAAAGGAGTTATCGAATTTAGTTATTCGATGGAGTTAATCGATTAGAGTTAAATCAAAGGAGTTAATCGAATATAGTTTATTCGAATAGAAAGTAAAAGGAGTTAATCGAATATAGTTTATTCGAATAGAATCAATTGAGTTAATCGAATATTAATGATTCGAATATAGTTAAAGGAGTTATCGAATATAGTTTATTCGAAAGGAGTTAAGTGAAACGAGTAAATCAATAGCGTTAGTCCGATAGAGTTAATCCAATAGCGTTAGTCCGATAGAGTTAATCCAATAGCGTTAGTCCAATAGAGTTAATTGATAAGGGTTAATCGAATAGAGTAAATTGAATAGAGTTATCGAATATACCTTATTCGAAGGAAAGAATTATTGAATAAGAGATAATTCGAAGGAGAGTTACGTAAGGAAGTTGTTAAAGAATTAAAAGGGGAACTTTGTCTATTTCAAGGTTAGAAACGTTGTTCAATTAAGGTCTGAGAGGTAGTATTACCCCAACTTGATTGACTTCATTTTTAACTAAGGAATGGTTAAGGTTCAATAATGAAGGTGGGTTAAAAAAAATTTAGTTAATAAGCGTAATGGTTTGAGTTGACATCACGATGGTTTGTTTAAACATCTGTCTAAGTCCAGTGAAGGAGTTTTGGAAATGTTTTCCAAAAAAGAACCAGAAATGTTTTCTGATATAGAAAACAAGAAATGGAAATGTTTTCCAATGGTAATAACATATATTTTCTAAATTTAGAAAATAAGAAATGTTGAATATAGGGAAACAGGAGATGAAAAAATGAACTTAAGAGATAAATGTTAAATGATGTTTGATCGATATAATTTCCATCTGGGAATAATATCGTTGTTTGCACACGTGTTTTTCTTTGATAGTTAACTCACCGACTATCGAAGTTTTTGACCATTTTAACGTCGTTAATATGGAGAGACTGGTTGGATTATTATCCAAAAAACCACTCTGTATTGGCATGAGCATTGCGAATCATATATGCTAAAGATAATTGAGGACGGAGTAAAGTGCAAGGGCTATTGTATTAGTATTAGATAACATTGTCTAAGATGGATGTATTGAATAGTGCCTTCAGTTCATCCTGTTCCTGGATGACTTGTATGGACGGATGTTTGACAGAGTATTTCCCGATGATCACGTATATTGATTTCTCCAACCGTACCAAGAGTGGAAGCGGAGAAGGAAACTTCTTTTAGCTAACACATAATGTATTGTTGAGGACTTCAATCGGTGATTTGATGGATTTGACGATGTGGCATTTGAAGTGAATCTGGTGTGATGATAAAGCATAGCTTCTAGCCTCACATCCGGTAAATGACAGAAATCGGGCAGGCAGCATGGCTAAGTCGGTCGCTCTGAAGTAGGGTGTATAATCACCTGATCTAGAGTTTCATTTACTTCTAAAAATCTATTGTCGATACTGTCCCCTTCGGGAAACGGTTGCTGATCCCAACCGTTGGTGACATACATTCGATACACTCAAGCGAAATGAGTGGTCGGTCATGTGTGGCTGGGTTGCAAGATGTTCTTGTTGAACCCAGTGTATTCCTTTCTAGAGATACACTAACGAAAGGTGGTTCCATACCTTGTCATAGTTGGAAATCCATTACCCAATATGTGCTTGCGGTTTTGATTGTATACTATATATGTAGAACGTGAGACGAAAGCGTTTCTGCTAGATGATTATTATACTGTGGTTGATAGACATTATTATAATATCAAAAGGTTTTTTATATAAAGATAATTTGGATTCTCATAAGGGAAAAACCTGTTCCGTTATACGGCGTGGTCTTATGAGATATCATTTACCTGTTTGAACTGTTTTAAACTTTTTTACTCACACCAGTCCCATGACTGACCCGGAGTTTATTTTGTTTTGTTTTCCCTAAACTCTTGGGTGCCCAATTTTGTACGGGCAGTCAAGTAGTCGGGATTTACAGATACTTGAAGAGCTGGAGCAGGAGGCTTCAGGATCATATAGCTATAGTTTATTTCCGCTGTGTTGTAAGTGTTGTACTTGATAATGATATGTATATTCAAGTACAATCTTTTATTTCAAAGATATGTTATCTATTATATGTTATTCGTTCCGCTGTGAGGTTCATGTTACTCTGATGTTGTGTTCTTCTTCTTCTTCTATTCTAAGTTTCTATCTTATCTATCCTCACCCTTTAATTTCTTTCATAAATGACCAGTATTTTCGATCCTTGAATGTTCGATATGTGTTGTATATCGGATAACCAAGATCGCCAAAAACCTGGGTCGTTACAATAACCAGAGAGACGTGTTTATTGTCATCTCCAGACCCGTGTGGTTTTTTTTTATTAATCTGGCAATTTATCATTATATTTTATATAGTCCATATCAGTCTTCAGTTCAACCTGAAATATAATCATCGCCATACAAGCCTCTCGCTTATATGGTAAATCTTCCACCTTGTCACATAAGCTCCAAATGCTGATGTGGTATATAATAGGGTATGCTATCTTCAAGAAGTGTGCCATGTAGTGTAGATCAAAATTAATTGTTACTATCCTATGGTGACATTTATTATTTCACACAGAACAACAAGCACTCCGCATCCAATGGCATTCACAGGAGTTTATATAATAATAAAAAACTCATGAAGGCTTACCTATTTGTCGGGCATGCAAATATATTCCTCACTCAACAACTAATTCATATTCATGTTCAACACATGTATACTATGCAGAACTAAACTACAAGTAATATTTTTAGCGAACAAATGTTTGTTTCAATATGCGGTTATTTTTAACACTTCATACATAGGATAAAAATGTTATTTTTGGCGAAAAAAATATGTTTCAACACATGCATATTTTTAGCGAGTCGTATACATGATAAAAAATGATATTTTTATCGTTCAAAATATCTATTCCATACATGAATGTTTTTAGCGAGTCGTATACATGATAAAAATGATATTTTTATCATTTAAAATATTTATTCCACACATGAATGTTTTTAGCACTTCATATTCACAATAAAATGTTAATTTTATTGTTCAATCCTTTTATTCAACACATGAATCCTTTTCAACATATGAATATTTTAATTAGTTCATACATATAATAAAAACTATATTTTTATCGTTAAAACAATTTATTTGAAACACGAATATTTTATATACTTCGTAAATAAGATAAAAATGATATTTTTGAAGTTAAAATTATTTATTTAAAATTCTAATATTTTATATTGTCCATACATTAGATAATAATGTGATTTTTACTTTTCAAACAATTTATTTAACACATGAATGTCTTTAAACGCATGAATATATCAACATATGAATATCTCATACATGCACACTTCATATACTTCACACGCATAATAAAAATGTAATTTTTATTATCTAAACAATTTATTCAACACATAGATATTACTGGAAATTTCGGCAGCATAACGGTAGGGGTTAAAAACTGGCACCGTCCTAAGTACGGCTCCTCCCACTACCTTAGGCCTCGCGGTGTTCCATAAGGGGCTTATCTACCTGATCTAAGATCAACTTCATATCATATGAATTTTCCACAATAATTCCCATTGTTCCAACCACAAACAATTTCTTTCAACCACAAACAATTTTTTCCAACCATTCGCATTTCAAATAATTTTCAACCCATTCGCATTATCAATCAATTTCATGTCAAACACAATCAATTCATATCATCCATGGTCTGTGCACGAGGGGAGTGTATATATATATATATATATATATATATTTCCATTTCAACACATATATGATTTCTACAACGCATGTATAATTTATACATAACTCATATAACTTATACAACGCACATACATGTAGTCTACAATGCATATATAATTTATATTTCGCCCATATAATTTATACAACGTATTTCCATTCCATATTGAATTTAGATCTCTCACACTGATTTTAATCCTTCTGAAATTTTGTAGCGAGCTCGGAACACGTTCTAGCTTCTTCTAGAATGTAGACGACGTTGCTACAAGTCCGATGTTTCCTGTTTCATCGACTTTCATCAACATAGCAAAAAGATATGATTTTTATTAGAATAAACAAGTTTTCAACACTTCAAAGCATTATAAATGTTTAAAAATAGAAAATCCACACCTTCAGTTTATCGCTTGAAACTAGTTTTCGATTTTCAACACAAATCATTGCAAGATACGAAGATCAGGTTGTGCCACGATGGAGAGCACGAAGGGGCGTGCAGAACGACACCAATGGGGTCCAGTTCGATCTCGTGTGGAGGGGACGGCGGCGCATTGAATGACCAAGCTTTGAGGGATCGATCTCGAAAAATACCAACGTTAGGATGTGAATCAGGTATAGATTTGAAGCTTGAGATTTGATCTACAATATCCTTAACTGGAGGGAACGATTTTATTGTGTGGTTTGAGAGGAATCGAGGGGAGCTGGGAGGAAGCTTCAGCCGCCGCACGATATAGGGTTGTCGGGTTTAATTTCCCGGACGCGATAATGAAGATGAATTCCGATTGGTCCATGTTATAATTATTTTTATTTTTATTTTCTAATTCAAAAAATACCCACTTATCTAAACAAACCCCAATTCAAACCCAACGACTAACACCCCTAGATAACTACCCTCATTCCGAACACAATGGGATATGTTTCGTAAGCCAATTCGACTGTTACAGTCAGTTATTCTTCAAATTAAAATATAAAACATTCAAATTCTTTTTTGAACGTACATTTTAATTTGTCGGGATCACATACTGATTCTAAAAATTCCCAAAAAAATTTATCTAGATATGTTGGGACGTTACGGTCCTAACAAAACTAATTTCGTCGAATTCTGAGACCATCTGAAAATGGCCATTTTATTATTGATCCAGTTTGACTGAAATCTACCAAACACATTTTCCTTTTCCACGCTCACATATTGAATTCAAAAATTATGGAAATTTAAGCCTAGCAATAAATTGACATCCTGGATCCAACCAAAGTGGTTTCGTCGAAAACAGAGGTCGTTTGCAAATGCCTATTTTCAAGGGCTTTAATACTATTTAAAAATGAAAATTTTAAATTATGATCAAATTTCTGTTCAAATTAACCAAAATAAAAAATTTAAATTGGCTTAGATTTTCCGGGTTATTACAATCTCCCCCACTTAAAACTTTTCGTCCCCGAAAAGGAAACAACAGTACAATAGGAAACAACACGTAAATGTAAAATATGGTAAATGTACCTTGCACCAGAGTTAGTCAGAGATGTCCACTCTGCAATTGGGATAAGCTTGCTTAATGCTCTCTTAAGTCTCCCAAGTACAGTCTCTAAGATTTCCACTCCACTGCACTTTAACTAAATGAACCTTCTTGTTTCTTAGCTCCTTAGTTTCTTTGCCAATAATCTTTATCGGCTCTCTTCTAACTGCTAATTCTGGAGTAATTTCCAAGTCCTGTTACGCTGCTTCTTCTACAACAAGATCTGGATCATGTACATGCTTTCGAAGTTGAGATACGTGAAACACATTATGTACTCCAAGCAACCAATCAGGTAGTTAAACCCTATAAGCGAGAGTTCCAATTCGTTCAAGTATAGGAAAGGGTCCAATAAATCTGAGTGCCAACTTCCCAGTTTTGCCGAATCGGATTACTCCTCTCATCGGAGAAACTCTCAAATAAACATAATCACCAACAGCAAATGCTAAATCTCTTCTTCTAGAATCTGCATAACTTTTCTGTCGGCTTTGAGCCGTTTGTAATCGTTTCTTGATGAAATCGACTTTGCCTGAAGCTTCACGAATCATATCGGGTCCCAACACAAATCTATTACCAGGTTCTACCCAACATGCACGAGATCTACACGGTCTACCGTATAATGCCTCAAATGGTGACATTTCCAAGCTTGCTTGATAACTGTTGTTATATGAGAACTCAGCCAAATGCAGGTGGTCTTCCCATGATCCACCAAAATCAATAATACAAGCCCACAGTAAATCTTCTGGAATACGGTTCACCCTCTCAGTTTGGCCATCTGTTTGAGGATGATACGCGGTGCTTAGGTTCAGCTTTGTCCCCAGCTCTACTTGAAATGCCTCCCAAAATTTGCTAGTAAATAATGGATCTCTATTACTAACTATGTTGACCAGCACTCCGTGTAGCTTAACAATGTCCTTGAGATAAATCTGCGCTAGACTTTGAGCAGTTCTATTGGATTTGACGGGTATGAAATGGGCGGTCTTCGTGAAACGATCTACCATCACCCAAATACTGTCATTTCCTTTCCTGGTTCGGGGCAAACCATATATGAAGTCCATAGAAATTTGTTCCCACTTCCAATTTGGAACTTCCAACGGTTGCAACAATCCAGCCAGTTTCTGTTGGTTGCTTTGACTAGTTGGCAAGTAGAGCACCTGCTAACATATAAAGAAATGTCTCACTTCATCGCCTTCCACGAGAATGTGCGTTTGAGATCGTTATACATTTTACTTATCCCCAGATGAATGCAAAGTTTGGACTTATGACATTCATCATGCACTTCTCTTTTGAGCTCTGGGATATTGGGAACACAGATTCTTCCTTTTAATCTCAAAACTCCTTCACTTTCCACTTGGAAACTGGAGACTTCACCTTTTTGAATTTTTTTGATCATCTCCTTAACAAAATTATCGTCTTTCTGAAGAACGACAATCTTGTCGATTAATGAAGGCGTAATAATAAGGTTGGCGATGATTGCAGTTTTTCTGCTAAGCGCATCAGCTACCACATTTGCTTTTCCCGACATATACATAATATCTAGATCATACGCTGCAAGAAATTCTAGCCAACGCTATTGTCTCATATTCAAGTCTTTCTAGGTGAACAAATACTTCAATGATTGATGATTGGTATATAATTCAAATTTCTCACCTAATAGATAGTGCCTCCATATTTTCATAGCAAACATGACGCCTAACAGGTCAAGATCATGAGTTGCATAATTCTTCTCATGTGGCTTCAACTGACAGCTAGCATAAGTGGCTACTTGGCCTCTTTGCATTAATACTTCCCCAAGACCTGTAATCGAAGCATCCGTCCAAATCGTCGAATCCTAATTGCCATCGATAATTGTTAGTAATGGACCCGATGTCAATTTTAATTTCAGTTCCTGGAAAGCCTCCTCACATTCGGGAGTTCACTTAAACCTTTCATGCCTCTTTGTAAGCTTTGTTAATGAACCAGATATCTTCGAAAAATCCTTAACGAATTTTCGATAATAACTAGCCAATCCTAGAAAACTTCGGACTTCCGTGGGTGTAGTAGGCTGCTTCCATTCTTGAATTGCTGTAATTTTCTTGGATCTAAAGAAATCCCTTCCGTTGACACGACGTGGCCAAGGAACTTCACTTCCTCCTGCCAGAAGATACATTTAGAGAATTTAGCTTTGAAGACATTCTTTCTCAGAATTCCCAACACTTGTTCTAAATGTTTTTCATGCTCGCTTTCTGACTTGGAGTAGAATAAAATATCATCAATGAATACCAAAACAAATTTATTCAAGACTTCTATGAACACTCTATTCATTAGATCAACGAAGTATGCTGGAGCGTTGCATAAGCCTATGTGGTCTTCTGCCACTTTGAAGCGATGCACGCATTAGAGTAATGGCCAGCTTGACCGCGGTTGTTGCAGCTTCCTCTGGGTGGCCTATTCGTTTGTGGCTTGGCATTAGCTGCTGTGTTCCTGGATTCAGGATGACTTTCTGAAGTCTTCCACTTGTTTCCTGCCTGATTCTTTGTGCGGTCTATTTGCATGTTCCTCATATCTAGGCTCTCATAATTGCAAGCCATATCCACCATCTCGGCGAATGTAAGGTTAACATGGCTCATTGCCCTATCCTGATATTTGCATTGAAGTCCATAAATGAACCTCTTATTCTTTGCCTTCACTGTCTGAACAAGCTCTGGAGCGTAACGGGATAGTCGAGTGAACCTATTGAGGTAGTCCTGGATGGTGCGGTCTCCCTGCTGGAGATTGGCAAACTCCTCATGCAAGTGCTCCATCTCTTGCCCTGGAACGAACTTCTCTTTGAACAGTGTTTTGAATTCATTCCATGTCATCTCTAGCTCTTCCACATTTAAGGTGATGGCGTTCCACCAGAGTTGGGCCTCGTCCTGTAATAGCCAAGCTCCCATAAAGCTTTTCCTCTGATCCTCAAGACCCATGCCTCTGAAGATCTTCTCACAAGTGTTCAACCAGCCCAAGGTTTCAATTGAAATACCAGTGCCTGAAAATGGCTTGCCTCCCAGATTCCTATATGTCTTTCCCAATCAGTCTAACTCAAACGATCGAGGGGATTGTGGTGGCTGTGGTTGAACCAAAGGCTCTGGGACAACGGGGATATTCCCCCACCCTCCGCCTCGGCCTCCACGGCCTGCTTTACCTCTAGCTGCAGCTGCTCGTGTAGCCATCTAAGTCAAGTTCTGTACAAGCAAGGAAAAAGTCAAGCTCACAGAAATGATAAATTTAAGACATGGTAAAAGCAGAAAAATATATGAAAAGATAACGATGTACTGATCAAGTTATTTTGCTATTCTGCTTAGCTCATTCTAGGGCATTACTAATCCTATCTCTAATGAGCTACTCGTCTTAGAACACTACTGATTCTATCTTGATGAGGTGTTTAATGTGTTAAATTCCAGAACTAAGAATAACCAAAGCTCTGATACCACCTGTGACGGCCCTAGGCTTTGCAACCATCAGGCAATGGGCTAACCTCCTACTGTGACATATTGTGATACCTCAGAACTAATTTTACGGACAGCTTCTCGACTGCAACAACCAACCCAATCTTCACATTGGGATGTGTAGGGGTAAGAGTCTCCTGCTCACCACCAAACAGCCAAGCGAGAACCCCCTATCACATTCTCTAACTAGCTCTGATACCACCTGTGACGATCTCAAAACTCCATACGACGGAATTAAGGATAATCATTCGAATATAACACATTAATCATCATTAGCAGAGAATAGATAATAACATAAACAGAAAATAGAATAATTTACATTAATATGACAGTGGAATCATAATCTGTAACAACATCAGAGTAGCACAGTGTAGGATACAACTTAGTGCATAAAAGTAAATGATCAGTCTTCATCGAGATCATTGGTATATATACATCATAAATACATAATAGAAGTAAATCTGTCTACATCGCGATAAGCGGAAATCATATACATATAGTGCTAATGGCGGAATATCACATAGCCAAAATACTGAGAAGTCAAGTCCTCGCCATACAAGCCAAAAGATGCACTCCATGCTGTAGTGCAAAAGCCAAAATATATCCTATTACCTGTTACTAAGCTTCCCGTTTGAAAATAAGGGCACCCGAGTTTGCAAAGTGAAACAAACTACGAGTCAGTCATAGGACTGGTATGAGAAATCTACTTAACTGGATAAACAACAATAACAAGGCAAATCATAGGACCACGCCACTTTCGTGGAAAGGGTTTCTCCAGTGATTGCCAGTGCATTAAACAAGGTAAATTATTTAAAACAATGCAATGCTTTTTATAAAATGCAGCCATATAAGACCTAAGTCCCATCATACAATGCAACGCAAGCCAGAGGATAGGGTTTTACCTTATAATCGTCAAAATATGCTCAATACATGTAAAGCAAAATCATTTGATATTATTACTAGTGTGTATATGTTTCAAAAGCAAATTCAATCATAAATATCAATCCAAGAAGGCATAAGTGCCCTATACCACTATGTCGCCATATATAAGTTACAATCAAATCCGTGATCTCGTATTGGAAATTTGGATTCCGTCATGAGTCGAGGCAAGGGATAAGCTCCTCACCGCTTCGAGACACTCTAGCAAATGCCTCAGGACTCCCCGCAGAGAACCCTTGGATCTTCCAGGCCGGTCCTCTCTTACGTTTGAGGATTAGTTATTCCTGAATACACGTTTCCCGGTCCTATCGGACCTATATATCGGCTCCGTAGAGACCGATATATCTGAGTCGCCTCACATTCCAACATCCACAAAGGTATAATAATAAAAAATGTCAGGGCTAGTAAAACGCTGACACCACCCATAGCTAGAAAGAAATGTTGTGCACTCCCTGCAGTCCTTATTTCGTTTTTAACTCATACCGAGGTGTGAGGCTCGCGAATAAACGTCATATACAAAGCTGTGCTATTTTAAGGCCTTGCTTTGATCATCAACCGTAAGACTCTGCTTTTCAACAAAAGCCTTGATCATTTGCATCTTCGCATGCCACGCTGTCAATCCACACCATACTACTGATATCTACCGATATACAACCTCTGAGCTCGTACGTCTCAGAGAAGGGCGTTAAGCAAGAGAATAAATTCTCCGTCGCCAAACAGATGTATATTTAGTAGCGATCAATGAATAAAGCACAGAATACACGTCAGACACACATCCATTTAGAAGTCCGTTCTAGGTCTGAACGAAACCGGAGGCACCTTATTCCTGCTCCCGTATGTCCAATACAGGAGAGAGGCCCTTGCATATCCGAACAATCAACAAGTACGTTTAGACTACTACCACTGTAAGCTCATCAAGGGAGCTACCCATTTCATAGGCATTAGTAGTAATTTACACGATGTGAAGATCACCGGTCTTGCATCATCTTCATATCTTCGACATTTATTCGTCTATCAATTATTTGAAATGAGAATTACTAGGCCTTTTCAAATAATTCGCGTATATTAGAATTCAAATCAATTCTGTCCACGGTTATATTATTCGACATCCACATTTATGTTTTTATATGATTTTAATGTCAAACACATTCAACCATCAAATCTCAAGCAAACCAAGTAGAATCGGTTTATTTCCATTCCATATCGATTATAAAATTTTATAACGGTATTTCACTATTTTTATTTATTTAAAAATAGCGCCATTTAATTAAACGACGTTTCAGGCCATAACGTGGCCCTGGCGCTGTTTTTCTCTAAATTTGATTTACACATTTCTCAAAATCTAACCATCGGATCTTAACGAAGTTGATTCCGTTAAAAAGATATGTCCAAAGCGAACCCTACGGTTCCGGTTTTGGGGGAATCTGACAGTCGGATCTTTCGATATAATCGTTTAAAGTTACTATTTCAAAATACAAACTACGGCATCGTTATTCGTTTCATTTAACATATATATATATATATAATTCATTCTGGTGCTGTTTTTATTCAGATTTGAATTCAACATTTAACACAATCCAACCATTGGATTTTTAACAAACGTAGTACCGTTGGAAATATTTTTCCAAAGCGAACACCCAACGGTTCTGGTTTCGGGGAAATCTGATGGTCGGATTTCTCTATATAATCGTTTAAAATTACGATTCCAAAATATGAACTGCAGCTGTGCCAGTCGTTTATTTAATTTATTATATATATATATATATATTGTAACACCCCGAATTTTCCGGTAACTGTAAGATGAACAAATTAAAGATAATTAATTTCAAATCAAAGAATTAAGTGAAACGGGATATGCCATTTCGTTCGTCTCGGAATTCTTCTTGAGATAGAGTCCGAGTTTGCATAAAACGGACTCTGTATGAGGGAGATATGACCTCCAGAAGTTTCAGAATTCAGTTTAAAATTCAAACAGACAGAAACAGTTCAGAAACGAGTTCAAAATTCAAAATCGGACCCAGATTGGGCTGGGCGGGAATTTTTCCGCCCAAAGACCCAGGTCGACTGGGTAGTCGACCTGGGGCACCCAGGTCGACTGGGTAGGCGACCTGGGGGTCGACTGGGTAGTCGACCTGGCCCCAGAGCCAGGCCGAACCCAGCCCCTCCTGGTTGGCCTGGTCTGTGCTTGGCTGAATTTCTGGACTTTGTCTTGTCACTAGGGCTTATGTGTCAACTCCTGATTGTTTTCTCTTTAAAACGAACGGCTTATATTAATCTAAGCTCCATCGACGGCTCTAATCAATTCACAAACTCTATAAAAAGGACCTAAGACTCCACCTAATTCACACAAATAAAAATGAGTATGGAGCTGTCATGCTGCTGAAGAAAGACTAGGAATAGCCATCAAGTCAGGAGTTGATTCAAAAGCTTAAAGCAACGAAAATTAAATCAAAACAACGCCTACAACAAAGGGTAGCATCTCCAAATTAAGAATTCAAAATCCTGAATTGAAGATTCGTCATACGTTGTAAGTAGAGTGCTATTCCGATGTGAATGAATAATTGAGATTTGATCTGTGTAAATTGAGAAATGGAATTGTACTTAATTTGTGGTGATGATAATTCATAATTGTGTGTTGCTATGATTCTAATTATGAATAGATTTGGGATGTTGTGGTATAATGATGTTAGATCTATTGGATATTTGCAAGTATACGATTCATGTTGAAAGTTAACAACTATATGTTTGTGGTAGTTTATTACAACCAAGTTGAGACTCATGCAAGTATATGATTCACTATTATGCCAACATGATTTTAGATCCTTCTATGTATATTTTTATGATCATTTTTAGTGTAGTTGGATCCATTTGGGTATTATGATTCATATGAATTTATGTTGAAATAGGCATTATGATTCAAGTGAAAACCATACTTTTGTATTAGTGACAAAAGTAAGCATCTTTGTGAACTTGTGTTGACTCTATGAACATGACTAGATTACGTTTGGTGTTATGCCTAATTGAAAATATGTTTTAGGCCTATGTTGTTATCAAAATCATATGATAATATATGTGACACATAATTAAGTTAGATTCACATTTTAAATTCAAGTTTACATGACTAGATTAAAACCATGATTCATGTTTAGGTATGTTTTATGTCAAGATTATATGCTATTACAATGCAAGTTCACAAGTGCCTAATTTATGTTAATTAGATCGCTATGTTGCAAGTTCATGCGTTCACACACCCCTTTTGATGTTACTTAGGATATATAAACACCATGTTCTAAGCCTCCCCTTTTTCATGTGGCTAAGTTGGGCTTAAATGTTAAGCCCAACATATGTTACAATATAGCGAACGTATAAAACGGGGGTAATGACGTTGGGTTAAAAATATAAAACATATGTGTTGGCATGTTTGACGCATGCCAATGACCTTGAGAACATTTAAGGGGTATAAATTAATTTTACCTAGTAAAGATGAATTTGAATAATGGGCTGCAAATATTTACATATAAAAAAGAAAAGAGACAAAATATGTAAACTTAGAAAATACGATGTGTTTAACCCGAGGTTGGATTGCGTTGTGACATAAACCTGCCCGGACCTGCCCGGCTGTCCAGTAGTCACAACAATACCTATCCAATGTGGGTGATTAAACATTGAGCCCAATAAAGACTCGAGGTTAGACTGAGTTGTGATGTAAGACTGCCCGGACCCAACCGGCAACAGGCAGTCACAACAATACCTGTCTAATGTGAGTGGTTGAGGCTTTAATAAGACAATTAAGGCTAAGTCAGGATTGATAGGATTAAGTAAATTGAATTAATACTTAATCAAATTGAACATGCTAAACTATACAGACTGATTGGGGGTTAGGTTTATACAGAACACTTAACCAACTTAGCATGTTGGCTAGAAATAAAAAAAACCTAGTAGCAGGGGACCCTTTTCAGCAGTAACCCTACAAGGTGTATCAGGATACCCTGAACTAGGCAGGGTGGGGCACGATTACTGGGCTGACTGTAAGAGGTCAAATCGACGGCGGTGGTGCAGCAGTGTAGGTTCTAACGGGGTGCGGGCGTGCACACACTCCGGCGCAGAAAAATTAGGCACTGGGCACCTGTAGTATACCTGTGCATTGTAGAATTGTGTCGGGTTGCCACCATGGGACTTGATACACCCCATGGTGGGTCCAGCATAGGTAGCTACAACATCGGGGTCCGTGAGACCCATGTAACTATGCGAGTAGGAGCCGATCATTAGAAATGGATCACTTCACCCTAATTATGGGGTGTCTGTTGGGAACTAGTTTATAAGGGTGCAGAGATTAATATGGGGTATGATAGTATATTCGACTCTAGACAACTTAACTTAGTTTATGGTGCTTCCCCATTTCCAGTTTGTACTTATCATGCTCATTTCCTTACTCATAGACTGAATAGTCCTAGACTTACTCAGGCTTTATGTCTGACTCTACTTTTCTTTCGTCTTCTTTTCTTTCGTCCCCCCCCCCCCAGGTCCACAGGGAGGGAATACCACAGCTTGACCAGTTTTCACATCCAGCTTGAAGAGAAAGAATGTATTGCTTGGATCTCTTTCGTTTTGGACTATGGCTTTGGATAGCAATTATGGGGACTTATGCAGTTTACTTATGTTTTTATGCTTCTTTAAGTTATGAAATCAAGACAGTTATGAAAATGTAATGTTTTTGGAAGTATTGTAAGACAATTATGGCATGGTTTGTGTAACACGTATTTTGATGAAATAAAAGTTGCTGTTGTTTTCCGCTGTTCAAAAATATATGTATTTATATTTGTCTTGTGTATCTGTGACTTATACTGTAACGACCTGGCTTTTTGACCATCTCGAGTTAGTAATTAAACCAACCCAAGCCATTCAAAATGTCAGATTGTTATTGCTTATGAAGTTGAAATACAAATCATCACAGAATCACAGACACAGAAATCTCACAGCGGAAGTAAAATTTATACAATATTACAAAATCTTTTAAATTTACATAACATCAGAGTACAAAATAAATATAGGAATAGCGGAAGACTAAGAACCTTACTAATACATGAATAACTGACTGAAGTGGGAAAAATAGCAAGAGTGATAACAGATGGATGACTGGATCTCCACGAATCTCAAGCCCTAAAGATATATCTTCAAGCTGAAATACTCGGTCTGACCCGAGCAATTGCAAGAATAAAAACAACAAAATACTCGAGTCAGGACTAACATTCTCATATAATTGAATTAAATCAAATGAAGTGTTAACCGAAACGTACAATAACTTAGAGGATGTTTGGGATTTCCATCCTCTAAGGATCCGCAAAACTTGTATCTATATAATAATACGCTATTATTGTAATGTCTATTCAATAAAGTAAATATAATAAAAATAGCGTAAGCGGGATTACATTTTTACCCTTACACCATTTATAATACCGTAGTCTATACAGTACCGTAAACCCACCGTAAACCGATGGCATCAGAGGGCACTCCATAGGTACGATACAAATCAAAATCGTAGGAGCTCGTATAGGATAAATATGACAAGGCACACGAGGCAATACCCAGGGTAGGATTCTACCAGTTGCACTCCCGGACCGGTGGTAACGCATAGCAGCCACTACCGCCCACCTCGGAACACACTCCCATAATTCAAAAGGTGCGCACCCAAATCAATCACAATAGTCATAGAAATGGTATCGAAGAAGCGTGTCCGATCAGAGGTGTGACCTCAATTAGTCACGGTATAGCTCCTGTTTTAGTCATTTTAATTATGACCCGAAGGTCAAGGCCATTTCGTCATCGTTCGCCTTCCTCGATCCAGTGTCGCTTCCAAGCCATCTTGCTGTCATTCTGATACTCCATCACGTACACAGTTGTTAAAGTGGTATCGGCACTGACAGAGAGTATGCCACTTACCGACTCCGGTCTCTTTAACAACCGACGCTTACATTTTCTCACACCGTGGCCATTATATTTGAAAACATATTTTCAAATATCACAAATCGCTTTATTTCAAATCTTGCCCAAAATCAGTTATCCCAAATCATTTACAAATGGTTCGATTTTGATTATAACCCAATATTCACACTTAGATCCATTAGACTGGATTGGACATAAGTTTTATTTAAAATAAGATAAAATAAAATAAATATATTTACAAAGGTTAAGTTTTGAAAATAGTGTATGTAGATTTAATTTAAAGTAATGTAAACATATATGTGTTTGGAATCCATTATAAATTTATATGGTTAAAGAAATCAAATCATTTATAAAGTATAATTATAAACCAAGTAATGCGGAAATTTTTTAGTTCAAATGAGTAATATAAATCCAATCCAATGCTAGATCCATGTTTACAATTTCCTTTCCCAACTAGCATTCATAAATAAACCCCAAATCTTTTGATTTGGTTCAAATTCAATACTTCATTGTTGAAACGATTCTTAAATCATTATTTAACTTGAAATTCCCATACCATTAATAAGTTCCCAACCATTTTTTTGCGTTAGCTTTGAATCCAAAATCCTCTGTATGTATTCACGTGACACATATCCATTTGACAAATTATATATTTAACTATGTTTGGAAAATATTTATCAAAGCTTTACAAATCTTCACATTAAATCATTTACTTCAAAATTGTTATATTACTAAATTCATTAAGTAAACATAAAAGTACGAAGAATTTATTTAAATAAATTAATAGTAAGTATAAATTTGCAAGATCACTTAAAAGAATTATTTTAATACAATTTGTATTTCTTACAAAATTTCAAATAAGACATGAACAAAATTTCTTTAAACTCTTCTCTACATTATAAAGGAATTCATCCAAAATTTCTACTTACAAAATCGACAAATATTTTAAAATATTCTCATTTTTTTGACCACGGTGTCCGTATAAAATTTTCTACCCTATGGTCAAGTGATACGGATATTTATCATTTCAATCCTTTCTTTAAAATATTCGAATCCCGGGTATATCATTTCAACCCGCATCCCAAATCAATTCGAATACAATGGGGTTCGGGTATGTATCATTTCAACCCGTCATGGTCGCTAAACTAAGGGGGAACTTGCATGTGTGAAAATATACATAGCATGGCAATCATACATCCATAGTGTCATATGAAATAACAAGTGTGTGTCGCATGTGCACAACCACGAAGCAAACAAATCTAGAGCAACCTAACATTTCATTCAACATTTCAAATCTAAATTCACTTCATAAAAATATTAGTCTGTGAGTGAGGAAAACTCACCTTTTGTGGTGATCAAAAAAACGCAAATGCTGATTCAAATAGGGAGACTGACACAACATGCTATACCAACCTCGACGCTCTCGGACCAAGAGCACGGTTTGCCGACGCAGGACAGCAAACTAAAAGGAAAAAAATCAGCAAGTTCAGGTATAAACACAGTTACATCACAACGAAGACAAGTTCAAGACGGCAAGAAGATGGCAAGCTCGAATGTATTAAGATTCAATATGGCAAAAGAAACATGTGCATGCGCACGTATGTCCATATGTCCATAAGGCAACAAAAATACAAGCTACAGGAAAAAGGTAAAGGGTCGATCAAAACCATTCATAGACAAGGACATAGTACAATGCTAAACTTAATCATGCGATTATCAAAGGAAAAGAAGGCAGAAATTATACCTAATTCAGCATAAATCAACTCTCAAAAGGCATGATTTGGTTGCCTACACAAAAGTAAGAACAACAGAGCTTCGAAATCTCCATTCGAACTCGAAGTCTTGAACCAATTCACGAACCAATCTCCAGGACAGAAGCTTCCTCATCAAAGCTCCGGTTTTTGTCAGACCCACTGAATCAAGGGCGGACGTGGGTGTTGTGGTCGAGGTAAACAACGCAGGCTCCCAATGCACGAGCGTGATCTTCCTACGCAACCATGGTAAAGAGCGATGGGAAATGGGTGCGCGATGAGGATCTCAAGTTTGTCTTTGTGTTCGAAGGTCGCCATGGAGGAGCTGAAATGGATTGGGTGTGGTCTCCAAGGTGGAGGAGGCAGCATCAGGTAAGGATCGGCCTTCGATGGTGATAACGGCGGTGATTAGAGATGCCTGAAGTCCATTTTATTTTATATGAAGACGGGATTTGATTTGGGGGGAAAAAATGAAAAGAGGAAGAATGGAATTTTTTTATCTGAAATGGATTTGAACGTGAATTAAAGAAGGAAAGGAGAGAAGTATACGTGTGTGCCTCTTATTTTGTCATTCGAACGCGTGGATGGAAGTATACACGTGGTTTAACGTTGGGGTAGAATTTGTGTTTAACCCCCTTTTAATTTTTCCTTATTATATATACCTATCTTAATTTCTTATCCCTTTTTATTTCATCTAGCGTTTCAAATCCCGCATAAACACGTAAACTGTCTTATAGACACGAGACTCAACATTGTACAATAATTTACAATTCCGAATTCGATGAAGCTAGTTTTGAAGAACTCCAAGATTTGCTTGCAAAAGTGGTATTCCTCGCATTAAAATATTATTTTATAATACGATTCAATCATTGACTCAAGTCAAAACTATCAATTACTGCCTATTATCTTACAAAAACAGATTTACAAACAACATTGATTACCTAATGGAATCGATTGAGATTATCGACTCAATTTTCAATTAATATTTAATCGTCAATACAATGCATGAACAAGCGACTTAGACGTTTATATAATTTATAGAGCTCACTTTCATTTCAATAAACAAATATTAAAATGTAACTTGTCACTTATATTACATTTTCAAACTCCAAACATGTTTTTTTTCAAAAA
Source organism: Allium sativum (assembly GCA_030737875.1). Lineage (NCBI taxonomy): Eukaryota > Viridiplantae > Streptophyta > Magnoliopsida > Asparagales > Amaryllidaceae > Allium > Allium sativum. The sequence goes on from CM060916.1 coordinate 962,545,169, forward strand.
AATATAAATTAGAAATTTCCATTCGCGCTTGCGACGTAAATTAAGATTTTAAGCTTCCAAATTCGGGCTAAGATTATGAACATTCACTTTAAACATAAATTCTTTAATTAGTTTTGAATCTTAAAGCGGTAAGATTATTGGTTCGTTACATTCTCCCCCACTCAGCTCTTTTCGTCCTCGAAAAGGAAACGTCATATAAATTTAAGTCTATATATAACTTTACAAATACCTTTACTTACTTTAAAACTCGTTAGATTGAAAATAAGTTGTAGATTTTTAAGACTCAAAATTTTTCTAACACCCGGATTTACGAAAAATTTCGGCAGCACCTCCTTTGTACGGAGTGCCCGGAAAATTTTTAAAACACAATAATTATTAATATACATCTCATCTACACGACGAGGCATCCCAAATTAGGGGAACCAAAACAAAAACAACCCAAAAGCAATACATAATGCGAGACACGTACCTTTTATAGCGTTTAAAGCGTATTAGCTTATTTTATTAGCATTTTGGCACAAAGCAAGCTCCATAGCGAAGCGCGCCGTTGTACCTACTAATAATCTCAACAACAAATGAGAATCATAGGAATATAATATTCATAACAATAGGCAACCTATAACATAAATACCATTGCATACCAATCAACAATGAAAAGGAAACAATACTATTGCAACGTCAATTTTTTTCTTTAGCTTTCCAGTACATAAGTTTTTCATCTTATCTCCATTCCATTCATTGTTATTCACATTGTTTACATTAAGCTTATTATTTTAAATAATTCTCATTCTAATTACAAAATCTATCGCCGATATCCATATTCAATTTAAAGTTTTTCCTCAACACTTGCTATCCATATTCTTATTTTAAATACTGTAACGACCTGGCTTTTTGACCGTCTCGAGTTAGTAATAAAACCAACCCAAGCCGTTCAAAATGTCAGATTGTTATTGCTTATGAAGTTGAAATACAAATCATCACAGAATCACAGACACAGAAATCTCACAGCGGAAGTAAAATTTATACAATATTACAAAATCTTTTAAATTTACATAACATCAGAGTACAAAATAAATATAGGAACAGCGGAAGACTAAGAACCTTAATAATACATGAATAACCGACTGAAGTGGGAAAAATAGCAAGAGTGATAACAGATGGATGACTGGATCTCCACGAATCTCAAGCCCTAAAGATATATCTTCAAGCTGAAATACTCGGTCTGACCCGAGCAATTGTAAGAATAAAAACAACAAAATACTCGAGTCAGGACTAACATTCTCATATAAGTGAATTAAAACAAATGAAGTGTTAACCGAAACGTACAATAACTTAGAGGATGTTTGGGATTTCCATCCTCTAAGGATCCGTAAAACTTGTATCTATATAATAATACGCTATTATTGTAATGTCTATTCAATAAAGTAAATATAATAAAAATAGCGTAAGCGGGATTACATTTTTACCCTTACACCGTTTATAATACCGTAGTCTATACGGTACCGTAAACCCACCGTAAACCGATGGCATCAGAGGGCACTCCATAAGTACGATACAAATCAAAATCGTAGGGGCTCGTATAGGATAAATATGACAAGGCACACGAGGCAGTACCCAGGGTAGGATTCTACCAGTTGCACTCCCGGACCGGTGGTAACGCATAGCAGCCACTACCGCCCACCTCGGAACACACTCCCATAATTCAAAAGGTGCGCACCCAAATCAATCACAATAGTCATAGAAATGGTATCGAAGAAGCGTGTCCGATCAGAGGTGCGACCTCAATTAGTCACGGTATAGCTCCTGTTTTAGTCATTTTAATTATGACCCGAAGGTCAAGGCCATTTCGTCATCGTTCGCCTTCCTCGATCCAGTGTCGCTTCCAAGCCATCTTGCTGTCATTCTGATAATCCATCACGTACACAGTTGTTAAAGTGGTATCGGCACTGACAGAGAGTATGCCACTTACCGACTCCGGTCTCTTTAACAACCGACGCTTACATTTTCTCACACCGTGGCCATTATATTTGAAAACATATTTTCAAATATCACAAATCGCTTTATTTCAAATCTTGCCCAAAATCAGTTATCCCAAATCATTTACAAATGGTTCGATTTTGATTATAACCCAATATTCACACTTAGATCCATTAGACTGGATTGGACATAAGTTTTATTTAAAATAAGATAAAATAAAATAAATATATTTACAAAGGTTAAGTTTTGAAAATAGTGTATGTAGATTTAATTTAAAGTAATGTAAACATATATGTGTTTGGAATCCATTATAAATTTATATGGTTAAAGAAATCAAATCATTTATAAAGTATAATTATAAACCAAGTAATGCGGAAATTTTTTAGTTCAAATGAGTAATATAAATCCAATCCAATGCTAGATCCATGTTTACAATTTCCTTTCCCAACTAGCATTCATAAATAAACCCCAAATCTTTTGATTTGGTTCAAATTCAATACTTCATTGTTGAAACGATTCTTAAATCATTATTTAACTTGAAATTCCCATACCATTAATAAGTTCCCAACCATTTTTTTGCATTAGCTTTGAATCCAAAATCCTCTGTATGTATTCACGTGACACATATCCATTTGACAAATTATATATTTAACTATGTTTGGAAAATATTTATCAAAGCTTTACAAATCTTCACATTAAATCATTTACTTCAAAATTGTTATATTACTAAATTCATTAAGTAAACATAAAAGTACGAAGAATTTATTTAAATAAATTAATAGTAAGTATAAATTTGCAAGATCACTTAAAAGAATTATTTTAATACAATTTGTATTTCTTACAAAATTTCAAATAAGACATGAACAAAATTTCTTTAAACTCTTCTCTACATTATAAAGGAATTCATCCAAAATTTCTACTTACAAAATCGACAAATATTTTAAAATATTCTCATTTTATTGACAACGGTGTCCGTATAAAATTTTCTACCCTATGGTCAAGTGATACGGATATTTATCATTTCGATCCGTTCTTTAAAATATTCGAATCCCGGGTATATCATTTCAACCCGCATCCCAAATCGATTCGAATACAATGGGGTTCGGGTATGTATCATTTCAACCCGTCATGGTCGCTAAACTAAGGGGGAACTTGCATGTGTGAAAATATACATAGCATGGCAATCATACATCCATAGTGTCATATGAAATAACAAGTGTGTGTCGCATGTGCACAACCACGAAGCAAACAAATCTAGAGCAACCTAACATTTCATTCAACATTTCAAATCTTAATTCACTTCATAAAAATATTAGTCTGTGAGTGAGGAAAACTCACCTTTTGTGGTGATCAAAAAAACGCAAATGCTGATTCAGATAGGGAGACTGACACAACATGCTATACCAACCTCGACGCTCTCGGACCAAACATGAGCACGGTTTGCCGACGCAGGACAGCAAACTAAAAGGAAAAAAAATCAGCAAGTTCAGGTATAAACACAGTTACATCACAGCGAAGACAAGTTCAAGACGGCAAGAAGATGGCAAGCTCGAATGTATTAAGATTCAATATGGCAAAAGAAACATGTGCATGCGCACATATGTCCATATGTCCATAAGGCAACAAAAATACAAGCTACAGGAAAAAGGTAAAGGGTCGATCAAAACCATTCATAGACAAGGACAAAGTACAATGCTAAACTTAATCATGCGATTATCAAAGGAAAAGAAGGCAGAAATTATACCTAATTCAGCATAAATCAACTCTCAAAAGGCATGCTTTGGTTGCCTACACAAAAGTAAGAACAACAGAGCTTCGAAATCTCCATTCGAACTCGAAGTCTTGAACCAATTCACGAACCAATCTCCAGGACAGAAGCTTCCTCATCAAAGCTCCGGTTTTTGTCAGACCCACTGAATCAAGGGCGGACGTGGGTGTTGTGGTCGAGGTGAACAACGCAGGCTCCCAATGCACGAGCGTGATCTTCCTACGCAACCATGGTAAAGAGCGATGGGAAATGGGTGCGCGATGAGGATCTCGAGTTTGTCTTTGTGTTCGAAGGTCGCCATGGAGGAGCTGAAATGGATTGGGTGTGGTCTCCAAGGTGGAGGAGGTAGCATCAGGTAAGGATCGACCTTCGATGGTGATAACGGCGGTGATTAGAGATGCCTGAAGTCCATTTTATTTTATATGAAGACGGGATTTGATTTGGGGGAAAAAAATGAAAAGAGGAAGAATGGAATTTTTTTCTCTGAAATGGATTTGAACGTGAATTAAAGAAGGAAAGGAGAGAAGTATATGTGTGCGCCTCTTATTTTGTCATTCGAACGCGTGGATGGAAGTATACACGTGGTTTAACGTTGGGTTAGAATTTGTGTTTAACCCCCTTTTAATTTTTCCTTATTATATATACCTATCTTAATTTCTTATCCCTTTTTATTTCATCTAGCGTTTCAAATCCCGCATAAACACGTAAACTGTCTTATAGACACGAGACTCGACATTGTACAATAATTTACAATTCCGAATTCGATGAAGCTAGTTTTGAAGAACTCCAAGATTTGCTTGCAAAAGTGGTATTCCTCGCATTAAAATATTATTTTATAATACGATTCAATCATTGACTCAAGTCCAAACTATCAATTACTGCCTATTATCTTACAAAAACATATTTACAAACAACATTGATTACCTAATGGAGTCGATTGAGATTATCGACTCAATTTTCAATTAATATTTAATCGTCAATACAATGCATGAACAAGCGACTTAGACGTTTATATAATTTATAGAGCTCACTTTCATTTCAATAAACAAATATTAAAATGTAACTTGTCACTTATATTACATTTTCAAACTACAAACAAGTTTTTTTTCAAAAAAATATAAATTAGAAATTTCCATTCGCGCTTGCGACGTAAATTAAGATTTTAAGCTTCCAAATTCGGGCTAAGATTATGAACATTCACTTTAAACATAAATTCTTTAATTAGTTTTGAGTCTTAAAGAGGTAAGATTATTGGTTCGTTACATATACTTATAAACCTCCACCAAAATTAGGGCATTCCCTTTGAGAGTGACCCTAACGGAGGTGGGGTGTTTCACTTGGTATTAGAGCATAGGTTTACCAGATAAGATAAAAAGTTTTGAAAATTTATTTTCAAAAGAAAATTTAAAGAAACATTTTTTAAAGATAAAATGTTATTTTATTTTAAAAAGGCATAGTCCCCCAAAGCCATAGGTACTATCTTTTATCCTTCGTTTTGAATCTATCCTTTTTGTTTCAGCATGTCCGAAGAACTTAACTTGCCAGAGGGTGTACCAATACCTGGTTGGTTCAAACGATTCTTAGAAGCAAGGGCCAATCAGCCAGCTCCCACTGTTCCTCCTCCCCCAGCTACAGGAAATCATCCAGCTGCAGCAGCACCTCCTCCTCCACCTCCTCCGCGTGGTAATGCTTTTGCTAAGATATGTAAAGATTTCAAAGCTATGGGAGGGAAGGACTTTCATGGAACCGAGTCCTTCGTGGCAGCCAGGAACTGACTGAAGGAAACCGAGGACTTATTCGTCATCTTTGAGGTAGAAGATAGGCAGAAGGTACAACTGGCAGTATAGCTACTTAAAGGCGAGGCTTCCTACTGGTGGGAAGTTACCAATGCAGAAAGACCAGTGGAAACATGGGAGGACTTTAGGGCAAGGTTTGAGGCTAAATTTCTCTCAGAAGCTGAAAGGAGCCTTCAATTGGAAAAATTCTTATTTCTTAAGCAAGGGAATATGACAGTCAAAGAGTACGTTAATCAGTTCGATCAGCTGGCTAGGTTCGTACTGGACCTAGTCAACACTCCGCACAAGAAGGCTCTCCGTTTTGTCAAAGTATTGAATGAGCCATTACACAGTTTGGCCATGACCCACATACCCATGGGAGCTACGTATGAAAGGTTGGTGCAGATGGCATTGCTGAACGAAGAGGATAAGGGCAAGAAGGAGACAAAGGCAGATGGCTCTCAAGGGAAGAAAGAGGGTTTACAGCCTAAGAAGGCAGACTTTAAGAAGGGCGGGAAAGACAACAGGTCCCAAGAGAAGAGGAAGTGTAATTTCTGTGACAAAGTGAGGCACTTAGTGAAAGATTGCCGGAAAAAGAAGGCCAAGTTGAATGGTGGGTGCTTTTCTTTGCGGTGAGACAGGCCACATGGCTAAGGATTGCCTAAAGAAGCGAGGGCAGGGGCAGAAGGCTGGACCCACCTCAGGGGCACATGTTCATGTGCTAGAAGCGCCACCTCTGCAACAACGAGGTATAAATACTTCTGTAGAAAGTGTAGTTTATCTTTATGATCACCCAGTTCGCACTTTATTTGATTCTGGTGCATCACACTCTTTTATTTCATCTGCTTTAGTAGAATCTCTGCACCTAGAAACTAGTATGGTAGAGGACCCCTTAATTGTTTCAAATCCAATCGGGGGCCCAGCTCATTTGTCTATGATCTGTGTGGGATTGAAAATTTCTATTCTAAGCGTAGAATTTAGATGTAGTGCCTTTGTTTTGGGCTTCTCGGGATATGGTTTGATTTTGGGCATGGATTGGTTATCCAGTAATGGTGCCATCCTTGATTGTGAGAAAAGGGTGGTTAGGCTTCTGACCCAACTCGGTAACACTCTGGAAATTACTTGTAATCCCTCGTATGCGGTTATGCTTAGTTATCTTGAATCGCTAGATGCTTCTGTTGAGAGTTTGCAATCGGTTAGGGTGGTCCGTGAATATCCAGATGTCTTCGAAGAGGTGAAGGGCTTACCTCCGAAGCGGGAGATAGACTTCCGCATATATCTTGTAGATAATGCAAAGCCCGTTGCGTTGCCCGTTAGACACATGGCTCCACGGGAAAGGGAAGAGCTCAGTAAACAGGTTAAAGAGCTTCTAGAGAAGGGGTTCATTAGAAGGAGTATTTCAGAATGGGGCGCTCCGGTGGTGTTCGCCACAAAGGCGGATGGTTCACTCCGTCTGTGTGTTGACTATAGGGAGCTCAACAAGCTAACGAAAAAGAATAGGCACCCTCTCCCCAGAATTGACGATCTGTTTGATCAGCTTGTAGGAGCGTCAGTTTTCTCCCAACTCGATTTAGCGACCGGATTTCATCAGCTAAGGGTGGCTGAAGATAGCATCGATAAGACAACATTCAGAACCCCAGACGGCTTCTTTGAATGGCTTGTCATGCCTTTCGGCTTGACAAACGCACCCACTTACTTCGTCGACCTGATGAGTAGGGTGTTCAGAGAATTCCTCAACAAGTTCGTAGTGGTCTTCGTAGACGATATCTTGATCTTCTCAAAGAGTGAAGAAGAACATGCTCAGCACCTAAGGGCAATCATGGAAACTCTGCGAGTCCATCAGCTAAAAGCCAAATTCTCCAAATGCCACTTTTGGAGAGAGGAAGTAAGGTTTCTTGGGCATGTAGTATCCAAAGAAGGGTTAGCTGTGGACCCCACTAAAGTGGTAGCGGTACAGGATTGGAAGACACCTAGGAACGCAACAGAAGTCCGAAGCTTCCTCGGGCTAGCAAGCTTCTATCGGAAATTCATCAGGGACTTCGCAAAAATATCAGCTCCACTTACTAGGTTAACAAAGAAGAACCTAGCATTTGCTTGGGATTTGGATTGCGAGTTTGCTTTCCAACACTTAAAAAGGGCTCTTACAACAGCCCCAGTTCTAACCTTGCCGGATGGAAGCAAAATGTTTACAGTATACACGGATGCATGCGAGACAGGACTAGGCGCTGTCTTAATGCAAGAAGGAAGGGTAGTAGCTTATGGCGGGAGACAGTTGAAAGTGCACGAAAAGAACTACCCAACCCATGATCTCGAGTTGGCCGCCATCGTTTTTGCGCTTAAGTCTTGGCGCCACTATCTCCTAGGTGAGAAATTCGAACTATATACTGACCATAAATCTTTGAAGTATTTCTTCTCGCAGAAGGACATTAACTTGAGGCAACAAAGGTGGATGGAGTTTCTTGCCTCGTACGATTTCGAGATCTCCTACACTCCGGGCAAAGGTAACGTAGTGGTAGACGCGTTGAGCCGAAAGAAACTGACCCTAAGCCCGCTCTTTATAGAAAGGCAAAGCTTGGAGTATATAGCCAGTTTTAACTTTAGGCCCTCCTCCGATTTTGTACCGGGCTTGCTAGCATCTCTCGAAGCACGCCCGACTCTAGTGGACTCAATAGGGACAGCACAACGCGAAGACCCTCAGCTTGTAAAGATGATTGATAGGCTAATTAGGGGTGAGACTTCAAGTCACCTCAACAGATACTCCATCGACGATAAGGGTTGGTTAAGGCGAGACGGAAGACTATGCGTCCCACGGACAATGGATTTAGTAAAGACGGATCTCGAAGAAGCACGTCACTCCAAGATGACGATACATCCAGGCGGAGATAAAATGTACAAGGACATAAAGAGAACTTTTTTTTGGAGCGGCATGAAGAAGGACGTGGCAGATTTCGTTTCTAAGTGTATGACTTGCCAACAGGTTAAGGCGGAGCAGAAGAAGCCTGGTGGTCTGCTCCATCCTCTAGAGGTCCCACAATGGAAGTGGGATAGCATTTCAATGGACTTCATTGATGGGCTTCCCAGGTCTAGAAGAGGCAACACTAGCATATGGGTAATAGTGGATAGGCTTACTAAAAGCGTCCACTTTTTACCTGTCAAGAGTAGAAGGACTGCCTCATCCCTAGTATCTCTTTATCTCAAGGATGTTGTTCGACTCCATGGAATACCCTCCAGCATTGTTAGTGACCGAGACCCTATCTTCACAAGTGAGTTTTGGCGGAGTCTGCAAGAAGCGGTAGGCACACAGTTATGCTTGAGTACAACCTATCACCCCCAAACCGACGGCCAGACAGAAAGAGTGAACAGAGTTTTGGAGGACCTTTTAAGACTGTGCGTCCTTGACTTCGGAGGTACGTGGGAAGACCATCTTCCTTTGGTGGAATTTGCCTACAACAACAGCTACCAAGCCACCATCGGAATGGCGCCCTTCGAAGCTTTATATGGAAGGCCTTGCCGATCGCAAACTTGTTGGTGGGAGTCTACTGACAAGCTCATACTTGGACCAGATATGATCCGAGAGACTTCAGAGAAAGTAGACTTAATATGGAGAAGAATGAAGACAGCCCAAGACAGACAAAAATCGTACGCAGACAAGAGGAGGACCGACTTGAATTTGAAGTTGGGGACAGGGTTTTTCTTAAGGTATCTCCTTTAAGGAATGTCGTTCATTTTGGAACCACAGGGAAGCTAGCACCAAGGTTCGTAGGGCCATTTCCTATTATCGAGAAAATTGGGAAAATGGCCTATAGATTAGAGCTACCTGAAATACTAGCCGGAGTTCACAACGTCTTTCATGTTTCGCAGCTTCGAAAATGTCTACATGAATCTGCTGAAGTGGTAGAGCCAAACATCCTTGAAGAAGCTGAAGTGGAACGCGAAGCAACCATGAGGAAAGTTCCAACACGCATATTAGGAATGGAAGTGAAAAAGCTATGCAACCGCGAAGTCAGGCTCGTCAAAGTTCAGTGGAGCAACACCGAGGAAGACGCGACTTGGGAAACTGAGGCTAGAATACGCGCAGCCTACCCTTTTCTTTTCGAGGGTACATCTTTGATCTCTCTTTTTCCTTAAGTTATGCTTTATCTATCTTTTAGGGTATAACTCCTCGGCCTTATCTTTTAGGTAGAAACCCTTTGGATGAAAAAAGGTAATTGAAACATGTTATGGATGATGGTTGCAAGTGGTTGCAAGTGATTGCTAGTGGTTGCTCGTGGTTGCATATACACACACAATCTAGGTTTTAGATCGGCTCAGTCACTTCATATTGCATATGCATATATGTATTTATATTCGTATATGGTTGAAGTTTAATGTGTTGTCATATGGATGTTGCATTTATATGAATGATTATGCACTCATGTAGAATCATGAATAGGAAAATTTGCATACATAATGGATTCATGACACTTACATAATTTGCATTAAGGAGGTCAACTGAATCAGTAGACCGCCTGATTTTGCATTAGATAAGTACATGTACACACACTTTGCATATGATCATGAAGCATTAGAAGTCTTTTAAGGACAATGGACGCACGTGTTTGATGGATAAGTAGATGGACGTTTGGATGTTAGGATATACATTCTCCTAGACTTGAAGATTTCGGGGATGAAATCCTTTAAGGAGGGGAGAATGTAACACCCCGAATTTTCCAGTAACTGTAAGATGAACAAATTAAAGATAATTAATTTCAAATCAAAGAATTAAGGGAAACAGGATATGCCATTGCGTTTGTCTCGGAATTCTGCTTGAGAAAGAGTCCGAGTTTGCGTAAAACGGACTCCGTATGAGGGAGATATGACCTCCGGAAGTTTCATAATTCAGTTTAAAATTCAAATAGACAGAAACAGTTCAGAAACGAGTTCAAAATTCAAAATCGGACCGAGATTGGGCTGGGCGGGAATTTTCCTGCCCAAAGACCCAGGTCGACTGGGTAGTCGACCTGGGGCACCCAGGTCGACTGGGTAGTTGATCTGGGGGTCGACTGGGCAGTCGACCTGGCCCCTGAGCCAGGTCGAACCCAGCCCCTCCTGGCTGGCCTGGTCTGTGCTTGGCCGAATTTCTGGACTTTGTCTTGTCACTAGGGCTTATGTTTCAACTCCTGATTGGTTTCTCTTTAAAACGAACGGCATATATTAATCTAAGCTCCATCGACGGCTCTAATCAATTCACAAACTCTATAAAAAGGACCTAAGACTCCACCTAATTCACACAAATAAAAATGAGTATGGAGCTGTCATGCTGCTGAAGAAAGACTAGGAATAGCCGTCAAGTCAGGAGTTGATTCAAAAGCTTAAAGCAACGAAAATTAAATCAAAACAATGCCTACAACAAAGGATAGCATCTCCAAATTCAGAATTCAGAATTCAGAATTCTGAAGATTCGTCATACGTTGTAAGTAGAGTGCTATTCCGATGTGAATGAATAATTGAGATTTGATCTGTGTAAAATGAGAAATGGAATTGTACTTAATTTGTGGTGATGATAATTCATAATTGTATGTTGCTATGATTCTAATTATGAATAGATTTGGGATGTTGTGGTATAATGATGTTAGATCTATTGGATATTTGCAAGTATATGATTCATGTTGAAAGTTAACAACTATATGTTTGTGGTAGTTTATTACAACCAAGTTGAGACTCGTGCAAGTATATGATTCACTATTATACCAACATGATTTTAGATCCTTCTATGTATATTTTTATGATCATTTTTAGTGTAGTTGGATCCATTTGGGTATTATGATTCATATGAATTTATGTTGAAATAGGCATTATGATTCAAGTGAAAACCATACTTTTTTATTAGTGACAAAAGTAAGCATCTTTGTGAACTTGTGTTGACTCTATGAACATGACTAGATTACGTTTGGTGTTATGCCTAATTGAAAATATGTTTTAGGCCTATGTTGTTATCAAAATCATATGATAATATATGTGACACATAATTAAGTTAGATTCACATTTTAAATGCAAGTTTACATGACTAGATTAAAACCATGATTCATGTTTAGGTATGTTTTATGTCAAGATTATATGCTATTACAATGCAAGTTCACAAGTGCCTAATTTATGTTAATTAGATCGCTATGTTGCAAGTTCATGCGTTCACACACCCCTTTTGATGTTACTTAGGATATATAAACACCATGTTCTAAGCCTCCCCTTTTTCATGTGGCTAAGTTGGGCTTAAATGTTAAGCCCAACATATGTTATAATATAGCGAACGTATAAAACGGGGGTAATGACGTTGGGTCAAAAATATAAAACATATGTGTTGGCATGTTTGACGTATGCCAACGACCTTGAGAACATTTAAGGGGTATAAATTAATTTTACCCAATAAAGATGAATTTGAATAATGGGCTGCAAATATTTACATATAAAAAGAAAAGAGACAAAATATGTAAACTTAGAAAATACGATGTGTTTAACCCGAGGTTGGATTGCGTTGTGACATAAACCTGCCCAGACCTGCCCGGCTGTCCAGTAGTCACAACAATACCTATCCAATGTGGGTGGTTAAACATTGAGCCCAATAAAGACCCGAGGTTAGACTGAGTTGTGACGTAAGACTGCCCGGACCCAACCGGCAACAGGCAGTCACAACAATACCTGTCTAATGTGAGTGGTTGAGGCTTTAATAAGACAATTAAGGCTAAGTCAGGATTGATAGGATTAAGTAAATTGAATTAATACTTAATCAAATTGAACATGCTAAACTATACAGACTGATTGGGGGTTAGGTTTATACAAAACACTTAACCAACTTAGCATGTTGGATAAAATAAAAAAAACCTAGTAGCGGGGGACCCTTTTCAGCAGTAACCCTACAAGGTGTATCAGGATACCCTGAACTAGGCAGGGTGGGGCACGATTACTGGGCTGACTGTAAGAGGTCAAATCGACGGCGGTGGTGCAGCAGTGTAGGTTCTAACGGGGTGCGGGCGTGCACACACTCCGGCACAGAAAAATTAGGCACTGGGCACCAGTAGTATACTTGTGCATTCTAGAATTGTGTCGGGTCGCCACCATGGGACTTGATACACCCCATGGTGGGACCAGCATAGGTAGCTACAACATCGGGGGCCATGAGACACATGTAACTATGCGAGTAGGAGCCGATCATTAGAAATGGATCACTTCACCCTAATTATGGGGTGCCTGTTGGGAACTAGTTTATAGGGGTGCATAGATTAATATGGGGTACGATAGTATATTCGACTCTAGACAACTTAACTTAGTTTATGGTGCTTCCCCATTTCCAGTTTGTACTTATCATGCTCATTTCCTTATTCATAGACTGAATAGTCCTAGACTTACTCAGGCTTTATATCTGACTCTACTTTTCTTTCGTCCCCCCCCTCAGGTCCACAGGGAGGGAATACCGCAGCTTGACCAGTTTTCACATCCAGCTTGAAGAGAAAGAATGTATTGCTTGGATCTCTTTCGTTTTGGACTATGGCTTTGGATAGCAATTATGGGGACTTATGCAGTTTACTTATGTTTATATGCTTCTTTAAGTTATGAAATCAAGACAGTTATGAAAATGTAATGTTTTTGGAAGTATTGTAAGACAGTTATGGCATGGTTTGTGTAACACGTATTTTGATGAAATAAAAGTTGCTGTTGTTTTCCGCTGTTCAAAAATATGTGTATTTATATCTGTCTTGTGTATCTGTGACTTATACTAATAAACCTCCACCAAAATTAGGGCATTCCCTTTGAGAGTGACCCTAACAGAGGTGGGGTGTTTCATATATATATAAATATAATTCATTCGACGACTTCCATATCGTTTTTCACTTCAAATATTTCACTAGCGCCTTTAAATTTCAGAAAATTTTGCCATGACCTCCTTTGTACGGGGAGGGGTTTGGAAATTAATTGGGCCATATTAGGCACCCAATAAATCCTAAAAAGCATGCATATATTTATAGTGATATATTCCGGTGTCCACAGGGGAGTGTGTATAGATCATAACTCTAGAGAATAAATTTTCGTAACCCTATAAATGGTTTTTGTGCCTTAATGACCAGAGAGACGTGTTTATTATCATCTCCATACCCGTGTGGGGTTTTAATTAATCTGGCAATTTATCATTATATTTTATATAGTCCATATCAGTCTTCAGTTCAACCTGAAATATAGTCATCGCCATACAAACCTCTCGCTTGCATGGTAAATCTTCCATCTCGTCACGTAAGCTCCAAATGCTTATGTGGTGTATAATAGGGTATGCTATCTTCAAGAAGTATGCCGTGTAGTGTAGTTCAAAATTAATTGTTACTATCCTATGGCGACATTTATTATTTCACACAGAACAACAAGCACTCGACGTCCAATGGCATTCACAGGAGTTTTTATAATAATAAAATTACGTAGCCAACTCATGAAGGCTTATCTATTTGTCGGGCACGCAAATATATTCTTCACTCAACAGCTAATCCATATTCCTGTTCAACACATGTATATCTATGCAGAACTAAACTACATGTAATAGTTTTAGCGAACGAATGTTTGTTTCAATATGCGGTTATTTTTAACACTTCATACATAGGATAAAAATGTTATTTTTGGCGAACAAAAATATGTTTCAACACATGTGTATTTTTAGCGAGTCGTATACATGATAAAAATGATATTTTTATCATTCAAAATATTTATTCCACACATGAATGTTTTTAGCGAGTCGTATACATGATAAAAATGATATTTTTATCGTTCAAATATTTATTCCACATTTTAGCACTTCATATTCACAATAAAATGTTAATTTTATTGTTCAATCCTTTTATTCAACACATGAATCCTTTTCAACATATGAATATTTTAATTAGTTTGTACATATAATAAAAATTATATTTTTATCGTTAGAACAATTTATTTGAAACACGAATATTTTATATACTTCGTAAATAAGATAAAAATGATATTTTTGAAGTTAAAATTATTTATTTAAAATATTAATATTTTATATAGTCCATACATTAGATAAAAATATGATTTTTACTTTTCAAACAATTTATTTAAGACATGAATGTCATTCAATGCATGAATATCTCATACATTCACACTTCATATACTTCATACGCATAATAAAAATGTAATTTTATTATTTAAAAATATTATTCAACACATAGATATTACTGAAAATTTCAGCAGCATAACGGTAAGGGGTTAAAAACTAGCACTGTCCCGAGTACGGCTCCTCACACTACCTTAGGCCTCGCGGCGTTTCATAAGGGGCTTATCTACCTGATCTAAAATCAATTTCATATCATATGAATTTTCCACAATAATTCCCATTGTTTCAACTACAAACAATTTCTTTCAACCACAAATAATTATTTCCAACCATTCGCATTTCAACTAATTTTCAACCATTTGCATTATCAATTAATTTCACGTCACACACAATCAGTTCATATCGTCCATGGTCTGTGGACGAAGGGAGTGTATATATACATATATACATATATTTATATAAATATATTTCATTTCCATTTCAACACATATATGATTTTTTACAATGCATGTATAATTTATACATCGCTCATATAACTTATACAACGGTCATACATATGGTGTAAAATGCATATATAATTTATATTTAGCCCATATAATTTATACAACGTATTTCTATTCCATATTGAATTTAGATCTCTCACATTGATTTAAATCCTTGTGAAATTTTATAGCGAGCTCGGAACACGTTCTAGCTTCTTCTAGAATGTAGACGATGTTGCTACGAGTCCGATGTTTCCTGTTTCATCGAATTTCGTCAACAAAGCAAAAAGATATGATTATTATTTGAATAAATAAGTTTGCAACACTTCAAAGCATTATAAATGGTTTAAAATAGAGAATCCGCACCTTTAGTTTATCGCTCGAAACTAGGTTTCGATTTTCAGCACAAATCGTTGCACGATACGAAGATCGGGTTGCGCCACGATGGAGAGCACGGAGGGGCACGCAGATCGACACCAATGGGGTCCAGTTCGATCTCGTGTGGAGGGCACGGCGGCGCAATGAATGGCCAAGATTTGAGGTAGCGGTTCTCGAAAAATGCCCAACGTTAGGAGGTGAATCGGGTATAGATTTGAAGCTTGAGATTAGATATACAATATCCTTAACTGGAGGGAACGATTTTATTGTGTGGTTTGAGAGGAATCAAGGAGAGATGGGAGGAAGCTTCAGCCGCCGCACGATATAAGGTTGTCGGGTTTAATTTCTTGGACGCGATAATGAAGATGAATTCTGATTGGTCTATGTTATAATTAATTTTATTTTTATTTTCTAGTTTTAAAATACCCACTTATTTAAATAAACCCCAATTCAAACCCAACAACTATCGCCTCTAGCTAATTACCCCCATTCCGAACACAATGGGATATGTTTCGTGAGCCAATTCGACTGTTACAGTCAGTTATTCTTCAAATTAAAATATAAAACATTCAAATTCTGTTTTGGACGTACATTTTAATTTGTCGGGCCAACATACTGATTCTAAAAATTCCCAAAAAATTTATTTAGATATGTTGGGACGATACGGTCTTAACAAAACTGATTACGTTGAGTTCTGAGACTGTTTGAAAAATGGCCATTTTCTGGTCGATCCAATTTGACTGAAATCTACCAAACACATTTTCCTTTGGCACGCTCACATATTGAATTCATAAATTATGGAAATTTAAGTCTAGCAATAAATTGACATCCTGGATCCAACCAAAGTGGTTTCGTCGAAAACAAAGGTCGTTTACAAAATGTCTATTTTCAAGGGCTTTAATACTATTTAAAAATGGAATTTTTAAACTCTGATCAAATTTCTGTTTAAATTAACCAAAATAAAAAATTTAAATTGGCTCAGATTTTCCAGGTTGTTACATAAAGTTTTTGTTTAAAATGCTTCATTTTAAATACAAAAGATTAGCTTGGAAAATTTGATTCAAAATCCGACAAGGGAATATTTTTGGGATATTCTAAGCGTAGCAAAGCTTATCGTATTTATAATAAGAGAACCAGTAAAATGTAAGAATCACTTCATATTTCATTTGATGAGAATTTTATTCAAAATTCTTTTAATTCAAATGTTGTAAAATGTCATTCTTCTCAAGATGATGATTTTATAATATATAGAGAAGATGAAAGCGTTATTCATAATAACACAGAGAACAATAGTACAGAAAATCAAGATAATGTCAATAACCAAAAAATTCCTATTAATGAAGTTAGATCTCCACCAAGAATATTACGAGACCATCCGACTCAAGATATTATTGGAGAAATAACTTCAAATGTAAGAACAGGAAGCCAATTTAATTTAGTAAGTAATGTAGCCTTCTTATCAAATATCGAACCCAAAAACCCTAAAGAAGCATCTATAGATGAAAATTTGATAATCGGTATGCAAGAAGAATTAAATCTGTTTGAACGTACTGAAGTCTGGGAATTAGTTCCAAGACCAAATGACCAAACTGTTATTGGTACAAAATGGGTTTATATATATTATGCAAACGAATTAGGTAATATTACTAGAAATAAAGCTAGGCTTGTTGCACAAGATTACAATCAAGAAGGAGGCATAGACTACGAAGAAACATTTTCTCCAGCCGCACGACTAGAAGCAATTCAAATTTTACAAGCATATGCATGTTATCATAACTTTAAACTACATCAGATGGATGTTAAAAGCGCTTTCTTAAATGGTTATATTAAAGAAAGAGTATATGTTGAACAACCTCCACTGTTTGCTCATGATAAATTTCTTGATCATGTTTTTAAATAAAAAAAAGGCATTATATGGTTTAAAACAAGCACCACATGCTTGATATGAACGTCTCAAGAACTATTTATTAGATTCAGGATTTCAAATAGGAAAGGCTGATCAAACACTTTTTATTAAGAAAGCTAATAAAGATATCTTAATATTGCAAATATATGAAGATGACATTATTTCTGGATCTACAAATGATGAATTATGTCAGGAATTTCCATAAATAATGACTAGTGAATTTGAGATGTCACACATGGGAGAACTATCTTATTTTCTGGGTTTACAAATTAAACAATTATCAAATGGAATTTTCAATAATCAAGAAAAATATTGCACTAATCCAATAAAACATTTTGGAATGAAAAATACTTCAAGTAAACCTACACCAATGAGTACGACGACACATTTAGATAAAGATGCAAATGGTAAAAGTGTTGATCAAAAGTTATATCGAAGCATAATAGGTTCACTTTTGTATTTAAATGCTAGTAGACTGGATATTATGATGAATATTTGCTTATGTGCCCGTTTTCAGGCTAATCCAAAGAAATCACATTTGAGTGCAGTAAAACGCGTATTACGTTATCTTAGCAGCACCAAAAATTTTAGACTTTTCTATCTGAAATATTGTTCTTTCGAATTAGTTTCATATAGTGATGCTGATTTTGGAGGATTACAGACAGGTCGTAAAAGTACAAATGGAACTTGTCACTTATCGGTAAATCACTTATATCTTGGTTCAGCAAGAAACAGAATTGCATTTCGCTATCAACATGTGAAGCTGAATTTGTGGCACTGGCCTGTGCTCAAGTAATATGTATACAACAAACACTTAAAGATTTTAATTTTCACTTCACTAACTCTACAATTTATTGCGATAACACAAGAGCAATAAATTTTTCTAAAAATCTAGTAAACCATTCTAGAACTAGCATATTGATATACGACATCATTTCTTGAGAGACAATATTGAAAAACAAATCATCAACTTAGAGTTTCGGAAAATCAAATTGTTGACATATTTACTAAACCCATAGTAGAGAATTCTTCCACAAAACTTTGAAGAGAATTAGGAATTGTTTCATTTAAAGATCTCTGAAGACTTATACTACTATCGATTACTATGTGTGTTTTATAACATGTATTCTTTTTATCGATGACAAAGGGGAAGAATAGTTTAATTTAATTGATTATATGATCTTATATATGCTATATGCTAACATTTTGTTACAGGAAGTCACATGGTAAGTATATGTTATTTTATGAACTAACAAAATTTTGTAGAGATTTAGGGGGAGCTAAAATGTATACAAGCATACATTCAGGTGGAGCAACTAAATATCTCAACAGAATGCGAGATATTGTCATCAATCAAAAAAGGGAGAGAATGTTGATTCATGATATTTTTGATTCAAGACAACAAGAAAATGGAAAACACTGAAGATCGCATCAAATATCTAAGTTCATATATATACATATACATAAATACATATATATATATATACACACACACATGTCCTTGTGTGTATTGAGTCGTGTTAGATATATGTTAAAATCTATCCTCAAAGCATAACACGATTGCATGAATTTTCAGATATATATATATATATATATATATATATATATATATGAATAAATGATAAGAAAATAGCTGAATTGGACTGGTTTTGCCTAACCAGTTGACTGGTAGAAAATTGACCAATCGACTGGTCAAGAATCCTAAGTCCAGTAACGGCTAATTTCTTACCATATATATATATATATATATATATATATATATATATATATATATATGATTTTCTCTGTTAACCAGTCGACTTATGATTTTTATACTAGTCGACTAATAAGGAATTAACATTCATTTTTATGAAGGGTCAACCCCTTTCATGAAGAGATTCCTCTTCAATTCTGAATAGAAATGGATGCACATTTCCATAGGAACTCTTCATGAATGATTACTACTCTTCTACAATTATAAATATGCTACAAACATGTTTTCCCAATCACCGATTCTCATTATATTCTACTCTATTTTCTAATTTACATTTCTATACTCTCTGCATTCTAAAAGCACTCTAATTCTCTAATTACTTATTGAATCATTGAAATTATTTCATATCTCTTGATTCAATAAGTAATATACTTCCTTCAATCTTCACATACACATCAAATACTCGAGGAT
Source organism: Allium sativum (assembly GCA_030737875.1). Lineage (NCBI taxonomy): Eukaryota > Viridiplantae > Streptophyta > Magnoliopsida > Asparagales > Amaryllidaceae > Allium > Allium sativum. The sequence continues at coordinate 962,564,707 of CM060916.1, forward strand.
AAGATTATAAGAAGGTTGTACTTAATCGTTGGTTATTCAGTGTTGATTCGAGAACACATTCGGTAGTCGAAACATTTTGTAATTGTGAAGTCCAGTGTTGGTGCTCAGACATGGACATCCTTGTTGGTGCTCGGGTGTATTGTGACATGTTCCTCCGGGTAAAGAGAGGGTGTTGATAGTTAACTCCGAAGAGGAGCTTTGGGACTGGACGTAGGACAAGAAGTCCGAACCAGTATAAAATTCTTGGTGTCTTTACTTACTACATTTTCTTATTTGTGATATATCTATACTACTTAGTTTTATTTGCATAATTATTGTAGCTTACAGGTTAGCTTATCATATACGTTTCCGCTATATCTATATAAAGATCCTATTTAAGTCACACATCGACTTTTTCATCGGACCCATGTCAGAGATTAATCATGCATTATTAAACACATTTGTGATGTGCCTACATAAGAGTTTATTTGTTTGAGATCTAACATCGTCTTTTAGTATTTTTAAACTATAACTGTAACGACCTGAAAATTCTTGCCTTTTGAATCGACCATAAACCACACAACTCCGATATAAAAGTATAAATCCTCGAATCACTATGGGATACAACACATAAGAAATAAACAAAAGAACTTCTCACTAACATCATTACAATGTTACATCAGAGTACATAATATATCATAGAATAACAAATATAATACAATACATAATGGAAACATAATTACATTCAGCGGAAGACTATCAAATGCTCTAGGCACAACTTTATCTTCAATCCAGAATCCTGCTCTATAAAATATCTGCAAAACCCAAAACTACTAGTTGCCCATGTGAAAAATATGGGCACCCAAAGTTTAGGTGGGAAACAATAAACTCCAAGCCAGTCATGAGACTGGTGTGAGAACCAAAAACAGTTATTATACTTTATTTTAAAGTTGGGTAAATCACAGGACCACACCTCATAACACAAAATGGGTTTTCTACACATGAATATCGGTCATAAAAAACTCACAATGCCATTACGAAAAATGAAGCTATTATAAGACTCAAGTCCCATCACCTTATGTAAGCGCAAACCAGAGGATAGAATTTTACTTTATAATAGCCAAACATGCTTGATACGCGAAATTTATCTTTTATTATCACAAGTGCATAGTGTAGAAATCAATTTTGAAAATAAATGTATTAATCTTAGACGGCATAATACCCCATCCTATTATGTCGCCATATAGGTTTACAAATGAAAATAATAGGCTCGTATTGGAAGTTGGATTCCAACTATGATGGTTTCTGATTCGAAAGATCTATTGTGGAAGTGTGTGTCTCCACAGTTAAGCCCACGTATTTGGATAGCACCGTAATATACATCCACACTACATCTGGGAATCAAGTATCCGTCTCAATGGCTTTAGTCCAGGCTCAGAACATCGCTATACTATATCCCTTTAGGCGTGGAGATACCACCACCTAAATCATCTTGATCGACCAAATCCATTACAACCGTAAAAGTAGTTCATTCTCAATCCGCAAGCTGTTCGTTCTCAACTTGAAAGTTATATTGATCTAACCATCAGTTTACCATCATACCGGGGTGTGAGGCATGTTGATGTTTCATTACACAAAACTACACTTCAACATTCCATGCTTTGATCATCATCCACAAAGCTCTGCTTTTCAATAAAAGCTTTGATCTATCAGCAACTTAGCATGCCACTTTGTTAATTCACAACATATAATTGATGTTTATTGATATATAACCCTTTATGTTCATAAGTCTCAGAGGAGGGTTTTAAGCTAAGAGAATAAATTCTCCACCACCAACTGATATAACATCAATAGACATCAATTTATTATGTCGTAACTTACAATGTCAGGCGTACATCCATTTACAAGTCATTTTGGGTCTGAACGAAACTAAAGGCACCTTATTCCTCATCCAATAAAGGAGAAGGGCCCTTGCATATCCAGTCAATCTCCAAGTACGTTTGGACGACCGCCACTTATAACCTCATCTTGGGTGTACCACCCAATCGAGACATCAACAATAATCCAAACGATGTGAAGATCTTTGTTCTTCAACCACCATCTTTAATATCTTCGACAATCGTCGTATAGTTACTCAGAATGGTTGAAACCCGGTGATTTTGAATAACTATCGCAATCAACTGATATATAAAGATATCATAAGTATCAATCCAATTTGGATTATTCTTTGATTTCAATTTAACCCTTAACACAATGGTTACTACCCAAATCAAAATCTCATTCCCATCCTATTTATCCTATGGAGCGAAATTGGTAGTAGTACTACACATCTAATACCTTTCGTATTTTTGTAAGTATATTTACCTTCTTTCATTCTAAATCTAATTAAAGAATTCAATTAAACTCTAACATAGTCTTAATCTCCAAAATCATAATCCAAATCTTTATTGAAAGATTTATTAAAACTCTAACATAGTTTTAATTTCCAAAATCATTATTCAATGATTACTTAACCTTGGAAATAAATTTTGTCATTAGCTGGGCTAAAGAATAGATGTTATTCAAGACATCATTCACAACAAAACACAAAATACAATTTGATATCAAATATAAGGCTCCAAATAAAATCATATCGACTTATATTCAACATCAAATTCTGAAACCAACAGATACCGTATAGGGAATAACGATATCTTTATCTTCCAAATTCCTCAAACAGTATCCGTATAACTATGGAATCCAATGTCGAAATTTCCGAAAATTATTTCCATTCAAACCAAATGAACTTAAGTTTGAAAACTTTTAGTTTCATCTTAAATAAATTCCAAAATATTGATTTACTAAGTTAAGTAAATCAGATCAAAAGTCAAAAAAATTCACATCATTGTTCAAAACCTCACGGTTCTTTCTCAAATCCTTTAAAAATCATTAACTATGATTTATTATAATTTTTCCATATATTTAATAATTTTTATAAGGCTGTTTCAGTCAGTTTCCAATTCCGGTCACCGAACTGCATCTATAGCGACCTTTTCAAATCAGATTTGAACTTATTTTAAAATCTAACCATTGGATTTTAAAACTTTATATTACATTTGAAAGCTCTTTTCATTTTGAACTCAATATTTTTGTTTCGGGAGAATTCGACGGTCGGATCTTCTGGTTCATCGATTCAAAGTTAATGATCGAACCTCGCGAATAACCACTGTGCGGCAAGTCCTATTCAGACGAAATTGGATTTATAATTAAAATTAAATCGGAACACTTCCAAAATAATTTATTAATTATATAAAACATATGTAATTAATTTTTGGAACTATATTTCAATTATTTGTCTTGAAAATCAAATATTCCATTATTTAATCAATTTAATATTATTTAATCAATTCAACATTATTTAAATCATTAAAATAATATTACTTTCTAAATTTATTATTTGAAGTCCAAATTTTCCTAAAATCCATTATATAAATAATATACTTTTGAAAAGAAGCTTTTGTTAAAACCTTTTATAGACACCATAACCGAACTTCACTTTCACCTGTTACTGTTCATTTTAAAATAAATTTAAAAACATGCCTTTATTAATTCAAAACTAATTCAAATCCAATTCTTTCTTTTACGAAAACTATTCATAACGACTTAAACTACCTTTCCAAATTATTTTGAATTAAAAATTCAAACTTTCAATTTTCACTGAATATTTTATTAATAAAATATTCAAATTTATTCCGAATTGGAATGTGATCAACCAATCAACATATAATTCCAATTATATGGATTTCACACATCATTAGCAACCAATAATAGTTATTAACGACTATTAACATCCAGTTACCACTTATTGGCATTATCAACATAAGTGTTAAGATCCTTAACACTTAATACTCAATCAACCCATTTAAACTAAGGTATTTAACCTTATCAATAATATACTGTCGTAATTGGCAAAACCATTTCACATCAACACACATCAAATTAAATTAATCATTCATAACACTATCAATATCAACTAATATCAACGATATCCCATACCCATTCCATATTACATATTCACTAATTTTTCTTGACTAAAGTAAGTGATCATTGGTGTATCAATTTATGTTGCTAATAAGTGATTAACTCCACTACAACTAACATCATCATTTTAACATTGTGTTAACTTAACAATTAACCAATTCACACATCTAAACCACATCATATAGCATTACCATTTCAATCATATAATAATCAATCACCAATAGCATAGTTAACTAGTTTAACCATAATAGTGAACTAAAACTAGGTGTAGAGCTCTCACCATAGCTTTCCAACACCACGACACTTCGTATGTAGGACATTTCTAACCAATATCACACCTTTTCCACACTAGTTCACCAACTACTAACACTATAAATATATCTATACTTATACTTGCAAATTCAAGGCAAAAGATGAAATTTTTCTAGGGTTTTAACGGCTTGGAAGGTGATGAGGCCTATGACTAAGGGAGGGAGGGTCCACCTAGGGGTGTGTGACCTGGTGGTGGAGTGAGGAGGGTTGCTTGAGCTTGTACGGCTTTGGGGAGGAAGTTATGGTGGTGGAGTTTGGGAAAAGGGCAAAAATGTGATCTTTTTGGGTTTTAAGGAGAAAGGAGGGACTTTGAGAAAAGAAGGACCAACGGATTAGGCTAGGAGGAAGGATGGGTGGTGCGCCAAGTTTGGTGGTGGAGTGGAGGCTAGTGGTAGTGAGGGAGGAGGTGGCATGTAGCTTTGGTGGGAGGAGGAAGGAGGAGGTGAAAGAAAATGGTGGAAAAGCAGAAAAGAAAATGGAAAGTAAAATGAAATGAATTCCCTCACTCCATGTGCTCAAGTACACAAAGTGAAGTGGGCTTTGGAAGAGTGTGGCATGTGTGATAAAGTGCAACATCCTAGATTTAATAATTAATTAGAAATATTTAAATCCATTTTAAATATTGATTTGGTAATATAAATGGATTTTACATCGAATTTATTTATTAAAAATGGAGTTCGAATATATAAATTTATAATATGATTAAATCGAGCTCGAAACAACGCGATAGTTCGTAATATTGAATTTTGAACCTTAATCGAATATACATAATCCATATTAAGTCGAAATTCTATGAAACAAAAAGCTTTTAAATTTATTAGATTATAACTTTCTAATATAAGAGAAAAATCAAGAATTCATCGTATAAATTGTAAGTTATGTCCGAATTAAAATTCCAAATAGTCACTATGGAAATTGTTTATAAAATATAACGATTTGTTATTAAATACAAAGGAATTTTTATGAATATCGTTTAAACTATATTTTTGAATGTCAAATCTATACTAGTTCAATTTGAAGATATTGGTTATTCTATTTGGATATAATTGATAATGTTAGATCAAAATCTGGTACTAACACCTAAATACTGTGTGAAATCCTCACAATCACATATTACAAATCATAGAATGCAGAAAACGTTAAATAACAGGAGACATACGAAGTTTTTATAGTGGTTTGGCTCAAACCAAGCCAATGTCCACTTTATAATCTTGTTGTTATACTAACAGATTACAAGGATCAGTTAAAAGAAGACACACAATCCGTGTATTGAATGAGAATACAAGAGTTTATACACGTTATCCACGTGTTAATTTAATTTTTGAATGAAGTGCAATGTTCTTGCGTTGTCGTAATGGAGGCCGAGAGTGAGAGTGCCCAAAAGATCCCTTCATTTGCCTTCAATTGGTGTATTTATAGCTGTAAAAGGCTCCGGGTCGGATGCCACATGGCGCGCATCCCAAGAATCTCGAAATAAAGTGGAGAACATGGAGAAAGCCTCTCCAGACCATGTCATGCCATATGTAGTCAGATCCATGCATGTAGGAGGCAGTCATCCCTTAAGAATAGGTCAAAGCTATATTGGAGCAGCAGGTTCAGGCGGTTTGTTTTGGGTCCCCTTCCTTTCGAACTGATCCAGAGCATTCCAACCGAAGACCAAACATATTGTTGTACTCCCGGTGCAAGGCGGGTCGGGACGGGCTTCCCCACTTCGATCCGAATCGAGGTGCCTATGTGCGAGGGCGAATGCCGAGCTAAGCCAAGATGCTTCCATGCCATGAAAAACATGTTGGGTCTCCTCCTAACTAATCCGAACCGTTCGATCTGAGCTGAACAGTCGAGTAGTCGAGTAATCCATGCTAATGAGTTTGCATACCTTCGACACTTCATCTAAGTGTCTGCCAATTCTGCGCGTGTTCACGGAAATGGGCTTAACTTCCAAAGCGTAAGTCCTTTTTGACCAAATGAAAGCTCTACCTGAAGCTAATTTAGAGGGCTACAAGAGTTACAGGGAAAAGTCCTGTAATTGATGTTTTCAGGTCCAAAAGAGGTCATCTGATAATAGTTTCGAGCCCTTTTATATTTGTGATGCGACTTCGACCAAATCGCTTAATGTCTCCTGACGATGTTCTCAATGCTTGAGAGCATTGCTAATCAGAGATTTCATGTGTGACAGCTTTGGCCAAAAAGCATGTCAACATGTTTGTCCCCAGAACATATCTTGCTGAATTAAGGAAGATGTGTTCTAGATAATCCAAGAAATCTAAGGCCATGTCAGGCCTTCCAGGCCTGCCAGTTGCATGTATAATTCATACCAACACAGAATAAAAACCAAAATGATGTGTCAAATCCCGACAGCTTTGCAAAACCTTTCTGAGCATAAACCATGCTTAAGCGTCAAGTTGAGCATAAACTAAACTCAAGGGACGTTCGAACCATCCTGCCAAGACCCGGCGAGGGACCTAACCTTCGGGGCATAAGCCATACGGGGAAGTTCAAACTGAACATAAGCCATACTCGAGTTTTATTGTGTTCCTTTACTAGATCCTAACGAGACCAATCGCCATTCCTGAGTATAATCCATACTTGGGAATCCGACTGAGTACAAATTATGCTCATATCCGGATAGAGATATACTTGCCAAAGTTCGATAAGACAGTCCATCCCAAGGCATAATCCATACCTAGGGGTCCAAGATAAGTATAAGCCATACTTTAATTAAGATTGAGAATCTTGCCATAACCTGACAAGACACTTAAATTTGCCAAACATAATCCATGCTCATAAAGTCCTTCCTTATTCAATTCACAATACAAAACCAAAGCAAATCCTAATTGGTTTATCATCGAATCTAGAGCACGCTTTGGAGCTAAGTCTTAACTAGGGGTGGCAATTAGACCCAACACGATGGACCCGGACTCAACCCGGTGGGTCTTGGTTCTAGGCGGGTCGGGTTTGTCGGGTCTAAACTATACATTCCAAAATTTTGGACCTGACCCGACCCGAGCTTCGGTTCGGGTCGGTTTGGGTTAAAGCTCGGGTCGGTTCAGGTCCGAATGAATAATAACACTAAAAATACATATGTTTCAATATTTTTTGGTTGGGTCTTTCGGGTCGAGTTTATGCGGGTCGGGTTTTATCGGGTCTTTATTGTATTTTTAATCACCCAGACCCGACCCGAGACCCATCGGGTTCAGTTCGGGTTTGGGTCTTTTCGGGTCTGTTCGGGTTTTTGCTTCTCGGTTCTAATTGCCAGACCTAGTCCTAACCTCGTACATGTGTACTCCGATTTAGCCAATCAAAAAACTTAAAGAAAGCAAAAACCATATCTTAAATCCTAAGAAATGCAGGAAATCCAGGCTGATCTCATCCAGATCATTTGATGACAAGCCCACGAAAGCTCGATCCAGGTTCATTCCCTCTCCGGGGAGTTGGTGGTGGCAGCGCGGATGCGGGCGTTGTTGGTTGTTTCACATATTCGGGTAGATCTCCACGTCTAACACGTTCCTCAATTAGAACTAGTAATGCCTGCAGTCATTTGTGTCATGACCATCCATATCATGGAATAAGCAATGTTTTCCAGAATCACGTTCTCTTTGTGATGGCTCCCTCCTGGGAGGATTTGGGTAAGAGATGACACCATTTGTGTCCATGTAAATGTCGATGAGCGAAGCACTGAGTTTACTGTACTTCTCATATTTGGCCCTCTCCGGGGCTGAGTGTTGCGGTCATTCTTGACGGCGGCTTTTCCCTTGCCTTTTCCAGAATCAGATGGTCCTTCGTCTTTAAGCATGTTGACTTTGAGAACGTTTTTCTCGGAAGTTGCATCTTCTTTCCGCATAAATCTATCTTCTTCAAGGTAGAATTCACTGAGGCTTCGCGGTGGATCTCGATGTAAAGATTTTTTGAATTCAGAGTTATCTAGTATGTCGAATATTGCTGCCATCAGTACCATCGATGGTTCAGGTCGATCAACTGATGCTACTACAATGTTGAATCTTTCCAAAAATGATCGCAGAGTTTCTCTGGGCCTCTGCTTGATTGTAGCGAGAGACATGATGTTCTTGGGACGAGTGATGTGGACCTGAAACTGTTCAATATAGCGAGCGACCAACATGTTCCAACTGTTGATCTATTTAGATTCCAGTTGCTGAATCCACATAGCAGCTATATCAGTTAAGAAGAGAGGGAAACATTTAGCTATAACTTTTTCCGACGTCGACTGAACTTCCATATGGCACTTGTAGCGCATCAGATGCACGGTGGGGTCCGTCCTGTCGTTGTATGGTTCCAGAACTAGAAGTTTGAAATTCGGGGGATTACAAGAATTCTTGATTTCTTGTGTGAACGAATTATGGTTGACGTCATCCACGTCATTCTGAGAAGTGTGACCTCTCGAGAGGCGTTGAATGAGATTAGCGAGCCAGTCGCCTTCTAAGAGTTGCTGCAAATTGCTAAGATCAGAACTGGTGCCTCTAGCATTGAATGTAGAGTGAGGGGGTCCATGACGTGTTGCATGCTAATCAGACTATGTTCATGAGTGGCAGATCGTTAGGGCCGAACTGGGCCGCTTCGTGGAACTCGATCCGAACAGGTCTTCCTATTTCGAACATCGGAGTTTCTTGCTGATATTGCGAGTGTTCTCGTGCTCAAGAGTCCATCCGAGCTGGAGCTGATTTGGGTCATGCTCGACCTGAATTTGTGTATTCAAAGTTGTCGTTGTTCCCATATGGGACAATGAGTGTTGGAGCTACACGGTGATGAGGGGGGTTGCCTCCGAGTACATTCAGATTTGGACCTGCGGCTCGGACCGGGGGCACCGAACCAGACCAGTTTGCCGCTCATGCTGGGGCTGGATCTAATGCTTCTTCTATTTGTGCACCGTTGTTTCCAGCAATTTGAATGCTGTTGCTTGGCCTTTCGTTCATCCGAGCGAAGAAATCGTCCATCATCTCCTGTTGTTTCTGGAGGAGATCATCTTGCCTTGCCATCTGGGTTCTTAATTCAGCGAGGACTCCATCCATCTCTTCTCTTGTCAAGTACGCTGATGGAGTTCCATGAGAGGAAGCCTCATGGCTTGCCTCGTTCCTTGTGCCTTCAGTGCCAACATCCTCAGCACAAGAGAAGGTTCCATCTTTCTTTCGTTTGGATATTAATCCAATAGCAAAGCAATCCGCTTCCTTTCAAGCAAGAAAAAGAAGTTGTATCGTGTGCCCGCTTCCTGGCACGCCAAAATGTTAGACCAAATTCTAGTACTAACACCAAAATACTGTGTGAAATCCTCACAATCACATATTACATATCACAAAATGTAGAAAACGGTAAATAACAGGAGACACATGAAGATTTTATAGTGGTACGGCTCAAACTAAGCCTACGTCCACTTTATCATCTTATTGTTATGCTGACATATTACAAGGATCAGTGACAAGAAGACACACAATCTGTGTGTTCAATGAGAATACAAGAGTTTATACATGTTATCCATATGTTAATTTAATATTTGAATGAAGCGCAATGTCCTTGCGTTGTTGTAATGGAGGCCGAGAGTGAGAGTGGCCAAAAGATCCCTTCATTTTCCTTCAAGTGGTGTATTTATAGCTGTAGAGGGGCTCCAGGTCGGATGCCTGATGGCGCACATCCCAAAAATCTCGAAATGGAGTGGAGAACATGGAGAAAGCCTCTCCAGACCGTGCTATGCCATATGTAATCAGATCAATGCAAGTAGGAGGCGGTTATCCCTTAAGAATAGGTCAAAGCTATATTGGAGCAGCAGGTTCAGGCGGTTCGATTCGGGTCCCCTTCCTTCCAAATCGATCCAGGGCATTCCAATCAAAGACGGGACGTATTGTTGTACTCCTAGTGCAAGGCGGGTCGGGTCAGGCTTCCTCTCTTTGATTCGAATCAAGGTGCCTATGTGCGAGGGTGAATGCCAAGCTGAGCCAAGATGCTTCCATGCCATGAATACGGGTTGGGTCTCCTCCTAACTGATCTGAACCGTTCGATTTGACCCGAAGGCTCGAGTAATCCATGCTCGTGAGTTTGCATACCTTTGACTCTACATCTAAGTGTCTGCCGATTATGCGTGCGTTCACAGAAACGGGCGTAACTTCCAAACCATGAGTCCATTTTGACCGAACAAAAGCTCTACCTGAAGCTAATTCAGAGGGCCACAAGTGTTATAGGGCAAAGCCCTGTAATTGATGTTTTCAGGCCTAAAAGAGGTCATCTAATAATAGTTTCGGGCCTTTTTATATTTGTGATGAGACTTCGACCAAATCGCTTAATGTCTCCTGACGATGTTCTCAATGCTTGAGAGCATTGCTAACCAGAGATTTTACATGTGACAGCTTTGACAAAAAAGCGTTCCAATAGATAATATCGATTTATTATTATTAAAATAGAATTGTTTTGGATTCCATTTGTGACGGCCCGCCCAACACCAGCCGACATTTCCAATGAAAGTGCGCTGTGCCGATGTCCAACCAGCACGGGACAGTCGCCAAAGAAAGGGAAGGAAAGGAAACTTAACAGTGGACTAACAAAGAACCTGTAGAATGTCTCACAGCGCATGGAATAAAATATAATAATAACATACTTGACATAAAACAGGAGAGACAGTGCATAAGCTGAAAACTAAATCATAATTATCATAGCAGCGGAAATCCAAAATACAGCTTATGATCCATAACCATTATTACAACTTCAAAATACTGTCTCTAGTGCAAAAGAAAGGAGAGATACACTACTAATGCCCAAAGCAGTGACCATCAACAACACAGGGAGAATATATCTAGATAACACGTAAGAGCCTCCTGCTCGTCTCCGGATCAACTACTCATGCATAACCAGCTAACCTATCTCTAGTCTGCCCATTTAAGAGCACCCAAAGTAATAAGAAGAGACATAAAACTCTAGGTCAGACAAAAGTCTGGTATGAGCGATAATGCAGCAAAACAGAATAATAACAGGAATACTAAACCATACCTGAACCTGGACCTGCAACCAAAGAGTTAGCACTACATATTGTAAAATACTCTAAGGTGCCACTAACATAGGGTGTAAAGAATACGGGGGTGGGGGTGAGCATGACATAGTGGTGGCAAACAATCAATCATATCAACCATCCTCACATCTCTCACTCGGTGCGTAAAGCATACGATATCCACCACTTTGATCACCCAATGCTTTGCTATGAACACTCTGCCCCATGGAGTCATAACAACACCACTGCACTGATTCATAGCTACTAATCTTTTGTTATATCCACTCTGCCCTATGGGGTCATGACAACCCCATTGCACTGGCTCATATCCTTGCTACGATCACCCTGCCCCATGGAGTAGTAACTACCCCACTACACTGATACGTAGCCTAAAATCCGTCTTGGTGGTGAATCAAAGCTATAGACATCGATAACCCCTTAGCACACGTCCAGCAGCAAAGTCCAATCATGGAGTCAACTCGTTGGTTCCCAACTAGATCCTAAGTGCAAACTTCCTATTTGGACTTCCTTTGCATCTCGGGTTTTAGTCGAATTGGAGTTGGTCTTCAGAAGAGTCATCGCGTAATCGCAACTCCAATCTGGTTCGGTTTGGTTGTCCTTCCCTGGTTCGGTTCAGCTTGGTCCACTTCCTGGCCATCCGGTTCGGTTCAGAGCTCCACCTTCGGGTCGGTCCGATGCTTCCAAGTCACTTGGCTTCGGCTATCTCACTATCTTGATTCGACTCGGTGCTTCTGCCTTAGTTCGATTCTGCCTTTCTCTCCTCCAGTTAATCCGATCCGATCCCATGTCCAGCTTTAGTCCAATGCCAACTCCAACCCTTGTACAAGAGGCCTTCCTTTTTGCCAAGCCATCATTCTTGTACGAGGTTCCGATCCGGTTCGGTTCTCTGCTTAGTTCCCCGATCCAACTCGAGCCCCCTAACCTGATTCGATCCGAAACCCTACACTACTTTCTGCAACTTTTCCAGCGACTGTTTTATGCCATACGACGATGTTTTTGACGATTCTAACTTTTCTAATCAATCATAAAGCATATCACATAGTCATAGCAACATATAGAATCAACCATAAACACCAAAGCAACAATATGATGTATTAAAATGGATCAAACATAGCCAAAATACCATATTTTCCCTTAATCATGTTTAAGCATAACTAATGATATGATTATCAAAGCTTAACCAAATTAACCAAATTTTCTAACAAAGGCCTAAAATAATAATTCAAAATTTATGAATATTTTTCCAGATTTTAATCATGTTTAAATTCGCTAATTAACACTAATTACCCTTAATTAAACATAATCAGTGAGGAACTATGCAAATCACTCACCTAGGCGACAAATTAACTTTAGATCTGAGATAATCTATGTTATGGCACTGTTTCCAAAGCAATACAGCAACTCTACTCCCAATCCTAGGCTAACCCTCTTCAATTTGATGTAATTTAGCCAAATCTTCAATTAGAAAATGGTTTAGAGGTATTTTAGATGTTGGAGGCCGTTACTAAGTTGAGAGGGATGATAATTGGCGGCTAAAAATGAGAAAAGGGTGTTCTCTAAACCCTAACAACCCTTAAATACTCCAAATCCCGAAATCCCCCTCTGGGCCTAGCTGTTAATTACCCAATTAAGCCCAGTTAAGCTGTTTTATTTTTACCTTCTATACCTTAATTCAGCCATATCTCCCAAATTGTAAGTCCGTTTTTCACATATGACCACTCTACAGAAAGGTAACCATCATTCGGACCTAATGGAACTGGTTTCAGGTCAAAACTCCTTTCCAATCAAAAGTTATGGCTGAAACAAGATCAGCTAGGGGCAAAACGATCATTTAAAAATCGGCAAAAATCATGGACATGGGAAATGACCCCAATAGTCGTCTCCCAAAGTTACATGGCTAAACGACTTCGTATGAGAAAGAAATAAATATTCTATGATCCTTTGATATGTAGAATGCGGGTCGTTACATTCTCCTCCCCTTAAGAAATTTCTTCCCCGAAATTCCTTAACCCAAAACATACAAAGGATCCTGCATGCCTACCAATCAGTAACAAAACAATAAAGCATACAAAACAACACAACAAGCCTATCTAGCATGTGGTTTACTAACAAAGGAGTACTATACCGATATAAAAACCTTACCAGGCAGAGAGTTCTGGATACGTCTTCTTAATGCCCTCCTCTATCTCCCAAGTACAGTCATTCTCATCCTCGCCCCACTGAACTTTGACTAATTTCATCGCCTTCCTTCGAAGCTGCTTCGTATCATTCCTAACAACCCTGCGGTTCCCAACCGCCTCGGGTTCAACCTCAATATCATCTAACTGATCCGGTGAAATAGCCACACAAGGGTTGTGCACAAAATTCCTTAACTGGGAAACATAAAATACATTATGAACTCTCGCCATCTTCTCTGGTAATTCAACTTTATATGTCAAATTCCCAATTTGCTCGAGAATTGGGAATGGACCAACAAATCTTGGTGCTAACTTGCCTCTCCTGCCAAATCGAATCATGCTCTTTAACGGAGAAATCTTGACAAACACCAAGTCACCAATGGAGAATTTTAAATCTTTTCTCCTCTTATCAACATAATTCTTCTGCCTATCTTGGGCAGCCTTCATTCGCTGTTGGATAACCTTAATCTTATCTGAAGTTTCTCTTATCCCATCTGGTCCAAGCACAAACTTCTCACCAGTTTCTAACCAACATGATGGTGAGTTACACGGTCTTCCATACAAAGCTTCAAATGGAGCCATACCAATACTGGATTGATAAATGTTATTATAGGTAAACTCTACTAGATGCAAATGGTCATCCCATGATCCACCAAAATCCAATATGCAAGCTCTCAAGAGATCTTCTAACACTCGATTCACCCTCTCTGTCTGACCGTCGGTTTGAGGATGATACGCGGTACTGAGATGCAATTCTGATCCTAACGCCTCTTGTAAGCTCTTCCAATATCCACTAGTAAACAACGAATCTCAGTCGCTCACAATGCCTTTGGGTATTCCATGAAATCTCACTACCCACTTCATATACAGTTCTGCTAACTTAGCTGTCGTTCTGTTCGACTTGACGGGTATAAATCTTGCACTCTTGGACAATCGGTCCACAATCACCCAAATGCTATCATGGCCGATCTAGTCCTTGGTAACCCATCAATGAAATCCATTGAGACTTGTTCCCATTTCCATTCTGGAACTTCTACTGGTTGCAACAAACCACTAGGCTTCATTTGCTCAGCTTTAACTAGCTGGCAATTCATGCATTTGGATATAAACTTCCCAACGTCTCTTTTCATTCCTTCCCAGTAGTAGGTCTGCTTCATGTCTCGATACATCTTGTTACCACCGGGGTGTATAGTCAGTTTCGAGTGATGACATTCTCTAAGCACTTCATCTTTCAATCCATTGACATTGGGTACAACTAGTCTTCCATTCTTTCAAAGCCATCCATCTCGATCAAGCCCATACTCGTTCATCTCCTCATCGATGCCCATCTCTAACTTGGAGATGATTTTCGATAAGTTACGATCGTCCCTCTGACTGGAACCAATCCGCTCAATCAAAGTGGGTCTGATCGTCAAACTTGCTAATATTTCTGGATCCAATTCGCACTTTGGTCTGGAATCATACCCAGCGATGTACTCCAGTTACTTCCATTCCAGAAACATAGCCCCTAAAATGGCATGTCTTCTACTTAATGCATCAGCTATCGCATTTCCCTTTCCTGGTGTGTATGCGATATCGAAATCGTAGGAAGCTAAGAATTCCAACCACCTTTGCTGTCGAAGATTTAGATCCTTCTGAGAGAAAAGATACTTTAACGATTTATGATCGGTAAACAACTCAAATCTTTCTCCCAAGAGATAATGTCTCCACATCTTCAATGTGAACACGATCACTGCCAATTCCAAATCATAGGAAGGATATCTTTTCTCATGTGGTTTTAGTTGCTGACTTGCATAAGCTACAACCCTACCTCCTTGCATTAGTACAACACCTAGTTCGGTACCACATGCATCTATATATACTATCATCTCGTCAATCCCCTTAGGAATGACTAACACTGGTGCACATGTCAACTTTTCCTTTAGACTCTTGAATGCATTCTCGCACTTTTCGTCCCAGACGAAAGCTTGATTCTTCTTGGTCAACTGAGTCAACGGTGTTGCTATCTTGAAGAAGTCTTGGATAAACTTACGATAGTATCCAGCTAATCCCAAGAAACTTCTTACGTCTGTTGCATTCTTGGGCGTAGACCAATCTTGTACCGTAGCCACCTTCGCAAGATCCATGGCAATACCATTCTCTGAAACAACATGGCCCAAGAATCTCACTTCCCTCCTCCAAAAGTGACACTTTGGAAACTTTGCTTTCAATTGGTGTTTTCTCAACACCTCCATCACTATCCTCAAATGTTCCTTGTGTTCTTCCTTTGTCCTTGAATAAACAAGTATATCATCCACGAACACAAGAACAAACTTATACAACTGATCTCTGAATACCCTATTCATAAGATCCACAAAATATGTTGGTGCATTGGTCAACCCGAACGACATGACCAACCACTCATAGAATCCAGATGGCGTCCGAAATGTCGTTTTAGCTATACTCTCAGCTTCCACTCTAAGCTGACGAAAACCTATCACGAGATCTAACTGGGAGAACACTCTCGCGCCACTTAACTGATCAAACAAATCATCTATCTGCGGTAGAGGATACTAATTCTTCCTCGTCACCTTATTCAATTCGCGGTAGTCCACACATAATCGAAGGGAACCATCTGCCTTGGTAGCAAATACAAATGGTGCTCCCGACTCAGAAATACTTCTTCTGATAAATCCCATCTTCAAAAGATCGTTTACTTGCAACCCAAGCTCTCGATGCTCCCTTGGTGCCATACGACGAAGTGGCATCACTATAGGTCTGGCATCTTTCACTAAATCAATAAGGAGCTCAGTCTCTTGGTGTGGTGGAAGTCCGGTCACTTCCTCGAAGATGCCCGAATACTGGCCAGCCACGGGCACATCTGACAACTCATCATGCGGGATGTCGAGGGAATTTAGAAAACTAGCCATTACCCCATCACTAGATAGACCACCAAACACTACCCTCCGCCCATCATCCGCTCTAATTGTCACCAAAAAGCCCTCACAGTCTACCACCACCCCGTATCCTTGGAGCCAATCGACTCCCAAAATAATGCCAAACTCAGTAAAACCCAAAACAAAGCAATCACAAGCAAACATGCATCCATGACTCGATAAAACCAAATTTCGACAAACCATACTAAGGCTAGTCGAACCACCAATCGGGTTCGTCACTACTAAAGGTTTATCGACTATCTCGGGTTCCAATCCCAACCTATCTACCAGGTCACTAGATATAAAGGAATGGGAAACTCCGGTATCAAACAATACTCAAACATGAACATCATAAACAGAAAGAATACCTTGAATGATGACATTCTTTCCTTTCTCCGCCGTAGTTGGGGCATTCGACGAAGAAGGAACAGCATTGATAGCCTATGCTTTCACAATCTGCTTTTCCTTAGGGGGTTGAGGACACTTATCCTTGTGATGTCCCACTTGGCCACAGTTGAAGCACTTTCTATCCGCTGGCCTGGCCCGACATTCTTTGGCATAGTGGCCCTTCTTACCACAGCTGAAGCACTCAACATCTTCCTTATTCTTTTTCTTCTGGCCATCCTTGGTCTGATTTTGCTTTCTCTTATTCTGAGAACCATTCTTGCCTCCACCGGTTACTTTCAGCTTTGGCTCCTCTGCAGATGCAACCTCAGTCTTCGACTCAGGGTATAGACTTTCTGATCTCAAAGCTTTCGCCATAATCGATTCAAACGTCTCATCGATGTGGTTAATAAGCCTTTCCTCCATGTACTGATCCAAACCAATTATGAACTTCTCGTTCTTCTTCTCGGGAGTGTCGACAAGATATAATCCATACTTCGATAAAGTATCGAACTCTGCGATGTACTCCGAGACTGCCCTACCATTCTGCTTAAGCTCCAGAAATTTCCTAAACAACTCTGATTTCTGGGCAACTGGGATGAACTTATCACTGAATCGGGCCTTAAACTGATCCCAAGTAACCTGATCCTCAGGGGTAGTTGCCTTAATATCTTTCCACCAATTCATCGCCCGTCCTTGCAGCTAACGGGATGCTAACTTTCTCTTCATCGCGTCCTCGATACCCAAATCTACGATGATACGCTCACAGCTATCCAACCAATCTTGAACATCCGTGGTCGATTCCATTCCTTGGAATGACTTTTCATCAGACTAGTGTAATCCTTGCATAGCTTGGTGAAATCGGCCCTAGGCGCATGCACCACTGCACCACCACCATTAGCAGCATTGGGAACTGCCCTCTGAACGTCCCTAAGCATCTTTCTCATGAAGTCAGTGAACATAGTCCTCATGTTAGGAGCATTCCCATTATTGGCTCCTCTACCAGCACCCTTCGTATATCGGCTCATCGTTCAGTCTGTAAAGAGAAACGATTAACCATCCTCTTTGTGGTGTCAGCGCAGTGCGACTTCATCCTTAGCTATACTAATAGTGTATATATATAGCTTTTGAAAACTAAAATAATCACAAATACGCGCTCTTATATACGTATTATCTCTACCTGGTGTCTTTCCCTAGGTTAACTACGCAACATAGAGCTCTGATACAAAGTGTGACGACCCGCCCCACACCAGCCGACATTTCCAATGAAAGTGCGTTGTGCCGATGTCCAACTAGCACGGGACAGTCGCCAAAGAAAGGGAAGGAAAGGAAACTTAACAGTGGACTAACAAAGAACCTGTAGAATGTCTCACAACGCATGGAATAAAATATAATAATAACATACTTGACATAAAATAGGCAAGACAATGCATAAGCTGAAAACTAAACCAAAATCATCATAGCAGCGAAAATCCAAAATACAGCTTATGATCCATAACCATTATTAAAACTTCAAAATACTGTCTCTAGAGAAAAATAAAGGAGAGATACACTACTAATGCCCAAAGCAGTGACCATCAAAAACACAGGGAGAATATATGTAGATAATACGTCAGAGCCTCCTACTCGTCTCCGGATCAGCTACTCGTGCATAACCAGCTAACCTATCTCTAGTCTGCCCATTTAAGAGCACTCAGAGTAATAAGAAGAGATATAAAACTCTGGGTCAGACAAAAGTCTAGTATGAGCGATAATGCAGCAAAACAGAATAATAACAGGTATACTAAACCATACCTGAACCTGGACCTACAACCAAAGAGTTAGCACTACATACTGTATAATACTCTAAGGTGCCACTAACATATGGTGTAAAGAATATGGGGGTGGAGGTGTGCATGACATAGTAGTGGAAAACAATCAATCATAGCAACCATCCTCACATCTCTCACTCAGTGTGTAAAGCATACGATATCCACCACTTTGATCACCCAATGCCTTGCTATGATCACTCTGCCCCACGGAGTTATAACGACACCACTGCACTAATCCATAGCCACTAATCCTTTGCTATGTCCACTCTGCCCCATGGGGTCATGACAATCCCACTTCACTGGCTCATAGCCTTGCTACGATCACTCTGTCCCATGGAGTAGTAACTACCCCACTGCACTGATACGTAGCCTAACATCCGTCTTGGTGGTGAATCAAAGCTATAGACGTTGATAACCCCTTAGCACACGTCCCGCAACAAAGTCCAATCATGGAGTCAACTCGTTGGTTCTCAACTGGATCCTAAGTGCAAACTTCCTATTTGGACTTATTTTGCATCTCGGGTTTTAGTCGAATTGGAGTTGGTCTTCAGAAGAGTCGTCGCTTAATCGCAGCTCCAATCCGGTTTGGTTCGGTTGTCCTTCCCTGGTTCGGTTCATCTTGCTCCACTTCCTGGCCATTCGGTTCGGTTCGGAGCTCCACCCTCGGTTCGGTTCGGTGCTTCCAAGTCACTTGGGTTCGTCTATCTCACTATCTTGATTCGGTTCGGTGCTTCTGCCTTAGTTCGGTTCAGCCTTTCTCTCCTCCAGTTAATCCGATTCGATCCCATGTCCAGCTTTAGTCCAATGCCAACTCCAACCCTTATACAAGAGGCCTTCCTTTTTGCCAAGACCTCATTTTTGTACTAGGTTCCGATCCGGTTCGGTTCTCTGCTCAGTTCCCCGATCCGACCCGAACCCCCTAACCCAATTTGATCCGAAACCCTGCATTACTTCCTGCAAGTTTTCCAGCGACTGTTTTACGCCATACGACGGCGTTTTCGACCATTCTAACTTTTCTAATCAATCACAAAGCATACCATACAGTCATAGCAACGTATAACAATATGATTTATTAAAATGGATCAAACATAGCCAAAATACCATATTTTCCCTTAATCATGTTTAAGCATAACTAATGATATGATTAGCAAAACTTAACCAAATTAACCAAATTTTCTAACAGAGGCCTAAAACAATATTTCGAAATTTATGAATATTTTTCCAGAATTTAATCATGTTTAAATTCGCTAATTAACACTAATTACCCTTAATTAACCATAATTAGTGAGGAACTATGCAAATCACTCACCTCGGCCACAAATTAACTTTAGATCTGAGATAATCCCTGTTATGGCACTGTTTTCAAAGCAATACAGCAGCTCTATTCCCAATCCTATGCTAATCCTCTTCAATTTGATGTAATTTAGCCAAATCTTCAATTAGAAAGTGGTTTAGAGGTGTTTTAGTTGTTGGAGGCCGTTACTAAGTTGAGAAGGATGATAAGTGGCAGATGAAAAATGAGAAAAGGAAGTTCTCTAAACCCTAACAGCCCTTAAATACTCCAAATCCCGAAATCCCCCGCTGGGCCTAGCTGTTAATTACCCAATTAAGCCTGGTTAAGCTGTTTTTTTTAATCTTCTATACCTTAATTCAGTTATATCTCTGAAACGGTAAGTCTGTTTTTCACATATGACCACTATACGAAAAGATAAACCATCATCCGGACCTAATGGAAGTGGTTTCAGGTCAAAACTCCTTTCCAATCAAAAGTTATGGCCGAAACAAGATCAGCTAGGGGGGAAACCGTCATTTAAAAATCGGCAAAAATCATGGACATGGGAAATGACCCCAATAGTCGTCTCCCAAAGTTACATGGCTATACGACTTCGTACGAGAAAGAAATAAATATTCTACGATCCTTTGATGCGTAGAATGCAGATCGTTACACCATTATATTTTATCGATATTATGTAAGACTAGAAATAGATTCTTTTCAAAAAAAAAATCGTTTTCAATGAAACAAATTTTATTAGAATATGCGTAGCTAGTTATTGCTAGATTTTCAATTTGGAGCCAAACAGAATTATTTTGTTTTTGGATGAAATTAGATATGAAATGATAAATAAACTAGAATTAAATTAAGGCTGTTCGTGCAAACGGAGTCCGGTTTCAACGAAATCAGGCTTTTTTGGGCTGGAACGTCGAGACGTAGCGGTATATTTATTTTCATTGAATTTGGAGTTGGTGTTTAGCGGTGCGTATATTTATAAAATAGCGGTACCTTATAAATTTACCGTAAAAATCATTGGTCATTCGCAGAAAAAAGTCATTTGTCTCTTCATATTAACACAACGACCCTATTTCACGCAGTGTTCTTTCTTTTCAAGTGTATATCACACAGCCTTTCTAATTTCAATCTTCAGCCGGCCAAAAAAACCTCTAGTCCCCTCAATATTAATACTAGCCGTAGCCCTAACCTATTTGGCACGCAGACAAATTGGCCACCCGATGCTATACGAAATGGATTGACATTCTTCCTATCCAACTTCCCACCTCTGTATATATATACACATGCACTACACTTCTTATCTTCTATTTTCATTTCTTCCCTCCAAGAATATGCGTACTTCCCAGTGTACCACCTGATACAAACAAGCCGCCATTTCTATTTCTTCTATGAAATCTCCAAACTACTTATTTCCGTAAAAAATTATATACATAATATATATGAGCGTGGGTGATCACTGCGTAGGCTGGTGACGGAGTTCTGGTGGTCTGCGAGCGGAGCAGCGGTGGAATGGTGAGCTTGTGTGTGGCAATAGGTGGGAAGTTATGTGCATGCGTAGATGCATGGGGGTGTCTTGAAGCAGATGAACGGAAGGTAGGGAGGATCTTGAGATGCGGTATATACCATGGAGGATAGGTTCAAATGTGGTGAGGCCCAGGAGAGGCGCAGCAAGAAGGAGGTCGTCGTGAGTCAGAAGAAACCGGCATAAGTGAATGGTGGAGCACGTAGGGAAAGTCACTGTTTCACGCGAGTATAGATGGATAATGATATGGTGACTGCGTTGGCTCGCATGAAGGAAATTGGCATTTGGCAGCTTGTTGGTTTGGGAAGCAGTAATATGGAAAAGATAAGAAGAAGAGAGGGTAGCAAGTAGTGGCATGGGAAAAAATAGGCAACCGAAAACGTGAATGGGCGGAAGCTTGCTGCGTTAGAACTGGCGGCAGCTGATCAGGACTCCAAGGTCTAATGGCGGTGGGGCATCGATGAATAGGTTGGCAGCGTTGTTAGGGTACTATGGCACTGGGAAGTTTTGGAACAAATTGTTGCGAGCTGGAAGTGGACAAGAAATATGAAGATGGCTGGTGTATTTTTCTGGAAGCAATAGCATAAAAAGTCATCTCATTTTATATTGGAAGCAGTTGTTTTCGGTTTTACCTATTTGGGTTATAACGTGAAGTCATGGGATATCTTTTATAGTGGGCTTTCGGGTCTTAGTATATATATATATATATATATATATATATATATATATATATATATATATATATATATATATATATATATATATATATATATATATATATATATATATAATATTTAAGTCGGGATGGCGGCCCATTAGTTTTGGGTGCAGAACGTATAAAGGTGGAAGGGAAAATTGGTTGGTCTTTGAGTTACCGACGTGGGGATATTTTGCTGCATGGGGAAGTCTGTAGCTACGCGGTTTGATTTTAATTATGGGCCGAAAAATTTAAGTAAAGGTGAGCCTAAAGTTAAGAATATTTAAAATTTAAAACCCTCTTTATATATATATATATATATATATATATATATATATATATATATATATATATACACATGAACTTTAAAACAAAGTAACTAACTCACACAATTCCAGAATTCGACAAACCAAGGAGCTTTGTGACCATATCGACGTACGCTACAATCTGGAGCTGGTTTGATCGGTAACGGAAGCAGCTGGAATTTTTATTCAAATTAAATATCTGTTTAATTTGGCTAAAACGGATCATTTTATCAATGATTAAATTCAAGGTGAGTTCAACTCACTCAATTTATCCCGCTTATATTTTCTATAAGCTAGTTTTTTAATTTTGTGTGCAATGATTGCTAATTGTTGATGACTGGGTGGTTGTTTGCTTGTGTGCTGAATATTTTTGATATTCATTGATTAAATTAAACGTTTGTTTAATTTAACGGAATCAAATCTTTATTTTAACAAGTATATTCCAAAAGGGGTTATTTACCTTGTTGGTTACGTTTATAATAATATAAACGTATTAACTAAATAATTGGATGCTTGAATGGATGTTGTTAATTGATTGCCACCGTTAAACTGTTTATTTCCGTGTGTTGTGGTAAATATATTGCTGTATCGAAATTAAGATAACCCATTGTGATGCAAGAAAGGACATGTGGGGGAAATCCAACCGGAGTTCTCACTATTATTGATAATGTTTGTCAATATGATTATATATTGTTATCGAATATGGAATTGGCTGATATTACATGGTTTGATACTTTAGTAGACATTTTTCTCTTTAGTCGAGGAGAAAATAAAGATTTCTGGAATCAAATTTAAATCGATTATGAAGGTTTTCAAAATTATATTCGTATATGATTTTGAAATATGATTTTTGAAAATAATCGTCGAAGTTTAATTTCATTTTTATAATCCTCTAAGGTAAATGGAAATTTTAAAATATTATTACATAAATGACTAAATGATTTATAACTGAACGTATAACTGAATTTAAATAATAAGGACACTTGAAATGTCCTTTATAAGTTTTCAAAAGATTTAAATGAGTTAAAGGAATCGTAAATATATTGAAATTAATTCAAAAGAATTTGAAAAATGATTTTCCGTAAATAATAAATGTTTTTGCAAGCGTTATTTGTAAATCATTTGGAATGTTATTATATGGGGTTTTGTTAATGGATTTAGTGAATGAAATGGAAATTGAATATGGAATAAGAATTTGGCTGAGTATCTGGGTTTAGACAAAATATTAGATATTGAGATTTCAGGTTGCGTTTGGGTAGAATAGTGATAAATGGAAATGTTTCTGAATATTGAAAGATTTTAAAGATTTTAGAAATTTAATTAACCGATGGTTGATTAAAGAGGCCAAATGATACTAGATATTGAATCAGTGAATTCATTTTCTTTGATGGATGGATGAATGGTTATTTTATTTTGATAGTTAGATCATCGACTATCAAAAACTAGCCAACGATTGTTGGGACGGAAAGACCGGAATCGAATTTATGTTCGAAAACCATTCCGACCAGCAAATACAAAAACGTTGGAGATGCTGATCAAGATGAAGCAAATGAAGACGGTGAATCTTCATAAGCGGAAAGATTACTTGTGAAATATTCTCTGATGTTGCAACAAGAGGTATTCTTTCGTGATTCGGTCGTGAGTGTGATTTTTCGGATTTATAAGGACTTCTCACTACTGATCCAAAAGGATGCGGTAGGAGGGTGCCTTCAGTTTTTCCAGTCCCAGGACAACTTGTATGGACTAATTTATGATAGAATATGCCTAACAAATCACGTACGTTTGATCTCTTAAAGGTATTACGTCTGGTGGTGGAGGAATTCGTTTCTCTTAGCTTTTAATACCCATAATATTTTTAGGAATCAATTAGTGGTTTGACGGGTTTGACGATGTAGCATTCAAAGTGAATGGTGGTTAGATGTTCTAAAAAGTAAACATAGCCTCAAGCCTCATCAACCGGGAAATGACAAAAATCGGGGAGGCAACATGGCTAGTTGGGTCGCACCCGAGCTGGGTGTATTATCACCAGTCTAGAGAAATTCGTTATTTGTTCTTCTTTCGTTCCTGTATCTCGCGGATGGATAGTGGGCCTTTAAAACCATCAGGTGATAATACATTCGCTACACTCAAGCTAAATGAGTGGGCGGTCATTTGTGGTCGAGTTAGAAGATATTCTTGTTGAACCCCAGTGTATCCCTGCTAGATTACACTGATCGGACGGTGGTCCTATACCTTGTCATAGTTGGAATCCAATCTCCAATAAGCGCCCGATGGTTTTTTTTGATTTTATGCTATGTATGTAGAGCGTGAGATGCAAGAGTTCTACTATTTGGTTATTTATTTGATATAGACACTATCATAATATTACAGGATTTCATATCAAAAACATTTTGGGTTATAGTAAGGTAAAAACCGTCCATGTTTATGTGTAGGCTAGTCTTACTATTATCCTTTTTTCATAGGGTCTAAAGTTAAGCAATATGAATGTTATTTAAACATAGTGAGTTTTTCTCACGCTGGATCACCAGATTGATCCGTGGCGTTTGTAATGCTTGGGTCGAACCGAGTTGTACAGGTTCAGTTTACCGGATGTGGTGTAGTTCAGAGATATGCTGGAGGAGTCCAAACGTATGCTATATAAAGTATTATTCCGTTGTGTGTTGTATTTGAGAACAAGTTGTTATAAGTGTCTAATTGTGTTGGATGTTCGCTGTACTATGATGATTGTAAATATTATTTTAAGCTCTCAATAAAATTATTTCTATATTATATTTTATTCTACTGTGATGTGAGACTGTGTAGTGTCGGTTCTTCTTCTTATTCTTCTTTTCTAATATTTCTTTCGTTTTCTTCTCATCCTTTGATTTTCTTTCTATTAAAGATTCGTATTTTCGTGCACTTTAGGTTGAACGAGTGTAATATTAGTCAACTCAGAAGGGTACGGATTTGAGGGCCTTTACATAAAAGACCACGGGTTGTCTAAAAAAAAAGAAGGTGTGGAAATTTATGAAAGAAAAATGATTATTTAAGTAAATGGTTGATTTATATTTAAGGGCTATCTTAGGAAGGTCATATCTTCTGTTGTAAATTTATTAAAACTCTATAAAACAAGTTTGTGCACATTAATATGTCGTATAGATTGTCGTTTACCGTTTTATCAATATTTTTCAATTGTTTTGTATTAGCCAAAACTATTTAGTTTTAAGTCGAATTTCAATAGAATGATTCTTATACGTTTTCTGTTTGTATGATCAAACCTTTAAGTCCGATCAATACAAAATTTGAAACCCTACTATATTTCACTAATACGGATCCAATAATAGTGGTTTCGTTGAGTTCGGAGATCGTTTGAAAAACGGCCTTATTTCTAGCTTTTACTGAACTGAATTTTAATTGATTTTTCAATATACGTTTATATTACGTACACTTACATACTAACTCCGATTAATTTGAAATTTGAAACCTTACCATATTTTGATGTTACGAATCCGATAAAATTGGTTTCATCGAATTTTGAGTTTGTCTCAAAAATGGTCTATTTTCAGATCATCAAAATTAAATTAAATTATTGATTTTCAATATTTCACTTAAAATTGATTTTAAAAGTTTATTGACCTTGTTTTTATCCCAGTAAATATAAAACCAAGTTTAAAATTTATTTTTAAATCCAAATTCAGTATTTTCTAAAATTTTGAAATTTAAATCACATTTATCCATGTAAAAATTCTTTTAAACATATTTTAATCCATATTTTAAATTGACTAAAAATATGGGTCATTAAAAAAACAATAAAATTTATAAATATGTATCCATACTACATCTCTTGCAAAATAATATCGAAAAAATAATAATAATCATATTCGTAGTGTATGAAACTTCATTGAAACTAAACCATGAAATAAGTAGATAAATCATAATAGGAAATTATGTTTATTACATTCGAATACTATATTGATTTCCGTAACAACGGCTAGGATAAAGAGAATAAGTAGTGAACTTTGATATATGAAGTGAAATAAAAATGTGAAATTTAGAAAATGTCAATGGTTAATATGTTATGAGAAATTAAAATTTATTCTAATTGTATTTTTCATTTAGAAAAATATTTAATGTCGAAGCCAATTCTTTAGTTTTAAGATATTTTGATTGAAAGCACGATTATAAATAAGTTGTAGTAAAAGGATTAAATGACTCATAATAGTTTGTTCAATGAAGCTTTATATTTCAAATGCTATTATAATAACAGTGGAAATAGTAGGAACATGTCAGATAATAATTATCAGCAATGCATCAGGAAGCAAAAATTAGTTTCAAAAATATAGCAAATATTTTTTTATGAAACAATTATTATTTTCTGTATTGATGGACAATGAATATAGTTTTATTTTCTTGAATGTTTTAAATATCTACTATGAAATAAATCTATTGGAATAATTTTATTTGTTTCTTTATCTACATTACAAAAAATATCTATAATTATAAGAAAAAAGGGGAAAAACACTCATTTAATAAAGGCGACATATGGTGAATTTTCCAGATTTATACATGAAGATGTTGACAAAGAAAGGGATATTCCCTAGGGATTATTACATAATTCGTTACATATATCTAACTTTATAACCGATCTTGTTCAGTATAAAATGTGGATTCTTTCTATTATACTTAATATAATGAGTTATAGTAATCAATTAATCAAATTCAAATAATGTTTAATAGAAAATCCATAAATAATATTTTTTATGATGGTAGCTTTCAAGTATTATAATGGTGAATAATTTATCATAATGAGAATAAATATACCATTTTAAATGTTCTAGTCAAGATGCATTGAGCTAGGATATCGATGTAACCATTGAGAATACAAAACGTAACACTCTTTAAATATTGGGCAGTGCATCATTTGTGGCCTCTGAGTTCTGAGAGCATCAATAGCTTACGTGCTTATAGTTATTAGATAATCATGGAACGAAACACTCGATGGTTTTTTTGGTTAATACAACAAAGATAAAATAGAAAACATCGATATGATTGATTTACACTGTTATCTCGACTCGAGAATACTCTTTAAATATTAGGCAGTGCATCGTTTGTGGCCTATGAGTTCTGAGAGCATCAATAGCTTACGTACTTATAGTTATTAGATAATCATGGAACGAAACACTCGATGGTTTTTTTGGTTAATACAACAAAGATAAAATAGAAAACATCGATATGACTGATTTACACTGTTATCTCGGCCCAAGAATATTTTTGATCTTCAATATGAAATATTTACTTTGATTACAGTCAAATCGTGACATGACCTCCATCGAGTGACTATAGTCAGGCCAATAGAAATATTAAAAGTAAAGAACTATTCAAGAGAGGATTAGTCTCTTCGGTTATATGGAGTTCGTACCATAGTTCATCCAAGTCAAATAAAAGTTAAAGTCTACAGCCAGAACATGTTAGCTAATAGTGATCGTTATTAATAAACTGAGGACTTTGCATTTGGACAATTTAGTTAAATATGGATGTTGTTGGAATTTTGACCATTACCAAATTCTGTAAGTCTAAACCGATATAGTTTTGATGAAGAGATTGGTGTAGATAAATATCACATCTGGATAACGCTTAATAATATAAAATCGGACTTTACTAAAACTAACTAAGCGGTGAATTTTTCAAAATGTCACACCACTTACCAGGCAATGTGATAATATTAACATTTAAATAATTTAGTGTTAATCGATGATCCAATTTTCACCTGATGAGTCCCATGACTGGAATGATAAATTCTTTTTAGACTAAGAGTTTTAACCCGTTTACAATTATTATAAATTAATTAATGTTTATGAAATATTAACTCTAATTTTCAATAATATTTTTGGAATAATTATATATATATATATATATATATTTGTAATAATTCTAAATATAACAATCTACATGCGATATCGATAAGTAATTAAAATATATTTAGCTAAATACATTCGTTTGGGCTTAAACGGGCCATTGGCCCATGATGTCGTGATGTTAATTTTGGCAACAACATGGTGTATATGAGGCAAAAAAAAGGGGTCCGTTTTTCACAGGTCCCTATTAAGTTTCTAAATTAGGCTCACATCCGGTCAAACGTTTCATGTAAATTAGGTCCCTATTTTTCGTAAAATCATCAAAAAAAATAAAATAAAAATCACGAAAATCATTATTAAATAAAACATGTTCACGCCAAAAAATTCATGAGGAAAAACAATCAAAAAACACAATAAAACCCAAAATAACACAAAAACAGTGAAACAACAAGTTTTTGCATCAAAAGATGCACCTATTCATAAACAACAGCATACATTCATGCTTATATTTCAGCCTTGCGCCCATTTGCAGTATAAATGCATACATATATACAGCTAAACAACATTATAAGCATCCTTTTGTGCATATATTCAAATTTGGTCTGTTTTTCCTAGAATTCACCGTTTCCAGAAATTGTTGCACGCATCTATGCTCTTATACAGAATACACGCATACATTCATGTGCATATTCAGAAGTCGTCATCCCTTTTGAATTTGTTGCACACATGCATGCATATATACAGAATAGTTGCATTCATGTATGCAACCTTTCGTAACACATGAATCTCGGTACAACTTTTTATGCATACATGTATGCAGTTATTTGCTAATAGTTGCATATATGTATGCATTTATTGGTCCAGAGTTTCAACATAAATACACTATATAAATATATGCATAAATGTATGCTACTATATCCAATAGTTGCACAGAAATACAGAACTTTTTTTGTTTTTTTCCGTGGACTCCTTTGGATGTTTCCAGAATTTAGAATTTTTTTTTATTTTTTTTAGTAACTAGCACATTTTTTTTGTTCAAAACACGTAAAAGGCGAAGTGGCATGGCAGGAAGGAGCGAAAGTGCCAAAAAAATGGGCGGCACCTAAAAATAAGGACCGAAAACGCATGGAAACTTTGACTGGATGTGGCGTTAATTTTGAACATTTTTAGGGATGTGAGCCTAATTTTCACAAAGAAAAAAAAAAGACTAAAGGGGTTTGGAGATGGACGGTTGGGATTTGATGAGAAATGATATGAGATGTGATCCATAATTCTCTCTATTTCATCCATTACAAAAAGGCATATAATCCTAACTTCAAATCATACTTTTTTTGAATGTCACTATTCCTCTATTGCAACGATCTCACCTTCAAGGAGCCCTAGTAAATTCTACCCAAATCATTTCAAAAGATGACAACTTTTTGAGAGTAAAAACTATACAATTCACGTATTAGTAGTCTGCCAAATGAAGATGATTTTAAGGAGAGAAAATTCATCATTACAAGATGTGCTTGAAGGCACCAGGGTCAGATACGTATTTACTATACTATACAATTTATAATTTTTGAATAATATGTTATTCGTATAAATATAACTAGGTGACGGTTCTTATATATATATCAATGTGTTTTCTTATAGGATTGTGAATTCTTTTAGGTTTTGTGGTCCAATAACCTAAGTCTCTTGATTTCTTATGTTATGATTCTAAAGAAACTTCACCAATGAGGAACTCTTTAGATTAAATCACATAACTTTCATCTTCTTCCTCATTCCATCTCCTTTGTAAAATTTTCTTTGAAATTCCTAAACCCCATGTTCATCCCTCATTCTTCTTCTTTGTAGTTTTCTAATCTCATCTTCCTCCTCTCCATAAATCAAAAACAACACCACACCAAAATAGAGGATTTCCAACGAATATAACCATTACTAGTAATTTCGGTAATGCTTATACATGTTGTTATAGGGACGTTGGCATTTATTTGTTACACTTATACACGATACTGAATTTTATCTGCCAATCCAACACATCTGTTACAACATTGACATCTGTTATAAAATTCTACCTAACAGTAATAAATTTACGATATATTGGCATTTATTTGTTACACTTACACACGATACTGAATTTCGGTAATATCGTATTTACAACACTGACATCTGTTACAAAATTCTACCTAACAGTAATAAATGTTAGCAATATATGTTTTGGGTGCTTTCGCAGTCAAAATATGGCACGCTTATGTTTTTTATTTTTTTGGCGTCCGACGCGTCGGACGCAAGCACCTTATCCCCCTTCCAGATTCCACGATTTTCGAACGTTGGAAAAGTAACCGTTGGCGTCCGACGCGTCGGACGCCAACGGTTAATTTTCCAACGTATCGTTCCAGCGCCTATAAGAACGCAAACCCCCCCACCTTTTCTTCCCATCTCAACCCGAATCCTCTCCTCCTAACCCCCAAAATTCGATTTTTTTGAGCAATTTCAAGCTGCAAGAACGGTAATTTTTTATACCATTGTGTTTATTTTTCAATTTCCTACAACATACATTTTTTTCAAATTTTTCTGGAATTTTTTTTTTTTTTTGGTTACGCAGATGGCATCCTCTTCCACCTCTGCTACCTCGCAGTCATTTGCGAACTGGACAGACGACCGAGAGTCCTCTTTTATAGATATTTGCGTTGAGTTTATAGCCGCTCGCGATACAGGCGTCAATGGGTTCTACTCAACGGTCGCGGCAACAATGAATGACCGTTATAATCTGCAGTTCACAGAAACTCAGATCAAAAATAAATGGGACAATATGAAGCGCTCTTTTCGCGATTGGGACAGACTGCTACGAACACCCGGCGGTGTATGGAATGCAGAGTTCGATTATCTGGACGGTCCAGATGAATTTTGGAGTACCGGCGGTGGCAGACCTTACAGACGGTTCAGGAGGAACTCGCCTTTGAAGTTCCGAGAGCAGGACATTATGTTCGAGGGTTGTTTGCGGAAAGATACTTGTGCGTATCCGATACCTGCGGTTGCACCTCTTACTGCACCAGCACCTCTACCAGTGCCTGTGTCAGCTGCTTCTTTCTCCCCTGCCGACGCGGGTTTCTATACTGGTTGGATGGCTTCGGCGACCCCCCTTCTGGTCAGCCATCTAGGCGCAGAGAGGTAGCGCGTGCCAGCTCGTTTATGACCGACGATACGAGACAGCTTGCCCGGCGGTGCTTGGAGCTTCTTCAGAGATCGGGTACGCGTGTGGACCTTTGGGAGATTCTGACGATTTTCCGCAATGACGAGCGGAATGTGGATATTGTTCGGGAGCTTACCGATGATGGCATATGTGGGTTTATTTCAACTGAGTTGAGTCAGTTACCTCATCGTCGTTTATTTTAGATTTTCATGTACTTGTTTTAAATCCAGTACCGTTGTGTTCTTTATGTTTTATGAAAAACGTTGTCGTTTATTTTATGAAATATGTTGTCGTTTTGTTTGATGCAATTAGAATTTAATTAAATCAACACCATTAATTTAACAATTAAATACCACGCTCAAATGTCACGCTCAAATACCCCGTTCGCAGCTAAAAACACATTCTCCGTTCGCTACAGTACCACGCTCAAATGTCACGCTCAAATACCCCTCTCGCGTTGGTTAAGAACGAACCCTTTGTAGTATCTATATCAGTTGGACAACTCATGATATCAACCAATATAAGCATCAGCGATAATAGTCTATAAGCACATTTGGAATCTAATTGCCCTAAATCTGGAAATACTAGTTTCACACCTTATTTTTCATACAACATGATTGTTAAATCATATCTTCACTCACGTCCATAAATATATTTACAGTGAGATAGTTTATTTATTGATCATATCATGCCTTTACACGTCACAGCTATAATAATTCATTCACAGAACATTTATTGATATTCCAATATATACGTTACAGAAATATTTTGCCTCCATGTACAACAATAGCAAACGCTATATAGGCTCATCTTAATAACTCAATATTGAGCCAGATCTTACATTGAATAATCCTTAAACTCTTGCTGTCTTGCAAGCATTACGATGCATTTCCAACAAATTTTAAATCTTGTTCTTTGTCTCCATATGTAGTTTTCCAATCTTCGATTTTCCGAATCTCCTCTAATGAAAACTTTTGAACAAGCTTTGTTCAACTACCATCAACTGTTTTACAGTAGGCCACAGGTAGCTCCCCTGTGAACTTTTAAACACAACCAGTTCTAATAGATGTGAAAAATAGCAAAAAAAGGATGCATAAGAATGCAATGACAAAGCTGTCAATCCAATTATAGGTCATAAAGGATATTACTGATGTTTAAAATTGAGTCTTATTTTTTTCCACGTTCAACATAACAATTGTCATCAAGGTTTTAGTAGTAGTTCGCACTAATCGACAATTTATGGTGCAATAATTATCAATATTTATCTAATATAAAACAAGTAACAGACAACTACAATTCAATCCAATTATAATTATAGGTCATAAAAGATATTACTGATGTTAAAATTGAGTCTTATTTTTTCCACGTTCGACATAACAATTGTTTTCAAGGTTTCAGTAGTAGTACGCACTAATCGACAATTTATTGTGCAATAATTATCAATATTTATCTAATATAAAACAAGTAACAGACAACTACAGCAAACTAAACATCTCTCATAAACACTTTTCACCTAGCAATCTTAAGCAAGCACTCATATTATAAATATGACAAACTAAACATCCTCATATTATAAATATGACAAACTAAACATCTAGGATAAGCTAAACTGTCCTTAATTGAGAAAGCAGCAACTAGTAAAGTTATGGGACATTGAATATAACACACACACATGCACGCACGCACACATTATAATAGTTTTTTAATGATGGTATCTTAAAATTTCATTAATGTGCACAATAATTACATATTGGTTACCAACTTTCCCTTAAAAACGTTTGTCCTAGGATTAAAATCTAGTTTTTTCGTATGTTAATGAGATTATAATATTCATCTAGCTGAGGTTTATTTATATAAGTGGCTATGTTAGTTCGTAGTAGAATCTCTTTTTTGTATAAAAACAGAATTAATGCAACAACTCTTAACACTGCATGTGGCCTCTACAAACCATACACCATAGTGAATTACTAACTTATCATAGTTATTCCAATCTTTGTACCGTGTAATTATGTTCACCTAATGTATAAATTATCACAATTACGCCAATTTTTGACTGTATAATTATCACAGTTATGCCAATCATTTAAAATATCTAATTCTATTCATTTGGTTAAGAACCAAACGTAACAGAATTATAATTAGCATGCTAGACTTCTATTCGATAATTTAGAAACATAGAGTTAGAACATCAGCTAACATATTAGCCTTATGTGATAGAAAAACTATTATCCCCTCCTTTTTGTTCAATCTTTATGGCTATCTGACAATTAGCATTATGCAGGTATAGGTAACCTTATTAGAATGACGATGAAGTTAATAGCTAGCATAAAGTGAGGTTATTTACGATAGGCACCGTAATAAAAGTGTGTACAAGTTATACAAATCTTTAAAATATGACATCTGGGTTTCAAAGTCAATCAAATGTGATGACCGATTTTGTAACAAATATTTCAATGGGTTCAACTTAATGCTATTGAAAGGCTAATGATACAAAAACGTAAAAAAAATTAAATAAAATCACTATGACATAACCTTGATTAATCTAGGATTGTGAACTGAAAATATGCCATCGTCACTTCTAGAAGCTATCATACAGCTCGCCAGCCTATTCACACGTGTGGCTGGTCAACAATAGATGCATTACAAAAATAAAAGGCAAAACATTTACATCAGTGTCATGTGCCAGTGCTCACATGTGTTAAGATTAATGGAAGGACAAACTGAACCAGGAGGAGGAGCACTATACTAGCCACACTACATATTTCCACAGTAAGCACACTAACCAAGCATTGACAACCTATCTTAAATCAAACATATCAAGATCTAATAATTAGCTCCTCGATTAAATGAGAATTTCGAGTAATTTAGGAAGAACATGAAGTTATATTTTGGTCATTTTCGTGAAATTATTTGGTCTATAAAACTATTCCCCCAGAAACGAAGGCATTAAAAAAGTGTAAAAAGGTAAATATTTTTTATTCATTAATCTTAAAATACAAATTCAGTGTGCGCACTGTGTTGCTCAGTGCAATTTTACACTATGAAATTCAGTGCACAATGAGTAACTCACTGCAGTTCTGATGGAGTTAAAACTCAATATGTCATATTGAGTCAACTCAGTGCAAAACTGCACTGGGCTAATTCAGTGCAAAACTGCACTGTTTTCAATATGGGGATTGAAGAATGCAAATTTTTCTTTAAAATGAATCTTGGTTCTCGTAAGTAAAAATCTCAGAGAGTATGGCATGTGGAAGCTAAAAGGAGAACAAAGTGAAGCTTTTTAAAGCAAACAAATTTACGACTTGAAATTTCTTAACAGCACATGTATCACACCTTATTATAACAATTGGTCAAAGAAAAACACAAATACTCAACAGGAGATGATCTCATACTATAATAAGATCTTAAGAATTTTGTTTTAGCTAATTACCACTGAAATTAACATGGCAGGATTATACATCCTTTGTAATAATCGACTTAGCATCGAAAAATAAAGATAAAAAAATAGAAAAGAAAAGGTGATGAATTCCTGCAAATAAATATGCTTGAATGTTCCCCTAAGCAACCATTTTATATAAAGTCAACATGCATCACAAGAAACAAAATTCACAAGATTCTTACCTCATAGATCAATCTTCAACCAACAATTTGCCTACAAAAAATGAGGAAATGCAATACTAATGAAATATAAATTTAGAATGAAATTGACAAGGCTGAGAAGAAAGTGTCAGATTGCACTACAAAACAGTTCTGCAGTAGGGATTTCCATCTTTTATTTGTCAGTTAAATAAATTTTTGTAGTTGGAACTTCTCTGAAGAAAACTGTAGCTAAAGCAAGTCTAAATACTTATGGAATGACAGTCTTAAATTTTAACTCAATTTTCCACTTCTTGAACCTATGTAATTCAAATTAAGTTTCTTTATACCACAACAAAGAAACCTCTCTTGGCTAATTCTCAAAGCACAAAAAGATCTTTTGGGATGCTAATTCAGTGGCATTTATTCAAAAAAAAAAAAAATGCTTAGAGTGGATTTAAAATGATATTTTTAATCTTTGAAATAACTCTAACCCACTTATTTGGATATTTTTGTGTGTATTCACATATAATTCCAATTTATATACTCTGAAAGTTTACAAAAAAAGAAAATATGAAATTCCACTTTTTTCTTGAAAATTGAAATTATAAATACTTTGAAATATCTTGTTTCTTAAATTAGAACTTGTAGAAATTTAATGTTTTAAATTATCAGATGTTAGGTATTAAATTTGTAAAATTTAAAATGGATTTTTTTTTGGAAAATAAAAATGTTTCTTCTTTAAAGTTAATACGAAAAAATATCCTGAGCGTAGGTTTGGCCATAAATTAAGAGTTTTATTCCTTTAGCCTATTGAAGAAAAAACATTATTCAAAATTAAAATCATTTAAGCGTAACAAAAGTAAGAGGGAAAAAATAACAAAAAATGAATTTGCAACAAAAGACTACTCACAAATCATAGCCATGGCTATAAATAAAGAGTTCTATCTCTTTAACCTATTAAAGAAAAATAGTATTCAAAATTAGAAAAACTTTAGCATAACAAAGGTAACAGGAAAATGACAACAAATGAACCTGCAACAAAAGTCTACTCATAGCCATGGGCATGATCTAGAATAATGTTTCACTAATCACTAACATTTATTGACCAATAAATGTAAATACAAGAACCACAGAGCATACCATGTTCTTTCATATCATTTGTACATGCATACTTTGCTTTTAGAAAGTCGTGAAATTTGGTTTAAAAAAAAAGCCCCCAAAAGTGGTATTATGTAAGTGCATATAATTATATGACCCTCACTTCGAAAGTGATGCATTGTAATTCAACTCTTTTAATTAATATTTCTACTTCCAGTAATTCTGGTAAAAGAGCCTATATGTGTGTATGTATAATCTAGAACTTTCTACAAAAATACTCCATTAAACAGTCTTGAAAGTTTAGGTCTTGAATTGCTATATCACGGCCAGATTCTAGAAAATGTAGCAAACTAGTTTGATTTGTTTAGGAATAAATCAAAAATAATATTAAATATCGTAAAACTAATGATGATTTTTCTTAGAAAATGAAGTGATAAATTATTTTTTTGTTACTGTTAAACATATCACTGGAGGAAATATAATGAACAAGAAAGTGTAAACCATTGTTATCACGGTGCTCGACTAGTCGATATCAAGTCATCGACTTGAAGCCACGACTGGGCCATTTGTAAGAATATCGACCGACTTATCGAAATTTGTTGACTAGGCTCAACTAGTCGACCTGATTGTCGACTTGTTTGGAATGGCAGGTTTGAGGAGAAAAAAATGATAAAGATCGATTCTTTATATCGTAGAAAAAAAAAGCCGAACCCTAGAAGTTCAAATTCGAAAAAAAAAACGATCAGGAAATCGAAATCGAAATCGAAAAAAGGTTCGAACTCAAAATCGAAAGTCACCTGCAAGTGTCATAGTCGAACTCTATAAGTTCGAAGCATCAAAAATCCATCG
Organism: Allium sativum; assembly: GCA_030737875.1. Taxonomy (NCBI): domain Eukaryota; kingdom Viridiplantae; phylum Streptophyta; class Magnoliopsida; order Asparagales; family Amaryllidaceae; genus Allium; species Allium sativum. The sequence goes on from CM060916.1 coordinate 962,601,664, forward strand.
TTCTTCCAGTGCCGTCGTGAATGTGAGATGGAACAAGATTCTCTCTCTTAAATGATTATGAGGATGTTGATGATGACTAATTGACTATGGACATGAGCCGCCTACTATTCATGAAACTAGTGATTGTGAGGTAAATGAAGAAGTGGAGCTAGATGACTATCTTTGAATTGATAGCATCATTTGTGTTTTTTATGTTTCGTTTTATTAGATTTTAGTAAGCTTGTTGAAACATCATTTTGAATTGTATTTGCTTTGCAATTTCCACTTTATTAAATTCTATGCATCATTTTGTTTATTTGCTTTGTTCAGTAGTAACAATATATTTATCGACTAGTCTATAACTAATCAACTAGTCGACTAGCTGGACCTCTGTCGACTTGACTTACAACCGTAATAACCATGGTGTGAACTTAACAACTAAACGATCATAATAAAACTGGTGTTTAAGCTTAACCAGTGGTTGAGGTATTGAACTCAATAATATCCACGTTTCTGCCCTTTTAGTTAGTCTACAAAAAACTTTTGTAATTGATAAACTAGCTATAAGAAAAGAAAGAAACAAAATCGAATGTCCAAGGCCTTGGGTAAAGGTTGAATACCATGAAAACAAACTTTACATTATAATAACTAATATGGAGGAAAAGAAAATCAATCCCAACCTTAGTTTAGACATGAGATCTATGCTATGTTAGCAAAAACTACAACACAAAATTTTCAAAATAAAAAAGACAAAGAAAAGTTAACCAAAAAACCTAAATTTTACAGAATTTTCAGATAATTCAATAGCACTAAACCATCAAAAAAATCTTTAGAAATTAAATCTTACCTATAGCCTCATAAATTGAATGATCAGGTGCATATGAGCATTAAAGCACCCAAATTAACAACAACAATAATATTCTTCATTTTACTTCAAGGAAAAAAAAAGCCTGAACAAAGCCCAAATAAACCATTCAAAAATCGATTCAAAACTAATACAGCTGGAAAAATCCTTTGCCTATTTTTACCATTTCTTCCACATCAAAGTCCAAACCACAAAAAATATTTTCAGGTCTGCAATGGATGTTGTAACATACTGAACTATCTGACCAGTTGACGTCATTTATTATCTAAAGTTGATCATTTTACTAAAACAAAGCTCAAAATTTCTTATCTAAAGCACATTGAAAAAAAACCAAACTTATTACACAGCTCGCATTTGCAGATGCCAAAAATCATGGTTTCAGCTCTACAGCCGAGAAATTTAAACAGTATCACTAGCCATGAAGAATTTCATGCTAAAAATATATTCAAAAAGGGAATAGTTAAATAAAACGGAGCATGGAATAAGCATACTTACCTGAACGACATCGGATAGCAAATCTGAAAGAAGAATCACCTAAAGTCAAGGCCTAGAACTAAATTACCTGAAGTCAAGGCCGATCCGCCAGAAGTTGATGCCGATTCGCCTAAAATAGAAGGCAAAATCGAATTGCTTAAAGTCCAAAATTTTGTTTTTTTAGTGGCAGCTGAAACAACAAGCGTTGAAAGGTAGGGGATCAGGGCTATGAACAAGAAAGGATGCCCATTTACTATATTGCCCTCTAAATTTGGACTTTGCCAAATTTTGGACGGGATATTCAAAGGGAATTCATTTTTTGTTAAAGCGACCTTAATTTTAAACGGCCTCCAACTTAACTTTTTTATATTAAGTGAGGTCTAATTTATTATAATAAAAAAAAAAAAAAAAAAAAAAAAAAAAAAAAAACTACTCATGGTTCGTCACATATGTTAAACCCGAACTTACTAAATTCAGCGTAAGTAATAAAATAAACGTGCAAATTAGTAATCATCTCAATTACACAAATTCGTTACGGCATATTAATTTTCGTTTCTGCATTTATTTTAAATTAACTATATCAATTCCAATATAAAATTACAATTAATTACCTAATCTGGTGTCTTCTGATCACGAACGAAACTTTCTTGTGTCTCCATTACACTATAACCGCATAATGGTGGGAAACCGACTTTGTAATACAATAAAACAGATAAAAAAAATTATTCTGTTGTACTTATTTAATTATTTAAAACTACATATGAATGAAAATATATAAAAGAAAATTTACATATATTATTAAAAACCAAAAAAAATATTTTAACCAATCATGTCAGCACAAAGATTAAATACACAAACAAATATTCATGAAAAATATCAAAAAAAGACTGATACGATGATTCAAATCTATGTAATGCATATCTATAAAAAAAATCATTTTAAGTAGTAGTGAAATATTTTTATATAATATATACAGCTAGGGAAAGTCCATCTCGGTTTGTTTGGTTAAATTTCACAGTATGGGATTAAATGTGATTAAATTTCACTATATGCTAATCTATAAAAAATATAGAGCAGAGAACTAAATGTGTGATTTAATTTCACAATATGGGATCAGTTAGGGAAAGTCCACCATGGTGCAGTTAGGAAATGTGTGATCTTATTTTTTCATATATCGCATACATACATACCATGTTTACCATTTGAAATCAATTACGCATACATACATATTTTTCATTGATTGATGTTGCTGTTTTTAGAAGAATTAATTGGCTATCATTTCAGGTATTCGTTTTTTAATGTTATGAAGAATATAATCAATAATTTAAGGCATGTTATAAAATCTTATTTAAGGTATTGCCTGGTATTTTATCATAACTAATTGATTGTGATTGTAGAATGATCACACAAATTAAATGCAGTAAATTAATTGATATTTGGAAGACTACATATTATATTCACCAAGCATAAAACAGAAATTATAGGAATGATTTTACATTAGAGGAAAAAAGAAACAATAGATTGCATATAAATGATTTTACATTAGAAGAAAAAAAAATTACGTATATTATACAAATCAAAATAATTATTTTAACGAATCATGTTATTTTGTTATAATTTATTTATATGGTAAAAAAGACGGTAATTAATCTACATCTTATTAAATCAAATTTTAACCGTATAAGGTTTTTGTCGATATGTTTAAATTAATTAAGTGATTTTCAATTTAAGAAATAAATTTAATCAATAAATTGTTGTCAATTTATCTTATTAACGCTAGGTGTGATGTTTTAAAATGAACACCATGTTCATATCAACAAAAGTGGAAAAATTTTATGAAATAAATTTAATAAATAAATTGTTGTCAATTTATCTTATTAACGCTAGGTGTGATGTTTTAAAATGAACACCATGTTCATATCAACAAAAGTGGAAAATTTATCTTTTCTTCCAAATATAAAGTTAATTAAGTCACATAATTAATGAGCATTAATGAATCAAATAGAATACATTAAAAATTAAATCGGGGAACTCAAATAAGGCAAGGCAAGGCTTTAGAACTATATTAAATTAATGCATAAGTCATAGGAGGACAAAATGAGTATTGTTAAAAAGCTTCAGACGGACGGAAGTTATCGAAGGCTCAGTCGAATTAAGAAAAACCAACAAAGTCGGTTTGATTAAAACTATTTCCATTTTTGTACTTTTATGTCCAGCATTAAATTGTAATCATTAATTAAGGTTTATGTTTTATGGTTTATATTAATGAGTATTATAGGGTGGTTAATATTCGAATTTTAATTTATATATTTAAAGGGAGGATTTTTTTTTTTTGTTCTAGCCATAATAATTATATAATAAATAAAAATTGGTCCTCCCCTTAAACAAATATGGAGTCCCTTTAACAATCTCCTTTTGAAACGCATACATGCGTTGGTAATAAAATAATTGTATATGTGTATTTTCAGTCACGATAACAACACTTGATATTGTGATTATTCTACAACACAAATAAATGTTGACACACGAAAGTAATAAGTGTTACTGAATGTTGTTATGGTGTAGTGCTAATTCAAGTCTAAGCTCCTCTCTTTCTCCTTTCAAGACCCTGAACTAAAATCATCAAACTCTAACCTCCTTCCTTTCCTCCTCCCTTGCCCTTCCACCATAACCCAAGGCACCCTCACCATCTAAACCCCCTGCTGCACCCACTGACCGGACCATATAGCCAAACAACTCCACAAAAAACCCTAACTCTATTTCCTTTCTCCTCTTTTGAACTTTTTTTTTTTTTTTGAATTTTGACTTGTATTCCCGCAATCATAACTTCCTCATAGGAAACCCAAATCCACTTTTTCTTTTCTTCAATCTAGAGCAAATTAAATTCGCTACAACTTTCATTTTGATAATTTTTTTGCAAATTTTTTACTTTTCTACATCAATATCGCGAATCATTCAGACCAATTTTTGAATCTGAAAATTTCCTTTATTGTTTTGGTTGTATCTCCCTTAAAATTTAGCAAAAAAAAAATTCTTTTTTAAAAACTGAAGAGAAAAGAATTTTCCAAAACTTTGTTGTTGACTACCTTTTCCAATTCTATGGTTAACAAGTTCAAAAACCTATTTTGAAATGTTCAAAATTTTGTTCTATTTTTGTAAATTCTGTGAAAATCAAAAGCCATCTTCTCTGGCCAAAACTCCTCTACTATCTTCTTCTAAATTGCTTAGGGCAACATTGTGTATTTTTTAATTTGCATAGTTATCATCTTTTTTTCCACGAAAGGTGAGAACCACTCACTTACGACTGACATTGTTTGTTAAATGAATTGATTTACATGAAATGTCATTGAAATGTTTGTTATAGATTTAGATTTGTTATTATTGACACATGACACAATACTTTGAGATGTTAAGGTGTAAATGTTCACTAGTAATATATATACTATAATTGACACATGACCCTTGAATTATATGTTATGTTAGATGTTATTTGACATGTGTTGATTGTATGTTGTTACCCGATGTGTTATGCTATTTATATACATTGTTCTCACACTATAAGTTCCCTAATATAATTGCTATGATCGTATGATTATCGATATGATTGGTCTTTTGTTGAAATGGTTCGATTTTTTTGTTATTATCCTTGTTATCACATTGCATGTTCCCAATACCACATAGAGTATATGAAACTATTATGAAATTGAACTGGATTGGCTTGAAATGGATAAAATTTAATAACTCAGACTAAATAGTTAATTTGAGTTAATTAATGTGAATAATTAATTTAAAACCGTTATACTAAATTGATTTATGAAACGGTTTAGAATTGAAATTTGATTGTATGTTTTAAATTTGAATCGTTTAAACTTTAAGTTGATTTGAAATTGAAATTTGAAACCTGAATTAATGTTTAGTCGAATTTTAAAAATGTGGATCTTTGGTTCGTATTGGATTATAAATCAATTCAAATTAACATTATACTAAATTAGAGTAGATTATTTGCTTAAAATAATTTCTCTTACTAATTTTTCCATAACTAAAAGATATTTTGCAACTATTTTTATAAAACTAGTCTACAATTTAAATTTAACTATTATATACATTTTATAACTATTTTAATCAAACTATTTTATTAGTTTAGCTAATATATATATTTTTATAACTATTTCAAAATTACATATCAAACTTAGCTATTTTGAAATAAACGCATAGTTCAAATCCAAGCAGCTAAGTCCGTAGTGATTGAATATTTAGATTTCATGTAATAATGATATTTGTGATATAGAAATCTAAAATCAAAATCAAAATTTGACAATGAACTATCTAAAATGTGGGAATTTCAACATTAACTTGAATCCAATATTTGAAGTTGAATTGATTTGAGAAACGATAACGAAAATTTGTATTTAGATTGAACCAAATTATGACATGAAATATAATGTTCACTTAAACTTGATATTACATTGATTGAATTAATTGTATCCTTGAATATTTTAGTTGAGATAATTTAACTACATAAGATTGTTAGTCCTGACTCGGGTGTTTCATTTTACTTTATGCTCGGGTCTGATCGAGTTTCAGCATTTTTGATGACTTTTATTTCTGAAGATGAAGACGGATTCAAAAACCTCATTTATTATTCTATTCAATAGCATTTGCTTATTCATCCTGCTAAATATAAAATCTATTTACTATGTAAAATGAAATCAAATGTGTATTAAAACTGCTTCATGAGTTATTATATATTTATGTTATTTTGTTATTATATTTTGTCCTTTCATTGCGAGATTCTGTGCTTTCTTCTAGAATCCAATTTCTTTAGAACTAAACGCACTAATAATCTATCTTTTTGAATAGTTTGAGTCGGACGTGTGTGGTTTATCGTCGATTTTAACTATCCAAAAAAGTGGATTGTTGCAATTTACTTATAGTTTAGAAATATCAATGTATCTTTTTTAACATTTTTCTTCTTCTAAGCACATGCTTCCTCTGCATTTTGATTGATAGTCGAACTATTTGATATTTTTTTCAAAATTCTTGCTCAATTTTGATACTTGTCGAATGATGCTTTCATATTTGTTCTTTGATCATATCCATACACTCATAAATCCAAGTATTGCGCCAACTGACTTCATGACACTTTTGTTGTTATGCGCAAACAATTTATTCTAAACCATTATTTAAAATTTTACATTTCATCACAAATGTACCAAATCACAAAATCTTTCATAGCAATAATTTTGTGAGTAAATCTGAATGACCTTTAGCATATCAAAAGATGTATCTATTACGTTAATTTCAATAATGGAAATTTATGGTAATCTTCTTATTAATATGGCTCACTACGTTCCAACAACAAATTTCTTTCTTATAGTCACGGATGGCCAATGGATCATATCCCTTTATATACAACTACCAAAGTCATGTATTGATAATGCACTTTGAATCTAATTCGGAACAGTGCATCGTACTATATCTTAGAATCAATACTCTTAATGGTTCAGTCAAGCAAATGAGGATTATCTATGTTGCTGATACTAATAAGAAACTTGTAGTTTCTCTTCAATGTGAAAGAGTACTTGTTAGGTATTCTAACGCCATGTTCTCATTTTGGTCATTTAATTTCATCTTAACTCATGGTAATCAGTTTTATCTTTAGATCATATCCAATTCCATTTCACTACCAATAATTTCTCAAAGAAATTCCTTCATGTTGGAGTTGTTATTTCTTGAAAAAATAATTGTTTCTCAATGAAATGAAATAGACTTTCATAAGTACTTTGTCAATCGCCTTCTTTATAAAACTAGTTTAGTTTTAGTTCACAAAAATTATGTTTGAACATAAATATGTCATATAATGATAGTCCTTCCTAAAATCATTTTGAAGAGATTTATGAACAATTATTACGTGTAGAGTTTCAATTCACATAACCTGCTAACATTCTGGCTAAGGATATTTTGGGTTTGTTATAACTTTGTGTAATGTTGTAGATTATTATCGAGATGAAATTAATTTTAATTTTGTGTAGTACTGTTAAATACAAGATGTAATAGAAAGAAATTAACTCAACTTCACTCACAATGAATCGTATTCTATTCAACAAAGTTTAGTTACTCCTTATTGTTATGTCATTATGTATCATAAAATGAGTGACTTTTGAAGTTGAATCTTTATTTATTTTAGGTACCTTTGAAACATTTTCCAATAATACTCATTTATTTGATCAAATTGAATCATTTTACTTTGTTGAACACTATTTATTTATTTTCCTTTTATACTATATGATATTATCATAAACATGCTATATGTGTATCAAATACACATATCCACATCGATGTTAGAAATAAATCATCGATGAATATAACAAAGTATGTGAAACCTTTTTGGTACAAAAAGACTTACGATTTCATACCAAATATATATTAGTTCGAAAAGTTCATCAATTCCTATGATGCTTTCTCTAAGGACGTGCATTGACCTTAATTATATGAGATATAACTAACTAATATCATATTCTTCACAAACATATAATAAAATTATATCTTAAAACTATAGTTTAGTCTGTAATTCCAAACTAATTGTAAATAATATTATATACTTTTGTATTTTTGATGCATCATTTTTGTTATGATAACAAATACCACACTAATCATGTTTCATAACATATATTCATGATATCCATATCGGAAAACAAATATGATTTCATAAATAATATTTTGTTTATTTTACAAAATCGGTTTTTATAATGTCTTGCAATCAAGAAGAGTTAAATGGGAATCTTCCATTATTTAACAATGTACGAAAATTAAGGGTGCATCATTCACCTAATATAGTTTATTTATTTCATACATTGTAGCTAGTTTACAGTGGATATTCTTTGATCGAACATCTTGAACTCAGAATAGATCTCATAGAAAAAAAATCTATACTAAATTCGTTGTAGAATTGAAATTATATTTTTTTATTCAAGATTTAGTATCAATGATTATTACTATGCGAATATGTGTTATGCACCCGCGATCACAACATAATTAATTTATTTAACGATCATATTTTAAGGTAAAAATTTAATTATGTACAATAATATACTATATAGAAAAATACGTAAAATATAATATTAACCTCAAAAGCATGAACATATATCATCCTAACAATATTTTGGTTGGTACACTGAAAATAAGTGTTTTACAAATTTGATTTCTCATTTCATTATTCTTTTGCTATATTTACCGAAGGCGGAAGGCAGCAAATTTACTCACTTGGAATAAAGCAAATGTTAAATACACATGATAGTTCCGCTGAATTTACATGGTAGTTTAAGTCATAGGTTCACGCGTTGATTCGAGACCTACGATGCTCACTTAAGATTAAATCTTCAATTTTCAAGTAAACCGCATATGCTCTTATCCAAATATAAGATGTAAAAGTGGAAAAGAGCAACATATAAACTCTTGACTAAAGGAATACTCATTATTGAATGCAACATAATAAATATTAATGAATTATGTAGCACATATAGACAAATGGGGAAATTGTAAAATAGGCAACATTACAACCTATACAAACGTTCCACTCATTATGTAATGTATGCTCATGCAAATACTCATTTAAAGTACAGTTACTACACCTAACTACCTGAATTCGAATGCAACTTCAGCAAGCCGACATAAACAGAAAACTTGACACTAAAAACTATGATGCACAAATTATGGTTCTTCGTAATCCTCCATAGCATTTTTGGAAATTTAAAGAAGAAAATATATTAAGCTATAAAGGCCTCCAACCTAGACCCATTTTTTCTTGATGCATTGTCAGTAGCACAGCAAGTAGAAGACACCGAAAAATGTTCGGACTGCAGCTTTCGATAACCATGTAACATTATTAATTCAAAAATAATGTATTAAACAATGAAGTTCAAATCTTTATTATGCACAAATAATTGTACGAATAAAATAAACCTAGATGGCCATAAATATAATAGTAAAACGCAAAAGAATCTAGAATCTTTTTTTTTTTGAATTTGTTCAGAAGGAAAACCGACCAGAGTCGTAAAACCCTCCCTAGTGAACCTAGCCCGATCCACGAGCACCGCATAAGTGGCTGATCTTAGCATATGCACATGGTAAGCTCTTAGCATGTCATTCCGGGTTTCAAACCCGCACCACTGTTATCATGGTGCAAGTCCTTAACCGCTGGGCTACTACTGCGGACAGAATCGTGATTTGGTTGATATATAGATTACCTCAATGACTACTTTAATGTTTTGAGATCAACAGTACGAGTATATCCATTTAAAAAATGCCATAAACTTACTAAATTAACATCTAAAATAGTTTAAAAAACAAAAAAAAAACATGTTATTTGGATATTTTAAGTTACCTAGTTTAGATATTTCAGTAAGCAAAAGAAGCCATACTTTCTCATTTTTAGCTGAAATTTTGTTTCCAACTGCAAGAGATAGTAGTTAACATTGTTCAGCTCAAAAGAAAATGATTTAGTTTTCTAACATGTGTAACTACAAAACATATTTAATTTTAAAATTATTTGGAAAATACCTTATCATAGCCATCGTAGTGAACATAGCCATCGTAGTGAACACTATAGATTGTTGCACATTCTTGTTATCACTGTCAGTCATGCATATAAACAAATCCTTAGAATGAAATCTTTTACTTGTGAATTTATTATGTCACTCTAAAAGAAGTATGTGTAGTTCGATTTATCATGTGTTGTTAATTAGATCTTTCAATAATTTCTCAAATATTACGATGAGTCCATAAAATCTAAAAAACGACTAATGGAGGAAAGGAATTACATGCAATATTCCTAAGTAGCTTGCAACAATAGTGCAAACTTTGTCCTATTAGCTTAGATGGAAAAATAATAGCATGACGAGTTTATTGTTAATGTAGAATTTTTTTTCTTGATATTCCCGTATTTCTTCTTCCTCAAGGTGTATCACAATTCATAGTTATTATGTACTACTATCAGAATCTTTTGTGCAAAAGTCAAATAGTTAGATCCAATAAATTCATCCAAGGACTAACAATAAGTTAAATCACCGTGTAATATTTCAAAAGGAAAAAAACATTAATTGACTCAACCTACAAATAAAAAAGAATACAGGTTACGCACATAAATGCTTTTTATTTTGATTCATTATAGGATTTAAAAAAGTGAGTAAATTATAGCTTAAAAATACATGAGGTGCAATATAAAATAAGGACAAATTTTCAAAATAGGCTTGATTTCAAAACTAATAGCAAATTTAGGCTTGTTTTGAAACTATTTGCAGAAATAGGCTTGTTTTGGCCAGCTCAGCGCTGAGGTGGCAAGCGGTTAAAAAAAATTACACGGGGGCGCACTTGTTAAGTGTGCCCCCATAAAAGTAGAAGGGCGCACTTGCCAAGTGCGCCCTTGCACATATACAAGGGCGCACTTCATAAGTGCGTCCTTGTATTTTTTCCATGAGTGCACCTTGTAGGTGCCCTCCTGCTTTCTGAAATTTTGATTGTGCCAGGTTGGAAATTCATTCATCCTAGCAACATTAGCGGACAACATCACCTTGTTATTGGTTACTTTTTACTTGCAAAATATATTTGCATCGACGCTTTTGCTAAATAAAAAGTGCATTTACCTGCATATGTAAGCACCGCTCTAAGTTCCCACACATCAGTTTTCCCAGCTTTTAAGTACTAAACAAAACAGTTGTAACGGGATTGCAAATAACATGCTCAAAATTCATGAATTTCATGCCGTTGTATACATCTGTGTGTAAGATATCATCTTACCTTCTTTTTTCCTATAATGTACACCCACATGCATCAGGTTTCAAAATAAGGTTCAGTATTTTTAGTAATAAACGGTTTCCATACCAAGGAGATTTTGAACACTTTCACTAGTTAGGAGGAACAGAAAAGGTCGAAACACAAAGAATTATGACAATATGGAAATACACAAAAACATCACATCACAAAAAATTAAATGGATTTATCAACAACTACAAGTCTTTGAGGTTAGAAATTCATTCATGCTGGCAACATTAAGGTCAAATGCGAATTACTTGGCACATTCAAATTTTCAGAATGGAGGAATATAGATGGGCGCACCCGAAAGGTGCGCCCGTGGAAAAATACAAGGGCGCGCTTGTGAAGTGCGCCCTTGTACTTTTATGGGGGCGCACTTCACAAGTGCGTCCCCGGTATTTTTTTTTACCCGCTTGCCCCTTCAGCGCTGAGGTGGCCAAAACAAGCCTATTTTTGTAAATATTTTCAAAACAAGCCTAAATCTGCTACTAGTTTTAAAAGCAAGTCTATTTCGAATTTTTGTCCATAAAATAATGACATATTTCCTATGCACACAAACGGTAATAATCATTCTGCAAAAAAATGATAATTGAATTAAATGTTAATATTAGTTAAGAGCAATAAAGGAATTCTCAATAAAATTGGAATCGAATATGATGACCCAAAAGTTAAATGGAGCCCTTAAGTTTCAGAATTGAAAATTAATCAAGTGAATCACCTCTTAGTAGTTGAAGCTTAAATGAACTATAGACTATGCAATCATGGAGGATTTCCTCTATGAATTGCTTCTATAGGCAAAAAATTTGAACAAATAATACTGTAATATGTGAAAAAGAGCCAACAGAGTTTCATTTAAATATTTTATCATATATCCAAAAAGGTATGAATGTACCTATTTTAAATATAAGATATAAAAATCTAACGGTTGGTCCAACACTTTCTATAGTTTTGGATTTAAATATATGATCATCCAATCGTGTGACGACCTGGAATTTCGGCCTTCAAAAATCGGCATTTAACATGACTTAAGCATCAAATGTTGAAGATTCAAATGTCGGATTCCTGATTGTCTGGGGTTATAACACATCAAAAATAATCACAATGAAATAAAATATATTTTTATTAACATAATATGAGACACATCAGAGTTACATCAACAGCAACACCAGAGTAATGTACATATCCAGATGCATGAACATTGGATACAAAGGTAACAGCGGAAAATAAACTATTGAGAGTGAATCCAAAACATGCTCCATCTTCACTTCAAAGACCCAAAAGATACTCCACAAAAGCTAAGCTGCTCCACCAAAAAGATGCTCCATAAAAAGATCCAAAATGCCAGCTCCAGAATACTACTACAAACCTGACAGTTAGGCTGCCCGTGTAGAAAATATGGGAACTCGAAGTTTAAGGAAAAAATGATAAACTCTAGGTCTGTGACGAAACTAGGCTTCTTAACCATTATTCAGTAGCTACTCTACACCATGTCATATTACAATGGTATTCTAGATCCTTGTTTTACGGACGCCCTTTCAAGTTGACGACCAACCCTCAAAAGGGACATGTAAGGGTAAGATTCCACTGCCCGCGACCAAACTCCTATGGCACAAACCACCTATTATGCTACTTCATATTACCAGGCATGCTAAACATGGACTTGTGTGAGAAATTCATGTACATTTGTTATGTGCAATAAGGCACTCGATGCTTTTGGAAAAATAAAGCTACCATAAGGTCTCTACGCACACATACCAAGCAAACGCAGATGTAATAACCCGGAAATCCGAGCCAATTTAAAATTTTTATTTTGGCAATTTTGACGAATTTTGATTATTTAAAATGAATTATTTTAAATAATAACGACGAGAAATTTATTTTGAATAGAATTAGAACATATATATTTATTTGAATCATCGTTAGAAAATAAATATTTTATTTTAATTATAAAAGGAATTGAAAATGGCGCGGTGGTTTGAAAATTCGATTTTAAATTTCAAATGAATGTACAGGATTCCAAATAAACCGGATTTTGGCGAAACCAAAAATATTTGAATCTAAATGAGAATATCTTTTCTACAAATCCGAAAAATTGAAATTTCATAGCGGGAATAAAAAGTTATGTCCAGTTGTAAATTAAGAATAGTCGCTATGGAATTCTGGCCCTTAAAAATGGAAATTTTGCAAACGACCTCGGTTTTCGACGAAACCACTGTTGTTGGATCCGTGATGTCAAGTTATTGCTAGATTCCAAAATTCATAATTTTCTGAATCAATATGTGAGCATGGCAGAAAAAACGTGTTTGACCAATTTCAGTTGAATTCAATCGACTGGAAAATGACCATTTTTCAAACGATCTTCAAATTTGACGAAATTAGTTTCGTTAAGACCGTATCGTCAATACGAAGATAGAAAATATTTTTCGGGAATTTTTAGAGTCCGTATGTGGCCCCGGTAAATTGAAATGTATGTCTAAAGTTGAATTTATAGATTTATATTTTAGTCTAAGCGAAAACTAATCGAAACGATCTAATCATCTTACGATGCATATCTCATTGTGTTCGGAATGGGGGTAATTAGCTAGAGGCGATAGTCGTTGGGTTCGATTTACAGTTCGAAGATTAGATAAGTGAAATTACGATTTAAATATACATTATTTAATATATTTTTATAACCCAACCATTCCTTAAACCCTAGTCAACGTGGGATGAATGGTCAAACGCAGAAACTTCTTACCACCTCCATCTCCTTCAAATGATGGAAATGCTCCCGAAATCGCCCCTTAATTTCTTCCTCTCGATTTCAAATTAAACGAAGATTTCAACACGGAAATTCAAGAGAAAAGTTTGATCTTTGAAATCGTATAGGTTTGGTAATCTCTAGTGTCGCGTGGCGTTTGGAAATCGAGCTCAAAGCTCTGTTGTTTGCGTGCGTTTCTCGAGGACCATGCTGCGTCGAGTTCAATGGCGTTTCTGCCGTGGGGTGGCGAGCTCAAGCCGTGCGAGGTGGCAACCATGGGTCCCGGTCCGGTGGCTCCTACAGGCGACGGCGGCGGAAATCTTCCTTGGAGCAACTTGGGGGTGGCACCTGTAGTGAAATAGGGAGGTTTTGTTCCTCTTTATTTTATTTTATTTAAACTAATTATAGTATTTAACTTATTTTACATTATACATAGAAGAAAATCAGATTTATTTTGTAAATTTCCATTGTTTAAAATCAGTTTTATGTAGAGAATGATATGAATTTTTATATAAAAAGATAAGATTTTTGAAAATAAAAGGATAATATTTTTGAAAATAAAAAGATAAGATTTTTGAAAATATAAAGATATGATATTTGAAAACATAAAGAAACGATATTTGAAAATATAAAAAAAACAAAATCTAAATTATAAAAATACGATTTTTATATGTAAAACTGAATTATAAAAATATGATTTTTATATAGTAGCGATAAAAATTCGATTTTTATTTATGAAGTAGCGATGAAATGATTATATTTTTATATATAGAAAGGCGATATTTTTATATATAGAAAGGCGATATTTTTATATGTAGAAAGGCGGAATTTTGATATATGAAGCGAAATAAAAATTCGATCTTTATAGAAGAAGTAGAAATATAAAAATATAATTTTTATATAGAAAGAAGCGATAAAAAAATATATGATTTTTATATATGAAATGCCATTGTAAAAATGTGATTTTTAATGTGAACAGCGGGAAAAGATAACGACGGCAACAAAGGAAATCAAAGCGGAATCTATACCGTTCAGAAATAGATAATGGAGGAGTGGAACCTAAAGGTGAGAACTCCTCACCTTTATTTTAATTTCTAGTTTGAAATATATACTAGGATGCAGACGGTGCTTAGTAGCACCCGACACCCGTCGTCCACAGACCATGGATGACTTGTATGTTTGGTTGCTATGTTGTGAAATTTTATTGTGTGATGTGGGATGGAATAAAATATTCTATAGTGAAATTATTTTATAGTTAAAATTATAATTTTTAACGTGTATATAAAATAAATAGTAATAAACAAATCGGAGATTTGTTTATATACACTGATTTGACTGATATTGATTGGGACGATAAATTTTACACGTCGCCCAACTGCATAAATAAAAATCTGTGTTTGTTAATTTGAAACCCTACACGGGTATTGGGATGATATTTGGCGTACACTAATCCCAATTATTTAGTTGTATGTCGATCGATTGGTCGACAGACTGTGAAAGCGTTAATTATTTATATTTAATGCTTATGCAGTTGTGTGGTGCACTCTGGATGATGGTTGATTATTTATCGTCGCTGTTATATACATGTGTTGTAGAGAATCCATATAATTAACATTATATGGTAATTGATTGGGCCTCATTCCAATTGGGAAAATAAGAAATATAAAATTCATGTGTTGAATAGAAAAATAAAATTCATGTGTTGAATAGGAAATATAAATTCATTTGTTGAATTAAAATATATATTCATGTGTTGAATATAAAAGAAAATTCATGTGTTGAATTAAAATATAAATTCATGTGTTGAATAGAATAAATATTCATGTGTTGGATAAAATAAATATTCATGTGTTGAATAAATATATATTCATGTGTTGAAGAAAATATTCATTTGTTGAATAGAATAACGAAGTTATTGAAATATATAAAGCCGTGTTGATTAGATTGACACCATTTTGACGTGAACGACATTTATATTGATTTTATTCATTTTTACAATGAATATAAAAAAGAAGTTATTTCAAAATATAACGTTTTGAAAATATTATCATTTATAGATTAATGACATGGAATATTCAATTTTGACTAGAAATTGAATATGAAGTTGAAATCGTTTTGAAAATGAATTTAAAACGATTTATAAAATACATTTTGAAAGGAAATCGACGATATATATATAATATAATATATATATATATATATGTATATATATATATATATAATGGCCGCGCAGCGGTAGTTCGCGAATTTCGACTATTGACTTTGAATTGACGTTGCGGGAGATCCGACCGTCGGATTCTCCTAAAATCGGAACCGTTGGGTTCGTAAAGGAAAGAGCTTTCTAACGAATAGTAGAAATTAGAATTCTAACAGTTGTATTTGGAATTATGTCCAAATCAAATTTGGAAAATGTCGCTGTAAGTGCAGTTCGATGGCCGTTAATGGAAATCGACCGTACGGGCCTTGATAAAATTATTAAATATAGTAATAATTTGTGTAAAATCATAAGAATTGATTTGTGAAGAATTGGGATGAAAAATTCCAAATTTGAAAAGATAAAAATAGATTTTTATCGAAATGAACTGGTTTTGACCTAGAATTAAAATCCATTTATTTTTAAATAAATAAATTGGATTTGAAATGGTTTTAAAAGTAACCAAAATTTCCAATAATTGAATTGGAATGGATTTGAATCGAAATTGTCTTTGGAATATTTCGATGTTGGATTTTGTGATTATACAGATATTGTTATGGAAATTTGAAAGATATATTTATATCGTTATTTCCAATACGAAATTTGTTGGTCTTAGAATTTGATATTGAATATAAGCCGATATATTTTCTATTCAGAGCCTTGTATTTATTATCAAATGGGATTCGGGTTTGTCGTGAATGGTGTCTTCGTTAACACTGTTCTTAAACCCAGTTGAGAGAAAGATTAAATCTTTTTATTTAGATTTAATGAAGTGTAGCAATTAAATGGTATTTAATTGGAATTGAATTTGAATTGATTTTTGGGTTTATCGTTAACGGTGTTTTAAATAACACTTGTTCTTTAACCCGATAATTAATGGAATGTGATTTTGGGTTTATAGTGAACCGTGTTTTAAATGATGTTGGTTCTTTAACCCAGTTAAAGACCGGATATGATTTCCCAAGTTAAATAATCATTGATAATGATTATTGGGAAGATTAAAACTAAGTGGAGTTTTAATGAATCTTTAATTAGATTGAATTGATCGAGAATGAAGTATCACTAGTTCTTGTTGCACTCATGATGGGGGGTTCTCGCTTCGCGGTTTGGTGGCGAACGGGAGACTCTTACCCCCACATGTCCCTTGCGGGGGTTAGTTAGGCAGTGGCCGGGAGGCTCGAGAGGGTCGCCGTAAAACAAGCGTACTAGGGGACCACTTGGAAGCCACGGTGGGTATTACCTGCTGCTTGGGGGATGAAGGGATGGTTGCAAAGCCTACCGAATTTCGTCGGTTGTTTCATCTTAGTATCAGAGCTTTGGTTTACAGAGCTCAGAGAACAAGACACGTTAGGACCAAACGAAAGAATTCATCAGAAATTGGATTAGTAATATCCAATGAGAATGACTCGTTAGAGATAGGATCAGTAGTATCCTAGAACGAGTGTAAAGAGTATATTTTTAAATTGAAAACAATTTTTGTTATTAAAATTTAAATCGTATTATACGTATTTGAATATTTATTTTAATTTTATTTGGACAATCGAGTATAGAAAGATTTTGTATATATGTCTGATCCACGTGTATTCGAAGTTTTAATATACTGGATAGATATAGAATCACACTCTAGTTGCCCGGAGATGATTCTGATGATTGATCGATCATCATCGGAATTTATGTTCGAGTGACGAAAGTGAGATTTCTATATATTTCCAATTGACTGGTGTGAGAATCAAAACTAGATAGGGCTTATTGTTGTGATTTGGCATTAAAAATCTAATTTTTGGGATATATATCAAAGTTATATATTTGAAACGTTAATCAACTAATTGATTGCTGGTTGTGTTGTTTGATTACTGGTTGATTAATTAAATGTTGAACCTTTAGCCAAATTGTACCAAATAGTGAATTGTATTGAAAAATAATTTGCATTTGCGTACATATACATGTACTTACATTGAACATGTCATATCAAGGAGGCTAAAGAAGAGGAATAAAATTGTTTGCCCGACAAATAGGTACATGTTTATTGTATTTCTTGGGTTTTTGATGATTTTCTGAGCCGATTGGCTAGCAGCTTGGCTGTTTCTTTTTCTTTTTGGACTGATGAGGGCCATGGGAGGCTATTTGAAATATCCCGAAGTCCCCGGTGCAGGGGATGTTATGGCAAAAAATTTCGAAAATTTAGGGTGTTAGCCAAATTTTTGAAAAATATGAAAAGTTCTTAGAAAATGAAAAGTTGAAGAACTTAAGCCATAATGAAAATAATGAAAATAATGACAGTTGAGTTGATTAGTTGAACAACTTTCGGCTTCGTTCCTTTTCGGGGACGAAAAGTTTTAAGTGGGGGAGATTGTAATAACCCGGAAATCCAAGCCAATTAAAAAAATTTATTTTGGCAGTTTTGACGAATTTTGATTATTTAAAATGAATTATTTTAAATAATAACGACGAGAAATTTATTTTGAATAGAATTAGAACGTATATATTTATTTGAATCGTCGTTAGAAAATAAATATTATATTTTAATTATAAAAGGAATTGAAAATGGCGCGGTAGTTCGAAAATTCGATTTCAAATTTCAAATGAATGTACAGGATTCAAAATAAACCGGATTTTGGCGAAACCAACAATACTTGAATCTAAATGAGAATATCTTTTCAATGAATCCAAAAAATTGAAATTTCATAGCGGGAATAAAAAGTTATGTCCAGTTGAAAATTCAAAATAGTCGCTATGGAATTCTGGCCCTTAAAAATGGAAATTTTGCAAACAACCTCAGTTTTCGACGAAACCACTTTTGTTGGATCCGTGATGTCAAGTTATTGCTAGATTCCAAAATTCATAATTTTCTGAATCAATATGTGAGCGTGGCAGAAGAAAACATGTTTGACCAATTTCAGTTGAATTCAATCGACTGGAAAATGGTCATTTTTTAAACGGTCTTCAAATTTTACAAAATTAGTTTCGTTACGACCGTATCGTCAATACGAAGCTAGAAAATATTTTTCGGGAATTTTTAGAGTCCGTATGTGGCCCCGGTAAATTGAAATGTATGTCTAAAGTTGAATATATAGATTTATATTTCAGTCTATGCAAAAAATGATCGAAATGATCTAATCAGCTTACGATACATATCCCATTGTGTTCGGAACGGGGGTAATTAGCTAGGGCCGACAGTCGTTGGGTTCGATTTAGAGTTTGAGGGTTAGACAAGTGAAATTACGATTTAAATATATATTATTTAATATATCTTATATAACCCAACCATTCCTTATACCCTAGTCAACATGGGATGAATGGTCAAACACGAAAACTTCTTACCGCCTCCATCTCCTTCAAATGACGGAAACGCTCCCGAAATCGCCCCTTAATTTCTTCTTCTCCATTTCAAATTAAACGAAGATTTCTACATGGAAATTCAAGAGAAAAGTTTGATCTTTGAAATCGTATGGGTTTGGTAATCTCTGGTGTCGCGTGGCATTTGGAAATCGAGCTCAAAGCTCTGTTTGCGTGTGTTTCTCGAGGTTCATGCTGCGTCGAGTTCAACGACGTTTCTACCGTAGGGTGGCGAGCTCAAGTCGCGCGAGGTGTCCACCGTGGGTCCCGGTCCGGTGGCTCCCACAGGCGACGGCGGCGGAAATCTTCCTTGGAGCAACTTGGGGGTGGCACCTGTAGTGAAATAGGGATGTTTTGTTCCTCTTTATTTTATTTTATTTAAACTAATTATAGTATTTAACTTATTTTACATTATACATAGAAGAAAATCAGTTTTATTTTATAAATTTCCATTGTTTAAAATCAGTTTTTATATAGAGAAGGATATGAATTTTTATATAAAAAAGATAAGATTTTTGAAAATAAAAAGATAAGGTTTTTGAAAACATAAAGATATGATATTTGAAAGCATAAAGAAACGATATTTGAAAATATAAAGAAATGAAATCTGAATTACAAAAATACGATTTTTATATGTATAACTGAATTATAAAAATAAGATTTTTATATAGTAGCGATAAAAATTCAATTTTTATTTATGAAGTAGCGATGAAAAGATTATATTTTTATATATAGAATGGCGATATTTTTATATATAGAAAGGCGATATTTTTATATATAGAAAGGCGAAATTTTGATATATGAATCGAAATAAAAATTCGATCTTTATAGAAGAAGTAGAAATATAAAAATATAATTTTTATATCGAAAGAAGCGATAAAAAAAAATATGATTTTTATATATGAAATGCCATTGTAAAAATGTGATTTTTAATGTGAATAGCGGGAAAAGATAGCGACGGTAACAAAGGAAATCAAAGCGGAATCCATACCGTTCAGAAATAGATAATGGAGGAGTGGAACCCAAAGGTAAGAACTCCTCAACTTTATTTTAATTTCTAGTTTGAAATATATACTAGGATGCAGACGGTGCTTAGTAGCACCCGACATCCGTCGTCCACAAACCGTGGATGACTTGTTTGTTTGATTGCTGTGTTGTGAAATTTTATTGTGTGATGTGGGATGGAATAAAATATTCTATAGTGAAATTATTTTATAGTTAAAATTATAATTTTTAACGTGTATATAAAATAAATAGTAATATACAAATCGGAGATTTGTTTATATACACCGATTTGACTGATATTGATTGGGACGATAAATTTTACACATCGCCCAACTGCACAAATAAAAATCTGTGTTTGTTAATTTGAAACCCCACACGGGTATTGGGATGATATTTGGCGTACACTAATCCCAATTATTTAGCTGTATGTCGATCGATTGGTCGACAGACTGTGTAAGCGTTAATTATTTATATTTAATGCTTATGCAGTTGTGTGGTGCACTCTGGATGATGGTTGATTATTTATCGTTGCTGTTATATACATGTGTTGTAGAGAATCCATATAATTAACATTATATGGTAATTGATTGGGCCTCATTCTAATTGGGAAAATAAGAAATATAAAATTTGTGTTTTGAATAGAAAAATAAAATTCATATGTTGAATAGGAAATATAAATTCATGTGTTGAATTAAAATATAAATTCATGTGTTGAATATAAAAGAAAATTCATGTGTTGAATTAAAATATAAATTCATGTATTGAATAGAATAAATATACATGTGTTGGATAAAATAAATATTCATGTGTTGAATAAAATATATATTCATGTATTGAAGAAAATATTCATTTGTTGAATAGAATAACGAAGTTATTGAAATATATAAAGCCGTATTGATTAGATTGACGCCATTTTGACGTGAGAGATATTTATATCGATTTTATTCATTTTTATAATGAATATAAAAAAAGAAGTGGTTTCAAAATATAACGTTTTGAAAATATTATCATTTATAGATTAATGATATGAAAAATTCAATTTTGACTAGAAATTGAATATGAAGTTGAAATCGTTTTGAAAATGAATTTAAAACGATTTATAAAATACGTTTTGAAAGGAAATCGACGATAATATATATATATATATATATATATATATATATATAGCGGCCTGAATTGAACGCGCCGCGCCGCGGCAGTTCGAGAATTTCGACCATTGACTTCGAATTGACGTCGCGGGAGATCCGACCGTCGGATTCTCCTAAAACCGGAACCATTGGGTTCGTATCGAAAAGAGCTTTCTAACAAATATTAGAAATTAGAAATCTAATAGTTGGATTTGGAATTATGTCCAAATCAAATTTGGAAAAGGTCGCTGTAAGTGCAGTTCGATGGCCGTTGATGGAAATCGACTGTACGGGCCTTGATAAAATTATTAAAAATAGTAATAATTTGTGCAAAATCATAAGAAATGATTTATGAAGAATTGGGATGAAAAATTCCAAATTTGAAAAGATAAAAATAGATTTTTATCGAAATTAGCTGGTTTTGAACTAGAATTAAAATCCATTTATTTTTAAATAAATAAATTGGATTTGAAATAGTTTTAAAAGTGACCAGAATTTCCAATAATTGAATTGGAATGGATTTGAATCGAAATTGTCTTTGGAATATTTCGATGTCGGATTTCGTGATTATACAGATATTGCTATGGAAATTTGAAAGATATATTCCTATCGTTATTTCCAATACGAAATTTATTGGTCGTAGAATTTGATATTGAATATAAGCCGATATATTTTCTATTCAAGCCTTGTATTTAATATCAAATGGGATTCGGGTTTGTCGTGAATGGTGTCTTCATTAACACCGTTCTTAAACCCAATTGAGAGAAAGATTAAATCTTTTTATTTAGATTTAATGAAGTGTACCAATTAAATGGTATTTAATTGGAATTGAATTTGAATTTATTTTTGGGTTTATCATGAACGGTGTTTTAAATAACACTTGTTCTTTAACCCGATAATTAATGGAATGTGATTTTGGGTTTATAGTGAACTGTGTTTCAAATGATGTTGGTTC
This sequence comes from Allium sativum, assembly GCA_030737875.1. NCBI lineage: Eukaryota > Viridiplantae > Streptophyta > Magnoliopsida > Asparagales > Amaryllidaceae > Allium > Allium sativum. The sequence goes on from CM060916.1 coordinate 962,624,149, forward strand.
TTTAACCCAGTAAAAGCCCGGATATGATTTCCCAAGTTAAATAATCATTGATAATGATTATTGGGAAGATTAAAACTAAGTGGAGTTTTAATGAATCTTTAATTAGATTGAATTGATCGAGAATGGAGTATCACCAGTTCTTGTTGCAGTCATGATGGGGGTTCTCACTTCGCGGTTTGGTGGCAAACGGGAGACTCTTACCCCCACATGTCCCTTGCGGGGGTTGGTTAGGAAGTGGCCGGGAGGCTCGAGAGGGTCGCCGTAAAACAAGCGTACTGGGGGACCACTTGGAAGCCACGGTGGGTATCACCTGCTGCTTGGGGGATGAAGGGATGGTTGCAAAGCCTACCGGATTTCGTCGACTGTTTCATCTTGGTATCAGAGCTTTGGTTTACAGAGCTCGGAGAACAAGACACGTTAGGGCCAAATGAAAGAATTCATCCGAAATTGGATTAGTAATATCCAATGAGAGTGACCGTTAGAGATAGGATCAGTAGTATCCTAGAACGAGTGTGAAGAGTATATTTTTAAATTGAAAAAAAAATTGTTTTGAAAATTTAAATTGTATTATACGTATTTGAATATTTATTTTAATTTGATTTGGACAATCGAGTATAGAAAGATTTTGTATATATGTCTGATCCACGTGTATTCAAAGTTTTAATATACTGGATAGCTATAGAATCACACTCTAGTCGCCCCGAGATAATTCTGATGATTGATCGATCATCATCAGAATTTATGTTCGAGTGATGAAAGTGAGATTTCTATATATTTTCAATTGACTGGTGTGAGAACCAAAACTAGATAGGGCTTATTGTTGTGATTTGGCATCAAAAATCTAATTTTTGGGTTATATATCAAAGTTATATATTTGAAACGTTAATCAACTAATTGATTGTTGGTTGTGTTGTTTGATTACTAGTTGATTAATTAAATGTTGAACCTTTAGCCAAATTGTACCAAATAGTGAATTGTATTGAAAAATAATTCGCATTTTCATACATATACATATACTTACATTGAACAGGTCATAGCAAGGAGGCTAAAGAAGAGGAATAAAATTGTTTGCCCGACAAATAGGTACATGTTTATTGTATTTCTTGGGTTTTTGATGATTTTATGAGACGATTGGCTAGCCGCTTGGCTGTTTCTTTTTCTTTTTGGACTGATGAGGGCCATGGGAGGCTATTTGAAATATCCCGAAGTCCCCGGTGCAGGGGAGGTTATGGCGAAATTTTTCGAAAATTTAGGGTGTTAGCCAAATTTTTGAAAAATTTGAAAAGTTCTTAGAAACTGAAAAGTTGAAGAACTTAAAGTTGAGTTGATTAGTTGAACAACTTTCGGCTTCGTTCCTTTTCGAAGACGAAAAGTTTTAAGTGGGGGAGATTGTAATAACCCGGAAATCCGAGCCAATTTAAAAATTTTATTTTGGCAATTTTGACGAATTTTGATTATTTAAAATGAATTATTTTAAATAATAACGACGAGAAATTTATTTTGAATAGAATTAGAACGTATATATTTATTTGAATCGTCGTTAGAAAATAAATATTATATTTTAATTATAAAAGGAATTGAAAATGGCGCGGTAGTTCGAAAATTCGATTTCGAATTTCAAATGAATGTACAGGATTCAAAATAACCCGGATTTTGGCGAAACCAAAAATATTTGAATCTAAATGAGAATATCCTTTCAACGAATCCGAAAAATTGAAATTTCATAGCGGGAATAAAAAGTTATGTCCAGTTGAAAATTCAGAATAGTCGTTATCGAATTCTAGCCCTTAAAATGGAAATTTTGCAAACGACCTCGGTTTTCGACGAAACCACTTTTGTTGGATCCGTGATGTCAAGTTATTGCTAGATTCCAAAATTCGTAATTTTCTGAATCAATATGTGAGCGTGGCAGAAGAAAGCGTGTTTGACCAATTTTAGTTGAATTCAATCGACTGGAAAATGGCCATTTTTCAAACGGTCTTCAAATTTGACAAAATTAGTTTCGTTAAGACCGTATCGTCAATACGAAGCTAGAAAATATTTTTAGGGAATTTTTAGAGTCCGTACGTGGCCCCGGTAAATTGAAATGTATGTCTAAAGTTGACTATATAGATTTATATTTTAGTCTAAGCAAAAACTGATTGAAACGATCTAATCACCTTACGAGACAGAACCCATTGTGTTCGAAACGGGGGTATTTAGCTAGGGGCGACAGTCGTTGGGTTCGATTTAGAGTTTGAAGGTTAGATAAGTGAAATTACGATTTAAATATATATTATTTAATATATCTTATATAACCCAAACATTCCTTAAACCCTAGTCAACGTGGGATGAATGGTCAAACGCGGAAACTTCTTACCGCCTCCATCTCCTTCAAACGACGGAAACGCTCCCGAAATCACCCCTTAATTCCGTCCTCTCCATTTCAAATTAAACGAAGATTTCTACATGGAAATTCAAGAGAAAAGTTTGATCTTTGAAATCGTACGGGTTTGGTAATCTCTGGTGTCGCGTGGCGTTTGGAAATCGAGCTCAAAGCTCTGTTGTTAGCGTGCATTTCTCGAGGTCCATGCTGCGTCGAGTTCAACGGCGTTTCTGCAATGGGGTGGCAAGCTCAAGCCGCGCGAGGTGGCAACCGTGGATCCCGGTCCGGTGGCTCCTACAGGCGACGGCGGCGGAAATCTTCCTTGGAGCAACTTGGGGGTGGCACCTGTAGCGAAATAGGGATGTTTTGTTCCTCTTTATTTTATTTTATATAAACTAATTATAGTATTTAACTTATTTTACATTATACATAGAAGAAAATCAGTTTTATTTTATAAATTTCCATTGTTTAAAATCAGTTTTATATAGAGAAGGATATGAATTTTTATATAAAAAAGATAAGATTTTTGAAAATAAAAAGATAAGATTTTTGAAAATAAAAAGATAAGATTTTTGAAAATATAAAGATATGATATTTGAAAACATAAAGAAATGATATTTGAAAATATAAAGAAACGAAATCTGAATTATAAAAATACGATTTTTATATGTAAAACTGAATTATAAAAATATGATTTTTATATAGTAGCGATAAAAATTCAATTTTTATTTATGAAGTAGCGATGAAAAGATTATATTTTTATATATAGAAAGGCGATATTTTTATATATAGAAAGGCGATATTTTTATATGTAGAAAGGCGGAATTTTGATATATGAAGCGAAATAAAAATTCGATCTTTATAGAAGAAGTAGAAATATAAAAATATAATTTTTATATAGAAAGAAGCAATAAAAAAATGATTTTTATATATGAAATGCCATTGTAAAAATGTGATTTTTAATGTGAACAGCGGGAAAAGATAGCGACGGCAACAAAGGAAATCAAAGCGGAATCCATACCGTTCAGAAATAGAAAATGGAGGAGTGGAACCCAAAGGTGAGAACTCCTCAACTTTATTTTAATTTCTATTTTGAAATATATACTAGGATGCAGACGGTGCTTAGTAGCACCTAACACCCGTCGTCCACAGACCATGGATGACTTGTTTGTTTGATTGCTGTGTTGTGAAATTTTATTGTGCGATGTGGGATGGAATAAAATATTCTATAGTGAAATTATTTTATAGTTAAAATTATAATTTTTAATGTGTATATAAAATAAATAGTAATAAACAAATCGGAGATTTGTTTATATACACTGATTTGACTGATATTGATTAGGACGATAAATTTTACACATCGCACAACTGCACAAATAAAAATCTGTGTTTGTTAATTTGAAACCCTACACGGGTATTGGGATGATATTTGGCGTACACTAATCCCAATTATTTAGCTGTATGTCGATCGATTGGTCGACAGACTGTGTAAGCGTTAATTATTTATATTTAATGCTTATGCAGTTGTGTGGTGCACTCTGGATGATGGTTGATTATTTATCGGTCTTGTTATATACATGTGTTGTAGAGAATCCATATAATTAACATTATATGGTAATTGATTGGACCTCATTCCAATTGGGAAAATAAGAAATATAAAATTCATGTGTTGAATAGAAAAATAAAATTCATGTGTTGAATAGGAAATATAAATTCATGTGCTGAATTAAAATATATATTCATGTGTTGAATATAAAAGAAAATTCATGTGTTGAATTAAAATATAAATTCATGTGTTGAATAGAATAAGTATTCATGTGTTGGATAAAATAAATATTCATGTGTTGAATAAAATATATACTCATGTGTTAAAGAAAATATTCATTTGTTGAATAGAATAACGAAGTTATTGAAATATATAAAGCCGTGTTGATTAGATTGACGCCATTTTGACGTAAACGATATTTATATCGATTTTATTCATTTTTACAATGAATATAAAAAAGAAGTGATTTCAAAATATAACGTTTTGAAAATATTATCATTTATAGATTAATGATATGGAATATTCAATTTTGACTAGAATTGAATATGAAGTTGAAATCGTTTTGAAAACGAATTTAAAATGGTTTATAAAATACGTTTTGAAAGGAAATCGATGATATAATATATATATATTATATATATAATGGCCTGAATAGAAAGCGCCGCGCCGAGGCAGTTCGCAAATTTCGACCATTAAATTTGAATTGACGTTGCGGAAGATCCGACTGTCGGATTCTCCTAAAACCAGAACCGTTGGGTTCGTATCGAAAAGAGCTTTCTAACGAATATTAGAAATTAGAAATCTAACGGATGGATTTGGAATTATGTCCAAATCAAATTTGGAAAAGGTCGCTGTAAGTGCAGTTCGATGGCCGTTGATGGAAATCGACCGTACGGGCATTGATAAAATTATTAAAAATAGTAATAATTTGTGTAAAATCATAAGAAATAATTTGTGAAGAATTGGGATGAAAAATTCCAAATTTGAAAAGATAAAAATAGATTTTTATCGAAATGAACTAGTTTTGAACTAGAATTAAAATCCATTTATTTTTAAATACATAAATTGTATTTGAAATGGTTTTAAAAGTAACCAGAATTTCCAATAATTGAATTGGAATGGATTTGAATCGAAATTGTCTTTGGAATATTTCGATGTTGGATTTCGTGATTATACAAAAATTGTTATGGAAATTTGAAAGATATATTTATATCGTTATTTCCAATACGAAATTTGTTGGTCGTAGAATTTGATATTGAATATAAGCCGATAAATTTTCTATTCAGAGCCTTGTATTTAATATCAAATGAGATTCGGGTGTCGTGAATGGTGTCTTCATTAACACTGTTCTTAAACCCAGTTGAGAGAAAGATTAAATCTTTTTATTTAGATTTAATAGTGTACCAATTAAATGGTATTTAATTGGAATTGAATTTGAATTGATTTTTGGATTTATCGTGAATGGTGTTTTAAATAATACTTGTTCTTTAACCCGATAATGAATGGAATGTGATTTTGGGTTTATAGTGAACCGTGTTTTAAATGATGTTGGTTCTTTAACCCAGTTAAAGCCAGGATATGATTTCCCAAGTTAAATAATCATTGATAATGATTATTGGGAAGATTAAAACTAAGTGGAGTTTAATGAATCTTTAATTAGATTGAATTGATCGAGAATGGAGTATCACCAGTTTTGCTCCAGGCGATAGTTAAATCTTTAATTAGATTTGAACGTGAAATGGTAATTGAATTTACCGATAACACCATGGTGTTAGATATGAAGTATGACCAGTTTTACTTCATGGGATGAATAGGTTGGGATTGGAAAATAAAATAAATGATTACTTTGGTGTGGTTCGCTAATCCCGACTAGTTTGAATTGATATTCAAAAGAAGATTAAAGAATAAATTTAAAGAATTTATCTTTGATAAAATTAATGGGAACCTTTCCCAAAGTATAAGAATATTTGAATAAAGGAATATTCTGAATTGGAATGAGGCGTATGTTGTGTTTGTGTAACACTTGTTTATTATATACGCGAGTTATTCGGAAAGACCGGGTTTATCCCATTCTGAATAACCGATTCGACGTGGTGTCGAGGATGAAGACGGTGGTTGAAGACCGGAGGTCTTCACATCGTTTGGGTGATTACTGATGATCTTGATTGGGCTGTACACCCAAAAGGAGGGAATCCATTGGTAATCATCCAGATGTACTTGGAGATCGATGGATATGCGAGGTATAAGGTGCCTCTGGTTTCGTTCAGACCCAGAACGAACTTGTAAATGAACTGTGTGTCTGACATTGAATTTTATTCTGTGTGATTGTTTTCTATTAAATATATATCTGTTTGCCGGCGGAGAATTTATTCTCTTGCTTAACGCCCTTCTTTGAGACGTACGAGCTCAGGGGTAATATATTGATGGATATCAATCGCATGGAGTGAATTGCCTGTGTGGCATGCCTAAGTGGCAAATGATCAAGGCTTCTGTTGAAAAGCAAAGTCTTGTGGTTGATGATCAAAGCACCGCTATGTGGCATAGCTTTGTGTAATGTTGATTCGCGAGCCTTACACCCCGGTTGTGAACCAGAAACGGGAGAGGACAGCAGGGAGAGCATGCATTTCCTTCTAGCTAGGGTGGTGTCAGTGACCTACCACCCTGCCATTTACATTATTTTCACTTGTGTGGTTGTTGGATTGTGAGGCGCCTCGGATATATCAGTGACTGTGTGGAGCCGATGGAGTCATATGGCTCATTTACGCCCCAAAGGGCGGGGAAAACGCATGTTCAGGGTTTAAGTTTAATCCACATCGATGGACTGGCCTTGCATGTTGCCTAGATACAGTTGTAGCTGAGTCCTGAGGTACGGCCTAGAGAGTCTCGAAACGGTAGGATTGCGCCTTGCCTTGGTTCACAGATGGAAATCCAGCTTCCAATACGTGACTTTGCAGTTTTATTTGTAGAGCCTAGTATGGCGACATAGTGGTATGGGGCACTTATGCCGTCTATGATTGATATTTATGATTGAAATTGTTTTCTTCAATTATAGTAATAATAAAACATGAAATTTCACGTACCAAGCATTCTTGGCTATTATAAGGTAAAAACCCTATCCTCCGGCTTGCGTTGCATTGTGTGATGGGACCTGGGTCTTATAATAGCTTCATTTTTCTTTATTTAGCATTGCGCTGTTATTTTATGCACTGGTGTTCTTGGGAGGAAAGCCATTCCGTGTCATACGGCGTGGTCCCTTGATTTACCTAACTTTAAAATAAAGATAAATAACTGTTTTAGTTCTCATACCAGTCACATGACTGACCTGGAGTTTATTGTTTTAACCTAAACTCTGGGTGCCCTTATTTTGACACGGGCAGCTAGTAGTTTTGGTTTTGCAAATTTATATTCACAGGATCCCGATTTACAGCTGAAGCGATATTCGAAAAGCTCTGTATTCGTGTATTACTTCCAGTTGTGTATTGTATTATTTTTCCGCTGCAGTAATTTATTGTAACCTCTGATATTTAGTAAATGTGTAATATTGATTTATACTCTGTATATTCTTGTACTCAACTCAATCCGTGATTACCCGTAAGGGTGATTTCGGGTCGTTTCAGCAGACTTGGGATTGGTTTCTACTTATGATAACCAAACATGCTTGATACGTGAAAATCATTTGATATTATTAGTACATAGTGTGGAAATCACTTTCGCAAATAAATGTATCGATCCTAGATGACATAGGTACCATATATTATGTCAACATATAGGTTTGCAACTAAAATCGTACAACTCGTAGTGTAGGATAGATTTCCAACAAATGACCGGGCTAAGAAATGTCCTTACTGATGGGTACACCTCTAGAGGGATGTCCCTAATAACAACTGAAAATATCATAAGATAAACTCCAAGTCAATCCTCAAGCAACACAAAGCCGGGATCTCCCTACTTGGATCACACCGGAGTATATCATCTCCCGGTCATTACCAACCTAAAATCGGGGCCCCGCAACATCAACAACCATAAAAATTAGAAGTTACCACATAATTAATACCTGGGCTCCATACCATGGTACACTTTTTTATCTAGATTGGAGATGATAACCCATAACCTTGTTGCACCTTTCCTATTTTGGCCATTTTTGAGGTGTGAGACTTGTCGAAGTCTCGTTACACAAAGCTACGCTTAACTAAGCCATGCTTTGATCATCAATAGCACATCACTTAATATGTCACACTGTCATTTCATAATATAGGACTGATAACTACTAACCATATCGTCTTTGAGCTCGTATGTCTCAAAAAAGGGTGTTAAGCTCAGAGGTAACCCTTCCGCCACTAACAGAAATATGTTTAATAAATATCAATCAGTATATCACAAAATATAATGTTAGACACACATCCTTAAAAGTTAGTTTTAGGTCTGAACGCATCCGAAGACACTTTATTCCTCATCCAATAAAGGAGAGAAGCCCTTGCAAATCCATAAATTCTATAAAATACGTCCTAACATACCGCTAAATAATAAACTCAATACTGGAGCAACCCAGCGAAGAGATAGTCAACAAGAAGTCCTTTAGATGTGAACATTTCCGGTCTTCAACACTGTCTTTTAATTTCTTTATTATGTTGTATTCTTATTTGGAATGGTCTCCGGACATAAAATTTGATCCTGACTTTTCAAATAACAATCGCTATTTAAAATATATGGATATATAAGGTCTTTAATTAAGTCTTAGCGTAACTCAATTTAAAATACTTCATTATTCATTCGAAGTCATTCCCCAAGGTTTAAAAGATAATTATTAAGTTTCAAACCTTTTAAAACTCCATATTGGATAATAGCGTTCAAAAGCGTTTCTATAGGTACCCAAAACAACGAATTTTTCAAATTTTGTTTAAACAACTTTAAATCTTCATTATTTTCATCCAAATCACTTTAAAATCATTTATTATGATTTATCAAAAAAATTCCCTATTTTTAATAATTTTAAATAGCTATTTCAATCGATTTCCAAATGTGGCCCCTAAATTGCACTTATAGCGACTTTTCCAAAAATTATTTTACACATAACTTGGAATCTATGCATTTAAATTTGAAAATTACTTTTTCATTTGAAAACTGCTTTTTCATTTGAAAACTATTATCTTTAGGAAGAAAATGTTTATTGTTTCGAAGAAATCTGATTTAATTTGCTCTTGTTATAAGCATTTGAAGTTTATAGTCGAAATTCACGAACTACCACAGTGCGACTAGTTCTATTCAGACCATATTTGAATTTAAATTCAAAATCCTTTTAATGCCTATATAAGACTATTTTAAATCAATATTCCAAATTTCAACTTAAAATTTATATATTCATAATAAATGAATATTATTATATTATTATTTTAATATTAAAATAATATTATTTTAATATTAAAATAATATTATTTTAATATTAAAATAATATTATTTTTTAATTTAATCTTTTCAAACTCAAACTTTTCTGAAATCCATTTAAAAATAATATAAGATAGTCTAAATAATAAATTTGAATTTTCAACATCATTTACATATCAAACTCAACTTTACTTTTTGAATTTACCATTCATAATTTATTTTAAATTTGAACATGCCATTTATACTTGAAATAATTTTCAAATAAACTTCATTTTTACAAAAGTTTTTCATAAGTACCTTAATTTCATTTCCATAACATTGTGAATTAAAAATTCCAACTTTTATTTTTATCTGTTATTTGAATGAATATAATATTCATTTATATTATCCGAGACTTATTTAATACCAATATATTTTCATATGTGTGGGTGTAACATGTGCTGTTAACATATAATCACTACTAATGACCATATTAATATCCATAGCCATATCATCCATTCGTCCATCACAACATATATATCTCAAAAATATATGTATATACGCGTTTTGTAGTAACGCTTGTGCTTTTATTAATAGGCAATTAATCATACACTAACAACCATTATCACAACATCCAAAGTTACCAAATATAAGTCTCGAGTTTCTCATCTTTGGCTACCACTCCTCCAAAATTTAACTGAAGGATCTATAGCCTACTGAATTTTGTTGGGTTTTTTGGGATCAAATCAGTAGCGGAAATAACAAAATCAATCAAACCCAAATAACGGGATCAAAGCAAAATAATAAATCGAGTAAAATTATACCTTTGGATTTTTAGAATTTGCGAAAACGACGAAATCCTTGATGCTACGAATCATGAACGTTACTCAATCGAACATCGTCTCTAAGATGTCCATGAACGGTCATGTTTTCATCTAACGAATATGAGATGGAGAGGATCTGGTACTAGCCATAAAACCGATTCTTTTTATATTTTATTATTAAGCTCTTCATTGCTTGTCCGTATTTAAAGAGAAAGATCATCCCCCTTTTTAAAGCGAACGTGAAACGAAAATAAAATAGACAAACACGGTTTTACCAATTCTAAAGTAATTAAAAATATCAACGATTGCTATTTTATCCCATTCCAAATTAATTCTCTCCTTTTCAAACGTTCATAGTATGACCTTATAGGTTATTATAATGTTGGAAATAATTTTAAACCACATTTAAAATTATAAACAGTGAGTGATCTAGTAATACATCAATGTTACCCGAATTATAATATAATCAATGATTCAATACAACCTTTTTTGTAACCAATGTTTCAACGTAATTTAATCCTTTTAACCATTATATCCAAGATTACACTCAAGGCATGAAACATACCACCCTCTTTATAATTTAATCCTTTCACTACACCAAAACAGGGGATTCCCAACGAGAATAAGTGTTACAAATAATTTCTTTAACACTTTTAAATGTTACTAATGGACTGTGGGGAATTGTCCGGCCAAATTGGTAACACTTATGAGTGTTACAAACAGACTAATTGCTAACGCCTATAAATGTTGGAACCATAAGATACTGTAACACTTATAAGTGTTACAAATAGACTGATTACTAACACCTATAAATGTTGTAACCAGAAGATGTTGTAACACTTATAAGTGTTAAAGACATATTCATTGCTAACACTTATAAATGTTGGAACTGTAAGATATAGTAACACTTACAAGTGTCAGTATCATAATCCTACTAACACTTATAAATGTTGCTATACATAAATTGGTAACACTTTTATTCATCACTGTATGAAATTGAGTTCTTTTCTAATTTTTGCACAATAAATATTGAAGTTCTCAAAACAAATGAATATAACATATCTTTATGATTTCCATATCATATATATCATTCAGCGTACCAATTCAATATAAGATTCAGTACACTTCCATATCTCAAATTCAACAATGTCTCATTTCCATAACAGTTAAATATGAGCTACATGCTTCCGATTTCAAAATACGATAATATCTTGTCCAAATTATAAAATATAAATGCACTCGTCACATTTCAAAAAGTTTGAAGATAAGATCATTGTCAAGGTCATAGGTGTTTGCTTTCTCATTTCCATTACATTCCAAATTTTGTTTTATTCCTCCTCCACGAGTGCCTACAAAATATAAATGCACTCGTTTTTATTAAAAAAAAAATAACAAGTTGCAATGGAACATTTTTCACTGAGGTGATACATACATACATACATCGACAATAGAAAACCAATATTCCTTAATGATGAGTTGAGAATGTTCATAAAAGAAGCACAAACAAAGCTTCATGAGGAAAGAAGAGAAGCCAAAGAGAAATTGACTGAAGCAAAGAAAAGGGAGAAGCAACTAAAGCAAGATGTTAATGATCAAATTACTAAAGATATGATTTTAGCTCACAATGGGACCCCTCTTTCTCTATCCGAGTTTGATAAACTTCTATTTAAACTTCGAGAAAAGACGGATAAAGTGCAGCCTGAAGTCACTGATTCTCTTGTACTTGTATATAAGAAGAATCAACGTTTTGATGTTGTAAGGAATCAATCCTTGTCATTGGCTGGTAATGAGAATATATTTTGGAAACTATGTTATTATAACAATGGTGACAGTATTATTCTTCAAGAGATTAGAGGTGGGACTCTGTCACCTAACAAGATAAATGGTTATTTTATGTCAAAGATGATGAAGACAAGGTGGAAAAATACATTGATTCTTTGAGGAACACAGTACTAGCACTTGGTTCACATAATGCTGAAGGTGATAGTGAACTTGATTTCATTAAATTTGAGCACGAAGAGGGACTGGAAATTTAGATGCATTTTAGGGGTTTGTTGCTTTACTACTTTGAAGCATTATTTTGATTATTTTGAATGCTTCTTGTATGAAATCCATTATTTGTAAAAATAGTAATAATTATTGTTACTTAGCAGGTAAAGAAGATAATAGTCTACATTTTTATGCACTTAACGTGATTATCATCTGTTAGACATTATGTATGCTATAATTTCAATTAGCAGTGCCTTCAATTTCCATTTTATTTTCTATATATAATATGTGTGTGTGTGTGTGTACATATAACTTGAAGTTAATGAAAAAAGAGAATGCAAATGGCCAAGTGCTAAACTTTTACTGTAATAGAATAAACATTTAAAAAACTAAAATTTTGACTATCACAAGCAAAACTCAACCATGAAATCATTCTGGGACACTACAAAATGTTATAATCGCCCTAATATAAACTAAAAATCGAATCCGACATAATTTTAATAAGTAAAAACATGAAAATAAACTGTCGGTGGTGAAAAATGAATGAACGTTAATAAACATATTGAACTGTAATATAGAGCGCTATTAAGACTTTAGAAATTAACAAACTACATTCATGACCCTTCTCTAACAGTCACTACCTTCTTCAACATAACTGCCCTCTCTTCCTAAACTTGTGCTTGCTGCATGCAAGCAAGGGTTGTGTGCATGCAGCAAGTACAAGCTCGAGCTTGCTTCAGCAAGCAAGCTTATGCTTGCTGCATGCAAGCAAAGGCTACTTGAGCAGCAAGCACAAACTTTCTTGCTTGCTTGCAGCAGCAGCAAGCATGCTTGTTTGCAGCGGCAGCAAGCATGCTTGCTTGTAGCAACAACGTGTATTAATTTACTGCTGTGTTTAGCATCAACGTATATGATGGGACTCACACAAGTATTAATTTTATTCATCAATGTCAATTTTTTGAAGGTGTTGCTTAAAGGGAATATAAACAGATAAGTTACCAGAAGTTGTAGCAAATATTTGGGCTTGCTTCAGCTGATGTCAGCAACTTAAGAGGCTTTTCCCAACAAGATTGCTTGGTGTCTTGTTGGAGTAATATCTGTAAATAAAATTAAAGACAGCTAAAAAAAGGTATAAAACAATTGAGTAAAAGGAAAAAAGAAGAAAAATATATCTTAAACATGCTTAAACCATTATATATGGCTTACCTATATACAAACTAAGAAATATGAATCAGTGTTTCTTGTTGTATAAGGAATAACAGCTCGTGTCTCATATGTAGACTAAGAGTGTCCTCCAACCAGAATTAATTGTGGTGTGCCATTGATTGTGTTTGCTTGTTGACCATATGAAGTAGCAAGATAAGGCAAATATAGTAAGAAAAATACATTAGAAGCTTCAGAAATTACTTTTATAGGTGAAACAAATAAAATGAGTAACCACATTTTAAAATTTAAATACATATGTCATGGCGTATCTTTAGTTAAAGGAAAGTTTTTGTAATTATGACAGAATACAGTTTATAAATTGGCTCATTAAGATCTTAATAGATTTACTTTTACATACAAATAAGATATTATTCCATAAATCAATGTTTTACACTAGCATAGTCAGTATCCCACTATTAATAATTTATCTTTTTGAATGGAAAATTAATAATATTAATTATTATTTTTGAATTTGTTCAAGAGGGAAACTGATCGGAGTCATAAAACCCTCCCTAGTGCACCAAGCCCAGTCCGCTATCACCATATAAGTGGCTGATCTTACCATTTATCATTTATCGTTAAAGAAATCAATGTCCTTAAAAATTAATTACTTTGAGGTAAGTATTAATTTAGTAAATGCTAATTTGAGTAAAAGCTAAACCATACCCTTTAACTTAGTATGTGTTAATTTCAATGATAAATAATATCATCCTCTTATATTTCCTTAATATTTAAATCATACTCATAATACGTGTTATTTTAGTAACTTGTGGACATCAAGTTTGAAAACTTTATCTCAGATTCAACTATATTCCTCTTAGATGTACCATGGAAGAGTTGTAATATAATTGAGTTGGACATTTACAAATTCACTTCCTATAGCTCCATCATATTCAAAATTAAAACTAAAAACAAAGAAGGGAAAAATAACCAAAGTATATAAGCTGATGTGGATATTCCACTATTTATAAAAAAAAAACGAAAATAAATGCACAAATTTTCCAATACGTAAGATAGGAGGAGGACCACCACGAAACCAAGCCTTATTTTTTTTTCTAAACTCGTTGTAACGATGCTTGATATTTGATCCCAAAATCAGTACACCTATTGCTAGTAATTAATATTTTAATGCAATGACTTTATCTTATAATCATTACAAAATATATCGAACATCCATTGAAGCAAAGTGTTGCATAAAAAATACATGAGATGGAAATATTATTGATTAAATTTGATAACATTGCTTATCAAACTGAGAAAGCAACGACTTGCTTTTTTCCTTGAAAACCCATCAAGCTACCACTTATAGTCACATACATTCCATTCCTTCAATGTCAAAAGGAAGATCATAACTCATACAATTTGTACTTACATAGGGCTGCAAGACCAAGAAAAATTAACCTTAAAAAGAAGAGTGATAGCTTACTCAAAAGAGCCATCTCGTATGTTTCAAAAACTTCCTACGCCCTAGAATATTAAAAAAAAGGTCATTAGTCCCAAATAAAAAGAATTAAAATCACCGAATTATGAATATTAAGCTAAATTTAGAAGATAAATTCCAGCTTGCTGCCTTCTTAATTTCCCTCGTATCTAATCTACAGATTTCAAAATATTGTGAATTAACTAATCGAGTTTATTCTAAGCTTACACTCCATCTGCGATGGGTTGATGACGGAGCTAGAAATTGAAACCAAAACCGAAAATCAAATCCAACATCGGGGGAAGTCCGGACTTAAACTAAAATCATTGGCATGCTACAAGCTTAAACTAAAATCGAAATCGTCCGAGGAAATGAACAACGAAGCGCGAACCATCGACGAAGAAATTGATTAATCATTGGTGGAGAATTTGAACCTAATCAATGTTTGAAATCTCTGAAGAAATTAGTAAAGGGCCTGAGATAAACCCTAGCTAATAGTAAAAATTGCGACGAAATTAGTGATTGGGAGGATTTAAGCGTCACGGGGAAAAAATGGTTGTTTGAAATTACCCAATACTACGACTTCACTCAATTATTTACAAACTATTTCATTCTCCCAACACTTACTCGTGTTATGCATCAAAATTATTATGTTGAAAAAACTATGTAGAGAAATGTTTTCGTAACCAACACACTTTTGGGTATGCTTATGCTTTTTAGTGTTGGTAGCTTGTAACATTTATAAGTGTTAGGCAGTGAAAAATATATTTGTTGCAAAATCACTAATTTGGTGTAGTGTTTTATCTTGATGTAAGGGTAGACTATATAAAACAAATCAATATTTGAGCAAGACCATGCATTTTATAGTCTCACTCAATCAAGAGGCTCATGGATATCACTACTTTTATTGTTTGGTTAAATTCCATCTAGATCATTCATATTTTTCAATCGATTCAGGATGCACCCAATAGTCAAATTTATCGTCTACCCTGTTAAGAGTAACTTTTGATGATATCAAAACACAAGATCCTTGAATAAAAATATAATGATTTTAGTTCTGAGGACCATTACATCATTGTCACGATGAGAATTACTTACGACACTATTTATTATGCTCCATGAAGTTTACTCACATTTGGGTCTGTCCAATACACTGTTTTCTATCATATATTTATGTATTGACATTAATATCACATATATTAATGAGATATGATCATTAGTCAATCAATATACTAGTCTCAATGCTTCATTGTCATCCTATATACAATAAAACTTGACTAGGGACTTTTAAGAATCACAATACTTATCATATTATATAGGGTCTATCCAATACACTGTTTTCTAACACGTATTTATGTATTGACATTAGTATCACATATATTTATGAGATATGATCATAGATCAATCAACATACTAGTCTCAATGCTTCATTGTTGCCCTATATACAATAAAACTTGACTAGGGACTTTTAAGAATTGCAATACTTATCATATTATATAATCTCATGTTCAAGTCACTTACTTGAAACTATATAATTCCGTATTATTATTCTAAGGACTTCTATTATGTTAATATTTATATTACGAAGTAAATACAACATGATAAAATCATTATTCAAAATAAAATATAACATCAACAATGCTACTAATCACATCAAATAGATTGCCTCTAGGGCACAAACTCTAACAATCTTCCACTTTCACTAAAGTCAATCACTCATATATCGTATACTCATGAAACTAATGCGACTATCATTCCTCTATTGTGATAGAGTTTTAGTCAGTGGGTCTACAACATGATTATCTGTTGGTACTTTGTATATAAGTACATCTCCTCTATCAACAATTTCATGGATGAGAGGATATCGCCTAAGTATGTGTTTTGATCGACAAAGAGATCTAGCTTTCTTAGCCTGATCAATAGCTCCATTGTTACCACAATATCAATCTATTGGATCAACAATGGATGAAACTAAGTTCAATAATGAACTTCTTAATTCAAGCAACCTACTTTATGGAATCAGAAACTGCTTATTGCTTTAAATTAGCATCATTCCTCGTAAATAATATGTCATCAACATATCTTACTAGGAATATAATGTTACTCTCACTAATTTGTTAGAGTTTATGCCCTAGAGGTAAACCATTTGATGTGATTAATAACACTGTTGATGTTATTATTTTATTTGGAATAAAAGCATTTTGTTATGTTATATTTACTGCGTAATATAAATATTAACATAAATAGAAGCCCTTAATATAATAATACGGAATTATATAGTTCAAGTAAGTGACTTGAACATGAGGTTATGTAATATATTAAGTAATATAATTCTTGAATGTCCCTAGTCAAGTTTTATTGTTTGCATAGGACAACAATAAAATATTGAGACTAATATGTTCATTGACTGATGATCATATCTCATTGATCATTAATATACATGATATTAATTTCAATACATAAATACGTATTGAAGAATAGCGTATTGGGATGACCCACCATGAGAAAACTACATGAAGTATAATTAACAGTATCATAAGTTATTCTCATAGTGACAGTGATGAAATGGTCCTCAGATCTGAAAATCATTATAATTTTAATCGATGATATTTGTGTTTTGATATCATTAAAAGTTACTTTTAACCGAGTAGACGATAAGGTGATTATTGGTTACATCTCAAATCGGTTGGAAATTATGAATGATCTAGATTGAATTTAACCCCTACAACCTAAGTAGAGATATCCATGGGCCTCTTGATTGAGTGAGCCTATGAAATGCATGGCGATGCTCAAATCTTGATTTTTTTTTAAAATAGTCTACTCATCGATCAAGATAAAAGGATTAAATTATATAGAGAATGATATGTTTCTTGCCTTGAGTTTAATCTTGGATATATTGGTTAAAAGGATTATATTACATTGAAACATTGGTCAGGAAAAGGTTGTATCGAATCGTATATATTATTATAACTTGGGTAGTAGTGACGTATTACTAGGTGCCAATCATTGTTTACGATTTTAAATACGATTTAAAATCACTGCCAATGTTATAATAACCTACAGGGTCACACAACAAGAATGTTTGAAAGGAAGGAACATTCTAAAAAATAAATTTCAAACGTTGATTTTTATTTGAAATGGTATATACCGTGTTTTTGGTTCACCCCATTATTTTTGAAATACAAAAGGAAGGGTGCCAACCCTTTTATTCTTCTATCAGATAGAAAAACTCGAAGAAAATATAAAAAAGGGCAAATTGAAAATCGTGGTAATCGGCTAGTAACGATACCTTGATTTTAATTTCATTTTGACACGATCAAACACTCATTCGTGGATACCTCAAGAGACGGCGACATCTATCACGATACGATCTGATTCAACTCCAAATCTGATTCAATTTGGTAGATTTTGGTAACCCTAACAATGGTATGATCTTCAATTTATTAAATTTGACATAGATACTTTTGTTTTGAACTGTTTAAAATACTAAAATGGGTCAACGATTAGATCGAAGAAACCTATCAGTGGTATCAAAGCTACGGCTTGTAAAATAATAGTATTTTGAAGTTTCGTTTTGTTATTATAATATTTGATCTATGATATGAACACAATAGTGAGTAATAAATGAGTGTATAGACTCAGATCCAAGATGAAACTAGTTCATAACAAAGTTTTTTTTTACCAGACCTGAAAAGATTACGACTTAATATATGATATTAATTATGCTAATTCTTACTTGTTAGAATCTGAAAACATGTTGATCAATATGATTTCCTTTTCATGTTTATTTAAACATGAATTTATATTAGATATAATTTTTTCTATATGTTACTTGATTTAAGATCTGGTTATATATGAGGTAAAAATGCAAAAAAAAAAAACTCATAATCAAAAATCTGTTTGATTTACGAATAGTGAAGTCCCGACTCTATCATATTTTATTTTATTTTCTTTTGATCAAAAAGAAATAAATTTTATTGTTGATCAATTGATTGAATAATAGATTCGTAGTTGTGCCCTTTTTGGTTTTGCATTTTCGTGATATTGATCATGAATAAATGATGAACTTCAGTCATAATATATATATATTATGATATATATATTTTTTGAAAATTGGTACTCTTTATTGCTAATACCAATATATAACTTCCTTTATATGCCTCGCTAAAACCCTGCAAACCCCCTAACCTAAATGGGTGCCTTACAGGGAAAAAGAGCATATATAAATTTGGTATGCAATATCATGCAAAGACAAAGGAAATACACTAGAAAATAACCAGAAAAAACAAAGTACAAAAGTAAAAATTCATAGGCCCACTTCCAAGCCCATTAAGGCCCACACCATCTCCACGCAGCAACTTCCTTCTTTATCCAGTATCTAGCAATTCATCTCCCCAACGGTCAAGAAATTCACAATTTATTAAGCTACGCTCTGATTTGCTCCCATTCTTATTCACTAGATACTTCACTTCTCTTCCAATTAACTTCAATTTGGTCGATGCCGAAGTTCTTCGATTTTGAAATATTATAGAATTTCTTTCTTTCCATAGCATATAAATGGATACTATAAAAGCACCACAAGCAATATCTCGCATCTGATCCATCTTTTTGAATGCAGAATTGATACATCTAGCTTCTTCCTTCAAGCTTGGATGAATCATAACAGGCAGAGAAAGCTTTTGCTTTAATGAAAGCCATACAAACAAGGAATATTCACATTTAAAAAATAGATGCTGAATAGATTCTAGAAAAATTTCACAAAGAGGACATAAAGTATTTGAAACATTGCCAAATCTAGCAATTTTATCCATTGTATTCAATCTTCCCATGGTTGCAAGGTAAGAGATAAAGGGCATTCTGTTGTTATTCTTCTTATGCCAAATGACATCAAATGTAGTGTCCTTTTCATCATGAACTCTAACATTTTCCCATGCTTTATGAAATGAAAAAGAACCACCATTTTCCATTCATAGAAATCATGGCTTTTACTGGGAAAATTTTGAATTGAATTAATCTCATTAATCAATTCCCTTGTAGCAGGATGAATATTTTGATCCAAAGCATCATCTCTGCTAATGGAACAGACTTTCTGGTTAGCATTACCCATCATATAAAGTTTGTCATATTGTTACCCATCATATATCTGTCATGCCCCCCAACAAGTCTTCTAAACAGCTACAATTAATCCAGGGATCAAACCAGAGATAAGTTTCTTCACCATTTGTCATGATTTTATTGAATAGTTGTTTGTATCTAGTTCTAAGCCTTAACATAGCTTTCCAAGTTGATGACACATTATTATCAATAGGTAATGACTAGAAATGCTTTTCTTTACAATATCTATTAGAAGACCATTTGCACCACAAGGAGTTCTCTGCTAAAAATTTCCATAGTAGTTCGATGCATGTCGCTTTTTTTAACTCTATAAAACTCTTAAGACCAACCCTACCTTCTTTTCTTGGTTTACATAAGTCCTTTCAAGCCACTTTATGTGCAGAACCTCCTCAAAAAAAATCAGAGCATAGAGCTTGTAGTTTATCTAAAGTGTATTCAAGAACCTGATATATGAACAGCCAATACAAGATAATAGGAGTGATATTTCTATTTATAAGTTCAGCCCTACCTGCAAGGGACAACAACTTGATTTCCCATCCATGAATCTTATTCTGCATCTTTTGAATCAATTCATTACACTCAGCATAGTGTAAATAACTAGATGATAGAGGCACTCCCAAGTATTTTATAGGCAGACGACCTTGCTCAAAACCAATAATATTTAAAATATCATCAGAGTTTCTTACAGAGTCACTAAAGAATATTTTGGTTTTCATAGCATTAACTTGTAAATCTGCATGATCCCTAAGCTTGTTGAAAACCATCTTCAGTGTTGCTGCATTTTGAGTAGTAGCCTTCCCAAAAATCATTAAATCATCAGCATATAATAAGTGAGATATAATTGGACGAATATTACTACTGGGTTGAAATGTCGTTCTATAAGTTGCCTCATCCATTATATATGATAAAAACTGCTTAGAAATAGCAAAGAGGTATGGAGACAGAGGATCTCCTTGGCGTATTCCTCTTGTAGATGAAATGAATCCCTTTGGAATGCCTTGTATCAAGATTGAAAAGTAGCCGTAGACATGCATTCATAAATAAGATTTATGAAATGAACAGGGAACTTCATGTGCTGCATAATGTGACAAATATGCTCTCTACTAGCTCTATCATATGCTTTTTGTAGGTCTACATTAACACAAAACTTAGGCAAATCATTCTTCTTAATGTCTATTAGGAGTTCATGAGCCAATGTATGTTGTCTCCAATATACCTTTCCTTCATGAATGCACTTTGGTTTTTAGAGATTAAGAATGACAAAAAATGCTTTAGCCTATTGCACAACACTTTAGCAAAAAATTTGTAATATACATTACAACATGAAATAGGCCTGTGGTGAGTAATGTCGGTTGGTCTCTCATTTTTAGGGATCAAAGTTATGAAAGTGTGATTAATGGATTTAGGTAATTTACCAGAATTGAAAATATCAGATATAGTCACCAATAAATCACCTTTGATTTCTTCCTAGTGCTCTCTAAAAAACTTTGAATTTAGCCCATCAGGACCAGGACTAGTGTCTTCTTCTATGGAGAATAAAGCTTCTATGACTTCTTGCATTGACATTTCCTTTAAAAGAAAATTTTGTCCTTTTTCATTTACAGTAGCAATTGGCTGAAATCTTTGAATGGGAGTAGTACTAGGACCATTAAACAATTCAGTAAAGTAGCTTATAGCCTCAGCTTCAATTTCATCTGGTTTAACAATTAGATTGCCTCTTGGATCCATTAATGCTCTAGTATGGTTAAAAAATCTTCTATTCGACATACGAGCATAGACCAATTTTGAATTTGTATCTCCCTGATGTAACCAAGACACTTTAGCTTGCTGTTTGAAACCATCAAAATAGATTTTCTGAACCCTTTGATAATCTATTTTTTCCTGCAGGTAATTTTCATACAACAAAATATCCTTTGGATTTTAGTCAACTGCTATTTCCATGTTGGAAAAGTATTTCTCAGCATTACTCAGGTTAGCATCATTTTTGACCCTTATTTTATTCCATCTTTTCAACTCCGCCTTACAATTTTTCAACTTCTGAAGCATTTGATAACTTTGTAACTCCCATGCAACACAATTCAGACCTTTTGAAACTGCATCTCAATAACCAGTAAAATTGCACCATCCATTTTTGTATCTAAAAGGAAAACCCTTTTCATTTTGTGATGGATTCTAATCTACTAGAATTGGGTTATGATCACTAGAATGTTGGGAAAGCGATAATACTTTCATACGTACAAATTGTTGCAGGAAAGGGTTATTTGCCAAAATCTTATCAATTAGAATTGCAATGCCTTTTCTACACCATGTAAACTGAAATCCCATTGGCTTAATTTCTGACAAAGCCGTTAGAATAATGAAATTATGAAATGCCTTAATATGTTGGTAAGGCACAGGCAAGCCCCCTCTCTTTTCATTTGGAGATAAAACATTATTAAAATCTCCCATAAGTATCCAAGAATTAGAAATTTGCAAAGAGTCAATAATCAAAATCTGCCAAACATTTAATCTTTCAACAAAGAAATTGCTAGCATATACCATAGATAGCACCATAGAGAACTCCCCTTTATTATTTGTAGTTACTATATTGAAAAGAAGATATAGCACAAACAAGGTCCCACACATTAGCATCCCAAAGAATAAGAATACGACCTTTAAAAGATCTATATTGTTAGTCATGTATTTTCAAGAAGTAGGAAGCATAGAGACAAATAAAACTAGTTTTGAAGCTGAAAATTTATTTTCTACTAAACCAACAATGGTTAGTTCAGTTTTAGTTAGGAGTTTGAACACATCTTTCAAACGAGAAAGAGTGTTCATACCCCTAACATTATTTAACACTCCGTATTTCCTATGGATATTAAAGTAACGAATTAAAGAATACTTAATTTTAAAAGTAGGAATTAAGGGAAACGGGTTACGCCATTGCGTTTGTCTCAGAATTCTGCTTGGGATAGAGTCCGAGTTTGCATAAATCGGACACCGTATGAAGAAGTTATAAGCCTTAGAAGTTTGTATACGCCCAAGGAAGTATATATATACATATAAAATAATTCCAGAAGTCAAAACAGGGTTCAAATCTCGAATTTGGATCAAAGCATGCTGAGCGGGAAATTTCCCGCTCAGAGGTCTCGACCCCCCCCCCCCCAGGGGGAGTCGACATAGGTGTCGACCCCCCGATAGGGGTGTCGACCCCCCAATAGGGGAGTCGACCCCTGTTGGCCCAGATCTGGCCGATGAAGTGTTTCGCCACGTGTCGCTTTCTGATCCGCTTTGTGACATGATATTCTTCTCTGGACGATTCTGATGACATCTAGACTGTTCTGAAGGCTCTATATCTCCCTATACACCTATAAAAAGACCCCTAAACCTATTGTTTTCTCCACACGAATTCATAGGCGTTTATATGCTAGTAAAACCTGAAGCGACCTAGCCTCAACCTTAATCAATCAAATTAGAGTTTTTAAGTTAACAATCAAATTCTACATCAAAGGAATAGCTAATCAAATTTAGAAATCAGATCCCAGAATTCAAGACCGTTCTGTAGTTTGTGAGTTCATGTTACTTTCAGAAATAAAGTTTAATTGTGATTCTGACATTGTAATAAATCTGAATCTGAGATTATGCCAATTTCTATATCCATTGGATCTATCTCAATGATATTATTATGTCCATTCTTTACCTCTTCTTTCCTTCTTCCCTTTTTGTTTTTATAGCCAGGCTACTGCGAGCCTGAGTCAAATCTCATAAGAGATGAACGTACGTTGGAAAAAATTGGACATAATATATGATTTGGACATGGCCATCGCTAAAATTGGGAAAAGTATTAAATTATATATAATTGGGCATAACTAATTTGTAACTGATTTGAGGACATAACACATGTTGTATTTAAAACATAAAGTGTATCAAACATATGACTTGAGATTTGAGGCATAAAGTATATTGGACATATGACTTGGGGTTTGGAGCGTAAATTGAACTGTAAACATGTAAGGCATAGTACATGTTGTGGTTTAAGACCTAAAATTGGGGCATCCTATATATATGATAGTTTATGACTTGGAAGAAGGAAATTATTGTGTATAGTGATATATGGCTTAGACATGAAAACCTATAGTAAGATAGGGATAACTGTTAAATGTGAACACGCCTAAATTGGGATTTTGGGTAATTGGCATGCACTGTAATTAAAGGATATAATTTGGCATAGTTTATACTGTGAATCATGATTGGGGGTTTTTGGAGAATATTCTGTATGGTACAATATGACTAAACCTTAGGGCATGTATTATATTGTGAATTATGACCATGATTTTGGGCATGTAAGTTTATAGGCTTAATTTATGATTAGGCGAGATATGTTAGTGGACCTTTAAGTGATGTTTAACCGACTAACATGCTAAAATCTGTTGAAAGTGAATACTGCAATTGGAAAGCCTACGATGTAGATGAATAAATAGACATAACTATCCTAAAGCTGGAATAATCTGTAAATGAACCAATTGGCTAAGATAAACATGCCGAGACACGAGGTTAGACTCCATTTGCGGTAGAAACCTGCCCGGAACCAACCATCCTAATCAGTAACCGCAAATGGTCAGTCTAATGTGAGAGGTCGTAGGCATAACTAAGAAATGCTTAGACAAGAGATTAGGTCTGGCTTATGTCAGAAGTCTGCCCGGAACCGCCCGACACATCCAGCGGCCGCAAGCTATCGACCTAATGTGAGAGGTTTGTGCATTAATAATTAAGTAATGTTGATCGAAGATGAATATGATACCTAAAACGTGTTCGGTGGGTGGGGTTAAGTTAATGAGGAACACTTAACCAATATGACATGATGAATGAGTAGGGTTAAGTTAATAAGAAACACTTAACCAATATGACATGATGAATGGATAGGGTTAAGTTAAAACATGAGAGCAACACTTAACCAATATAATAGGATGCGTGGAAGGGTTATGTTAAAACAAGAGACAAAACTTAACCAATATAACATGATGAATGGGGAGGGTTAAATTAACACAAGAAGGCAACACTTAACCAATGTAACACGGCAAGTGGGTGGGTTAAGTTAACTTGAATTGATTGATGACACTTAACCAATACAACATGATGAATGCGTGGGGTTAAGTTAATAAGAAAGACTTAACCAATGTAACTTGATGAACGAATGGGGTTAAGTTAATGGGAAATACTTAACCAATATAACATGATGAATGAACGGGGTTAAGTTAATAGGAAATACTTAACCAATCCAACATGACGAGTGAGAAGGGTTAATAAGAAACACTTAACCAACATGACATGATGAGTGGGTGGGTTAAGTTAACATGAATGGACAACACTTAATCAATATGACATAATGTGTGGGAGGGTTAAGTACATATCGGGTTGGTGGGTAATATTAGAAAATATAGGCCCACAAATTTAACCATTAAGTAAACATGTTTGAATCAGTGGGAGGGTTAAGTACATATTGGGTTGGTGGGTAATATTAGCAAATATAGGCCCACAAACTTAACCAGTAAGAAACCCTAGTAACGGGGACCCATTTCAGCAGTAACCCACATAGATGTATCAAAATACCCTGAAACTAGGCAGGGTGGGGCACGATTACTGGACTGATTATAAGCGGTCAAAATAGCGGATGGGGGGACGTCAGTGTAGGTTCCGACGGATTACGAGTGTGCACGTACTACGGAGTGGAAAAAACAGGCACTGGGTACCAGTAGTTATACATTGTGCATCTTGAATCGTGTCAGATTGCTATCATAGGGACTGATACACCTTATTGTGGGACCAACACAGGGTATTTACACGCAAAAGAGGGACGATTGACACAGACACAAGGAAAATTAATACGAATAAGGAGCCGATCGATGCGGTATTAAGGGTACATCTAACATCTTCATGGTAATTAGGCTGATTGAGGTAAGACACTCATACTAGATGTACACCTGAAGGCTACCATAATTGCAGGGATTGGGATCATGTTGTAATATTATCATTTTACACAGATTACTAGTTGGTACACTAGTTAGGCAGTGCAGAGATATAAAAATCAGAATAACAAGGTAGTAGCGAAGCAGAGAAAGAGTAGAAGCACATTCAGTTTATCTTGCCTTATCATATCATATGCTAATCTTATGTTATCTTGATATCCCAGTTATCACGGTATTGTCTTATATTCAGTTTATTCATGTTATGTTACTTTTACCTGTTTACATACTGAAAGTCACTGGACTCACCAGACTTATTTCTGACCTAGTTTGTTTCGCCTCTTTTCTTCCCTTCCCCCCCAGGTTCACAGGGAGGAAATGTTACCACTTAGCTTAGTTTTCTTTCCAAGCACGGAGATAGTCGATGTATTGCTTTGGACTCTCTCTTCCACTGCTATGGCTGGTTCATTCTTTATTGGGGAATATCATTGTTATTTTTATGCTTCTTTTATACTTGGAAGTTTTTAAATCAAGACAGAAGTTCTGTCTATTACTTTTAAGTATGATTGAGACAATTGTTGTAAAAGTTTGACTGAACCACATTGTTTATAAAATGTCTTTATTTTCCACTGCTTTATTTATTTGTCTTGTAATTTATCTGCATCTTTTACCTAAAAACGCTCCACCGAAGTTAAGGCATTCCCTTTGTGAGTGACCTTAACGGAGGTGGGGTGTTACACATGGTATCAGAGCTGAAGGTTACCGGATTAGATAAAAGATTTGGAAAATTATTTTCAAAACAGTTTTAAAAGAAGCATTTTCAAAAGAAATGTTTTGTTTTAAAGGCATATTCCCCAAATCCATATACACTATCTTTTTATCCTCTATTTGTATCCTTGTTTCCTTCTTTCCTGAGTCTCTGGGGCTCCTGGCTTTCTGGGAGGTAACCTCATCGCGGCATGGTTCCGTAGGCTTGATGAGACTACGACATCTGTCAAAGGGCAAAGAAATGCCCAATTTCCATCTATAGATGCAATAGTTTCACCTGCGGCTAATTTTCTTTCAAGCTTTGTAGGGATTTCCATCTGATGGAGGCAGCTTTCAAGAGACTTGTTAACAAGTTACACAAGGATGGCAAAGATGAGAATGAGGGAGTTTGGCTAAGGAGCACAACCCAAGGATGAGGAACTCATGGATATAGACTTGGTTCACAAAGGAGGTAAAAAGAAAGAGGTGTAAGTGGAAGAATCACAGGACAAGAAGGGAAGAAAGAATAGGAAAACTTAAGACAAGAGGAAGTGTCTTTATAACGAGTCATATAATTAAGGACAAGGGCAAGAACTAAGGATAGGATTTTCAAAAGGGCAAGTGCATGCTCTCACCGCCAGCATACCTGAGAGAGAGAGGTAGTAAAGTTTCTGTTGAAAAAGTCTAGTTTTTCTTTTTGATCATCCTGTTAGTACTCTTTTTTATTTTAGCGCTTCATATTCGTTTATATCTGCTTCCTTAGTTTAGCCTCTGCACCTTAGTACTTGTAATAGAAGATCCCATTATTGTCTCAAATCTAGTTGGTGGTTCGGCTCGTTTATCTTTGGTTTGTAAGGATTTGAGAATAGCTATATTAAGTATTAAGTTTAATTGTAATGCTTATGTTTTTGGGTTTCATGGGCTATGGGTTGATTCTAGGCATGAATTAGTTAGCTAGTAATTGTGAAAGGAGGGTAGTTAGACTTTCGACTTGCCTCGGGAATACCCTTGAGATTTCGTGCGATCCTAAGGGATCAGTTTGTCTTGGCTACCTAGAATCACTTGATACATCTATCGATGATTTGCGATCCGTTAGAGTAGTCCATGAGTACACATATGTTTTTGATCAGGTTAGGGGTTTATCCCCTAAAACGCGAGATAGACTTTCGCATATATCTAGTTGACAATGCAAAGCCAGTTGCATTACCTGTATGACACATGAATCCAAGGGAAAGGAAGGGCTCAATAAACAAGTAAAAGAGTTACTTGAAAAAGGGTTCATAAGCCAAAGTATTTCTGAATGGGGTGCTCTAGTCGTTTTCATTACAATGGCGGATGGTACACTTCACTTGTGCATAGATGATACTTTGGAATGAGGAAGAACATGCTTTGCATCTAAGGGAAGTCTCGGATACCCTCCAAGCGCATAAAATTAAGGCGAAGTTCTCCAAAAATGTCATTTTTGGAGAGAAGAAGTAAGGTTTATAGGACATGTGGCGCCCAATGAAGGGATAACAGTAGATCCCGCAAAAGTAGTTGCGGTGCAAGACTGGAAGGTCCCAAGGAATGCAACAGAAGTAAGAAGCTTTCTTGGACTAGCGGGCTAATATAGGAAGTTAATTAAGGACTTTATGAAGGTATCGACCCCACTTACTAGATTGACGAAGAAGAATCTAATCATCTTAGTACATACACTCAGTAACATGGTTAGCATCTGTTTATTTTCAAGAGATGGTTTTGGGAATGTTAGCATGACACGGCAGAAGTTGTAGTGCCAAGTATACTATAAGAAGAAAAGGTGGAATGAGAGGCGACAGTGAAATGAGTTCCAACGCATATTCTGGAAACAGAAATTAAGAAGCTACGCAATCGTGAAGTTAAGACAGTCAGAGCAATATGGAGTGAAGCTCAAGAAGATGCGACTTAGAAGACTGAAGACTAGATATGCACATCATACCCTTTTTGAGGGTATATCCTTGATCTCTCTTTTTCTATAAAGTTTATTTGCATTCTAGTCTTTATCCTTTAAGTATATCCTCTCAGTTCTATCCTATATCCTTAGGTAGAAGCCAATGGATGTAAACATGTGTTTGAAACATGTTATGATTGATGGTTGCAAGTGGTTGCAAGTGTTTGCTAGTGGTTGCTCATGGATGCATACACACACGTTAGGCACTAGATCGGCTCCGTCACTTCCATATTGCATATGCATGAGTGAATTTTTATATATATGGATTGAAACTTGATGTGTTATCATATGGATATTGCATTTGTATGAATGATTGAGCACTCATGTAGAAGTTATAAAGTACGATTAGGAATAATTGCATACACGATGGACTCATGGCACTAACATAAATTCGCATTAAGGAGGTCAACTGAATTAGTAGACCGCCTGATTTTGCATTTGATAAGGACATGTACACACACTATGCATACAATCATGAAAACATTAGAAATCTTTTTAAGGACAATGGACGCCTATGATTGAATGGTTGAGTAGATGGATGTTGGATGTTAAGATACATTCTCCTTGACTTGGAGATTTCGGGGACGAAATCCTTTAAAGGAGGGGAGAATGTAACACCCCGGTATTTCCTGTGGATATTAAAGTAACGAATTAAAGAATACTTAATTTTAAAATTAGGAATTAAGGGAAACGGGTTACGCCATTGCATTCATCTTGGAATTCTGCTTGGGATAGAGTCTGAGTTTGCGTAAATCGGACACCGTATGAATAAGTTATAAGCCTTAGAAGTTTGTATACGCCCAAGGAAGAATATATATATATACACATATAAAATAATTCCAGAAGTCAAAATAGGGTTCAAATCTCGAATTTGGGTCAAAGCAGGCCGAGCAAGAAATTTCCCGCTCAGAGGTGTCGACCCCCCCTCCCCCGGGGGAGTTGACATAGGGGTCGACCCCCCGATAGGGGTGTCAACCCCCCTCATAGGGGAGTCGACCCCTGTTGGCCCAGATCTGGCCGATCACGTGTTTCGCCACGTGTCGCTTTCTGATTCGCTGTGTGACGTGGTATTCTACTCTGGATGATTCTGATGACTTCTAGACTGATCTGAAGGTTCTAAATCTCCCTATACACCTATAAAAAAACCCTAAATTTATTGTTTTCTCCACACGAATTCATAGGCGTTTATATGCTGGTAAAACCTGAAGTGACCTAGCCTCAACCTTAATCAATCAAATTAGATTTTCAAGTTAACAATCAAAGTCTACATCAAACGAATAGCTAATTAAATTCAGAAATCAGATCCCAGAATTCAAGACCGTTCTGTAGTTTGTGAGTTCATGTTACTTTCAGAAATAAAATTTAACTGTGCTTCTGACATTGTAATAAATCTGAATCTGAGATTATGCCTATTTCTATCTGTCTTTCTATATCCATTGGATCTATCTCATTGATATTATTATGTCCATTATTTACCTCTTCTTTCCTTCTTCCTTTTTTGTTTTCATAGCCAGGCTACTGCGAGCCTGAGCCAAATCTCATAAGAGACGAACGTACGTTGGAAAAAATTGGACATAATATATGATTTGGACATGGCCAGCGCTAAAATTGGGAAAGTATTAAATTATGTATAATTGGGCTTAACTAATTTGCAACTGATTTGAGGACATAACACATGTTGTATTTAAAACATAAAGTGTATCGAACATATGACTTGAGATTTGAGGCATAAAGTATATTGGACATATGACTTGGGGTTTGGAGCGTAAATTGAACTGTAAACATGTAAGGCATAGTACATGTTTTGGTTTAAGACCTAAAATTGGGGCATATTATATATATGATAGTTTATGACTTGGAAGAAGGAGATTATTGTGTATAGTGATATATGGCTTAGGCATGAAAACCTATAGTAAGATAGGGATAACTGTTAAATGTGAACACGCCTAAATTGGGATTTTGGGTAATTGGCATGCACTATAATTAAAGGCTATAATTTGGCATAGCTTATACTGTGAATCATGATTGGGGGTTTTGGAGAATATTGTGTACGGTGCAATATGACTAAACCTTAGGGCATGTGTTATATTGTGAATTATGACCATGATTTTGGGCATGTAAGTTTATAGGCTTAATTTATGATTAGGCAAGAAATGTTAATGGAACTTTAAGTGATGTTTAACTGACTAACATGCTGAAATCTATTGAAAGTGAATACTGTAATTGGAAAGCCTACGATGTAGATGAATAAATTGACATAACTAGCCCGAAGCTGGAATAATCTGTAAATGAAACAATTGACTAAGATAAACATGCCGAGATAAGAGGTTAGACTCCATTTGCGGTAGAAACCAGCCCGGAACCAACCGGCCTTACCCGTAACCGCAAATGGTCAGTCTAATGTGAGAGGTCGTAGGCATAACTAAGAAATGCTTAGACACAAGGTCAGGTCTGGCTTGTGTAAGAATCTGCCCGGAACCGCCCGGCACATCCAGCGGCCGCAAGCTATCGACCTAATGTGAGAGGTCTGTGCATTAATAATTAATTAATGTTGATCAAAGATGAATATTATATCTAAAACGTGTTAGGTGGCTGGGTTAAGTTAATGAGGAACACTTAACCAATATGACATGATGAATGAGTAGGGTTAAGTTAAAACAAGATAGCAACACTTAACCAATATAATAGGATGCGTGGAAGGGTTTAGTTAAAACAGGAGAGCAACACTTAATCGATATAACATGATGAAAGGGGAGGGTAAAATTAACACAAGAAGGCAACACTTAACCAATGTAACACGACAAGTGGGTGGGTTAAGTTAACTTGAATTGATTGATGACGCTTAACCAATACAACATGATGAACATGTGGGGTTAAGTTAATAAGAATCACTTAACCAATGTAACTTGATGAACGAATGGGGTTAAGTTAATGGGAAATACTTAACCAATATAACATGATGAATGAACGGGGTTAAGTTAATAGGAAACACTTAACCAATCCAACATGACGAGTGAGAAGGGTTAATAAGAAACATTTAACCAACATGACATGATGAGTGGGTGGGTTAAGTTAACATAAATGGACAACACTTAACCAATATGACATAATGTGTGGGAAGGTTACGTACATATCGGGTTGGTGGGTAATATTAGTAAATATAGGCCCACAAACTTAACCATTAAGTAAACATGTTTGAATCAGTGGGAGGGTTAAGTACATATTGGGTTGGTGGGTAATATTAGTAAATATAGGCCCACAAACTTAACCAGTAAGAAACCCTAGTAACAGGGACCCATTTCAGCAGTAACCCACATAGATGTATCAAGGTACCCTTAAACTAGGCAGGGTGGGGCACGATTACTGGGCTGATTATAAGCAGTCAAAATAGCGGCAGGGGGTACGTCAGTGTAGGTTCCGACGGATTACGTGCGTGCACGTACTCCGGAGTGGAAAAAACAGGCACTGGGTGCCAGTAGTTATACACTGTGTATCTTGAATCTTGTCGAGTTGCTATCATCGGGATTGATACACCTTATGGTGGGACCAGCATAGGGTATCTACACGCAAGAGAGGGCCGACAGACACAGACACTAGGAAAATTAATACGAGTAAGGAGCCAATTGATAAGGTAGTAAGGGTACATCTAACATCTTCATGGCAATTAGGTTGATTGAGGTAAGATCCTCATACTAGATGTACACCTGAAGGCTACCAAAATTGCGGGGATTGGGATCACGTTGTAATATTATCATTTTACATAGATTACTTGTTGGGACACTAGTTAGGCGGTGCAGAGATATAAAAATCAGAATAACAAGGTAGTAGCAAAGCAGAGAAAGAGTAGAAGCACATTCAGTTTATCTTGCATTATCATATCATATGCTAATCTTATGTTATCTTGATATCCCGGTTATCACGGTATTGTCTTATATTCAGTTTATTCATGTCATGTTACTTTTACCTGTTTACATACTGAAAGTCACTGGACTTACCAGACTTATGTCTGACCTAGTTTGTTTCGCCTCTTTTCTTCCGTTCCCCCCTAGGTTCACAGGGAGGAAATGTTACCACTTAGCTTAGTTTTCCTTCCAAGCACGGAGATAGTCGATGTATTGCTTTGGACTCTCTCTTCCACTGCTATGGCTGGTTCATGCTTTATTGGGGAATATCATTGTTATTTTTATGCTTCTTTTATACTTGGAAGTTTTTGAATCAAGACAGAAGTTCTATGTATTACTTTTAAGTATGATTGAGACAATTGTTGTAAAAGCTTGACTGAACCACATTATTTATAAAATGACTTTATTTTCCGCTGCTTTATTTATTTGTCCTATAATTTATCTGCATCTTTTACCTAAAAACGCTCCACCGAAGTTAAGGCATTCCCTTTGTGAGTGACCTTAACGGAGGTGGGGTGTTACACATTCCACGCTAAAATTGTCATATAATAGCAGATGTGCTCCTAGTAGTTCTTTTAGGATGAGCTTTGTTTGGGACATTATCCTTATCCTGCAAGTAATTAGAAGTAGAATCAACAAATCCTGAGACATCAACTACTTTCTCTTTTCCTTTATTTCTATGCTTTTCACCTTCTTCAATTACTTCAACTATATTTTGTAGATCATCAGGAAGAATTTCAGATGGCAACTTAGAATAAAAAATGACAGATCATCTAAAGTAGCAGACATATCATGTTCAGGAATCTTAGCATCAATTGTTTCCTCATTAGTTTCATTATTATCATGAGAAGAAGAAGCAGGATTGTCAGTAGAATCCCATCAGGGATCTTTCAATTCTTTATGCATATTATCATCATGGCCAAAAAGCCTGCACTTATCACATTTGTCAGGTACAAATTCATACTCCACTGTAACAACTATTTTCTCACCATTATGCAACATAATAGGAATAAATGTTTTGAGTTCTGTAGCATAATCAATAGAGACTAGTACTCTTGCATATTTTATAAATCTTCTAGCATCAGTATTTTCATCGATTAATAAAGGTTCAACTATAAAGCTATTGATCATTTGTATGGCTTCTTTAGTCCATAACTCTATAGGCAAATGATGTAATCTAATCAAGATCAGCACTATATTGCTTTGTTTCTTATTAAAATCATATCCAGAAAACCACTCATCCACCATTAACAAACGACCAAAATAAGAACGTGTTGAGCTTTCAATGATACGAGAAAAATCTATATGTTTCTCAAATTGAACAACAAAGTTATATGATGGAGTAATATGCACATTGAAATTACCAGAGGATTTCCATACTCGTTTGATAAACTCCTTCAATTTTATAGTCGATAATCTGAACTGAATTGAAATAAGAGCAATTGTGTTTGTCCAAACATCTACTGATTGATTATAAATTTTCTTAGGAATCGCCACCAGATCTGAAGAAGGTTTAACAAATTTCAACTTCTGATTATTCACTTCAGCAGAAATCTGAGATTTACTAACATTCTGATCTGAGGAAGGTAGATTTGATTGCGGATTATTTGAAGAACAAGATTGAGGAGGATTAATATTTAAAAACGATGGATTAGATTGCGACAATTTTGATCGAGATTTCAAACCCAAGGCGGGATCCGCCATTAAATTTGAAAAGCAGTTATATTATGATATATATATATATACATATATATACATATATTTATTAGTCCTAATTTTAATCAATGTATGCAAATCAAAACCTACATAAGGGTTTAACATCTAAAATGTTTGATTACTGTTTTGAAGTTCAATTTAAGGTATGCGCACACACAGAGTATGACTTATTAAAATCTTATGATAAATTACGTCACTAAATTTAGTTTCATGAAAACTAATGTTCTATGGATCCTAATTATAATGTTATATATATATATATATAAGTATATATATATGTATGTATGTATGAGAAAGTCAAAATGGACACAAAATTAAACACACATAATCTGAGCCATTAGATCTCCCACTGAATTACACCTCACACATAAAGACAAACAAATTGTATGGTCCACATTTTGTGTACATAAATTTATGTTCAATTTTGTGTTCCTATAGTCGGTCCCTATATATATATATATATTGAAAATTGGTGCTCTTTATTGCTAATACCAATAAACCTCCTCTATATGCCTCGTCAAAACTCGGTAAACCCCCTAACCTAAATGGGTACCTTACCGGGAAAAAGAGTACATATAGATTCGGTATTACAAAGCTAGTATGAACTTCAAGAAAACAAAGAAAACTACACTAAAATTAATACCCTCTTCATGGCCCATACACATGGCCACAAAACATTATTTGAAAACTAAAATTTGGCTCCAAAAATTCTCCTTCTACCCTGTATCTATCAACTCTATTCCCCAGCGATTCAACAGTGCTACATTCCTTAAGTTCCTTTCAAATTTACTCCCATTGTTACGAACAAGAAAAAAAAATTCCTTTTCAATCTGTCCCAATTTGTTTAAATTATTTGATCTCCGATTTTGAAACACTCTTTCATTCCTTTCCTTCCAAAGAAAGTAGACAGCTGCAGTGAAAGCTGCACAACCTAAATCTCTAATTTGATCCTTGTATTTGAAAGAGTTATGAATCAATCTGGCCTCGTCCATCAATTGAGGTTGGATTAATAATGACAAAGATAGCTTCTGTTTTAGAGATATCTAAATAAAGGAAGAATACTCACACTGAAAGAACAAATGTTCAATCGATTCTGGCTCTTGTTCACACAGAGGGCATAGGATGTTTGCAATATTACCAAAACTACAAATTCTGTCCTTTGTATTTAATCTACCCAGGCTAGCAAGGTATGTAATAAAAGACATTCTTTTACTGTTTTTACCATGCTAAATTACAGAAAAAGCTGAATCTTTTGCTTCATTTAATCGAACAAAATGCCAAGCTTTATGAAATGAGAAAGGTCCACCATCTCCCCATTCATATGTATCATGTTGCATATTTGGATGAGTTGAAATAGAACTAATTTCATTAATCAATTCTCGAGTAGCTGGATGAACACGAGGATCAATTTCTCCATCTCTAATGAGTACTTTAACCTTTTCCATTGGATCCCCTATCAAATATAATCTGTCAAAACCAAGAAGGTCTTCTAGACATTGACAATTAATCCATGGTTCATGCCATAAAAAAGTTTCTTCTCCTTTAGCTAGCTTTTTGGTAAACAATTGCCTTGAATGATTGCGTAATCTCATAATAGACTTCCATGTTGAAGAAGCATTGTTATCAACCTTCATAGTCCATAGAAATTTGCTCTTGACATATTTGTTTTTCATCCAATTGCCCCAAAGAGAATCTCCAGAAATCAATTTCCATAATAATTTTACTGCAGCAGCTTTTTTAAGATCATTAAGATTTTTCAAACCTACTCCACCTTCAGATTTTGGCTTACATAAATATTTCCAGGCAACTTTGTGACTTGAACCACCCAAAAAAAAAATCTGCACATAAAGATTGTAATTTATCAATGGTAGCTTCTGGAATTTGATAAATGCAAAGCCAGTATAAAATTATAGGAGTAATAACACCATTTATTAATTCAGCTCTGCCTGCAAAAGAAAGGAATTTGGATTCCCAGCCTTGGATTCTAGCTTGGACTCTCTGGATTAAAGAATTGCATTTGGTATAATGTAGGAAATTTGATGATATTGGTACCGCAAGGTATTTTGTTGGCAGAGATCCCACTTCAAAACCTAGGATTTCTTGAATTTCTTGTGTATCGGTGGCTGAAGTACTAAAGAATATTTTTGTTTTAGCAGCATTAACTTGTAATCCTGCATAATCCCCTAATTTTTAAAAAATATTCTTTAGTGTATAAGCATTCTGCTTTGAGCACTTCCCAAAGATCATTAAATTATCAGCATAAAGAAGATGAGACATAATAGGTTGTACTGCATTGCAAGGCTGAAAAGCTTTAGAACAAGTTGCTTCATCCGTGAGATATGAAAAATATTGCATTGCAATAGAAAATAGATAAGGAGACAAAGGATCTCCTTGTCTAATGCCTCTTGATGAAGAAATGAAGCCTTTTGGAATTCCTTGAATTAAAATAGAGAATGTGGACGTAGACATACATTCATTTATTAAATTTATGAAATGAGTAGGAAATTTCATCGTATGCATTATGTGACAAATAAGATTCCAGTTAATCCGATCATAAGCTTTCTGTAAGTCTACCTTAACACAACATTTAGCCATTCCTTTTCTTTTGAAGTCCCTCAACATTTCATGAGCCAATAGAATATTTTCACCAATAAATCTCCCTTTTATAAAAGCACTTTGATTCTCGGATATTAAATGAGGTAAGAAATGTTTAAGTCTATTACATAAAACCTTAGCAAAGATTTTGTAATAGACATCACAACATGATATCGGTCTGTAATGGGAAATTTCTGTAGGGCATTTTTTCTTTGGTATTAGTGTAATAAAGGTGTGGTTTATCGACTTTGGTAATTTTCCAGATTTAAATATATCAGAGATTTCTACAAGTAAATCTGTCTTGATCATGTCCCAATGTAATTTCAGAAATTTTGAATTAATTCCATCTGGACCTGGGCTAGTATCATCTTGAATTGAAAACAGAGCATCATGAATTTCTGTCAATGAAACTTCTCTTAACAAGTATTCCTGACCTTGAGAATTAATTGTGCTAATAGGTTGAAAGAAAGGAAACACAGCAATTGATGGACCATTGAACATTTCAGTGTAATAATTAATAGCTTCCTTTTCAATCTCTTCTGCTTTAAACATTAAATTTCCATTATGATCTAGCAAAGCTTGAATATGGTTCATATATCTACGTTTAGACATGCAAGAGTAAAAAAGTGTCACCTTGCTGAAGCCAAGAGACCTTAGCTTGTTGTTTAAATCCTTCAAAAAATATTTTTTGCACATTTTGATACTCTTGTTTTGCCTGTAGATAATTCTCAAACAACAATGCATCTTCTGGATTCTTATCAGATGCTATCTCCAGTTCCTGAAAAAGTTGTTCAGCTTCCTTCAGGTTAGAGCAGTTTCTATCTCTAATTTTATTCCATTCTTTAAGTTCTGCTTTGCATCTTTTGAGTTTATGTAAGAATTGGTAGCTTTGAAAACCCCATGTAGCACTATTCCAACCTTTTTCCACTGCATTCATATATCCTGATAACTTCGGCCACTCATTCTTAAATCTAAAAGGAAACCCTTTTACTTGAACAGTTGGAGTTAGGTCTAAAATAACTGGGTTATGATCACTTGAGTGTTGAGATAGTGTCAATGCCTTCATATTGAGGAACTGTTGAAGACAATCATTGTTCACTAAAAATTTGTCAAGATGAGATGCAATTCCTTTTCTTCGCCAAGTAAATAGAAATCCAAGAGGCTTAATCTCAGTCAGTGATGTCTGAATTACAAATTTTTGAAACTCTCTAATGTAATGATAAGGGATTGGACGACCCCCTTTTTTATCTTTAGGAGTTAAAGCATTATTAAAGTCTCCCATTAAAATCCAAGATGAATTGATTAGAGCAGAATCTTGTATCAGCCATTACCATAAATTTTGCCTATCAACAAAACAGTTACTAGCATAAATCAAAGAGAAGACCATGTAGAAACCACCTTTATTAATAGCAGAAACTGTAATATGTTGATGAGAAAATGCCAAAGTTGATAAATCCCAAACATTTGTATCCCAAATCAATAATATTCTACCATTAGACACATCAGAATCATTAGTTATATGCTTCCAAGATTCAGGCAACAATGCAAGGAATAACAGGAAATTCTGCTTAGACAGTTTATTTTCAACTAAACCAACAATAGTTGGTTTAGTTTGATTTAGGAGTTTGATTACCTCTTTCATACGAGAAAGAGAATTCAAACCCCTAACATTCCAACATAGAATTGTCATTTAATGGTAGTATTACTCCTTGTAACTCTTTTAGGAGGAGTAAAGTGGGTGGGATTATTACTTGCTGTAGCTGCTAACTTGACATTTTTCAAGTAATTGGTATTTTTGTCAACATAACCTGAAACATCTGGTTGCTTTCCTTTATCAGGATCCTTCACAGGTTCATCTCTTTCAATTTGATCAGCTACATCACTCAAGACATCAGGCATAATATTCTCTGGCAATTTAGAATTAAGAAAATCCAAATCATCAGGATTACTAGGATCCATATTTCCAGGTTGGACATAATCATCTTGATGTGCAGTGTAACAACCCGCATTCTACGCATCGAAGGATCGTAGAATATTTATTTCTTTCTCATATGAAGTCGTATGGTCATGTAACTTTGGGAAACAACCATTAGAGTCATTTCCCATGTTCAAGATTTTTGTCGATTTTTAAATGACCATTTTACCCCTAGTTGGTACTGTTTTGGCCATAACTTTTGACTGGAAAGGAGTTTTGACCTGAAACCACTTCCATTGGATTCGAATGATGGTTTCTCTTTCCGTAGAGTGGTAACATTAGCCAAACGGACTTACCGTTTGGGAGATATGGCTGAAACAAGGTTTAGAAGGTGAAAAACAGCTTAATTGGGCTAAACCGGGTGATTAGCAACTAGGCCCAATGGGGGATTTCGGGATTTGGGGTATTTAAGGGCTGCTAGGGTTAGGATTTCGGTTTTAGACTCATTTTTCCAGCCGCCACTTACCTCCTTCAAGCTCTAGCAATGGCCTCCACCTTCTAATTTCATCCCAAATCGTCTCTAATCACTTTCTAATCGAAGATTAAGCAAAACTACATCAAATCAAGGGAGGGTAGCACCAAATCAGAGAGTGAGCTGCTGGAACACATAGGGATTGGATCCAAATCAGAGATTATTTCAGATCTAAAGTTTGTTTGTGGCTAAGGTGAGTGATTTGCATAGTTTTGCACTAATTATGGCTAATTAGGGGTGATTAGTGTTAATTAGCGAATTTAAACATGATAAAATTCGGGGAAAATGTTCATAAATTCTTAAATGATGTTTTAGACCTCTGATATGAATTTGGGTTAATTTGGTTAAGTTTTGCTAATCCTATCATAAGTTTCACCCAATCATGCTTAAGGGAAAATATGTGGTTTTGGCTATGTTTGATCCATTTTAACCTATCATATTGTTGTTTTGGTGTTTGTGGTTGATTATACATGTTGCTATGACTGTTTGTTATGCTTTGTGATTGATTAGAATAGTTGGAATGGTCAAAAACGTCGTCGAATGGCGTAAAATGTTTGCTGGAAAAGTTACAGAAAAACAGTGCAGGCTTTCGGATCGGATCGGGTGGATGGGCTCGGACTGGAGCGGACTGAGCAAAGTATCACCGAACCGAACCGAAGCTTAACACAGGAGAGAGTGGCAAAAAGGAAGGCCACCATTATATGAACCAGATCGGATCGGCTATAGAGACCACGACCTGATGGTGGAAGGAGCTCGAACCCGAACCGCGCCACGTACTGGAGCACCCGATCCGCTTGCACGATCCGAACCGTGGATCATGGAGCACGATCCGAAGATGGTCCACGACTCCTCCTGCAGCTCCGACCCGAACCCATGGATGGAGATGGACTTGGAGACCCCGACCCGACCCGTTGAGGTGTTGATGATCCGAACTGCCACCAGGTGGATACCACGAGTTGGAGCATGGAGCACGACCCGACCCGATCCGGTGCATCATGGAGGGACTTGAGGAACTCGATCCGATCCGAGGTGATGAAGCAATCCGAACCGAACCGATGGCAAGGAGGAATCCGAACCGATCCAGTATTGACCAAAAGCCCGAGATGCAAAGGTAGTCCAAATGGAAGTTAGAGCTCAGGATCCAGATGGGAACCAATGAGTTCACTTCGTGATTGGGCTTTGTTGCGGGACGTGTGCAAAGGGGTTGTCGGTATTCATAACTTTGGTTCACCACTGAGAGATGGATGGTGGGCTTGTAGTGATAGTTACACGGGATTGGATTCCGTCATGGCCCAAAGTATTAAGTGACCAAAGTAGTGGATATCGTATGCTTTACGCACTGAGTGAGGGATGTGAGGATGATTGCTATGCTTGATTGTTTGACACCACTATGACATGCACACCCCCACCCCCGTATCTCTTACACAGTATGTTAGTGGCACCTTAGAGTATTGTACAGTATGTAGTGCTAACTCTTTGGTTGCAGGTCCAGGTTCAGGTATGATTGGATTATACCTGTTATTGTTATGTTTTGTTGCTTATCGCTCATACCAGGCTTTATGTCTGACCCAGAGTTTTATGTCTCCTCTTATTACTCTGGGTGCTCACAAGAGCAGACTAGAGACAGGTTATGGTTAGCTGGTGATGCGCGAGTAGCTGATTCGGAGGCGAGCAGGAGGCTTCCACGTATGATATATAGATATTCTCCCTGTGTCGTTGGTGGTCACTACTTGGGCATTAGTAGTGTACCTCCCTTATCTTGCTTTTGCTTTTTGAGACAGTTTGAAAAGTTGTAATAATGTTGCCTTTGGATCATAAGCTGTACTTGGATTTTCCGCTGCTATGTTAGTTTGTTTTCAGCTTATGCACTGTCTCACCTGTTTTATGTCAAGTATGTTGTTATTATATTTTATTCCATGCGCTGTGAGACATATTACAGGTTCCTTGTTAGTTCATTTCCTTCTTCCCTTTCCTTCTGACGACCCGTCCCGTGCTAACTGGACATGTGTACAGCGCACCTTTGGAGTAAATGTCGGTTGGTGCGGGGCGGGCCGTCACACTTGGTATCAGAGCTCTAGGTTGCGTAGTTAACCTAGGGAAAGACACTAGGGAGAGATAGTACGTATATGAGAGTGCGTATTTGTGATTACTTTGGTTTTCAAAAGCTATATATGTATATACTATCAGTAGTATAAGAATGAAGTCGTACTGCACTAGCACCACTATGGGGTCGTTAATCGTTTCCCCTTTTACAGATTGACGATGAGCCGATATGCTAGAGGTGCTGGTAGGGGAGCCAATAATGGGAATGCTGCCGACATGAGGGCGATGTTTACCGACCTCATGAGAGACATGCTTAGAGATGTTCAGGGAGCAGTTCCCAATCCCGGAAATGGTGGTGGTCCAGTAGTGCAGGCACCTAGGGTCGATTTCGCCAAGTTGTGCAAGGATTACACTAACCTTGGTGGGAAGCCGTTCCACTGAACGGAGTCGACCACAGATGTTCAGGATTGGTTGGATAGCTGTGATCGTATCTTCGACGACTTGGGTCTTGAGGATGCGATGAAGAGAAGGCTATCGTCTCGTCAGCTGCAAGGGCGAGCGATGAATTGGTGGAATGCCATTAGAACAGCTACTCCAGAAGATCAAGTTACTTGGAATCAGTTTAAGACTCGCTTTTGTGATAAGTTTATTCCAGCTGCTCATAAATCAGAACTGTTCAGGAAGTTCTTGGAGCTTAAGCAGAACGGTAGAGCAGTCTCGGAGTATATCGCTGAATTCGACACTTTATCGAAATATGGATGGTCCCTTATCGATACAGTCGAAAAGAAGAACGAGAAGTTCATAACCGGCTTGGATGGGCACTTGGGGGAAAGACTTATAAACCATATCGATGAGACGTTCGAGTCTATTGTAGGAAAGGCATTAAGGTCAGAGAGCCTTTTCCCTAAGTCGAAGGCCGAAGTTGCTACGACATCTGCAGAGGAGCCAAAGCCGCAAGCAGGCGGTGAAGGCAAGAAGAATTCTCAGAACAAGAGGAAGCAGAACCCGACCAAGGATGGTCAGAATAAGAAAAAAAAGAAAGATGGCGAATGCTTTAGTTGTGGCAAGAAGGGCCATTACGCCAGAGATTGTCGAGAAAAGCCTGGGGAAAGGAAGTGCTTTAACTGCGGCCAGGCGGGACATCACAAGGATGATTGCCCACAACCTCCTAGGGAGAAGCAGATTGTGAAAGCGTATGCTATCAACGCTGTTCCTTCTTCGTCAAATGCCCCAACTGCGGCGCAGAAGGAAAAAGGTGTCGTTATTCGAGGTATGCTTTCTATTTAAGATGTTTTGATCGGGTTTTGTTTGACAAACCTGAGTTAGTCGATAGACCTTTAGTAGTGACGAACCCGATTGGTGGTTCGACTAGTTTTGGCATGATTTGTTAATGTGGTCTTATCGAGTCATGGATGTATGTTTCCTTGTGATTGCTTTGTTTTGGGCTTTACTGGGTTTAGCATTATTTTGGGGAGTCGATCTACTCCAAAGGAATAGGGTGGTATTAGGTACCTACCTAGTGATGGCGATGGTAACTGGAGTTAAGGAAGCTAAGAGGTTATCGTTGTAATAAGTTTTAGTTGTCTCTGGGAGGCAAATGAGTACGCCAGTGCTAGATTGTTTTGCTAGTATCACCTCATGTGGATTGTCCGAATTCGGAGGAGATGTTCCTTGGGTGCTTGCCTGATATTGGTTTAGGCCTTTGGGGCTTGTGCTTGGGGAATGTCGATTTCGACTAGGATGGTTTGCGTGAGGGGTAAATAGTTGTTGTGATTTTTCATTGGATGATATCTTGGTTTACTCGAGGAGTGATGGGCAGACGGAACATGATGGGACTGTTCAATGGTATAGACTGCCCAGAGTTAGACTCGATAGGGTTATAAGATTGCTCGAGTGGGACTCGAGAAAGATGCAAAGTAATGGATTGTTTAGGACCCTATGTTGATGTTCTCTATTGGATAGCAGAATTTTCAAGGAATAGGATGCGTTCGTTGATCATGGAAGATACAACGAAGATTAGGACGATTCAAGTTGGACTTGAACCCGTAAAAGAAAATGGGTGT
The DNA here is from genome assembly GCA_030737875.1 of Allium sativum. Lineage (NCBI taxonomy): Eukaryota > Viridiplantae > Streptophyta > Magnoliopsida > Asparagales > Amaryllidaceae > Allium > Allium sativum. The sequence goes on from CM060916.1 coordinate 962,667,402, forward strand.
TTGTTGATCTTGGAGATGCAACGAATAGGGAGACGACTCACGTTGGACTAGAGTTTGTCACTAATGGATACTCAAGACTGGGTCTGAGTTATAGATTGACTCGAGTTGGACTCGAGAAGGCTGCAAGGAATTGGATTCAGCTCGAGTTGGACTCGAGAGGGCAGCAAGATAATGGTTAGACTTGGGTTGGACTCAAGTATTTTAGGAGGACTAAAAGCAGGGGTATCTGGGGACGCCCGTTACCTTGGATCCGTTGGACGTGATCTAGTTATCCTTGGAGGATAAACGTACGTTGGACATACAGTAGTCCGATTGGAGGCTGGCCTTCCATTAGTTTAATTATCCTGGGAGGATAAACGTACGTTGGATGTACGGTAGTCCGATTGGAGGCTGGGCTTCCATTAGTTTAATTATCCTTGGAGGATAAACGTACGTTGGACGTACGGTAGTCCGAAGGGAGGCGGGGCTTCCATTGGCCTGGGATTGGTTGGACCAGTCAAGTAGGCATCGGTGTATGTATGGAGGCTGGGCTTCCATTAGTTATTGATGTTGGTTGGACCAGACATACTAGAATCGACATATTGGGATTGGTTAGACCAGTCATGTAGGTGTCGATGTGTTTATGAATTTAGCAGGTGATAGGTAGGACTTGTTTGATGGATGTTATGGTTGCTATGTTGTTCCTATTTTTCTTCCCTTGAGTAGACTATCACCTGTAGGGTTCCAGCGATGGGGAACAAAGTGATTGTAGTAGGACTATGAGCCAGTGCAGTAGAGTCATTGTGACTCGAGGGGCAAAGTGGACATAGTAAAGGATTAGTAAGGCTATGAGCCAGTGCAGTGGAGTTGTTATGACTTCATGGGGCAGAATGGACATAGCAAAGGACTAGTGACTATGGATCAGTGCAGTGGAGTCGCCATGACTCCATGGGGCAGAGTGATCATAGTAAAGGATTTGGGTGCGGTAATAGTTGCATTGAGTAGGAGACATGCCAGTTTAGGGGTTTTGTTTCTAGGATGGAAGCAACTAGAGTATATCACAGGATATGATTTCAGACCCAAGAGTGAATTGGATTCAGAAACGCTAGTAAGCTTGACGATTAGATCGATTTTGATCGAGTGGATTGGTTCCAGTTAGAAGGACGATCCTAATCTATTGGAAACCATCTCTAGGGTAGAGATGGATCTCGATGGAAAGAGAATGATCAAGTAAGGATTTGATCGAGAAGGGTGACTTTGAAAGAATAAGGGACTAGTTGTACCCAACGTAGATGGACTGAGAGGTGAAGTGCTTAGAGCATATCATCACTCGAAATTGACTATACATCCCAGTGGTAACAAGATGTATTGAGACATAGAGCAGATATACTACTGGGAAGGGATAAAGATAGGCAGAAGGCTTATCTCGATAAGAGACGAAGAGATTTGGAATTCTTCGTTAACGACTTGGTGTTCGTCAAGATCTCTCCATAGAGAATGTGATTCGGATTGGTTGGAGAGGTAAGTTAGCACCAAGATTTGTTGGCCCATTCCCAATCCTCGAGCAAGTTGGGAATTTGGCGTATGAGGTAGAGCTACCTGATAAGATGGCTGGAGTTCACAACGTATTTCATGTTTCCCAGTTAAGGAAATTCGTGCACGACCCTAGTGTGGCTATTTCACCTGATCAGTTGGATAACATCGAAGTTGAACTCGAGGCGGTTGGGAACCGCAAGTCTATGCGTATTGTTGGGAACGATACGAAGCAGCTTCGAAGGAAGGCGGTGAAACTAGTCAAAGTCCAGTGGGGTGAGAATGAAAAAGACTGTACTTGGGAAACAGAGGAGGATATAAGGAAGAAGTATCCAGAACTCTTTGCCTAGTAAGGTTTTGGTAGTGATAGTTCCTTCCCTTGTTAGTAAACCGCATGCTAGGATAGACTTGTTTTGCATGTTGATTGTTGTTTTATGGTTGATAGGCATGCGGAACCCTTTGTGTGTTTTGGTTAGGGAATTTCGGGGGCGAAATTTCTTAAGGGGGGGAGAATGTAACAACCCGCATTCTACGCATCGAAGGATCGTAAAATATTTATTTCTTTCTCATATGAAGTCGTATGGTCATGTAACTTTGGGAAACAACCATTAGAGTCATTTCCCATGTTCATGATTTTTGTCGATTTTTAAATGACCGTTTTACCCCTAATTGGTGCTGTTTTGGCCATAACTTTTGACTGGAAAGGAGTTTTGACCTGAAACCATTTCCATTGGATTCGAATGATGGTTTCTCTTTCCGTAGAGTGGTTACATTAGCCAAACGGACTTACCGTTTGGGAGATACGGTTGAAACAAGGTTTAGAAGGTGAAAAACAGCTTAATTGGGCTAAACCGGGTGATTAGCAACTAGGCCCAATGGGGGATTTCGGGATTTGGGGTATTTAAGGGCTGCTAGGGTTAGGATTTCGGTTTTAGACTCATTTTTCCAGCCGCCACTTACCTCCTTCAAGCTCTAGCAATGGCCTCCACCTTCTAATTTCATCCCAAATCGTCTCTAATCACTTTCTAATCGAAGATTAAGCAAAACTACATCAAATCAAGGGAGGGTAGCACCAAATCAGAGAGTGAGTTGCTGGAACACATAGGGATTGGATCCAAATCAGAGATTATTTCAGATCTAAAGTTTGTTTGTGGCTAAGGTGAGTGATTTGCATAGTTTTGCACTAATTATGGCTAATTAGGGGTGATTAGTGTTAATTAGCGAATTTAAACATGATAAAATTCGGGGAAAATGTTCATAAATTCTTAAATGATGTTTTAGACCTCTGATATGAATTTGGGTTAATTTGGTTAAGTTTTGCTAATCCTATCATAAGTTTCACCCAAACATGCTTAAGGGAAAATATGTGGTTTTGGCTATGTTTGATCCATTTTAACCTATCATATTGTTGTTTTGGTGTTTGTGGTTGATTATACATGTTGCTATGACTGTTTGTTATGCTTTGTGATTGATTAGAATAGTTGGAATGGTCAAAAACGTCGTCGAATGGCGTAAAATGTTTGCTGGAAAAGTTACAGAAAAACAGTGCAGGCTTTCGGATCGGATCGGGTGGATGGGCTCGGACTGGAGCGGACTGAGCAAAGTATCACCGAACCGAACCGAAGCTTAACACAGGAGAGAGTGGCAAAAAGGAAGGCCACCATTATATGAACCAGATCGGATCGGCTATAGAGACCACGACCTGATGGTGGAAGGAGCTCGAACCCGAACCGCGCCACGTACTGGAGCACCCGATCCGCTTGCACGATCCGAACCGTGGAGCATGGAGCACGATCCGAAGATGGTCCACGACTCCTCCAGCAGCTCTGACCCGAACCCATGGATGGAGATGGACTTGGAGACCCCGACCCGACCCGTTGAGGTGTTGATGATCCGAACTGCCACCAGGTGGATACCACGAGTTGGAGCATGGAGCACGACCCGACCCGATCCGGTGCATCATGGAGGGACTTGAGGAACTTGATCCGATCCGAGGTGATGAAGCAATCCAAACCGAACCGATGGCAAGGAGGAATCCGAACCGATCCAGTATTGACCAAAAACCCGAGATGCAAAGGTAGTCCAAATGGAAGTTAGAGCTCAGGATCCAGATGGGAACCAATGAGTTCACTTCGTGATTGGGCTTTGTTGCGGGACGTGTGCAAAGGGGTTGTCGGTATTCATAACTTTGGTTCACCACTGAGAGATGGATGGTGGGCTTGTAGTGATAGTTACACGGGATTGGATTCCGTCATGGCCCAAAGTATTAAGTGACCAAAGTAGTGGATATCGTATGCTTTACGCACTGAGTGAGGGATGTGAGGATGATTGCTATGCTTGATTGTTTGACACCACTATGACATGCACACCCCCACCCCCGTATCTCTTACACAGTATGTTAGTGGCACCATAGAGTATTGTACAGTATGTAGTGCTAACTCTTTGGTTGCAGGTCCAGGTTCAGGTATGATTGGATTATACCTGTTATTGTTATGTTTTGTTGCTTATCGCTCATACCAGGCTTTATGTCTGACCCAGAGTTTTATGTCTCCTCTTATTACTCTGGGTGCTCACACGAGCAGACTAGAGACAGGTTATGGTTAGCTGGTGATGCGCGAGTAGCTGATTCGGAGGCGAGCAGGAGGCTTCCACGTATGATATATAGATATTCTCCATGTGTCGTTGGTGGTCACTACTTGGGCATTAGTAGTGTACCTCCCTTATCTTGCTTTTGCTTTTTGAGACAGTTTGAAAAGTTGTAATAATGTTGCCTTTGGATCATAAGCTGTACTTGGATTTTCCGCTGCTATGTTAGTTTGTTTTCAGCTTATGCACTGTCTCACCTGTTTTATGTCAAGTATGTTGTTATTATATTTTATTCCATGCGCTGTGAGACATATTACAGGTTCCTTGTTAGTTCATTTTCTTCTTCCCTTTCCTTCTGACGACCCGTCCCGTGCTAACTGGACATGTGTACAGCGCACCTTTGGAGTAAATGTCGGTTGGTGCGGGGCGGGCCGTCACATGCAGTATTAACTGGATCTGGATATATTGTTTCATTAACATCTACAGAATTATCAATGTCATTATCTATGTCATTTTGCATTCATCTAGGGTCTGTAGCTACATCATGTTCTTCATCATCATGCCCAAATAATTTGCATTTTAAACATTTGTTAGGAACAAATTCATATTCAATTGAAATTACCAATTTCTGACCATTGTAAAGCACAATAGGAATTTCATTTTTCAATTCTATTTGGGTATCAATGGAAATTAATACTCTCGCATACTTGGTGAATCGCTTCTCTGCTGAATTGGAATCTATCAGTACGAGGATTGAAATGAAACTCGCTACCATCTGAATAGCCTTCTTAGTCCATAACTCCATAGGTAGACCATGTAGTCTTATCCAGATTTGAATATTATTGCTCTGTTTTTTCGAGAAATCATATCCAGGAATCCATTCATCCGCCAATAACAATCTGCTGAAATAAGAGTATGTAGATCCTTCCAATATACGAGAATAATCTTCCATAGATTCGAACTGGACTGCAAAGTTATATTGAGGAGCAATATGCACATTGAATCCACTTGAAGGCTTCCAGAATTCTTAAATATACTCTTTTAAGTTTTATTACAGAAAGTTTGAAATTGATTGGGATTAGAGCCCATGTATATTCCCATTCTAGATTTGAATCATTGAATATTTGCTCAGGAATTGAAACAAAACCTTCTGTAGGTTTTACATATTCCAGATTGCGATCCTTGGATCTACTCGATGGATTTGAAGATTTCAAACTCCGATTTAGATTAGAGGAAGAAGGATCTTTCGACGATTTGATCGATGGATTAAATCTTGAGGAGGGAAAATTTGTTTGAGGATTTGCATCATATGATATTTTCTCTTTGGCGGATTCCGCCATTAATGAAGAAATTCCAAAGTTGTGTGTATATATTTATAGCACAATATTATCCCTATATATATATATACAAGTGTGCACCCGTGCTTCTTACACGGGTTGCAGTCATATTTTCATTGTCCTTTATCAATGAAACTACATATGTTTTACCACTAAAGTGATAACTTAAATGAAATTTCATCCAGGTTAATATTAAAAGGATGTTGCACCACAGATTTTGAGAGAGATTACAAAACACAATTAGTATTAAAATAATAGGAACTAAAAAAGGAAATAAAAATTGAACCGGAGTAGATTAAATACAAACACGTAGGATCTGCACATACTAAAAAAATGTTATTATCAAAATGACTATAGAACATACAACGGTGGAATAAGAAGAAAAAGCTGCAGCAAAAATATACATGTAAAGAATAACTATGGTAAAAAATACATGGGATTTACCCTTTTCTGACAAACAATACAAAAGGATAGTCATCATTTTATTTTTACTTCCAGGTCATGACATACAATTTTACAAACATAGCAGAAAGATTGATTACAAAGAAAGCACAATCCATAAAACAATACCAAGAAGAGAGCAAAAATTGAGCTATTCCAGAGATGTTTCAACAAATGACTGATTACCTCTGCTAATTTTCCATAGTTTTCACAATCTGCTTCCATATTCACAATTCCTGTTCAAATCGTAGAAACAACGTGTTTGTAAAATAGATAACTGCTAATTAATTGCTTGTAAATGGAGAAAAACGGCATATTTGTATAATTGTACTTCACGATTAACAATTTAACAATTATACATACATACATATAATCACATACACACACGTATATTTGTTATATTTTTCCAATTAATCAATTACCATTATTAGAACTATCAGATATCATAGGCCATTTTTTCCGTTTTTCAATCCATAGTAGTAGCTTGCTTGTTGATAAATTAGGAATTAAGAAAAGAAAAAAGCTTAGAACCACTGATATTTTGATATTTAAATTGCTCGTTTTCAATATTTTGATATTGAAAAATGTCAAACAAACTTGCCATTTTCAATATTTTGATATTTAAATTGCTCATTTTTGTGTAACATTTCCAGTATATGGGTTAATTGCCATGTACATGTAAAACACTTATAAATTTGAACCTGACACATCAGTTTGCCTATTGTGCTAAGAACCACTGATATTCTAACATGGATAACGGATGATGGCATACTTAGCAATGGTATCAAAATGTGTACTGAGATTATTTGAAATAAAGTACCGAACGAATGAATATGACAATGACTTACAGAACCAAAACAAAAAATGTCAAACAAACTTGCCATTTTCAATATTTTGATATTTAAATTGCTCATTTTTGTGTAACATTTCCAGTATATAGGTTAATTGCCATGTACATGTAAAACACTCATAAATTTGAACCTGACACATCAGTTTGCCTATTGTGCTAAGAACCACTGATATTCTAACATGGATAACGGATAATGGCATACTTAGAAATGGTATCAAAATGTGTACTGAGATTATTTGAAATAAAGTAACGAATGAATGAATATGACTATGACTTACAGAACTGAAATTCGTTGATAACAGTTTAAAATTCACCCAAACTAACCTCTTTTTTGACATCATATTTACTCAAGCTATATTTCTCAAGTGCATTCATGTTTGGTCTCAAGTGTGGTTTTGATGCTAATAGTTTCTTAATTGATACATTATTAAGTTATCAAGCCTAAAATTAGGAAACACAGCCTATTATACAATTAGTCCATGATATAATAAATTATCCTTATTATATCGCAAAATATAGGTGATTGGAATGCAGACATAATTGGTGAACTGATGTAGCAATATCAAACAAATTTTTAAAAAGTTGTGGTCGCAGTATACCCTTAAAGCAAAAAATGTAAAATAATAATAATAATAATAACAACATTTTTTTCCCATGAAGTTGCTAAGAATCGGTGTTGGATTTGACAATTTTTTGCTCATCCCTATATATAATAATTTATAAACAGAAAAAAAAAAAAAATGGGTTGAAGTCAATTTTTAAGCTAGAACGTACATGATATTAGTCAGTGCAGATGCACCATGAGAAGCATTGTATAACAAAATCACCATTTTCTGTCTCTAATAACCAACTTATGATATTAAATTTAATCATACGTATAAGAGTACATTGTTAGTGTGCACCATGGTACATTTTGAATGCCATATATATAGATAACCTGAGAAAATATTGTCTTCCACCTCCTATTATTAACAGTTAAGGGATCAGTCTGTGTCCCTTCTAAAATTATACATTATTCCATTCTCATATGATTGATTTGTACTACCGTTCGTAAATATACCATATGGTATACTTGGATATTGGTTCATGGCAGCTTTAATCCTTAATAATACTAAGTTCCAGTCCACCATAGCAAAGAAATACCCTTTGCTACGCAAAGTGATGCTGGCTGCATTCTAATTCACTACCGGCAGTTTTAATGATTAGCAGATTCATCACAGGAATCATGCCAAGCCTATTAAGGAAAATTTTAATAGCCAACGGTGAGCAATAATCATGTATAGAAAATGATGCATAGTTGAACCTTGAACAACCATCTATGGAATGGTTTTCATTTGCTTGAATACATTGTTAATGTGCATCATATCGAAAGAAATTTTAGATGAGTGAGATTTTGCAGGATTCAAATTAAAAATTGTACATCTTTGTATTAGGGCATCTAATTTGTAACATAAAACTTGTATATCTTATGTAATATTATGCCAAATGTAAAATATATCGGATTATAAGAATATTTATCCCTAATGTATAAATGCTAACTGTACGAAAAAGGCTAGTACATGTGTATCAACTAAGTTAGGCCTTGCTCGAGTTGGAAACAGTGCAACGTGTAGCAACTAATAGTAAAGGAAATATGTATATTAGAGGTGAGCATTATTCGGTTAAACCAAACAAACCAACCAAACCAATTTATTTTGGTCGGTTTGGTTCGGTTTTGACATTTAATCGGTTTGTAATCGGCCCGAAAAAATATTAAGTTTGGTTATCGGTTTAACCAAATTAACCGATTTTTTTCTATATTTTCAAAATTATCGGTATTATAATAAATATTTTAGGTTAGTTTAGTTATTTAAGTATATATTAATCATCACCTATGTGCCAAAATTAATATTAATAAGCATAAAAATAAAAAATAATAATACTGTCGTCATATATTTAAAATTTATTTCAAATTGTAGTGAATATTTCAAACACAAAGTGTAAAACATTTTTAGTTCGGTTTAATCGGATAACCAACCGAACCAACCAAACTTAATTTGGTTGGTTTGGTTTGGTTTTCATTTTTATTGGTTTTAGTTTGGTTTGACAAATTTATCATCGGATAAACCAAACCAACCAAATGCTCACCTGTATATGACTTGTAGTGCAAGGTCAAGATATTTCAAAGAACTGTTTAGTATTCTAAAAATGATTAAGTCATGCATTAATTTATCTAATATGAAACAACACATGATGAAAGATAGGGTTGAAGCATAGTGTTCTTAATGGTCAGGTTATGGACTCATGTGTTAAGGAAGTAGTCCAGATTATCTTTTTGCACCATTATTTCTGGCACGATTGTATTAGAGCTTGGCAAGTGAGTATCCGAAGTTGAAGAGAAGGCCACATATATTAAATTTAACGCAAAGCAATATATAAATACCTAGATAATGAACATCGCTCAATCAACATCGTATCTGTAACAATAATGAATATCAATGTCATTAGTGCTTTGATTCCTAGGAGCAATTGTAAATCTGACATCTCAGCTTCCCTAAGATGCTCATGCATATTGATAATAGGGGCACGGGAAACCACTATGTAAGGGCATTGCTCCTTTCTCTTCCATTCTTTTGCCTATCAAAATCCGAAGCCGAGTTATGCCTGGCTTGTTCGCTGCGCACCTAGATGTTCTACTTTGCCAAAAAGTTCGTTAAGTTCTAAGCCCATCTTTAGGCACCGGCAAAGTGACTTCGATAGGCCACCTTCCCCCCGGTATAGAAAGGGAGGAGAATCATAGCAGGTAGAGCCCCTCACTCCTGAATGAATATATATACTTGCGCCTGTGAACTGACGACAGCCGCCCATCTATCCTCCTGAGAAGAAGTTTGGTTTCAAACGCCGATTCGAACAGGAGGAGTACGCCATGCTAATCTAATGTGCCTTTCTGCTTGACTGTTCAATAACGTTATGCCCATCTAGTTGCTTGAAACTTTAATTAAATTCTACTGAAATCATTCCCTGCAGTAAGGGAGATATTTTATACGATGTAATTTTTTTCATAACTTGTAGATTGTGATTTTACAATTTTATATTTTGAACTTTTTTACACAATTTTTAGCGTTCAAGTTGACTGTATCAATGTATTGAATTCATATTTTCTTTAGTTGTAAACATGTCTATAATATTTTTAAGAATATGTGAATCTAACAGTTTATAATTATTTAGATTCAAAAGTTTATTTAGAACCAAAAAACCTTGAGAGGCTTTATTTGAATCATAAAGTACTCAATTTCGTTGATGTGCGCTAAGAATAATTTAAGTAGAGAATATAATATGATAGATTTACTTATGCTGCATTCATGCATAAAGAAATATAAAAGTGAGACAACACTATGCATGCCAACAATGGAGATAAAAGTTATGCATACATAAATGATCAGGTGCCTTTCATATTAGTATATCAGGATGAACAATTCATATTAGTTTATCAGGATGAACAAATATGTACTTGTTAGGATGCGGACATAATTAGTATATTGCAAAAGTTGAACTGTAGTAGTCATTAAATATCAGGTTTAATGCTAGTAGAATATGCCTTTGCATAATCTCCAATAAACCAATTTGTGTTATAGGTAATGCAACAACCAATATAAATCCATGATTTTTTTTGCCCATCATCTAGTTTGTGATGCATTTTTTCCACATCAACATCATTAACGGACGATCTCACTTGATTCGGAATACCAAACCAAACTTTCAAATTTCAACATAAAAGAGATACTTTAAGAATGGGGCGAAGAAAGATTTATATCACATATCAGAACTCCAAAAACATGAGAAACTAAAAATTATAACTAAAAGGAAGTTTTCGTGATACTTTTCTAAAAGCAAAGCAAAATAAATTTAAGCCATAAGCTTGTGGACATGATGCATGTACTGTAAGGTAACTCATAGTAAATAAACAATATATCCCAAAGTAGTTTCTTTTTTACTCACATTTGTAGAAGAAAATTGGTAAAAAAATAATATGAAACGTACAATGGAATGCCGTAAAGTTTATAGCACTAAGCATATATCTTAACAATTGCAGCATTGACTAAAAAACGGAAGTTGGACCATGATGGGAAGCTACATCCACACTAAAAGAACAAAAACACTACGGTTCTTACTTCCTAAGTAAATAAGAATTACTTTGTAGTTTGGATCATGTAACTCCATCAAAAATATAGTTTAGCAAAATTCAGTGAAATAAGTATTATAAAATTACATCTCTTCTACCATAAAATGTTATTCAGTAAATTAACAGAAGGTTGGGAAATGAAAGAAATTTCTGTTATAGGTATTTAATATTGACGATCTAGCCTAAACATAATAAAATTTAATTTAGAAATAGTAGTATTGTTAGTAAACAATCGGGCGAATTGTTGTTGCATAATCATGTGACACTGAGAAATATAATATTTTTTAATTTTATCATTACATATGTAAAAACGCATATTCTGTATATTTACTTTCTGGCTATAATTAAAAAATTGAAATCCTCGCAGCTAATTTAGTTGAAAAAGCTTACATATATCTCAGAATACCACAAGATGATGAATGGCATAACTATAGTAACTACATGATAATGTCTCATGACTATGAGCTGATTATCTTGCATGAAAAATTATTGAGAAAATAGTTATAATGCAATGGAGAGTCAGCAGAAAATTTCCCCATTTATGAACATGGAAATCCGTAATGACTCAAACATCATTACGATATAATAGAAAGTTAAATCGGTGTTTTAGACATTTCAAAAGCTTCATTTTGAGGTACCCTTATTATATGTTGATATATGTAAACGATGTACTGTTTCATTTGAAAATAAAACGTAGAAAGCCAACTCATATATAAATGTGTGGTTATCATTAATTTGCGAATAAAATTTTAATCACCAAAAGTCATTCTGTCCCTTTAAGATTATTTCTATATCACAAAGTATGACCCAAAAGCATTTATATTATTTATTGTGATGTTTTGAGACAAACATGTGCAGTGATCCAAGTGCATCATATTCATAAATAATGCACATGATTTCTCCTAGTTTAGGTCCTTTTCGCTTTCTCAGAATATTAAATTTGATACTATGATGAATTTTTTCCCAAATCCTTGATATGGTACTGGTACAAAATTAATAGGGTCAAAATTTAGGAAGCTATAACGAAATTTTGACCGATAAAAGAAGATGACTGCTAAAAAGAGTTTATTGAAGCAATGGTGGATGTGCATAATTTGATATCAAGGTGGGCAATATTGAGAGCGAAAAAAATCACACTCAGAGCTGCCAGCCAAAAAGATAAAAACTGATAAAAAAATTATACTTCAGCACTCGAAAGTGAAAATGTAAAATCATAAAAGACCAAAGGTTTGATATGGACATATTTTTAATTACATTATAGTCTGAGTTAATAATAGCATGCATTGGACATTAGCAAATTGGAATTCAAATTGTTCGTGGTGAATAAAATTTCTAATTTAATCATCTATGAGTGGAGAAAGGCAAAGACATTAAGAAGCATCCCATAGAGGATAAACTCAGTAATCATGTACTCTTCTGCATTAAAATTAAGGACCATCACAATTCCGAACTGAAAAAGAACATGCCTCAAAAAAACATTGAGGACTACCATAATTCCTTTCAGTATAAAAAATATTAAAAGCAATCATTGAAGAAAATTACCACAAAGGTTTTACAACACCATCTTCTATAAGTGATATCATCAGAGCCAAGCCTTGTGACTCACCAAGGGAAACAAATATATTCCAACTGAACTAAAGTTCATCAAAATTAAAGATCTAATTATTAGCTAGCACATTCAGTAGTTCCCAAAATTAATGAAATGTTAGTGTTCAAGTGCTGCTTTCATAATTAGGAACATATAGATCATATGTCTCATGTATGCAGGTTTATTTTCTACATAGTAACAATGACAATATTACCTTCATCACAGACTTTGAAGCTACTTCCTTCTTGCCAGATCTGTATACCACAACGCCAATACGTGCGACGTCCAAAAACATTTAGGAGTAACTAAAAATAATATATAGACATATGCACAAATACTTATCCATTCGTATGTGTAAATATTTCCATTCAGGTATTGCAAAATTAAGCAGCCTAGGTACCTGGCTATACATCAAGTAATCTCCGTGGAACTTCCTTGGTTCAACGTCATATAGAGATGGGCCCGGTTCAAATACCTAATTTATAATAATATTTTTTTAGAAGCATAAAGAGTTGAATTTCTACTAAAAAAGCAAGTTAGATGGAAATGGTATACAACATCAGTTGGACTATACAGAATCTTGCCAGTATATTTTCATACAATCTGGGTAAAAGATTACAAAATATGATGCATTGACATTTTCAACAGTGCATAAAAATACTGCATATCACTGAAGCAAAGCTATTCACAATTTGTATGTGCTCGGCTTTAAAGCAGTACCACACTATTACATCTTAGCAACGTATAGTCCTCTAATTTCTCAGCTCTTAGTATATATGATTCCTCCTTAGTTATAGGTAGTTGTATAAGCATACATCTCTTTCAAGCTGGTATATGACATAACTGCTCAATTCTTTCATTTCGTGGCAAAGATACCGGCCGCAGCTTAATCTCGTAAAGCTTAGGCCATACTTTTCTTTTCACAAATAGTTGACTATTTTCCTCGTCCCAAGTGATCCCATTTAAAACATCAGTAATATATACCAGAACTGAAGCATAGACATGAACTGAAGCAAAAACATATGCTCTATTTCAGAACTGTAGCATAGATATGAAATTTTAAACACACATAAATCAAATACTTATTGATAATATATATCATAAGTATACATGTGCGCGCACGCACACACACACACGTGCGAAAGCATGATATGCACACAGGACATTATAAGATTTCGTTTAAATAATAATTTTAGTCAATCTGGATGCACCATCTGAAATTGTCTACATAAACTAACTCATATATTGTTTTTGATAATAAGAGAGAAAATTAAACACTTTAAACTATAAAAAAAGAAAATAATTCATTACATGAGCTATATTGTTTAAATTCGTCAAGGTTAAGGATCCAAAGCTGAAATCTGGGTTTGACTATGGAGAAAAATTCTCTGCTATTTGACAATATATTCCCATGTAAAGGGAATTAAGCATGATCCTAACTTTTAGTTAGACAGAAGGGTGGATAAAAAAGAATTAGTGAGAGTTTCATTGGAATTTTTGATAATATAAAATTGTACATGCCTACAGTAAGTGGCAAAAATAAGAATTATAGCCAAAAAAAAAAGAGGAGACATTCGGTTTTCATATTATGCAGTAGAAGGGTGAACCATATTTTGTCAATTCCAACGAAGTTTAACACTAAACTCACTTATGAATTCAGCTTTCAAAACTACTTTAGTGATGGCATGAATTTTTTTTTCAAAAACACAATTGAAAAAATTCTTATAAGAAAAATCAATGCTTTTCAACCTTATATATATATATATATATATATATATATATATATATATATATATATGGGATAGGATCAGGGAGCCCCCTGAATTTCAGCCTCCCATTTGCACCCGAACCATAGCCACTCATTTATATTAAAGAATGTGAGTGGAAAGTGAGAGAATGAGTGGAAGGAGAGAGAGTGTGAAATACTTGGTTATGGTTGAGGGGCTTTTGGGGTGCTGCACTGTTTGAGGTGCCCTCGAACCTGCCCCTATATATATATATATATATATATATATATATATATATATATATAAACATTTTAAAGCAATCTTGTTAGTAAATCAATTAAGCATTCAAAATCCAAAAATTTATAAAATGGTAGCAAAAACAATTGAATTCATTTTCTTATGGAGTAGAAGACCAAATATCCATTCCCACCTGTATTTACTATAAAATCATACCACCAAACACTGAAAATCAGAAGAAGAATGAATGTTTTCTTTTGAAATTAAATTACTAAAACCACTAAAAATTAAACCACTCAAAATCATGAAATAAATTAAACCAAATGCGGTTAGTTTATTATTGAAGTTCAACCACATCATCTGTATCATAATATCCATAAATTTTTATTTTTGTCACATGATATTAAAATCCAAACTTTTATGGAGGAAAAAAAAGGCCAAAGCAGTTAGTTAAAGTCATTGCAAGTAAATTCTTCACAGATGTAAACCATAATACGTGCATTAAAATATACAAAAAAATATCATTGCAAAAATTAAAATCCAATGTCTTACGGAATAAAAGAACAAAGGCTTCATCACTGATCATATGAATATGATGTATAAGATTAAACCATAAAACATTTAGAAAAAACCTAGTAAAGAATAGTAATAAGATAAATCACAACATATTATGAGCACTATTTTTACACGTATATAAGGAATAAACCAATTCTTTTGCATAAGCACAACATGTTAGGTCCACATAGAGATATTTGATATATTATTGAAATTTCAACAATGGCATATACAGAAGAAAAAAATCCATGATTATTTTTGTTAAAAGCAAAAGATATCATAAAATAGTCAAATCATAGCCTTTCACCCAAAAAGAATGTCCGCCTTCGAGTAAATTGGAAATACCATGGTTAAAGATAATTTGTTCCTAAATAACATATTCTTATGGCACATAGAGATTTTAGAAATGGTCGAGATTATGCAACTATTTTAATTTGCATGTAATGAAGAATATTGTTCCACCAAGTACAAATAAGTAAATTTCTAAAAAGTCATCCAACATCAAGGATCAACATATGTCCTAACGCTTGATAATTAGGCATAGTACTATAGTCAAATTTAATCACAGGAAATGTTGATGGTTCACCATACAACCGAAAACGTAATTTGTTTGAAATAAACCAATTAAAATTTAATAGATAATAAAATTGGCTGAAAAGGACAAATTGAGATGAAACATACCACAATTCAACACAAGGGACACCAAAAAGGAGGTAGGCAGCAACATGATGGAATATAGCATCTGGAAGGAGGGTTGGGAAAAGAATGAAAACCATCACGATGGATGTGAAGTGGAGCTGTCGGAAAAACTCACTATTGAAAAGGACACATTGAGGAACATTAGTATTTAAGTTGGAGGATAATGAAGGGTAGAGCACAAAGAGAAGGAAATAAATTGTGTGATTGTTGAGTTTAATATCTGGAAAAAGATGGAGAAGGCCTCAAAATATCCAAAGATACATTTATGAGAAATCATAATTATTAACATGTGTCCCTAAAATAGCAAAAAACATTGTTATGAGAAATCATAATTATTAACATGTCTATCAATACTGCAGTCCAAACGAAAATTAATGCAAAAAGCCAAATAATAAGATAAGTTGAAAAACTAATCAATCTAAAATCCAAATTGCTACAAATATAGAAAACAGCAAGCAACTTGATCATGATACCAATTCCAGAAGGTAAAACTACCAATAAAAAAACAGCGTAAACCCTGATTTGAGCAAGCACCAAGATCCCAAAATCTAAAGGTGTGAAATGCATTCCCATAATGTGTTAACATACCAAATACATGGAAGTAAAAAAATTGAAGAATCAACATTAAACACAAAGGCAATGTCGACAAAATAACTTACGTGCAAGGACCAAGCATTTGTGGATCAGGGTGCACCTTAATCAGCTGACAACTGAACATCATAGTTGGGAATTCAAAATTTGGTTAGATGCTCCATGTTAACCTAAAGGAAACAACTAAGCTTTGATAAATTTGAAACCACATAAAATAAAAATTAACATGCCTTGCCTAAATGTTTGATCAAGATAATATCCAGATTCAAGTAGCCAAATCTGTTTCAAATAGCACGAAATCAAGTTGTTGTTAAAAGAAACTCTATTCCAATACTCAAACAAATGAATGAATACAATATAAACTGTTTTCCGCTGCTATATATTAATGATTCAACATCCAAAAAGACAAAAAAAAGCGAACAAAAATCAAGTAGTTATAATAAGACCATAAATTATATCATTTAAACTTTTTTCTGCCAATCATTTTAACTGGATTTTAAATTAAGTGTCATCCCTTAAAAAAAAGAAAAAGAAAAATACATATCTCGAAAACTGGCAGTTCAAACTGAAAAAATGCGGACTGTCAAAAATTGAAGTCGAAGGGTGAAAGCAAACGACTTATAGTCCAAAATCGAAGATAGGGAAAAAACAGCCTAAATAAATAGATCGAAAATTAAGCAGACATGAAGCATTGAAAATTTGATTTGATATTGGAGATTAAAAACCTCCATTGGGAAAAGCAGCTAATAAAAAAATGAAGTCACTTACAAATTTGAGAATAGAATGAGGCGGCCGAAAGTGTTCGCTGGGTTGGAACAAAAGTCTGGAGGGATAGAGCACGTTGTAATCGTCAATCGCAGTGGGTACTGCGAGAAATGACAGTTATGTTTAGTGCCGGAGGCAACCGGAATTAAATTAGGGTTTAATTTACTGAAAGAGAAGAGAAGGAAACTGAGGAGGAATAGCGCTCACATAGAAAATTAGGGACGGAAAAGAAAGAGATTGGAACGAATAGAAGAAGGAAAAAATTGCGACGCTTCATTTTAGAAGGGGTTGATTGGACTCTATAAATAATTTGTTAAGGGAGGGTTTGATTTCTTTTATTTTAGAAAAAATATGGACTAAACTACCCCTTATCACAACATACAATTCACTATTGTTTTTTTTATATTTCGTGTTGATTTGCATACACACGAATACAATTTTTTATCATTTCCAAGGCGCAAAAACATCCACATCTCAATTAATGTTCCAATTATACATATTCGATTAGATTTGTTCATGAATATTTAAGTATTTTCAATTGAACCATCGAATTCTAAAATGATACTCCCTCCTGTCCATTATTTAGGACGTTTTAGGGACTTTTACTTTTTTTCAAATGTATGAAGTTCTGTATGATACTATCCTTTTTTCTCTTTTCCAATGCATCCAACCAAGCAGCATTAATTCTAATATATTCATACTTCCAATGCAACTTTTACCTTTTCCCTCCAATGCAACTTATTTCCCTCTCTTTTCAATTGCTATAAAAAAACAGCCAACAAAATATCAAAGCTAAACCTAAATTCAGCATGGATAATGATTTGCCATCTCCTCCAGGAAAGAAGATTGTTCACGAATTTGATTTGAACGAGGTGCCTGCTAATGAAGAAGAGCTTGATGAAAAACAACATGGCAATGCTGCAGCGTTTGCTAAGGTCGATCAGCTTGTTGACTTAAACAAGCCGCCTATTGAAGAAAGAATGCTTGATAATGATCCAGAGATGGATCAATTTATTCTCTCAATGCTAATTATGTATCCCGAGTTCTTTTGAACTCTTGCTTTGGGAAATCTTTTTTTCTTTTGTTGTAATGCAGTTGTTAGGTTGCTTGTTTGTTGAATTTATGCTTCTAGTATGCTGGATGAATGTAAGCTTCATGTTTGTTGAATTTCTGGTTGTAGTATGTTTAATGAATGTAAGCTTCTAGTTTGCTAATTTGTGCTTCCAGTTGATCACATGTTCTTTTTTGTCTCAGTTTTGTCTATGTTTAATGACTGTAAGCTTCCAGTTTTGCTGAATGTTAGCTTCTCATTTTTTGTTCTTTTTTGTTCCATTTTTTGTTCCAACGTGTTCTTTTTTGTCTCTTGCTGACTTTAGCAATGTGTCTTTTTTGTCTCATGCTGAATGTAAACTTCCAGTATGTTTAATGAATGTAAGCTTTCATTAGAAAACATGTTCTTTTTTGTTCATGAACATGTCAATGCTAGTGATATGAGGTCATTAACGTCATAAACTAAATTTGTTCATGTTTTCTGATGAAAGCTTTAGCAACGTTACAAACAAAAAATGACAAGTTTATGCTTCCAATTCTTGTTTGTCTATCTGTTGCAGTGTAAATATACACCCTTGTTTATGCTTCAAAAGTTGACAAGCATGAAAAAGCAACCAAAAAAAAACATATGACTAAAAAAAACCACAGATCGACAAGTAGTTCTCCATTAAGACGATGACAATATATTCATAACATTTTGCACCACAGTGGGATCACAACTAATTTGTGTAGGAAGACGATGTTCTCTTTGTAGTGCAACTTTATTTATATGTGGAGGATTATATTTGTTTGAACCACCTGTCTTCATGATCTCTTGCATACATAATTGTAGACTCAAAAAAATATGATTTACTTTGCTAGATGGGTAATCATCAAAAGCTTTTTCGACGGCACTGATAAGCTCTTGTACTGTCCTTGGGCACTCCTTGTGTTGCAATGCTTGAATTGAAGCAAAAAAACCAAGATCTAAAATATTTAAATCCGGTGAATTAGATGGTTGATATGTCAGTCGAATGTCAAAATCAGTTTGTGAAACAGCTAATTGAAACGCCTCATCGTTCAAATCAATGTGTGTTTTTGCATTATCTTGTTGAATGAATATGGTTTTATTAACATCTTCCCTTGGCCACTTACTTTGGATAGCTGGTATAACTTTATAAATCATATATGCTCGCATATTCTCCCTCTTTACAGAGGTCATAGGTTTAATTTGCCAAGTGCCCGCTTCTCTATTCCTACTTGATCTTTGTGCCCTTTCCATTGTGACGAATGGGAACACACCTAATTTTCCGGAGAACACTTCATTTCCATTATCATCGTACCTTGGGCGAGCCATAGCAACTAAAAACATAATTTTTCTTATAAAATTTTTACTTTGACATGTACGTAGAGGGACATCTTCATTTGGAAGTAAATAATATGTCTGGGATTTTTTGGTCATATAGAACCACTTCTCATCGATATGAATCATGTTATACATGGAGAATTTTTTTGGCTCATGAGGCATGCTCTTGGATCCAGCATTGATATGCAAAATTTGAGACGCGCTATTTTATGCTCCTCTGTCAGATACGACTTAATTGCATTTGAATGACGTCGAAGAAGACCTTGTTTTAAAAGGCGAAATAATGTCGTATAGCTAACATTCAAAGTTTCGGCAAGTGCTTTTAAAGTTGTCCGTCGATGTAAGGGAACTTCAAGTACACGGTTTAAATCAATGTGAATTCTCTTTCGACCACAATTTGTCGTTCTCTTGTGTGAAACATTAACTGTTGCTCCATTTGGGGTGTCTTTTGCCCGTTTCCAAATACGTTGTACTGTCCGTATGGGTACCGAAAATTGTTCAGAAACTTGTTTTGTTGTTAATTTTTTAAGCTTTCCATTAACGCTCTTTTCTAGCAAAGCACGATAAATAGCCCATCTGTGTTCATTTGATAGAAATATTCTCCTCTTTTCTTCAGGCGTGTGGATATTATCTGTAAGTGTTAAAATCAGAAAATACTTATAAATACATGCAACAAGTATACTGAAATTTTCACTATGCCTGCTTACATACAAATACAAATTGCTAAAGTCAGCAAGTATACTAAAATTGAGTAGAATGAAATACAAATACAAATACAAATACATGCAACAAGTATACTGAAATTTTCACTATGTATACTGGAATTACTGAAATTTTCACTATGGTTAATAAGGAATGAAATGTTCCGGTATAAACTCTAAAATGTTGCATTACCCCACAAAAGTCATTATGTATATACTCAGCTTTTTCATTGTCTGTTGTTTGGGTACATGCTAGCAAATCTTTCCTACCCTTTATTTTATGCTTCCTTTAGTTATTTGGTTCATGAATTCTCCCTGGCGTTGAGTAGAATGAGTTGAAAAGGAAGAACAAATAAGTGAAACTCAAACTTGACAAATGTGTAATACAAAGCACAAATTAATGAAAATCACATGACTGTTTTCATGAAAACTTGACAAATGTGTAAATAGAAAGTACAAACGCAAATAGCATGCACCAAATCTGTTGTTTTTGTAACCGTGTCTACTAAGATATCTACTGTTGTTTTTGTAAGGTGTCTACTAAGATTACAATAGCATGCACAGCACATGCATGCTTACATACAAATAAAATTAAAAACACAGCACATGCACAAATATATTTTCATGCATAGAAAAACATACGTGAATTTGCAGCAATGTTGTCTGCATCTTCTTCAACCGATGGTGATTCAAACTCTTGATTTGTAACCGTGTTTATATTTTCTTCCTCTTCATGAAGCCGATCAACATTTAGCTCGAGTAATGGCGATTCTACCTCTTGATTTAGATCGACATTCAAATCTAGTATGAGAGTTCCAATAGAAGTTTGTCTAACTACTAATGAGATTGGCTCATCTTCTTCATCATCGTTGTTTGTAGGAGGAAAATTTAGATCAATGTTAAAATTATTTTTAGATGCCATGATATTAAAATTAATTTTTTCATGCCTCTTATATATAGACGAAATGAAAGAAAAAAAGTTTGTGGTTTTGGCTCCATTTTAAATTTTCAGTTTTGTTGAAATTTTAATTTTATTTCAAATTTTCATTTTACTGCCTGTTGAGACTTGAGAGAGCAAGAAGAAGTTGGATTTCCAGATGAATTAATGTTGACAGCAGAAGTGAAACATGCAAAAGTAAGGTTAAAGCTAATACTGCTACTAAGCATTAAATATTGGAAATTGTGTATTTAAGGATACAGAACGTCCTAAATAATGAGTAATTAAGTCAATTGTAACCTTCCTTAATCCGTGTGCAAATTTGCAGAACGCCCTAAATAATGGACAGGAGGAAGTATTCATTGACTTACCTGATCTGATATCTTCTGATCCACACAACTTTCTTATGTCTTCATCATGTTAACTATATCTTGTTTTTTATTTCATTAAATTGTGCTCATTATTTAGGGTTTAGCTTTTAAAGTTTACATTAAATAAGATTATGGGGTTAATATTGGAATTTTTAATTAAATGTTTAAGGGAGGGCTAATTTTTTTGATCCTCCCCTTAACAATTGAACAATAATTTAAATTTTGTCCTCCCCTTAACCAAAAGTGGAGTCCCTTTAACAATCCCCTTTTAGAAATGATGTGGATGGTTTCTGCGTCCTTAAGTGTAACTCAGTAATAATATAATGGATTTTTTTTCGATTTGGCCTCCTTTTATAAACTTATAACACGTTTAGCCTACTTTGAAAACTTATTACGACCGTAGCCTGGTTTATGTCACATCAGCTGAAATCCGCTATTTAACACTAGCGTTATTTCAAATAACGCGTGCAGCGTTATTCAAAATGCTGCAGAGATGGTTTTTTGTTTAAAACCACTTTGAATTTCTGTTGAACCCACGAGCGTTATCTTAAATAACGCACGTTAGCGTTATCCTGAATAACGCTGGATGATTTGTTACAAATATTTTCCAGTCTTACAATGGAGCGGTTTTTAAGATAGAGCACATGAGCGTCATTCAGAATGACGCAAATGTTTTAGAATAGAACATTTATTGTTTTGTTTCCACTGTGCGTTATTCTAAATAACGCAAACTTAATATAGTTTATAGTATGTGTTATTTAGAATAACGTTGTACGCGTTATCCTAAATAACGCACCATCGTGATATACAGTCAGCCGAGGCTCTCTTCCTCCTCACTTTTTCTTAACTTTTATTTTATCAAAACCGAAAAACCCTAAGCTCCTAACCCTATTTTCTCTCCATAACATCAAATTAAAGGCTTTTTTGATTGAAATTCATCACCATGGCAAGCTCATCAACCCAAGAAGCTCAAGAAGGTAAAAAATTCATAATTTTGTTGATTTCTTAGAAAATTTAGGGTTTGTCCATGATTGAGGAAACGTGTGAATAAGCTTGTATGTGGTTTAATGGGTTCAATGTAGTTGAAATTATATAGTTTTCAACATTGATTATGGTTTTTTCGCTACGTTTGCGTATCACTAATGTTGTTTGGAATATGATTTGTGTAGAGATCGTTGAGATGGAACCGGGACCGGTAGATGCTACTGTCCTATACTTGCAAAACAGGCATAGGTCGAACAATAATACTTTAATGGCAGTATGTCTGTACGGTGTTTGTATGTTGGCCTAAATTTATATCTTATTTTTTTTGTATGTATGTCTTACGTTGTATGTTAAATTTTATTTATAGGGAAAAGATCCCGATCGAATTATAGATCACACGGTTTCCGTTGGCGCGGTTACCCCCACACATCCAGAAGTCTTGGCCTTGCTTGAGCGCGCTGGATTCCGACTAGTACACCGGTTGGAATACGTTCAACTCGATCATTATCTCATCACTGCCTTAGTCGATAGATGGAGACCAGAGACATTGACATTCCATTTTAGAGGTGGAGAGATGACCATCACTTTGGGTGATGTGGCGGTCCTGCTAGGCTTGCCGATTGATGACGCTCCTTTGAGGACTCCAGAGGCCGGAGACTACATGGAGATGTGCCAGCGGCTTTTAGGTATTACGCCTCTCGCGGACCAGTGGATGAGAAATGATCAAATTATAACTAGTTGGTACAAAGCGCAGTTTGTGCATGACATTCCACAGAATGCCACGCAGGAGCAGATAGAACAACGTGCCAGAGCTATCATACTCTGGATCATTACTCAACGCCTGATCCGCGATCATTCTAAGACTCGGGTGTGGCTGAAATGGTTGCATTTTATTGAGGATTTTGATCATTGTCGGCAATATTCTTGGGGCAGTGCGACATTAGCATACACATATACGGAACTTAGCAGGACCGTTTTGCTTGAGAGCCCTTATATGGGAGGTTTTCCTTCTTTGACACAGGTACTTTATTTTCATACGCTTATTTGCTTCTTCTTTTTTTTGGCATGTCGTATTTCTTTATCAAATTTCTTTCTAGCTATGGTCGTGGATGTATCTTCCCCTTGGTAGACTTGAATTAAAGCACCCCAATATTGATATTTCTTTGCCTTACGGGGCTAGGTAATTTTATTCCATCAATTATTTATCTTATATGTGTTAACTTATTTTCTCTATCTCTTACCAAGTCACAATTATAGGTGGGTTGGAAAGAAGAGCACTTCATCGACTCCAAGGCGTAATCTAAAATTCTATCGCAATGAGCTCGACGTGCTTAGTCCGGATGTTGTTACATGGACCCCATATGCCCAGGATTTTGAATAGCTTCCGGCCTTATGTACCGTGTCTTTCCATTTGTGGACCGCCTGTGTACCCATTATATGTTTAAACGATGTAGCATATCACGTTCCTGACCGGGTGATGCGCCAGTTTGGATTTAGACAACACCTTCCTGAACCAATGCCACAACATTACAGGATTAACTTAGAAGTACCGGGGAGTACAAGGCGACCATTGAGACATGGAACCATCGGCACATGCACACGCAGCAGGAGCGGGAGGTCACCTTGTCGGACGAAGAGTATTACACATGGTATTGGCAGATTACCTGACGGTATATTCTTCGCAGCGTGCAACCTCGTGGTATTGTAGTGGAAACGTACACGCCTAGAGCTCCTCTTGAGAGGAATGTGGTATGAAAACATTGCGAATAAATTTAAATGATGTACAATTTTTGTCAAGTATAAATCTTATGCACGTTAACTTAAAATTTACAGGCGGACGGTGTGTATCGGGCTATACAAATGGTCGATGAGCTATCTCATGAGGTGCCCGAACGAAGCAAGAGAAAATGCTTTAGCATCAAGCGAATTTTGCAAACTATTTTGAGAAAGAACAAGCTCGCTAGACCTGCATCGCCTCCTCCTCCTCTATAACCTGAAGCTTTAGCACTCGTAGGAGCTTCGGAGGCACAAGAAGTCCGCGACATTCCTCCGCCTCCAACTAATTTGGTTTATACGTCACAAAGGAAAAAGGCGGCGTTAAAGGGAAGGGCTGAGGGTAAGAAACCAGAATCGTCTCAACCAACCCAGGTTTTGCATGGTCCGTCACAGCCCCAAGAAGGTTCCTCGTCGTCTTCGCATGAAGTTGTACCCACAAAACCGAAGAAGAAAAAGAGAGAAACTCCTTACCACCAGCGGATTCTGAAGTAGTTCGTCCCTAGGGTGGTGTTGCAGTTTGTAGGTTAACTGTTGTTTGTAGCTACTTGATCTTTTCATTCAGATGTTGAAATTATGTAATGTTTTGTGGGTTGTGGTTAACTTGGATATGGAGTTGTAACGTATGCTTATTTTGGTTTATGTGACATCATTTTGGTTTGCCATAGTAGGTTCCACTGTTTGCTTTTGGTTGGTTACGGTTATTGACTTTAAGTTGATTGGTTTATGCATGATTCGGAAGGAAATATAACCTGTAAACAACCTGGAGCGGCCTTTGGAATAACGCTGCTTGCGTTATTCCAAATAACGCAAGAAGCGTATTTCTAAATGACGCTCCAGGTTGTTATTTTTAATCCGAGCAACCTGGAGCGTTTTTTGGAGTGACACTTTATGCGTTATTTGGAATAACGCGTATGCGTTATTTGGAAGATGCTCCAGGTTGGTATCCTGCAACTATTGTCATTAAAAGACGTGTCATCTTCACCAACCCACCCATTCATTTGTTCCCAAATCAAACCCCAAAAAACCTCACAATTCCAAAGTCCTAATTTGCTCACAATTGAAGGTAATCCCATGAATCACCGCATCTTTTCTTTTAATTTTTTCTTTTGCAAAATTAATCCATAATATACGTTTTATTCATGCAAGTATACTTTAGATGGATCAAGGGGAACTTGATGATGAAACTTTAGCCAAGTACATGGATGAGTTTGAATCAATCGAACGCCGACCGGACAAGGAACCACGGTTGGAAGCTCTCATACCTAAAGAAATGCGACAAAAGACGTTTGTAGCGGTGGATGGAAACGGCGGAAGAAATATGGGGAAAAACTTAGCGATTGGGGAAGCAGTACCATGACAATATTGCAATTGTAATGTCTATTGTCATGTGCATGTTGCGAAGAGTAAGGCAAACGCTGGCCGACGATACTACGCTTGCGGGCGATATCCGGTGTGGTTATCGGTGCTGCACTTGGTTACGCCTTGTCGTTACACGGAGTGGATTGATCCTCCATTATGTCGAAGAGGCCACGAGTAAGCGTTGGAGATGCAAGAAGAGAATGCACAACTAAAGACCGAAATTTACCGAATGCGGGAAAAATATGACTTACTAGAGTCCACCATTCCTAGATATCCTAATGAATAATGTATTGTTCTATGTATCGGTCTATGTATCTTTCTAATGTATTGTTCTATGTATCGGTATATGTAGCGTTTTAATGTATCGTTCTATGTATCGTTCTAATGTATCGTTCTAATGTATCGTTCGAATGTAGTTGTAATGAGTAGTGTATTGGTCTATAATGTTGTATCGTATCATGCATGGTGCATTGTCCGTCTGTGTACCACTAAACCAATTCTCCAAAACATATTTCATTTACATAATAATAAAACTAAATAGAAAGGGCCGCAACGTAATAAAACCAAGATAAATGTTACCACAAACATAAAAAACCAGGATAAATAGTTATGACATATGTCTTGTACATAATAAAACCAAATAGAAAGGTACACAACGTAATAAACCAGGATTGACAGGTACTACATAACACTTAGTAGAGTCTATGTCACCGTAGTACA
Source organism: Allium sativum (assembly GCA_030737875.1). Lineage (NCBI taxonomy): Eukaryota > Viridiplantae > Streptophyta > Magnoliopsida > Asparagales > Amaryllidaceae > Allium > Allium sativum. Next base: position 962,693,695 of record CM060916.1, read on the forward strand.
ACGGTTCTTCTTATGTCCATTTACTCCACACTTGCTGCACCTATTAGATCTAGAAGACTGCCCCTCGTCCATGGTGCCTTTAATTCTAGTATATTTAGGCCCGCTTGGTGCTCTCCGAGCTTGCGGTGGAAAAATCATATGTCCTGAAGTTTGTGGCCAATAGCGCTTGTCACGAACTGGATGAAACTCAGGCGTATAAGCCGCATGATAACTTTGAACTGTGTACCAGTTGGAGGCGAAGTCGTGATGAGCTCTTTTGGCCCCATTAGCCACCACCGAACATGCAGCCATAACATGCGCACAAGGAAGGTGTTGTAGCACTGGTATGTTACTTGTACACGAATAAGTACCAATCTTACTATAAATTCGTCACCGTAGTAGTGTATTACAACCCATTCATATTCGCCGAAGCGAACTATTCTGCAACGTCTTGCTTCTTCGGCTCTTTCAGCTATTTTTGCCTCCCACTTTGGGGTTAATTTGCATACCGAACCAACAACATTTTGCCGCCTGTTACAGAAATAATCCACCGATCTATAGAATGTACGCACAATCAACGGCTTAATTGGAAGCGATCGTGCACCTCTTAGCACACCGTTGAAGCTTTCAGAAGCATTTGTCGTCATTACATGAAACCTTCCGCCATCGTCTTTAAACAAAGCCCAATTTTCCTCCTTTCCGCCCAAACTTCTCTCAATCCAGTTATGAGCTTTGACGTTAGCCGTCTTAATTTCCTCCCCAAGCTTACGATACTCAACCTCTTCTGAGGCACATGCCGTCGCATAAAATAAACCAGTCAAATGTTGATCTCTAAAGCCGGCCTTTTGAAAATTTGCTTTTAGATGCCTTGCGCAAAATCTATGCTTATGTGGCTCAACCCATCTTTCCTGCAATGCGATAGGGATTCCTTTCATTCTATCAGATATGAAAGTAATACGTCGATTGTTTACACTATGTATAAACTGTCTCATACAGGAAAAAAACCAAGCCCAAGAGTTAGTCGATTCAGCCTCAACAATGGCATACGCCAACGGATAGAGTTGATCATTCGCATTCGTTGCAGTGGCTACGAGTAGTGTACCTTTATATTTGCCATACAAATGAGTGCCATCGATACACAGCAATGGGCGACAATGTAGAAATCCTTCAATGGAAGGGCCAAATGCCCAAAATGCACGTTCAAATACATCATATTCATCTGTTACTATATGGATTACCCTACCGAGATTTGACCTTCTAATTTCATCAAAATATGACCGTAACAATGAATATGACTTCGCCCAATCCCCGTAAACCATAATAATTGCCTTGCTCCGAGATCTCCAAGTTTTCATATAACTAATCTTAATAAAAAATTGATCTTCAACCAACACTTGAACTATTCTAGCTGTTATGTTTAAATCAGACTTCACAAAAGGCATGATCTTCGAAACCAGAAGTGTTGATGTCTCTTGGCGATTGCTTGAATTGACCGTTGGATTAACGCAAGTATGCTCCCCTCTATACTTCTTAACAACCCACAACCCAACCTGCGATTTTTTGGAATCAATTGCATGAATTCTCCACTGGCATTTATCGTCGATATTGCAAATGGCAATACACATTTCTTTGTTGGACCTAATGGGCTTAAAAGAAACAGCATGTAAAATGGACCGCTCACTTAGTTGCAGAAATTTAGCTTTGCTCTCAAATATAAGACCAGGTTTAAAGCCACTTTGAACGCAGGAGGACGGGAATAATTCTCCCCTGCTTTGCAAGTCTGCGACAATGGATCTGGCTAACATTTGCGCAGTACACATGTCCTCATCAAGGGGAATCTCCATTGTAGGTTCGTCATTACTCCCATCTTCTTCATCATCAATCTCTTCAGCTCCGAAGTCAAAGTTCAACAAATCATTATTTACTTGCATGTTGTCATAGCATGCATGATTGTTATCGGGAATCGAAGCAACGGTCATGCTGTCCAAAGCAGGTCCAGGGTTCGTTTGTAGGTCTACATTACCATCTACTTGACTAGCGTCATCGCATGCATTCTCTTCGAAGGGCGATTGCTCTTCCATGAAATCCTACGGACAGCTGCATCATGAAAATATTACACCTTGATCAAACACTTATGCATTACTCAAATAACAATTCATTTCAAAGAATACTTACTTCTGACTCATATGATATAACTCAGATGGCGTTGGCTGCAATGGTTCTGCTACTTGTGTAGACGGTCCAACATTGTTTTGTGTATGATGGTAGTAAGGATCATAACTATACAATATATGACGGTCAATAACAACAATTGGGAGAACCAATATATAACATGTATAGATAACCTTCTAAGTTGGGCTTACCTCTGCGTCGCGCATCCAATACTTTCCTGCGTAGGATATGGAAAGCTAAAATGCATATTCTGTGTATAATTCATATGCGGGGGTACGCATAGAACATTTGATTTTGTCCATACTCTGAAACGTTAGAAGGAGGAATACTATTTGGTGATGGCATTAGAGGAGTTGGACGGAATGGTGCCACTCGAACGGGTCTTACAGCAGTAGGTGCTTCTACCACTAACTTTGTCGTTTTCACAACAAATAACTCTATAGTCTTACAAGCGGCAGAAAACATTAACTCAACATCACCATCGTCAACAATTTTAATTGCCTTAGAAGCAGAATCAGTCGGCCAGTTGCAAACTAACTCAATATCAAGTTGATCTTTATTAATCATTGTTGACTTGAATATCGAGGCTTTTAATTGCATCAAGTTACAACCTTTGAGAACTTTTACAGGTTTGAAAGATCCATCTTCGTATTTCCCACACTTTCTATCATCAATAACCAACTCACCATCGAAGTAGAATATAATCGCAATAAACTTAGGAGCCATTCTAATTTACAACATCAAAAAAGAATATATTACCAAAAGTTAAAGATCCAGAAAAACTATGATTTAGGGTTTTGAAATTCAAACCTTGTAATGAATCAAATGACGGAGAATAGAGTCCAGTTGACACAAATCTGAAATTGCTGATGGATCGGGGCTAAAATTAATGAAGGATTTAATTTTAGAAGTTGATTTAAAGTATTGGGTTTCTTTTTTTCAATATTTAGAAAGTAAGAAAGTGAGGAGGAAGAGGGCTTTTGCTCTCTGTATATCACGTCTGAGCATTATTTGAAATAACGCCACTAGCGTTTTTTCAAATAGCGCGTAAGAAAAATTGTAAGACCTTAAAAACCATAATTTTATATTTGCGTTATTTAGAATACTCTTTCCAGCGTTATCCTAAATAACGTTTTAAACTGTGTTCTTCCAAATATCAAAAGCTCTCAATATGTGCGTTATTCAGGATAACGCTAACGTGCGTTATTTAAGATAACAATAACGCACGTGGGTTCAATAGAAATTCAAAGTGGTTTTAAACACAAAACCATCTCTGCGGCATTTTGAATAACGCTGCACGCGTTATTTCAAATAACGCTAGTGTTAAATCGCGGATTTCAGCTGATGTGATATAAACCAGGCTACGGCCATAATAAGTTTTCAAGCTAGGCTAAACGTGTTATAAGTTTATAAAAGGAGGCCAAATCGAAAAAAAATCCTAATATAATAGTATGTATATATATATAGGAGGCGACTATTTGAACACAAAATTAGACACAAAGAGAGAGACACAAAGCCTCATCTGTTGAATATTTTTGTCTTTATATGGGGAGGTGTAATTCATGGGGTGATCCAATGATCCAAATTGATTGTGTCACCATTTGTCAAAATTTTGTGTTTCTTTAGACTTTTCCATATATATACATACACACACATATGCGCATGATGTACATTATAAGCTACATGATTTCTGTTTGGCTTCCTACATGTGTACGCATATATAATTGTATATAATAGGTACTAGATTACCTGTTTATATATATATATATATACACACACACATACATACACACACATTCATATCCTAATGTACGTGGTTGGATCTACTAGTACATATTAAAAGATACACTTTGTATATATATGAATCGACAATAAAAGTAATTGTTATTTTACTACGATTCATATATGCTCTGTAATAGTTACATAAACATCATATAATTGGCATAGATACATTATAGTGAAATTTAATGTTCAACAATATTGTTATTGTAACATCTTTAAATCTGCACAAATTTTCAAATACTGGCTAACAGTATGAATGCTTTAAAATATGGGCAGAGTCTCAAAATTTGATTCGTGATCTAAATCTGTGTGCAAATTCCTTTGTACACACCAATATCTATGTAACACATTAAGATTTGTAGTTGCATATTTATTGTGTTGGGTCTAAGATGTAAATAATGGCATAAAAGTCATGCCAGAGATTATAATAACTAGAAATTACCTATAGCTTAACTAAAATCACACCTCTGAGTAAATACTAAGTGATCGATATTAGCAAACGTATCAAAATCTAGTTGATGGTCTAAATTTATAGATGATAACAGCCATGAATAACCATTGCAATATATATATATATATATATATATGAGGCAGGTTCGAGAGCACCCCAAACAATGCAGCACCCCAAATGCCACTTAATCTCCACCAAGTATTTCCCCTTCTCTCTCCTTCCACTCACTCTCTCACTTCCCTCTCACATTCTTTAATATAAACGGGTGGTGGAAATCAGGGGGCATTTGGGGTGCTCCATTTTTGGGGTGCAACCGAACGCTTGCATATATATATATATATATATATATATATATATATATATATATATATATATATAGTTCCATAACCATTTAATCATAATGATGCTGCGGCAATCTTATGATAGATTAAAGGTGATACATTTAAAAGGTTTATGCAAGTATGTTGTGTGCATCTGGGTTTTGATATCGCTATAAAAATTGGATTGTATTATAAAATCAAGTATATAACCTGGACTTCATACTAGACGAAATATGTTTGCATGTCAGTATATGTATAGATGTTTATGAACACTAAGAATGCATACAATGAACCAATATAAATTAAAGGGGTGGTATGTGATAATGTGCTAGTATATGAGAATGTGATGAATTTAATATGTAGTTTATGTTATTTTGTAAGTTTACTTTGCAATTATAACCCCTATTGTATGCATCTTGAATCAAGTAACATCTACACTGTTTTATATATAAATTTACATATATATGTAGATACATGTGTACATTCATGAATGCACTATATGAATTTAAACATGGATAAATAAATGATCTGCAAATTGACCATATAGATGATAGTTATATATATATATATGTATGTATATATATGTATGTATGCATGTATATAGAGAAGCATTCAAGAGCAACCCAAATAGTGCAGCACCCCTTTATCCCCCTGATTTCCACCACACATTCTCGTTTCTCTCTCCTTCCACTAACTCTCTCTCTCTCTCCACTAACTTAATTAATTATAAATACTTGGCTGTGGTTCGGGTGCAAAAGGGGTGCCCAAAAAAAGAGGTGCCATATAACCCTCCTCATGTATATACATATATATATATATATATATATATGTAAGGTGGTCTGCAGCAGTAGCTCAGCGATTAAGGACTTTGCGCCATGGTAATAGTGGCATGAGTTCGAAACCCGGAATAGCGTGTTAAGAGCTTACCATGTGCATACGCTAAGATCAGCCACTTATGTGGTGCTCGCGGACCAGGCTAGGTGCACTAGGGAGGGTTTTACGACTCTGGTCGGTTTCCTTCCTGAACAAATTAAAAAAAATATTTGCAAGGTGAATTATTATTTATTTTCTTTTCCCTTGTTGATATTTGTACCAACCACCTTTTCAGAAAAGCCTTGATACTATAATGATCATTTATATAAGTGCATAAACACATGACACTACACATAATGATGTACAATTTATATATTTATGTTGATAAATATATAAATATATATGGCAAATATGATTTGCAATAACCTAACATCTATTTGGTGAATCTGATATGTTGTGTACAATACATTCTAAATTCAATTTTAGATGTGATTGAAACAAACACCTATGTTATATGTGTTTGATTTTTGATGTACATATATAAGTCACTGCACACAAATATTATATATACATTTGATGTATACATGGGTTACTTCACATATATGTTGTATATATACATTTGATGTATATAAATTACTACATACACATCATATGCATTTGATGTATCTATGGTACCGCACAATATATATAAGCTAAGCTGGCCTGTAACGACCCAAATTTTTGACCGTTTAAAATCAACAATAAACCACACATGTCGACCCAAACAAATCTCAAATTCAGGTAGTTATTGGGAAAAGAAGAAAAAGAAGAAAGAAAAGAAAACAATAACAGAGTTCTCACAGCGAAAGGACAACATATAATAATAATTAACAGTTTAAAATAGTTGAACTATATACATTTGTCTATACCATACAACGGTTATCAGAGTTACATCTATAGATCTCTGCAGAGCACAGCGGAAATAAAACGCAGCGGAAATACTTATATATAGTAGATATATACCAAATCTTCGTCTTCATCCTCCATGCTATTTGAAATCTTCGCTAACTGCAACATCTGCTGACCCGAGCGTATTGCATAAAAGAAAACACAACAAACACTCGGATCAGCACTAAATCATTCTCATATTAGTCAAATTAAAATACGAGATAACATCAGTGTCATGGGTACAGTAACCCAAGAGATGTTACGGGATTTTCCATCTCTCAAGGATCCGTTAAACTAATACGTACATACGCTATTATTTTAATGTCTATTCAATAAAGTATAAATAGTGAAAATAGCATAAGCGGGATTACATTTTTACCCTTACACTGTTTATAATACCGTAGTCTATACAGTACCGTAAACCCGCCGTAAACGATGGCATCAGAGGGCACTCCATAGGTACGATACAAATCAAAATCGTATGGGGCTCGATAAGGATATATGACAAGGCACTCGAGGCAATGCCCAGGGTAGGATTCTACCAATTGCACTCCCGGACCGGTGGTAACGTATAGCAGCCACTACCGCCCACCTCGGAACACACTCCCAAAGTCATAAATGGGCCCAAATCATCATCATCATAGTCATAGAAATAGAATCAAAGATGTGTGTCCGATCAAAGGTTCTACCTCAATTAGTCACGGTATAGCTCCTGTTTTAGTCATTTCAATTCTGACCCGAAGGTCAGGCCTATTTCATCGTCCTTCATCTTCTTCGATTCAATAATTGCCCCAAGTCATTATACTCATTCTGGATACGTCATAACATTCACAGTTGTCAAAGTGGTATCGACACTGACAGAGAGTATGCCTTATGTCGACTCCGGTCTCTTTAACAACCAACGCTTACATTTTCCACATCGGTTGGTTCTTTTACTTTTCTCAAAGGTTCGTTTCATATCAAAATATCATATTCTGTTTCGAACCAAATTTATATTCAAATAGAATGTAATTCCATATCAAAAATATCTCAATCATTCCAAAACCGATTATATTCTAAACTAGAATATATTTCCATATCCTTATATTATAATCGTATAATATTTCAAAAATTGACTTATATTCAAATAGAATATATTTTATATCAAAGATTTCAAATTATTCCAAATCGATTTATGTTCGAAATCCATTTATATTCAAATAGAATATATACTTTCACTTCAACTCATTTCAATTCCTTAGGAGGTCCATTTATATTCGAGTAGAATATAATTTACATTCCATATAAAAATCGGTTTAGAAATCGAATCATATTCAAATAGCATAAAATTTATCTCAATTCCATTTGAACAACAGTCTAGATCCAAACACTTTCCATTCGGAAGAGATTCATAATTCACAAAATAAAATTTTGAAAAATAGAAGCTTATGAGAAAAATCTTTCTGTAAAATATATATATATAATGTAATGATTAAAATAAGATAAGATAATTTAGATAACCATGTATATACAAAATATAAGTTTTACTACTTAGTCCAAATAATAATGATAAGAACATAAGTAAGAATTTAGCTATATAAAAATAGTTTATAAGTAAAAAGTTTTATAAGTAACCTTAAGAAAATAAATAGCTTATTTAAAACAACAGCGTATATATATAATAAAATTCTTTAAATCATAATGGTTCCTTCCTTCTGGATTTCCAGCACTTAAATCTGTACCCCGGTCAATGGAGTTTCCATAGGTCTCATATCTTGTTTTAAACATTATTCAAAACAACCGTTCGATTTCAAAATTCAAATCAATATTCAAAATTGAGTTAAACAACTCAGAATACCTCGATTCCCTTATTCAAAAATTAAATTCAATAAGAATTTTATTTCATTCAAGTCCACCCCATAATTTTGAATAATTCCAAATCATATTCAAATCCCAATTTAAATATTCCTCATTGTTTTGGGGAAATTCCCTTAACCAATTCAATACACTTCCAAGGTTCAAATCTTTAAAGAAAACATATTTATCGGTTATCAACATACTTCTTTAAATAAAATCTCCAACAAAAAGAATTTCAAATATTAAAAATCATTTAACCAACCAATGTCCATATATATAATTTGCTACCCTATGGCCAAGTGATTTTTAAATTTAATTTCTCGATATTCAGGGATGGATCTATCATTTCAATCCAAATCAGGGTCACAGAGATTTATCATTTCACTCTGTGTTCTTAATTTATTTCAAATCGATTAACCCCGAGTTGATTCAATGCCCGTAACATCAAGGGAAAAATTGGGATTAATCGTCAATGAGCATATAACATCATGTACTGAATCACAGAACAATTCAAGCATTATTCATCCAGTAATCAAATCAACCAAGGCATCCATCACAACCATTTTATTCATGGTAAATATTTTGTCATGTCACTGGTTAACAGGTGTTAGGATTTTCTATCTAGAAATTTAATTAAATAACTAATTATCGACCTTAATTTGCAAGTTAACACACTTGCATGTCAAATTTTAACAACACATCAACAATCCAACGCAATCATGCAACCAACTTATTTCATAATTTAATTTAATAAATATGGGAGCAATTCAGTTCATCGTGAGTGGGAAAAATCACTCACCTTTGCATCCTTAGTTGGTCGCACGTCCAACTGAAGCTCAAAATTTCACAGTCTTTAAATGCAGCGAAACCAGTCTCAGATTGTCTGCAATTCCGCCACGATCCCAACGCACCCAACCGCGTCCAAATCCGAGTTAAAACGAGGAAGTTATTAGTGTTTCTTCATTTGAATTTTTCATATATAAAATTTAACAACATTAAATTCTCACCATATCCCCATTTGACATGTCAGCACCCTCCAAAGAAATTCCCGCTCGTGCCCCCTTTCTCTCCCGTCTACTGTAGCTCGCGGAACAACCCCAAAACATCCAGACTTTGACCGAGAAATTACATCTCCTCCGACCGCTAGCTGACAAACGACCTCCACCATTCTGACCCTCGTGAAAATCCACACCTCCCAACCTGACGCCATCACCTTCGATGGACGGAAACTCCTCCGCCGTCAGCCACACCGAAAGGAAAAACAAACACTAAAACTCGAATTCCGACCATTACACCGACTTCCAAACAAAACCGACACCACCATCGCACTCACCTCGAAAATCTCTACAATACCCATATTCCAATTTCTTCAATTACTCCCAAAATCGAAAAACCCCAAATTTAGGCCTAGGGTTTCGAAATCTGAAACTTTGACCGTGATTTCCCGCCAACTTGTTCACTGCATGTCAAATCTGAACACACCCGTTGGTTCGTATCGTTGATAGTTTCAAATCGGTATATAATAATCTATCGTTTGAGAAGATTTTATTTGAAGCTTGAAATTTGAATTGGATCTAGGGTTTAGAAGCTTCAGCCATTAAAGAAAGAGTCGGTGGAAACTATACGTATGTTGGAATGGCTGATGGAGTAGAGGAAAAGAAATTTATTTATATAAATAGGAGGCCCAAATGTGAGAAATACCCAATTATCCATTCACATTGATCTCGTTCACAATTTCTCTCGTACGCTCAAACGTTAAGTCGGATTTGTAACGCAAATTGGAATCCTACCACCATTCCCCGTTCCGTTTCCAATGACACTGGTTTCGTCGAATTCCGAGGCAGTTACAACAATTATTAAATTCCACAGTTAATTAAATAGATAAAATAATTAATTATTCGATTAACTGTTTAAATTCAAATTTAAATATTTATAAATTTCAATTTAATCCAATTATGACTTAAACAAATTCTATAAATAAATTTCACACATTCAAGATCCCAAATTTGATTATTTATCCATTTGAATTCATATTTCAATTATTCCTTATACAACTCAGTATTTAGTTAAATTTATAAATATTATATTCCAAACTCCCAATTCTTTATCATAATAACAAAATTTTGATTTTCCCTAATATATTCCAATTTATTTATTTTAAATCGAAATTTAAATATACTGAAAATTATGGGATGTTACATGGCCATTCGAAGTTTAAAATTGTTTTACATAGGGAGCAGCCTAAACACTGAAATTGTTTCAGTGCAAAGTGGCAACTCAAAAGTAGGTTAGGCAATAGTTAGCACTGCAAGTCGCATTAAAGGATGAACAAGTATCAAGATACTTGTATATGCAAGATCGTATCTGTCTAAATATGTCACATCATGTAAATAATTCCTCTATGTACATTCTGATATATATATACACACACACACATACATACATACATACACGTTAGCTTGAGGTTGTATAAAAGGAACTGGCAACTCTTTGAAATTTTTCGTTTATATTTTCTTGAATGCATGTATAATATTGAACAGATTTTATTTCTGTTGAAAAATATGATTTAATGTATTGTAGATATATTAGAAATCATCTCAGATGCATACTTAAGATCTCACCTGCTTTTATTGTATGCTAGTTGCATATGCAAGTTAATTTTGGTTTGTATATATATAAAAGAATTGATCTCGCCAATGTTGCATAATACACGAACATATATACTGTAATGAATAAAATTAATTTCAGAAAGCTTATATATAAATGTTTGAAACTGGGCTTTTAAACAGGGACTCGAAATCTGCTTGGATTATATATAAGTTTGGGCCATGTTCCTTAATATAATCTAGTAAATGGATATCTACTATAATCTCCAGTTTGACTATGAGAGATTATGCAAGCTTATATTAAAATTTCTGGTTATAGAATTAAGTAGACAAATTTTGTATCGTATCCGAAGTTTTATAAAGATTTCCCTTTTAATCACATTGAAATGTTCAAAAGATATATAAGTCATGCGGTAATTATGATCATCATAACTTTGAAATGTTTAAAAGAAGAATAGGCACGCTATAAAAATAACATTGAATTTAAATACACATATATGCTTCATATATTTTATTTAAACCTAATTAATATTATTGATGTGAAATACACATTTTGAGATATGCAAATAGCACTGATATTGTTTGCCACTACGAACCATAAAATCCCTTTAAACCAATTATTAATATTAAGTCACGGTAACATCTTGCAATAAATACACTAATCGATGCCATAATCACTGGATGTAGGTAATGGAAAAGGGTTGTGCACCTTTTATTTCTGTTATATGCGATGGAGTAAATGTGATACTCTAAAGTGTAATTGGGTCTGACTTTACTAGGCTGCATAATAGGATTATGGCCTTAGAGACAAAGAGCATGAAATATTTAATATTTAAATAAACAAAATTGTTCATCATATCTAAGAGTTATATAAGAGATATAATTGGCATAAGATGTCTACATAAAAGATTGTGTTTTAGGCGATCAGCCAAAGCTGACTTAAGGCATGATTAGATATGGATCTTGGGCATACAAATTTGTTCATCATGTTATCCAAGAGTTATATAAGAGATATAATTTACATAAGATGTCCACCTAAAAGACTGTGTTTTGGGCGATTAGTCAAAGCTAACTCAAGGCATGATTAAATATATATCTTGGACCACCAATATATATATATATATATATATATATAAATAGAGGAATCTTAATTTGAGTGGGATGATATTTTATTTCAAATTATACATTCATATTAATATAATTTTTGATTGTCAAAATCTGTGTTTATATTATATATATATATATATTACAAAATCATTTATTATTAATTATCTATTGAGGATATTAAATAGCAAATAACTATGATAATTCAACATTAATCCTTAAAAAGGATAAATTGAATTAAATCAAATTTCTTGACTAACATCGACATTTAAGGATTGTCCTCAAACAGATTAAAAACATAGTTGTTTTACAAATATAGAAGATCTAAAATTAAAGTTGAAGTATGACTTCAACTGAATAAGATATAAATGTTATAACAATCTACTTTTACATCCCTAGTATTATACACTAGATATGAATCACATAGATGTATGTGAATTTGCAAGAATTGCAAAACAAGTAGAAATCTAAAAAAAATGAGAATTGAACTTATGAGTGGAAATTAAACAAATGTTGTTACATTATCCATAGGAAGCTGCTTCTTATTCTACATACTAGCTTAATTGAAGAATTAAAATATTGTTATTATAAAATTCCATTTGAAATAAATGTTATTATGTAATTTGTTTAAACAAGTTTGAATTTCATTTGTAATAAAAGAAAAATTGTTACTCATTTTATTTAAATGAAATATATTATGGGATTTCCCAAACAGTTAATGATCTTTATAAATTCTTAACTATGATGTGCTTGATTATAACATAAATAATGAGCGGATTAAATTCAAACATTAAATCAACATACCTTTGACATTGTCTGTTAGGCCATAAAACAAGAAAAGAATATCAAAACTCCATAATGATGGAATTTTCGACTCATTCGATTTTGAATCATATGAAGAATGCAAATCTTTTTTATTAGGCAAAATAACTGAATCACCTCTCACTTGACACAGTGAATGAGCTAGTAAGTACTGGGTCTCTAACATAATGATGTATATAGAGCAATGAATACATAGGCTAAAGATATGCTTTATAACTTCTTTACATTTATTGATAATGCCATTAGATATAGATATATGTATCTTATGAAACACATATCGAAATCCTTTGAAAAGTTCAAAGAATTCAAGAGTGAAGTTCAAGACCAATTTTCAAAGAATATAAAGACTCTTCAAACAAATCGACAGAATAATTAAGCCAACATTTAAATGACTATATAAAAGAGTGTGAAATTGTATCACAACTCACTCTACCTAGAACACCATAATGAAATGATGTGTCTGAAAGGAGAAGTCGTGCCTTATAAGATATGGTATGATCCATGATAAGTCATACAAATCTTCCAATAAATCTTGGGGTTATCCCCTTAAAACAATTGCATTCATATTTAATTGTAATCCTACTAAAAAGATTATGAAGATGCCATATAAGATAAGGACTAGGAAATGTCAAAGTGTGTATATTATGAAGATTTGGGATGTGAGGCGTTTGGTAAATGTCTTGCCTCTGATAAGATCGGACCTAAATATGATAATTATTTTGTGGAATATCCAAAATAATCAAAAGGATATTATTTCTATAAATCCTACGAGAATAAAAAATTTATTGCTCGAATTGGTATCCATTGGAAAGGAGAGCCAGTCTCTAAGATACCAATGGGAGTAAAGTAGAAATCAAAATGTCTCGGGAACCACAAAATGCCATTGAACCTTGTATAGACAAAAAATTTAGTGGGAGTGACACAATATTTCAAATGATATATATCGATATCATACTAATTATTGTGAATGATGTTAGTTCAAAACAAGAAATAAATACTAATTCAACAAAGGATAATGTTTGGATTAAAGTTCATCTTTGAGCTTAGTTATATCTATTGTTGATCCTATGATTTTACATTGTGATAACAATGGAGCTATTGATCAGACTTAGAGACTTTGATCTAATTACTGATCCAAACATATATTTAAGAAATATAATTTCTTATGTGAAATTGTTCACAGAGGATATAAACATATATGCAAAGTTACAAAAAGGTTTTAATGTTGCAAACCTACTGACTTAAACTCTGCCGCAATAGAAGTTTAACAGTCACCTAGTTTCATAGGTATATGATACCTGATCGATTTACTCTAGTGCAAGTGGGAGATTGTTAGAGTTTATGCCCTAGAGGAAATTCGTTTGATGTGATTAGTAACACTGTTGATGTTATTATTTATTTGGAATAAAAGTATTTTGTAATGGTATATTTACTGCATAATATAAATATTAACATAATAGAAGTCCATAAAATAATAATACAGAATTATATAGTTCAAGTAAGTGGCTTGAACATGAGATTATATAATAAACTAAGTATTATTAATGATATTTTTCGTCAACACTGGAGATAGGTCTACGAAAGTGGACCTAAGGGAAAAATGGATTTATTTAGCTTTCACGAGTTTGGGTTAGTTTACCGTTTCTAGATACCAAGGCTTAGAGCCCAAAAGATTAGTTACTCTTCCCTCAATGGGGCGAGCATCGCGCTTAAGCGACCTAAGAACCAACAGTTATCTTGGGAAAAGGGTTCCACAAGCACAACCCTCGATTGGGGCTAAAAGGCTTGTAGGAAGGGGTTCCCCACTAACTTTGTGAAAGTGTCTAAACTTGGGTAAGATCTTATACACATGTAGAAGAAAATAACATGTTGCACTGGCGATAGCTAAGAAATTACACGAGAAACTCATAAGGAAACGTGGTAAGTGTTGATCCACTCTTTATTGATCTTTGATTTGGAATACACCAGTTATTGCAACTGAAATCCCAAATTTGATTTAGAAATTAGGGTTTACTCTAGAGAAAAAGAGTACAAGAATGAGAATGAGAAAATCTCCCCGAAGATGAGACCCTTGGGATCCTATTTATAGACAAATCGGTGACCGTTTTGCAATTGGGCCAGCAGTAGCCCATGTCGGTCACTTCTCCTTTTGGTCTCGAACGCTTTAGCTTTCGACTGCTCTTTTGGCATTACTTATTGCTCTTTAACGTGCCGGTTCAGCTCTCGGACGGATGGCCCTGTCCTTTGGAAATCCTTTTTTATTGTTTACCCATCTACTTTGTATCGTCAAGAGCCTGTTGGTGTTAATAGCTTTCGGAAGATCTTAGCTTCCTGTAACAACCCAAAAAATCAGAACCAATTAAAAAATGTTATTTTGGCTATTTTGATGAATTTTGAATATTTAAAATGAATTATTTCAAATAATTATGACTAGAAATTTATTTTGAATAGAATTAGAATGTATAAATTTATTTAAATTGAAATTAGAATTCAAATATTTATTTTAATTATAAAAGGAATTGGAAATGGCGTGGTAGTTTGAAAAATCGATTTCAAATTTCAAATGAATGTACAAGATTCAAAATAAACCAGATTCTAGTGAAACCAAAAATATTTGAATCCGTTGGAAAATATCTTTCCAAGAACGTGAAAAATCCAGATTTCATAGCGGGAATAAAAAGTTATGTCCAGCTGAAAATTCAGAATAGTCGCTATGGAATTTTTTTAATATATAGCCCTTAAAAATAGAGATTTTGCAAACGACCTCCATTTTCGACGAGACCACTTTTGTTGGATCCGAAATGTCAAATTATTGCTAGATTCCAATTTTTATATTTTTTGGAATCAATATGTGAGCGTGGCGGATTTAAACGTGTTTGGTCAATTTAGCTTGAATTTAATCGACTGGAAAATGATCGTTTTTCAAACGGTCTCCAGATTCGACAAAATTAGTTTTGTTAGGATCGTATCGTCAAAACATAGCTAGATTTTTTTTCTGGAATTTTTGGAGTCCGTATGTGGCCCTGGTAAATTAAAATGTGCGTTTGAATTTAAAATAAAATGATTTATATTTTAAATTTAACGGAAACTAATCGTAATTGCCGAATCGGGTTACAAAACATGTCCCATTGTGTTCAGAATAGGGGTTTTTTAGTTAGGGGCAATAGTCGTTGGGTTTGAATTGGAGTTCGTATGGAGAAACAAATATTTTAGGAATAAAAAGAATAAAAAAATTAAAATATAAATCAACGGCCAATAAGATTTTTCCTTCATTAAATCCGCTACCTAGAAAAACCCGTAACCCTAATCTCGTGAACGACGACCGTTATTCCTACCTTCTCTCCTTCCTAACTCCAAATCCACATAACGAAATCGAGTGCTTCAGTTGAGGATTTTGTAGTGCTCTTGAGATCTTCAAATCCACATAGGATTTGCCAATTATGGTTCAGTTTTGGAGGAGATCCGTTGCCTCGAACTCAGCATGTTCACCGCGCTGCCACGACTACCTGACGCCGTCGAACTAGGCCGGACCACCAGCGCCGGGAGCACCCTTCCGAGCTCTTTTAGGTAGCGAAGGCCGATCGTCCCCTCATGCACCGGATTTCGCGAAAATCCAAGACCTAGTTTCGAATGAATTGGAAGGTATATGGCTGTTTTTATTTTAAATTGTTTCAAACATTTAAGAGCTTTTCAAAGTATGATTGTTTATTAAAAGTTATATTTTTTCGTTTGTGGTCTAAATCCAGTGAATCAAGAGACATTGGGATCGTGACGAAGTCTTCTACATTCTAGAAGAGATCGGAAATTTTTTGGAGCTATCTACAATTTAGAAGGAGTGGAACCCAAAGTGAGAACTTCTGACTAAAATTATTTCTATACAATTATTTATTTTATAACTGCATATATGAACATCTCCCCGTCGTCCGCAAACCATAGACAACTTGTTTGATTGTATTGTGTTGTGGAAATGGACTATATTGTGATTGTTGATTGTATTGTATGGAATAGAATATGTGAATAATAAAAATATCATTTTTATTATATATATGAACTATATAAAATATTCATGTATGGAGCAAAATATTTAAATAATAAAAATATCGTTTTTATTGTATATATGAACTGTATAAAATATTCATGTATGGAATAAAATATTTGAATAATAAAAATATCATTTTTATTGTATATATGAACTGTATAAAATATTCATGCATGGAATAAAATATTTGAATAATAAAAATATCATTTTTATTGTAGATATGAACTGTATAAAATAGTCATGAGTAGAAATAAATATTCATTTACAAATCGAACGATTTGTTTATGTACACGCATTTATCTGATACTGATTGGGACGATATATTTTACACATCACCCAACTGCACAAATAAGATCTGTGTTTGTTTCTTGAAACCACACATAGGTATTGGGATGATATTTGACGTACACTAATCCCAATTGTTTAGTTGTATGTCAATCGATGGTTAACAGACTGTTGTAAGCGTTAATTATTTATATTTAATGCTTATGCAGTTGTGTAGTGCAATCTGGCTGATGATTGATTGTTTATCATTGCTGATATGTATATGTATGTATGAAATCCATATAAATAAAATTATATGGTAATTGACTATGTTTGATTCCAATCCGGAAAGAACGAATATTTTAAAATAATGAATATTTTAAAAATGGTGAATATGAATATTTTAAAATAACTAATATTTTAAAATAATATTCAGTAATGGATGAAAATATGATTTTGATGTCCGACTTGGGATGGACACGGAAACATTACAACATATAAAGCCGTGTTGATTAGATTAACGTCATTTTGACGTGAACGATATTTATATTGATTTTATTTGTTTTTATAATGAATATCGAAAAGGAAGTGATTTCAAAATCTAATGTTTTGAAAATATTATCATTTATATATTAATGATATAGAATATTCAATTTTTATTTAAAATTGAATATGAAGTTGAAATCGTTTTGAAACCGAATTTAAAACGATTTATAAAATAAGTTTTAAATGGAAATCGACGAAATATATATAATATATATATATATATATATATATATATATATAATGGCCGGAATAGAACGCGCCGCGCCGCGACAGTTCACGAATTTAGACAATTGGCTTCCGGGCGATTCGACCGTCGGATTCTCCTAAAGCCGAAACCATTGGGTTCGTACCGAAAAGAGCTTTCCAAAGAACATAACAGATTTGAAATCTAACGGCTGGATTTGGAATTATGTCTAAATCAAATTTGGAAAAGTTCGTTGTAAGTGCAGTTCGATGACCGTTTATGGAAATCGACTGTACGGGCCTTGATAAAATTATTAAAAATATCAATAATTTGTGTAAAATCATAATAAATGATTTGGAAAGAATTGGGATGAAAATTTTCATATTTGAAAAGATAATAATATTTTTTTTTTATCAAAATGAACTAGTTATGAACTAGAATTATAATCCAATATTTTTAAATAAATAAATTGTATTTGAAATGGTTTTAAAAAAAATAACCAGAGTTTCCAATATATGAGTTGGAATGGATTTGAATCGAAATTATCTTAGGAATATTTCGATATAGGATTCCGTGATTATACGGATATTGTGGAGGAATTTGGAAGATATATATGTCGTTATTCCCAATATGATATTTGTTGATTTCAGAATTTGATATTGAATATAAGCCGATATAGTTTCTATTCAGAGCCTTGTATTTAATATTGAATTGGGTTTTGGGTTTGTCGTGAACTGTGTTTTAAATGACACTGTTCTTAAACCCAGTAGAATAACAAGATTAAATCTTTTAAATAAGATTTAGAAGTGTTTACCAATTGATTAATATTTAATTTGAATTGAATTGGATTTTGGGTTTGTCGTGAATGGTGTCTTTATTAACACCGTTTTTAAACCCCGTGTGAAAAGGATAATCCTTTTAATTGATATTATTAGTGTTTCTAGTTAATTAACATTTAACTGGAATAAAATGGAATGTGAATTGGGTTTATTGTGAACTGTGTTTTTAACGACATTCGTTCTTTAACCCAATTTACAGTGAAATGTGATTTGGAATTTATAAATCTTTTTGTTAAGATTTAATACGAATTTTCCAAAGTAAAGTTTTCCAATTTAATATATTAAATTAGAATTGAATGGAGTTCAATTTGATAATAATCGAAATGAGCTTTTATGGAGGAAGACTGTTAATATATATGGAATTTAAAAGGCTTTGTCGTTATTCCGTTTATATTATTAGTCGGATACAGAAATTGATATCAATTATATATTGATCAATTTTCCATGAAGATTCCATTTTTATGGAAGACGATTTGGGTTTATTGTGAACCTTGTTTTATATGGCATTGGTTCTTTAATCCAGTTGAAGACAAGATTACATGTCTAACATTGGTTTTCGAACTGAATGGTTGATCTCTGCTAAATATATATCTGTTTGGTGGCGGAGAATTTATTCCCTTGCTTAACACCCTTCCCTAAGACGTACGAGCTTAGAGGTTATATATCGGCAGAAATCAATAGTACGGTGTAGATTGTCTATGCGACATGTTTGTATTTCCAAAGTTAAATAATCGTTAATATTGATTTTTGGGAAGATTAAAACTAAGTGGAGTTTTAATGAATCTTTAATTAGATTGAAATGAGAATTGATAATTTAAATTATCAAATTTGGGAAATGATCGAGAATAGAGTATTACCAGTTTAGCTCCTAGCGATGGTTAAATCTTTAATTAGATTTGAACGTGAAACGATAATTAAATTTACCGATAACACCGTGGTGTGTGATATGGAGTACGACCAGTTATGCTCCATGGGATGTATAGGCTGAGATTGGGAAATAAAATTAATGATTACTTCGGTAAGGATCGCTAATCCCGACTAGTTTGGAAAACCTTAATATGGTTTGAATGATATCCAAAGGAAGATTAAAGAATAAATTTTAAAGAATTTATCTTTTATAAAATTAACGGGAAACTTTCCCAAAGGATATGAATATTTATATAAAAGAATATTCAGAATTGGAATGAGGCGTATGTTGTGTTTTTATAGCACTTGTTTATTATATACGCGAGTTATTCGGAAAGGCCGGGTTTATACCCATTCTGAATAACTGATTCGACGATATGTCGACGATGAAGATGGTGGTTGAAGGCCGAGGTCTTCACATCGTTTGAATGATTACTGATGTCTTGATTGGGCTGTACACTCAAGACAAGGTAATAAGTGGTGAACATCCAGACGTACTTGGAGATCGACCGGATATGCGAGGACCTCTCTTCTGTATTGGACACGGGATGAGGAATAAGGTGCCTCCGGTTTCGTTCAGACCCAGAACAGACTTGTAAATGGATGTGTGTTTGACATTGGATTTTATTCTGTGTTGATTGATTTCTATTAAAAATATATCTGTTTGGCGGCAAAGAATTTATTCTCTTGCTTAACGCCCTTCTCTGAGACGTACGAGCTCAGAGGTTATATATCGATAGACATCAGTCGCACTACATGAATTGCCTGTGTGGCATGCTAAGATGAAAATGATCAAGGCTTCTGTTGAAAAGCGGAGTCTTGTGGTTGATGATCAAAGCATGGTTTCAATATAGCATAGATTTGTGTAGCATCAATTCGCGAGCCTCACACCCCGGTATGAACCAGAAACAAGAGCGGAAAGCAGGGAGGGCAGTGCATTTTCTTCTAGCTAGGAGTGGTGTCAGGGTTTTGCAAGCCTAGACGTTTTACTTATGTGGATGATGGATAGCGAGGCGCCTCGGATATATCGGTCTCTACAGAGCCGATGGTTGTTGAATCATATGGCTCATAGACGCCCCATAGGGTGGGGAAACGCATGTTCAGGGATTATGAATCCACCATGCACTTAGAGTGGACCGACCCTGCATGTTATTTAGGGCACCCAGAGTGTGTAGCCCTGAGACATTGGCAGAGTGTCTCGAAGCGGTAGGGATGACTTCTTGCCTTGGTTCATGACGGAAATCCAATTTCCAATATGTGACATTTGATTTTATTTGTAGAGCCTGGTATGGAGACATAGTGGGATGGGGCACTATGCCGTCTATGATTGATACATTTATATTTGAAGTTGTTTTCATACACTTTATACTATAATAGTATCAAAATGATTTGTTTTAAACGTACCAAGCATGTTTGGTTATTATAAGGTAAAACTCTATCCTCCGGTTTGCATTGCATTGTGTGATGGGACCTAAGTCTTATAATAGCTTCATTTTTCCAAAAAGCATTGCACTGTTTTGTTATATGCATTGGTATTCTTGGGAGGAAACCCGTTCCGTGTTATATGACGTGGTCCCTTGATATATCTGATTTTAAAGTAAAGTTTTAAATAATTGTTGTAGTCCTCACACCAGTCACATGACTGACCTGGAGTTTATTGTTTTAACCAAAACTCTGGGTGCCCCTATTTTCCACAAGGACAACTAGTAGTTTGGTTTTGCAGATGTATATTCACAGGATCCTGATTTGCAGCTGGAATGATATTTGGAAAGCCCTGTATTTGTTTATCTCTTTCAGTTGTGTTTTGTATTATTTTCCACTGCATAATAATTTGTAATATCTGATATTTATCAAATGTATTATTTGTTCATACTCTGTATATTCTTGTACTATGATGTAAATTGTTGTAATAAGCAATGAAATGTTCTCCTGTTTCTGTTCTGATTTGTCGTGTTCTCAGACAATCTGTTCTTTCTCTTCTCTTCGGAGACCGGGGAAGTTCGGATCGTTTCAGTTGGTATCGGAGCTTTTGTTTACAGAGCTCGAGAACAAGACACTTTAGAACCAAACGAAAGAATTCATCAGAGATTGGATTAGTAATATCCAATGAGAATGACTCGTTAGGGATAGGATCAATAGTATCCTAGAACGAGTGTAAAGAGTGTTGTTTTAAAATAAAAATTAAAAACAAATTTTGTTTTGAAGATTTAAACCATTTTATACGTATTTGATTATTTATTTTATATTGAATTTGGACAATCTAGTATATGAAGATTTTGCATATACGCCTTGCAAACGTGTGTACAAAGCCTCAAATATACAGGATAGATATAGAATCGCACTCTAGTCGCCCGAAGACAATCCTGATGATTACTATACTATCATCAGTTTTTGTATTCGAGTTTCGAAAGTGGGATTTTTATATATTTCCAATCGACTGGTGTGAGAATCAAAAATTAAATAAGACTTATTTGTTGTGACTTGGCATCAAAAATGGATTTTTATATGTAAAAGTTATGAATTTGAAGAGATAATAAACTAATTGATTGCTGGTTGTGTTGTTTGATTATTGGTTGATTAATTAAAATTTTGAACCATTAAACCAAGTTGTATCAAATGTTGAACTGACTTGAAATTTGATTGCAATTGCATATATATACATGTGTATATAATGAACATGTCATAGCAAGGAGGCTAAGCAGAGGAATAAAATTGTATGCCCGACAAATAGGTACATATTTACTAATTTATTGGGTTTGGATGATTTTATGAGCCGATTGTCTAGCCGTTTGGCCTTTTCTTTTTGGATGATGAGGGTCCTGCGTGGCTAGTTGAGGTTTTAAATGTCTCCCCGTACAAAGGAGGTTGTGGCGAAATTTTTCAAAAATTTAGGGTGTTAGCCAAATTTTTGAAGAACTGGAAAATTCTTAGAAACTGAAAAGTTGAAGAATGAAAGCCAAACTGAAAGTTGAGTTGATTAGTTAAACAACTTTCAACTCCGTTCCTTTTCGAGGACGAAAATATTTTACGTGGGGGAGATTGTAACAACCCGGAAAATCAGAACCAATTTAAATTTTTTATTTTGGCTAGTTTGATGAATTTTGAATATTTAAAATGAATTATTTTTAATAATTGCGACTAGAAATTTATTTTGAATAGAATTAGAACGTATAAATTTATTTAAATCGAAGTTAGAATTTAAATATTTATTTTAATTATAAAATGAACTTGAAATGGCGCGGTAGTTTGAAAATTCGATTTCAAATTTCAAATGAATGTACAGGATTCAAAATAAACCGGATTTTAGTGAAACCAGAAATATTTGAATCTGTTTGAAAATATATTTCCAACAAATGTGAAAAATCCAGATTTCATAGCGGGAATAAAAAGTTATGTGTAGTTGAAAATTCAAAACAGTCGCAATGGAATTTATATAACATATAGCCCTTAAAAATAGCGATTTTACAAACGACCTCCATTTTCGACGAGACAACTTTTTTTGGATCCGGAATGTCAAATTATTGCTAGATTCCAATTTTCATAATTTTTGGAATCAATATGTAAGCGTGGCGAATTTAAACGTGTTTGGTCAATTCAATTTGAATTTAATCGACTAGAAAATGACTGTTTTTCAAATGATCTCCAAATCGATGAAATTAGTTTTGCTAGGACCGCATCATCAAAACATAGCTAGATATATTTTTCCGGAATTTTTGGAGTCCGTATGTGGCCCCAGTAAATTAAAATGTGCATTTGAATTTAAAATATTATGATTTATATTTTAAATTTAGCGGAAACTGATCGTAACAGCCGAATTGGGTTACGAAACATATCCCATTTGTTCGAAATGGGGGTTTTTTTAGCTAGGGGCGACAGTCATTTGGCTTGAATTGGAGTTCGTATGGAGAAGCAAATATTTTTGGAATTAAAAGAATAAAAAAATTAAAATATAAATCAACGACCAACAGGACTTCTCCTTCATTAAATCCGCTACCCAGAAAAACCCGTAACCCCAAGCTCGTGAACGACGACCGCTATTCCCACCTTCTCTCCTCCCTAACTCCAAATCCACACAATGAAATCGAGTGCTTCAGTTGAGGATTTCGTAGTGCTCCTCAAGATCTTCAAATCCATATAGAATTTGCCAATTATCGTTCAGTTTTGGAGGAGATCCGCTGCCTCGAACTCAGCACGTTCACCGCGCCGCCAAGACTGCCTGACGCCGTCGATCTAGGCCGTACCACTAGCGCCAGGAGCGCCCTTCCGAGTTCTTTCAGGTAGCGAAGGCCAATCGTCCCCTCGTGCACCGGATTTCGCGAAAATCCAAGACCTAGTTTCAAACGAATTGGAAGGTATACGGCTGTTTTTATTTTAAACTATTTTAAACTCTTAAAAGCATTGCAAAGTATGATTTATTAATAAAAGTCATATCTTTTTTGTTTGTGGTCGAAATCCAGTGAAAAAAGAGAAATTGGGACCGTGACGAAGTCTTCTACATTCTATAAGAGACCGGAAAATTTTTGGAGCTATCTACAATTTTAGAAGGAGTGGAACCCAAAGTGAGAACTTCTCACTAAAATTATTTTTGTACAGTTATTTATTTTATAACTGCATATATGAACTACTCCCCGTCGTCCATAGACCATGGACGGCTTGTTTGATTGTATTGTGTTGCGAAAATGGACTATATCGTGATTGTTGATTGTATTGTATCGAATAAAATATTTGAATAATAAAAATATCATTTTTATTGTATAAACTGTATAAAATATACATGTATGGAATAAAATATTTAAATAATAAAAATATCATTTTTATTGTATATATGAACTGTATAAAATATTCATGTATGGAATAAAATACTTGAATAATAATAATATCATTTTTATTGTATATATGAACTGTATAAAATATTCGTATATGGAATAAAATATTTGAATAATAAAAATATCATTTTTATTGTAGATATGAACTCTATAAAATAGTCATGAGTTGAAATAAATAGTCATTTACAAATTGGACGATTTTTTTATGTACACCCATTTATCTGATACTGATTGGGATGATATATTTTACACATCGCCCAACTGCACAAATAAAATCTGTGTTTGTTGATTGAAACCGCATACGGGTATTGGGATGATATTTGATGTACACTAATCCAAGTTGTTTAGTTGTATGTCAATCAATGGGTTGATAGACTACTATAAGCGTTAATTATTTATATTTAATGCTTATGCAGTTGTGTAGTGCACTCTGGCTGATGGTTGATTGTTTATCATTGTTGATATGTACATATGTGTATGAAATCCATATAAATAAAATTATATGGTAATTGACTGTGTTTGATTCCAATTCGGAAAGAAAGAATATTTTAAAATAACGAATATTTTAAAAATGGCGAATAATGAATATTTTAAAATAACTAATATTTTAAAATAATATTCAGTAATGGATCAAAATGTGATTTTGATGTCCGATTTAGGATGGACACGGAAACATGAAAATATATAATGCCGTGTTGATTAGATTAACACCATTTTGACGTGAATGATACTTATATTGATTTTATTCGTTTTTATAATGAATATTGAAAAGGAAGTGATTTCAAAATCTAATGTTTTGAAAATGTTATCATTTATATATTAATGATATTGAATATTCAATTTTGATTTGAAATTGAATATGAAGTTGAAATCGTTTTGAAACCGAATTTAAAATGATTTATAAAATATGTTTTAAATGGAAATCGACGAAATATAGTATATATATATATTATATATGTATTATATATATATATATTTAATAGCCTGAATAGAACGCGCCGTGCCACGGTAGTTCGCGAATTTCGACAATTGGCTTCGAATTAACATTACGGGTGATCCGATTGTCAGATTCTCCTAAAACCAGAAGCATTGGGTTCGTATCGAAAAGGGATTTCCAAGGAATATAACGAATTTGAAATCTAACGGTTGGATTTGGAATTATGTCTAAATCAACTTTGGAAAATGTCATTGTAAGTGCAGTTCGATGACCGTTTATGGAAATCGACTGTACGAGCCTTGATAAAATTATTAAAAATATCAATAATTTTTGTAAATCATAATAAATGATTTGGAAAGAATTGGGATGAAAAATTCAATATTTGAAAAGATAAAAATATTTTTTTTCCAAAATGAACTAGTTATGAACTAGAATTATAATCCAATATTTTTAAACAATTAAATTGGATTTGAAATGGTTTTAAAAAATATTATAACCAGAATTTCCAATATACGAATTGGAATAGATTTGAATCGAAATTATCTTCGGAATATTTCGATATAGGATTCCGTGATTATACAGATATTGTGGAGGAATTTGGAAGATATATATATATATATATCGTTATTGCCAATACGATATCTGTTGATTTTAGAATTCGATATTGAATATAAGCCGATATAATTTCTATTTAGAGCCTTGTATTTAATATTGAATTGGATTTTGGGTTTGTCATGAACTGTGTTTTAAATGACACTGTTCTTAAACCTAGTAAAAAAAGATTAAATCTTTTAAATAAGATTTAGAAGAGTTTACCAATTAATTAATATTTAATTGGAATTGAATTGAATTGGATTTTGGGTTTGTCGTGAATGGTGTCTTTATTAACACCATTCTTAAACCCCATGTGAAAAGAGTAATTCTTTTAATTAAGATTATTAGTGTTTCCATTTAATTAACATTTAATTGGAATAAAATGGAATGTGAATTGTGTTTATTATGAACAGTGTTTTTAACGACATCCGTTCTTTAACCCAATTTACAGTGAAATGTGATTTGGAATCTATAAATCTTTTTATTAAGATTTAATGGGAATTTTCCAAAGTAAAATTTTCCAATTTAGTATATTAAATTAGAATTGAATGGAATTCGATTTGATAATAATCGAAATGAGCTTCTGTGGAGGAAGACTGTTAATATATATGGAATTTAAAAGGCTTTGTCATTATTTCATTTATATTATTAGTCGGATACGGAAATTGATATCGATTATATATTGATCTATTTTCCGTGAAGATTCCATTTTTATGGAAGAGGATTTGGGTTTATTGTGAACCGTGTTTTAAATGACATTGGTTCTTTAACCCAGTTAAAGACAGGATTACATGTCTAACATTGGTTTTCGAACTGAATGGTTGATCTCTGCTAAATATATATCTATTTGGCGGCGGAGAATTTATTCTCTTTCTTAACACCCTTCACTAAGACGTACAAGCTTACAGGTTATATATAGGCAGAAATCAATAGTACGGTGTAGATTCTCGATGCGACATGTTTGTGTTTCTAAAGTTAAATAATCATTAACATTGATTTTTGGAAAGATTAAAACTAAGTGGAGTTTTAATTAATCTTTAATTAGATTGAAATGGTAATTGATAATTTAAATTATCAAATTTGGGAAATGATCGAGAACGGAGTATTACTAGTTTTACTCCTAGCGATAGTCAAATCTTTAATTTGATTTAAACGTGAAATGGTAATTAAATTTACCAATAATACCATGGTGTTAGATATGGAGTACGACCAGTTTTGCTCCATAGGATGAATAGGTTGGGATTGAGAAATAAAATAAATGATTACTTGGGTAAGGATCGCAAATCCCGACTAATTTGGAAAACCTTAATATGGTTTGAATTATCTCCAAATGAAGATTAAAGAATACATTTTAAAGAATTTATCTTTAATAAAATTAATGGGAACCTTTCCCAAAGGATATGAATATTTAAATAAAAGAATATTCAGAATTGGATTGAGGCTTATGTTGTGCTTTTATAGCACTTGTTTATTAAATACGCGAGTTATTCGGAAAGGCCAGGTTTATACCCATTCTGAATAACCGATTCGACGATATGTCGACGATGAAGGCGATGGTTGAAGACCGTAGGTCTTCACATCGTTTGGATGATTACTAATGTCTTGATTGGGCTGTACACCCAAAATAAGGTAATAAGTGGTGATCGTCTAGACGTACTTGGAGATCGACCGAATATGCGAGGACCTCTCTCCTGTATTGGACACGGGACGAGGAATAAGGTGCCTCCGGTTTCGTTCAGACCCAGAATGGACTTGTAAATGGATGTGTTTCTGACATTGGATTTAATTATGTGTTGATTGATTTCTATTAAATATATATCTGTTTGGTGGCGGAGAATTTATTCTCTTGCTTAACGCCCTTATCTGAGACGTACGAGCTCAGAGGTTATATATCGATAGACATCAGTCGCATAGCGTGAATTGCCTGTGTGGCATGCTGAGATGCAAATGATCAAGGCTTCTATTGAAAAGCAGAGTCTTGTGGTTGATAATCAAAGCACGGCTTTAATATAGTATAGCTTTGTGTAGCGTTAATTCGCGAGCCTCACACCCCGGTATGAACCAGAAACGGGAGAGGACAATAGGGAGGGCAGTGCGTTTCCTTCTAGCTAGGAGTGGTGTCAGGGTTTTGCAAGCCTAGACGTTTTACTTATGTGGATGATGGATAGCGAGGCGCCTCGGATATATCGGTCTCTATGGAGCCTATGGATGTTGAGTCATATGGCTCATAGACGCCCCATAGGGCGGGGAAACGCACGTTCAGGGATTATGAATCTACCGAGCACTTAGAGTGGATTGGCCCTGCATGTTACCTAGGGCACCCAGAGTGTGTAGCCCTGAGACATTGACTAGAGTGTCTCGAAGCAGTAGGGTTGGCCCCTTGCCTTAGTTCATGACGGAAATCCAATTTCCAATACGTGACATTCGGTTTTATTTGTAGAGCCTAGTTTGGCGACATAGTGGGATGGGGGCACTATGTCGTCTATGATTGATACATTTATATTTGAAGTTGTTTTCATACACTTTACACTATAATAGTATCAAAATGATTTGTTTTAAAAGTACCAAGCATGTTTGGTTATTATAAGGTAAAACTCTATCCTCCGACTTGCGTTGCATTGTGTGATGAGACCTGAGTCTTAAAATAGCTTCATTTTCCCAAAAAACATTGCGTTATTTTGTTATATGCACTAATATTCTTGGGAGGAAACCCGTTCCGTGTTATACGGCGTGGTCCCTTGATATATCTGATTTTAAAGTTACGTTTTTAATAACTATTTTGGTTCTCACACCAGTCACATGACTGACCTGGAGTTTATTATTTTAACTAAAACTCTAGGTGCCCCTATTATCCACACGGGCAGCTAGTAGTTTTGGTTTTGTAGATGTATATTCACAGGATCCTGGTTTACAGCTGGAATGATATTCGGAAAGCTTTGTATCCGTTTATCTCTTTTAGTTGTGTTTTGTATTATTTTCTGCTACATAATAATTTGTAATCTTTAATATTTATCAAATGTATATTATTTGTTCATACTCTGTATATTCTTGTACTCTGATGTATTGTTGTAATAAGCAATGAAATATTCTCCTGTTTGTGTTCTGATTTGTCGTGTTCTCAGACAATCCGTTCTTTCTCTTCTCTTCGGAGACCGTGGAAGTTCGGGTCGTTTCACTTCCGGATGTAGGCTTCTAGATATGGACTTCCTGCCTCGCTATTAACACTTTATGGAGTTTGCCTTTATGATTCAAGTGAAATGTTACCGGGTCCACCACCCCTGTCGGTATCGACACTAAGAAGATTAATGTGGATAGCTTGTCTCTCTTTGGGGTTCTGGCTTGCCTTTTAGTAGATTCCTGATGGACACCTTGACTTTCTGGTGGGTTGCTTCCAGTGCTTTTACCAGAGTGACCTCTCGGTGACCATCTAATGGCGGTTTCAGTAGCTAGTTCCGGATAATTCCCACGTGCTTCAAACTCTGCATCCTTGATGCTTTCGCCTCCTGATGTATTGGTATTAAGCAATTTAATATCGATATCCCTTTCGTCTTTCTAGGTCTTGGTTTATAGGATTCTTGGTCTCTCTCTTTATTGACTTTCAGTTTTGGGTGACCTTCCGTTGTTTGTCCTTAGTGCCGTAACTAGTTTGCCGACATCCTTTCTTTGTGTCAATCTTGATTTATTTTCTTTAGTGATGGTGTCGGTTGTGTAACTCTCGGATTGTTTTTTTATGCTTGTGGCGGTTCGCTACCCCTTAACTACCCTGTCAGTATATTTCGGCTTTATTTCGGGAGTAACAAGTATTATAATTCTTAAATATCCCTAGTTAAGTTTTATTGCTTACATAGGACAACAATAAAACTTTGAGACTAGTATGTTCGTTAACTGATGATCATATCTCATTGATCATTAACATACGTGATATTAATGTCAATACATAAATACATAGGACAACTGTATCATAAGTTGTTCTCATAGTGACAGTGATGTAATGGTCTTCAGACCTGAAAATCATTATAATTTTATTCGAGGATATTTATGTTTTGATATCAGCAACAGTTACTTTTAACTGAGTAGTCAATAAAGGTGATTATTGGATACATCTCGAATCGATTGAAATTATGAATGATATAGATGGAATTTAACCCTACGACATAAGTAGAGATATCCATGGGCCTATTGATTGAGTGAGACTATGAAATTGTAAAAACCCGTAACTTCCCCGTAAAGGAAAGCGCGGATAGTTCGAGAACAAACCACAACAAAACGCAGACGAAAGAACATTTCACTGTATATTACAACAGTGCATCAGATTGCAAGAATATACAGAGTATAAACAAATAAATATTACACAGAAATATCAGAGATTACAATAAATTACATAGCAGCGGGAAATAATACAATACACAACTAGAAGAGATATACGGATACAAAGCTTTCCGGATATCATTCCAGCTGTAAACCAGGATCCTGTGAATATAAATCTGCAAAACCAAAACTACTAGCTGCCCATGTCAAAATAGGGACACCCAGAGTTTAGGTCAAAACAATAAACTCCAGGTCAGTCATGGGACTGGTGTGAGAACTAAAACAGTTATTAATCTTTATTTTAAAGTTCGGTAAATCAAGGGACCACGCCGTATAACACGGAACGGGTTTCCTCCCAAGAACACCAGTGCATAAAACAACAACGCAATGCTAAATAAAGAAAAATGAAGCCATTATAAGACCCAGGTCCTATCACACAATGCAACGCAAGCCGGGGGATAGGGTTTTTACCTTATAATAGCCAAGAATGCTTGATACGTTTAAAAGAAATCATTTGATACTATTATAAGTGTATAGTGTGTAAAACAACTTCAAATCATAAGTATCAATCATAGGCGGCATGAGCGTCCCATGCCACTATGTCGCCATATATAGGTTTACAAATAAAACCGCAAATGGTACGTATTTGGAAATTGGGTTTCCTTCTATGAACCGAGGCCAGGGATCGTCCTCAACCGATTTTAGACAATCTAGCCCATGTCTAGGAACAGCCGCAACTGCCCCTTGGATCGTCAGGGCCGGTCCACCGATGTGGATTATTATGCCTGAACACTACGTCTCCCCGCCCTTTGGGGCGTAAATGAGCTAACGAATGACTCCATCGGACCCGGATCGTCCGATCTAACCGAGGCGCCTCGCAACAGCAACAACCACACAGGTGAAAAGTATATAAATGTCAGGGCTGGTAGGTCACTGACACCACCCTAGCTAGATGGAAACGCATGCCCTCCCTGATGTCCTCTCCCGTTTCTGGTTCACAACCGGGGTGCGAAACTCGCGAAGTAAACGTTACACAAAGCTACGCCACAAAGGCCGTGCTTTGATCATCATCACAAGACTTTGCTTTTCAACAGAAGCCTCGATCAATTGCCACTTAGGCATGCCACACAGGCAATTCACTCCATGCGTTTGATATCCATCAATATATAACCCCTGAGCTCGTACGTCTCAGAGAAGGGCGTTAAGCAAGAGAATAAATTCTCCGCCGCCAAACAGATATATATTTAATAGAGATCAATCACACGGACTAAAATCCAATGTCAGACACACAGTCCATTTACAAGTCCGTTCTGGGTCTGAACGAAACCGGAGGCACCTAGTACCCCGCATATCCATCGATCTCCAAGTACGTCTGGACGATCACCAACTGTTTCCATCTTCTTGGGTGTACAGTCCAATCAAGATCATCAGTAATCACCCAAACGACATGAAGACTTCCGGTCTTCGACCACCGTCTTCATCTTCGACTTATCGTCGTATCAGTTATTCAGAATGGGTTAAACCCTGTCTTTCCGAATAACTCGCGTATATTTTAAATAAGTGTTACACAAACACAACATACGCCTCATTCCAATTCGTCAGTCACTAACCGTAAATTAATCAAGAGAATAATTCCCCAAATATTAACCCCGAAGGCCGAAACCAACATCAGATCAATATCCAGAAAACCATTCTGCTTAGCTAACCGACAGTTAGTTTCTAAATTTCACATTCATAGGGAAAGGTTCCCATTAATATTATCCAAGATAAATCATTAAAATTTATTCTCAAATCTTCTTTTGAATTTCGATTCAACTAGTCGGGATTAACGAACCTTACCGAAGTAATCATTTGTTTTAATTCCCCAATCCCAACCTATTCATCCTATAAAGTAAAACTGGTAGTACTTCATATCTAACACCACGGTGTTATCGGTAAATTCAATTACCATTTCACGTTCAAATCTAATTAAAGATTTAACTATCGCCTGGAGCAAAACTGGTGATACTCCATTCTCGATCATTTCAATCTAATTAAAGATTCATTAAAACTCCACTTAGTTTTAATCGTTAACTGGGTTAAATAATCAGTGTCATTTAAAACACGGTTCACGATAAACCCAAAATCACATTCATTAATTATCGGGTTGAAGAACGAGTGTTATTTAAAACACTGCTCACGATAAACCCAAAGATCAATTCGAATTCAATTCCAATTAAATATTATTTAATTGGTACACTTCATTAAATCTAAATAAAAAGATTTAATCTTTTCTCAACTGGGTTCAAGAACAGTGTTAGTGAAGACACCATTCACGACAAACCCAAATCGCATTTGATATTCAATATAAGGCTCTGAATAGAAAATATATCGGCTTATATTCAATATCAAATTCTACGATTAACAAATGTCGTATTGGAAATAACGGTATAAATATATATCTTTCAAATTTCCATAACAACATATGTATAATCACGAATTCCAACATCGAAATATTCCGAAGACAATTTCGATTCAAATCCACTCCAATGCAATCATTGGAGATTCTGGTTATTTTTAAAACCCTTTTCAAATTCAATTTATTTATTTAGAAATAAATAGAATTATAATTCTAGTTCAAAACTAGTTCATTTCGTTAAAAATCTATTTTTATCTTTTCAAATATGGGGTTTTTCATCCCAATCCTTTCTAAATCATTTCTTATGATTTTATACAAATTATTACTATTTTTAATAATTTTATTAAGGCCCGTACAATCGATTTCCAACAACGGCCATCGAACTGCACTTACAGCGACCTTTTTCAAATTTGATTTGGACGTAACTCCAAATCCAACCGTTAGATTTCGAATTTCTAATATTCGTTAGAAAGCTCTTTTCGATACGAACCCAACGGTTCCGGATTTAGGAGAATCCGACGGTCGGATCTCCCGTAATGTCCGTTTGAAATAAATGGTCGAAATTCATGAACTGCCGCGGCGCGGCGCGTTCTATTCAGGCCATTATATTATATATATAATATATATTTCGTCGATTTTTATTTAAAACGAATTATATAAATAGTTTTGAATTCGTTTCAAAAACAATTTCAACTTCCATCTCAATTCAAATCAAAATTGAATCTTTCCTTATAAATTCGTTTTAAAATTCATTTCTATTCAATTCAAGTTTCAATTCAATTTGAATTCATTTCAATTCGCTTTCAATTCAATTTGAATTCGTTTTCAATTCAATTCATTTCGAAATCGTTTTCAATTCAATTCATTTCGAAATCGTTTTCAATTAAATTTCGATTTGTATTCAATTTAATTCGAATTCATTTCTATTCAAATTCAATTCATTTCAGTGTATTTCGAATTTCAAATCAATCCAGTTTAATTCGAATTTCAATTCACTTTAAATATTATTCGAATTTCAATATATTTCAATATAGTTCGAATCTCAAATCCATTCAATATTCATTGAAGAAAGAATAAAATCGATATAAATATCGTTCACGTCAAAATGGCGTCAATCTAACCAACACGGCTTCATATGTTTCTATTTTCAAATATTCTATTTCAAATATTTCTATTATCAAAATGTTTCGTTCAACACATGACTAATCTCAACGGATGAGTACTGTCAACACATGAACCTTTATTTTATAATATTCTTTATTTTTCCGATTGGAATGAGGCCCAATCAATTACCATATAAAGTTAATTATATGGTTTCCATACAACAAATGTATATAATAGCAACGATAAATAATCAACCATCATCCAAAGTGCACTACACTGTATAGGCATCAAATATAGATATCTAACGCTTATAACAGCCTGTCGATCCATCGACCGATATATTTAATCAATCAGGATGAGTGAACTTCAAATTTCATCCCAACACCCGTGTGGGGTTTCAAACAATCAAACACATATTTTTATTCGTGCAGTTGGGCGATGTGTAAAATTTATCGACCCAATCAATATCATTCAAATCAGTGCATATAAACAAATCGGCCGATTTGTCTATAAATATCTATTTATTCGCTTTCACGTTAAAAATTATATTTTTAACGATAAAATATTTTATTTTAACATATGAATTTCTATTCAGTTCATTTATTCAATAAAATTGATATTTTTATTTTTCTAATATATTTTAGAAAATTTCGGCGGCATAATGGCACGATACTAGAAACGGGACAAGGCCTAGCCTTATCCCCGGTCTAGTGAAGGCCCACGCCATTCACACATCAATCAATCCAATTTCATTTCATCAAACAATTCAATTCAAACCAAATAATCTAACCAACTACACAACCAAACAATTTAACAAACAAGCCATCCATGGTCTGTGGATGACGGGTGTCGGGTGCTACTAAGCACCGTCTGCATCCTAGTATATATATATATAACTAGAAAAAGAAATTGAAAGGTGAGGAGTTCTCACCGAGGTTTCCACTCCGCCGTGCTTTACTGTCGCTCAGATTCGTTGTTCTAGATTTCAACGCAATCTGTTTCATGAAATATTATATTAGAAATCATATTTTTAACACTGCTATTTATATTTTCAAATCAAAGTATATTATATTTTCAATTCAAAAACAACAATGTATATTTTCTATTTGGAAAATCAATGCTAATTTTATTTGAAAAGCGATGACAATTTTATTTTAAAAACAAGGATATTTATATTTTCAAACCATGCAAAGATTATATTCCTAAATCAAGTAAAGACTCTATTTTTAACTCAAGTAAAGATTCTATTTTTTTATCAAGTAAAGATCCTATTTTTATATCAAGTAAAGATTCTATTTTCAAAACAAGTAAAGATTCTATTTTTATTTTCAAATCAAAGACATTTTTATTTCTAATCTATAAAAATTAGATTTTTATTTCTATTCTATAAAAATTAGATTTTTATTTCTATTCTATAAAAATTAGATTTTTATTTCTATTCCATGAAAATAAAAATCCTACCCCCTTTTTTTATTTATAATGCTATTTCTAATTTCAATTTGAAGGACACTTTGATTTCAGGTTTAAAGACGCTTTGATTTCAGTTTTAAAAACACTTTGATTTCAGTATTAAAAACACTTTGATTTCAGTTTTAGAAACACTTTTATTTCAGTTTTAAAAACACTTTTATTTCAGTTTTAAAAACAACTGATTTAAATAAATAGGAAAACAAAGGGAAGGTCACTTACCTTCTGTATCGTGCTCGTATTGCACTCCAGCCCTAGGGCTCGAAATTACAGCCGCCACGTCAGCTCTGACGGTGATCAGTCCTTGCCACGGCGTCGAGCTTCGAGAGAGCTTCCTGAAGGTGCCTGGAACGTCGAACTCGGTGGCTCCTCTGATCCTAGCGACGAGCTCGACGGCGGCGGCTTTTGCGCTCTGATTCCAAGCGCTACACTTAACGAGGGATGATCAAACCAGCGGGGATTCAAAGATCACAAAAATCACTTCAAAAATTGTTTTGATTTCTTGCTGTATTTCGATCGGAGTTTGAAGAAAAAGGAGATTGAATTTTCGAGCTTCGGAGCGGTTCATTTGGGAGGGTGGCTGCTGCTTTACGATGTGGCTAGGGTTACGGGTAGTTGGGCCCTTTTATATAAATTATATTTTATTATTTCAATCCTTTTAATTCGTAAATTACTTGATTAACATCACGAACTCCAAATGAATTCCAACGACTGTCGCCCCTAGGTAATTACCCCTACTCCGGTCACAATGGGATATGTTTCGTAAGCCAATTCGGCCGTTA
Organism: Allium sativum; assembly: GCA_030737875.1. NCBI lineage: Eukaryota > Viridiplantae > Streptophyta > Magnoliopsida > Asparagales > Amaryllidaceae > Allium > Allium sativum. Next base: position 962,729,701 of record CM060916.1, read on the forward strand.
CGATAAGTTTTCATCAAATTTAAAATATAACTCTATATATATTCAATTTGAACGTACATTTTTTAATTACTGGGGTCACATATTGATTCAGAAAATTCCAGAAAAATTATTTCTAGCTTCGTATTGACGATACGGTCCTAACAAAACTAATTTCATCGAATTCTGAGACCGTTTGAAAAATGGCCAATTTTCAGTCGATTAAAATCAACTGAAACTGGTCAAACGCGTTTTCCTTTGCCACGCTCACATATTGATTCGAAAAATTATGAAATTTGGAATCTAGCAATAATTTGACATCACGGACCCAACAAAAGTGGTTTCGTCGAAATCCGAGGTCATTTGCAAAATGTCCATTTTTAAGGGCCTGAATTTCATAGCGACTATTCAGAATTTTCAACTAGACATATCTTTTGATCCCCGCTATGAAATTTCGATTTTTCGAATTCGTTGGAAAGATATTGTCAATTAGATCCTAATGTTTTTGGTTTCACTAAAATCCGGATTGTTTTGCACCCGGTACATTCAATTGAAGTTTGAAATCGAATTATCGAACTACCGCGCCATTTTCAATTCTATTTATAATTATATATAAATATTTATATTCTAACGACGGCGTATATAGATATATTCGTTCTAATTCTATTCAAAATAAATTTCTCGTCGATATTATTTAAAATAATTCATTTTAAATAATCAAAATTCGCAAAAATTGCCAAAATAAAATTTTTAAACTGGCCCAGATTTTCGGGTTGTTACAATCTCCCCTACTTAAAACTTTTCGTCCCCGAAAAGGAACAAAGTCGAAAGTGGTTTGATCAATCAACTCTACGTTCGGTCTGACTCCCATTCTCCAACTTTTCAGTTTCTGAGAATTTTCAAATTTTCAAAAATTTGGCTAACACCCTAAATTTTCGAAAAATTTCGCCATAATCTCCCCTGCACCGGGAGCATCGGGGAATTTCAAATAGCTTCCCCGGTCCTTCTAATCTCAAAAAAGAAAAGAAAAAGCCAAGCGGCTAGCCAATAGGCTCATAAAATCATCCTCACCCAAACAAAACAGTAAATTATGTAGTAAACATGTACCTATTTGTCGGGCAAACAAATTTTATTCTCTGCTCTAGACTCCTTGCTATGACCTGTTCAATGTAAGTATATGTATACGCAAGCAAATGCGACCAATTTTCAATACAGTTCAATATTTGATTCAATTAGGCATAATGGCACAAAATTAGCAAACAATTAAACAAACAACACAAACATCAATCAATTAGTGAATTTAACGTTTCAAATTCATAATTTTGATATATATAAAGAAAATCATGTTTTGATGCCAAATCACAACAATGTATTCTAGCTATATTAGTTTTTGGTTCTCACACCAGTCTAATGGAAATATATAGATATCACACCTTCGAAACACGAACATAAATATTGATAATGCGGCCGCATTACCAGAATTATCTCCGGGCGACTAGAGTGTGATTCTATATCTATCTAATATATTAAAACTTCGAATATACGTTCATGACGCGTATATGCAAAACCTTTATATATTGGATTGTCCATATTCAAAATAAATAATCAAATACGTTTAAAACGATTTAAATTTTCAAAACAAAATTGTTTTCATTTGAAAAATATACTCTTCACACCCGTTCTAGGATACTACTGATCCTATCTCTAACGGGTCATTCTAATTGGATATTACTAATCCAATATCTGATGAATTCTTTCGTATGGTTCTAATGTGTCTTGTTCTCTGAGCTTTGTAAACCAAAGCTCTGATACCAACTGTAAAAACCCGTAACTTCCCCGTAAAGGAAAGCGCGGATAGTTCGAGAACAAACCACAACAAAACACAGACGAAAGAACATTTCACTGTATATTACAACAGTGCATCAGATTACAAGAATATACAGAGTATAAACAAATAAATATTACACAGAAATATCAGAGATTACAATAAATTACATAGCAGCGGAAAATAATACAATACACAACTAGAAGAGATATACAGATACAAAGCTTTCCGGATATCATTCCAGCTGTAAACCAGGATCCTGTGAATATAAATCTGCAAAACCAAAACTACTTGCTGCCCGTGTCAAAATAGGGGCACCCAGAGTTTAGGTCAAAACAATAAACTCCAGGTCAGTCATGGGACTGGTGTGAGAACTAAACAGTTATTAATCTTTATTTTAAAGTTCGGTAAATCAAGGGACCACGCCGTATAACACGGAACGGGTTTCCTCCCAAGAACACCAGTGCATAAAACAACAACGCAATGCTAAATAAAGAAAAATGAAGCTATTATAAGACCCAGATCCTATCACACAATGCAACGCAAGCCGGGGGAAAGGGTTTTTACCTTATAATAGCCAAGAATGCTTGATACGTTTAAAAGTAATCATTTGATACTATTATAAGTGTATAGTGTGTAAAACAACTTCAAATCATAAGTATCAATCATAGGCGGCATGAGCGTCCCATGCCACTATGTCGCCATATATAGGTTTACAAATAAAACCGCAAATGGTACGTATTTGGAAATTGGGTTTCCTTCTATGAACCGAGGCCAGGGATCGTCCTCAACCGATTTTAGACAATCTAGCCCATGTCTAGGAACAGCCGCAACTGCCCCTTGGATCGTCAGGGCCGGTCCACCGATGTGGATTATTATGCCTGAACACTACGTCTCCCCGCCCTTTGGGGCGTAAATGAGCCAACGAATGACTCCATCGGACCCGGATCGTCCGATCTAACCGAGGCGCCTCGCAACAGCAACAACCACACAGGTGAAAAGTATATAAATGTCAGGGCTGGTAGGTCACTGACACCACCCTAGCTAGAAGGAAACGCATGCCCTCCCTGATGTCCTCTCCCGTTTCTGGTTCACAACCGGGGTGCGAAACTCGCGAAGTAAACGTTACACAAAGCTACGCCACAAAGGCCGTGCTTTGATCATCATCACAAGACTTTGCTTTTCAACAGAAGCCTCGATCAATTGCCACTTAGGCATGCCACACAGGCAATTCACTCCATGCGTTTGATATCCATCAATATATAATCCCTGAGCTCGTACGTCTCAGAGAAGGGCGTTAAGCAAGAGAATAAATTCTCCGCCGCCAAACAGATATATATTTAATAGAGATCAATCACACGGACTAAAATCCAATGTCAGACACACAGTCCATTTACAAGTCCGTTCTGGGTCTGAACGAAACCGGAGGCACCTAGTACCCCGCATATCCATCGATCTCCAAGTACGTCTGGACGATCACCAACTGTTTCCATCTTCTTGGGTGTACGGTCCAATCAAGATCATCAGTAATCACCCAAACGACGTGAAGACTTCCGGTCTTCGACCACCGTCTTCATCTTCGACTTATTGTCGTATCAGTTATTCAGAATGGGTTAAACCCTGTCTTTCCGAATAACTCGCGTATATTTTAAATAAGTGTTACACAAACACAACATACGCCTCATTCCAATTCGTCAGTCACTAACCGTAAATTAATCAAGAGAATAATTCCCCAAATATTAACCCCGAAGGCCGAAACCAACATCAGATCAATATCCAGAAAACCATTCTGCTTAGCTAACCGACAGTTAGTTTCTAAATTTCACATTCATAGGGAAAGGTTCCCATTAATATTATCCAAGATAAATCATTAAAATTTATTCTCAAATCTTCTTTTGAATTTCGATTCAACTAGTCGGGATTAACGAACCTTACCGAAGTAATCATTTGTTTTAATTCCCCAATCCCAACCTATTCATCCCATAAAGTAAAACTGGTAGTACTTCATATCTAACACCACGGTGTTATCGGTAAATTCAATTACCATTTCACGTTCAAATCTAATTAAAGATTTAACTATCGCCTGGAGCAAAACTGGTGATACTCCATTCTCGATCATTTCAATCTAATTAAAGATTCATTAAAACTCCACTTAGTTTTAATCGTTAACTGGGTTAAATAATCAGTGTCATTTAAAACACGGTTCACGATAAACCCAAAATCACATTCATTAATTATCGGGTTGAAGAACGAGTGTTATTTAAAACACTGCTCACGATAAACCCAAAGATCAATTCGAATTCAATTCCAATTAAATATTATTTAATTGGTACACTTCATTAAATCTAAATAAAAAGATTTAATCTTTTCTCAACTGGGTTCAAGAACAGTGTTAGTGAAGACACCATTCATGACAAACCCAAATCGCATTTGATATTCAATATAAGGCTCTGAATAGAAAATATATCGGCTTATATTCAATATCAAATTCTACGATTAACAAATGTCGTACTGGAAATAACGGTATAAATATATATCTTTCAAATTTCCATAACAACATATGTATAATCACGAATTCCAACATCGAAATATTCCGAAGACAATTTCGATTCAAATCCACTCCAATGCAATCATTGGAGATTCTGGTTATTTTTAAAACCCTTTTCAAATTCAATTTATTTATTTAGAAATAAATAGAATTATAATTCTAGTTCAAAACTAGTTCATTTCGATAAAAATCTATTTTTATCTTTTCAAATATGGGGTTTTTCATCCCAATCCTTTCTAAATCATTTCTTATGATTTTACACAAATTATTACTATTTTTAATAATTTTATTAAGGCCCGTACAATCGATTTCCAACAACGGCCATCGAACTGCACTTACAGCGACCTTTTTCAAATTTGATTTGGACGTAACTCCAAATCCAACCGTTAGATTTCGAATTTCTAATATTCGTTAGAAAGCTCTTTTCGATACGAACCCAACGGTTCCGGTTTTAGGAGAATCCGACGGTCGGATCTCCCGTAATGTCCGTTTGAAATAAATGGTCGAAATTCACGAACTGCCGCGGCGCGGCGCGTTCTATTCAGGCCATTATATTATATATATAATATATATTTCGTCGATTTCTATTTAAAACGAATTATATAAATAGTTTTGAATTCGTTTCAAAAACAATTTCAACTTCCATCTCAATTCAAATCAAAATTGAATCTTTCCTTATAAATTCGTTTTAAAATTCATTTCTATTCAATTCAAGTTTCAATTCAATTTGAATTCATTTCAATTCGCTTTCAATTCAGTTTGAATTCGTCTTCAATTCAATTCATTTCGAAATCGTTTTCAATTCAATTCATTTCGAAATCATTTTCAATTCAATTCATTTCGAAATCGTTTTCAATTAAATTTCGATTTGTATTCAATTTAATTCGAATTCATTTCTATTCAAATTCAATTCATTTCAGTGTATTTCGAATTTCAAATCAATTCAGTTTAATTCGAATTTCAATTCACTTTAAATATTATTCGAATTTCAATATATTTCAATATAGTTCGAATCTCAAATCCATTCAATATTCATTGAAGAAAGAATAAAATCGATATAAATATCGTTCACGTCAAAATGGCGTCAATCTAACCAACACGGCTTCATATGTGTCTATTTTCAAATATTCTATTTCAAATATTTCTATTATCAAAATGTTTCGTTCAACACATGACTAATCTCAACGGATGAGTACTGTCAACACATGAACCTTTATTTTATAATATTCTTTATTTTTCCGATTGGAATGAGACCCAATCAATTACCATATAAAGTTAATTATATGGATTCCATACAACAAATGTATATAATAGCAACGATAAATAATCAACCATCATCCAAAATGTACTACACTGTATAGGCATCAAATATAGATATCTAACGCTTATAACAGCCTGTCGATCCATCGACCGACATATTTAATCAATCAGGATGAGTGAACTTCAAATTTCATCCCAACACCCGTGTGGGGTTTCAAACAATCAAACACATATTTTTATTCGTGCAGTTGGGCGATGTGTAAAATTTATCGACCCAATCAATATCAGTTAAATCAGTGCATATAAACAAATCGGCCGATTTGTCTATAAATATCTATTTATTCGCTTTCACGTTAAAAATTATATTTTTAACGATAAAATATTTTATTTTAACATATGAATTTCTATTCAGTTCATTTATTCAATAGAATTGATATTTTTATTTTTCTAATATATTTTAGAAAATTTCGGCGGCATAATGGCACGATACTAGAAACGGGACAAGGCCTAGCCTTATCCCCGGTCTAGTGAAGGCCCACGCCATTCACACATCAATCAATCCAATTTCATTTCATCAAACAATTCAATTCAAACCAAATAATCTAACCAACTACACAACCAAACAATTTAACAAACAAGCCATCCATGGTCTGTGGATGACGGGTGTCGGGTGCTACTAAGCACCGTCTGCATCCTAGTATATATATATATATATAACTAGAAAAAGAAATTGAAAGGTGAGGAGTTCTCACCGAGGTTTCCACTCCGCCGTGCTTTACTGTCGCTCAGATTCGTTGTTCTGGATTTCAACGCAATCTGTTTCACGAAATATTATATTAGAAATCATATTTTTAACACTGCTATTTATATTTTCAAATCAAAGTATATTATATTTTCAATTCAAAAACAACAATGTATATTTTCTATTTGGAAAATCAATGCTAATTTTATTTGAAAAGCGATGATAATTTTATTTTAAAAACAAGGATATTTATATTTTCAAACCATGCAAAGATTATATTCCTAAATCAAGTAAAGACTCTATTTTTAACTCAAGTAAAGATTCTATTTTTTTATCAAGTAAAGATCCTATTTTTATATCAAGTAAAGATTCTATTTTCAAAACAAGTAAAGATTCTATTTTTATTTTCAAATCAAAGACATTTTTATTTTTAATCTATAAAAATTAGATTTTTATTTCTATTCTATAAAAATTAGATTTTTATTTCTATTCTATAAAAATTAGATTTTTATTTCTATTCCATGAAAATAAAAATCCTACCCCCTTTTTTTATTTACAATGCTATTTCTAATTTCAATTTGAAGGACACTTTGATTTCAGGTTTAAAGACGCTTTGATTTCAGTTTTAAAAACACTTTGATTTCAGTATTAAAAACACTTTGATTTCAGTTTTAAAAACACTTTTATTTCAGTTTTAAAAACACTTTTATTTCAGTTTTAAAAACAACTGATTTAAATAAATAGGAAAACAAAGGGAAGGTCACTTACCTTCTGTATCGTGCTCGTATTGCACTCCAGCCCTAGGGCTCGAAATTACAGCCGCCACGTCAGCTCTGACGGTGATCAGTCCTTGCCACGGCGTCGAGCTTCGAGAGAGCTTCCTGAAGGTGCCTGGAACGTCGAACTCGGTGGCTCCTCTGATGCTAGCGACGAGCTCGACGGCGGCGGCTTTTGCGCTCTGATTCCAGGCGCTACACTTAACGAGGGATGATCAAACCAGCGGGTATTCAAAGATCACAAAAATCACTTCAAAAATTGTTTTGATTTCTTGCTGTATTTCGATCGGAGTTTGAAGAAAAAGGAGATTGAATTTTCGAGCTTCGGAGCGGTTGATTTGGGAGGGTGGCTGCTGCTTTACGATGTGGCTAGGGTTACGGGTAGTTGGGCCCTTTTATATAAATTATATTTTATTATTTCAATCCTTTTAATTCGTAAATTACTTGATTAACATCACGAACTCCAAATGAATTCCAACGACTGTCGCCCCTAGGTAATTACCCCTACTCCGGTCACAATGGGATATGTTTCGTAAGCCAATTCGGCCGTTACGATAAGTTTTCATCAAATTTAAAATATAACTCTATATATATTCAATTTGAACGTACATTTTTAAATTACTGGGGTCACATATTGATTCAGAAAATTCCAGAAAAATTATTTCTAGCTTCGTATTGATGATACGGTCCTAACAAAACTAATTTCATCGAATTCTGAGACCGTTTGAAAAATGGCCAATTTTCAGTCGATTAAAATCAACTAAAACTGGTCAAACGCGTTTTCCTTTGCCACGCTCACATATTGATTCGAAAAATTATGAAATTTGGAATCTAGCAATAATTTGACATCACGGACCCAACAAAAGTGGTTTCGTCGAAATCCGAGGTCATTTGCAAAATGTCCATTTTTAAGGGCCTGAATTTCATAGCGACTATTCAGAATTTTCAACTGGACATATCTTTTGATCCCCGCTATGAAATTTCGATTTTTCGAATTCGTTGGAAAGATATTGTCAATTAGATCCTAATGTTTTTGGTTTCACTAAAATCCGGATTGTTTTGCACCCGGTACATTCAATTGAAGTTTGAAATCAAATTATCGAACTACCGCGCCATTTTCAATTCTATTTATAATTATATATAAATATTTATATTCTAACGACGGCGTATATAGATATATTCGTTCTAATTCTATTCAAAATAAATTTCTCGTCGATATTATTTAAAATAATTCATTTTAAATAATCAAAATTCGCAAAAATTGCCAAAATAAAATTTTTAAACTGGCCCAGATTTTCGGGTTGTTACAATCTCAAATATCCTTTTTCAGGATATTTTAATTAAATTAACACTTGGCCCAGTGATATTTAAAACAACGAATCATCCAAATTTTCAATCATTTTATTTTTAACACATCATATATGAATATATGAAATCAAGCAAACAAACAAACGAATAATATATTTTTGAGGAATCCAGTTGGATTCCTCCAACCTGTTTTCCTGCATCCACAGATGTTAGCACATAAATAATACCCATTCTGCTTCGTGGCAGAATATCGTGGTATAGAAGGTCATCCACTAATCATAGCGTGGGGCGTATAGGGTAATCATCCGCTATGAAACTGCGGGCATCCGCTAATGAGACTGCGGGAATCCAACCAATCAATCAACCCAATATATATATATAGCCTAAATAACTAATATATATAAAACAACCAGAAAGCATTCACACAAGCAACAAACAATTATTTTTAATGAAATAAAAATAATTCTAAAGGTGAGTGAGATTTACTCACCGTGATTTCATTTGTTGAATATCCGTATAAAAACCAAAATGTTGCATCCACGAACCGTCTCGAATGAAGTCTCTACCTACGATTATTTATTTCTTCTTAACGTTAAATGAATTACTGATTCAAATTAGCTTCCTAAAATAAATAAATTACTCTATGATTAAATTTTTTATTTATTAATTAAAACACATACCTAAATCTTGGTTTGACCCTTCGAACCCCTCACTGAAAAACCATCCGACATCACTTAGGCAAGATAAAACTCCCTGACCTCAACCAGCAAGAAGCACCCTAACCACATCAGCTTCAATCCGACCTCTACCTGCAAATCAGAAATCTGCACCCTGTAGTTTTTCTTTTCTTTTCTGTTTATTGCTTCACTTCTCATCTCCTTTAAACCCGATATCCCATTGTGCAATTCGAAAGCCTCAATGGAATCACGTCGATGAGCTATCAAAGAAGACATCGATAGTTAAAATCATCGCATCCCCTCCAAAATTGCTTGCAACCCCTAAATCGCTGCTACAGGTATCTCCCAAAACAAGTCGAATCTCCTGATGCTACCACCACAAAGCCGACCTCACCATTACTCAACATCGCCTAAAATTGATTGCGACTTCCATCCCCAGTTCCATCTCGTCGACTTCATCACGTCGAAATCCTCTACTGTCGCACCTCTCAGAACAGACTGTACTTCTCCAATGAAGTCCAGTCGCAACCCTAGCCAGAGTTCCAGCGTTGCTCGCCCACTTCACCAGATCGATACCCTTGTCGGCCTCTAGATTGTTGTACTCACAATACAGTGGAAGTCCCAAAATTCACCATTGAAGATCGACTCCAGAAATCGCGCTCGAACTCAAAGTGAAGGATACCCGTGAGACGCCCTTGCTTTCTTGGTTATAACGAATCCGACTTTGTGGATTTCCATTGAGTATTGAACGTGATTTGGGGTTCGAAGTTTTTAAGAAAGGTTGGGTTCGATTAAATTTTCTCTGAAGAAATAAACAGTGTGAAAATACCTGGGAAGAAAAGGGAAGGGTTCTCGTGATTATATAGGCATGAGGAAGGAACCGAAGTACAGAGCCATTAAATTGATGTTTAACTTCATGGTGAAGGTAGAGAGCATTCTCTACAGCTCGAGAAAGGGATTTTCTGCACTGATGTAAAATTTTAGGGTGGCGCTGTTTATTTTTAGGTTGGCTGATGTTTTGAATGTGTAGGTTGGCTCTGATTTTTTTCTTTTATTATTTATATTGATTTTATTTTAATTAAATAATTAAAATATTTTGCGGTCCTTAACTAGTAATCCCGAACCACTATTCAACCGTGACGACCGACGATACCAGATTATAACGCTATTCTGAATTCCGCGGTACTGATTCTGAAAATAAATTTGACCGTATAGAAGAGATAACAGCTTAAATTAACGATTAAATTCAATTTAAAATATAAATTGATTCAAACAATTAAATTCATCGATAATAAATTATTTTTATCGTACATGTTCAGACAGAACTGACACTGATCATTTGAATTGTTTTGATTCTGTTTTTTTTTTTAACTTTGATTTCAATTATATTTTGTTCTCGTATTTCGATTATTTGATCGATAATTCACTATAAAAATTCTTTTATATGGTTAATCCAATATTTAAACGATACTAAATATTTAAAATACTGTTCGAAAAATCCGGGTCGTTACATTCTTCCCCCCTTAAAATAATTTCGTCCTCGAAATTGCTAAGTTAGGAAAAATGATACAAATCCATTACCTTTCAACAATCCACTTATGTTGAAACTCAACTCCTCATATTTCAACAAATTAGTTCCAACCAAAACTTTTGGTCTTTTCCCCTTTAATTCGAATGATCTACGATCAATCCATTTATATCCAATCTATATTCCATTAAACTTATTCAAATTGATTCTAGTTAATTGATTCACTTTAATCCATTTAACTAGTTTAAGTTAAATTTCAATTCCAGAATTCAAATCCCAGGGTTTTCATTTCAAATCCTTTTGAAATCACTTAAACATGTACATATATTTATAATCTTTTCAAATTCAAAATATTTGAATTTTTCAATTAAACTTGTTTTCTTTCAAACAAATTCCCATCAAAAATTTTCTAAGGTAGCAATCCATCACTTAGAAACTCGAAAATGAACACTGATGATGTCGCGACCATCATCAGAATTATTTCCCAGCCACCGAAGTGGGTTCAGTGCTTTATTATTTCAAAATCCATTTAAAATCCTTTTTAAACAAAGCTATATTGTTCAAATATACTTCCAAAAATATTTCAAACTTCCCAGGATTTAATTTTCAAATTCTGGTTTGAATTCAATTTCAATTCATTTCATTTGTATATGTTATTCATATACAAGTTTTATTTTGGTTATATATAACCATTCCAATTTTTATAATCAAATTTGATTATAACGATAACAATCAACACATCCAATAATTTTCAGAAAATTATTAGCTATATATCAAAATAGAATTTTGGGTAAAATTATTTCATCTACCCATTTTAAAACTATATCGTGTTCAATCTTCTGTTCAAGTATTTATAAACTCTTATCGACGTCGTGGCGTCCCACGATTCGACCAGAATTCATAAATTACCCAACGGACAAGGCAACACAATATAAATCAATTTTTTTTTTCAACTTACAAATACGTTCTCTCATATATATACACTCAACTCATTCTAGGGTGCTACTGACCCTATCTCTAATGAGCACATCCCACCAAAGCCTAGGTATTCGCTCAACCTAAGCTCTGATACCAACTGTAACGACCCGCAAATCCGTACTATCTGAGTCGACTAATATAACACACGTCCAACTCAAATTGCACAGAAATACGACTCATTATTAGAAAGAAGTTAGAGGATGAGAAATAGAAAGAAAGAAATATTAGAATAGAAGAAAACAAAGATCACAAACTCACAGCGGAACGAATAAAATATATTATATAACATAAGCTTTGAAATACAAAATCTTACATCATATATAGATATCACCATCAGAGTACAATACAGCATTTGGTACAGCGGAAATAACTCTACATAACTAACGTTGAAGCCTCCTGCTTCAAGCTCCTCTAAGTGTACCTGTGAAATCCCGACTACTTGACTGCCCGTAAAAATTTGGGCACCCAAGAGTTTAGGGAAAACCAACAAAATAAACTCTGGGTCAGTCATGGGACTGGTGTGAGTAAACTCCAACCACTTGTTTAACTTTAAAAAAATCCTTTCAAAAGAAAAGATAATAGTAAGACCAACCCACACATAAACACGGACGGTTTTTACCTTACTATAACCCAAAACACTTTGATATCAAATCCAATGATATTATAATAATGTCTACATCAAGTAAATAACCAAATAGCAGAACGCTTGCATCTCACGCTCCACATACATAGTATAAAATCAAAAACCGCATGGCGCTTATTGGAGATTGGATTTCCCACATGACAAGGTATGGAACCACCTTCCGCTAGTGTATCTCTAGAGAGGAATACACTGGGTTCAACAAGAACATCTTGTAACCCGGCCCACACATGACCGATCACTCATTTCGCTTGAGTGTATCGAATGTATATCACCAACGGTTGGAATCAGCAACCGCCTCCCGACTGGGACAGCATCGAATAGAATAAGAAATTAAATGAACCTCTAGATAGGTGATTATACATCCTAATGGGTGCGACCCACATAGCCCTGCTGCCTGCCCGATTTTTGTCCTTTCCCGGTTGTTGAGGCCTGAGGCTACGAATACTTACCATTCATTGATAGCACAATCACTTTGAATGCCACATTGTCAGATCCGTTAATCACTAGTTGAGTTTGCACAAATATTCTAGATGTTATGCTAAGGGAATAAATCCGTTGCAACCATATATATTTATACAGACCAACCCATTTGATCATTGGAAATACTCTGTCAGACATTCGTCCATTTACGTTCGTTCTGGGACTGAACGAAACCGAAGGCACAATTTCTATAAATAGAAAAGCCCTTGCACTTTACTCCGTCTTCAATATATTCAACATACTTGGTTCGCAACGCTAATGCCGATACGGAGTGGTTCTTCGGATAATAATCCAACCGGTCTCTCCATATTGACAACGATGGTCAAAACTTCGATAGTCTGTGATTTAACTATCGAATAAAAACAAGTGTTCATCCAAACATATCAAACAAATCACTGGGCTCTTTAATTAATATTCATTAATTAAATCACTTCTCCATTTTCTCTATCAATATTTGTTAACCAAATATTTCAATAACCATATTGGCCCTTTACGCTATTTGGAAAGCATTTCCCAATATCAACTTCTTTTATTTTCTATATATTAGAAAATATCTCTATTTGCAATTGGAAACAATTCCAATCACTTATCTCTATTCCGACCATTTTAATTATGCTCAGGAATATTTATTTGTTATATTTCCAAAATTCCATCACTTGGGTTTAAAACGAATGTTGTGTAAAACATCGTTACAACAACCCAAAATATTTTATTCAACTAACTCTTTTTCAAACACTTCTCTTCGAGACTGGATCTTGCTATTTATCCATTAAAAATGAAATCAATCAAGTTGGGGTAAAATTACCTCTCAGACCTTAACTGAAAAATATCCTCAACTTCAAAACGGCAAAACCACTTACCTCGAATAAACACACTATACAATCCAATTATTCATTTTTAAAACATGTATAAAGTTCGCTTTCTATTTTTGATTTATAGATTTCCGTTTCTGTTTCCAATACTCTATTTTGATTTCATTTCCTTATCGAATTCTACGTTTATTGATACATTGATTTATAACTATCAAATTATCTGAAAAATATTCTATCTCCTTAAATTCCCGGAAAAATTCGCCATAACCTCCCCTGTATCGGGAGCATCGGGAAATTTCAAATAGCTTCCCGGTACTTCTCATCTCAAAAAGAAAAAGAAAAAGCCAAGCGGCTTGCCGATACGGCGCATAAAATCTCATAGATGAATTTAAACATGTACCTTTTTGTCGAGCACATAAATTTAAATCTTCATATACTTCATCCCATACCTGTCTCCTGTATGTCTATACCTGTCCAATTTATTTCAACTTCATACACTCGTTTGACTCAATTCGTTAAAATAACTCTTTAACTAACTCCCTGCCTATCTCGCTTGTATATTTGAATATAACACGTTTCAAATATATTTCCACTTACTTATCAACTAATTGAATTCAAATTTCAATTTAAGTTCTATATTCGATTTCGAATATATATTTACAATTCCAAATTCACTTTTCAAAGTTCGACTTCAATTCACCACTTGATTAACTAATTCTTCTTTGACTTAGTTAATTCTATTCAATAATCAAAAATATGATTATCGTTTCAAAAATCACTTTTCTTACATCACTTGAGTTCACATTTATTTTCTAACTCAAGATCAGGTTTTTTATATGGAAATTCGGATTTTTATTTGCTTAAAAATCCTTATATTTATTTTATAAAATCCATTATGGTTTTAATGGTTTCTGGCGCTGCACTTTTAAAATTTTGATTTTAACATATCTCAAAATCTATTCGACGAAATCCAGATTTTTCTCCTTCATTAGAAAACTATTATCAAATTGGTCCTAATGTTTCTTGTTTCAAAGAATTTCGACTTCATTTGAGTTCTATATACCCAGTTGAAGTTCGAAACGCCAATTTACGAACTACCGCGCCGCGGCGAGTTCGTTATATATACACTTTTAAAAACTTTGTTTTTAAAATAAATTTAACTCTATTTTTTTATATATATTTTTAATATGTATCAAATCCATAATTTAAATTCCATTTGAATTCTATATTCAAATTTCATAATTTTAAATTCCATTTGAATTCTATATTCAAATCCCATAGTTAATTCTATTCCGAGTTCTATTTGAAATTCTATTTTCAAAATTTTATTTCAAGTTCTACTTTGAAATTCTATATTTGAATTTCCCTTATTCAAATCCCATTTTCAATCTCCATTTAAATTTCTATATTCAAATCTATTTCCATCTCTTTTGAATTTCAAATCCCATATTAAACTTCACTTTGACTTCAAATACCATATTTAATTTTCTCTTGAATTCAAATTCTATATTTATATTTCTTTGGATTCAAATTCAAATTTGTATCTCTTGAATTCCAATTCTGGATTAAAACTCCATTTTCAAATCTGTTTTAAATTCCTATATTTAAAGTCATTTTGAATTCTCGAATATCCCAACTCCATTTTAATTCTATTTGAAATTCAAATATTCAAACTCCATTTTAAATTCTATTTGAAATTCTAAATGTTTCAAATTCCATTTTCTCTTATTTGAAATTTTCAATATTTCAAATTACATTTTCTTTTATTTGAAATTCCGTTTTTGAATTTCCTTTATTCCAATCCCATTTGAATTCCTTTGAATTCAAATTCTATTTCAATTCCCTTGAATTCAAATCCCATATTTAAATTCCTTTGAATTCAAATCCTATATTTAAATTCCTTTTGAATTTCTATAGTCAAATTCTCTTTCAATTATATTTGAATTCAAATTTCATTGCAATTCTATTTTTGAAAAATAGAATTTTCTTCTAAATCTCAAATATCCTTTTTCAGGATATTTTAATTAAATTAACACTTGGCCCAGTGATATTTAAAACAACGAATCATCCAAATTTTCAATCATTTTATTTTTAACACATCATATATGAATATATGAAATCAAGCAAACAAACAAACGGATAATATATTTTTGAGGAATCCAGTTGGATTCCTCCAACCTGTTTTCCTGCATCCACAGATGTTAGCACATAAATAATACCCATTCTGCTTCGTGGCAGAATATCGTGGTATAGAAGGTCATCCACTAATCATAGCGTGGGGCGTATAGGGTAATCATCCGCTATGAAACTGCGGGCATCCGCTAATGAGACTGCGGGAATCCAACCAATCAATCAACCCAATATATATATATAGCCTAAATAACTAATATATATAAAACAACCAGAAAGCATTCACACAAGCAACAAACAATTATTTTTAATGAAATAAAAATAATTCTAAAGGTGAGTGAGATTTACTCACCGTGATTTCATTTGTTGAATATCCGTATAAAAACCAAAATGTTGCATCCACGAACCGTCTCGAATGAAGTCTCTACCTACGATTATTTATTTCTTTTTAACGTTAAATGAATTACTGATTCAAATTAGCTTCCTAAAATAAATAAATTACTCTATGATTAAATTTTTTATTTATTAATTAAAACACATACCTAAATCTTGGTTTGACCCTTCGAACCCCTCACTGAAAAACCATCCGACATCACTTAGGCAAGATAAAACTCCCTGACCTCAACCAGCAAGAAGCACCCTAACCACATCAGCTTCAATCCGACCTCTACCTGCAAATCAGAAATCTGCACCCTGTAGTTTTTCTTTTCTTTTCTGTTTACTGCTTCACTTCTCATCTCCTTTAAACCCGATATCCCATTGTGCAATTCGAAAGCCTCAATGGAATCACGTCGATGAGCTATCAAAGAAGACATCGATAGTTAAAATCATCGCATCCCCTCCAAAATTGCTTGCAACCCCTAAATCGCTGCTACAGGTATCTCCCAAAACAAGTCGAATCTCCTGATGCTACCACCACAAAGCCGACCTCACCATTACTCAACATCGCCTAAAATTGATTGCGACTTCCATCCCCAGTTCCATCTCGTCGACTTCATCACGTCGAAATCCTCTACTGTCGCACCTCTCAGAACAGACTGTACTTCTCCAATGAAGTCCAGTCGCAACCCTAGCCAGAGTTCCAGCGTTGCTCGCCCACTTCACCAGATCGATACCCTTGTCGGCCTCTAGATTGTTGTACTCACAATACAGTGGAAGTCCCAAAATTCACCATTGAAGATCGACTCCAGAAATCGCGCTCGAACTCAAAGTGAAGGATACCCGTGAGACGCCCTTGCTTTCCTGGTTATAACGAATCCGACTTTGTGGATTTCCATTGAGTATTGAACGTGATTTGGGGTTCGAAGTTTTTAAGAAAGGTTGGGTTCGATTAAATTTTCTCTGAAGAAATAAACAGTGTGAAAATACCTGGGAAGAAAAGGGAAGGGTTCTCGTGATTATATAGGCATGAGGAAGGAACCGAAGTACAGAGCCATTAAATTGATGTTTAACTTCATGGTGAAGGTAGAGAGCATTCTCTACAGCTCGAGAAAGGGATTTTCTGCACTGATGTAAAATTTTAGGGTGGCGCTGTTTATTTTTAGGTTGGCTGATGTTTTGAATGTGTAGGTTGGCTCTGATTTTTTTCTTTTATTATTTATATTGATTTTATTTTAATTAAATAATTAAAATATTTTGCGGTCCTTAACTAGTAATCCCGAACCACTATTCAACCGTGACGACCGACGATACCAGATTATAACGCTATTCTGAATTCCGCGGTACTGATTCTGAAAATAAATTTGACCGTATAGAAGAGATAACAGCTTAAATTAACGATTAAATTCAATTTAAAATATAAATTGATTCAAACAATTAAATTCATCGATAATAAATTATTTTTATCGTACATGTTCAGACAGAACTGACACTGATCATTTGAATTGTTTTGATTCTGTTTTTTTTTTTTAACTTTGATTTCAATTATATTTTGTTCTCGTATTTCGATTATTTGATCGATAATTCACTATAAAAATTCTTTTATATGGTTAATCCAATATTTAAACGATACTAAATATTTAAAATACTGTTCGAAAAATCCGGGTCGTTACATTCTTCCCCCCTTAAAATAATTTCGTCCTCGAAATTGCTAAGTTAGGAAAAATGATACAAATCCATTACCTTTCAACAATCCACTTATGTTGAAACTCAACTCCTCATATTTCAACAAATTAGTTCCAACCAAAACTTTTGGTCTTTTCCCCTTTAATTCGAATGATCTACGATCAATCCATTTATATCCAATCTATATTCCATTAAACCTATTCAAATTGATTCTAGTTAATTGATTCACTTTAATCCATTTAACTAGTTTAAGTTAAATTTCAATTCCAGAATTCAAATCCCAGGGTTTTCATTTCAAATCCTTTTGAAATCACTTAAACATGTACATATATTTATAATCTTTTCAAATTCAAAATATTTGAATTTTTCAATTAAACTTGTTTTCTTTCAAACAAATTCCCATCAAAAATTTTCTAAGGTAGCAATCCATCACTTAGAAACTCGAAAATGAACACTGATGATGTCGCGACCATCATCAGAATTATTTCCCAGCCACCGAAGTGGGTTCAGTGCTTTATTATTTCAAAATCCATTTAAAATCCTTTTTAAACAAAGCTATATTGTTCAAATATACTTCCAAAAATATTTCAAACTTCCCAGGATTTAATTTTCAAATTCTGGTTTGAATTCAATTTCAATTCATTTCATTTGTATATGTTATTCATATACAAGTTTTATTTTGGTTATATATAACCATTCCAATTTTTATAATCAAATTTGATTATAACGATAACAATCAACACATCCAATAATTTTCAGAAAATTATTAGCTATATATCAAAATAGAATTTTGGGTAAAATTATTTCATCTACCCATTTTAAAACTATATCGTGTTCAATCTTCTGTTCAAGTATTTATAAACTCTTATCGACGTCGTGGCGTCCCACGATTCGACCAGAATTCATAAATTACCCAACGGACAAGGCAACACAATATAAATCAATTTTTTTTTTCAACTTACAAATACGTTCTCTCATATATATACACTCAACTCATTCTAGGGTGCTACTGACCCTATCTCTAATGAGCACATCCCACCAAAGCCTAGGTATTCGCTCAACCTAAGCTCTGATACCAACTGTAACGACCCGCAAATCCGTACTATCTGAGTCGACTAATATAACACACGTCCAACTCAAATTGCACAGAAATACGACTCATTATTAGAAAGAAGTTAGAGGATGAGAAATAGAAAGAAAGAAATATTAGAATAGAAGAAAACAAAGATCACAAACTCACAGCGGAACGAATAAAATATATTATATAACATAAGCTTTGAAATACAAAATCTTACATCATATATAGATATCACCATCAGAGTACAATACAGCATTTGGTACAGCGGAAATAACTCTACATAACTAACGTTGAAGCCTCCTGCTTCAAGCTCCTCTAAGTGTACCTGTGAAATCCCGACTACTTGACTGCCCGTAAAAATTTGGGCACCCAAGAGTTTAGGGAAAACCAACAAAATAAACTCTGGGTCAGTCATGGGACTGGTGTGAGTAAACTCCAACCACTTGTTTAACTTTAAAAAAATCCTTTCAAAAGAAAAGATAATAGTAAGACCAGCCCACACATAAACACGGACGGTTTTTACCTTACTATAACCCAAAACACTTTGATATCAAATCCAATGATATTATAATAATGTCTACATCAAGTAAATAACCAAATAGCAGAACGCTTGCATCTCACGCTCCACATACATAGTATAAAATCAAAAACCGCATGGCGCTTATTGGAGATTGGATTTCCCACATGACAAGGTATGGAACCACCTTCCGCTAGTGTATCTCTAGAGAGGAATACACTGGGTTCAACAAGAACATCTTGTAACCCGGCCCACACATGACCGACCACTCATTTCGCTTGAGTGTATCGAATGTATATCACCAACGGTTGGAATCAGCAACCGCCTCCCGACTGGGACAGCATCGAATAGAATAAGAAATTAAATGAACCTCTAGATAGGTGATTATACATCCTAATGGGTGCGACCCACATAGCCATGCTGCCTGCCCGATTTTTGTCCTTTCCCGGTTGTTGAGGCCTGAGGCTACGAATACTTACCATTCATTGATAGCACAATCACTTTGAATGCCGCATTGTCAGATCCGTTAATCACTAGTTGAGTTTGCACAAATATTCTAGATGTTATGCTAAGGGAATAAATCCGTTGCAACCATATATATTTATACAGACCAACCCATTTGATCATTGGAAATACTCTGTCAGACATTCGTCCATTTACGTTCGTTCTGGGACTGAACGAAACCGAAGGCACAATTTCTATAAATAGAAAAGCCCTTGCACTTTACTCCGTCTTCAATATATTCAACATACTTGGTTCGCAACGCTAATGCCGATACGGAGTGGTTCTTCGGATAATAATCCAACCGGTCTCTCCATATTGACAACGATGGTCAAAACTTCGATAGTCTGTGATTTAACTATCGAATAAAAACAAGTGTTCATCCAAACATATCAAACAAATCACTGGGCTCTTTAATTAATATTCATTAATTAAATCACTTCTCCATTTTCTCTATCAATATTTGTTAACCAAATATTTCAATAACCATATTGGCCCTTTACGCTATTTGGAAAGCATTTCCCAATATCAACTTCTTTTATTTTCTATATATTAGAAAATATCTCTATTTGCAATTGGAAACAATTCCAATCACTTATCTCTATTCCGACCATTTTAATTATGCTCAGGAATATTTATTTGTTATATTTCCAAAATTCCATCACTTGGGTTTAAAACGAATGTTGTGTAAAACATCGTTACAACAACCCAAAATATTTTATTCAACTAACTCTTTTTCAAACACTTCTCTTCGAGACTGGATCTTGCTATTTATCCATTAAAAATGAAATCAATCAAGTTGGGGTAAAATTACCTCTCAGACCTTAACTGAAAAATATCCTCAACTTCAAAACGGCAAAACCACTTACCTCGAATAAACACACTATACAATCCAATTATTCATTTTTAAAACATGTATAAAGTTCGCTTTCTATTTTTGATTTATAGATTTTCGTTTCTGTTTCCAATACTCTATTTTGATTTCATTTCCTTATCGAATTCTACGTTTATTGATACATTGATTTATAACTATCAAATTATCTGAAAAATATTCTATCTCCTTAAATTCCCGGAAAAATTCGCCATAACCTCCCCTGTATCGGGAGCATCGGGAAATTTCAAATAGCTTCCC
This sequence comes from Allium sativum, assembly GCA_030737875.1. Classification (NCBI taxonomy): domain Eukaryota; kingdom Viridiplantae; phylum Streptophyta; class Magnoliopsida; order Asparagales; family Amaryllidaceae; genus Allium; species Allium sativum. The sequence goes on from CM060916.1 coordinate 962,750,676, forward strand.
GGTACTTCTCATCTCAAAAAGAAAAAGAAAAAGCCAAGCGGCTTGCCGATACGGCGCATAAAATCTCATAGATGAATTTAAACATGTACCTTTTTGTCGAGCACATAAATTTAAATCTTCATATACTTCATCCCATACATGTCTCCTGTATGTCTATACCTGTCCAATTTATTTCAACTTCATACACTCGTTTGACTCAATTCGTTAAAATAACTCTTTAACTAACTCCCTGCCTATCTCGCTTGTATATTTGAATATAACACGTTTCAAATATATTTCCACTTACTTATCAACTAATTGAATTCAAATTTCAATTTAAGTTCTATATTCGATTTCGAATATATATTTACAATTCCAAATTCACTTTTCAAAGTTCGACTTCAATTCACCACTTGATTAACTAATTCTTCTTTGACTTAGTTAATTCTATTCAATAATCAAAAATATGATTATCGTTTCAAAAATCACTTTTCTTACATCACTTGAGTTCACATTTATTTTCTAACTCAAGATCAGGTTTTTTATATGGAAATTCGGATTTTTATTTGCTTAAAAATCCTTATATTTATTTTATAAAATCCATTATGGTTTTAATGGTTTCTGGCGCTGCACTTTTAAAATTTTGATTTTAACATATCTCAAAATCTATTCGACGAAATCCAGATTTTTCTCCTTTATTAGAAAACTATTATCAAATTGGTCCTAATGTTTCTTGTTTCAAAGAATTTCGACTTCATTTGAGTTCTATATACCCAGTTGAAGTTCGAAACGCCAATTTACGAACTACCGCGCCGCGGCGAGTTCGTTATATATACACTTTTAAAAACTTTGTTTTTAAAATAAATTCAACTCTATTTTTTTATATATATTTTTAATATGTATCAAATCCATAATTTAAATTCCATTTGAATTCTATATTCAAATTTCATAATTTTAAATTCCATTTGAATTCTATATTCAAATCCCATAGTTAATTCTATTCCGAGTTCTATTTGAAATTCTATTTTCAAAATTTTATTTCAAGTTCTACTTTGAAATTCTATATTTGAATTTCCCTTATTCAAATCCCATTTTCAATCTCCATTTAAATTTCTATATTCAAATCTATTTCCATCTCTTTTGAATTTCAAATCCCATATTAAACTTCACTTTGACTTCAAATACCATATTTAATTTTCTCTTGAATTCAAATTCTATATTTATATTTCTTTGGATTCAAATTCAAATTTGTATCTCTTGAATTCCAATTCTGGATTAAAACTCCATTTTCAAATCTGTTTTAAATTCCTATATTTAAAGTCATTTTGAATTCTCGAATATCCCAACTCCATTTTAATTCTATTTGAAATTCAAATATTCAAACTCCATTTTAAATTCTATTTGAAATTCTAAATGTTTCAAATTCCATTTTCTCTTATTTGAAATTTTCAATATTTCAAATTACATTTTCTTTTATTTGAAATTCCATTTTTGAATTTCCTTTATTCCAATCCCATTTGAATTCCTTTGAATTCAAATTCTATTTCAATTCCCTTGAATTCAAATCCCATATTTAAATTCCTTTGAATTCAAATCCTATATTTAAATTCCTTTTGAATTTCTATAGTCAAATTCTCTTTCAATTATATTTGAATTCAAATTTCATTGCAATTCTATTTTTGAAAAATAGAATTTTCTTCTAAATCTCAAATATCCTTTTTCAGGATATTTTAATTAAATTAACACTTGGCCCAGTGATATTTAAAACAACGAATCATCCAAATTTTCAATCATTTTATTTTTAACACATCATATATGAATATATGAAATCAAGCAAACAAACAAACGGATAATATATTTTTGAGGAATCCAGTTGGATTCCTCCAACCTGTTTTCCTGCATCCACAGATGTTAGCACATAAATAATACCCATTCTGCTTCGTGGCAGAATATCGTGGTATAGAAGGTCATCCACTAATCATAGCGTGGGGCGTATAGGGTAATCATCCGCTATGAAACTGCGGGCATCCGCTAATGAGACTGCGGGAATCCAACCAATCAATCAACCCAATATATATATATAGCCTAAATAACTAATATATATAAAACAACCAGAAAGCATTCACACAAGCAACAAACAATTATTTTTAATGAAATAAAAATAATTCTAAAGGTGAGTGAGATTTACTCACCGTGATTTCATTTGTTGAATATCCGTATAAAAACCAAAATGTTGCATCCACGAACCGTCTCGAATGAAGTCTCTACCTACGATTATTTATTTCTTTTTAACGTTAAATGAATTACTGATTCAAATTAGCTTCCTAAAATAAATAAATTACTCTATGATTAAATTTTTTATTTATTAATTAAAACACATACCTAAATCTTGGTTTGACCCTTCGAACCCCTCACTGAAAAACCATCCGACATCACTTAGGCAAGATAAAACTCCCTGACCTCAACCAGCAAGAAGCACCCTAACCACATCAGCTTCAATCCGACCTCTACCTGCAAATCAGAAATCTGCACCCTGTAGTTTTTCTTTTCTTTTCTGTTTACTGCTTCACTTCTCATCTCCTTTAAACCCGATATCCCATTGTGCAATTCGAAAGCCTCAATGGAATCACGTCGATGAGCTATCAAAGAAGACATCGATAGTTAAAATCATCGCATCCCCTCCAAAATTGCTTGCAACCCCTAAATCGCTGCTACAGGTATCTCCCAAAACAAGTCGAATCTCCTGATGCTACCACCACAAAGCCGACCTCACCATTACTCAACATCGCCTAAAATTGATTGCGACTTCCATCCCCAGTTCCATCTCGTCGACTTCATCACGTCGAAATCCTCTACTGTCGCACCTCTCAGAACAGACTGTACTTCTCCAATGAAGTCCAGTCGCAACCCTAGCCAGAGTTCCAGCGTTGCTCGCCCACTTCACCAAATCGATACCCTTGTCGGCCTCTAGATTGTTGTACTCACAATACAGTGGAAGTCCCAAAATTCACCATTGAAGATCGACTCCAGAAATCGCGCTCGAACTCAAAGTGAAGGATACCCGTGAGACGCCCTTGCTTTCCTGGTTATAACGAATCCGACTTTGTGGATTTCCATTGAGTATTGAACGTGATTTGGGGTTCGAAGTTTTTAAGAAAGGTTGGGTTCGATTAAATTTTCTCTGAAGAAATAAACAGTGTGAAAATACCTGGGAAGAAAAGGGAAGGGTTCTCGTGATTATATAGGCATGAGGAAGGAACCGAAGTACAGAGCCATTAAATTGATGTTTAACTTCATGGTGAAGGTAGAGAGCATTCTCTACAGCTCGAGAAAGGGATTTTCTGCACTGATGTAAAATTTTAGGGTGGCGCTGTTTATTTTTAGGTTGGCTGATGTTTTGAATGTGTAGGTTGGCTCTGATTTTTTTCTTTTATTATTTATATTGATTTTATTTTAATTAAATAATTAAAATATTTTGCGGTCCTTAACTAGTAATCCCGAACCACTATTCAACCGTGACGACCGACGATACCAGATTATAACGCTATTCTGAATTCCGCGGTACTGATTCTGAAAATAAATTTGACCGTATAGAAGAGATAACAGCTTAAATTAACGATTAAATTCAATTTAAAATATAAATTGATTCAAACAATTAAATTCATCGATAATAAATTATTTTTATCGTACATGTTCAGACAGAACTGACACTGATCATTTGAATTGTTTTGATTCTGTTTTTTTTTTTTTAACTTTGATTTCAATTATATTTTGTTCTCGTATTTCGATTATTTGATCGATAATTCACTATAAAAATTCTTTTATATGGTTAATCCAATATTTAAACGATACTAAATATTTAAAATACTGTTCGAAAAATCCGGGTCGTTACATTCTTCCCCCCTTAAAATAATTTCGTCCTCGAAATTGCTAAGTTAGGAAAAATGATACAAATCCATTACCTTTCAACAATCCACTTATGTTGAAACTCAACTCCTCATATTTCAACAAATTAGTTCCAACCAAAACTTTTGGTCTTTTCCCCTTTAATTCGAATGATCTACGATCAATCCATTTATATCCAATCTATATTCCATTAAACCTATTCAAATTGATTCTAGTTAATTGATTCACTTTAATCCATTTAACTAGTTTAAGTTAAATTTCAATTCCAGAATTCAAATCCCAGGGTTTTCATTTCAAATCCTTTTGAAATCACTTAAACATGTACATATATTTATAATCTTTTCAAATTCAAAATATTTGAATTTTTCAATTAAACTTGTTTTCTTTCAAACAAATTCCCATCAAGAATTTTCTAAGGTAGCAATCCATCACTTAGAAACTCGAAAATGAACACTGATGATGTCGCGACCATCATCAGAATTATTTCCCAGCCACCGAAGTGGGTTCAGTGCTTTATTATTTCAAAATCCATTTAAAATCCTTTTTAAACAAAGCTATATTGTTCAAATATACTTCCAAAAATATTTCAAACTTCCCAGGATTTAATTTTCAAATTCTGGTTTGAATTCAATTTCAATTCATTTCATTTGTATATGTTATTCATATACAAGTTTTATTTTGGTTATATATAACCATTCCAATTTTATAATCAAATTTGATTATAACGATAACAATCAACACATCCAATAATTTTCAGAAAATTATTAGCTATATATCAAAATAGAATTTTGGGTAAAATTATTTCATCTACCCATTTTAAAACTATATCGTGTTCAATCTTCTGTTCAAGTATTTATAAACTCTTATCGACGTCGTGGCGTCCCACGATTCGACCAGAATTCATAAATTACCCAACGGACAAGGCAACACAATATAAATCAAATTTTTTTTTCAACTTACAAATACGTTCTCTCATATATATACACTCAACTCATTCTAGGGTGCTACTGACCCTATCTCTAATGAGCACATCCCACCAAAGCCTAGGTATTCGCTCAACCTAAGCTCTGATACCAACTGTAACGACCCGCAAATCCGTACTATCTGAGTCGACTAATATAACACACGTCTAACTCAAATTGCACAGAAATACGACTCATTATTAGAAAGAAGTTAGAGGATGAGAAATAGAAAGAAAGAAATATTAGAATAGAAGAAAACAAAGATCACAAACTCACAGCGGAACGAATAAAATATATTATATAACATAAGCTTTGAAATACAAAATCTTACATCATATATAGATATCACCATCAGAGTACAATACAGCATTTGGTACAGCGGAAATAACTCTACATAACTAACGTTGAAGCCTCCTGCTTCAAGCTCCTCCAAGTGTACCTGTGAAATCCCGACTACTTGACTGCCCGTAAAAATTTGGGCACCCAAGAGTTTAGGGAAAACCAACAAAATAAACTCTGGGTCAGTCATGGGACTGGTGTGAGTAAACTCCAACCACTTGTTTAACTTTAAAAAAATCCTTTCAAAAGAAAAGATAATAGTAAGACCAGCCCACACATAAACACGGACGGTTTTTACCTTACTATAACCCAAAACACTTTGATATCAAATCCAATGATATTATAATAATGTCTACATCAAGTAAATAACCAAATAGCAGAACGCTTACATCTCACGCTCCACATACATAGTATAAAATCAAAAACCGCATGGCGCTTATTGGAGATTGGATTTCCCACATGACAAGGTATGGAACCACCTTCCGCTAGTGTATCTCTAGAGAGGAATACACTGGGTTCAACAAGAACATCTTGTAACCCGGCCCACACATGACCGACCACTCATTTCGCTTGAGTGTATCGAATGTATATCACCAACGGTTGGAATCAGCAACCGCCTCCCGACTGGGACAGCATCGAATAGAATAAGAAATTAAATGAACCTCTAGATAGGTGATTATACATCCTAATGGGTGCGACCCACATAGCCATGCTGCCTGCCCGATTTTTGTCCTTTCCCGGTTGTTGAGGCCTGAGGCTACGAATACTTACCATTCATTGATAGCACAATCACTTTGAATGCCACATTGTCAGATCCGTTAATCACTAGTTGAGTTTGCACAAATATTCTGGATGTTATGCTAAGGGAATAAATCCGTTGCAACCATATATATTTATACAGACCAACCCATTTGATCATTGGAAATACTCTGTCAGACATTCGTCCATTTACGTTCGTTCTGGGACTGAACGAAACCGAAGGCACAATTTCTATAAATAGAAAAGCCCTTGCACTTTACTCCGTCTTCAATATATTCAACATACTTGGTTCGCAACGCTTATGCCGATACGGAGTGGTTCTTCGGATAATAATCCAACCGGTCTCTCCATATTGACAACGATGGTCAAAACTTCGATAGTCTGTGATTTAACTATCGAATAAAAACAAGTGTTCATCCAAACATATCAAACAAATCACTGGGCTCTTTAATTAATATTCATTAATTAAATCACTTCTCCATTTTCTCTATCAATATTTGTTAACCAAATATTTCAATAACCATATTGGCCCTTTACGCTATTTGGAAAGCATTTCCCAATATCAACTTCTTTTATTTTCTATATATTAGAAAATATCTCTATTTGCAATTGGAAACAATTCCAATCACTTATCTCTATTCCGACCATTTTAATTATGCTCAGGAATATTTATTTGTTATATTTCCAAAATTCCATCACTTGGGTTTAAAACGAATGTTGTGTAAAACATCGTTACAACAACCCAAAATATTTTATTCAACTAACTCTTTTTCAAACACTTCTCTTCGAGACTGGATCTTGCTATTTATCCATTAAAAATGAAATCAATCAAGTTGGGGTAAAATTACCTCTCAGACCTTAACTGAAAAATATCCTCAACTTCAAAACGGCAAAACCACTTACCTCGAATAAACACACTATACAATCCAATTATTCATTTTTAAAACATGTATAAAGTTCGCTTTCTATTTTTGATTTATAGATTTCCCTTTCTGTTTCCAATACTCTATTTTGATTTCATTTCCTTATCGAATTCTACATTTATCGATACATTGATTTATAACTATCAAATTATCTGAAAAATATTCTATCTTCTTAAATTCCCGGAAAAATTCGCCATAACCTCCCCTGTATCGGGAGCATCGGGAAATTTCAAATAGCTTCCCGGTAACTTCTCATCTCAAAAAGAAAAAGAAAAAGCCAAGCGGCTTGCCGATACGGCGCATAAAATCTCATAGATGAATTTAAACATGTACCTTTTTGTCGAGCACATAAATTTAAATCTTCATATACTTCATCCCATACCTGTCTCCTGTATGTCTATACCTGTCCAATTTATTTCAACTTCATACACTCGTTTGACTCAATTCGTTAAAATAACTCTTTAACTAACTCCCTGCCTATCTCGCTTGTATATTTGAATATAACACGTTTCAAATATATTTCCACTTACTTATCAACTAATTGAATTCAAATTTCAATTTAAGTTCTATATTCGATTTCGAATATATATTTACAATTCCAAATTCACTTTTCAAAGTTCGACTTCAATTCACCACTTGATTAACTAATTCTTCTTTGACTTAGTTAATTCTATTCAATAATCAAAAATATGATTATCGTTTCAAAAATCACTTTTCTTACATCACTTGAGTTCACATTTATTTTCTAACTCAAGATCAGGTTTTTTATATGGAAATTCGGATTTTTATTTGCTTAAAAATCCCTATATTTATTTTATAAAATCCATTATGGTTTTAATGGTTTCTGGCGCTGCACTTTTAAAATTTTGATTTTAACATATCTCAAAATCTATTCGTCGAAATCCAGATTTTTCTCCTTCATTAGAAAACTATTATCAAATTGGTCCTAATGTTTCTTGTTTCAAAGAATTTCGACTTCATTTGAGTTCTATATACCCAGTTGAAGTTCGAAACGCCAATTTACGAACTACCGCGCCGCGGCGAGTTCGTTATATATACACTTTTAAAAACTTTGTTTTTAAAATAAATTCAACTCTATTTTTTTATATATATTTTTAATATGTATCAAATCCATAATTTAAATTCCATTTGAATTCTATATTCAAATTTCATAATTTTAAATTCCATTTGAATTCTATATTCAAATCCCATAGTTAATTCTATTCCGAGTTCTATTTGAAATTCTATTTTCAAAATTTTATTTCAAGTTCTACTTTGAAATTCTATATTTGAATTTCCCTTATTCAAATCCCATTTTCAATCTCCATTTAAATTTCTATATTCAAATCTATTTCCATCTCTTTTGAATTTCAAATCCCATATTAAACTTCACTTTGACTTCAAATACCATATTTAATTTTCTCTTGAATTCAAATTCTATATTTATATTTCTTTGGATTCAAATTCAAATTTGTATCTCTTGAATTCCAATTCTGGATTTAAACTCCATTTTCAAATCTGTTTTAAATTCCTATATTTAAAGTCATTTTGAATTCTCGAATATCCCAACTCCATTTTAATTCTATTTGAAATTCAAATATTCAAACTCCATTTTAAATTCTATTTGAAATTCTAAATGTTTCAAATTCCATTTTCTCTTATTTGAAATTTTCAATATTTCAAATTACATTTTCTTTTATTTGAAATTCCATTTTTGAATTTCCTTTATTCCAATCCCATTTGAATTCCTTTGAATTCAAATTCTATTTCAATTCCCTTGAATTCAAATCCCATATTTAAATTCCTTTGAATTCAAATCCTATATTTAAATTCCTTTTGAATTTCTATAGTCAAATTCTCTTTCAATTATATTTGAATTCAAATTTCATTGCAATTCTATTTTTGAAAAATAGAATTTTCTTCTAAATCTCAAATATCCTTTTTCAGGATATTTTAATTAAATTAACACTTGGCCCAGTGATATTTAAAACAACGAATCATCCAAATTTTCAATCATTTTATTTTTAACACATCATATATGAATATATGAAATCAAGCAAACAAACAAACGAATAATATATTTTTGAGGAATCCAGTTGGATTCCTCCAACCTGTTTTCCTGCATCCACAGATGTTAGCACATAAATAATACCCATTCTGCTTCGTGGCAGAATATCGTGGTATAGAAGGTCATCCACTAATCATAGCGTGGGGCGTATAGGGTAATCATCCGCTATGAAACTGCGGGCATCCGCTAATAAGACTGCGGGAATCCAACCAATCAATCAGCCCAATATATATATATAGCCTAAATAACTAATATATATAAAACAACCAGAAAGCATTCACATAAGCAACAAACAATTATTTTTAATGAAATAAAAATAATTCTAAAGGTGAGTGAGATTTACTCGCCGTGATTTCATTTGTTGAATATCCGTATAAAAACCAAAATGTTGCATCCACGAACCGTCTCGAATGAAGTCTCTACCTACGATTATTTATTTCTTCTTAACGTTAAATGAATTACTGATTCAAATTAGCTTCCTAAAATAAATAAATTACTCTATGATTAAATTTTTTATTTATTAATTAAAACACATACCTAAATCTTGGTTTGACCCTTCGAACCCCTCACTGAAAAACCATCCGACATCACTTAGGCAAGATAAAACTCCCTGACCTCAACCAGCAAGAAGCACCCTAACCACATCAGCTTCAATCCGACCTCTACCTGCAAATCAGAAATCTGCACCCTGTAGTTTTTCTTTTCTTTTCTGTTTACTGCTTCACTTCTCATCTCCTTTAAACCCGATATCCCATTGTGCAATTCGAAAGCCTCAGTGGAATCACGTCGATGAGCTATCAAAGAAGACATCGATAGTTAAAATCATCGCATCCCCTCCAAAATTGCTTGCAACCCCTAAATCGCTGCTACAGGTATCTCCCAAAACAAGTCGAATCTCCTGATGCTACCACCACAAAGCCGACCTCACCATTACTCAACATCGCCTAAAATTGATTGCGACTTCCATCCCCAGTTCCATCTCGTCGACTTCATCACGTCGAAATCCTCTACTGTCGCACCTCTCAGAACAGACTGTACTTCTCCAATGAAGTCCAGTCGCAACCCTAGCCAGAGTTCCAGCGTTGCTCGCCCACTTCACCAGATCGATACCCTTGTCGGCCCCTAGATTGTTGTACTCACAATACAGTGGAAGTCCCAAAATTCACCATTGAAGATCGACTCCAGAAATCGCGCTCGAACTCAAAGTGAAGGATACCCGTGAGACACCCTTGCTTTCCTGGTTATAACGAATCTGACTTTGTGGATTTCCATTGAGTATTGAACGTGATTTGGGGTTCGAAGTTTTTAAGAAAGGTTGGGTTCGATTAAATTTTCTCTGAAGAAATAAACAGTGTGAAAATACCTGGGAAGAAAAGGGAAGGGTTCTCGTGATTATATAGGCATGAGGAAGGAACCGAAGTACAGAGCCATTAAATTGATGTTTAACTTCATGGTGAAGGTAGAGAGCATTCTCTACAGCTCGAGAAAGGGATTGTCTGCACTGATGTAAAATTTTAGGGTGGCGCTGTTTATTCTTAGGTTGGCTGATGTTTTGAATGTGTAGGTCGGCTCTGATTTTTTTCTTTTATTATTTATATTGATTTTATTATAATTAAATAATTAAAATATTTTGCGGTCCTTAACTAGTAATCCCGAACCACTATTCAACCGTGACGACCGACGATACCAGATTATAACGCTATTCTGAATTCCGCGGTACTGATTCTGAAAATAAATTTGACCGTATAGAAGAGATAACAGCTTAAATTAACGATTAAATTCAATTTAAAATATAAATTGATTCAAACAATTAAATTCATCGATAATAAATTATTTTTATAGTACATGTTCAGACAGAACTGCCACTGATCATTTGAATTGTTTTGATTCTGTTTTTTTTTTTTTAAACTTTGATTTCAATTATATTTTGTTCTCGTATTTCGATTATTTGATCGATAATTCACTATAAAAATTCTTTTATATGGTTAATCCGATATTTAAACGATACTAAATATTTAAAATACTGTTCGAAAAATCCGGGTCGTTACATAAATAATCAAAATTCGCAAAAATTGCCAAAATAAAAATTTTAAACTGGCCCAGATTTTCGGGTTGTTACAGAAATGCATGGCTATGCTCAAATATTGATTTGTTTTAAATATTCAACTCATCAATTAAGATAAAAGGATTAAATTATAAAGAGGATGATACGTTCCATGCCTTGAGTTTAATCTTCGACATATTGGTTAAAAGGATTATATTACATTGAAACACTGGTCATAGAAAAGGTTGTATCGAATCGTCAATATTATTATAACTTGGGTAGTAATGACGTATTACTAGATGTTAATCACTGTTTATAATTTTAAATAAAATTTAAAATCATGGCCAACGTTATAATAACCTACAGGGTCACATAACAAGAACGTTTTAAAAGGAATGACCGTTCTAAACAAAAAAAATCAATAGTTGATTTTTATTTGAAATGGTATATACAGTGTTTTTGGTTCACCCTGTTATTTTCGAAATATGAAAGGAAGGGTACCGACCCTTTTATTATTCTTTTATCAGATAGAAAAACTCAAAGAAAGTATCGAAAAAGGGCGAATCGAAAATCATGGTAATCAGCTAGTAACGATTCCTTGATTTCGATTTTGTTTTGGCGTGATCGAACAGTCATTCATGGATACCTCTAGAGACGGCGGCGTCTTCAATACTCGTCATATAGTTATTCATAATGGGCTGAAACCCGGTCTTTCCGAAATAACTAGCACATCTTTAAAATCCATAATTGATATACAAAAATATCATGGGTCTCATTTCATTATGAAATATTCATTTACTCAAATCGTTCTTTACATTGGGAATTACTCTCTTAAATCTTATCAAAGATTTACACTTCTTTAAACTCTTGTTTAAATCTTTCCTTGGAAATCATTTTGATTGGTTATAAAATCTCACTTAACAAATTTAAGTCAAATCGAGTTTTATACGCTTTATCGGGGTTGATAAATCTTACGAAAAAAAGTAATTTCTAAAATCATTAACCCATTTACATCATGTTCATCCCGTGGAGCAAAACTGGTAGTACTCCTTATCTAGTTGCCCATGTATTTTGGTAAGTTTGATTACCTTCATTCATTCATTTTCATACTGACCTTGAGAAATCATCTTCTCCTTTAAATGGGTCAAAGAACAAATGTTATTTAAAACATCGTTCACGATAGACCCAAAATCATACTTTCATTTTAAATAAAATCTTCACGGAAATCATATCAGCTCATAGTCGACATGAATTACCATATCAGACCACTATGTAAGCGGAATAACGACAAAGCCTTTAAAATACCTTAATTAGTAAAAGTCCTCATTCACAGAGACCCATTTCGATTATAACTAAATTTATTTCCGTTCAGTTCCAATTTAATTTATTAATTGGAAAACTTGACTTTGGAGAACTCATTAATCTTAATTAAAAGATTTATCATTTCTTTCTATTCGAAATCATCTCTTAATAACAGTTAGGTTAAAGAATAACTTTACTTACGACGTCATTCACAACAAGCCCAAAATTCAATTAATATGAAAATATAAGATTTTAAACAGAATTTACATCAACCTATAATCAACACCAATCCTCGTAATCAAGGAATACTATAAGTGGAATGACGATATAAACATCTTCCAAATTGCTCAAAATAGTAAATGTCGACATAACGGAAATCAATACCAAATATCTGAAGATCACTTCTATCCGAATCCAATTTATTAAATTTGGAAAACTTTCCATCTTACTCAAAAGATCCATGTAAACACATCTTTTAAAACATGGTTATATTTGATAAACCAATTAATTTAAATTCCCAAACGTCGTTTACCGTATTCAGTAAGTTAGGCTGAACGCATAAAAATCGAAATATAGATCAAAACTTTACATTTCTTTCTCAAATCACTTTAAAATCATCAATATGATTTACCATAGTTTTTCCATATATTTAATAATTTTTATATGGCCATTTCGATCGGTTTCCAACTATTGTCATTGAAATGCTTTTACAGCGACCTTTTCAAAAATAGATTTAAACATAACTTGAAACCTATAAGTTGAAATCCAAAATTTCCTCTTTTATTTGAAAGTTACTATCAACAGAAAACAAACATTTTTTGTTATGGGCAAATCCAGTTTAAATTGCATTAGTTATGCTCATTTGAAGTTCATGGTCGAAATTCGTGAACTTTCGCTGTGCAACACGTCATATTCAAACCTTATTATTATTTAAAATAAAACTTTTCTGATTTAGTTCAAACGTATATTATAAATGTTTATAAACTCGGTTAAAAACGATTCCGACTTCAAATTCAATTATAACAAAATTGAATATTCTATATTATTATAATACTATAATAATAATATTTTTCAAAATTAAATCTTTTGAAATCCAAACTTTCCTGAAATCCATTATAAAAATAAATAAAATCATTGGAATAATCAATTCGAGTTAAAAACGTCGTTTATATATCTAACTGAAATTCATTTTTGAATTTACTATTTAAAATCTATTTTTAACTAGAACAAGCCATTTCTAGTTCAAATCTCTTTTAGATCCATTTCAACATTTCCAATAGTTGTTTAAAATCATCTCAATTTTCATTTCCAAATCATTTCGGATAAAAAATCCAATTTTTATTTTCACGCCTTATTTCATTTAAATGGTGTAGTGTTCAATTGAAATTCCAATGGAACGAGACACAATAAATTCCAAAATATTTTCATATTCGTGGTGTCAATTTTTGCGTACAATTATAATAACAATCACAACAATTGTCATCCATCAAGCAACAGTTATAATATAAGCGTTATAACTATTAATGCTTATACGTACGTAAACAGTGTTGACTTACGGGTTTTTGATTCATGACAATGAAGAAAAGGAGATCAAAGAAAGGGTGATTTAGTATGATTATTTATTTATGATTTGGTTGTGTTAAAATTTGTTAAAATATATCCTCTAATACCACAAAACAATCAAGCACAAAATCAAAAACGAATACACATACACACACACATATACATATATATATATATATACATACAGTGGCACGCTATCACTAGATTGTGCACTTTTGCACAGACTAGTCTACTGGGGGAAAACCACCAATCGATGGTGTGCACAAAAGTGCACAGCCCAATGCATTTGCGTGCCAACATATATATATATATATATATATATATATATATATATATATGAATCACCAATTGACTGATCATTTTTCACTAGTCAACTAATCCGAACCTAACAGTCATATTTCTAAAAAGACATCTTCTTTCATGAAGAATTGTGATCCAATTTCAACAGAAATGATTGCTTCTTTTCAATGAAATTTTTCATGAACGATTACCAATCTTCGAATGCTATTTATACATCACAAACTTCACTTTCCAAAATCACTGATTATCGATTCTGGCTCTAATTTCTAATCTTATTTCCTATACTCTCTTGCAATCTAAAAGTATTCAAGATCATTCTTATTGCTTTGAATCGCTGATTCTATCTCATATTTCTCGCTTCAAAAGCAATCTACTTCCTTCAAATCTTCACAAACACATCAGATACTCGAGGATATGATTATAGAAAGGGTGTACTCAAGTCTTGACTAATCTATGTTACTTAGAACACATATTAAAGTCAAATTTTGTTGTGTTGTTGAAGTCATTTTCGGCTGCCTAGGCACGAAATCATGTTCGGTTGCTCAGGTCCCCGTTCTGCTGCTCGAGAGTGTTGTAAACCTGTTCATCCGAGTGAAGTGAGGGTGTTGCTAGTGAAAATCCAAAAGGAGTTTGGGACTGGACGTAGGATTGTGCTTCGAACTAGTATAAAAATTCCTAGTGTCAATTATTTTTATTTTAATGCATTTACTTATTTTTTAATTGTGATATCATTATATTTAGTATATTAAATATTTACTTGGATAACTATTGCATAGATTATAATATCACATAATCACTTTTTCTAAGTTATTTTATTCCATATTACTCGACCCTACTCTAGCACTCTTTTAAATTGTTATCAGAGAAGGACATCTTATAACCGTAAAATAGTTATTTGATACTCGATAATATGGAAAACAACACAAACACTAATACCAGCAATAACACAAGATTCACAGAAGGTCAATCCACTGCATGACCTCCACTTTTCAATGGCATGAACTATAATTATTGGGCTACACATATGGGAATATATATGCAATAAAATGGATTTAATACTTAGAATATTGCTCAAAATGAATATATCATTCCAATTACCAATTATTCCGAGTGGTCAAATTCACAAAAAGTTGATGCTACTTCAAATGTAAAAGCAATGAATATGTTGCATTGTGCCTTGGACAGAAATGAGTTTAACCGAATTTGTATGTGCAATACAACATATGAAATTTAGCGAACACTCAAAGTTACACATGAAGGAACCAGTAAGATTAAACAAAGCAAGATATCCATGCTTAAAAATCAGTTTCAGAATTTCAAAATGAATGAAAACGAATCTATTAATGATATACATTCTAGATTTCAAAATATTTATCATACATCATTGGGCTTACGAAAAAAATACTCTTACTTTGATATAGTATCAAAACTCCTAAATTCTTTGATGGAGGATTGCGAAAGAAAGGTCTTGGCTATTGAAGAAGATAACGATCTTTCAACCATTAAACCAGAAGATTTAATAGGAAATCTTATGTCGTATGAAGTTAATCAGCCTGCAAAACGAGTTCATGTACAAGATGCAAAAAACTTAGCTCTCCATGCTGAAAAAGATGAGTCAGATTCAGATGAAGAAGAAGACTTAGCCTTCATTTCCAAAAAAATCTAAAAAAATTTAAAATATAAGAAAGGATTCAAGAGCAATGGAAGGAAAAATGAAAAAAAAAGCAGCAAAGCATCTGCATCAGTAGTCGATTGCTACGATTGTCACAAGAAAATAAATTACCAGAAAGATTGTCCAAAACAAAAAAAGGAGCAACACAAAAACAAGGAAGAAAAATCCAAAAGACGAGCCTTTTCTGTATTTGGGATGACTCAGATTATTCGTCTTCAGAAAGTGATGGTGAAAGCGATAAAGAACATGCTAACGTATGCTTCGTGGCTAAAGAAACTCAGGTTAGTGATTTTACTTTCGAAGATATGATAGAAATAAATATAGAATTATTAGAATCTAGAAATAATTTCAAAAGAAAGTTTAAAAAAGCTAACGAAGATTAGAAAAAGGCAGAATTTGAAAGAGATTTGCTAAAAAATGAAAAAGAGATATTAGAAGATGAAATTAGAAAACTTCAAGAATATCCATCTAACGCAAATTCTCAACTTTTGTTATCGAATCAAGAAATTGAGACTAAAAAAAAAAGAATAATTTGCTTGCTTATGAAAATCATGAATTGAAACTAGGATTAAATTAATAGAATTAGATAATTCTAGTCTAAAAACTAAATTAGATGATATTACTAAAATTGTCACTCATTTTAATAAAGGAAGAGAGAATTTATCTAATATTATAGAAAATTCTCGACTTGTATCTAGTAAGAAAGGTCTAGGATATATTCAAAAACCTGGTATTTTAAAGAAATCGAATAGAAAGAAATCTAAAACTAGCAATCCAGTTTCATCTTCGACAAAGACTGTTACTATATGGTTTCCTAAAACAAATAATTATTTGATTAGGAATAAATATATAAAAACATTCTTAGAAACTGTTCATAATAATTAGAATTATATTTACAAAAGGGACACTGAACTCTCTTGGATTAGGTTTCCTAAGATCGAACTCATTGGACCCTAACGGATGAAGCGGGTACCAATATCCTTACATATTTTTTGCAGGTCCCACTCAAAATAAAAGGAAAACGGATACTCGATAGTGTTTGCTCAAAACATATGACATGAGACAAAGAAATGCTAATGGATATTATCTACTCAAAAGGAGGAACTGTTACATTTGGAGATAATTCCAAAGGATATATCATTAGCAAAGGTGATGTGAGCAATTACAGTACATCTAATTTACCTCTTATTAGTGATGTTTTGTTAGCTAAGAATTTAAAGTATAATTTGTTAAGTATTAGCTAGTTATGCGATAAGGGTTTCCAAATACCGTTTTCTGAAAATAAATGTAGTATTTTTGATAAAAATCAAGATCTTATTTTCGAAGGTAATAGAGATAAAAATATTTATATTTTAAATATAAAAGTTAATAATAATCCAAATATGTGCTTATTATCCAAAGATAACGATCTTTGGTTATAGCACAAGAGATTTTGCCATATAAACTTTGAAACTATTAACAAAATTTCAAAAAATGAAATCGTAAAAGGTTTACCAAAATGAAATTTAAAACTAAAAATTTATGCGATTCTTGTAAAGTAGGAAAATTAACGAAATCTAAAAAGGTCATTTCAATATTGCAACCATTAGAATTATTACATATGGATTTATTTGGGCCAACTCAAATTCAATCCATAAATCACAGTAGATACGTCTTTATAATAGTTGATGATTTTTTTAGATATACTTGGACGATATTTTTGAAAAATAAAAGTGATACTTTTGTTTTTTTAAATGTCTGTTAAACAAATTCAAAATTTAAAAGATTTGAAAATAAAAAAATATACGAAGTGATCATGGAGGAGAATTCAAAAATGAAAATTTTGATTCACATTGTAAAAATAAAGCATTTTTTCATAATGTCTCATTTCCTAGATCACCATCACAAAATGGAGCTATAGAACAGAAAAATCGAACATTACAACAATGTGCTAGAACGTTGTTGAATGGAAGTTCGCTACCAAAACATTTCTGGGCAGAAGCTGTCGCAACAGCCTGTTATGTTTTTAATTGTATTTCCATTCAACCACTTACGAAAAATACTCCATATGAACTTTTTAATGGTAGAAAACCAAATATTTCATCTTTTAAAGTTTTCAATTCAAAATGTTTTATTTTAAATACTAAAGACCAGCTTGGAAAATTCGATTCGAAATCCGATGAAGGTATATCTATTGGATATTCAGATCGAAGCAAAGCTTATCGTATTTTTAATAAAAGAACAAATAAAATAGAAGAATCACTTCAAGTTTCCTTCGATGAATATTATATTCAAAATTCTCACAATACTAAAATTTTGAAAAATAGAAATTCTCAAGATGATGATAATATAATTTATAATTCTAGAGAAGATGAATCTATTATTCATAATAATATAAATGAAAATACCACTGAAAATCAAGATATTTTTTTGAGTAACGATCAGACTGAAAATATGATTACAGAAAATAGTAATGTTAACAATGAAAACATTATTCAAAATAATAACGAAATAACATCTCCACCAAGAATATTATGAGATCATCCAACTCAAAATATTATTGGTGAAATAAATTCAAATGTAAGAACTAGAAGCCAATTAAATCTATTAAGTCATGTTGCATTTTTATCCAATATTGAACCCAAAAATCCAAAAGAAGAGCCTTCTGACAAAAATTGGTTTATCACTATGCAAGAAGAATTAAATCAGTTTGAACGCAATGAAGTCTGGGAATTAGTTCCAAGACCGAGTGATCAAGTTGTTATAGGTACAATGGGTTTATAAAAATAAAGTTGACGAGTTAGGAAATATAACTAGAAATAAAGCAAGACTTGCAGCTCAAGGATATAATCAAGAAGAAGGAATAGCCTATGAAGAAACGTTTGCTCTAGCTGCTAGACTACATGCAATTTGTACCTTATTAGCCTATGTCTGTCATCATAATTTTAAATTATATCAAATGGACGTAAAAAATGCATTTTTGAACGGTTACATAAAAGAAAGAGTTTATGTCGAACAACCACCCTTGTTTAAACATGAAAAATATCCTAATCACGTGTGTAAGACGAAAATGGCTTTGTACGGTTTAAAGCAAGCACCCTGTGCCTAGTATGCACGCCTTAAAAGTTATTTAATAGACTCAGGATTTCAAATTTGAAAGGTTGATCAAACTCTATTTATAAAACGTTATAATAAAGATATTTTGTTCATTCAAATTTATGTAGCGACATTACTTTTGGTTCCAGTAATGAAAAACTATGTCAAAAATTTTCCAAAATCATGATTAGTGAATGTAAAATGTCACATATGGGTGAATTGTCATATTTCTTGGGTTTACAAATTAAACAACTTCCAAACTGTATTTTTATAAATCAAGAAAAATATAGAAATAATTTAATAAAATGTTTTGGTATGGAAAATACGTCAAGTAAACCTACTCCCATGAGTACTGCAATACTTCAAGAAAAAGATAAAAATGGTGAAAGCGTCGATCAAAAATTATACCGCAGTATGATAGGATTTTTGTTATATTTACCAGCTAGTCGACCAGATATAATGATGAGTGTTTGTTTATGCGCTCGATTTCAAGCCAATCCCAAAGAATCACACTTATGAGCAGTTAAACGTATATTATGTTATCTAAGCAACACCGAAGATTTTGGATTTTTCTATCCAAAAGATTGTTTCTTTGAATTAGTATCGTATAGCGATGCCGATTTTGGAGGATCACGGACTGATCGGAAAAGTACAAGTGGTACTTGTCATTTTATTGGCAAATCAATAATATCTGGATTTAGCAAGAAACAAAATTGCGTTTCACTATCCACGTGTGAAGCTGAATATATAGCAATAGCATTAGCTTGTGCTCAAGTAATATATATGCAACAAACACTTAAAGATTTTAACGTAAATTTAAATAAATCAACATTTTATTGTGATAACGCAAGTGCAATAAATTTATCTAAAAATCCAGTAAACCATTCGAGAACTAAACTTATAGATATAAGACATCACTTTTTATAAGATAATATTGAAAAAGAAATTATAAACTTAGGATTTGTATACTTTGAAAAATCAAATAACGACATTTTTACTAAACCGTTACTCGAAAATACGTTTATTAAACTTAGAAGAGAACGTGGAATAGTTTCATATAAAGATTTATAAAAATATATAAGTTTTAGTTACAAAAATCAGATTTTTAGAAGATTTTTTTTATGAATCAGTCGTGTCTCGAACCCTGGTGCTCTTTTTGAAAGTTGAATAGGCTTGCCATTGGGCTATGTGGTATTTCTTGTTTAACTTTGAATATGGTTTAACATTATACTTTAGTTACCGAATACTATTATTAGCCTACAAACTAATTAACTAATAATAACTATGACTCTTCCCATTTGCCCATCACTAATTGTTGCTAGCTTTTAGGATTTGCAATTATAAATTAGTACAATGGTTCTTAATTCAAACATCAATATCCATATTATTTTTGTTCTCTCAACAAACTTTCTCAAAACTTAAATCCATGTCAAACGATAACACCAACTCTCTTATCAACTCAAGTCCAAAACAACATCATCATCTTCCGTGCAAATTTTCTCTCCCAATCCAAAAAATAAATCCAGAGAATAATGGGCTAATTATCATACCGGATATACTACAGATTCAAAGAAAACCAAGCGCAATTTATCCGTCTCTCCTTCTATGAAATATAAGATTGTTGAAATACATCATTATCAACAATAACAACTTGATTTACAATGGGAACTATACTTCGAGCAAAAGGTAGCTGCAAGACGATTAAGCTTCTTAGAATAAATAGCCATGCGAGTGTGCGGAAAACCAAATGTACTTGAACCTTGACACCATCTATTATCTACCACTCCGGAACATCAAACATCTTCTTGGAGCCCATGGAAAAGCACTCCAACTCGTCCTCCGTATAGCCCAAATTCTTGGGATAGAAATTATATGCAAACAAGGGGTCAAAAAAGAAAATTCCTAAGAAAAAACCGACGTTTTCCAATTCGGATTAAATAACATTAACAACTTCAGATTCCTATTGTCATTTTTTTGAATAACGATGCATTGGGTAAAATGCATGGAAAAATTGTTTTCTGAAAAAAAAATTGTTGCATAAATGAAACAAATATATATATATATATATATATATCTTTTGATTTTGATAATATAGCATGTAAATATGATTTAAATAATAAAGTTAAGCTAATATATCACACACACACACACACACATATATATATTTAAAAAAACATTGTATACAAATTAATATATATATATATAATGTGAATAACCTGGACATAGTAACCAGTCGACTGGTGACATATGAACTAGTTGACCAGTAAAGCCCAAGAGGGAAAAAATATATTTTTTGTGGCCTTAAGACTCCCTACCAAACCCCTATTTCCACCTTCATTTCAAAACTCCATCCCTTCCAACAAAAAACCATATATCTCCAGCAAAAACCCCAATCTTTATCCCCAAATTCAAACGAAAATGGTTCCTCCCACTAAGAAACTTATAAGAGGCTCTTTCTCAACCCAAAAGCCAATCAATTCATATATTGCAAAATGAATTTAAAATGAAATAGCAATCATAAGATGGCACAAAATGGAGAAAATCAAATTCCTAGAAGGTGTATTTGTTGAATTTCCAGATTTTAATTCATATAGGTAACAAAGTTTGGCTTGAAGAGGAAGACTTGAATCCTTAATGGACTACGAGACAAATAATCTGAAGATTAATGTTGTTATGGGAAAAATATTTCTTGTTAATCAAAATTTAGATCATCAATCACCTAGAAATCCCGAAAAATGCATTTGGAGTTTGTTTTGTGGAAAGCGGGTACTCTTTTCTATAGAAAGAATTGGCCATATTTTAAATTCACCGACCGATGGCATATCGCTTGAAGATTTAAATTGTTAGTTCATGTTTGTGATGAAGCGAGTCACTATTTTATAGGCGACGATTTGGATGGATCAAGAACTAAGGGTCTATGTCCAAGTGCTAGGTTTCTCCATCATGCTTTAACACGCCCTATTTTACCGAGAACCCGTACGTTTGATTTAGTCTTCACAAAAACATTTCGAGCCTTGTATGCAATCTACAATGACGTACAAATTAATTGGACTAAATTAATCATGGATCACCTATTGGCATTTAATAAAGGGACTATGCGGTATATTTACTACAAAGAATATATTGTGCGATTACTTGCTAATGTTGAAATTCACGAACCAACTTCAGAAAAGATAGATGTGAAGTTTTTAGATAGTAAGAATTTGAAAATGATGAAATTTCCTTTGCCATGCCTTAGTATTATGAGTTTAGATGAGTGAAAACAAAGAGATAACACTAGTCACTGTAACACCCCCACTCTGATATACTTATTCAGAGGCGGTGATGCTACATATAAGCCATGGTGCTAATAGAACAGTATCACAACTTAACAGAAACTTGTCAGAACATAAAATCATTCTCAGCATATGATTTTACATGGAAGAGCTATTATACAATCATCCCATCACAGCATAAGGTTACAAACATTCACTAGTCTAGTAATTACATATATGAGTACATAAAAAGATAATCTACATAAAGTAAGTCTTCACTTCAAAGCATCCAACTAACCATCTAAACCTGAAAAGTTTTAAGTGTAGCATCATGAGCAACACAGACCCAGTGAGATAGCTATTTAAGCTCAGTTTTTCACATCATTTCTTAGTGGGTTGTAATACAGTTTCATCATGACTCTTTTCTTCAAATATTTCATCATCCCAAGTTTAAGACAGAAATCAAGGAAGACTTCGGGATATTGAATCAAACAAATTTATGGTATCTTCATTTCATCAAAATCTCATAATTTGTCAAACATATACTCGTGAGTCTAAACCACCCCCCTCTACTTGGTTTAGATATTAGGATATGTTATCCTATTGCGGTCGGTATCCCGTCACTAAGTAGGGATGTACTCTACCAACTTAGAGTAATAGTGCACTACCCAAGATCTATTGTCTTATACCGCACCCCATCGAAGAAATATTACTAAGAAAATGATTCCCAAAGTAATCTTAATTTACTTATTCTTCATAATGAATAAAATTATTTTTGAGCTCAAATAATTCTAATTAAATTTCGAATTAAATCTTGAATAACCATCCCGTCAGTCGGATCAATTAGGGATAGCCAGGGAAAGCAGGAAACTATATTTTCCAAACTCAAGCCAAGATACTATCCTCTCTGTCACCCTAGAACGTTCCAGTCATTCATTTTAAAATACTTTTCTAAGGGTTTAAGGCTTTCTCAAAATTATTTCAATTTATATTTAAGAAGAATTTCAAAACTACTTGAAAAAGAAAAGTAACATTTTAAAAAGCACGCTATGAAAAATTCTAGACTTATAACAACTATTATTGCGTTTTGGTCACGCTATAAAAAGGTTTTGGTTTGATTCCGTGCTTCATTAATAGCTAAAAAAAGATGGCATTTCGATTGAAATGCTATAGAAGTTCTAAGATTTGGGTTTTTAGCTTGTTTTTAAGCTAAATGTTTGGTGATGTTTCTCTATACTAGAAAAAGATTTTGGCTTCAAATTTCTACAAGGTAAAGCTCTCATTGTCTACTTATTTATCATAAGAATAGATCCATAAAATAGTGTATCTATCTAATAAATAAAATTTAACAATACAAGGCACTTTTAACATAACTATTTAGGGCCAATTTTTACCTAAACTTGCATCCAGTTTTCAAGTATGAAAATGGCCGAATTTGGAAAAAGTCGCCCAGATCAAAGTTGTAGGTAATTGAATTACCTTTCCAAATTGATAAATTGATCGAAATTTGGTTAAGAATTGCAAAAGTTATGGCCAAAATATCGAACAGCGTTTTCCAAGATCAAGAGTAATCATTCAATCTAAACTTTCACAACTTGACTTCAAAACATGAAATGAAAATATGAACTTAAATAGTTTTTCTCACCTTATACTTGTATCCTTATTGTCTCTTTATCCCCTTAGATTATTCTAAGCTTCTCCTCTCTATCTTATCTTAATTTTGTTTTTGTGAATGTATGAAATGAAGTGAACATTTCACCCCTTTATATAGTAGTGTTTTAAGGCTAGTTTGGTAATTTGGTTTTGAGACACTTGTGCACCTTATGTTCATGCATGCTTTAGGATGTTGACACATGTCCTCTTAGGTGTCATAAGAGGTTTCTACACATGGATACCTAAGGAGCATATGTGTCTTAACCTTGTTTTCTTATGAGACATTTGTTCCACTAATTTGATAACATGTGTACTTATCAAATTAAGCCATTTTTTCATGTTCTAGAATTTGTACACATATGACATTTGTGTCCTGTATATATTCATACATACATACATACATACATATATATATACATATATATATATATGTCATATATGAATACACATATATGTGTTTTTATCATATCTTTGGATCGAATTGAGCCAACATATTCAAAATCTCTAGAAACTATACCTGGATTTTTGAGCTAGGCCGTTACACTCTACCACCCTTAGAAAAAGATTTCGTCCTCGAAATCTAGGCTTCAAACAATTCAGGATAGTCTTTACGAATTTCTGACTCCACCTCCCATGTTGCTTCATCTTCGTTATGATGGTTCCATTGAACCTTTACTAAGGGAATTTCTTTCGTTCGTAGTTTCTTAACTTTTCTGTCAAGAATTCGAATAGGTCTTTCAATGTACTTGGCTCCCTTTTTAACATCAATCCTGCTTAAATCAATCACATGAGATGGGTCAAAAATGTACTTTCGTAGCATTGATATGTGAAACACATCATGTATTTTTGATAACTTCTCGGGTAAGTCGAGTTTGTATGAGACTTTTCCAATTTTCTTGATAATACGAAATGGTCCGATAAATCCTGGCGATAGTTTGGCCTTCTTCTTTCCAAATCGCATTACCCCTCGTACCGTAGAAACCTTTAAAAGGACTTGATCTCCTACTTCGAATTCCAAATCCTTCCTTCTATGATCTGCATAACTCTTTTGTCTACTTTGGGCTGCTTGCAATCTTTCTCTTATAATGGAAATCTTCTCAGTTGTTTCTTTTACTAGGTCTGGACCAAGAAGCTCACGATCTCCAACTTCTGCCCAACATACTGGCAAACGACAAGGCCTTCCATACAAAGCTTCATAAGGGGCCATACCAATACTTGCATGATAAATGTTATATGCAAACTCGATTAATGGTATGTGAGTCTCCCATGTGATTTCGAATTCCATTACACAAGACCTTAGCATATATTCTATGACCCGGTTCACCGTCTCCGTTTGTCCATCTGTTTGAGGATGAAAAGTTGTACTTAGATTTAATGATGTCCCTGGTGCTTTTTGAAGACTTTTCCAAAACCTTGAAGTGAATCGTGAATCTCTATCTGAAACTATGGTAACCGGTATACCATGTAGTCGAACAATTTCTTTCAAATAGAGTCTACTCAGTTTCTCCATTGAGTAAGTCACGTTGTAAGGTAGGAAATGTGCTGACTTTGTTAAGCGATCCACCACTACCCATATTGCATCATGGCCTTGCTTTGTCATTGGTAATCAAGTGATAAAATCCATTGTTATATACTCCCATGTCCATTCAGCAATAGGAAGTGGTTGCAGAAGTCCTGCTGGTCGTTGCTGCTCTGCTTTAATTTGTTGGCACGTAAGACATTTTGCAACAAATTCAGCAACATCCTTCTTCATTCCATTCCACCAAAACTGACGCTTGAGATCCTTAAACATCTTCGTGCTTCCTGGGTGCACCGTGAGTCTTGAGCGATGTGCTTCACTAAGAATTTCATTTTTCAATTCAATTTGATTTGGAGCACAAAGTCGATTTTTAAATCTATAACTTCCGTCTTTACCAGTGTTCCAATATGTAGGTTCCTTATCCTTCATTTTCATAAATAATTTTTTAATTCCTCATCATCTTCTTGGGCTCTCAATATTTTACTTATCAGAGTTTGCTGAATAACAAGATTACACAGAAGTGCTACTTTGTTAATTATGGGTCCATTGACTATCCGGGCGCAAGTATTCATATCAGCAAGAGTCTCTAAAGCCCTCCATTCTCTCATCATCAAATGAGCTACTATGCCATAGCTCTTTCGACTTAACGCATCTGCCACTATATTTGCCTTTCCCGGATGATAATGTAATGTGAAGTCATAATCTTTTATGAATTCCATCCACCTTCTTTGTCTCATATTTAGTTCCTTTTGAGAGAACAAATATTTTGAACTCTTGTGATCAGAGTAAACATGGAATTGTTCTCCATAAAGATAATGTCTCCAATTTTTTAGGGCAAATACAATCGCAGCTAATTCTAAGTCATGAGTTGGATAATTTACTTCATGTGGCTTTAATTGACGAGAACCATAAGCGATAACTTTGTCATGCATTAAAACACATCCTAATCCTTGTCCGCATGCATCAGAATATACTTTATATGGAACTCCACTCCTTGGTAAAAACAAAATTGGTGCCTCTGTTAATTTTTTCTTTAAAGTTTCAAATGCTATTTTACATTTTTCATCCCAAATAAACTGGGTCTCCTTACGAGTAAGTTTTGTTAATGGAGATGCTATTTTTGAAAAATCTTGAATAAATCTTTGGTAGTATCCAGCTAATCCTAGAAAACTTCGAACTTCTGTTGGTGTTGTCGGAGGGTTCCATTTCAACACCGCTTCAACCTTTGATGGGTCTACACCAATTCCATTCTTTGAGACAACATGTCCAAGAAATTTTACTTCCTCCAACCAAAATTCACATTTACTTAATTTTGCATATAGCTGATGCTCTTTTAGTGTTTGGAGACATAAACGCAAATGACATTCATGTTCCTCCTTTGTCTTAGAGTAAATAAGGATATCATCGATAAACACAATAACAAAATGATCAAGATACAGACGAAATACACGATTCATTAGATCCATGAATACTGCTGGAGCGTTGGTAAGGCCAAAAGGCATCACCAAGAATTCGTAATATCCGTACGGTGTTTGGAAAGCCGTCATTGGAATATCTTCTTCTTTTATTCTTAATTGATGATACCCCGATCTTAAGTCGATTTTCTAAAACACAGTAGTGTAACACCCTACATCCTTTAGTGTCACTCACAAAGGGAATGCACTAAGTTCTGTGGAGCATTTAGGGTAAAGGATGCAGATAAATTACAAGACATACAAAATTAAAACAGCGGAAAATAAAACTTTACTTTATTGATAAAATAGTTTGTACAACCAATGTTTTCCAATATCAGAGTATCATCTGTCTTACAAAATAAAGAAGCATAAAATAACAATTATATTCCCCAATGTAGCATAAGCCAGCCATAGCAGCAGAAAAAGAGAGTCCAAAGCACTTTGTCAAAGAATCTTCGAGCTTGGGAAAAGTGACGGTCCAATCTAACCTGAGCTATACTATTCCCTCCTTAACTACCTGGGAGGTGGGAAACGGAAGAAAAGAAGACGAAAGAAAACTGGGTCAGACATAAAGTCTGGTAAGTTCAGTTACTTCTAGCACGTGAAAAAGAAAAAACAAAACGACATGAATTAACTGAATACAAGACAATACCATGATGATAGGGCCAACAAGATAGGATAAGATTAACACAAGATATGCTAAGACAAGATAAACTGGATATGCTTTAATACTTTCTCCGCTTCGCTATTAACCTGTTATTATGGTTTCTATGTCTCTGCACCACCTATCTAGTGTCCCAACTAATAATCTGTCTAAAATGATAACGCGATCCCAATCCCAGTAATTGTGGTTGCCTTTAGGCGTACATTTATTATTTATTACCTAGATCTAATCTAGAGTTTTCTTATCGAGCGCTTCCTAAATTCAACTAGGGTTTATGCGACTTATCTAATACTTCTCGGATTCAGGATTTATGCTACCTAGGTCCAACTAGGGATTATGCTACCTGTCGAACGATGCCCCTAGTCTAGGACGCACTACCTAGAATGGTATATGTTCCTAGACTTTCCCCACGTATGTGTCACGAATCGTTTATCGCTGTCTAGATGCACATGTCATGAAATGTGCGACCCAAGTCCTGTGGCAGGGCTATTCTAGAAACACGGAACTCAGTCGGGAGCTTTCAGATATCTGCCAATGCAGATGCTAAGGGCTGTTTTTTTTCAATGGCTATGGTCCCACCTGACCCCTCCCTCAACTAATGAAAGGCCACCCTTGAAAAATTGAGAACTATACGCAGGCCCCCTATGCCCCACTGTCTTATGGCCATCCTCACCTATAACTAGATAGCAAGTATATGGTCTTTTGGAGTTCTCCGCCTTTCCGCTTTACGTATCTCGACTGACTCAAGATGGTAGGTAGACAACGAGTTGCTATCACAGGGCTACTGGTCTCGCCGAATCACGCTGGTCCATCCTAGTCTTTAGGTTGCCTTATATTGCAACCAAGGCATACCCTTGGTTCTTCTAACGCAGACCTTAACCTCTGTGAGCCCAGGAGGATCATCTGCAGCCTCACAGAGGGATACCAAGAATACCCTCACTTCCTCTCGAAGCCTTGGGCTTCGTAACCCAATTCGTTGGAGCCTTTTTTAAGATTAGATGGACGTTCGCTCCTCCTCGTGTTATACTAAGAATTACTACTTAGTTTTCCTAACTAAGGTTTACCACTTAGTTTCCTGAATTGCCGTTTTCTTAACTAAGGTTTACTACTTAGCCCCTTTCAACTAAGGTTTACTACTTAGTTCTCTTTCTCGTCAAGTTGGATTGGTTAAGTGTCATTAGTCGATACAAGTTAACTTAACCCATTCATTTGTCATGTTAAACTGGTTAAGTGTTATCAGTAATTCACGTTGACTTAACCTTACCAGCATCAAGTTATATTGGTTAAGTATTTACTTAACCCTACCCATTCATCTTGTATTGGTTAAGTGTTCCTTTTTAACTTAACCTTGCCTATCTGTTTTAACTAACATGTTATAACGGTTAAGTGTTCCCTTAGTTAACTTAACCCTAACATTGGTTTGATTAACATGTTCTAATGGTTAAGTATTGTCCCTTCATGTTTTTAACTTAACCCTATTCATTTATCACACTCTGATGGTTAAGTGTTCAAGCTTACTTAACCGTACGGTCTAGTCCAGCTAACATATTAAATTGGCTAAGTGTATTAAATTTACTTAACCCCAACCTCTAGTCTTGTTAGCATGTTAAATTGGCTAAGTGTATTAACTTTACTTATCCCCAACCTCTAGTCTAGTTAACATGTTAAATTGGCTAAGTGTATTGAATTTACTTAACCCCCACTTTCTAGTCTGGTTAACATATTAAATTGGCTAAGTGTTTTTCTTAGTTACTTAACCCCTACAAATCTTGTCTTGTTACCATGTTAAGTTGGTTAAGTGTTCTAGTTAACTTAACCCTATCGTTCTAACTTAACTATGTTAAGTTGGTTAAGTGTTCCTATGGACTTAACCCTCCCATTCTAGATTAACTGTGTTAAGTTGGTTAAGTGTTCTTATGGACTTAACCCTCCCATTCTAGCTTAACTTTAATTGTCTTATTAAAGCACCAGCCACTCACATTAGACAGGTATTGTTGTGGCTGCCGGTATGCCGGTTGGTTCCGGGCAGTCTTACGCCACAACTCAGTCTAACCTCGGCCCTTTATCGAGCTCAATGCCTTAACCTCCCACATTGGATAGGTATTGTTGTGATCACTGGACAACCGGGCGGGTCCGGGCAGGTTTACATCACAACTCAATCCAACCTCGGGTTAAGCATGTTCGTATTGTCTAAATTTACTTTTCTCATTTAGGATAAATTCTATAAGTAAATTTTCCCTAATTTACTTATTCCATTATTACTCTTTTAATGTACATTGTCAACATTTATTATTATGGCCCATTTTCCCTATATATCATATTTATAGTTTTTGGTATGTAAATTATACCAAATTAAGTGTCACTAACCATGATTATTCTAAACATGACAATTACTCA
Organism: Allium sativum; assembly: GCA_030737875.1. Lineage (NCBI taxonomy): Eukaryota > Viridiplantae > Streptophyta > Magnoliopsida > Asparagales > Amaryllidaceae > Allium > Allium sativum. Next base: position 962,780,509 of record CM060916.1, read on the forward strand.
CAATTATGAATAAATTCAAAATTTGTGCTAATATACTTATTATGCCAAATTAACTTTAATTGACCCAATTCTGATTTAACACCCTAATTTACAGTTTATGGCAAGACTAGAATTATTATTCTAGTTTACCGTTTACGCCTAAAACTTAGCTTACTTGCCAATACTAAATTTAATATGTCAAATTACATATTCCATAATTCATGTCAAATTTTCAAATTTGCATTCTAATAAACATGCCATAATACATGTTCTAAATTATGTCAATCATAATTATGTTAATGTTCCACATTATGCCAATTTCCAAGTTTACAACCATGTTTAAGTCAAATTTATGATTTGCCCAAATCGTATTCCCATCGTTCGTGTAATCGTGATTTCATCCTAGATTATAGATAAATCTAGATTCGTGGATAAAAAGGGAATGAACCAAAATGCCGTGAAAAGATGGACATAATGACTGGCAGAAGATGATAATTCACTAATCATAGATCTAACAAATTACACTGAATAAATTGATTAAAGCATCGAAGGCCTATAGATCTGATAATATTATGACATAAAAAGGGTTGAACAAATAACATAGGTTCAAGTATATGGGTAGATCTAACTTAATAGATAAATTCCCATAATCAAGATCCAAGGATAATTAAGAATAAACTGAATAGATAATCAAGTTTAGATCCAATCTCACAGTCATAATCCTAGGCAATAATATCATGTTCATGAATCATAGGTAATTATCCACTATTGTCCTTGTCATAGTCATAGGCATTGGTTTATGCTCCTAGTCAAAGGCTTATGTTCATAGTCAAAGGCTTATGTTCATAGTCAAAGGCTTATGGTTTCAAAGGCCACAGTTCCATAGTCATAATCTTAAGCATTGGCAATTTAGTCACAATGTGTTCTAGGCCATAATCAAGAATCAGATCCAAAGTCATAAACAAGCACAGATTCAATGAAATGAAAAGGCATATTTCTTATATTCTTTTAATTTCATGTCACAAATAGAAAAGGCGTTCAAATCTAAAAAGTAACCGACTTACATTGATTGGATCTAGAAAATAATAGAAAGATAGCGTTGCTTGAAGCCGTTGAATCTTTACTTGAATCCTAACTTGTTTTGAATCTTCTCTTGAAAGACTTGAGCAGGGTATTCTCATCTTGATTTATATTTTATTTTAATTTATTTATTTAGATTTAGAGGAAGAAGAAGAAGCCATGTCCATCAAGAATTTGTGCAACATAAGGTTAGAGAAGAATGGTGCAAAGAGAAGGAGACTAGGGGCTGTTTATATAGGATTGCAAGTTAATTTGAGCCGTCGATGAAGCCAAGGTTAATCAAAGCCATCCGTTCTAAAGAGAAGCCAATTATGTTCACAATTACTTTTCTTAATGTACATTATTAACATTTATTATTAAATTTGTATGCATATTAGATACGTCCCCTCTTTACACATTTATTATTAAATTTGTATGCACATTAGATACATCTCCCCTTTACACATTTATTTTTAAATTTGTTTGCACATTAGATACATCTCCCCTTTACACATTTATTATTAAATTTGTATGCACATTAGATACATCTCCCCTTTACACATTTATTATTAAATTAGTAACTTTAGTGTTTACTGAAATACGGGGTGTTACATTCTCCCCTCCTTAAAGGATTTCGACCCCGAAATCTTCAAGTCAAGAAGAATGTAAATCCTACCATCCAATCATCCATCTACTCAACCATCAAACACAGGCATCCATTGTCCTTAAAGACTTCTAATGCTTGTATGTTCATATGCATAGTGTGTGTACATTTCTTTATCTAATGCAAAATCAGGCGGTCTACTGATTCAGTTGACCTCGTTAATGCAAATCATGTCAGTGCCATGCGTCCAATATGTACGCAAATCCTAATGATACATATTATTTCTATATGAGTGCACAATCATTCACTCAAATGCTACATCCATATGATAACACATTAAGTTCAATTCATAAACAAATACATATATGTAAATGAAATATGAAGGCGTCTGAGCTGATCTAGTGCCTAATACGTGTGTATATGCATTCACAACCATCAACCATAACATGTTTCAAATACATGTTTACATCCAAAAGGGTTTCTACCTAAGGATCGATGATACGTCCTAGAGGATATACCTTAAAAGCTAGAAATTAGTATGCATAGAATTCCTGAAAAAAGAATCAAGGATGTACCCTTAAGAAAAAGGGTATGAGGCGCGTATGCCTTATCTTCAATCTCCCATATCACGTCTTCTTGAGCTTTACTCAACTGTACCTTAACAGATTCAACTTCACGATTGCGAAGTTTCTTGACCTCCATTTCCAAAATAAACAAATGTCAACCATGATACTGAGTGTATATACTAGGATGATCAGAGGTCTCTCCTCTTAGCTTATCCATCATGCCATAACTATGAGGGTGAAAAGGTCACTACGTACTTTTTACCTCTCTTAAGGTTGGTCCTTCTCTACATAGAGCGCCTACCACAGCTATTCATCTCTCAAGCAAACCATCCTAGTCGAACTCGACATCCCTCAAGTACAAGCCCCAAAGGCCTAAACCAATATCAGACAAGCACCCGAGGAATATCTCCTCCGAATTTGGACGATCTACGTGGGATGATCTAAGCAAAAATAACCAAACACTTGAGCACTAGTTGGGATCTTTTACTATACAAGTACTAAGGTGCAGAGACTCAACTATGGAAGAAAATATGAACAAATGCGAAGTGCTAAAACCAAAAGAAAGAGTACAAACAGAAAAGATAGACTCTTCCAACAGAACTTTACTACCTTTCTCCTAGGTACGCTTAGTGGTGAAAGCATGTACTTGCCCTTCTGAAAATCTTGTCCTTTGTTCTTAATTATATGCCCTATTCTGCCATAGTAAAGATACTTCCTCTTGTCTTAGGTTTTATAATCCCTTCCTCCTTCGTGAGCCAAGTCTACATCCATGAATTCCTCATCCTTGGGTTGTGCACCTTAGCCAAACTCCTCATCCTCTTTCGTGTGTAATCATGTTGACAAATCTCTTGAAAGCTGCCTCCATCGTACAGAAAACCCTACTAAGCTTGAAAGAAAACTAGCCACAGGTGAAACTACTACGATTATAGATGGAAGTCGGGCACTACTTCGCCCTTCGATGAGGTTACCTCCCAGAAAGCCAGGAACCCCAGAGACTTAAGAAAGAAGGGGACAAGAATTCAAACAGAGAATCAGAAGATAGTGCGTATGGCTTTTGGGGAACATGCCTTTAAAACAAAACTTTTCTTTTGAAAATGCTTCTTTTAAAACTGTTTGAAAATAATAATTTTTTTTCAAATCTTTTATCTGATCCGGTAACCTCGCTCTAATACCACGTGTAACACCCCACATCCTTTAGTGTCACTCACAAAGGGAATGCACTAAGTTCTGTGGAGCATTTAGGGTAAAAGATGCAGATAAATTACAAGACAGACAACATTAAAACAATGGAAAATAAAACTTTACTTTATTGATAAAATAGTTTGTACAACAATTGTTTTCCAATATCAGAGTATCATCTGTCTTACAAAATAAAGAAGCATAAAATAACATTTATATTCCCCAATGTAGCATAAGCCAGCCATAGCAGCAAAAAAAGAGAGTCCAAAGCACTTTGTCAAAGAATCTTCGAGCTTGGGAAGAGTGACAGTCCAATCTAACCTGAGCTATACTATTCCCTCCTTAACTACCCGGGGGGTACGGAAGAAAAGGAGACGAAAGAAAACTGGGTCAGACATAAAGTCTGGTAAGTTCAGTTACTTCTGGCATGTGAACAAGGAAAAACAAAACGACATGAATTAACTGAATACAAGACAATACCATGACGATATGGCCAACAAGATAGGATAAGATTAACATAAGATATGCTAAGACAAGATAAACTGGATATGCTTTAATACTTTCTCCGCTTCGCTATTAACCTGTTATTATGGTTTCTATGTCTGTGCACCACCTATCTAGTGTCCCAACTAGTAATCTGTCTAAAATGATAACGCGATCCCAATCCCAGTAATTGTGGTTGCCTTTAGGCATACATTTATTATTTATTACTTGGATCTAATCTAGGGTTTTCTTATCGAGCGCTTCCTAAATTCAACTAGGGTTTATGCGACTTATCTAATACTTCTCGGATTCAGGATTTATGCCACCTAGGTCCAACTAGGGATTATGCTACCTGTCGAACGATGACCCTAGTCTAGGACGCACTACCTAGAGTGGTATATGTTCCTAGACTTTCCCCACGTATGTGTCACGAATCGTTTATCGCTGTCTAGATGCACATGTCATGAAATGTGCCACCCGAGTCCCGTGGCAGGGCTATTCTAGAAACACGGAACTCGGTCGGGAACTTTCAGATATCTGCCAATGCAGATGCTAAGGTCTGTTTTTTTCCAGTGGCTATGGTCCCACCTGACCCCTCCCTCAACTAATGAAAGGGCACCCTTGAAAAATTGAGAACAATACGCAGGCCCCCTATGCCCCACTGTCTTATGGCCATCCTCACCTATAACTAGATAGCAAGTATATGGTCTTTTGGAGTTCTCCGCCTTTCCTCTTTACGTATCTCAACTTACTCAATATGGTAGGTAGACGACGAGTTGCTATCACAGGGCTACTGGTCTCGCCGAATCACGCTGGTCCATCCTAGTCTTTAGGTTGCCTTATATTGCAACCAAGGCATACCCTTGGTTCTTCTAACGCAGACCTTAACCTCTGTGAGCCCAGGAGGATCATCTGCAGCCTCACAGAGGGATACCAAGAATACCCTCATGTCCTCTCGAAGCCTCGGGCTGCGTAACCCAATTCGTTGGAGCCTTTTTTAAGATTAGATGGATGTTCGCTCCTCCTCGTGTTATACTAAGAATTACTACTTAGTTTTCCTAACTAAGGTTTACCACTTAGTTTCCTGAATTGTCGTTTTCTTAACTAAGGTTTACTACTTAGCCCCTTTCAACTAAGGTTTACTACTTAGTTCTCTTTCTCGTCAAGTTGGATTGGTTAAGTGTCATTAGTCGATACAAGTTAACTTAACCCATTCATTTGTCATGTTAAACTGGTTAAGTGTTATCAGTAATTCACGTTGACTTAACCTTACCAGCATCAAGTTATATTGGTTAAGTATTTACATAACCCTACCCATTCATCTTGTATTGATTAAGTGTTCCTTTTTAACTTAACCTTGCCTATCTGTTTTAACTAACATGTTATAACGGTTAAGTGTTCCCTTAGTTAACTTAACCCTAACATTGGTTTGATTAACATGTTCTAATGGTTAAGTATTGTCCCTTCATGTTTTTAACTTAACCCTATTCTTTTATCACACTCTGATGGTTAAGTGTTCAAGCTTACTTAACCCTACGGTCTAGTCCATCTAACATATTAAATTGGCTAAGTGTATTAAATTTACTTAACCCCAACCTCTAGTCTAGTTAGCATGTTAAATTGGCTAAGTGTATTAACTTTACTTATCCCCAACCTCTAGTCTAGTTAACATGTTAAATTGGCTAAGTGTATTGAATTTACTTAACCCCCACTTTTTAGTCTGGTTAACATATTAAATTGGTTAAGTGTTTTTCTTAGTTACTTAACCCCTACAAATCTTGTCTTGCTACCATGTTAAGTTGGTTAAGTGTTCTAGTTAACTTAACCCTATCATTCTAACTTAACTGTGTTAAGTTGGTTAATTGTTCCTATGGACTTAACCCTCCCATTCTAGCTTAATTGTGTTAAGTTGGTTAAGTGTTCTTATGGACCTAACCCTTCCATTCTAGCTTAACTTTAATTGTCTTATTAAAGCACCAACCACTCACATTAGACAGGTATTGTTGTGGCTGCCGGTTGGTTCCGGGCAGTCTTACGCCACAACTCAGTCTAACCTCGGCCCTTTATCGGGCTCAATGCCTTAACCTCCCACATTGGATAGGTATTGTTGTGATCACTGGACAACCGGGCGGGTCCGGACAGGTTTACATCACAACTCAATCCAACCTCGGGTTAAGCATGTTCGTATTGTCTAAATTTACTTTTCTCATTTAGGATAAATTCTATAAGTAAATTTTCCCTAATTTACTTATTCCATTATTACTCTTTTAATGTACATTGTCAACATTTATTATTATGGCCCATTTTCCCTATATATCATATTTATAGTTTTTGTTATGTAAATTATACCAAATTAAGTGTCACTAACCATGATTATTCTAAACATGACAATTACTCACAATTATGACTAAATTCAAAATTTGTGCTAATATACTTATTATGCCAAATTAACTTTAATTGACCCAATTCTGATTTAACACACTAATTTAAAGTTTATGGCAAGACTAGAATTATTATTCTAGTTTACCGTTTACGCCTAAAACTTAGCTTACTTGCCAATACTAAATTTAATATGTCAAATTACATATTCCATAATTCATGTCAAATTTTCAAATTTGCGTTCTAATAAACATGCCATAATACATGTTCTAAATTATGTCAATCATAATTATGTTAATGTTCCACATTATGCCAATTTCCAAGTTTACAACCATGTTTAAGTCAAATTTATGATTTGCCCAAATCGTATTCCCATCGTTCGTGTAATCGTGATTTCATCCTAGATTATAGATAAATCTAGATTCGTGGATAAAAAGGGAATGAACCAAAATGCCATGAAAAGATAGACATAATGACTAGCAGAAGATGATAATTCACTAATCACAGATCTAACAAATTACACTGAATAAATTGATTAAAGCATCGAAGGCCTATAGATCTGATAATATTATGACATAAAAAGGGTTGAAAAAATAACATAGGTTCAAGTATATGGGTAGATCTAACTTAATAGATAAATTCCCATAATCAAGATCCAAGGATAATTAAGAATAAACTGAATAGATAATCAAGTTTAGATCCAATCTCACAGTCATAATCCTAGGCAATAATATCATGTTCATGAATCATAGGTAATTATCCACTATTGTCCTTATCATAGTCATAGGCATTGGTTTATGCTCCTAGTCAAAGGCTTATGTTCATAGTCAAAGGCTTATGTTCATAGTCAAAGGCTTATGGTTTCAAAGGCCACAGTTCCATAGTCATAATCTTAAGCATTGGCAATTTAGTCACAATGTGTTCTAGGCCATAATCAAGAATCAGATCCAAAGTCATAAACAAGCACAGATTCAATGAAATGATAAGGCATATTTCTTATATTCTTTTAATTTCATGTCACAAATAGAAAAGGCGTTCAAATCTAAAAAGTAACCGACTTACATTGATTGGATCTAGAAAAGAATAGAAAGATAGCATTGCTTGAAGCCGTTGAATCTTTACTTGAATCCTAACTTGTTTTGAATCTTCTCTTGAAAGACTTGAGCAGGATATCCTCGTCTTGATTTATATTTTATTTTAATTTATTTATTTAGATTTAGAGGAAGAAGAAGAAGCCATGTCCATCAAGAATTTGTGCAGCATAAGGTTAGAGAAGAATGGTGCAAAGAGAAGGAGACTAGGGGGCTGTTTATATAGGATTGCAAGTTAATTTGAGCCGTCGATGAAGCCAAGGTTAATCAAAGCCATCCGTTCTAAAGAGAAGCCAATTATGTTCACAATTACTTTTCTTAATGTACATTATTAACATTTATTATTAAATTTGTATGCACATTAGATACATCCCCCCTTTACACATTTATTATTAAATTTGTATGCACATTAGATACATCTCCCCTTTACACATTTATTATTAAATTTGTATGCACATTAGATACATCTCCCCTTTACACATTTATTTTTAAATTTGTATGCACATTAGATACATCTCCCCTTTACACATTTATTATTAAATTAGTAACTTTAGTGTTAACAGAAATACGGGGTGTTAAAAGTAGTTCCTTTGAGTTGATCAAATAAATCATCGATTCGTGGTAATGGGTATTTGTTCTTAATGGTTATCTTATTAAGCTCTCGGTAATCTACACACAAGCGTAATGTCCCATCAAGTTTCTTTACAAACAGTACTGGTGCTCCCCAAGGAGATTTACTAGGTCTGATAAACCCTTGATTCTCCATCTCCTCAATTTTTTCTTTAATTCCTGATTTTCCTTAGGAGACATACGATAAAGGGCTTTAGCAATAGGCGTGGTACCAGGGATTAAGTCAATACTAAAATCAATTTCTCTTTTTGGTGGTAATCCTGGTACTTCCTGAAAAACTTCTTTAAATTCATTTACTACTGGGATTTGGTCCATCACTTGATTATTATCCTCAATATTGATATGGGCAAGGTATCCAGATATAAAAGCGTCCTCAACTTTATCACAAGTATAAACAATGGTCTCGTCTTCTCGAATTGTCAAACTTATAGTTTTGTTGTGACAATTCAAAATGGCTCGATATTTTGAATGCCAATCCATCCCAAGGATAATATCAAAGTATTCCATTGGGAAAATAATTAAACTGGCCACCATATCCTTACCGTCAAAGTTAAGGATACAGTTTCTACACATATTCTCAAGTTTAGTTCTCCCTCCTACTACACTTGATATTACTAAAGGTTTTGGTAGTTGCTCAATAGGTAATCCTATCTTAGTAGCAAATATTTCAGATATAAGAGAATGTGTTGCACCAGTATCAAATAAATTTTTTGCTTGAAAGTTAAAAAGAAACACAGTACCTTCTACTTGGGCTTGTTCAGAAACCACGCATACACTCGTCCTTGTTGTTCCTTTTTGTCCTTCTTTGGCTTCTTGCAATTCCGACTATTATGCCAAGGTTCATTGCAATTGTGACACACAATTGGATTTGTACAATTTGGAGAAATGTGTCCGGTCTCATGGCATCGGTAGCATCTTCTTAGCTTGTCAGGCTCCTTTTGTCGTCCCGTTGGTCCTTTACTTTCTCCATTTGGTTTCTTTTTCTTCTCATCTGGTTTCTTTTGATTGTCAAAAAGATTGTTTTGTTTCCTTTTATTTGAAATCTTTCTTTCTTGCTGGAACTGATGATAATCTTCTTCCAAATTTAAAGCTTCAGCTACTATCATCTCATAAGTTTTGCGTCCATCACCAATAACATGTCTTCTTATGGGAGGAATTAATCCCTTTGCAAATCGTCTAGCACGCTTTTTGGGTGTATCAATTAAATGATTCACGAATCGGGATAATGCTTCAAATTTGTTTTGATATTGGGCTACAGACATACCTTCTTGAGTGAGATTTTGAAATTTTGTTTCCATCTTCTCTCTCTCATTCTCCGGAAAATACTTATCCAGAAACTTTTCCTTAAATTCTTTCCATGTCATCTATTCCATTTATTCTGGGCTAGTTGTTGTTCGAACTAGCTCCCACCAATTTCGAGCCTCCTCTGATAATTGGAAGACTGCCAGCTTTCTTTTGTCAACTTCATTACATTCCAGAACTTCGAATATATCCTCTAGATATTGAATCCACTGCTCAGCTTTTATTGGATCTGCATCTCCAATGAATTTGTCAGGTTTCAAACTTTTGAAACGGCTTAAAAGACTGTTTGCTGAAGATGTTGAAGAAACTTGATCCATCTGCTTGATGAAAGATGCAAACAGTTTCATAGCATTTGTTTGTGCGGAGGACTGAGCCTCTTGACTTTCAGTTGTTGAGTTTTTTTGATTTGCCATGACCTTCAATAAAGAATATCCAGTTATGGTCATGGATGATATATGCTTTAGTTATAAAGAATATCAATGTATCTAATGGCATACTTAAGTCATAAACACACAAACATACTATATTATTTGTAACCCTTATTTACAACCAAAATTTGGGTGTTCATGCACAACCTCCCCAAAGATACAGATAGTCACTCATACTTACTACTTGATAAGTTAACTTCCTATTCATTTCTAATCTATCACTATTATTTCTATTTCCTTTGATGAGGGAGAGCCTGCTTCATTCTTTACTACTCGAGAAGGTCCAGTGACTTCTTGAGAGTAATAGCTGGAGCCAACTGACTCAGACTCCTCTTCGTCGTATTGTTCCACTATTTTGTTTGGAAGTCGTTTACGTCTTATATTCCTTCCTTCTGGCGGTAATGCTCCTTCTTGCCTTAAATATACTACCGCTTCCCCATACTCAGTCCGTTCAGCCATTTTAATTGCCATCTCAAGAGATTTCCTCTTCTGGCGCAGACGGTAAAGAATAAGATCACTTTTTAGACCGTCTTCATAATCATTAGCCCAATTATAAACTTCATATATCTCATTGCCGAGAATCATCCTTGCACTCCTCTTAAGCTCACGCCTCTCCATTGTGGGACTTGCAGCAACTAACCGTTCATTTGGTATAGTGGTGCACTTAACGCCTCCCCATGTATCCCCCGTATACCAGGTTTTATTGCTTGCCATAACTTATAATTGCAAATAGCCATAAGGATGTCAATAATTGTTCCTATTCTGCCCAATTAAATTGTGATACTATAAAGTTTTCCAAAAGCACCCCTTAAACCTCGCTCTAATACCAACTTTTGTAACACCCCCACTCTGATATACTTATTCAGAGGCGGTGATGCTACATATAAGTCATGGTGCTAATAGAACAGTATCACAACTTAACAGAATCTTGTCAGAACATAAAATCATTCTCAGTATATGATTTTACATGGAAGAGCTATTATACAATCATCCCATCACAGCATAAGGTTACAAACATTCACTAGTCTAGTAATTACATATATGAGTACATAAAAAGATAATCTACATAAAGTAAGTCTTAACTTCAAAGCATCCAACTAACCATCTAAACCTGAAAAGTTTTAAGTGTAGCATCATGAGCAACACAGACCCAGTGAGATAGCTATTTAAGCTCAGTTTTTCACATCATTTCTTAGTGGGTTGTAATACAGTTTCATCATGACTCTTTTCTTCAAATATTTCATCATCCCAAGTTTAAGACAAAAATCAAGGAAGACTTCGGGATATTGAATCAAACAAATTTATGGTATCTTCATTTCATCAAAATCTCATAATTTATCAAACATATATTCGTGAGTCTAAACCACCCCCTCTACATGGTTTAGATATTAGGATATGTTATCCTATTGCGGTCGGCATCCCGTCACTAAGTAGGGATGTACTCTACCAACTTAGAGTAATAGTGCACTACCCAAGATCTATTGTCTTATACTGCACACCATCGAAGAAATATTACTAAGAAAATGATTCCCAAAGTAATCTTAATTTACTTTTTCTTCATAATGAATAAAATTATTTTTGAGCTCAAATAATTCTAATTAAATTTCGAATTAAATCTTGAATAACCATCCCGTCTATCGAATCAGTTAGGGATAGCCAGGGAGAGCAGGAAACTATATTTTCCAAACTCAAGCCTAGACACTATCCTCTCTGTCACCCTAGAACATTCCAGTCATTCATTTTAAAATACTTTTCTAAGGGTTTAAGGCTTTCTCAAAATTATTTCAATTTATATTTAAGAAGAATTTCAAAACTACTTGAAAAAGAAAAGTAACATTTTAAAAAGTATGCTATGAAAAATTCTAGACTTATAACAACTATTATTGCGTTTTGGTCACGCTATAAAAAACTTTTGGTTTGATTCCGTGCTTCATTAATAGCTAAAAAAAGATGGCATTTCGATTGAAATGCTATAAAAGTTCTAAGATTTGGGTTTTTAGCTTGTTTTTAAGCTAAATGTTTGGTGATGTTTCTCTATACTAGAAAAATATTTTAGCTTCAAATTTTCTACAAGGTAAAGCTCTCATTTTCTACTTATTTATCATAAGAATAGATCCATAAAATAGTGTATCTATCTAATAAATAAAATTTAACAATACAAGGCACTTTTAACATAACTATTTAGGGCCAATTTTTACCTAAACTTGCATCCAGTTTTCAAGTATGAAAATGGCCGAATTTGGAAAAAGTCGCCTAGATCAAAGTTGTAGGTAATTGAATTACCTTTCCAAATTGATAAATTGATCAAAATTTCGTTAAGAATTGCAAAAGTTATGGCTAAAATACCGAACAGCGTTTTCCAAGATCAAGAGTAATCATTCAATCTAAACTTTCACAACTTGACTTCAAAACATGAAATGAAAATATGAACTTAAATAGTTTTGCTCACCTTATACTTGTATCCTTATCTTCTCTTTATCCCCTTAGCTTCTCCTAAGCTTCTCCTCTCTATCTTATCTTAATTTTGTTTTTGTGAATGTATGAAATGAAGTGAACATTTCACCCCTTTATATAGTAGTGTTTTAAGGCTAGTTTGGTAATTTGGTTTTGAGACACTTGTTCACCTTATCTTCATGCATACTTTAGGATGTAGACACATGTCCTCTTAGGTGTCATAAGAGGTTTGTACACATGGACACCTAAGGAGCATATGTGTCTTAACTTTGTTTTCTTATGAGACATTTGTTCCACTAATTTGATAACATGTGTACTTATCAAATTAAGCCATTTTTATCATGTTCTAGAATTTGTACACATATGACATTTGTGTCATGTATATATTCATACATATATATATCATATATGAATACACATATATGTGTTTTTATCATACTAAAATCTTTGGATCGAATTGAGCTAACTTATTCAAAATCTCTAGAAACTATACTTGGATTTTTGAGCTAGGCTTTACAGTCACACTCAAGGTCAATCATCTGGTACACAAATTCAAGCATGTCCGGAAGAAGTTCATCTTACTACTCCATCTCAATCAACTCGTGAAGCTATTGATATTGCTGCTAAAAATCAGTTTTTTCTTGAATCTCACCTCGAACGAATGGACAAAAAGATGGATAAGGAATTTGATAAAATAATCTTTTCTCGGAAATATTTAGGATGATATTTCGTGCTCGACTTCCACATCCACTCAGGCTCAAGATCCTGGGAAGTGGCCTGCACCATCATTCACTTAGTCCACTTCCGAGAGCACTAGTTCTGACACTGTTTAATATGGTGTTATGGTAGTAAGCATCTCTATTTCTTATGAACTATTATGGGACTTGTAATAAATAGTCTTGTATGCTCTTTGAACACTATTTCATATTTTGGCTGGGAATTTCTTAATATGTACTTAAGAACTTTTGTGTGTGTTATTTATTATGTTTTTTATCATGTCATCTGATCTTTTTTAATTGATGACAAAGGGAGAGAAAAGATTAATATACACTAACAAATTGTTGCAGGAAAAGTAATAGCCACATTTAGGGGGAGAAACATTCGTAACATGTATTCAGGGGGAGAAAATAAATTTTTCAATAAGAGATTTACAAGAGGTTGTCATTAATAAAAAAAAGGTGGAGAATGTTGATTCGTGAGTTTTTGATTCATGAAAGGAAGAAAAGAAGATCAAAGGAAAAGTGATTTAGCATGATTATTTATTTGTGATTTAGTTGTGTTAAAATTTGTTAAAATCTATCTTCAAATATCACAATATCACAAAACAATCACTCACAAATGAATATGTGTATATATATATATATTGTGGCACACAGTCACTGGACTATGCACTTTTACACAGACCAGTCGACTGGTGGAAAATCCGCCAGGCGACTGGTATGCACAAAAGTGCACAGCCCAATGCATTTGCATTCCTATATATATATATATATATATATATATATATATATATATATATATATGAATCACCAGTTGGCTGATCATTTTTCACCAGTCGACTGATCCGAACCTAACGGTCATATTTTTGAAAAGATATCTTCTTTCATGAAGAGTTGTGATCCCATTTCAATAAAAATGATTGCTTCTTTTTAATGAAACTTTTTATGAACGATCATCACTCTTCGAATACTATTTATACATCGCAAACTTCACTTTCCAAAATCACCAATTACCGATTCTTGTTCTATTTTCAGATCTTATTTTCTACACTCTCTTGCATTCTAGAAGTATTCAAAATCATTCTTATTGCTTTGAATCATTGATTCTATTTCATATTTCTCGATTCGAAAGCAATCTATTTCCTTCAAATCTTCACAAACACATCAAATATCTGAGGATAAGATTATAGGAAGGGTGTACTCAAATCGTGACTAATCTGTATAACTTAGAACACATATTAACGTCAAAACATCTATTGTGTTGTTGAAGTCCTGTTCGGCTGCTCTGACACAAAATCTCGTTCAGTTGCTCAGGTCCCTATTCTGCTGCTTGGGTGTGTTGTAAACCTGTTCCTCCGGGTAAAGTGAGGGTATTGCTAGTGAAAATTTAGAAGGAGTCTGGGACTGGGCATAAGACGATGCTCCGACCCAGTATAAAAATTCCTGGTGTTGATTATTTTTATTTTACTACATTTACTTATTTCTTATCTGTGATATCATTATATTTAGTTTATTAAATATTTACTTACATAACTATTGCATAGATTAGAATATCACATAATATCACTTCCGCTAAGTTAGTTTATTCCATATTACTTGATCCTACTCTAGCACTCTTTTCAATCAGTATAAATAAAACTGTTATAACATCCATCATCCACAAAGCAATCATAGCAACCACAAGCAATCAATATATAATTAGTTTACAATTATAGTAACTTTCAAGTTGAACAAAAAGAGTTCTCACATTGATTTTTGATCGTTGCAATAACGATCATTTTAAATTAATTTAAACGTGGTTTAATTTAACTCAAAATTCCAACTAGCTCCAATCTCGTCTAAATCAGTTTCATTGTGTAGCGTTCGCTGTCGTGATTACATTGCAACCGACGACGTTCAATTCTGTTAGCATATGAACATATGATTGATGTTACAATCTTTAAACATGAATTAACTAACGATGGTAATTAGTCACTAATCACTGTCAATAATTTAATTACCGTATTAAGGCCTTAATCCTTCTTCCTCACTGTCAATAATTTAATTACCGTATTAAGGCCTTAATCCTTCTTCTCCATGGTTTAAATGAAAACCATGAAGCTCCCATAAAATAATCCTCCACCGCACCCACTACGAGCCACCGAAGCCCGAGCCGACTTTCCAACATAACTGCCTCTCCCAGGGGGATCCACTCTAGTGGCCCTGACCCCACCAGCCACCTCCATCACCAGCATACGCCTCACAAATAGAAATCACCAAAACTGCTCCTGCCATCACAACACACCTCCAAACTCCACCAAACTTCATCACCAGGTAGGTCTCGACATTCCAGGAAACTTTCCAGTCGGACACTTCGCTTGGAAATGCCCCGATCAATCAGAAAATGCCAAAACATGAAACTGGACAGTCACTGGTTAAGCTCAGATTCCGACCACCTCGTGTGTCCGTTGGCCACCAAATTTTGGCAATAGGTCGAGCTCCTCGGGCATTACAACTTTCATGTCTGATACTTCCTCTAATTCTCAATATTTTAAGAGATATTAAAATAGAGGAATGGACTTATTTGCAAAAATAAGGAAAAGAGGAGGGGTTGCTGCAAAAAGGTAGACGAGGGGTGAATGAGGGTTAGGAAGTTAAAGTATTGTATAGGTGGGATATTTTGGGTTTAATAATATTTTATTCTATTATTATATTACTATATGCCTATCGCCCATTTCGTTCGATGTTTATTAACTCGCACCATCACATATGAACTCCGTTCGTCGTGAAAATTGACATATAGATATGGTTTGCCATTACGGACCCAATGAAACTGGTTTCATCGAAAATTGACTCTGTTTGCTCAAAATGAGTTAGTTTGAGTTCAAATTATTGATTTTATATTCATATGTATTTATATTGAATGGTTATAGCTCGCACGACCGTATAATAACACCCATTGAACCAAAATTTGTAATCTTACATTCTGGATCCAATAAAATTGGTTTCGTCGAGATTCGAGTTAATTTGCAAAATGGCTATTTTCCTATGTTTAATTAAATCAATAAAATATAATTTAATTTCAAAATAATCAAATTCTTCGAAAAATTAATTATAATCATTGGATATATTCAAATATAATCTTACATAACTTTAAAATAAACTATTTCAGATTTTAAACTTGATACTTCCATTTTCAAGCTAAATCGATATTCAAATTATTTTAAAATCCCTTTATTTTATTTGATAAATCGTTATAGCCTATAAATGATTCCATAGAGACTTTCTGAAAATTTGATTTGGGCATAACTCATAATCTACTAGATGAATCTTGATTTTTTTTTCTCTTTCGTTAGAAAACTATTGTCCAATAGATTCGAATGTATCTTGTTTCAATGAATTCTAACATATATTGGATCATATACATTCATTTAAAGTTCAAAACATAATATTACGAATAACCGCGCTGCTGCATGCTTGTTTTTAGTCATATTATAAATTATACGTTCAAACCTTAACTTAAATAAATTCCAAGTCGTTAATTCTTAAATAAATCATTTTAAATATTTAAATAAATTAAATATTCCTTAATAAATCTGGGTCGTTACAAACTCCAACAAAGTAACATATGAAAATAATTAAGTAAATTAATTTACATTAATACGATAATTAAAGGCAAACATAATTACCATTAATTATCATTACTGAGATAATTAAATGCAAACATTAATACTATTAATATGGTAATCAAAGATAAAACTATTACCGTTAATTAATGTTACCATGATAACTAATAGGCAATGTATGCATTTACATTTATGAATTACCATACAAATTATACTCTGATTCAATTACCGAATGTGAAATCAAGGAATAACTTAATTCAAATTTGTTATTGTACATATATAATCACACTTGTAATTTCGTATTTCAAGCATAATCTATTGTGTTTTATTAAATCACCTATCATTCTTAGAATCGTATTTTTGTGTATAGTGTCATTATATAAATATTAGCATACCATTTTTCAGAATGATAAATATATAGTTAATTAGTTTTTATCATGATCAATTCAACTTTAGCACAATAAAAAAACAAATTAATAACAGCTAACCGAATAAATTGACTAATATTATAATTTAACAAACATTGTGTCTCTAATACCGAATCTTATTAAAAAATGCAATCAAAAAAACCAATTAGATATACTAAAAATTGAAAACAAATTCAATTTGGATGGAGAAAATTGTTTAATGAGAATTTGAAGGAAAAAATCACCTTCAGAGATGTAAGATAAGACATAATGCACATAGATTTTGCGTGATAAAATTAAGATTTCGGTTTATAGTACAATGAAACAAATTAATAACACCTAACTAAATGAGAAAATTTAACTCATACTATACTTTAACAAACCTTACTACCATTTTAATATTGACTCATACTAAGAAATGAAAATAAAAAATCAATTATAATATATTAAAAATGAAAATAAATTCAATTTTGATGTAGAACGTATTTAGTTAAGAATTCAAAGAAATAAGTACCTTCACTAATATAAGATGGACCAAAGGCTTATAGATTTTACATGATAAAAGTAGAGATTTTAATGCATAGTACAAGTAGTTAGTCACAATAAATTCGTCAAAAAATTAATTTATTTTTTTATTTGTGAAAATTTTAAAGTAAAAAAAATATTCAGGTGACACGAAGCATGAATACAGTTGGTGCACGGAGAAAATGTAGCTGAATTCATGGAAGTAAGGGCATAAGAAAATAAAAAATAGTTTGGCTAGAGCAGTAGATAAGGAATAGAAGTACACTAATCCATATAATTGAAGGAAATGTGCAATCCTTGATTTTTTTTTCAAATGTTAAAATTATGCTAATATTTATTTCATGACCTGATGAGCAAATGATTTTTCTAAAACTAATAAAGGGTGAGTACATGAGTTGATATTGACTATGAATTAAAGAATACTAATATCCACATTGATATATAATGAATTAGTTTGATTTATGTTCTTAACAGAATTAATAAAAACAAATTAATAACACATAACTGAATACGAAAATTTTACTAGTACTATAATTTAATGAATCTTATATATCATTTAATATTTAATTCACCAAGAAATGAAAAATAAAAATCAATTACATAAACTAAAAAATGAAAAAAAATATCAATTTTGATGGTGAAAATATTTTGCCGAGAATTTTGAGAAATAAAACCTTCACTGATAGAGGATACAACATAATGCATATAAATTCTGCATAATAAAAGTTGTAATTTTAAATTGTACAATGAGTTAGTCATGATGAATTTAGACAAATTTATATTATTTGATTTTGTGAATTTTCTTAATAAGTAACGAAGGTAGAAAGCGTACAATATTGTTGGTGTACTGAAAAATGTAGTTGAAGCCATGGAAGCAAGGACATAATAAAATGAAGTTTGTTTGATTGAGTGGTGGAGAAAGAATGGATTAAGTTAATCCAAATATGTGAATGGAAAGTGAGACTCTTGATTTTATGAAATAGAAATGCAAATACTTATTTAACAACCAGGGGAGGCAAGTTGAGATTGACTGAGAAATGGATAATACTAATGACCTCATATTCTCTTTTTATATATAAAAGAATAAAATAAATGTACGATTGGGGCAGTTTAAAAATCTAAACGATGAAAATATAGAAACGGAAACACTTGAATATTAATATGTAAGATGAAAAATAATGCATATAGATTTTGCATAATAGAAGCTTAAATTTTAGTGCAATTGTACAATGAGCTAGTCACGATGAATTTAAAGAAATTTATAATATGATTTTGCGAATTTTTTAGAAATAAAAAAAATAAGGAGGTAGAAAGCATAGAATGTTGTTGGTGTACGGAGAAGTACATTTAAAGCTATGGAACTAAGGACATAAGAAAATGAAATTAGTTTGATTGAGTGGTAGGGAAAGAATATAATAATTAGAGCCAATGATTTCCCTAAAACTAATCAAACGTGTATACAGGCCCGACCTTTCCCACAGGTGAGAAAAGTGACCGCTTAGAGCATCAGAAATTGAGGGGAACCAGAATTCGATCATAACACGCAATCGCGAATGCTACTCCAGTCTCTAACAGCGTCCAGATAGCGTGAAAGGAAGGGGGCCCGCACCGCAGGCGGTAGACATATGTGACTCGTGAATAGCAGAATAGGCAATCCAATTTCAGTGCCTTCTTCTTCCTTCAGTTCTTACCGGTTAGTAATTAATTCATATGTATAACTTGAGTTGAATAGTTTGAATTAATGATTGAGCAGTGCTGCAGTTATGCTCAATCAAAAGGAAAATTGGTGAATTGCATAATTGGCCACGTTGAATTGTTAATTTATTTATGTTGGGTGAATTGTTGAATTAATGAGCTTTACAGACTACAGTATAACACGAGCTTTACTATATTGCTTCAAAAAAAAAAAAAACATGAGTTGTGAATGGGTGAATAGTTGAACAGATGAATAGGTGATTCGGTGAATTGTTACTGTTTAAGCTTTATTGTGAATTGTTATGCTTTACCGACAGTCACTATTCTGGAGTTGAAGGATACTGCATGTATGTTTTCTTACCTTGGATTATGTTCCTCTTCTTTATCATAGAAGTTATAAAATAATTTTTGTTATTTAATAAAGAAGATAGAATTTTCAATTTTTTTTTCTGCATTAAACCTCAAACAATGGGCAGAATAAAACTTTGGTACATAAAGGAGAAATTGTTCAATGCTTTAGTCAAAATTCAGAATTATATGATTCAAAATCAAGAGCAATGTTAATTGTCAGTTTTCAAATCCAAACTTATAACTAAATAAAGACATTATATATAGATAAAAATAAAAATAGAAAAATTGCAATTTTCTACTGTAAAATAGGAACACTGTACACATGACATTCTTTGAAGATTAAACCAGAATTTGGTTTTTCGTCTGAACTGAGTTATCAATTTTTTTTATTATAGCTAGATTGTTTTGCTGCGCTTGCTTATTTTCCCTGGAATTTGGAATGTCTTGATGACTGTATGCTGTAAATGTTTTTATTTTCTCTAAAACAAGTCTTTATTAGTAGCATAGTACTATTTACAAAGTACAATATATAGTAAACAAAATTATGCATTTCCCACATGTAGGGTGTGGATTAAATCACCTACAGATTACTGTGAATCAAATCAATTAAGCATATCCAGCAATGGAATCAAATCACCCAATGCAACATGCTAACTGATAATGATCTCTTTTCTCTGAAATTACTGAGAATTGTTTCAACGAATTAATGAATATTGGAGGAATTGTTCCGGTGGTACCGATTGTTTTTAGATGATAGTTGAAGAAGCAGTGATGAACTTTTGATAAGGTTTTTTGCAGTATTAAAGTGCAGTATTGAAGGGCCTTTTTTTCCTTTTCGCTTCAGGTATCAAAAGTCCTAGGACCGATCCTGCATGTATATGAGTTGAGATTAACTAAGAAACGAATAACAACAACAACTTCATACTCTTTTTTTTTTACATATAATAGAATAAAATAAATTGCAGCAGTCTTATTTAGTTTATAAAAATATAGAAATGGAATGACTTGAATGTTAACTATTGAACTTATATTAATTCTATATATGGCTTTTTTTAAAACTAATGTAGAAAATTTCTTAGATTTTAAAGAATTAGAATTAATTCTATTGAACAGCAAAATAAATGTAATAATAAGAATGATAATGATTCATTAACTTAACAATTGAAAAGAAAAGAAAATTCAAAGTACTGAAAATATGAAAACAGTTTCAATTCTGAGGGGAAAAATATTTAGCTGAGAATTCAGGAAAATGATTACCTTTACCGCAGTAAGATGGAACATAATGCATATAGATTTAGCATGATAAAAATTGTAATTTTAATGCATAATACAATGAGTTAGTCACGGTAAATTTTGGGAAATTTATTTTATCTTTCAATTTTCTGCAATTTGTTTTAGAAGTAAAACAATTAGCGAGGTAGGAAGCATAAAATATTGTTGATGTAGGGGGAAGATGTAGTTAAAGCCATAAAAGTAGGGACATAGGAAAATGATTTTTTTTATCAAAGTGGTAGAGAAAGAATAGAATTAAATTATTTCAAATAACCGAAGAAAAAAATGCAAACTTTGAAATCTCGAAATAAAAAATAGTATTTAATTTACAACCGAAGGAGCTAATGATTTTTCTAAAACGAATAGGATGTGTACATGAGTTGAGAATGACCGAGAAGAAGAGAATACTAATGGCCTCATATTCTCTTTCTTACATGTAATCGAATAAAATGAATACACTGGATTCAAGACAATTTGAATATTTAGATGCTAAAAATATAGAAACAGATATTTGAATATTAGTTTTTGAATTTGTATTAATTATATATGTGATTTTTCTAAAATTAATATAGAAAATTGCTTAGAGTTAAAAGTTATAAAATTAATTATATTTAATTGTGTAATAAATGTAATAAGAAGAGTGATAATGAAGCATTCAGTTGACATTAATTTTAGCAAGCAGGTGAAAAGGATTTCAGGATAACTAAATTTTAATATTAAGTCAGGTAATTTAAATTGTAAATATCTAAAAGTGAGTGGAAGTTACATTAGTAAACCAAGGGATGCATGTGTATGAACTCGCTTTTCCACTTTTGATTTACTTTTCCAAACACATATCAGCATATTGTTGAGGTTTTAATGTATAGTACAATGACTTAGTTACAATGAACTCTCAAGAATTTTATTTAATTTTTTATTTTTTTATTTTTTAGAAGTAAAAGAATTAGGGAGGTAAGAAACATAAAACATTATTGGCATACAGAAAGGATGTCGTTAAAGCCATGGAAATAAGGACAAGAAAAAATGAAATTAGTTTGATATAGTAGTAGATAAAGAATTGAAGTAAGTGAGTACAAATAACTAGAGGGAAGTGAAATCTTTGGTTTTCCAAAATAAAAAATAATATTGCAAATATTTATTTTAGTTAATGATTTTTCTAAAACTAATAAGAGGTTGGTATATGAGTTGAGATTATCTAAGAAGTGGAGAATACTAATAGCCTCATAAATGCATAACGAATTAGTTTGATTCACACTTAATAAAATTAAGAAAAAAAATTCATAACACATAAATAAAAAAATTCATTCATACTATAATTTAATGAACCTTATGTACCACTTTAATATTGAATCACACTAAAATTAAAAAAAATCAATTACATTTACTGAAAATTGAAAAGGAAAAAAAAATCAATTTTGATGGAGAAAATATAATTGAGAATTTAGGGAAATAATTATTTTTGCAGACCTAAGATAATATATAATGCATGCAGATTTTGCATAATAGAAGTCGAAATTTTAGTGCATATTACAATGAGTTGATCAAGATGAATTCTAAGAATTTTATTTTATTTTCTTGGCAGTCAAAGAATTAGGAAACATGAACTATTGCTGGTGCATTAAAAAGGTACAATTGAAACCAGGGATATAATAACAATTAGAAAATGAAATTACTTCGATGGAAAAAACAAAATTATATTAATTCAAATAACTAAAGCGAAAGTGCAACCTTAACTTTTCAAAATTGAAAATAGTGCAAAAATTTACTTTACAACTTGAAAAGCTAATGATTTTTTCTAAAATTAATAGGAGGTTTATATGAGTTTAGATTGAATGATAAGAAATTAATACTTTATAGCATCGTATTAAATTTTTTCGCATGTAAATATAATGGAGTGAAATATATACATGTTATCGGTGAAAATTTGGAATGTATAGATAATAAAAATATAGGAGTGAAAATGTTTGAATATTAAATGTTGTATTTATATTGATTTTACACGTGTGATTTTTCTTAAACTAATATAGAAAATTGATTTAGACATGAAGGCATAAAAAATAATTCTTTTGAACTGCATAACAAATGTAGTAACAATAAAAACGATAATGAAGAGTGCAATTGCCAATAATGCTAGCAAGTGCGCTAAAAATACTTCAAGTTGGCTAGTTTTAGCATTAATTAAGGTAGTTTTAAATTGTATATGTCTAAAAGTGGATGGAAGTTACATTACTACAGGAAACCAAGAGATGCACATGTATGAATTCAGTTTAAACACTTGATATATTTGTTTGGACATGTGTTAGTGTAATGTTATTCTAATAAAAACGGAACCAAAAGGTCTTTAGATGAATATTGAGCTTTCGTACAATATAATAGATAGGTATCTTGAGTCTTTATACCATACGATCTTTAATTCAACGCTCGTCTAATACCCTGCAGTATATAATATGTAACTTGATAAAACATTACTATCTATATGTATACCATTGTATATGTTTTTTCATCAAAATCAATAATTAAGGTATGAATAATATATATTTTATTTAAAAATTGGTATGCTTTGTTATAAAATACCACTTATTTACTTTTTTTATAATCTCTAAAACCCTGTAACTCCACTAACCTAAATGTGTGTCTTATAAGGGAAAAGAGCAAATATTTGATCCATATATAAACGGTACAGTTGGTTTCAAAAAGGAAAAGGTAAAAAAATACAAATAAAACAAGCTCAATATACAAATCACACCCGCCTAATTCAAATCTCTATCTTCCTCGAACAAGCTATTATCTAGAATCTCGGAGTTTGATTCCCTACCATTGCTACATATCGTCCTGGGTCTCTCTGATGTACTGATGTTGTTATTTACAAAGTATTTAACTTCGTTCTCAATTCGCTGAATTTTAATTGAACAGTGTAACTTACGATTATTATTACATTCTTTCCAAATAGAATAAACTGCAGTAGTAAAAGTCGCAAATGCTATATCTTTAAGTTGATCCTTTTTCTGAAATTTGCTTTGTAATAAAATCACTTCCTCCTCAATAGTTGGTAGGATGTTCAATGAAAAGTTGAGTTTAATTTAATCGAACACCAAATGAAAATTGAGTAATCACAGTGGAAAAATAAGTGTTAAGAGGTTTCATCTTCCCTTTCAATTAAAGGGCATAAATTGGTTAAAATGAAGCCAAAGTTTCATGGTCCCGCCTTAGTGTTTAATTTATCAGACATTGCTAGAAAAGATATGAAATCCATTTGTCTGTTGTTTTTTGCATACCAAATCATGTTATAATGGTTCTTCTACTGGCCGTTGCCTCTGATCTTGTTCCAAAATTTGAACAAGGAAAATTCCCCTCCATCACACCATTCATAATAATTTGTAAACTTGTTTGGTTGGATGGTGACTAGTTAAATATCAGTTATCACTTCTCTTGTAAATGGATGTAATGTTGGTATTAACTCATTGCCTTATACAATGGTAGCAACATTTTCATATTCAGTGCCAATAGCCTGAAATAGGTGCATAGCAATCAAATCCACTAAATAGTTATAATTTATCCAAGGGTTAAACCATAATGAGGTATTGTGTTTACTTGCAGTTACCTTATCAAAAATTGTTTACCATGTACAAGATGAATTGTTATCAATATGCATTGACCAAAATTGTTTAGCACAAAAATATTTTCTCTTCATACAGTCGCTCTACAAACTATCTTTTGTTAGGAAATTCCATATGAGTTTAAGTCCAGGTGCATGTTTATGGTTTGAAAATGATTTAATGTCAATTCCTCCTTTTATTTTTGGTTTGGAAAGCATGAGCCATGCAACCTTTTATTTTCTAGTCCCAAAAAAAGTTTGCACATAGTGAATGCAATCATCCAAAGTGATTTCTGGCACAAATAACCAATAAATAAGTATAGGAGTGATTAACATAGAAATGTGTTTATTTTATGCTCGTATATTTTATCTTTTGTAAATAAATAAATGATACTTTGGTTACTTTTGTATGTTTTTACAGGATGTCAAGAAATGCCTCCTTCGTTTCAAATTAAAGGCCAACTACAGATAAAAAGCTACTTCCCCGTATTAAAGCCATCTCAATTATGAAAGACGTTGTAGCTCACTGGTAGTTGCATGGAAATTTGTATTAAGAGACCTGAGTTCGATCCCCGTCGAGCTCACTTTTTGCCAAAGAACAGAATGCGTTCACACTGGCCCTTTGCTATGAAGAATATATTAATTAGTGTTATATTACATATATACATATTCATGTGTATGTATGATATTCACTAATAGACATTTCAGGAGTAGTCATGGAAATCAATTCAGAACATTCATTTTTCAATTTCCAATTAAAAGAATTTCTGATAGAAATATTGCCAAGAAAAGATCAATTTTGAAGATTTTATCCCTTGTTGCCTTTGGAGTCTAATGAGTATCCTTGTTTGGAAGAATTAATCACATACAATCTGCTCATCAATCAATCAATCAATTTGCCACATGGAAGATAGGGAAGATTTGGAAGATATTCACCGTGATTTGCTTTCCAATCAAGCTTGGTAAAGGAAGGCAAGAGATATGATATTACTTCTTGGGAAAAGAGGGCCATTTAGTCATTGATTTGATTAGGTACATCTCTATAAATATACATGATGTCCCATTGTAAATGTCATTCATTCAATTTTCTATTCTGTATTCTCTTTTGTTCTAATAAAAATCTTTTCTTTTCTAGTTTTATTGTTATTTTAATTTCATAACAATTTGTGTTATCTACCTAATTAGGTTTGGGTAGAACGCATATTGTTATTGTCTTTTATTACTGCTTGTTAGCGATTCACTGTTTGATTAGTTTCAACAGGAATCCTACTTTTAATTTTTGTTATTGTTCTAGTCGTTATTCTCTTTTTCTAGTAATTGTTCCTTTTTTTTTAATTGTTGAATTTGATACTGATTAGATTCAGAGTAATTTCAACAACATAAAAAAACAACAACCCCAAACTTCGTCTAACTCACCCAAGAATAAATAGATAATAATTTTTAATAACACCTCCCTGTGTTCGACCTGTATGCTACGCACCTGTGCGTTTGCAGAATTTAATTTAAATGTCGCGCTTTTCTAATTCATAGAATAGTGTCGATCAAGTTTTTGGCGCCGTTTCCGGGGAGGTAACGATTAAATTTTATTGTTTATTTAATATCTGATTCGTGTTAGTTTTTATTTTTGTTTTTGTTTTTGTTTTGCTTAAAAAAAAATCTCTTTATTAGTT
The DNA here is from genome assembly GCA_030737875.1 of Allium sativum. Taxonomy (NCBI): domain Eukaryota; kingdom Viridiplantae; phylum Streptophyta; class Magnoliopsida; order Asparagales; family Amaryllidaceae; genus Allium; species Allium sativum. The sequence goes on from CM060916.1 coordinate 962,806,502, forward strand.
GATTTTGTATCAAACATTGGTGCTAGAATCATCTAAACAAGAGAAGAGAAAAAAATTTCTTGCCACTTTTGTCTCTTAGTTTCTTTTCTTTAATCTCATCTATTCCTTCCTTCCCAATTTTTACATTTGTTTGTTCCCTCTTGCGAATTTATTCCTACTTTAGGCAAATAAAAAAAAAGAACTTGCCAAATTTTCTTGACCTTATTTCCTTTTTTTTCTTTCATTTATTTATTTCCTTTTTATTTCTCAATCTCCTTCTTTTCTTTTATAAATTCTTCCTTCTTTTCAATTCTAAAGGAAAAAAAACCTTTCAATTTTTGCTTTATTTCTTTCCATCTTTCAATTTCTTTTCCCAATCTTCTACGTTCTCTTTCTTCTTTTACAAATAAAAAAAAAAGAAAATTTTTGTCATTAAATTCTTCCCATTGTACAAATTCTTGCCATTTTCTTATGATTTCTTCTCACAAATCTCCTTCTGTTGCAAATCTCTTACCCTTTTTTTAAAAAAAAAACAAATTTCTTTCTAAATTTTCTCGTTGTTGCTGAATAATTCCATTACCCAAATTTCTTTCTATTTGGCAATCACCTTTTTAGTTTTCACATCTTTAATTTGCTTGCTATTTTCTCTTATTGCTTTCCTTTTATATAAAAAAAAATTGCCACTTTTTCTTTTAATTTCTTACCAATTTTTCAGTTTCTTTCCTTCATTTCCTTTCCTATTTTTTATACACCCCTTTTATTCATTTTACAAATTTTAAAAGGAAAAAAAAGTTACCAATTTTCACCTATTTCTTTCCTTTTTATTTCTCAATCCCATTCTCTTCTTTTACAAATTCTTTCTTCTTTTCAACATATTAATAAAAAAAACAACTCTTTCCTTTTGCTTTTTCGTTCCCTGTTTTCAATAGAATCTCCTTCCCTCTTTCTCTTTTCATTTATTTTGTTTCCTTTTACTTTAGATTTATTTTCTTCTAATACTATTCCTTTCCATTTTTTCTGAAAAAAACTCTTGATTGGCAGATTTGATGTTATTTATTGACATTGCAATCTCCAAAAACAAGAAAAAAATATCTTGCTAGTTTTGTCTTCTATTCCTTTTTTTCCTTAATCTCTTTCCTTGTTTTAACAATTTCTTAAAAAAAGAAAAAAAAGAAATCAAAATCAAGATCAAGCGAAGGAAGGAAAACAAGCAAGACCGAAGTGGAGAAATTCAAAAGTCAAACAATTGCAAATAGTTGAAGTCGAATTGTTGGAGCGGTTGCACGCCAAGTGGGGTGTGAACGCGCTAGCGCTACCCAATTTCACTGGAGGACTGCCGATCAAGGTGATAAATTTTTAATAAAACTCTACAGGTGCTCTGCCGCAAAGAAAAAAATATATATGTAGACAATTGTTGTAAAAAATTTCTGCAGGGGCAGCGGCTTGAATGTAATTTTTTGATTTCTGCAATTATTTTATATGATTGTTGTTATTTCTGCACTTTTTTTTTATTCATTCTGTTAAGGGCAACACCCCAATTCACATAAGGTGAGGGATTTCATCACCCTTTCCTTAGCCCACAAACTGCATTTCATCATAGAATCTGACTAATAATAACGGTTAGACATTGGACTTAAGGGAGTCACGGGCTCATCTAGGGCTTAATTGTATTGTGATAGTTGATTCATTTGGAACGAATTATTTCTTGGTGTCTAGACTACGGCAGAGAAATAACCGTTTATAAATATTACGGTGATTCGTAAATATTATATTAGTTGTTACTCTGAAGGTACTTAAACCTTCGGCTGCATTGCTAGGGTGATTCCTGGTGCACCGATAACTCCTGTCCGTTAACTGGCTGAGAAATCTTTTGATCTAAGTAATCAAACACATCACTTTATAATTTTGGGTTAGGAGCCAGTAAGGACAGAAAATTTCATTGTAGCTAATTTCTGTGCTTGCATTTAACAAAAATGAGTGAAAAAAGTGTCAGCCAACAAAATTCTCCTAGGGGTTCTCGTATCAACCAAAATTTTCCAACCGAATTGGATCAAAATCGAGTGAATCAAAACTTTCCAAACTTTGGAGATCAAAATCAAATAAATCAAAATTTTCAAAATCTCAATATCCAAATGGATAGACCCTTGTCTCTTCGTGATCGATGTTATCCTACTAGGACCGTTCAACCATCTGTCATTGTGTTCCCACCAGCTGAAGGAAACAATTTTGAGCTAAAACATTCTTTTATCCAAGGGGTACCAAAGTTTACTGGGTCTGAAAATGCTTATGAATTTCTAAGTGAATTTGAATTGTATGCTTCCACAACAAAAATGCAACAACTATCTAACGAATCGATCAAGCTAAGGCTAATCCCATTTGCACTACTTGAAAGCGCTAAAAGATGGCTAAATTCTCTTCCACGACATTCCATAAGAAGTTGGGATGAATTTGTCACTACATTCTTGAAAAAGTTTTTCCCTTTCCATAAAACTCTAAAAATCCGAACCGAGATAAATCAATTTTGTCAAAACGAGGGGGAAACTTTTTCAAAATACTTTGAGAGATTCAACCAGCTATTATATAGTTGCCCTCATCATGGAATTCTAAAAGATCACTTATGTCAAATTGCATATGAAGGGCTAAACTATTAGACTAGAACTCAACTAGAATCAATGTGTGGAGGAGATTTTATGTCTAAGACAGCCGATGAAGCTTGCCAATTCTTAGAAGATTATTCTAAAAAGGACATGCAATGGGAATCAATTCGTGTTCCCATTCGTACTTCTACTAGAGGTGTGCATGTCGTGGACCCAAATCAAGTTCCTTTAGAAAATCAAACTCCTCAAGCCGGAGAAGGGTTACCCCACTATTACTCTCAGGACCAAGCTAATGCCATAGCTCAAAATAATCCTTACTCATCCACATACAATCCTGGTTGGAGGAACCACCCAAATTTTTCTTGGTCAAACTCCAGTAATTCGGCCAACCCAGCTCACATGCAACCCTTTATTCCCAATCCGAATTACCAAGCTCCTTCTTCCAATTCTCAAACATCTCAAGCTTCACCTCAATCCAAACAACCGTATAGGCACCCCAATTTTCAATCATCGAACCAATCCTCTCAATCTTCTTAACCGTCACAAGAAATTGTGCATCTAGAAAAACAGTTGAGCTCTTACGAAGCCAAAATAAACTCGCAAGACGCTAAAATGGACCAAATGATGAATATGATAAAGGAAATGGCGAAAAATAATGAGAAGGGAAAGTTGCCGAGTCAACCTGAGGTGAATCCAAAATATAACTCTCGTGCTGTGAATTCTTGTGAGAACGAAAACTATAATCCAGTCAACGCTATTACAACCCTTCAATCTGGAAAGAGGATTGATAATAACGTGGGCGACCCTGACGAACCTTCTAACTCGACCCCAATGCCAAATCTTGATAATCACCCATCGGCTTCGAATACCAATTCCTCTAAACCTCAAGTTTCCTTAAATGTTGGCAATCCCAACAATTCTTCTTCCAGTGTCAGCAAACCCGACCCACCTTCGAAAATTAATGTTGGCAATACCAACATTCCATCTTCTACGACCTTATCACCTTCTATTTCCTTGGATAAATCTTCTCCCTCGAATGATGAAACTCATCACAGAGTCGAAAAACCAATAGCTCCATTTCCCCACAGACTCAATAATAAGAAGAAAGCGGCAAATTTTGATAAAATTTTGGAAATCTTCAAACAAGTCCGTGTGAACATTCCTCTTTTAGACACAATTGAACAAATTCCTCAATATGCTAAATGTCTTAAGGAATTGTGCACACAAAAACGTGCGACTAATGTCCCAAAAACCGCCTTTCTAACTGCGAATACAAGCTCTGCTCTTTCGAATCTTACCCCAGTCAAGTACAAAGACCCTGGCTGCCCTACGATTGATTGCAAAATAGGAAACACCCATATTTCTCGTGCCCTACTCGACCTTGGTGCCAGTGTCAATTTTCTTCCTTATACTGTTTATTGTCAACTTGGGTTAGGGGAAATTAAACCAACAGACATCACCCTTCAGTTAGCAGATCGATCTGTCAAAAAACCATTGGGAATTATTGAAGACGTCTTGATACAGATCGAACAATTTTACTTCCCTGTCGATTTCATAGTTTTAGACACAGAACCTGTCTCAAATCCCAAAGTTCAAATACCATTGATTTTAGGACGACCCTTCTTAGCAACCTCAAATGCTATCATTAATTGTAGGAACGGTCAACTTCGACTTTCCTTCGGGCACCTCACCATTGAGCTAAACATCTTCAATCTCAACAAACAACCTAGGGATTTTGAGACCGATGAAATCGACATGATTCAAACCACAGTTGACGAAACCTATAATGACACTTCTGAAGCCTTGAAAATGTGTCTGGAACATTTCGATTCCGATTTCGACGAACTGGAATACATTTCTGAACTGAATGAATTTCTTGACTTAAATCCTTCGTCTTCTGAATCTAACCAAGGAACGTTAACCAACGTTAACACTCAAGACATCCTAAGTTAGATCTCAAACCCTTGCCACAAGACCTTAAGTACGCATACTTAGACTCCTCAGAAACTCTTCCCGTAATCATGGCCTCTGATCTTACCGAAGACCAAGAAGAAAAACTCTTAGAAGTTTTGCGGGAAAATAAAGATGCCTTGGGATGGGACTGAGCGATATAAAAGGAATTAGCCCATCAATTGTGGAACATCGCATACACTTAGTTGATGAGGCTAAACCCATCTGTGAGGCTCAAAGGCGATTAAACCCAAACATGAGAGAAGTGGTCAAGGAGGAGATAATCAAATGTATAGACAATAACATCATCTATCCCATCTCTGATAATACCTGGGTGAGTCCGGTACAAGTCGTACCAAAGAAATCGGGAGTCACAGTGATCAAAAATGAAAATAATGAGCTCGTTCCAACAAAAATCAAAACAAAATGGCGTGTGTGTATCGACTATCGAAAGCTCAACGCAGCCACATGAAAAGACCATTTTCCCTTACCTTTTATTGACCAAATGCTCGAACACTTAGCGGGTCATGAGTACTATTGTTTTCTCGATGGATACTCTGGCTATAACCAAATCCCTGTTGCTTTAGAGGATCAACACAAGACCACCTTTACTTGTCCCTTTGGAACCTTTGCTTATCGTCGCATGCCTTTTGGTCTTTGTAATGCCCCCGCGACTTTCCAAAGGTGTATGGTGAGTATTTTCTCTGATATGGTGGACGAATTCTTAGAAATATTCATGGATGATTTTTCAATCTATGGATCTTCTTTTTCCCAATGCCTCACTCATTTAGAGCTCGTCCTAAAATGTTGTAAGGAAAAATCACTCGTGCTTAATTGGGAAAAATGTCACTTCATGGTAAAAAGGGGGATAGTTCTAGGTCATGTCGTCTCCAAAGATGGCCTTGAGGTCGATAAATCTAAAATCGATTTGATTGCTAATCTGCCTCCTCCTAAGTCTGTTAAAGATGTACGTTCATTTCTTGGCCACGCGAGATTCTATAGAAGATTCATTAAGGATTTCTCAAAAATTTCAAAACCTATCTCAAATTTACTTGCCAAAGACGTTAAGTTCGAATTCTCCAATGATTGCAAAACATCTTTTGAAACTCTTAAGTCAATCTTGACCACAGCTCCCATCATTCAACCTCCTGATTGGACTCAGCCCTTCGAACTTATGTGCGACGCTTCTGACTTTGCAGTTGGAGCCATCTTAGGTCAACGTATCGATAAACTCCCTCGAGTCATTTATTACGCTAGCAAAACCTTAAACGAGGCCCAATTGAATTACTCAACTACTGAAAAGGAATTTTTGGCAGTTGTCTTCGCTCTTGAGAAATTCAGACCATATCTCATAGGATCCAAAGTCATAGTTTACACTGATCATGCTGTCCTACGATATTTGCTTTCTAAGAAGGATGCTAAGGCCCGCTTGATTCGTTGGATCCTTCTTCTTCAAGAATTCGATATAGAAATACGAGATAAAAAGGGTTCTGAAAATGTTGTAGCTGATCATCTCTCTCGAATTGTGCACGAAAATGTTAACGACACCCAAATCGATGACTATTTTCCTGACGAACAAATTCTTTCCATCTCTAACACCCCTTGGTACGCTGACATTGTGAATTATCTTGTCACACAACAAATGCCCGCTGACTGGTCGAAACAAGATAAACAAAAATTTCTCTCGAAAGTTCGAAACTTCTATTGGGACGACCCATACCTTTTCAAATACTGTCCAGACCAAATCATTCGAAGGTGTGTGCCCGATCATGAACACCAAAGTATTCTCTCCTTCTCACATGATCATGCTTGTGGCGGTCACTTTGGAGCAAGAAAAACTGCTGCAAAAGTATTGCAAAGCGGTTTTTATTGGCCCACACTCTTCCGTGACGCTTTCGAATTTTGCTCTAAATGTGAGCGATGTCAAAGAACGGGTCGAATCTCTAAGCGAAACATGATGCCTCTCAACCCTATTTTAGTGATTGAGTTATTCGATGTTTGGGGCATCGATTTCATGGGACCATTCCCTGATTCATTTGGGAATCATTACATCTTGCTTGCGGTAGATTATGTCTCAAAATGGGTTGAAGCCATTCCGACCAAAACCAAGGACAACAAGGTTGTTGTCAAATTCCTCAAAGAAAACATCTTTTCGCGCTTTGGCACACCTCGAGCTATCATTAGCGATAATGGCACTCACTTCTGTAATCGTGCTTTTGAGTCCTTGCTCAGGAAATACTCAATCACACACAAGCTGTCAACACCTTACCATCCACAAACTAGTGGACAAGTAGAAGTTTCCAATGGACAAATCAAACAAATTCTTGAGAAAACCGTGAATTCCAATAGAAAAGATTGGTCCGTAAAACTGATTGATGCACTTTGGGATTTTCGCACTGCTTATAAAACCAATCTAGGGATGTCAGCATATCGATTAGTCTTTGGAAAGGCCTGTCACTTGCCTCTTGAATTAGAGCATCGTGCTCTTTAGGCCATAAAATTTTTGAACTTTGACTTAGAGAAAGCCGGCTCCCATAGGAAGTTACAAATTTCGGAATTAGAGGAATTAAGAAATGAGGCGTATGAAAATGCGAAAATCTACAAAGAAAGAACCAAAGCCCAACACGACAAAAACATACTTCGTAAGGAATTCAACGTAGGTCAAAAAGTTCTTTTATACGACTCTAGACTTCACTTGTTTCCAGGAAAACTCAGATCTCGATGGACTGGACCTTATGTTGTGAAAACAGTATATCCTCATGGAGCGGTTGAAATTAAAAATCCTAGGGATGGAAAAGTCTTCAAAGTAAACGGTCAACGACTGAAACCATTTTTGGAATTCGACCAATATGACCCTATCGATCTGCATGAGCCTGATCATCCACCATGAAATCAGGTGGTACACGTTCTTTTTCTATTATTTTTCTTTTTCATTTTTTATTTTATTTTTGTTTTTCTGCCTTAGACAGTTGGGACACTGTCTCAATCAAGTGTGGGGGGAGTCTGCATTGCATTCTTTTGATTTTTCTTTCTTTCTTTTCATGTAGGACCATCATACATTTTATATCGTAGTAACATACCATAATTTTTTTTTAAAAAATACGACTCATTTTCAATTGATACAACAAAATAAGTTTACAATTTTTAGCCAGTTGATAGTATTTTTTTCTCTCAACTTAAATCGAAAAAGAAATATAATGAAAAGTTTAATTCTGAGGGATAATAGTGTAACCGGTACATAGGGAGATTCTTAGGTGATGGCCATGAAATCTATTCTATATTGTAGACTTTGTTTAAATAAGTGGAGGACTTAAAATACTTATAATGGCTTGTTAAACCTTTAAAACTAAGTTGTGTTAAGTTGAATTCGCGTAACTCTCTTTTTGTGTTTATAAATTCAATAATAATAATAGTAATCCAAGGGTATCCAACATTGCTTGTATATCGAGCGTTGGTGTGCAAACCCGCCAAGCTCTATCCGACACGTTGTTGACAAAGTCAGCGTTGGAATATCTTGGTCTCATTTTATAAGATTGGACACCTAAGGATTACCGACACGTTGTTGACAAAGTCAAAGTCGGCCTGCACAATCCGCCAAGCTCTTTACCCACTCTCTGTTAGTCCGCGAGGCAATGCATGGGTGGTACACTACACCAAAAATGCCAATTAAGCAGTGCTCTGAGCCGTATCAAAATCGATTTGGCAGTGTTTTGAGCCGTATCAAAAAATGGCGTCTCTGTTACTTTGATACGGCTCAAAGCCGTATCAAATTCATAAATTGATACGGCTCAAAGCCGTATCAAATTGATGAATTGATAAGGCTTTAAGCCGTATCAAATTCATAAATTGATACGACTCAAAGCCGTGTCAAATTGATGAATTGATAAGGCTTTAAGCCGTATCAAATTCATGAATTGATAAGGCTTTAAGCCGTATCAAATTCATGAATTGATACGGCTTAAAGCCTTATCAATTCATAAATTTGATACGGCTTAAAGCCTTATCAATTCATAAATTTGATACGGCTTTGAGCCGTATCAATTTATGAATTTGATACGGCTTAAAGCCTTATCTAATTTAAAAAAAAATAAAAAAAAATTACAATTAGCCGCTTCATTACAGCAAATTCATCACATCAAATTCATTACAGCAAATTCATCACATCAAATTCATTACAGAATCAAGTACATTTAACAAAATATGAAAGAAAAAATATTATACATTAAAATTCTCTCATTCACTATTACAAAGTTACAATTACATTTTGTGTATTACATTGCATTTCATTCTAATACAAACACACCTTACTTCTCAACTGTAAGAAAAACCACAATTAGAGCTGTATCCCAAAACCTCTGCATCATAGTAGCTGACTCCACTCCAGTTCCTACAGAACTTCCCACCTTGTAATAAAACACAGTTAGTCGAGGACCATCGTTACATTGAATGCAGAAACAATGTACATCGTTTCTGCATGCATAAGTTACCAAACAAATTGATACTAACTAGCAATATGACCTTTAAAAATTAATACCATTAATAATAAACTCGTTGACGATCAGACTGAAGTTACATGTAGCGATTTACCGTAGAAACAGAAACATGAGCAATATGAATCACGTCAATAATCGCCACAAAATTCCCATCTGTAACAAGAGAAAGATAATAGTCGGAAGAGTAAGTTACAGAACTGTAAGATTATGATTGCATAAAATATGTAAATTTCTGCACTACACCCTTATCAACAATAGGAAAATGTAGAAATTTTCCATCGTTCATTGTATGTAGAGCATCGACAATTGGAGTATCAACTGTTACACATTCAGGGTCCACAGTCATCACCTGCATACCATGTAAAATAAAACTTCAAACCTATATTAAAAAATATTACCAATTCAAACTTTAAAACTAGCTAAGAAAAATTTATGTAACCTGCTCTATTACCAGTCACAATAGTTTCTCTACTTTAACAAGTTCATTGGTCTACTCTGATTCACAAATCATTTTTACACATAGTTTGCGAACTCAGTTCGGAAGTTCGGATGCATGTTCTTGAAATGCAACAATAAAAACAAAGCAAATACTTGTTTGGCCAGTAGAAATGTGAATAATATTTGTAGACAACAAAGTGATTGACCTTAACAGTAATCTATAACTCTTAGATATGTAAATACTAATATGTTTATATAGATTTTTAAATCTGTGAATCGTATTAAATGATTCAATCATAGTATGATTAGTTCATGGTACTCTTTGTTGTGAAAGAGACTATGCTTTTTTTTGGTGAGATCCACATCGAATCCGTAAGCGATTCGTACTCTTTGATCCGCTCCAATAAAACCTTCCTCGTCTACTATATCAAAGTTACAAATTCTCTAGTTTAAACTGCCCAAACTCAGATCAAGTCTCCGATCAGTCCGACAACCCTTTAAATTTTAAATCTCTGTGAAGAATTGGAGGATCATGGCTATGAAGATACGATAAGCCTCTAAGAATTTGCCTTGCCCAATTTTTTACGTCCTTCAAATCAACTTTTTTATGGTTTATACGATATCTGAAATACAACCAGTTCAAGCATAAAGCTTATCTGGATCATGGATGCATACATACACTTGAGCAGCAAAAAGATAAAAAGAAGGAAACTTACTGTCTCAGACTTCCAGAAGTGAGTAACTCTGTGATGATATTTATGGTTTTTTTGTTGTCATCCACCCATGAATTATAAAATCTGATTATGTCATCATGTCTAACAGATTTCAATAGATGAACTTCAGAATACAGCCTCTCAAGATTCTCGGGAGACTGCAGCATATCATCAATCTTCACTTGATTCCAGGCAACTTCAATCCCATCAATTTCATCAAATGCTTTGTAGCTATGTAATAAAATGATGCAAAGATGTAAGTACATATTAATTTATCAAAATAAAAAATAAAATAAAAATGATAAAGTATCATGAAGCCATAAGTAGATGACTAAAATATCATGAGGCAAAATAGATGGTTTGAGATCACAAAGCCAAAGTAATCGATAGCATATACGAAATGTGATAAATGTTCATTTTTTTACTGTTGGTACTGATCACTAGAAATAAAGTAACAATATCTGCTTTATTTTGCTGAAATATGAACAAGAAAAGTCCTAACACTTTCTTGATTTTTGCAGTTACTAATGGAGAAGGAAAAGAGTATACCTAAGGCCACTACTAAAATGATTACCTTAAGGCACACCACTTTCCAAATGGCGATAATTAGTCCCTCTCTCCTTAGCCAAACAAATAATGAATAGCCGTTCTTGAGGGCAAGCCTGGAAGAACCAACTTGTGCACGCATACACCAACTTCGCCCAGAATTTTCCCTCTCTCCTTAGCCAAACAAATAATACAATTCATTTTTCACAAACTGTCTTTCCATTATTTTCACATTCTATTTTTGTAGTTTTTTTCTTTCCTTTTAACAAATTAAGTTATCCTACATTCTACAGTCCGGAAATTGATGGAGAATTGTGTGCCATAATATACATACAAATATTGTGAAATCTTTTTTTTATGTATAAAAAAGAACCTGATTTTCAATCAGTCCATACTACACACGACCAAAGCCACCTTCTCCAATCATCCTTGTTTCATCGAAGTTTAATGTGGCCTTTTCCACATCTGACCAACTGAATATGATTGGTCTTTCAGCGCTGGTTTGGATCTATGTCTACATATACACATAATATTTTTCAACATGCTATAGCTTACACAAAATTAGCATAATATGTAGAAACCGTCTTACCTTGCATGTTACATGCATTAACAAACATTCTTGTATAAAGTACCTCTCTATAGAGCACTTGCAATAAACTGTCATATATGAACCTACATGTTCTACTTGTTGTTTAGTCCAAAAGCTTAAGTGCTTGCTATTCGGAACAGCAAGCCTAAGAGCTTGCTGTTCGGAACAGCAAGCCTAAGCGCTTTGTGTTCCGAACAGCAAGCGCTTTGTGTTCCGGAACAGCAAGCTCTTAGGCTTCCTGTTCCGAATAGCAAGCACTTAAGCTTCCTGTTTCAGACAGCAAGCGCCTGCTGTTTCGGAACAGCAAGCGCTTGCTGTTTCGGACAGCAAGCGCCTGTTGTTCCGAACAGCAAGCCTAAGAGCTTGCATTTCCGAACAGCAAGCAATCATTGCTGTTCAGAACAGCAAGCGCTTGTTGTTCCGAACAGCAAGCCTAAAAGCTTGCTGCTCGGTTCCATCATGCATAGAATAAATTGTCTATAAGCAGCAAGCGCTTGCTGTTTCGGAACAGCAAGCGCCTGCTGTTTCGGACAGCAAGCCTAAGAGCTTGCGTTTCCGAACAGCAAGCAATCATTGCTGTTCAGAACAGCAAGCGCTTGTTGTTCCAAACAGCAAGCCTAAAAGCTTGATGCTCGGTTCCATCATGCATAGAATAAATTGTCTATAAGCAAACTATAATAATTGGATAATGATTGTCTATAAGCAAATTCATAATTACCTCAATCTGACCATCTACGAGCAGCTTTTCTACACACTTCCATATCTGTGGTATCTCGGACTCTACAAGTATGAATGTATTCCTGAAATTAACATGATATTAGAACTTTAATACTAAGTGAGCATTTGCAACAATGTATTGTTGCAAAATTAAGAAAATGATTGTTTTGGAAAGGAAAAAGTATACTGAAATAGCCTGTACAGTTATAGAGTCCCAAGAGTTTCAATTATTTTTGTTATAGGCTGTGTTATAGGCTTTGTATACAATAACCCATTTCTTGCCTAGTAACTTAAAACACAAATCTTGCTGAATAAAATTTCGCAGATTGAGATTTTAGTACTCAATTTACAATGCAGTTTCAGTAGTAACATGAATTGATATAGGTTGTTTACCTTGGCTGAAAGTGAAGATTTACGCCAATACAAGAAATGCAAATCAAACATAAGTGCTCTTTTTTGAATTTGACAAATAAACGTGTCGATGGAAAGAGTTGCACATCTTACCAATTTGCGACCAGTTAAATCAGCAGCAGCTTTCACACTTCCAAGTCAATGTATATTAGAAGCAAACTGCGTAGTGATAACTCTACCCTTTGCTTCTGAAATACGACGTAGTAAAGAATCTCTTACCACGGACTCACTAACAGATCGTCCAGGTGAAAGAATATTTGTTGAGTCACTCATCATCTAAGCATTCAATAATAAAACATTTCAACTATGAGAGCTGGGCAAAGAGTTTACAGGAGTAATATAAATGACAACGAATACCATGGAAGAAAACATACTAAAGTCACCCCTTCTTTTGACAATGCTTCTAAAGCTTCACGGTCAAATATTTTCCCATCAACAGGTGATTCATCAATCTGTGAAAGAATAAAACTGTTTATGGACTTAAAAGGTATAGTGCTTCAAGCATAGAACAACATGAAATGCGCAATGATGTTTACCTTCCAATCACCTGTGTGAAGAATTGTACCATCACTACACCGTAGAACTAAACCACAACAATCAGGAATAGAATGAGTCACGCGAATGGGCTCTACTTCAAATGGCCCAGCAAGAAACTTTCTTCTAACACTAAATGTCTTAAATCTTGATGTAGCAAAAATTTCAAACTCTTTTAAACATTTTTTGATAAGCTGTTATTTAAGTAAAATTACACCCCAGAAAAAGGGGGTAAAATCAATACTTAATGCTATAGATCCTAAAATAGCAAAGTAAAAGATTGGCTGCTTTTGACAAATTTCTAAACATACCTCCATTGTAAATGAGGAAGCAAAGATGGGAGTATGGGGATCCAAAGCTGGAATGACCTGATAATATGGAGAAAAAAGCAACAGGTTAAACTAAGAACGAGACAGGAAGTTCATCAAACAGCAGTATATATATTCAAAATTATCGTTTGCCTATAAGGAAAAAAAAATTACAGTAAGGTTAATTGTTGGGGCACCGCTTGGTTATTTCATATCAACATACCACATAGTAAGTCAGAAACCGTGTTGCACTAAACACCTTTCAAATAGAGTAGTAAAATAAGCGAGCCCCATTTTACATTTTAAAATTTTAACTTTAATTAATGCTCATTTTCTTTACTTAAATTCGTCAATCAGGACCTCCAGGAGTTTGACTTTTAAGAGCTTGGCTCCTAAGAACAGATTTAATCTGAAAATGAAATCCATCTACGAATTGCCTAGTTTAACAGAAGTTTCAGACCAAACAAGAAAAGAAGAATTTCACCATCAAGATAATCTAAATTTCGTAAAGTTCAACCTTCAGATCGGTAGAAGTTTGACAGTAAGGAAAGATTTCACCATTAAATTAAGTAGCCCAAAAATAAAACAATTGAATCTCTATGACTATCAAACAAAATAATAACATCAAATCATATAAGCTGAGATCGATTTCGTACCCTTTGTAACTCAAATCAGAAGAGGCGACAGTTTCTTAGATCCAACTTTTGAAGGATCGGTTATGAGAATCGGAAAGTTTCCAAATCTTATCTGAGTACTTCTGATCCAACTCCACCCAAATGCTTGAACACTTCGATGTTGATTCTACTTTCCGCTTGATTCGAGCACGGTACTAAAACCCTAGGTAACGAAACCACACAAACGCACACACAAACGCAAAGGGTTAGGGATTTTTTAAATTAAAGTAGTAACAAATGAATCTTACCAGGGAGAGCATGGATTTTACTCGTAGGGTTTTCATCCAGAAGGAGGAAATGGAGGAAGACGGAATGAGATAATTAGAAAAGAAGCGGCCAAATTTGTGAGAAACGAAAATCAGTCTGGGAGAAAAATACGATGCTGGTAAGGCATGGTTTAGAGCCGTATTAAACTTGACGATCTGAATATTTAAAGATCTGCGGTTAGATGTTAAGCGTTGAGAGAGGTGTGGATCATTGAAGGGTAGCAAATAAAATTGGGTACGGGTATGAGCCTTATCAAATTTGATACGGCTTAAAGCCATATCAAATCTCTAAAGCTTGGTGTGTCAAATTGGCTATTTTGGTGTAGTGGTAAACCTTGGTCTTCTAAGTTAGGTGTATGTACTTAATCATAAATCTTTAAATTTTATAGAATAAAGAATAAGCGATGATGCCCAAACACTTCTTGACCTTATTGATTTGACTAGCCATACATGAGAAAATTAGAATACCACTTTACAAACTGTGCCAAGCAAACTAAGAATTTATTTCATGGCTGCACTATGTTATCGACCGAACTAATTGGCCAAACTGGAATTTAACATTTGAAAACTTGATTTATATTGAAAATTTGTGACAAGTCGAGGTATCTAAAATAAAATCAACTGATTAGAAATTATTAACTTAATTTGTTGTACCACTTTCCTGAAATAAGTCGTGTTTTTCATTTTTCGTTTTTATTTGCATATGTCCATTGCATTCATGTAGTTTCATTAGAATCATAGCAGACTGCATTTGGATTTTGTGGGTAGTATCCGCTGAAAACTCTCACGAGATACCACTCATCCTACTAGGGACACCTAGAGGTTTAACGGCTTGTTGCATGCGCTCAATGCAATCGTGTTTCCTACGAAAGTGCGACCTATCTAGTTAGTTTTTCATTTTCTTTTTACTCGAGGACGAGTAAAAGATAAGTGTGGGGGTATTTGATTAACATAGAAATGTGTTTATTTTATGCTCGTATATTTTATCTTTTGTAAATAAATAAATGATACTTTGGTTACTTTTGTATGTTTTTACTGGATGTCAAGAAATGCCTCCTTCGTTTCAAATTAAAGGCCAACTACAGATAAAAAGCTACTTCCCCGTATTATAGCCACCTCAATTACAAAAGACGTTGTAGCTCACTGGTAATTGCATGGAAATTTGTACTGAGAGACCTGAGTTCGATCCCCGTCGAGCTCACTTTTTGCCAAAGAACAGAATGCGTTCACACTGGCCCTTTGCTATGAAGAATATATTAATTAGTGTTATATTATATATATACATATTCATGTGTATGTATGATATTCACTAATAGACATTTCAGGAGTAGTCATGGAAATCAATTCAGAACATTCATTTTTCAATTTCCAATTAAAAGAATTTCTGATAGAAATATTGCCAAGAAATGATCAATTTTGAAGATTTTATCCCTTGTTGCCTTTGGAGTCTAATGAGTATCCTTGTTTGGAAGAATTAATCACATACAATCTGCTCATCAATCAATCAATCAATTTTCCACATGGAAGATAGGGAAGATTTGGAAGATATTCACCGTGATTTGCTTTCCAATCAAGCTTGGTCAAGGAAGGCAAGAGATATGATATTACTTCTTGGGAAAAGAGGGTCATTTGGTCATTGATTTGATTAGGATTTGGTCTACATCTCTATAAATATACATGATGTCCCATTGTAAATGCCATTCATTCAATTTTCTATTCTGTATTCTCTTTTGTTCTAATAAAAATCTTTTCTTTTCTAGTTTTATTGTTATTTTAATTTCATAACAATTTGTGTTATCTACCTAATTAGGTTTGGGTAGAACGCATATTGTTATTGTCTTTTATTACTGCTTGTTAGCGATTCACTATTTGATTAGTTTCAACAGGAATCCTACTTTTAATTTTTGTTATTGTTCTAGTCGTTATTCTCTTTTTCTAGTAATTGTTCCTTTTTTTTCAATTGTTGAATTTGATACTGATTAGATTCAGAGTAATTTCAACAACATAAAAAACAACAACCCCAAACTTCGTCTAACTCGCCCAAGAATAAATAGATAATAATTTTTAATAACACCTCCCTGTGTTCGACCTGTATGCTACACACCTGTGCGCTTGCAGAATTTAATTTAAATGTCGCGCTTTTCTAATTCATAGATTAGCGTCGATCAAGGAGTGATAACTATTTGAATAAGTTCATCCTTCCCCACAAAACAGAGAAATTTAGTGTCACTTTGGTTGACTTTGAACACTATGAAGCAAAGTCTAACAATTTATGTGATGTAAATAATTAGATGACAATGGGACCTCCATATATGTAGTAGGAAGTGTTCCTTCTTCAAATCCCAGTACAACTATGATTTCTTATGAGTTATGTAACGACCCGTATTTTTACGATATAATAATTAATTAATTTAATTATTTGAATAATGGTTTAGGAGTTTAAATGGTTTGAATTTAAATAATTTTGGTTACTTAATTAATATAAATAATGGGATAATAATAATTTTAAATCTGAAATGGTCGGAATTAGTTGATTGTGCAATACTGTGTAAATTGGGTAATATAAGATATTGAATTCAGTTTAGAATTGAATTTTAATAACGAATATATTATTTAAATGATAGTTGAACGTATTAATTATAATCGAGCTCATAACGTCATGGTAGTTCGTAATTTAATGTTTTAAACGTCAATTAAGTATACAAGATTCGTTATAAGTTGGATTTCTTTCAAACAAGAAACATTGGAATCTATTAAACAATATTTTTCTAATGAAAGTGAAAAATGCAGATTTCGTCTTGTACATTGTAAGTTATGTCCTGGTTAAATTTTCATAAAGTTGCTATGGAATCGTTTATATATTATAACTATTTATTTTATATAATAAAATACTGGTTTCAAATTTGGATAAGATTTTTGAGACATATGCTTAATTTAATTTATAGATTTTTTTCAGTAATTTTTATTTTGGAAAATAAGCAGTTTTTTATTTTAAGTATTTTACACCCTATATCAGTGTTTTGGAATTTCACAAAATAAGCTAACTTGTCTATTTTATCGTATTTTCAAGATCGTGGCACATTTCTCGACAAGACGGTATTATTAGTTTTGTCGATAGTGGTCCATAATTGAACCGAGGTTTACATAACAAGGTACGTTATTCCTTAGCTAAGAAGTAGTGGATTATATATATA
This sequence comes from Allium sativum, assembly GCA_030737875.1. Classification (NCBI taxonomy): domain Eukaryota; kingdom Viridiplantae; phylum Streptophyta; class Magnoliopsida; order Asparagales; family Amaryllidaceae; genus Allium; species Allium sativum. Next base: position 962,823,911 of record CM060916.1, read on the forward strand.
TATATATATATATGTATATATATATATTCAGTAAAGTCTCGAGTACACTTTAAGCCACACTGTATCATTCCATCCAACGCACATGAATACTGGATGTAGCTCTTAAGTATAAGGGCACATATATTAAAATATTGGTACGGTTTCCTTTTCCTTCACAAGTAAGAAATCTGCATGTATATATACACGCAAGCACTTGTGGTTGGAAACCTTTACTGCCGAAAGTTTCAAATGGCCACAAATGAAAATGGATACCAAACTAACTCTCTTCTCACGCATAAAACGAAACAAAACGCATAATATAGAAGCAAGAACACGCACATGTGCATGGGAGAGATTTCGTTGCCTAGATTGAAAAGAGAAAGAAGCACGCAACATCAAGTGTGGGGGGAATGGGCTGTATTTCATGCGTTATAGAATAAGAGGGGAAGTTGGAAACAATGGAAGGGATGGTCAGAGCTGAAGGTTAAGTGATTACCTTGGCTCTGTGGCATAACTCAATAGAGATGGGGTTAGTAATATCCTAGATTGAGTTTTAGTGCATATATACGAGAGAACGTATCTGTAGATTATATAAAAGTGATTTTATATTGTGGAGATTTATTGATTGAGTGACTTATGAATTCTGGTCTATGATAGGGCACCACAATGTCGATAGGAATTTTTAAACGCTCGAATACGATAAACCGACATAGTATCTTTTGAAAAAGAGTAAATGAAATAATTTTGCCAAAAATATATTTTGATATAAATGGAAAATATATATTGAAATTATTATAGTATATTGGGTGTGTTGATTGTTGTTAGAATCAAACAAAATTATAATGGTTATAAATAACTAATTGGAATTCGCATAAGTGTAATATGTAAATTAAGGTGAATTAAATCTGAATTAAAACCAGAATTGGAATTGAACTCCGAAAACTTGGAAAAGTGTGTGTTAATGGATTTGAATTAAATATATGTGAATTTTAAATCCTGGGGAAATTTGAAAATGTTTTCCAAGTGTTGAAAAGGATATTTTGAAGTAATTTTAAAATGGAAGTTTAAAAAAAAATGAGTTTTGAAATATATAGTATTGAACCCACTTCGATCACTGAAAAATAATTCTGATGATGACGTTCACATCATTCGTGTTCATTCTCGAGTTTCTAAGTGATGGATTACTACTAAAGATTTTGTTTTGAATTGTGTTAAGGGAAACATGCTATCAAAAATTCAAATGTTTTGAATTGCTATTATTATACATATATGATTTCAAACTGATTTAAAATAAAACCCAGGAATTTGAAATTGGGTTGGTGAGTTAAGAATTTGGAATAAAGAATGGAACCAAGAATGGAATTGGGATTTGAAATGGATTTTGGCTTTGGTGGTAGAGAATAACTGGATTTGATAATGAATTGATTAGAGATCAATTGGGAATATATTTGTATATGCTAAAGTGATAGCAAATGGAAGACATAAAGTTGAATACCCCACAAAAAGGTACAAGTTTATATTTTAATTGGATATGAGATTTTTATGAGCTATTTTGGCAAGCCACTTGGCTGTTGATTTTCTTTTGGATTGGAGAAGGCCTAGAGAGGGGAGTTGTGGTTGTACTGATTAAGCCGTGCAAATGAAACGCTAACGAACTTTTTCGAAAATTTAAGGTGTTAGAAAATTTTCATAATTTTCGTTAATAAGAATGAATTAATATTTTAATTGAAATTTATAGGTTAAGTTGAGACTAAAGTTAAGAAGTAAAACAAAAGATTTTAATCTAGTTATAATAGGATTTGTAGCATTATTTTACCTTAGTAATTTCGGGGACGAAATTCTTTTAAGGGGGAATGAATATAACGACCCGTATTTTTAAGATATAATAATTAATTAATTTAATTATTTGAATAATGGTTTAGGAATTTAAATGGTTTTAATTTAAATAATTTTGATTAATTAATTAATATAAATAATGGGATAATAATAATTTTAATTCTGAAATGGTTGGAATTAGTTGATTGTGCAATACTGTGTAAATTGGATAGTATAAGATATTGAATTCAGTTTAGAATTGAATTTTAATAATGAATATATTATATAAACAACAATTGAACGTATTAATTATAATATAATTATAATCGAGCTCGTAACGTCATGGTAATTCGTAATTTAACATTTTTGAACTTCAACTAAGTATACAAGATTCGTTATAAGTCTGATTCCTTTGAATCAAGAAACATTGGAATCTATTAAACTGTATTTTTCTAATGGAAGTGAAAAATGAAAATTTCGTCTTATAGGTTGTAAGTTATGTCCTAGTTAAATTTTCATAAAGTCGCTATGGAATCGTTTATATATTATAACAATTTATTTTCTATAATAAAATATTGGTTTCGAATTTGGATAAGATTTTTGAGATGTATGCTTAATTTAATTTATAGAATTTTTCAGTAATTTTTATTTTGGAAAATAAAAAACTTTTTATTGAAGTATTTTACACCCTATATCGGTGTTTTGGAATTTCATAAAATAAGCTAACTTGTCTATTTTATTGTATTTTCAAGATCATGGCACATTTCTCAACACGACGTTATTATTACTTTTGTCGATAGTGGTCCGTAAGTGAACCGAGTTTTACATAACAAGGTACATTATTCCTTAGCTAAGAAGTAATGGATTTTATGTATATATTCAGTCAAGTCTCGAGTACACTTCAAGTCACACCGTACTGTACCAGCCAATGCATATCAATATAGGACGTCCCCAATGCCTTAACTCTTAAGCATAAGGATACATATATTAAAATATTGGTATGCGGTTTCCTTTTCCTTCACAAGTAAGAAATCCGCATGTATATATACACAGAAGCACTTCTGGTTGGAAACCTTTACTGCCGAAATTTTTAAATGGCTACAATTGAAAATGGATACTAAATAATTCTCTTCTCATGCATAAAAAAACGCATAATATAAAAGCAAGAGCACGCACACGTGCATGGAAGAGATTTTGTTGCCTGAAGTGAAAAGAGAAAGAAGCACGCAACAACAAGTGTGGGGGAAATGGGTTGTACTGCACGTGTTATAGAAGAAGAGGGAGAAGTTGGAAACAATGGAAGGGATGAGGCATGTGGAAGATGAGCGTATGCACTGTACAGTGTGTGTGGGCTCGATTCACGAAATGTTTATGTCTGGAGAGCGGTTTTGTTTGGAAGAAGAAGTGTTGAGAGATCAGAAAGTAGGTGCAGATCATCATGAGAGAAGGAAGAGGTTAATAACGTAAATATACAGTGAAGAATGGCATGCGAGATGTCTATTGGAGTTTTCATTTTTAGGAAGAAGCTTACATGTATTATTTTAGGGGGATGAGCATATCACTGTTCTTATGAAGCATGCGTGGATATTTAACTTTGGAGATAGACTGGTATAAATTTGTTAAGGTCTAGGTTATACATACAAACATACATACATACATACATACATATATATATATATATATATATATAACAAAGGGGATCGACCGTTTCAGTTTTGGTTTAAGGAGAAATCGAACAGTTTAATTGGAGAGAAAACCTGAAGCACTGTACAATGGTAGTGGAGATAGGTTTTAAGTATGGAACTGGGCCAAATATATAAAGGGTAAAGCCCCATTATCTAATTTATTTAAATTAAAATATTTAAATGTGTATATTAACTTATAATTAAGATATCTCATCCGTGTGTTGTCAGTTTCGCGAACGGTTTGACACATTGGGATCGTATGGCTGCATGCTACATACTGGAACTGGCCTGGAAAGATTTGGAGATTATTTCAATTTATGATGGGATTAAACGCTTGATTTGACAAATCAACCGTAAATCATTAATTAATGGTTAACGGACAAGGTGAGTTAACTCACTAACTCTATCCAGTTTTATAATTTTATAAACGTTACTTAATATTGATAAATAATGATTTAATGATGTGTGATGGTTGTTCAGATGGTTTACAAATAAATTGGTTGATAGTTATATGTATGAAGTCGTTGGTTAAATACTGGTGCTATTTATTTTAATATTTCATATTGATATGAAATTAGTGTTATTTATGTTGGTTAACATTTGTTGATGGAGGGAAATAGGTTGGAGGGATCCAACTGGATTCCTCAACAATTATATTGGTATTTTTCATATATATTGCATTATATGATGTGACAAATAATCGGTGATTGATTATTGTGTGTTTTGGAATGTTGAATAACATTGACCTGAAATAATTGGTATGTAAGTACCGTAAAGATATATTAGAAAAAAATTCGAGTTTAAAAAGGGAAAATCTATTATTTATTATCTTTAAATAATAGAAATTGAATATTGATTTGACTAGAATATAATAACTTGTTTAATTATATAAACAAGTAGTTTGGTTTATAAATGATATTTATAAATGGGATAATATAATTGTTATTAAATAAATTGGAAATATGATTCAGGAATGAATCTAATTGACAAGCATTTGGGGTAATCCTCTGATTGAATCTAATTTAGAAATCCTAGAAATATGTTTGAAATTTATATAACCAAATCTCTTATGCTAGATCCAGGGATCACTTGTATTGTCCATAAGACATAGGTCATCGCTGGAGATTTCCATACTCAATATGTAGATATTTTTCTTTCTATCTTCTTCGAATATTACTTTTGAATTCCTATCTTCTATATAACATTTATCCTTTTCAAAATTTATTTTATAACCCTTATCGCAAAATTGACTTATACTTAGCAAGTTGTGTTTTAAATTCCTAACTAATAAAACATCAGAAATAGTAGGGGTTTCAGAATTACCGACATTGTCGATTCCAATAATGTATCCTTTAGAGTTATCTTCGAAGTTCACCATTCCTCCATTTTCATTTTTCAGATTATTTAGTATTTCTGGATTTCCCATCATATATCTCGAACATCCATAATCAAGTATCCATTTGTCATTTTTCATTTCCACCAATTGCTTTCCAGAATTTGAATTCTCAACAGCCATGTAACACACTAGTTCGAAATTTGAATTTCCAACAGCCACCTTTTTAGAATTTGGATTTCTCAAAGCCACCATTTTAGAATTTGAATAGCCAACAACAACTTTACCCATCTTTTCAACTTCTGAATTTTCAAAAGTCACATAACACATCTTTTCCTGAATTAAACAATATTTCAGTAGATCACACGCCTTTTCAACATGATTATATGTAGACTCTTTTAACATTGATACAATACATGAATTGACACTAGTTATAACAGAAATTCCAAAATTTTCCATTTAATTTGTTTTCAAAAATCAGATTATGAACTTTTTGAAAGACCTTGCTTCGATACCAATTGTTAGGGATTGCGAAATGGATCGTTAAGACAAAACAAACACTAGAGGGGGGGGGGGTGAATAGTATTTTTGAGAATTTAAACAAAATATGAACTCATGTGTACAACTATATGGATCAAACACCACAAACATAAAAATAAACAAAAAAAAAATGCAAAAGAGGAAAGAACACACCGGATTTTATTCTGGTTCGGAATTGCTCCTACGTTGTAATGACCCGGTCTTTACACATATCACTGACACAGATGTGAATTGATCGTAAGTACGTATTTACAAATTCGATTTAAAATCTAGACTTTAAAATTTCAAAACATGTTAACTTATGTATAATAGCATTTACATATGCATATATCACAGCATTTACTAAAACCCATTTTTTACACATTCATGTATGATGGCATATATTAGATAGCGTTTGTTTAAATTGATATTTTTTCACATGCATGTAGAATAACCCTTATACATAGCAAGATTTTAAAATGCCATTTTATTTCATATGTTTTGTTCATTTTTCAAAAGATTTAAGAATTTGAGTCTTTGCAAATTCTTGAATTGAAAACTTTTAACACTTGAATTAAACATGCCAAAACCATTTTGTTGTCAAAGCAAGTTCAAAGGCAAGTTCGCATGTACATCCACATCAAAAACATGAAAGTGCCATTTCCTTTTGCAAACATGTTTTCATGTACAATAATTCAAGGATAACACCTACACTAGTACTAGGCTAGTAAAGAGAATCTAGAGAAATATCTTTCACATGGCAAAATCTTTTTGTATCAAATATTTTCAGTTTTAGAATCTTTTTCTTTTCTCACATGTTTTTCTGAAAATTTGTCACTTTCTTTTGCATTTTTCAAAAACATGTTTACCTTGTCATAACATGTGCCAAAGATCTTGCAAATCCTTGTGTATCTAAATCAAAGGTTCACCTACACTAGACCTATACTAAAACATAGATTTTCCAAGATGTTTCCATGTTAAATCATCACATGGGCGAGATCAAAATAGCACAAGAACTTTCAGATTTTAGATTACCTTGAAAGCCAAGTAAAAGTATTTTATGTTTTGTTGTTAAATCATATTGTCATGTGGGAAAAATATGATTTAGAAACTCAACAAAATTCTGAGCATGTAAGGTACAAAAATGGTTGCCTAAACCAAGGAAAGATTTGAGAAAACATGGTTGTACCATTTGCATTTAAGGTGATGGTTCATAGTAGGCCAATAAGGGAGAAGGAGTGTGCCTGCACAAAGGGATTTCAGTATGAAGATTTGCTGATATAAGCCATGTGATCTTGGGTAGTAATGTTTTGATTTAGAGAGAAAAGATTTTTCTAAGTTGTCTATCTTTTGTCATATAAAATCTGAAAAACCTGATTTTTGCTCTCCTCCCAAAACAGTATTAAATGCGCCATATTTTATTTATTTCCTGCACATATAAATAGACTTGAGTATGCACATTTTCTTCACAACTCAAAAGTATTCAAAATAAAATCAGTAAAGAGGAATTGAGAGCTGCAAACCAAAATCTGTGAGTAAGCTTTTCAAATTTTGTCTTCCTGTCTTTCTGTTTTGAACTATTGAATTGGTCTGGCTATTGGTTGCTTTGTTGAATACAAACTTGGCTTGAATCACCCTCTGTACTTAAACAAAAATCTAAGGTATGTACTTTGTTTGAGTGATTTTCATTTTGTTTAAACACTTATACTGATAGGTAACAAACCTTGTTGTTTTGGTTTCCAATTTTAAATCATCAAAAAAAAAAAACTTATGATCATTGATCAGCACACCTAAGTAGGTGGTTGTAGTGTGATTTCAGGATAAGATTATGTCACCACATCACAACCAAAATCATGGGAAAGTAAGTAAGAAAGTAAACCATTTTTAAACAAACATTGATACTGGAAAGGCAAACACTGTACCTCTCTGTTTGATCAAAAATTCAAATCCCATAAAAACTCGTTTCAGGTATATACATGAAATCCTAGGTCGAAATAATGATTTTTAAAAGTAAAATCCTAATTTTTAAATGTGTGGATCAAGAGGAAGAAGGGGATGATCGGAAAAACCATTTTTAGAAACCTCCGGCGAACCACTTACCTGGACGTGGTGGTGATCGGTTTGAAGGGTTAGAAGAAACTATAGATTAAGGGAAAAATGCTAAATAATTTTTTAATACATGGATTTGGAGTAATGAATCGAAATAGGGTTAAAAATTGGTTTGTGGGTTCTGTTTTTCATCGTCGAACTGCTCTGCGACGGAGGGGCTAGGGGGGTATTTTTAAAATGAAATATTTTGAATTTTAAACAAACAAGGTAAAAAGAAACCGTATGCAACACATACGTTAAATTTGTCAGTTGTAAACTGTAATCTAAATTCCCTGATACAAGTAACTGGTCATGTACTGTTCTGTATTTTTAAAATAAGAACTGTAAATCATATTTTTAATCGTGTTTAGTTTGATAAATAAAAAGGAAAATTTTATTGGTATATAAAAGAGGAAGTAGATCGAGTATAAAGGAATAAAAAGGAAAAAATTGACAAAAACAATATAAAGAGTAAAAGCTAAAATATGAATTGTAAATTATAAATTTAATTCATTTATAAATAATTAGAAAAAGAAGAAATTATGGGAAAATAATTTTCTAAAGAATAATGAAAGTATTTATTTTTAAAATTTACGAGCAAAATGGAAAGGAAAAAACAGTGTGCGGTGCGCACACTAAAATTGTCCATTTTTAAGAGATGATCAAAATACCCAGACATAGGCAAGATGATTATATACAGTTTAGTTTGACTGTAATTATATGTGTAAATTAGATTATAATCATGTTAGATTAAAAATTTAAAAAGGAAATATATTAGCCAATCATTTCAAAGAGACCGAAATAAATATTTCACTTTGATTTGATTATACGCCGCGCGTCAGAGATTTTTAATTGAAAACGGCGATATACAAGGGCTATTCTTGAATAGTGCCTACGGTTTGTCCAATCCCAGGACAACTTGTATGGACGAATGTCTGACAAAGTAATTCTAACTGATCACGTACGTTGATCTCTCCAAACGTATTTATACGGTGGTAGAGGAATTCGTTTCTCTCGTTGTATACCTATAATATTTTTGGTGAAGTCAATTAGTGGTTGGCGAGTTTTGACGATGTGGCATTCAAAGAAAATAAGCAGTGATGATGAAACGGTAAGTCTAGCCTCAAGCCTCACACCCAGGAAATAACAAAAATCAGGCAAGCAACACGGCTATGTGGGTTGCTCTCATTAGGGTGTATAATCACCTATCTAGAGAAATTCCTTTTACTTCTTTAATCTTTTTCGATGCTGTCCCTTTTCGGGAAACGGTTGTTTGAGCCCAACCGTTGGTGATATACATTCGATACACTCAAGGGAAATGAGCGGTCGGTCATGTGCGGGCCGGGTTGCAAGAAGTTATTGTTGAACCCAGATGTACTCGCCTCTAAGAGATACACTATCAGCAGGTGGTCCCATACGTTGTCATAGTTGGAAATCCAATTTCCATAAGCGCCAAGCGGTTTTTATTTGTATATTATATAGGAGAATGTGAGATGTAGGCATTTTTCTAGATTCTAAATTATTTGTGAAAAACTAATAGATACTATGATAATATCTGATTTCGAGTATACAAAGCGTTTTGATCTCATAAGGTAAAAACCCGTTCCGTATTCATGGTGTGATCTTACGAGATATTTTTATGTCTTTAATCTGTTTTAAAACTGTTTACTCATACCAGTCCTCTGACTGACCCGAAATTTATTTTTCTGTGTTTCCCTTAAACTCTTGGGTATTCATAACACTTGTTATGAATAGACAAGTGAATCAGGATTGGATAAAACTTGGAAAGCAGGAATGGAACTTTATGTGGGTTGATCTACTTATCATATCTACTGTATAATTATAAGTATGCAGGTTTAGTCATCAATGATATGTATAATTAAAGATGTACTATGAATGGCTTGTATCACTAGACCTATTATGCTCTGATGTAGTATGTACTGCTGTGTAATATTATGAAGTATCATCTTTTGTAAAAAATTCCGCTGTGAGATTCTGATGTTTTCTGTGATTTTATCTTCTATCTATTCTTATTCTTATTAATGACACGACTTCCGATGTGTTCGAAAGTTGGGTCGTTACATACGTCCAGTCCCACACAACGCTGGATTGTGCAGCGTTTTATTACTATATCAATATCCAATTACATCCTCCTTGATTTCACGGCTACAAGGGATACCACCGATTACCTGTCATTGATTTCACTGCTACAAGGTATACCACCGATTACTTTACTCGACCCAAACAATTACAAACATCCCTATAACTCTTCAATAGCACTTGATTCATTGTGTAATGAGTAGAGAGTGTAGAGAGAAGAAGAATAGTGAAAACAAAATTGAATTCGGCAGAGTATACGTGTAGAAATCATAAAATGATAAGAAATAATGATGTAATGAAAGAGAGTGAAAGTGGAGAAGAAGTAGTTAAAAATTCGAAATCATCCCCTTTTTATAGTGTGTGAAAGGTTGTAACGCTCCAGAACCGTCACACATAGTGAAAAGACATTTCCTTTCAATTTTGAAAAAACGACAGTTATATGTCGACATGAGGTTATTTGTATGTCGACATACCCTTAGTACAAAATTGATTTTTGAGCATTTTTCAAGTGTTTTGATATAAATATAATTCTGGAAATTCTTGAATTAAAATATATTATTATAAATTAATATTATAAAGTAGGAAATCATATGAAAACATAAATATAAACTATATAAACATATTTATAAATTATAAAGTTTAAAACTATATAAATATAAAGTATACAAATATAAATATATAAAACTTATAAAACTTGAGTTTGAAAATAAAAGTAAAGTAATAAAGGAAAAAATAGAAAAGATAGAAAATAAAATAGAGAGGATTGAAGATAGAATTTAAAAACATAATTTGAATCTAAACATGGAGTGCCATTTAGAGTCTTACATAATCTAGACTCTATAACTATATTAGTCTTGGACTCTTGAAATCTCGAATACTCATGAGTCTTGAAATATCTCTGAATTCTGAATCTCTAACATCTTTAAACTGTACAGTCTTCAGTAATATTTCCTGTATATAAATTCTGCATATATATATATATATATATATGTGTGTGTGTGTGTGTGTGTGTGTGCGCGCGCGCGCGCGCGCGCGTGTGTGTGCGCGCGTGCGTGTTAGATAAAGATGTTAGTATATATTTTATAATCAATTAATATTGAAATAAGGTTGTTGTCATCAAAACTCCATTCTCCAACAACACACACACACATACACGTATGTAGGTGTATGTATGTATGCATGTGTGTGTATGGGGGAGGGGGTGTTAGAATGTTCATATCACATTATTATAAAATAATGCAAGCGAATTAGTAAAACATGTGTAATGTGATAAATTAAGAAAATATTGAAAATAAAATGTCTAACAAGAATCAAGGAGAATAAAGGAAATTTTTAGAATTAACAGGAAAGTTAGAACTTCTTCTACCTTAATATTATGTAAGTGGATATTTGTTTCAAGGACACATTTAAAAGAAAAGTTAGATCTAAGGACTTAGTTCCGTGTTTAGGTGATACAATATAAAACTATATTTTTAAGTTATAAATGTGTACGTCCGTTAAGCTTTCCGAGCTGATTATTTCTATTATGTTTTTAATTACATCAATTGATTGATTAAAATAATTTTGAAACCATTTTTTCTTTCAATTAGTTTTCCTTTTTTAATTAATTTAGTAAAAATAAGAAATTAAAGTAAACTTCGTATTCACATAATCAAAACATCTGGAGCCTTTTGATAATGGGCCTAACAATAATTAACAAAAGCTCTTCCGTTTAATAAGCTACCAAAGCCAAATCAAACGTACGCTTATCTCCTGCAAATACATTAATAACTCAAAGATTAACGGATTTAATTTCTGTAAATCAAAATACCAACTCAGCACACAGAACGGGTAGTCTTTCAAACCAAGCAGAGGGAAAACCCTCACGCAAGAGCGCCAACCCTCTTGTGCTATTTCCACATTTATCCTCAGCTGACACGTACAATTACAACCCTACCCTTCTGAAATCCAAAATAAAACTCCACCGCTGCCTCTCCTCTCTCAAATTTTTTTGCTCTTCCAAAAAACAAAAACGAAAGCAAAAACTGTAGATCCGTTTCAATGGTGATCTCTGCCGACACTCCAAGCCAGACGCCTCAGCCTCTACGTCAGCCTCCAAAGGAGCCGCGCCATTACTTCTCCTTGCCGACTTGGGGCAACAAGCGCTTCTACAAATGCCAAAAGATCAACCGCAAAGGCGAACCTATCATCCCTAAGGAAGAGATCCGGCCGATCGAAGAGGCGAAGAAGGCGCAGCCTCCTGTTCAGAACACTTCGAATCCGCCGGCTCGGCAGACTTCAAATCCACCCGAGCAGTTGACGTGGAATCTCAGAGCGAGGAAAACGCCGTCGATGGAGAAGGATGCAGCCGATTCACGTGGCGAGAATGCGTGGAAATCGAGGGTGAAGAAAAGGGCGGAGTTTAGATTAAGCTTGACCAGGGAGGAGATCACTGCCGATTTTTACATGCTTACCGGACGGAGACCTAGGCAAAGACCCAAGAAGCGGCCTAGGGATGTTCAGATGACGATTGATGTGAGTTTTCAGTTTTTTTTTTATTTATTTATCTTCGCTTATTCAATGTGATGGATTAGGGTTTGTTTTTGGTAAAGTTGGGTAAATCTTTTGAATATCATACATAAGAATGCAAATCGTTTCTTCGTCCTGCCTTCCTGGATCGATTTAGGAAAACATCGAAGGACTCTTCTCTAGATGGCAAACCCTACATACTTGTGCCTCTAGCGAATAATTGGTCTGGTGTAACATTTTTAAAAAATAAAATCACAAGAGAAAACTTCAAAAGAGGAAACTAGTTACGTTCTTAAATTAAATTATGCAACTGATCATAATTTGAAATTATCTTAAAAGTTAAAAAGTGCTATGCAGAGGATTGTATAACGTAATTTGTGTTCAATATAATCTTCAATCTTATGCTTACCATACATACATTTGGTCCAAATATGGAATGGTGGGTTACTAACTTGTTTTTAATTTCCTCTTGTTTCGGGTAGTCATTGTTTCCAGGTTCATTTTTGAGCGAGATCAAGGACGAAAGATACAAAGTAGACGAGCAGCAATGAGATGGATGCTAGTTAATTTGCTTGGGTCATCCCACTCTACTCCTGTGGGTGGCTGAACAGATAATTTTATTTGTAGGAATTATTAGTTGTTTCTTGAAATTGAGGAATTTAGGCTGGGTATTTACTTTAGAGTAGGGAAGGTCTATCTGGGTTTGAGATGGCTAACAATAAGGAGAAGCTTGGGTAGATATTTTCGTTTTTTTTGTAATGTTTGGGCTATGTAATGGACAAATTTGATTTAGCAATAAAGTTTCAATGGTTTGCGTTAATGTTTTGAAACTGGCCCATCTGCTTGAGATTGGGCCGATAGAAAAATGTTCTATTAGCATTTGAATGGCAGACCAAAAAGTGGCACTATGAAGTCTGAACATGTCTTGATAATATTTCAGTACCAAGTTTGGCAACGTTGTGCTATTTGAGAAGAATCCATAATGGAAAAGGTTGATCATTATTCTGTATATAACATGCTATTTTATGTAAAAGGACGCTGCTACCAGACCCGAAAATAACGATGTCAAAATGTGCGAAACTTCCTTAATTTAATGGGAATCGTGCGATTCATGGGGAGAAAGAGTCCACGAGCTGTCAGATTCATTTTCGTATATTTTGACATCCTTATTTTCGAATCTCTTAGCATTAGCGTATGTAAAATTGCTTTTGACTTTTTTTTTTTGTAAAGTTTGTAACTAAATTCAATTTCACGTAAACTTTGTTGTATTTGATGATAATTGTCATTTCATTTCTTATTTTAGCGGTTCCAAATTAACATATATTTTTTCCTTGGACAATGGGAACGATAATTTCTTTCATCCATTTTAGCACATGTAACGGGTTTTATTGGTTTGTGGCGTTAAAGAAGAATGCAATTAAATCCGTGTAAAGTTTAACATGTTCATCTTATCATTACTATATTTTACAACACTTTTCTTTGAATATATGCATATGTAAAACATGATTTGAATAACAATTCAATTAAAATTTTATGTTTTGAAAAGTAAATTTTATGAACAAAACCACCAATAAGAAAAATGGTGCAATATTATTTCATTTTACTTGGCATTTATTTAATAATGGTACTGCGAGGGAATTGTAATACAGAATAAGTTGGTGCTTATTAAATGCGCACTGTAGCATATTTCTATATGTTTCCCCGCTTTAAATGTTATTCAAAATCTTTCTGATGTGATTAACGGATACCAAATTCACACCACATCTTCTAGAATGTGAATTTCGAAGTACCTTTATGAATATATATCTGTTGAATCTTCTTAGGATTAGATTTTGTTTCAGCTCTATGTTATTTAGGGTTGTCAATGTGTCGTGTCGGGTCGGATCAAGTCGGGTTCGGGTTGGTTTATAAACGGATCAGGTTAACCTGTTTATTAAAACAGGTCATTTTTTCCAATCTGAACCCGACCCATTTATAAACAGATTAACTTGTTTAACTAAACGGGTCGTGTTGGGTCGGGTTTACCCATTTAACTCAATGACAAATATTGTCCACTAATATAAACAGCAAAAGAACCAAATTATCAACAGGAAACACTATTCTATAATCAACAACATGCAGCAAGTTACAAAATCACCAACAAACATATCATATATAAAGCATGAAATCACTATATCCAAAAATTCTTCATACATAAGAATATATGAGCACACTGCATAAATAAAAGGCTAACAGTTTGGAAGAGACACAGTTGTTATAAGTAAAATATAACTAATAACAAACAAGAATAACTTTGTAAATATAACAGTATACACAAGAATATACAAGCATGTTGATTACTGCATACAATACATAAAAGACAAAAACTAACAGCATACGTAAAAGACTAATTGTATGGAAGAGATACAACATATAATCAGGTTTGGCGGGTCAAAATGGAGTTAGCGGACCAACCGTAAACTCATTCATTTATAAATGGGTCAAATTCGGGCTGACGCGAACATGACCCTCCAACTAAATGGGTTAGGTTAACCTGCTAATTTCCGTGCGGGTTTCGAGTCATGTAGGAAAGTGGTAGCCCTAATGTTATTATCCCTTCTGAAATTCATGCACAATGAAACATTTAAGAGAAATGTGCTTGGCTCTGTCGTCCGTGCTGTAACATGTTTAGATCTGAGTTATGTAAGCTACATTCTTCTCATAAATAATTGTTGATCATGTGATAGTTGAAAAGATTTAACAATCTTTTGAATGTGCTCAATTAATGACTTTAGCCAAATATGTTATTGACTTTCTTTATATGGTGCTACTATTTCTAGCAAATTGGATAATGTTGCAACTAACTTTTGTTTCGTAGATTGTTACGAAATTGTCACATTATTGTCACTAAATGCATACTTGGTTTTTGATCTTATTTTATGTGGTCTAAAAGAAAACCTGCTAGAAGATTTACCGAGAATGTTATATTTGATCACGTGTATTGTGCTAAATATGGCAATGCATCAATAAATGTTACTAAGGTAGGCCCAGTGATAGAAAAGTTAACATAGAAAAATAGTATATGATGACATACTTTAACTTATATCTCGACAAAGGAAAATGTACATTATAACTTTTGAATCAAGCTAATTCCTAGTTAAAACTTTGCTAAAAGAAAGCCAACTGGAAAAGTTTGAGGAAAATGTACATTTTAACATACTCATAGATACTCTCAATGATTTAGTATTCTCCATTGAAATCAGATACGCATCTTAGTTTTCTTCAAAATAGTAGTAGTAGTAGTAGTAGTAGTAGTAGTAGTAGTAGTAGTAATAATAATAATAATAATAATAATAATAGATACACATCTTAGTAAATCAAACTAGCTACATATACATTTGGGTATATAGATATGTATAATATCGGTCACATAATCATTAAGAAAATTGAAAGAGAACAATTTACTTCGCCTTGTATCCATTATTTGTTAATAGTTGTTTGATTAGAACCAAACTAAGGAAGGAAAAAAAAAAAGAACCAACATGAAGGAAAATAGTACAACAACTCCGGTTTAATCATTTCACGAGAATTTGCATGCTTGTAACAACCTTCTTCAAAATGGACCTAATTTTCAATCCAATAAAAGCACAAGGAATACTAATTCGATTTCGGGGCTAGTTTTTGTTCTAGTATAATTAATTTAATAGAACAATATGTAGAGCTATCATTTTCAGAGTCTCACGCACAAAGAATAAAATAGAGTATCTGTCTCATAAAACATAATCGTAAAAGTACTATATCACAATAGTATGTAGAACATGTATGATACATAGTCTATATGCGTCATAGCAACATGAATACATAGCCATAATAGATAATTACCAGCTAAGTCTCCACTATCCTTTCCATACTCATCGTTGTACGTAACCTACATATTGTAACAATGACGGAGCCAAAACCATAATGTCTAGTGGAGGAAAACTCCAATTTTACAATAATAGTGTATGTGTAGTAAGCATTAAGACATATTTTATCCTACTTATTTAGTATACTTGCTTATACATACATACATATATATATATATATATATATATATATATATATATGTATGTATAATCGTAGGATAAAAACCCTATAAGTCTAACTCAATGACTACAAAAGTGGGTGCAATGCAAGTATGGAGTATATTCGGTTGAGTAGCCCAACTCTTGTACGTTAACATCCTAACGATGCGACAGGAAGTACCCATACCACTTAAAACTTTTAAATGGGGAATAGGCAGACTCTCCGGTCATGTAATACTTAGACCGAAAGCAAATCCCTCTTGGTACTTGCTAGTTGAAATTGTAAAACATCTCTTAAAACCTTCATAGATTAGAAAGAGGAAAACCCTCCGTCCATATCATCCCTAAAGCGGTTCCTTCAAAGGATATGCACTAAAGCGTTTAATAGATAATTTTGACTACTCAAAATTTTTTAGATAAGAAAAATGCAGGTACAATATCTGTTTAATACCTAAACCTTGAAGTAGGTCCATCTTGAAATTACACCCAATCTAAAAAAAAAACCATTTAATACACCTTAAATAGGAAAGAGACATAACCAACAACAAGCTAATAACTCAAGCGCGAAGTAGGCCCATCCAGGGGTTACCCGCATTATTTATAAGAAAGTCTCATATGTCAATTAATAGTTCTTAATATAGTGGAGAATCCCTGTAACTTAGTTGCATTTCTGTTACCTAACATTTAATGTTAAACTATGCCAAAAAACACACGTTTGTGTGAATATACACACAAGCATACATACACACATATAAATATGCACGCATATACGTGCATCTCATATGTAATTATGCAGTAAAGACCTTATAAGATAAATTCCTTGTTTCATCTTTATTTATGTACTAAATTCTATAGTTGTTACTCATCCATATTACCAGGTTTACTGTTATTACTAAGTACCATTTGGTTGTAAAGGTTCCTACTTAAATTGTCAATTTCTTTATTTAATGGTAGTTTATTGCATATAATACAAGTTTTTAATTATGATCAACCAGTTTCTAAATTTAAAAGAATATAACATTATTACATTTAAGTCCAATATTAAATTATGATGAATTAGTTTTATCTGTGTTCAGGTAATTTGTCCTTTTCCTGATCAGGGCGATGTAATATTTTAATGTGCCAACAATTACAATTTCTATATAAGTCCCAATTCAATACAACAAATTTTCGTAATAGCTGACATCGTCATGTTTAAATCAAAAATGGTTCAACACCAAATGTGTCTTATCGACACTTCACCAAAAAGGTATAAAATAGAAAATGAGACCACAATCGCAAATGCAAGTAAAGAATACAATGATTATTATAGTGGTTCGATCTAGAAAAGATCTACGTCCACATTTGAAGTGATTTTCATTATCATGGAGAAATTTACAAAGTTCATCATATCATACATCTCACTTATTACACTTGTTCACTCTCTTTATGATGATTTCCCACTTTTTACTCACTTTATGCTTTGGATCTCACTTGGATTTGAGAAGCAACGGGTTAGATCTCGTGATTAGATAATCTTTCTTGATTCCGTCATGAAATTAGTGAGCTTTAAGGAGGAGTAATGGCGGTTGGAGATCACTTAGATTGAGTTAGAGAAATTTTCCATGGCATATGAAGGAGATTAGAGAAGCTTTGATCGAGTTTGAGAGAGAATTCATGGTGTTTGGAGAGGATGAGATCCACTTGTTGTTGGAGGAAGGAGAGAGCTTAGAAAGCCATTAATAGAGCTTGAGAAGCTTAGGAATGGTGGAAAACTAAAATGACAGCCCTTCGGGGTGGCTTCCATCGGTCCCTTGAAGTGTGGCGAAATGGGGTATTTATAGGAGTAGTTTGGACCTAGTGGCAATTCTGTAATTATGGTAAAAAGGTATGGGTCGTTCGCTGGCGTATTTACGGATCTGCCACTGGACAGCTGGAGCCAGCTGTGTACAGTTGTATGCCCAACCCAAAAAGTGGTGCTCGAGCCAAGAGTAGCGCGACCTAGAAATTGCAAAGCACGAGCGACCCAGCTTTATTCATGAGCACGTGTCATCTGAAATACCTCAATACGACCAATTTCCTGTAACTAATCATCACGTTACCCTTAGTCCACATGTATTGCATTGCCATGCATTATCATATAAGTTGCAGGGCATTGGGTTCTCATACACGTGGCGACATTCATGTATCACCTTGATGTATGAACTTGCCATTGCTTTGCAAACATGGGAACGATTATTACTATATTGCCACTCATAATTTGCTTTGTACTGTTCAAAATGGGATTGGAAATTTCAAACGTGCCATTGTTCTTTATTTATGCTGATACTGTTCCAAATGGGGTTCAATATTTACTTGTTTGCCATCGGTTCTTTACATAAATCTGCTCATCGAATATTATACATGCTCGACACTTGCAGACTGCTCGACCCATAGCGATGAATAGTGTTCATTCCATAGCGATGAACAGTGTTCGGCCCTCAGTGATGAACAGTTCTCGACAACCGCTTTGCCTTGCTCGACTAGTCCAAAACAGAGCTGCTCATTCCAGAAACTGTTGTCGTGCTCGACCAACCAGCAAGGAGGTGTTCGACTTATCATTTAGATGGATCCTGCTCGAGCCAAGAAGTTGAGATGTACGATTGATTGCAAACACTCCCAGCTACGTAAGTCCCATGCATATCATACTACTTTGTAATCTTTTGCTTAAGTTAGAGCCGACGTGTCATGGTCCCTATGTGTCCCTTGTATTTGCATATACTGACTGAACAAGTAGCGTGGCTCATGCAAGAATTTGGTGACTCCATGTTGCAAGGTTTGTAATTGACTTCATACGTATAAAGTACGGATGGCACATTTTATTTATGTTATTGTCAACATGCACCATATATTACTGATCCAACATTCACCAATCACATGAACATGCATGTATGTGTGTACTTTGTTTGTCATATTAAGAAGGAGGATCGATCCATATTTCTTGCATGTCTTATGTGACCATCCTTTGTTCGACCCATAGTGTTCGACCATCTTGCGCTCGAACAAACCAGTGCTTGCGCGCTTTGCGATGTGTCTGAACCATTGTTTTCTGAATCGCGTTTCACAACGGGGTTAACATTTACCCCTCGAAGCTTGTATTTTTGCTTACGATAGATGTGGGCTTCGAAATGAACGTTGTTAATACAATTTGCATTGAGATCCAGATGTAGCTTTTTTGTTTGCTATGGCAAGTCATGCTTTGAATTTGCATACCTCATGCCACCTGTTTTGTAATCAAAACAAGCACTTGCATGATTTTGGACTTATACTCACCATCGACTGTCCATATCGATAGTGGATTAGTTAAAAAAATGAACTATAGCGAATTTTATTTTGAATTGAATAAAGTGTTTACACACGACCTGTTTTACTCAACGGTTTATAACTCATGGAATATTGTTTGCACAAACATGATATTCTAATTCGAATTCGCATTAACACTTAAAATCAAGTAATCGACTAAAGCCGACTGTGGATTTCAAATATCATTATTTTAACGACTTATATGATGGTGTACAATATTTCACATTTAGGAAATACGTATTTGTGATTCATTTTCTGCCTCCTTTTTTAGAAGCTTTGATATTCAGGCCCCTTGTTTAGGAGGTCATTAATAGTCTTCTCCACGGGAAGTACTTTGGATTTCATGCCCTTGCTTGGGCTAAAATCTAACACTTTATCGCATCTGGTATATTCGACACTACGCAAGTTAATTGATTAAGATCCGAATTTCATCTACAGTCTAGCTTGGTGAATTCCGACATTGGAGACATTTGTAACTCAATTATTCCGATTAATCAAAGCGTCGGTAGGTTCCGAAGGAATGCCCTCAGGGAGGACTTTGGTTAAAACCCCAATGTATGTCGTAATCAGATCAGGTACTTCCTGATACTGAGGATCAATTGGGTGCCTCCAGAGAGGAATTTTGTTAAAACCCCAATGTTTGTCGTAATCAGATCAGGTACTTTCTGATACTGAAGATCAATTGGGTGCCCCCGGATAGGACTTTGGTTTCTGCTAGTCCTTCCAGCTCGTTCGCCGGTCCTTCCGGCCTGATGTTGGTACTTCCAACATTAGGTTTGTCGGTCCTTCCGACACGGTGTTGTTTCTTCCAATGTGTTTGTCGGTCCTTGCGTCCTGATGTTGGTACTTCCAACATCAAGTTTGTCAGTCCTTCCAACATAGTGCTTGTCTTTCCAGCGTGTTTGTCGGTCCTTCTGTCTTGATGTTGGTACTTCCAACATCAGGTTTGTCGGTCCTTCCGACACGGTGCTGGGTGTTCCAGCTCAGGGTTGGCACCAGTTTCTTTGTCGGATGCTTGACTTAGCAGGTTATTTTAGATTAGGAACTGGAGCTTTAAAACTCTCACTTAAGGGAGTGCCCCTTCCATGAAAGCTATAATACTCTTGTTTATTTGTCGTGGTGCTTGTTCATTATTTCAATCTTTGTGACTCTTCCCATTCACTTTCCAAGGCAATACTTTTCTATTTTTGCATTTGTGCATGATGATATTTACAGCCTTTAGCACTTGAATTATTGTTGTTGGTGTTGCTATGTTACAGGAACAAGCGCTGGACATATGGCCTGCAATATGAAATCATCTTTTAAGCATGTTTTGATTTGACATATAATTTTGCAAGCTAGAAATTCATTCAGACATATATGCACTTAGTCATAGAGCTACTGTTTAGTGCATCACTTATAGACTATTACATATTGTTTACAAGAAGTCTTTAATATAAAAGAAAGCAAAACATGAAGTAAAACATGAACTAAAGCAAGAAGTAGAGTTTAAAGTAAAGCGGTGGCGATGTTGATCGCTTATTCTGAGCCATTGAAATTGGAACACAATCAACGATTATCAGTTGATGATCAGCCTTGGATTGGTTTGAGCAATAACTTCGTTGCTTGTTTCCCCTTGCCCTTGGGGAGTCGGAGTAGTGTTTGAGGATTGTGAATTTTTCACATATTGTTGCAGATGTTTCTTCCTAATCAGCTCTTCGATCAGTAATTTTAAATGCCTACATTCGTTGATGTTGTGGCCTGACTGGTTATGGAATCGATAGAACTTTCAAGAGCTCGCTTGATTGTCACTTACTTTCTGTTGTTTTGGTATTAGATAATCTTCGATGTCTTTATTCACAACAAAGATGTTTTCTAGAGTGTCATTTAAAGGCATTATCTCTGATGGGTTGGAAAAGCAAGGCTTCTTGCCGTCTCGATTGTCTTTCCCGTCGCTTCCTCTTTTCTGACCTCCGGGATTTCTCTGATTGTACTAGGTAGCAGCGTTTTTAGGAGCTTCAAGAGGTTGATTAGCATCAATAATCTGAAGAGGCATAGGATTATTGTCTAATCTCATGTATTGCTCGGCCTTTTTAAAAAATGTCTCAAGCGTGCTTGGCTCTTTAATTTTAATCCATTTACGAAATTTTCTCTTCTCATCTATCGCGCCGATCAATGACATTAAAATCATGCAGGGCTCGGGATTCCCTATTTCAGATATAACAACATTGAATCTTTCGAGGAAATCTTTGATAGATTCTCCTGGATTCTACTTCATTGATGTAAGAGAAATAACATCCTTAGCCTTTATAGCTTGCAACCTGAAGCCTTCATAGCTTGCAACCTGAACTGCTCTTTGAATTTCAGAATCAAATCGTCAAATCGGTCAACAAATTTGGGCGGCAGCCTTGTGAACCATAACAATGCAACACCTTCTAGACAGGAAGGGAAGCACAGGCATTTGATCTCGTCTGTTGCTTTAGCTGCATTCATATACCATTCATATTTATATAGGAAGTGATTCGGATCAGAAGTCCCGTTGTACGAAGGCAGAGTAGGATGAGTGAACTTCTTAGGGAACTCAGCTTTGCGGATCCTCTTTGTGAACGGATTTTTGCTGGGGGAGAAGTCCCATTCCCTTTCACTATCCTTGCGAGGTATGTTATCTTTCATGATTTGCTTTACCATATCCATATATATTCCTTCGAGTTGTGTCGTTCCAAAGAGTGGACTTCGATCTCTTTTCCGGATGCTCGTCGTGGCGAGCGATCGCGATTAGAGAATCTAGATCTTTTACTTCTACTATGAGAAGGTTCCCCCTTGACGGGACTTGCAACTCGTGGGTTATTTCGATCGAATTGGTTTTTTGCTTTCAACTTTGAGTCTTCGATATTAACATTGTTTTTGTCAACAAATCCTTGTCATCATGATAATGATCGGAGGTTGATAAATTTGCATTCTCTTCAAGATTAATATGAATTTTTGGAGAAGGAGTGAGATTTTCTTGAGCGCTTAAGAGAGCACTCATTTTATCCATTAATGCTTGATTAGCATCCATCAGAGTTTTATTCGCATCAATTAAAGCTTTGTTGGAGGCTTCCATTCGTTGACTCAAGTTTGCGACGACGACATCTAATTCATCCTTGTTACTCCGGCTCCACTCATTGAAATTTCTCCAACTTCAAAGAGGTTGGTACGTGGAATAGTTTCGTTGTTAGCAACATTGTTGTTTTCTTCAGCGGTTTTACTTGCGGTCTTTTTAGACTTAGCCATGATTTCAGACTAGGCTTTGAATTTTGATGAGAATTCATCGATTGGTCTAGATCATAGACTTTCCGAATTTGTGGTAGAAGTAGACTTAGAATTCCAATGGCAGGCTCTTAAGGTTGAGAGAAGTGCGAACGTGGCCCCACGGTGGGCGCCAAATGTTTAAACTAAAAATAGTTCAACACCAAAGGTGTCTTATCGACACTTCACAAAAAAGGTATGCATTAGAAAATGAGACCACAATCACAAATGCAAGTAAAGAATACAAGGATTTTTATAGTGATTCAATCTAGGAAAGATCTACGTTCACTTTTGAAGTGATTTTCATTATTATGGAGAAATTTACAAAGTTCATCATCTCATACATCTCACTTATTACACTTGTTCACTCTCTTTGTGATGATTTCCTACTTTTTACTCTCTTTATGCTATGGATGTCACTTGGATTTGAGAAGGAACAGATTAGATCTCGTGATTAGATAATCTTCCTTGATTCCATCATGAAATTAGTGTTATATCAGAGCTTTAAGGAGGAGTAATGGCGGTTGGAGATCACTTAGATTGAGTTAGAGCAATTTTCCATGGCATAGCTTTGATCGAATTTGAGAGAGAATTCATGGTGTTTGGAGAGGATGAGACCCACTTGTTGTTGGAGGAAAAAGGAGTGAGCTTAGGAAGACATTAATGGAGTTTGAGAAGCTTAGGAATGGGGGAAAACTAAAATGACAGCCCTTCTGGGTGGCTTCCATCGGTCCCTTGAAGTGTGGCGAAATGGGGTATTTATAGGAGTAGTTTGGACCAAGTGGCAATTATGTAATTATGGTAAAAAGGGTATGGGTCATTTGCTGGCATATTTTCAGATCTGGCACTGGACAACTAGAGCCAGCTGTGTACAGCTGTATGCTCGTCGCAAAAAGTGGTGCTCGAGCCAAGAGTATGCGCGACCCAGAAATTGCAAAGCACGAGCGACCCGACTTTATTCATAAGCATGTGTCATCTGAAATACCTCAATACGTCCAATTTCCTGTGACCAATCATTACGTTACCCTTAGTCCACATGTTTTGCATTGCTATGCGTTATCATACAGGTTGCAGGGCATTGGGTTCTCATATATGTGGCGTCATTCATGTATCACCTTGTTGTATGAACACTTTGCCATTGCTCTTTGCAAACATGAGAACTGTTATTACTATACTACCACTCATAATTTGCTTTGTACTGTTCAAAATGGGATTGGAAATTACAAACGTTCCATTGTTCTTTATTTGTGTTGATATTGTTCCAAATGGGGTTCCATATTACTTGTTTGCTATCGGTTCTTTACATAAATATGCTCATCGAATATTATATATGCTCGACCCTTGCAGACTGCTCCACCCACAGCGATGAATAATGTTCGAACCATAGCGCTGAACAGTGTTCAACACTCAGCGATGAACAGTGCTCGACCAACGCTTTGCCTTGCTTGACTAGTCCAAAACAGAGCTGCTTATTCCAGAAACTGATGTCTTGCTTGACCGACCAGCAAGGAGGTGTTCGACCTGTCATTTGGATGGATCCTGCTCGAGCCAAGCTGTTGAGATATACGATCGATTGCTAATGCTCCCAGCTACGTAAGTCCTATGCATTTCATACTACTTTGTAGTCTTTGCTTAAGTTGGAGCTAACGTATTATGATCCCTATGTAACAACCCGGAATTTCTGAACCAATTTAATTTTTTTATTTCAGCTATTTTAATGGGTTTTGAAAATTTAAAATGATTTATTTTAAATAATAACGACTAAAAATTTATTTAAATCGAAGATAGAACGTATAAATTTATAATTTAATTAAAACAAGCTTGAAATGGTGCGGTAGTTTGAAAATTCGATTTTAAATTTCAATAGAATGTATAAGATTCAAAATAAATTGGATTTCAGTAAAACCAGAAATATTTGAATATGTTTAATAATATCTTTCTAACGATTATGAGAAACTGATATTTCACTTTATAAATTGAAAGTTATGTCCAGTTTAAAATTTAGAATAGTCGCAATGGAATTTATATATATTTTAATATAATATATAGCCCTTAAAAATAGTCATATTGCAAACAACCTTCGTTTTCGACAAAACAACTTTGGTTGAATCTGGAATGTCAAATTATTTTTAGGTTTCAAATTTCGTATTTTTTAGAATTAATATGTGAGCGTGGTGAATTTAAACATGTTTTGTCACTTCGGTTTGAATTTAAGCAACTGGAAAATGGCCATTTTTCAAATAGTCTCCAAATTCAACGAAATTAGTTTTGTTAGGACCATATCATCAAAACATAGCTAGATTTATTTTTCTATAATTTTTGGAGTCAGTGTGTGGCCCCGGTAAATTAAAATGTATGTTTAAATTCAATATATATTGATTTATATTTTAATTTTGATAAAAACTGACTAAAACAGCCGAATTGGCTTATGAAACATATCCCATTGTGTCCGGAATGGGTGTATTTAGCTAAAGGCGACAGTCGTTGGGTCTCGTTTGGAGTTCGGATGGAAAAATCATTTTTCACGAATTAAAAATATATTATACATAACCCTAGCCAATCAGAATTTTCAAAAAAAAAAAAAAAACAACCGCTGACCCTAGCCCCAAACAACCGAAAACACTCCAGAATTCATATCCAATTTTCCACCGATCCCCTCAACGATTTCAGAAATAAATTGAATGAAAATTGAAGAGGAAGGAGAGATTTACCCATCCATACCAGTATGACCAATTATCGTGGAGTATTAGCCTCGAATTTCACGCTCAAAGGCGGCGACTTCGGGCTTGATTTCCACAATGACGAGGAGTTCGAATCGGTCCTGGTGGAGTTCGAAGGAAGCGGAGGTAGAGGTCTTCGAGGTGGGGGTGGCTGATCCTAGTCCGATGGTCTGTGGCGATGGCAGCAATGGGGTTTTCAAATCGAGCAAAAAAGGCGATGGGTTATACGAAGGAGGAGGGATTAGAAGGTTAATTAAACCTTGTTTAAATTAATTAATTATTTAATTAAATTGTTCCATGTATTAAAATCCATATTTTCTTCATACAAAGTCAAAATACAGCGATTTCGGTCGCGTTGGATTCGCAGCAACGAACTCTACATTTTAGAACTGACTGACCAGGATAGAAACGGAGCTAGTTGGGATTTTTGACTGAATTAAGCGCATAGTTTAATTCGGTTAAAATAATCTTCAAATAAGAAAATGGTGAAGTGGAACCCAATGTGAGAATTCCTTCTCATTAAATTATATTTTATCATGTTATTGTATTCATGTATAAAAATATATAGAATTGCCAGTGTAGATTTTTTATCGGTTTTAATCATTATAAATTGTATACAGTGCATGTTAGCTCACCTCCCTCATCCACAGACCATGGACGGTTTATTTGATTGTATTGTGTTTTGTTTGTGATGTTGTGATGATTAACATATTAAAAATAATCTTAATATTAATGTGGTAGTTGAAATTATATTATAAATATCCATTTATAATTTAAACAGTGAAGATTGGTTAAATAAAAAAATAATTCAAACTGAATTAGAATTGGTTAAATTTATTAACCAATGGTTTATTTAAATAGACCATTGTTGTTTGAAAACCCCACACGGGTATTGGAATGATATTTGACATACACTAATCCCAATATTTAGATGTATGTCGACCGATTGATGGACAAACTGTGAAGAGCATTATTTATTTATTTATTTATTTATTTTAATGCTTGTACAATTGAAAATTGCACTCTGGATGATGTTTGAATGGTTAATGATTATTTATCATTATTGTTGAATACATATAATATATGAAATCCTTATAACTGAAATTATATGGTAATTGATTGAGTCGCATTCCGATTCAAAAACAAAGAATATTTTAAAATAATATTCAGTGAATAATCAAAATATTGTTTTGATGCCCGATTTTGGATGGACACGAAAATGTATAAAAATATGAAGCCGGGTTAAGTATAGAAACGCCCTTTTTAACCCAAATGGGTGTATCGAACGATTTTATTCAGTTTATAATGAATATAAAAAATAATTAATTTCAAAATCTGATATTTTGAAAATATTATCATTTTGATATTATAATTATATGGAATATTCAACTTTGATTAAAAATTGAAATAGAAGTTGGAATCGTTTTAAAATGAATTTATAAACAATTTATAAAATACGTTTTAAATGGAAATCAATGATATATATATATATGTATATATTATAATGGCCTGAATAGAATGCACCGCGCAGCGACCGTTCGCAAATTTCGACCATTAACTTCAAATGGACGTAACAAGAGATCCGACCGTCGGATTCTCGTAAAACTGGAACTGTTGGGTTCATATCGAAAAGAGCTTTCCAATGGATATAAGGGATTTAAATTTGAACGGTTAGTTTGGAAATATGTCCAAATCAATTTCAGAAAAGGTCGCTATGGATGCAGTTCGGTAGCTGTTGTTGAAAACCGACTATAAGGGCCTAAATAAAATTATTAAAAATATGGGAAAATTGTATAAAATCATAATAAATGATGTGAAAAGATTTTGGATGAAAAATTCCAAGTTTGAAAAGATAAAAATACATTTTTATGGAAATGAACTAGTTATTAACTAGAATAATAATCCAATTGTTTTTAGAAATAAATAAATTGGATTTGTAAATGGTTTTAATATAACCAAAAATTTTCCAACATATGAATTGGAATGGATTGGAGTGGAAATAATCTTCAGAATGTTTCGGTATTGGATTCCGTGATTATACATATATTGTTGAGGAATTTGGAAGATACAATTATCATTATTTCCAATACGATATCTGTTAGTTTCAGAATTTGATATTGAATATAAGCCAATATTATTTCCTATTCGGAACCTTGTATTTAGTATTAAACTCGATTTTGGGTTTGTCGTCAATGGTGTTTTAAATAACACTGTTCTTAAACCCAGTTGAGAAAAGAATAAATCTTTTAATTAATATCTATAGAAATTTACCAATTAATTAATATTTAATTGGAATTGAAATGGAAATGGATCTTAGGTTTGTCGTGAACAATGTTTAAATAACATTTGTTCTTTAAACCAAATTAACAGTGAATATATGATTTGGAATTTATAAATCTTTTTTTAAAAGATTTAATGGAAATTTTCCAAAGTAAAGTCTTCTAGTTTAATATACTAAATTGGAATTGAATGGAATTCGATTTGGTAATAATCGGGATGAGCTTCTGTGAATGAAGACCGTTACTAAATATGGAATTTAAAAGGCTTTGCCGTTGTTCCATTTATATTATGTTAGACCAAAAATTGGCACTAACACCCAAATGTAGATCACAAATCACAGAATGCAGTAAAAAGTAAAAATAGAGGGGACACACGAGGTTTTTATAGTGGTTCGGCTGTAGATGTAGCCTACGTCCACTTTATAATCTTATTGTTATGCTGACAGATTACAAGAATCAGTTGCATGCAGATACACAATTCGTGTGTTAATTGAGATTACAAGAGGAGAATTTTTATGTAGAAAGGTGCAAAATCCTTGCACTCATTAATGGTGGAGACTGTGGAGATGTAGGAGAAAGGCCTTCACCAAAAATCAGAGAGAATCCCCTCAAAATTCCATGTAGAGGTGTATTTATAGCTGTAGGAGAGGCCATAGGGAGGTTGGGTCGTGATGAAGCACGTGATACCCGGTCCGGGAAAGTAGGAATGCGAGTAGCCTTGAGAATAGGTCAAGATCTACACATGTATTAGCAGGTTCGGTGGTCGGATCACGGGTTGCATATGCGGCCGTGGTCTATGTGTTCATCATGAGCGGGTCATGATCGGGGGGGGGGGCGAGCTGGTGTGAGAAGCTGGGATGGTGAGCTCTCGAGCGGGTCGTGGACCAGAAGTCTACCACGAGCGGGTCGTGGTCCAGGACCCCACCACGAGCCGAGTGAGTTTGGCGAGCCAGTCCATGTCTCGTGTTAGCGATGCTTCATTATTTCATCCAATTGATTGCCAGTCGATGCCAGATTACATCAGTTCACGGAAATGGGCGTAACTTCCAAACCGTAAGTCCGTTTTAGCCAAACAAAAGCTCTACTTGAAGCTAATTCAGAGGGCTACAAGAGTTATAGAGCTTAGCTTCATATTTTCTATTTTCGGGCCCAAAAGAGGTCGTCTGATAGGAGTTTCGGGCCATTTTATGTTGATGGTGTGATTTCAACTAAATCGCTCTATGTCTTCTGACGTTGTTTCCACTACTTGAGCGTGTTGCTATTCAGGAATTCCATGTGTGACAGCTTTGACAAAAAGTGTGTTAACATATTATTAATCTGATACAGAAATTTATATCGATTCTATGTTGGTCAATTTTCCGTGAAGATTCCTTAGTTAATGGAAGCTGAATTGGGTTTATCTTGAACTGTGTTTTATATTACATTGGTTCTTTAACCCAGTTAATGACAGGATCAATTTTCGTAAAAGTAGAACAATTATTAAGTAATGATTTTTAGGAAGATTAAAACAATCTTTAATTAGATTGGAGTGAGATAATTAAATTTATCGAATTCATGAAATGATCGAGAATGGAGTACCACCAGTTTTACTCCAGGCGATGGTTAAATCTTTAATTAGATTTGAACGGGAAATGGTAATTAATTTACCGATAACAAATTGGGTGTTAGATATAAAGTACTACCATTTTTGCTCCATGGGATGAATAGGTTGGGATTAGAAACATAAAATAAATGATTACTTTGGTAAGGCACGATAATCCCGACTAGTTAATAAAATCTTTTGAAATTGATATCCAAAGGAATATTAAAGAATAAATTTAAAAGAATTTATCTTTGATAAAATTAATGGGAAGCTTTCCTTAAAGTTGTGAATATTTGAATAAAAGAATATTCTGAATTTGAATGAGGCGTATGATGTGTTTTTGTAGCACTTGATTATTGATTATAAAATGCGCGAGTTATTCTAAAAGACTGGGTTTAACCCATTCTGAATAATTAATACGACGACTAAAAGTCGATGATGAAGATGGTGGTTGAAGACCGGAGATCTTCACATCTTATGGATGATTACTGATGTCTTGATTGGGCTATACACCTAAGATAAGGTAATAAGTGGTGATCGTCCAGATGTACTTGGAGATCGACCGGATATGTGAGGACCTCTCTCCTGTATTGAACGTATGGGATGAGGAATAAGGTGCCTCCGGTTTTGTTCAGACCCAGAACGGACTTGTAAATGGATGTGTGTTTGACATTGAATTTCATTTTGTGTGGATTGATTTCTATTAAATATATATCTGTTTGGTGCGGAGAATTTATTCTCTTGCTTTACACCCTTCCCCGAGACGTACGAGCTTAGAGGTTATATATTGATAGACATCAGTTGCATGACATGAATTTTCAATGTGGCATGCTAAGATGCAAATGATCAAGGTTTTTTTTTGAAAAGAAGTGTCTTGTGGATGATGATCAAAACACATCTTTAATTAGCAAAACTTTGTGTATAGCGTTAATTCGCGAGCTTCACACCCCAGTATGAATCAAAAACGAAATGAAGGACTGCGGGGATAACATGCGTTTCTTTCTAGCTAGAAGTGGTGTCATGGTATGAAGCCTAGACATTTTACTTATGTGGTTGTTGGAAAGTGAGGTGCCTCGAATTTGAGATGATGGTCGAAATAGTGACCAGATTTTACGACCCATAGGGCTGGGAAACGTATTATTCAGGAATAACCAATCCACTAAATTAAGTGTGGACCGACCCTGAAGACCCTAAGGGCTTGACTGAGCACTTGTACTGAGACATGGGCTGGATTGTTTTGAATTCAGTAAGGATGATCCTTTGCCTTGGTTCATGATGGAAATCCAATTTCCAATACGACATCGTTCAGTTTTGATTGTAAAACTAGTATGGCGACATAGTATATGGTAGCTATGCCGCCTAGGATTGATACATTTATATTGAAAGTGTTTTTAACTGACTAGACACTAATAATAATATCAAATGATTTTTGTTTCATACGTATCAAGCATATTTGGCCATTATAAAGTAAAACTCTATCCTCCGGCTTGCGTTGCATTGTGTGATGGGACCTGAGTCTTATAATGGCTTCACTTTTCCCAAAAGCATTGTGTTGTTTTATTTTAAACTGAGATTCATGTGGAGTAAACCCGTTCTGTGTTATACGGCGTGATCCACTATTTCAAAATCTCGCAAATATCGCCCGAGATCTCCTTTGAGATCTCGTTTTGGGCTCCTTCCGAAATGAAACAGCAAATATCACTCTAAATCTCCTTCCGAATATATCTCCCGAGATATTGCAATATCGAACGATATATCGACCGAGATGAAATACTGGAATATCATCCGATATCTTAGTTTTTTTGATTAAAATTTAAAATTGTGCCTGAACTAGAACTATAATTAAAAAACTCAAATCTAACCATATCGATCTTTTGTTATTTTGCATGTTAAATGACTATATTATATGTTTGTATATGTTTTACAATGCTTATGATTTTCATATTCGTCTTTTCACGTATATGTTACTTATGAAATTATGTATTTTATGGTCTATTTATGCTGAATTATTTTAATGTTTTGGATCCATTTAATGTTTCCTATCTAAAAATATTCCTATTTTAAGCTATTATGATTTAGAGCATGAATGGTCTTTTGCAAAATAAAAAATAATAAAGTTATTTTGCATTTCAAATTTAAGTCTATGTTTTTGGTAACATTCATAAAAATCATTTTATTAAGATATCATTTTTAACATATCATGTACCCCGAGATTGTTCCGATATGAACTTTCAGACCCAAGATGAAAATCCGAGACGAACTCCCGAGTTAGAGTCATCTCGTCCGAGATCTCCCCTAATATGAGACCGAGTCTATAAAATTCCCGAGACGAAACGCGACCGATATCCAAGATTTAAAACCTTGATGTGATCCCATGATTTCCCAACTTTTAAAGTAAAGATTTAGTAACTGTTTTAGTTCTCACACTAGTTCCATGACTGACTCAGAGTTTATTATTTCTACCTAAACTCTGGGTGCCCATATTTTCCACATGGGCAGCTAATAGTTTCGGTTTTCGCGGATATCCCTTTTTCCAGGATCTTTGGTTACAGCTGAAGCTATATTCAGAAAGCTTTGTATCCGTGCATTCCTTTCAATTGTGTCAGTTGTTGTATTTCCGCTACGCATTGTATTTATATATTTAAATTTTCGCTGCTATGTATTTTAATCTCTGATATTATTTTTCTGTTGTGTAATATTTATTTGTGCTCTGGAATATTCTTGTACTCTGTTGTAATTGTTGTAGTAGCAATGAAACGTTCTATTGTTTGTGTTCTGATGCATCGTGGTCTCAAAGCAATCCGGGCTCCTCCGTCTCTTTGGGGATCGGGGAACTCTGGGTCATTATAGTTTGGTATCAGAGCTTTGGTTTACAGAGCTCGAGAACAAGACACATTAGAACCGAATGAAAGAATTCATCAGAGATAGGATTAGTAATATCCTATAAGAACGACTCGTTAGACATAGGGTTAGTAATACCCTAAATGAGTTCAAAGAAGGCTATTTTTTTTAAAAAAATTAGTTTTAAAAATTATATCCTATTATACATATGTAAGTATTTTATTTTAAATTGATTTTGGACTATCGAGTATTAGAAGATTTTGCATATATGTCTGATCCATGTGTATCCGAAGTCTCAAGTATACTGGGTAGATATAGAATCACACTATAGTCGCCCAGAGATGATTCTGATGATGGGACCCGATCATCAGTATTTATGTTCGAGTTTCGAAGGTGGATATCTATATATTTCCAATTGACTAGTGTGAGAACCAAAACTTAGATATGGTTTATTTTTGTGATTTAGCATTAAAAATATGATTTTTGTGTATATATAAAGTCATATATTTGAAAAGTTAACCAATTAATTAATTGATGGTTGTGTTGTATGATTATTAGTTCAACAAATTAAAATATTGGAATGATAAAACTAGTAAGAGACTAAAAGGTAAATTTAGTCAAATCGAATCAAATATTGAACTGAACTAGAAATTTATTGAAATTGCATACATGGACATATATATGTGTGAACAGGTCATAGCATGGAAGCTTAGAAGAGGAATAAAATTGTATTCCCGACAAATAGATACATGTTTACTATATTCATTGGGTTTGATGATATGAGCCGATTGGCAAGCCGCTTGGCTTTTTCTTTTTGAATGACGAGGGTCCTGTGAGGAAAGTTGTGGTTTTATCGATCAGCCCGTACAAAGGAGGTTATGGCGAAATTTTTCGAAAATTTAGGGTATTAGCCAATTTTTTGAGAAATTAGAAAATTCTTAGAAACTGAAAAGTTGAAGAATGAAAGCCAGAATGAATGTTGAGTTAGTTAGCTAAACAACTTTCAGCTCTATTCCTTTTCGAGGGTGAAAAGATTTTAAGTAGGGGAGATTGTAACAACCCAGAATTTCAGAGCCAATTAAATTTTTTTATTTTAGCTATTTTAATAGGTTTTGAATATTTAAAATGATTTATTTTAAATAATAACAGCTAAAAATTTATTTAAATCAGAGTTAGAACATATAAATTAATAATTTAATTAAAACGAGCTTGACATGGCGCAGTAGTTTGAAAATTCGATATTAAATTTCAATTGAATGCATATGATTCAAAATAAATCGGATTTCGGTAAAACCAGAAATATCTGAATCTGCTTAATATTATCTTTCTAACGAATGTGAGAAACTGAGATTTCACTTTATAAATTGAAAGTTATGTGCAATTTAAAATTTTGAATAGTTGCTATTGAATTTATATATATTTTAATATAATATATAGCCCTTCTATCACGCTCATATATTAATTTCAAAAATTATGAAATTTGAAACCTAACAATAATTTGAATTTATCGAATGGAAAATGGCTATTTTTCAAACAGTCTCCAAATTCAACGAAATTAGTTTTGTTAGGACCGTATCGTCAAAACATAGCTAGATTTATTTTTTTGTAATTTTTGGAGTCAGTGTATGGCCCCGGTAAATTAAAATGTACGTTTAAATTCAATATATATTGATTTATATTTTAATTTTGATAAAAACTGGTTAAAACAAGCGAATTGGCTTACGAAATATCTCATTGTGTCCGAAATGGGGGTATTCAGCCAGGGCGACAGTCGTTGAGTCACATTTGGAGTTCAGATGAAAAAAAAAACCTTTTCACAAATTAAAAATAAATTATATATAACCCTAGCGAATCAAAATTTTCCAAAAAAAAACTGCTAGCCCTAGCTCCCATCAGCTGAAAACAATCCAACATTCAGATCCATTTTTCCACCGATCCCCTCAACAATTCCAGAAATAGATTGAATGAAAATTGAAGAGGAAGGAGAGATCTACCCATCCATACCAGTATGACTGATTATAGTGGAGTATTAGCCTCGAATTTGGCACTCAAAGGCGGCGAGTTCGGGCTTGATTTCCGCGATGAAGAGGAGTTCGAATCGGTCCTGGTGGGGGCCAAAGGAAGCGGAGGTAGAGGTCTTTGAGGTGGGGGTGGCCGATCCTGGTCCGTTGGTCTGTGGCGACGACAACAACAGGGTTTTCAAATCGAGCAAAAGGGGTAACGGGTTATACAAAGGAGGAGGGATTAGGAGGTTAATTAAACCTTGTTTAAATTAATTAATTTTTTAATCAAATTGTTCCATGTATTAAAACCCATAACTTCTTCATACGAGGTCAAAATCCAGCGATTTCAGTCACGTTGGATTCGTAACAACAAACTCTACATTTCTGAACTGACCAAAACAGAAACGGAGCTAGTTGGGATTTTTGACTGAATTGAACACACAGTTTAATTTATTTAAAATAATCTTCAGATAGAAGAATGGCGGAGTGGAACCCATTGTGAGAACTCCTTCTCGCTAAATTATATTTTATCATGTTATTGTATTCATGTATAAAAATATATAGAATTGCCAATGTAGAATTTTTATCAGTTTTAATCATTATAAATTGTATACGGTGCATGTTAGCTCACCTCCCTCATCCACAGGCCATGGACAATTTATTTGATTGTATTGTGTTTTGTTTGTGATGTTGTCATGATTAACATATTAAAAATAATGTTAATATTAGTGTGGTAGTTGAATTGAAATTATAAATATCCATTTATAATTTAAATAGTGAAGATTGGTCAAATAGAAAAATAATTCAAACCGAATTAGAATTGGTTAAATTTATTAACCAATGATTTATTTAAACAGAACGTTGTTGTTTGAAAACCCCATACGGGTATTGGGATGATATTTGACATACACTAATCCTAATATTTAGTTGTATATCGATCGATTGATGGACAGACTGTGATGAGCGTTATTTATTTATCTCAATGCTTGTACAATTGAAAATTGCAATCTGGATGATGTTTGAATGGTTAATGATTATTTATCATTATTGTTGAATACATGTGATGTATGAAATCCATGTAACTGAAATTATATGATAATTGATTAAGTCGCAATCTGATTCAGAAACAAAGAGTATTTTAAAGTAATGAATATTTTAAAATAATATTCAGTGAATAATCAAAATATGGTTTTGATGTCAGATTTTGGATGGACACGAATATACCTAAAAATATGAAGCCGAGCTAAGTATAGAATCGCCTTTTTAACCCAAACGGGTTTATCGATCGATTTTATTTAGTTTATAATGAATATAGAAAAGAATTAATTTCAAAATCTGATATTTTGAAAATATTATCATTTTAATATTATAATTATATGGAATATTCAATTTTGATTTAAAATTGAAATAGAAGTTGGAATCGATTTAAAATGAATTTATAAACGATTTATAAAATAAGTTTCAAATGGAAATCCATCAAATATATATATATATATATTATAATGGCCTGAATATAACGCACCGTGTAGAGATTGTTCGTGAATTTCGACCATTAACTTCAAATGGACGTAACGGGAGATCCAACTGTTGGATTCTTCTAAAACCAGAATCGTTGGGTTCCTATCGAAAAGAGCTTTCCAATGGATATAAGAGATTTAAATTTGAACGGCTAGATTTGGAAATATGTCCAAATCAATTTCAGAAAAGGTCGCTATGGATGCAGTTCGGTGGTTGTTGTTGAAAACCGACTGTAAGGTCCTAAATAAATTATTAAAAATACGAAAAAACTATGTAAAATCATAGTAAATGATTTGGAAAGATTTTGGATGAAAAATTCCAAGTTTGAAAAGATAAAAATATATTTTTATCGAAATAAACTAGTTATTAACTAGAATAATAATCCAATGGTTTTTAGAAATAAATAAATTGTAATTGTAAATGATTTTAATATAACCAGAATTTTACCAACATATGAATTGGAGTGGAAATAATATTTAGAATATTTCGATATTGGATTCCGTGGTTATACGGATATTGTTGACGAATTTGGAAGATACAGATATCGTTATTCCAAATACGATATCCGTTAGTTCCAGAATTTAATATTGAATATAAGCCGATATTATTTTCTATTCAGAGCCTTGTATTTAATATTAAATTGGATTTGGGTTTGTCGCGAATGGCGTCTTAAATAACACAGTTCCTAAACCCAATTGAGAAAAGAATAAATCTTTTAATTAAGCTTTAGAGAAGTTTACCAATTAATTAATATTTATTTGGAATTGAAATGGATTTTGGGTTTGTCATAAACAATGTTTTAAATAACATTTGTTCTTTAACCCAAATTAATAGTGATGATATGATTTGGAATTTATAAATCTTTTATTAAGATTTAATGGAAAATTTTCAAAGTAAAGTTTTCCAATTTAATATACTAAATTGGAATTGAATGGAATTCGATTTGGTAATAACTGAGATGAGCTTCTGTGAATGCAGACCGTTACGATATATGGAATTTCAAAGTCTTTTGCGTTATTCCATTTATATTATTAATCTGATATAGAAACTTATATCGATTCTATATTGATCTATTTTCCGTGAAGATTCCATAGTTAATGGAAGCTGATTTGGGTTTATCGTGAACTATGTTTTATATGACATTGGTTCTTTAACCCAGTTAATGACAGGATCAATTTTCCTAAAAGTTGAACAATCATTGAGTAATGATTTTTAGAAAGATTAAAACCAATTGGAGTTTTAATAAATCTTTAATTAGATTGGAATGAGAATGAGATAATTAGATTTGTCGAATTCATGAATACCACCAGTTTTACTCCAGGCGATAGTTAAAACTTTAATTAGATTTGAACAGGAAATGGTAATTAATTTACCGATAACATAGTCAGTGTTAAATATGGAGTACTACCAGTTTTGCTCCATGGGATGAATAGGCTGGGATTGGAAAGATAAAATAAATGATTACTTTGGAAAGGCATGATAATCCCAACTAGTTAACAATTTTTTTTGAAATTGATATCCAAAGGATGATTAAAGAATAAATTTAAAATAATTTGTCTTTGATAAAATTAATGGGAACCTTTCCCTAAAGTTGTAGATATTTAAATAAAAGAATATTCTGAGTTGGAATGAGGCGTATGATGTGTTTTTGTAGCACTTGATTATTGATTATAAAATACGCGAGTTATCCGGAAAGACCGGGTTTAACCCATTCTGAATAATTAATATGACGACTAAAAGTCGACAATGAAGACGGTGGTTGAAGAATAGAGATCTTCACATCGTTTGTGTAACGACCCAGATTTTTGAATAGTTTATTTTTAATATTTAATATGGTTTTAAATATTGTGTTGATAATATAAATGAATATTATATTGAGATATCGATTTAATAATCGATATACGATTTATTTCGAATAAATATTGTAAATACGAAAATCTAAAATAATTCAATTTGAAATTTATAACTAAGTCAGAATGATTCTAATGATTTAGAGAAATAGTATTTGAATATAAACGATAATAATAAATAATTTATTATTAGAGAATTAACGATTTTCGAATTTAAATTATATTATATTAATTTAATATGGTATATGCGTGGAAATTAAATATCAAAATATATTCAGTTCAGTTCAGAATCACGCAATAACATTTAAATGTCGGGTGGTTACGTTTAAATAGTGGTTCATGTGTGAACCCCGAGATATTTATAATGGATAAGATCGAAATCAAATCGATATCCATCTAAAAAGAATAAAAATCGTTTTATATCGAATCGTATTAAATAGTAATCAAATCAAGATCTAATCAAAACCTTAACCTACCCTACCTACAAAGTACGGTCAATTCCTTAATCCCTAAGTATATTTCTCCTATATAAACGCATAACCCTTTACTTTCATTTCCTTCTCCATTTCCTCTGAAAAATTCCAAAGCTTTGAGTTCTAAATGTCGTTGCCTTCTTTTTATTCAAAAACAAGATTATATATTCGTGCTTCTCCCCTTTCGATTTTACCATCCTCGTCCATTTCCTCTTCAGGCAGTGAAGCCGTGCCTTCCCAATTCCTACCAAAGATGAAATTAATGCCTCAAAATCAAAATCGATCGCAAGTCCTCACAAGAGAAATTGGCTCCCTGTTCATGTTTGATAATCGAAATCCAAAGTAGATCAGTTCGTGATGTCAGATTCGGTTCCTCTTTTCACTCGCGCCCTAGTTTTCCCTGCGATAAACTTTGGGTTCGATGTTGTTCGAAACTGCAATGCTCAGGTTAGGGTTTTCGTAGTTCTGTGCCTCGATACGTGAATCGACTCAAGTTATATGCTTATGGAGTAGGACCGTAGCTTGTATGAAGAAAATTTATGGTGTTCGATCTATGGTTAGTTCGCACCTTGTAGTCGCCTTCATTATGGTCGCAACTGTTGTTGGGCATCTCGAAGTCTGGGTATGTATGCTAGTTGAGATCGTTGATGGTGTTAGGAGGAAGGAGGGTGCGATGGAGTTAAATGATGATTTTTGCAGAGTGGTTTTGTTCGATTTTGACAAGGAGGAAGTCGTGATGGGGGAGAGTTGATCCTGTGCTGCAGTAGGGTGCGGGGGGGGGGGGGGAGGAGGATTCGAAGTGGATACTGGTAGCGGGTTTGATTTGTCTAAGTATTGGCAATAGTAGTAGGAATATCGATCAACAGGTTGTGTCAACGGGTTTGAATGGTGGGTTAATTAGAGTCGTGATTCAGGCCAAGGCGTTGGACATCGTTGTTGGATTTGGGTGGAGTTCGTTGGAATTAAGAATGGCGCAGGGAGGAGGTTGCGTCCAGGAAGGTCAGTATTGGGTTGAGATGAGGAAGGCAAGAGTTAATGGATTAAGGTATTTTTATGTATTTAGTATATAATTAAAACTAAAATTTATACTAAAGTTCATTTACCATTAATGTAGAATTTGGAAACTGTAACAACCCGAAAATCTGGGCCAGTTTAAAATTTTTATTTTGGCAATTTTAGCGAATTTTGATTATTTAAAATGAATTATTTTAAATAATATCGACGAAAATTTATTTTGAATATAATTCGAACGTATATATTATACGCGTCGTCGTTAGAATATAAATAATTATATATAATTATAAATAGAATTGAAAATGGCGCGGTAGTTCGATAATTCGATTTCAAACTTCAATTTGATGTACCGGGTGCAAAACAATCCGGATTTTAGTGAAACCAAAAACATTAGGATCTATTCGTGAATATCTTTCCAACGAATCCGAAAAATCAAGATTTCATTTCGGGAATCAAAAGATATGTCCAGTTGAAAATTCTGAATAGTCGCTATGGAATTCAAGCCCTTAAAAATGGACATTTTGCAAATGACCTCGGATTTCGACGAAACCAGTTTTGTTGGGTCCGTGATGTCGAATTATTGCTAGGTTTCAAATTTCATAATTTTTCGAATCAATATGTGAGCGTGGTAAAGGAAAACGTGTTTGACCAGTTTCAGTTGATTTTAATCGACTGGAAAATGGCCATTTTTCCAACGGTCTCAGAATTCGACGAAACTAGTTTTGATAGGACCGTATCGTCAATACGAAGCTAGAAAATATTTTTATAGAATTTTTCTAGTTAGTATGTGACCCCGGTAATTTGAAATGTACTTTTAAAATTCAATATAGCAATTTAAATGTAAATTAAATGGAAACTGATTCAAACAGTCGAATCAGCTTGCGATACATATCCCATTGTGTTCGGAATGGGGGTGAAACGCTATGGACGACAGGCGGTGGACCTCGTTTAGAGGTCGTATGTAAAAGTAACTTTTTTGAAAAATAAAATAATTAAATAATTAAAATAAAAAAAAAACCCTCCTTCTTTATCTCTGCCCCCCCCCCCCGATCGAATTTCACTTTACAGAAAAAAGAAAAAAAGAAAAAAAAAAGAGGCGACGGAAGCCCTAGCTGACAACCGCGCCGTCGACGTCCAGCACCCCCCCTCGAGCTCCCTTCTCCTCCTCCGCATCGATTCGCGAGCCTCCCCCTTTGAAACTCCTGCTCCGCGCCGCCCCTCCTTCTTCCCCCTCTCCTCTTACATCGACAGCCGCACACCCCCCCTCGCAATCCACCGCCGCGGCAAGCACCCCGAGCCCCCCTTGTAAGTTTTTTTTTTCTTTCTTATTTATTTTGTTAATTTATTTTTATGTAAAGTAAACTGATTTTATAAAGGAAATTAAAAACTGATTTTATAAAGTATTTAAAAACTGATTTTTTCTAAAGTATTAAAACAGTTTTTTTATTAGGTTTAGAAACTGAATTTTTTTTTAGTATAAAAACTGAATTTTTATTAGGTATAAAAAAAAAAAAAAACTGAATTGATTTATAAAAAAAAACTGAATTGATTTGTATAAAAAAAAACTGAATTTGATTTATATAAAAACTGAATTGATTTATATAAAAGAAGAAAACTGAATTTGATTATGAATAAAAACTGAATTTAGAAAAAAAAAAGATTAAAAACTGATTTTGTTTTAGAAGTTAAAACTGATTTTGTTTTAGAAGTTAAAACTGATTTTATAAGATTTTAAAACTGATTTTAAAATAAAAGTAAAAACTGATTTTTAGAAAAAGATTTGAACTTGCAAAAATAAAAATCATATTTTTAGATGTTGAAAGTCAAAACAAAAATCATATTTTTATATGTTGAAAGTCAAAACAAAAATCATATTTTTATATGTTGAAAGTCAAAACAAAAATCATATTTTTATATGTTGAAAGTCAAAATAAAAATCATATTTTTATATGTTGAAAGTCAAAACAAAAATCATATTTTTATATGTTGAAAGTCAAAATAAAAATCATATTTTTAGATGTTGAAAGTCGAAGTAAAAATCATATTTTTATATATTGAATAGCGAAGTCAAAATTCGATTTTTATATATTGAATAGCATAGTAAAAATTCTA
Organism: Allium sativum; assembly: GCA_030737875.1. Classification (NCBI taxonomy): domain Eukaryota; kingdom Viridiplantae; phylum Streptophyta; class Magnoliopsida; order Asparagales; family Amaryllidaceae; genus Allium; species Allium sativum. The sequence goes on from CM060916.1 coordinate 962,864,961, forward strand.
TTTTTACATATGTAGAGAATACGGGCGAAAGCGACAAAAGGCGAAGATTTCTATCAATGAAGTGCCGTGGAGCTAGGATAGCTATCTGTGAGAATTTCTCACCTTTCAATTTATTTCTAGTTATATATATATACTAGGATGCAGACGGTGCTTAGTAGCACCCGACACAATCGTCCACAGACCATGGACTTGTTTGTTTGGCTGTTTGGGTATTGATTGCGATATTGGTTTGAATGTGGTTTGTGGTGTGAAAAATCGAATCGATAAATTGGTTAGGATTAGACGTGCGCCGTTATAAGGCGAAGGAGTAAGGCTAGGTTAGACCCTTACTCCAAATTTTGTGGTTTGCATAACGAATTGATTTGATTGATGTGTGAATGGCGTGGGCCTTCACTAGACCGGGGACAAGGCTAGGCCTCGTCCCGTTTCTAGTATCGTGCCGTTATGCCGCCGAAATTTTCTAAAATAAGTTAGAAAAATAAAAATATCATTTTATTGAATAGAAATGAATTGAATAGAAATTCATAGGTTGAAATAAAATGTTTTATCGTTAAAAATATAATTTTTAACGTGAAGTGAATAAAATAAAATATTCATTTATAAACCGGACGGTTTGTTTATGTACACCTATTTGAATGACATTGATGGGGACGATAAATTTTACACATCGCCCAACTGCACAAATAAAATATTTGTTTGATTGTTTGAAACCCCACACGGGTGTTAGGATGAAATATGCAGTTCACTCATCCTGATTGATTAAATATGTCGATCGATTGATTGACAGGCTGTTATAAGCGTTAGATATCTATATTTGATGCTTATACAGTGTAGTGCACTTTGGTTGATGGTTGATTATTTTTCAATGTTATGATATACATGTGTTGTATGAAAATCCATATAATTAACATTATATGGTAATTGATTGGGCCTCATTCCAGTTTAGAAAATAAAGAATATTATAAAATAAAAGTTCATGTGTTGACAGTACTCATTCATTGAGATTGGTCATGTGTTGAACGAAATATTTTGATAATAACAACTATTTTGAAAAAGAAATATTTGAAATAGAATATTTGAAAATAGAAATTTATGAAGCCGTGTTGATTAGATTGACGCCATTTTGACGTGAACGATATTTATATCGATATAAAACGATTTCGAAATGAAATGAATTGAAAACGATTTCGAAATGAATTGAATTGAAAACGAATTCAAATTGAATTGAAAAACGATTTCGAAATGAAATGAATTGAAAACGATTTCGAAATGAAATGAATTGAAAACGATTTCGAAATGAAATGAATTGAAAACGATTTCGAAATGAAATGAATTGAAAACGATTTCGAAATGAAATGAATTGAAAACGATTTCGAAATGAAATGAATTGAAAACGATTTCGAAATGAATTGAAAACGAATTCAAATTGAATTGAAAGCAAATTGAAATGAATTCAAATTGAATTGAAATTTGAATTGAATAGAAATGAATTTTAAAACGAATTTATAAAGAAGAATTCAATTTTGATTTGAATTGAAATGGAAATTGAAAATGTTTTTGAAACGGATTCAAAACTATATATAAAATTCGTTTTAAATAGAAATCGACGAAATATATATTATATATATTATATATATAATATAATGGCCTGAATAGAACGCGCCGCGCCGCGGCAGTTCGTGAATTTCGACCATTTATTTCAAACGGACATTACGGGAGATCCGACCGTCGGATTCTCCTAAAACCGGAACCGTTGGGTTCGTATCGAAAAGAGCTTTCTAACGAATATTAGAAATTTGAAATCTAACGGTTGGATTTGGAATTATGTCCAAATCAAATTCGAAAAAGGTCGCTGTAAGTGCAGTTCGATGGCCGTTGATGGAAATCGACTGTACGGGCCTTGATAAAATTATTAAAAATAGCAATAATTTGTGTAAAATCATAAGAAATGATTTGTGAAGATTTGGGATGAAAAACTCCATATTTGAAAAGATAAAAATAGATTTTTATCGAAATGAACTAGTTTTGAACTAGAAATATAATTCTATTTATTTTTTTTGAATAAATAAATTGAATTTGAAAAGGGTTTTAAAAATAACCAGAATTTCCAATGATTGCATTGGGGTGGATTTGAATCGAAATTGTCTTCGGAATATTTCGATGTTGGAATTCGTGATTATACGGATGTTGTTATGGAAATTTGAAAGATATATATATATCGTTATTTCCAATGCGATATTTGTTAGTCGTGAAATTTGATATTGAATATAAGCCGGTATATTTTCTATTCAGAGCCTTGTATTTAATATCAAATGTGATTTGGGTTTGTCGTGAATGGTGTCTTCACTAACACTGTTCTTGAACCCAGTTGAGAAAAGATTAAATCTTTTTATTTAGATTTAATGAAGTGTACCAATTAAAGAATATTTAATTGGAATTGAATTGATATTGATTTTTGGGTTTATCGTGAACAGTGTTTTAAACAACACTTGTTCTTTAACCCGATAATTAATGAATGTGATTTTTGGGTTTATCGTGAACAGTGTTTTAAACAACACTTGTTCTTTAACCCGATAATTAATGTGATGTGATTTTGGGTTTACCGTGAACCGTGTTTTAAATGACACTGATTCTTTAACCCAGTCACAGATTAAAACTAAGTGGGGTTTTAATGAATCTTTAATTAGATTGAAATAATCGAAATGGAGTATCACCAGTTTTGCTCCAGGCGATAGTCAAATCTTTAATTAGATTTGAACGTGAAATGGTAATTGAATTTACCAATAACACTGTGGTGTTAGATATGAAGTATTACCAGTTTTACTTCATGGGATAAATAGGTTGGGATTGGGAAATTAAAACCAATGATTACTTCGGTAAGGTTCGTTAATCTCGACTAGTTGAATCGAAATTCAAAAGAAGAATAAATTCAAGAAATTTATCTTGGATAAAATTAATGGGAACATTTCCCTATGAATGTGAAATTTAGAAACTAACTGTCGGTTGGCCAAGCAGAATGGTTTTCTGGATATTGATCTGATGTTGGTTTCGGCCTTCGGGGTTAATATTTGGGGAATTATTCTCTTGATTAATTTACGGTTAGTGACTAATGAATTGGAATGAGGCGTATGTTGTGTTTGTGTAACACTTATTTAAATATACGTGAGTTATTCGGAAAGACCGGGTTTATCCCATTCTGAATAACTGATACGACGATAAGTCAAAGATGAAGACGATGGTCGAAGACCGGAGGTCTTCACGTCGTTTGGGTGATAACTGATGATCTTGATTGGGCTGTACACCCAAGAAGATGGAAACAGTTAGTGATCGTCCAGACGTACTTGGAGATCGATGGATATGCGGGGTACTAGGTGCCTCCGGTTTCGTTCAGCCCCAGAACGGACTTGTAAATGGACTGTGTGTCTGACATTGGATTTTAGTCCGTGTGATTGATCTCTATTAAATATATATCTGCTTGGCGGCGGAGAATTTATTCTCTTGCTTAACGCCCTTCTCTGAGACGTACGAGCTCAGGGGTTATATATTGATGGATATCAAACGCATGGAGTGAATTGCCTGTGTGGCATGCCTAAGTGGCAATTGATCGAGGCTTCTGTTGAAAAGCAAAGTCTTGTGGTGATGATCAAAGCAAGGCCTTTGTGGCGTAGCTTTGTGTAACGTTTGCTTCGCGAGTTTCACACCCGGTATGAACCAAAAACGGGAGAGGATGTCAGGGAGGGCATGCGTTTCTTTCTAGCTAGAAGTGGCGTCAGTGGTTTTACACGCCCTGACGAGTTTGACTTATGTGGTTGTTGCTGTTGCGAGGCGCCTCGGATTGATCGGTCGTTCTCGAACCGATGGAGTCATTTAGTTGGCTCGTTTACGCCCCATAGGGCGGGGAAACGCATGTTCAGGCATTTTAATCCACATCGGTGGACCGGCCCTAAGGATCCAAAGGCTTGACAGAGTACTTGCCTGAGGCTCGGGCTAGACAGTCTCGAATCGGTTGAGGATCTTGCCCCTAGCCTCGGTTCATAGATGGAAACCCAATTTCCAAATACGTGACTTTGCGAGTTTGATTGTATAACCTATATATGGCGACATAGTGGTATGGGGCATTCATGCCGCCTATGATTGATACTTATGATTTGAAGTTGTTTTATACACTATGCACTTATTATAGTATCAAATGATTTGTTTTAAACGTATCAAGCATTCTTGGCTATTATAAGGTAAAAACCCTATCCTCCGGCTTGCGATTGCATTGTGTGATGGGACCTGGGTCTTATAACAGCTTCATTTTTCTTTATTTAGCATTGCGCTGTTTGTTTTATGCACTGGTATTCTTGGGAGGAAACCCGTTCCGTGTTATACGGCGTGGTCCCTTGATTTACCGAACTTTAAAAATAAAGATTAACTGTTTTAGTTCTCACACCAGTCACATGACTGACCTGGAGTTTATTGTTTTAACCTAAACTCTGGGTGCCCCTATTTTTGACACGGGCAGCTAGTAGTTTTGGTTTTGCAGATTTATATTCACAGGATCCTGGTTTACAGCTGGAACGATATCCGGAAAGCTTTGTATCCGTATATCTCATTCTAGTTGTGTATTTTATTATTTTCCGCTGCAATGTATTTAAATGTAATTTAAATCTATGATATTTCTGTGTAATATTTTTTTTCGTTTATACTCTGTATATTCTTGTAATCTGGTGCATTGTTGTAATATACAATGGGATGTTCTTCCGTATGCGTTCTGTTTTGTCCTGTTCTCAAACGATAGGGTGTTTCGAACGGTCTGGGTCGGTTTAGCGACTGGTTCGGACCGAACGAAATTCCTTGCCGTGACAGTTGGTATCAGAGCTTTGGTTTACAAAGCTCAGAGAACAAGACACATTAGAACCATACGAAAGAATTCATCAGATATTGGATTAGTAATATCCAATTAGAATGACTCGTTAGAGATGGGATCAGTAGTATCCTAGAACGAGTGTGAAGAGTATATTTTTAAAATGAAAACAAATTTTTGTTTTGAAAATTTAAATCACTTATTCGTATTTGATTATTTATTTATATTGATTAGGACAGTCCAGTATATAAAGATTTTGCATATACGCCTTGCAAACGTGTATTTGAAATTTTAATATACTGGATAGATATAGAATTACACTCTAGTCGCCCGGGGGTGATTCTGATGATTGATATATCATCATCAGAATTTATATTCGAGTGACGAACGTGTAGCATCTATATATTTCCTATTGACTGGTGTGAGAACCCAAAATTAGATAGGGCTTATTGTTGTGATTTGGCATCAAAAATCTGATTTTAGACTATGTATCAAAGTTATCAATTTGAAACTCTAATTCACTAATTGATTGATGTTTGTGTTGTTTGTTTAGTTGTTTGATAATTTTGAACCATTATGCCTAATTGGATCAAATATTGACTTGTATCGAAATTTGGTCGCATTTGTTTGCATATACATATATATCATTGAACAGGTCATAGCAAGGAGGCTAGAGCAGAGAATAAAATTTGTTTGCCTAACAAATAGGTACATGTTTACTACATAATTTCCTGTTTTGTTTGGGTGATGATGATTTTATGAGCCTATTGGCTAGCCGCTTGGCTTTTTCTTTTTCTTTTTGAGATCTGAAGGACCGGGGAAGCTATTTGAAATTCCCCGATGCTCCCGGTGCAGGGGAGGTTATGGCAAAAATTTTCGAAAATTTAGGGTGTTAGCCAAATTTTTGAAATTTTTGAAAAGTTCTTAGAAACTGAAAAGTTGAAGAACTTAAGCCGTAATCAAAAACAAGGGAAGTTGAGTTGAATTGTTAAACAACTTTCGACTTTGTTCCTTTTCGGGGACGAAAAGTTTTAAGTGGGGGAGATTGTAACAACCCGAAAATCTGGGCCAGTTTAAAATTTTTATTTTGGCAATTTTAGCGAATTTTGATTATTTAAAATGAATTATTTTAAATAATATCGACGAAAATTTATTTTGAATATAATTCGAACGTATATATTATACGCGTCGTCGTTAGAATATAAATAATTATATATAATTATAAATAGAATTGAAAATGGCGCGGTAGTTCGATAATTCGATTTCAAACTTCAATTTGATGTACCGGGTGCAAAACAATCCGGATTTTAGTGAAACCAAAAAATTAGGATCTATTCGTGAATATCTTTCCAACGAATCCGAAAAATCAAGATTTCATTTCGGGAATCAAAAGATATGTCCAGTTGAAAATTCTGAATAGTCGCTATGGAATTCAAGCCCTTAAAAATGGACATTTTGCAAATGACCTCGGATTTCGACGAAACCAGTTTTGTTGGGTCCGTGATGTCGAATTATTGCTAGGTTTCAAATTTCATAATTTTTCGAATCAATATGTGAACGTGGTAAAGGAAAACGTGTTTGACCAGTTTCAGTTGATTTTAATCGACTGGAAAATGGCCATTTTTCCAACGGTCTCAGAATTCGACGAAACTAGTTTTGATAGGACCGTATCGTCAATACGAAGCTAGAAAATATTTTTATAGAATTTTTCTAGTTAGTATGTGACCCCGGTAATTTGAAATGTACTTTTAAAATTCAATATAGCAATTTAAATGTAAATTAAACGGAAACTGATTCAAACAGTCGAATCAGCTTGCGATACATATCCCATTGTGTTCGGAATGGGGGTGAAACGCTATGGACGACAGGCGGTGGACCTCGTTTAGAGGTCGTATGTAAAAGTAACTTTTTTGAAAAATAAAATAATTAAATAATTAAAATAAAAAAAAACCCTCCTTCTTTATCTCTGGCCCCCCCCGATCGAATTTCACTTTACAGAAAAAAGAAAAAAAGAAAAAAAAAAGAGGCGACGGAAGCCCTAGCTGACAACCGCGCCGTCGACGTCCAGCACCCCCCCTCGAGCTCCCTTCTCCTCCTCCGCATCGATTCGCGAGCCTCCCCCTTTGAAACTCCTGCTCCGCGCCGCCCCTCCTTCTTCCCCCTCTCCTCTTACATCGACAGCCGCACACCCCCCCTCGCAATCCACCGCCGCGGCAAGCACCCCGAGCCCCCCTTGTAAGTTTTTTTTTTCTTTCTTATTTATTTTGTTAATTTATTTTTATGTAAAGTAAACTGATTTTATAAAGGAAATTAAAAACTGATTTTATAAAGTATTTAAAAACTGATTTTTTCTAAAGTATTAAAACAGTTTTTTTATTAGGTTTAGAAACTGAATTTTTTTTTAGTATAAAAACTGAATTTTTATTAGGTATATAAAAAAAAAAAAACTGAATTGATTTATAAAAAAAACTGAATTGATTTATATAAAAAAAAAACTGAATTTGATTTATATAAAAACTGAATTGATTTATATAAAAGAAGAAAACTGAATTTGATTATGAATAAAAACTGAATTTAGAAAAAAAAAAGATTAAAAACTGATTTTGTTTTAGAAGTTAAAACTGATTTTGTTTTAGAAGTTAAAAATGATTTTATAAGATTTTAAAACTGATTTTAAAATAAAAGTAAAAACTGATTTTTAGAAAAAGATTTGAACTTGCAAAAATAAAAATCATATTTTTAGATGTTGAAAGTCAAAACAAAAATCATATTTTTATATGTTGAAAGTCAAAACAAAAATCATATTTTTATATGTTGAAAGTCAAAATAAAAACCATATTTTTATATGTTGAAAGTCAAAACAAAAATCATATTTTTATATGTTGAAAGTCAAAATAAAAATCATATTTTTAGATGTTGAAAGTCGAAGTAAAAATCATATTTTTATATATTGAATAGCGAAGTCAAAATTCGATTTTTATATATTGAATAGCATAGTAAAAATTCTATTTTTACATATGCAGAGAATACGGGCGAAAGCGACAAAAGGCGAAGATTTCTATCAATGAAGTGCCGTGGAGCTAGGATAGCTATCTGTGAGAATTTCTCACCTTTCAATTTATTTCTAGTTATATATATATACTAGGATGCAGACGGTGCTTAGTAGCACCCGACACAATCGTCCACAGACCATGGACTTGTTTGTTTGGCTGTTTGGGTATTGATTGCGATATTGGTTTGAATGTGGTTTGTGGTGTGAAAAATCGAATCGATAAATTGGTTAGGATTAGACGTGCGCCGTTATAAGGCGAAGGATTAAGGCTAGGTTAGACCCTTACTCCAAATTTTGTGGTTTGCATAACGAATTGATTTGATTGATGTGTGAATGGCGTGGGCCTTCACTAGACCGGGGACAAGGCTAGGCCTCGTCCCGTTTCTAGTATCGTGCCGTTATGCCGCCGAAATTTTCTAAAATAAGTTAGAAAAATAAAAATATCATTTTATTGAATAGAAATGAATTGAATAGAAATTCATAGGTTGAAATAAAATGTTTTATCGTTAAAAATATAATTTTTAACGTGAAGTGAATAAAATAAAATATTCATTTATAAACCGGACGGTTTGTTTATGTACACCTATTTGAATGACATTGATGGGGACGATAAATTTTACACATCGCCCAACTGCACAAATAAAATATTTGTTTGATTGTTTGAAACCCCACACGGGTGTTAGGATGAAATATGCAGTTCACTCATCCTGATTGATTAAATATGTCGATCGATTGATTGACAGGCTGTTATAAGCGTTAGATATCTATATTTGATGCTTATACAGTGTAGTGCACTTTGGTTGATGGTTGATTATTTTTCAATGTTATGATATACATGTGTTGTATGAAAATCCATATAATTAACATTATATGGTAATTGATTGGGCCTCATTCCAGTTTAGAAAATAAAGAATATTATAAAATAAAAGTTCATGTGTTGACAGTACTCATTCATTGAGATTGGTCATGTGTTGAACGAAATATTTTGATAATAACAACTATTTTGAAAAAGAAATATTTGAAATAGAATATTTGAAAATAGAAATTTATGAAGCCGTGTTGATTAGATTGACGCCATTTTGACGTGAACGATATTTATATCGATATAAAACGATTTCGAAATGAAATGAATTGAAAACGATTTCGAAATGAATTGAATTGAAAACGAATTCAAATTGAATTGAAAAACGATTTCGAAATGAAATGAATTGAAAACGATTTCGAAATGAAATGAATTGAAAACGATTTCGAAATGAAATGAATTGAAAACGATTTCGAAATGAAATGAATTGAAAACGATTTCGAAATGAAATGAATTGAAAACGATTTCGAAATGAAATGAATTGAAAACGATTTCGAAATGAATTGAAAACGAATTCAAATTGAATTGAAAGCAAATTGAAATGAATTCAAATTGAATTGAAATTTGAATTGAATAGAAATGAATTTTAAAACGAATTTATAAAGAAGAATTCAATTTTGATTTGAATTGAAATGGAAATTGAAAATGTTTTTGAAACGGATTCAAAACTATATATAAAATTCGTTTTAAATAGAAATCGACGAAATATATATTATATATATTATATATATAATATAATGGCCTGAATAGAACGCGCCGCGCCGCGGCAGTTCGTGAATTTCGACCATTTATTTCAAACGGACATTACGGGAGATCCGACCGTCGGATTCTCCTAAAACCGGAACCGTTGGGTTCGTATCGAAAAGAGCTTTCTAACGAATATTAGAAATTTGAAATCTAACGGTTGGATTTGGAATTATGTCCAAATCAAATTCGAAAAAGGTCGCTGTAAGTGCAGTTCGATGGCCGTTGATGGAAATCGACTGTACGGGCCTTGATAAAATTATTAAAAATAGCAATAATTTGTGTAAAATCATAAGAAATGATTTGTGAAGATTTGGGATGAAAAACTCCATATTTGAAAAGATAAAAATAGATTTTTATCGAAATGAACTAGTTTTGAACTAGAAATATAATTCTATTTATTTTTTTTGAATAAATAAATTGAATTTGAAAAGGGTTTTAAAAATAACCAGAATTTCCAATGATTGCATTGGGGTGGATTTGAATCGAAATTGTCTTCGGAATATTTCGATGTTGGAATTCGTGATTATACGGATGTTGTTATGGAAATTTGAAAGATATATATATATCGTTATTTCCAATGCGATATTTGTTAGTCGTGAAATTTGATATTGAATATAAGCCGGTATATTTTCTATTCAGAGCCTTGTATTTAATATCAAATGTGATTTGGGTTTGTCGTGAATGGTGTCTTCACTAACACTGTTCTTGAACCCAGTTGAGAAAAGATTAAATCTTTTTATTTAGATTTAATGAAGTGTACCAATTAAAGAATATTTAATTGGAATTGAATTGATATTGATTTTTGGGTTTATCGTGAACAGTGTTTTAAACAACACTTGTTCTTTAACCCGATAATTAATGAATGTGATTTTTGGGTTTATCGTGAACAGTGTTTTAAACAACACTTGTTCTTTAACCCGATAATTAATGTGATGTGATTTTGGGTTTACCGTGAACCGTGTTTTAAATGACACTGATTCTTTAACCCAGTCACAGATTAAAACTAAGTGGGGTTTTAATGAATCTTTAATTAGATTGAAATAATCGAAATGGAGTATCACCAGTTTTGCTCCAGGCGATAGTCAAATCTTTAATTAGATTTGAACGTGAAATGGTAATTGAATTTACCAATAACACTGTGGTGTTAGATATGAAGTATTACCAGTTTTACTTCATGGGATAAATAGGTTGGGATTGGGAAATTAAAACCAATGATTACTTCGGTAAGGTTCGTTAATCTCGACTAGTTGAATCGAAATTCAAAAGAAGAATAAATTCAAGAAATTTATCTTGGATAAAATTAATGGGAACATTTCCCTATGAATGTGAAATTTAGAAACTAACTGTCGGTTGGCCAAGCAGAATGGTTTTCTGGATATTGATCTGATGTTGGTTTCGGCCTTCGGGGTTAATATTTGGGGAATTATTCTCTTGATTAATTTACGGTTAGTGACTAATGAATTGGAATGAGGCGTATGTTGTGTTTGTGTAACACTTATTTAAATATACGTGAGTTATTCGGAAAGACCGGGTTTATCCCATTCTGAATAACTGATACGACGATAAGTCAAAGATGAAGACGATGGTCGAAGACCGGAGGTCTTCACGTCGTTTGGGTGATAACTGATGATCTTGATTGGGCTGTACACCCAAGAAGATGGAAACAGTTAGTGATCGTCCAGACGTACTTGGAGATCGATGGATATGCGGGGTACTAGGTGCCTCCGGTTTCGTTCAGCCCCAGAACGGACTTGTAAATGGACTGTGTGTCTGACATTGGATTTTAGTCCGTGTGATTGATCTCTATTAAATATATATCTGCTTGGCGGCGGAGAATTTATTCTCTTGCTTAACGCCCTTCTCTGAGACGTACGAGCTCAGGGGTTATATATTGATGGATATCAAACGCATGGAGTGAATTGCCTGTGTGGCATGCCTAAGTGGCAATTGATCGAGGCTTCTGTTGAAAAGCAAAGTCTTGTGGTGATGATCAAAGCAAGGCCTTTGTGGCGTAGCTTTGTGTAACGTTTGCTTCGCGAGTTTCACACCCGGTATGAACCAAAAACGGGAGAGGACGTCAGGGAGGGCATGCGTTTCTTTCTAGCTAGAAGTGGCGTCAGTGGTTTTACACGCCCTGACGAGTTTGACTTATGTGGTTGTTGCTGTTGCGAGGCGCCTCGGATTGATCGGTCGTTCTCGAACCGATGGAGTCATTTAGTTGGCTCGTTTACGCCCCATAGGGCGGGGAAACGCATGTTCAGGCATTTTAATCCACATCGGTGGACCGGCCCTAAGGATCCAAAGGCTTGACAGAGTACTTGCCTGAGGCTCGGGCTAGACAGTCTCGAATCGGTTGAGGATCTTGCCCCTAGCCTCGGTTCATAGATGGAAACCCAATTTCCAAATACGTGACTTTGCGAGTTTGATTGTATAACCTATATATGGCGACATAGTGGTATGGGGCATTCATGCCGCCTATGATTGATACTTATGATTTGAAGTTGTTTTATACACTATGCACTTATTATAGTATCAAATGATTTGTTTTAAACGTATCAAGCATTCTTGGCTATTATAAGGTAAAAACCCTATCCTCCGGCTTGCGATTGCATTGTGTGATGGGACCTGGGTCTTATAACAGCTTCATTTTTCTTTATTTAGCATTGCGCTGTTTGTTTTATGCACTGGTATTCTTGGGAGGAAACCCGTTCCGTGTTATACGGCGTGGTCCCTTGATTTACCGAACTTTAAAAATAAAGATTAACTGTTTTAGTTCTCACACCAGTCACATGACTGACCTGGAGTTTATTGTTTTAACCTAAACTCTGGGTGCCCCTATTTTTGACACGGGCAGCTAGTAGTTTTGGTTTTGCAGATTTATATTCACAGGATCCTGGTTTACAGCTGGAACGATATCCGGAAAGCTTTGTATCCGTATATCTCATTCTAGTTGTGTATTTTATTATTTTCCGCTGCAATGTATTTAAATGTAATTTAAATCTCTGATATTTCTGTGTAATATTTTTTTTCGTTTATACTCTGTATATTCTTGTAATCTGGTGCATTGTTGTAATATACAATGGGATGTTCTTCCGTATGCGTTCTGTTTTGTCCTGTTCTCAAACGATAGGGTGTTTCGAACGGTCTGGGTCGGTTTAGCGACTGGTTCGGACCGAGCGAAATTCCTTGCCGTGACAGAAACTAAAAAGGAGAAAGAAAAATATATTTAGTAGGTCATTACAAATGTCGTAAATTTGATAAATGAAAACTTAAACTTGGAAATTTTAAATTGTTCAACTAGGATGAAAGAAAAAAAAAAATGTTGGTATATTTTTATATAAAACCTTGTCACGAAAAATTCAATAACCTAATTATAAATTAGAATTTTTCTTATGCTAGGATAAATCGAATGAAATCATTCATGTGGAGTTCGATGACTCGAAAATCAATGAAAAGAAATTAACAAGTGCAGCTTAAAATCACGGTGAGTAAATCTCACTCATTTTTATTTCGAATTATTTTTTTATCATAAAAATAATTGTTTGATGGTTGTTTGGTTGCATTAGAATATTGTGTGGCTATTAAATATATATTAGTTATTTAGGATTGGTGTTTGTGGCTATTATATATATATATATATTGGTGGTTGGATTCCCGTAGTATCATTAGCGGATGCCCACCGTATCATTAGCGGATGATTTCCCTATGCGCCGCACAAATATATATTAGTGGATGACCTTCATACCGCGATATCCTTCCTCGAAGCAGGATGGGTATTACTATGTTGACTAATATCTGTGGATGCAGGAAAATAGGTTGGAGGAATCCGACTGGATTCCTCAAAAGTGTATTATCTGTTTGTTTATTTGTTTGCATATATACTGTCATATATGATGTGTTAGAAAACCTGAAATAAATAATTGGTTGTTTGGTGTTTAAATATCACTGGGCCAAAATGTTGATATTTAAAAATATCGTGAAAAGGATATTGAGATTTAAAGGGAAATTCTATTTTTCTAAAATAGAATTTGAAATTTGAATAGAATAAAAATTTTAACTTGTTTTAAAATAATAAAAACAAGTAGTTCTTTTATAAACGAAGTTTATAAATGAAGTGAAAAGAATTATCATTGGATAATTCAGAAATAAAAATACAAGTGTGAAATTGAAAAGGGAAATCTATTTTCCAAAGTAGAAATATCGATTTCAAAAGAAATTGAAATCGAGACTTGTTTAAGAATAAATAAAGAAGTAAAATAAATGGGGTTTGTAAATATAAAGTGGAAAAATTATCATTTGATAATTTGAATATTTAAATTTAAATGTGAATAAAAAAATGGGGAAATCTGTAGTAACCCGTAACTTCCCCGGTAAGGAAAGCCCGGATTGCTTTGAGGACATGACCAATCAGAACACAAACAGAAGAACATTTCATTGTTTATTACAACAATTCCATCAGATACAAGAAAATACAGAGTATAAATGAATATTATACATATGATTAATATCAGAGATTACAATAAATTACATAGCAGCGGAAAAACAATACAAAACACAACTGAAAGTAATACACGGATATAGAGCTTTCCGAGCATTGTTCCAGCTGTAAATCAGTATCCTGTGAATATAAATCTGCAAAACCAAAACTACTAGCTGCCCGTGTCGAAAATAAGGGCACCCAGAGTTTAGGTAAAAAAATAAACTCCAGGTCAGTCATGTGACTGGTGTGAGAACTAAAACAGTTATTTAAACTTTACTTTAAAAAAGAGTAATTCAAGGGACCACGCCGTATAACACGGAACGAGTTTCCTCCCAAGAAAACCAGTGCATAGAATAAACAACGCAATGCTTTTTCGAAAAATGAAGCTATTATAAGACCCAGGACCCATCACACAATGCAACGCAAGCCGGAGGATAGGGTTTTCCCTTATAATAGCCAAACATGCTTGGTACGTTTAAAACAAATCATCTGATACTATTATAAGTGTAAAGTGTATGAAAACAACTTCAAATATAAATGTATTAATAATAGACGACATAGTATCCCATGCTACTATGTCGCCATACTAGGCTCTACAAATAAAATCGAAATATCTCGTATTGGAACTTGGATTTCTGTCATGAGTCGAGGCAAGGGGCAAGCTCCTCTCCGCTTCGAGACATTCTAGCAAATGCCTCGGGACTACACACTCTGGGTAACCCCTGGAATCGGCTGGGCCGGTCCTCTCTTACGTTTGAGGATTGGCAATTCCTGAACACACGTTTCCTGGTCCTTACAGACCTATAATCGAGGCGCCTCGCAATCCAACATCCACATAGGTATAGTAATCGACGATGTCAGGGCTAGTAAAACGCTGACACCACCCATAACTAGAAAGAAACATCGTGTTCTCCCAGCGGTCCATATCCCGTTTTTAATTCATACCGAGGTGTGAGGCTCGCGAATTCACGCTATACACAAAGTTATGCCACGTAGGTCGTGCTTTGATCATCAACCACACGACTTTGCTTTGCAACAAAAGCCTTGATCATCTGCCACTTAGGCATGCCACACAGGCAATTCATGCCCTGCGACTGATATCTATCGATATAAAACCTCTGAGCTCGTGCGTCTCAGAGAAGGGCATTAAGCAAGAGAATAAATTCTCTGCCGCCAAACAGATATATATATTTAATAGAAATCAATCAACACAGAATAAAATCCAATGTCAAACACACAATCCATTTACAAGTTCGTTCTGGCTCTGAACGAAACCGGAGGCACTTTCCTCGCATATCCATCGATCTCCAGGTACGTCTGGACGATCACCAACTGTTTCCCTCTTTTTGGGTGTACAGCCCAATCGAGATCATCAGTAATCACCCAAACGATGTGAAGATTTCTGGTCTTCAACCATCGTCTTCATCTTCGACATATCGTCGAATCGGTTATTCAGAATGGGTATAAACCCGGCCTTTCCGAATAACCCGTGTATATAATAAACAAGTGTTACGCAAACACAACATACGCCTCATTCCAATTCATCAGTCACTAACCGTAAACTAGCAAGAGAATAATTCCCCAAATATTAACCCCGAAGGCCGAAACCAACATCAGATCAATACCCAAGGAAACCATTCTTCTTAGCTAACCTCCAGTTAGTTTCTAAATTTCACATTCTTAGGGAAAGGTTCCCATTAATTTTATCAAAGATAAATTCTTTTAAATTTATTCTTTAATCTCCCTTTGAATATCAAATCAAACCAGTCGGGATTAGCGAACCACACCGAAGTAATCATTTATTTTATTTCCCAATCCCAACCTATTCATCCCATGGAGCAAAACTGGTAATACTCCATATCTAACACCACGGTGTTATTGTTAAATTCAATTACCATTTCACTTTCAAATCTAATTCAAGATTTAACTATTGTCTGGAGTAAAACTGATGGTACCCCATTCTCGATCATTTCTTGAATTTGATAATTTTAATTATCAAATTCACTTTTCATTTCCATCAGTCTTTAACCGTAAATTAGCAAGTGAACAATTCCCTAAGTAATAACCCCGAAGGCTGAAACCAACATCAGATCAATACCCAGGAAACCATTCAATTTAACTAATCTCTAGTTAGTTTCTGATTTTCTTGACTCCGTTGGGTCTATGAACAGTATTATTAAAGATACCATTCACGACAACCCAAATCACATTCCATTAATTATCGGGTTAAAGAACAAATGTTATTTAAAACACCGTTCACGATAAACCCAAAAATCAATTTCAATTCAATTCCAATTAAATATTATTTAATTGGTATACTTCATTAAATCCAAATAAAAATATTTTATCATTTTCTCAACTGGGTTTAAGGACAGTGTTAATGAAGACACCATTCACGACAAACCCAAATCACATTTGATATTAAATACAAGGCTCTAAATAGAAAATATATCGGCTTATATTCAATATCAAATTCTGAAACCAACAAATATCGTATTGGAAATAACGATATAAAATATATCTTTCAAATTTCCATAACAATATCTGTATCATCACGAAATCCAACATCGAAATATTCCAAAGACGATTTCGATTCAAATCCATTCCAATTCAGTTATTGGAAATTCTGGTTATTTTCAAAACCACTGCAAATCCACTTTATTTATTTATTTAAAAATAATTGGATTTTAATTCTAGTTCAAAACTAGCTCATTTCGATAAAATCTATTTTTATCCTTTCAAATTTGGAATTTTTCATCCCAATTCTTTCCAATTCATATATTATGATTTTACACAAATTATTATTATTTTTAATAATTTTATCAAGGCCCGTACAGTTGATTTCCATCAACGGCCATCGAACTATACTTACATCGACCTTTTCCAAATTTGATTTGGACATAATTCCATATCCAGTCGTTAGATTTCAGATTTATAATATTCATTGGAAAGCTCTTTTCGATACGAACCCAACGGTTCTGGTTTTAGGAGAATCCGACGGTCGGATCTCCCGTAATGTCCATTCGAAGTCAATGGTCGAAATTCACGAACTACCGCCGCGCGGCGCGTTCTATTCAGGCCATTTAATATATATAATATATATATATATTATATATATATCGTCGATTTCAATTCAAAACGTATTTTATAATTCGTTTTAAATTCGTTTTCAAAACAGTTTCAACTTCCTATTCAACTTCAAATCAAAATTGAATATTTCACATCATTATTATATAAATGATAATATTTTCAAAGCGTTATATTTTGAAATTACTTCCTTTTCTATATTCATCATAAAAACGAATATAATCGATATAAATATCGTTCGCATCAAAATAGAGCATCTCTAATCAACATGACTTTATATTTTTCAATAACTTCGTTATTCTATTCAACAAATGAATATTTATTCTATTCAACACATGAATCTATATTTATTTCAACACATGACTATTCTCAACACAAGAGTACATGACTATTTTTGTTATTTAATATATTTTATAAAATTATGATTTCTATCGTTTAATTCTTAATCAGACTCCAACCGTAAATTAGTAAGAGAACGATTCCCTAAGTATTAACCCCGAAGGCCGAAACCAACATCAGATCAATACTCAGGAGACCACTCACCTTATCTATTTTCCAGTTAGTTTCTAATTTTATATGTGATAAAGATGTAAATTTTATTGTTAAAATATTTTACTCAACACTTGAATATTTTCAACACATGAATATATATTTCTTTCAACACATGAATATATATTATTTTCCAAATTGGAATGAGGTCCAATCAATTACCATATAATGTTAATTATATGGATTCCATACAACACATGTATATAATAGCAACAATAAATAATCAACCATCATCCAAAGTGCACCACATAACTGCATAAGCATTAAATATATATATAATTAACGCTTACACAGTCTGTCGACCAAACAATCGACATGCAACTAAATAATTGGGATTAGTGTACGCCAAATATCATCCCAACACCCGTGTGGGGTATCAATCCACAAACACCAAATAATATTTGTGCAGTCGGGCGACGTGTAAAATTTATCATCCCAATCAATATCCTTCAAATAGGTGTACATAAACAAATCGTCTGATTTGTAAATGAATATTTATTTATTCATATTCACGTTAAAAATTATATTTTTAATGATAGTTAATTTATTTCAACACATGAATATTCTATTATCCATTTCACATCAACATCACAAACAAACTTCACAACACATCAAACAAGCATACAAGTCGTCCATGGTCTGTGGACGACGGGTGTCGGGTGATGCTAAGCACCGTCTGTATCCTAGTATATATTTTTAACTAGAAAACAAGATTTAAAGTGAGAAGTTCTCACCGACTAGCTAAACCAAACGCCACGACCATTCATATGTAAAAATCTTCGTCGTGCTCGCCTTTTATCAGTTTCATTGTCCGTAGCCGCTACATATATAAGAATCACATTTTTATATTGTTGCTATGTATATAAAAATCACATTTTTATATTGCTACTATATGGATAAAAATTCTATTTTTACACCGCTGTTCATATAACGAAGATCATATTTTTATCACGCTAACTTCATAATAAAAATTATGTTTTTATCACTTCATTTCAATAAATAAAAATCATATTTTTATTTCTACTTCATATGCATTTACAACGCTTCTTTCTATATAAAAATTATATTTTTATATTTTTACTTCTTATATAAAGATCGAATTTTTTTCTATCTATATAATATAAAAATCATATTTTTATATTCTCTATCTCATAAAAATTATATTTTATAATTTCTACTATATCAAAATTACATCTTTATTCTCTCTACTATATAAAAATTACATCTTTATTCTCTCTATTATATAAAATTACATCTTTATTCTCTCTACTATATAATTTCAAATCAAAATTTTCCAATTGAAAATCCAACCTTTCATGTGATAAAAAATCCCATCTTCCTCTCTCGACTTTCACTATATAAAAATTCGATCTTTCTACTTTCTACCTTCACATAAAAATACGATCTTTCTTCTTATAAAAATCATAGCTTTCCTAATATAAAGATCATATTTTTAAACCGTAAAAATCAAATCTTTTTGTTTATAAAAAAATCGAATCTTTTTCATTTATAAAAATCTATGTTGTATACTTATAAAAACCTATGGTTTATATTCATATATATATTAAAACTATCTTTCATGTTTATATATTAAAAAAAAAGAAATCAAATTACATAAAAGGAGATAAAAATAAAATAAAAAGGAGACTTAAAGCAAGGGGGGTCAGCAGCGCGTCGGAGGGCGTCGTCGAGGGTGGAGGCGGCGGTGGGGCGGCACTCCAGCGAGGGGCGATGGCAGGAAGGTAGGACGATGGGTTTTGGGGCTCTCTCGATGGGAGGAAGGTATGGAGAAGGAGGCACGTGGAGCAGGGGAGGCCGACGTCTGGGATGCGGCGGCGCTCGATCCCATCTCCCCTTTCTTTTTTTCTTTCTTTTTTATTTTCTGTTCTGAATGGGTATGTGGAGAGAAAAAGGGGGCCAAAGTATATACTATTTAATTATTTCAAAAAGGTACTTTTTATTCTGACCTCGAAACGAGACCTACCGCCCGTCGTCCATAGCTAATTACCCCCATTCCGAACACAATGGGATAGGTATCGCAGGCTAATTCGACTGTTTCAATCAGTTTCAGCCAAAATCAAAATATAACTCTATATATTGAATTTGAACGCACATTTCAATTTATCGGGGCCACATACGGACTTTAAAATTTCCCAAAAAATATTTTCTAGCTTCGTATTGACGATACGGTCCTAACAAAACTAATTTCGTCAAATTCTGAGACCGTTTGAAAAATGGCCAATTTCCAGTCGATTAAAATCAATTGAAACTGGTCAAATGCGTTTTCCTTTGCCACGCTCACATATTGATTCGAAAAACTACAAATTTTGGAATCTAGCAATATCTTGACATCACAGATCCAACAAAAGTGGTTTCGTCGAAAACCGAGGTCGTTTGCAAAATTTCCATTTTCAAGGGCCCGAATTCCATAGCGACTATTCTGAATTTTCAATTGGGCATAACTTTTTATTCCCGCTATGAAATTTCGATTCTTCGGATTAGTTGGAAATATATTCTCAAATAGATTCTAATATTTTTGGTTTCGCTAAAATCCGGTTTATTTTGAATCCTACACATTCATTTGAACTTTGAAATCGAATTTTCAAACTACCGCGCCAATTTCAATTCCTTTTATAATTAAAATAAAATATTTATATTCTAACGACGATTCAAATAAATATATACGTTCTAATTCTATTCAAAATAAATTTCTTGCCGCTATTATTTAAAATAATTCATTTTAAATAATCAAAATTCATTAAAATTACCAAAATAAAAATTTTAAATTGGCTCGGATTTACGGGTTGTTACAGTCTCCCCCATTTAAAACTTTTCGTCCCCGAAAAGGAACGAAGCTGAAAGTTGTTTAACTAATCAACTCAACTTCCATTATTTTCATTACGGCTTAAGTTCTTCAACTTTTCAGTTTCTAAGAACTTTTCAAATTCTTCAAAAATTTGGCTAACACCCTAAATTTTCGAAAAATTTCGCCATAACCTCCCCTGCATCGGGGACTTCGGGATATTTAAAATAACCTCCCATGGCCCTCATCAATCCAAAAAGAAAAAGAAAGCGGCTAGCCAATTGGCTCATAAAATCATCCAAAACCCAAGAAATTTGTAAACATGTACCTATTTGTTGGGCAAACAATTTTATTCTTCTGCTCTAGCCTCCTTGCTATGACCTGTTCAATGTAAGTACATGTATATGCATGCAAATGCGATACATTTTCAGTACAATTCACTTTTTGGTACAATTTGGCTAAAGTTTCAACATATAATTAATCCAACAATAATTAAACAACACAACCAGCAATCAATTAGTTGATTATCTTTTCCAACACATAACTTTAATACATAGTCAAAAATCATATTTTTGATGCCAAATCACAACAATAAACCTATCTAGTTTTGGTTCTCACACCAGTCTGATGGAAATATATAGATATCTCACTTTCGAAACACGAACACAAACTCTGATGATGATATATCAATCATCAGAATCATCTCCGGGCGACTAGAGTGTGATCCTATATTTATCCAGTATATTAAAACTTCGAATATACGTTCATGACGCGTATATGCAGAATCTTTATATACTAAATTGTCCAAATTCAATACAAATAAAATATTCAAATACGTACAAAATGGTTTAAATTTTCAAAACAATATTGTTTTCATTTGAAAATTATACTCTTTACGCTCGTTCTAGGATACTATTGATCCTATCTCTAACGAGTCATTCTAATTGGATATTACTAATCCAATATCCGATGAATTCCTTCATTTGGTTCTAATGTGTCTTGTTCTCGAGCTCTGTAAACCAAAGCTCTGATACCAAATGTAGTAACCCGTAACTTCCCCGGTAAGGAAAGCCCAGATTGCTTTGAGGACAAGACCAATCAGAACACAAACAGAAGAACATTTCATTGTTTATTACAACAATTCCGTCAGATATAAGAAAATACAGAGTATAAATGAATATTATTACAATAAATTACATAGCAGCAGAAAAACAATACAAAACACAACTGAAAGTAATACACGGATACAGAGCTTTCCGAGCATTGTTCCAGCTGTAAATCAGGATCCTATGAATATAAATCTGCAAAAAAAAAACTACTAGCTGCCCGTGTCGAAAATAAGGGCACCTAGAGTTTAGGTTAAAACAATAAACTCCAGGTCAGTCATGTGACTGGTTTGAGAACTAAAACAGTTATTTAAACTTTACTTTAAAAGAGAGTAATTCAAGGGACCATGCCATATAACACGGAACGGGTTTCCTCCCAAGAACACCAGTGCATAGAATAAACAACGCAATGCTTTTTCGAAAAATGAAGCTATTATAAGACCCAGGTCCTATCACACAATGCAACGCAGCCGAAGGATAAGGTTTTCCCTTATAATACCCAAACATGCTTGGTACGTTTAAAACAAAACATCTGATACTATTATAAGTGTAAAGTGTATGAAAAAAACTTCAAATATAAATGTATCAATCATAGGCGGCACAGTATCCCATGCTACTGTGTCGCCATACTAGGCTCTACAAATAAAACCGAAATATCTCGTATTGGAAATTGGATTTCCATCATGAGTCGAGGCAAGGGGCAAGCTCCTCTCCTCTTCGATACACTTTAGCAAATGCCTCGGGACTACACACTCTGGGTAACTCCTGGAATCGGCTGGGCCGGTCCTCCCTTACGTTTGAGGATTGGCAATTCCTGAAAACACGTTTCCCGGTCCTTACAGACCTATAATCGAGGCGCCTCTCAATCCAACATCCACATAGGTATAATAATTGACGATGTCAGGGCTAGTAAACCGCTGACAAAATCGTTTTTAAGAAATAAATGATGGAATTTATTCTGATGTTCAAAATATAAATTGAACTAAATTAATCTATAAGGATTTTTGATTTGAATTCGATTAATTCGAATTTATTTAAATAGAAATTAAATTGAATATGGAAATAAATTGGGTGTTATATATATATATAAGTTATTATATATATATAAGTTATTATAAATAGAAATTTCCAAAATAAGATTTTGGTTTTAAATAGATTTAGAAATAGACTTGTTTAAAAATAAAACAAGGAAATTTAAAAAATGGTATTTACAAATATAATGAATTAATTATTAAGAGATAATTTGAATATTTAAATTCAAATACAAATATAAAAATGGAATTTGAATATAGAAAATTCAAATGGAATTTGAATATAGAAAATTCAAATGGAATTTGAATATAGTAAATTCAAATAGAAATCAAAAATAGAATTTGAGAATAGAAAGTTGAAATCATTTCGAAATGGGAATGACGAAATATATTTTAGAATGCGGATTTTTAAACAGAATAGAAAATAAATCCAAAGGATTTATAATTTGAAAAAGGAATTGGAATTTAATAAAGAAGATCGAAGTATAAATAAATAAATTATTACTATGTAAGTGCAGTTCGATGGCCGTTGATGGAATTCGACTGTACGGGCCTTGATAAAATTATTAAAAATAGTAATAATTTGTTTAAAATCATAAGAACTGATTTGTGAAGAATTGGGACAAAAAATTCCAAATTTGAAACGATAAAAATAGTTTTTTATCAAAATGAACTAGTTTTGAACTAGAATTATAATCCCATTTATTTTTAAAATAAATAAAGTGGATTTGAAATGGTTTTGAAAATAACTAGAATTTCCAATAATTGAATTGGAAGGGATGTAAATTGAAATTGTCTTTGGAATATTTAGATGTTGGATTTCGTGATTATACAGATATTGTTAGGGAAATTTGAAAGATATATTTATATCGTTATTTCCAATATGATATTTGTTGGTCGTAGAATTTGATATTGAATATAAGCCGATATATTTTCTATTCAGAGCCTTGTATTTAATATCAAATGTGATTTGGGTTTGTCGTAAATGGTGTCTTCATTAACACTGATCTTAAACCCAGTTGAGAAAAAGATTAAATCTTTTTATTTAGATTTAATGAAGTGTACCAATTAAATGGTATTTAATTGGAATTGGATTGGAATTGATTTTTTTTTTGTTTATCGTGAACCGTGTTTTAGATAACATTGGTTCTTTAACCCAGTTAAAGATAGGATATTGATTTTTGGGAAGATTAAAACTAAGTGGAGTTTTAATGAATCTTTAATTATATTGAAATGATCGAGAATGGAGTATCACCAGTTTTGCTCCAGGCGATAGTTAAATCTTTAATTAGATTCGAACGTGAAATGGTAATTGAATTTAGCGATAACACCGTGGTGTTAGATATGAAGTATTACCAGTTTTACTTCATGGGATGAATAGGTTCGGAATGGGAAACAAAATAGATGATTACTTAGGTGTGGTTCGCTAATCCCGACTAGTTTGAATTGATATTCAAAAGAAGATTAAAGAATAAATTTAAAAAATTTATATTTGATAAAATTAATGGGTACTTTTCCCAAAGTATAAGAATATTTGAATAAATGAATATTCTGAATTGGAATGAGGCATATGTTGTGTCTGTGTAACACTTGTTTATTATATACGCGAGTTATTCAGAAAGACCGGGTTTATCCCATTCTGAATAACTGATTCGACGTGGTGTCGAGGATGAAGACGGTGGTTGAAGACAGGAGGTCTTCACATCGTTTGGGTGATTACTGATGATCTTGATTGGGCTGTACACCCAAGAGGAGGGAATCAGTTGGTTATCGTCCAGACGTACTTGGAGATCGATGGATATGCGAGGTACAAGGTGCCTCCGGTTTCGTTCAGACCCAGAACGAACTTGTATGGACTGTGTGTCTGACATTGGATTTTTCTCTGTGTTGATTGATCTCTATTAAATATAAATCTACCTGGTGAAGGGGAATTCATTCCCTTACTTCACCCTTCTCTGAGACGCACGGGATCAGAGGTTGTATATCGATAGACATCAGTCGCATGGTGTGAATTGCCTGTGTGGCATGCCTAAGTGGCAAATGATCAAGGCTTCTGTTGAGAAGCAAAGTCTTGTGGTTGATGATCAAAGCATGACCGGTGTGGCATAGCTTTGTGTAGCGTTGATTCGTGAGCCTCACACCCCGGTTGTGAACCAAAAACGGGAGAGGACCTCAGGGACGACATGCGTTTTCTTCTAGCTAGGGTGGTGTCAGTGACCTACCAGCCCTGACATTTATATTATTTTCACCTTTGTGGTTGTTGCTGTTGTGAGGCGCCTCGGATATATCGGTGACTGTGTGGAGCAGATGGAGTCATTTGGCTCATTGACGCCCCAAAGGGCGGGGAAACCTAGTGTTCAGGCATTTTAATCCACATCGGTGGACCGGCCCTGACGATCCAAGGGCCCACCTGAGTCTGGGTCCTGAGACACGAGCTAGAGCGTCTCGAATCGGTAGAGGACTATCTTTTGCCTCGGTTCATAGATGGAAATCCAACTTCCTATACGTGACTTTGCGGTTTTGATTGTAGAGCCTAGTATGGCGACATAGTGGTATGGGGCACTTATGTCGTCTATGATTGATACTTATGATTTGAAGTTGTTTTATACACTATGCACTTATAATAGTATCAAATGATTTGTTTTAAACATATCAAGCATTCTTGGCTATTATAAGGTAAAAACCCTATCCTCCGGCTTGCATTGCATTGTGTGATGGGACGTGGGTCTTATAATAGCTTCATTATTCTTTATTTTGTATTACGCTGTTGTTTTATGCACTGGTATTCTTGGGAGGAAACCCGTTCCGTGTTATACAGCGTGGCCCCTTGATTTACCTAACTTTAAAATAAAGATTAATAACAGTTTTAGTTCTTACACTAGTCACATGACTGACCCGGAGTTTATTGTTTTAACCTAAACTCTGGGTGCCCTCATTTTCCCCACGGGCAGCTAGTAGTTTTGGTTTTGCAGATTTAAATTCACGGGATCCTGGTTTACAGCTGGAATGATATCCGGAAAGCTCTATATCCATATATCTTTTTCAGTTGTGTGTTGTATTATTTTTCCGCTGCTATGTATTTAAATGTAATTTATTGTAATATCTGATATTTATCGAGTGTGTAATATTTATTCATACTCTGTATATTCTTGTATTCTGATGGAATTGTTGTTATAAACAATGAAATGTTCTTCCGTTTGCGTCCCATGTGGCTTGTCCTCAGTACAATCCGTGATTTCCCGTAAGGGGGATTTCGGGTCGTTTCAGCTTGGTATCAGAGCTTTGGTTTACAGAGCTCGGAGAACAAGACATGTTAGAACCAAACGAAAGAATTCATCAGAGATTAGATTAGTAATATCCAATGGTAATGACTCGTTAGAGATGGGATCAGTAGTATCCTAGAACGAGTGTGAAGAGTATATTTTTAAAATTGAAAACATGTTTTGTTTTGAAAAATTGAATTATTCGTATTTTAATATTATTTTTATATTGAATTTGGGCAATCCAGTATATAAAGATTTTGCGTATACGTCTGATCCACATGTATTCAAAGTTTTAATATGTTGGACAGATATAGAATCACACTCTAGTCGCCCGAAGATGGTTCTGATGATCGCTATAGCGATAGCACCATCAGTATTCATGTTCGAGTTTAGAAAGTGGGATTTCTATATATTTCCTATTGACTGGTGTGAGAACCAAAATTAGATAGGACTAATTGTTGTGATTTGGCAACAAAAACATGATTTTATGTATATGTATCAAAATTATGGACTTGAAACATTAATTCACTAATTGATTGCTGATTGTGTTGTTTGATTATTGGTTGATTAATTAAAATGTTGAACCTTTAGCCAAATTGAACCAAATAGTGAGTTGTATTAAAAATTAGTCACATTTGCATGCATACACATGTACTTACATTGAACAGGTCATAGCAAGGAGGCTAGAGCAGAAGAATAAAATTGTCTGCCCGACAAATAGGTACATATTTACAAATTTATTGGGTTTGGATGATTTTATGAGCCGATTGGCTGTTTCTTTTTCTTTTTGGATTGGTGAGGGCCATGGGAGGCTATTTGAAATATCCCGAAGCTCCCGGTGCAGGGGAGGTTATGGCGAAATTTTTCGAAAATTTAGGGTGTTAGCCAAATTTTTGAAAAATTTGAAAAGTTCTAAGAAACTGAAAAGTTGAAGAACTTAAGCCGTAATAAAAATACTGGGAGTTGAGTTGAATTGTTAAACAACTTCTGACTTCATTCCTTTTCCGGAACAAAAAGTTTTAAGTGGGGAAGATTGTAATAATCCGGAAATCTGAGACAATTTAAAATTTTTATTTTGGCAATTTTGATGAATTTTGAATATTTATAATGAATTATTTTAAATAATAACGATGAGAATTTATTTTGAATAGAATTAGAACGTATATTTTTTATTTGAATCATCATTAGAATATAATTATTTAATTATAATTTTAAAAGGAATTGAAAATGGCGTGGTAGTTCGAAAATTCGATTTCAAAGTTCAAATGAATGTACAGGATTCAAAATAAAACAGATTTTAGCAAAACCAAAAACATTAGAATCTATATGAGAATATCTTTCCAATGAATCTGAAAAATCAAAATTTCATAGCGGGAATCAAAAGTTATGTCCAGTTGAAAATTCAGAATAGTCACTATGGAATTCAGGCCCTTAAAAATGGAAATTTTGCAAACGACATCGATTTTCGACGAAACCACATTTGTTGGATCCGGTATGTCTAGTTATTGCTAGGTTTCAAAATTCATAATTTTCTGAATCGGTATGTGAGCGTGGCAACAGTAAATGTGTTTTAACAGTTTCAATCAATTTCGATCGACTAGAAAATGGCCATTTTTCAGACGATCTCAGAATTTGACGAAATTAGTTTTGTTAGGACCGTATCGTCAATACGAAGTTAGAGATAATTTTTCGGGAATTTTTAGAATTAATATGTGGCCCCGGTAAATTGAAATGTGCATTCAAATTGAATATATACTGATTTATATTTTAATTTGAATGAAAACCTATCGAAACAGTCGAATTGGGATACGAAACATATCCCATTGAGTTCGGAATGGGGGTAGTTAGCTAGGGGCGGCAGTCGTCGGGGTTGAATCAGGGTTCGAAGGAAAAAGTTGCTTTTTGAAAATAAAATAAAATTAATATATAATATTATATAATAACCTTCCTCCCTCTCACTTCATTATCGGTCAACCCCTCCCTTTTGTTTTCAAACCCGATCCACCCAAAAAAAAAAGACGAACAGAGGGCGCTCGCCGTCGCCTAGTCGCCACCGCTGCTTGGAGACACCCCCTCTCTTCTTCCTCCGCCGTCTCCTGCTTCATCAGCTCGAAAATCCCGTAGCCCTCCTCCATCGTTCGACCGAAACCCTAGCCCGGAAGCGAGCCCCCCCCCCCCCCTCCGAGGCCATCACCGGAGCCGCGACGCCCCAACAACCTCCCTGACGGACTGCGAACGCCAGCACCCCCCCTTAGTAAAAACCCGAAAACTGTGAGCCCCTCTCTTTTTTTTTCTTATACTTCAGTTTTATATTTGTGTAAATTGAAAACATTTTTTAATTTCTGTTTTTTTACATAAATAAGTTTGAATTGGAAATCTGATATTTTTTATAAATAGATTTGAACTAAAAATCTAATTTTTATAACCTAGGTTTAAAATGAAGGATATGATTTTTATAAAGGAAAAGTTATGGTTTTTTTTAAATAGGAAAGACTTGGTTTTTATTTATATAAAAAAAAGTCTGATTTTTAGTATTAGGAAAATATAGGATTTTTAACACCTTAAAGCTAGGATTTTTAACACCTTAAAGTTGGGATTTTTATTCGCTTAAAGTTAGGATTTTTATTTGTGTAGAGCTAGGATTTTTATTCGGGAAAAGATATAATTTTTATATAGGAAAAGTTTAGATCTTTAATTAAATAAAGTTTAGATTTTTATGAAATTAAAGTTTAGATTTTTATAGAGAAGAAGATTTGATGTTTAATAATAAAAAGAAGTAATTTTTATCTATATAGTAGTAGCATAAAAATAGAATTTTTATCTATATAGTAGCGGTGTAAAAATAGAATTTTTATCTATATAGTAGCGGTGTAAAAATAGAATTTTTATCTATATAGTAGCGGTGTAAAAATGTGATTTTTATCCACATAGAGCGTTTATAAAAATGGGATTTTTATATGCATAGCAACAATGTGAAGATGCGATTTTTATATATGTAGTAGATACGGACAATGAAAGTGACCAAAGGCGAGTACAGCGAGATTTCCTACATATGAAAAGTCGCGGTGTTTGGCTTAGCTAATCAGTGAGAACTCCTCACTTTTATTTTTATTTCTAATTTGTAATATATACTAGGATGCAGACGGTGTTTAGTAGCACCCGGAACCCGTCGTCCACAGACCATGGATGACTTGTTTGTTTGATTTCTGTGTTGTGAAATTTGATTGTGTGATGTGGAATGAAATAAAATATTTTATAGTGGAAAATATTTTATAGTTAAAAATACGATTTTTAACGTGTATATAAAATAAATATTTATAAACAAATCGGACGATTTGTTTATATACACTGATTTGATTGATATTGATTGGGTCGACAAATTTTACACATCCCCCAACTGCACAAGTAAAATATGTGTTTGATTGATTGAAACCCCACACGAGTATTGGGATGATATTTGACACACACTAATCCCGACTGTTTAGTTGTATGTCAATCGATGGGTTGACAGACTGCGTAAGCATTAATTATTTATATTTAATGCTTATGCAGTTGTGTGGTGCACTCTGGGTGATGGTTGATGATTTATCGTTGCTGTTACATACATGTGTTGTAGGGAATCCATATAATTAACTTTATATGGTAATTGATTGGGCCTCATTACAATTTAGAAATTAAATTCATGTGTTGAATTGAAAATAAATTCATGTGTTGAACAGAAAATAAATTCATGTGTTGAATTGAAAATAAATTCATGTGTTGAATTGAAGCATGTGTTGAATAGAATAAACATTCATGTGTTGAATAAAAGCCGTGTTGATTAGATTGACCCCATTTTGACGTGAACGATATTTATATCAATTTTATTCATTTAATACAAAGCAAGAAAGTGATTTCAAAATATAACGTTTTGAAAATATTGTCATTTGTATATCGATGATGTGAAATATTCAATTCTAATTTGAAATTGAATATGAAGTTGAAATCGTTTTGAAAACGAATTATAAAATACATTTTGAAAGGAAATTGACGAAATATATATAATATATAATATATACATATAATGGCCTGAATAGAACGCGCCACGGCAGTTCGTGAATTTCGACCATTGACTTCGAATGGATATTACGCGAGATCCGACCGTCGGATTCTCCTAAAACCGGAACCATTGGGTTCGTATCGAAAAGAGCTTTCTAACGAATATTAGAGATTTGAAATCTAATGGTTGGATTTGGAATTATGTCCAAATCAAATTTGGAAAAGGTCGTTGTAAGTGCAGTTCGATGGCCGTTGATGGAATTCGACTGTACGGGCCTTTATAAAATTATTAAAAATAGTAATAATTTGTGTAAAATCATAATAAATGATTTGTGAAGAATTAGGATGAAAAATTCCAATTTGAAATGATATAAATAGATTTTTATCGAAATGAACTAGTTTTGAACTAGAATTATAATCCCATTTATTTTTAAAATAAATAAAGTGGATTTGAGATGGTTTTGAAAATAACCGGAATTCCCAATAATTGAATTGGAAGGGATGTGAATCGAAATTGTCTTTGGAATATTTCGATGTTGCATTTCATGATTATACAGATATTGTTAGGGAAATTTGAAAGATATATTTATATCGTTATTTCCAATACCATATTTGTTGGTCGTAGAATTTGATATTGAATATAAGTCGATATATTTTCTATTCAGAGCCTTGTATTTAATATCAAATGTGATTTGGGTTTGTCGTGAATGGTGTCTTCATTAACAATGTTATTAAACCCAGTTGAGAAAAATAATAAATCTTTTTATTTAGATTTAATGTAGTGTACCAATTAAATGGTATTTAATTGGTATTGGATTGGAATTGATTTTTTTTTGGGTTTATCGTGAACCGTGTTTTAGATAACATTGGTTTTTTAACCCAGTTAAAGACAGGATATTGATTTTTGGGAAGATTAAAACTAAGTGGAGTTTTAATGAATCTTTAATTAGATTATAATGATCAAGAATGGAGTATCACCAGTTTTGCTCCAGGCGATAGTTAAATCTTTAATTAGATTTGAACGTGAAATGGTAATTGAATTTACCAATAACACCGTGGTGTTAGATATGAAGTATTACCAGGTTTTCTTCATGGGATGAATAGGTTGGGGTTGAGAAATAAAATAAATGATTACTTAGGTGTGGTTTGCTAATCCCGACTAGTTTGAATTGATATTCAAAAGAAGATTAAAGAATAAATTTAAAGAATTTATCTTTGATAAAATTAATGGGAACCTTTCCCAAAGTATAAGAATATTTGAATAAAAGAGTATTCTGAATTGGAATGAGGCATATGTTGTGTTTGTATAACACTTGTTTATTATATACGCGAGTTATTCAGAAAGACCGGGTTTATCCCATTCTGAATAACTGATTCGACGTGGTGTCGAGGATGAAGACGGTGGTTGAAGACCGGAGGTCTTCACATCGTTTGGGTGATTACTGATGATCTTGATTGGGTTGTACACCCAAGAGGTGGGAATCAGTTGGTGATCGTCCAGACGTACTTGGAGATCGATGGATATGCGAGGTACAAGGTGCCTCCGGTTTTGTTCAGACCCAGAACGAACTTGTATGGACTGTGTGTCTGACATTGGATTTTGCTCTGTGTTGATTGATCTCTATTAAATATTCATCTTCCTGGTGAAGGGGAATTCATTCCCTTACTTCACCCTTCTCTGAGACGTACGGAATCAGAGGTTGTATAGCAATAAACATCAGTCGCATGGTGTGAATTGCCTGTGTGGCATGCCTAAGTGGCAAATAATCAAGGCTTCTATTGAAAAGCAAAGTCTTGTGGTTGATGATCAAAGCACGGCCTGTGTGGCATAGCTTTGTGTAGCGTTGATTCACGAGCCTCACACCCCGGTTGTGAACCAAAAACGGGAGAGGACCTCAGGGAGGGCATGCGTATTCTTCTAGCTAGGGTGGTGTCAATGACCTACCAGCCCTAACATTTATATTATTTTCACCTGTATGGTTGTTGCTGTTGCGAGGCGCCTCAGATATATCGGTGACTGTGTGGAGCCGATGGAGTCATTTGGCTCATTGACGCCCCCAAAGGGCGGGGAAACGCAGTGTTCAGGCATTTTAATCCACATCGGTGGACCGGCCCTGACGATCCAAGGGCCCACCTGAGTCTGGGTCCTAAGACATGGGCTAGAGCGTCTCGAATCGGTAGAGGACTATCTTTTGCCTCGGTTCACAGATGGAAATCCAATTTCCAATACGTGACTTTGCGGTTTTGATTGTAGAGCCTAGTATGGCGACATAGTGGCATGGAGCACTTATGCAGTCTATGATTGATACTTGTGATTTGAAGTTATTTTATGCACTATGCACTTATAATAGTATCAAATGATTTGTTTTAAACGTATCAAGCATTCTTGGCTATTATAAGGTAAAAACCCTATCCTCCGGCTTGCGTTGCATTGTGTGATGGGACCTGGGTCTTATAATAGCTTCATTGTTCTTTATTTAGCATTGCGCTGTTCTTTTATGAACTGGTATTCTTGGGAGGAAACCCGTTCCGTGTTATTCGGTGTAGTCCCTTGATTTACCTAACTTTAAAATAAAGATTAATAACTGTTTTAGTTCTCACACCAGTCACACGACTGATCTAGAGTTTATTGTTTTAACATAAACTCTGGGTGCCCTCATTTTCCGCATGGGCAGCTAGTAGTTTTGGTTTTGCAGATTTATATTCACAGGATCCTGGTTTACAGCTGGAATGATATCCGGAAAGCTCTGTATCCGTATATCTCTTTCAGTTGTGTGTTGTATTATTTTTCCACTGCTATGTATTTAAATGTAATTTATTGTAATCTCTGATATTTATCGAGTGTGTAATATTTATTCATACTATGTATATTCTTGTATTCTGATGGAATTGTTGTTATAAACAATGAAATGTTCTTCCATTTGCGTACCGATGTGGCTTGTCCTCAGTACAATCCGTGATTTCCCATAAGGGGGATTTAAGATCGTTTCACAAGGTCTGAGAGGTAGTTATACCCCAACTTGATTGATCTCGTTTTTAACCGATAAATAGCAGGATCCAGTCTCGAAGAGGAATGTGTGAATAAGAGTTAGTTGAATGCAGTGTTTTGGGTTGTCATAGCGATGTTTTACACAACATTCGTTTTAACCCGAAGAAGTGAAAGTTTGGAAATTTGATTATAAGTATTTCCTAGTATAAAAAGAAATGGTCGGGAAAGAGATAAGTAATTGGAATATTTTCCAATTATAAATAGAAGATATTTTCTAAGTATAGAAAATAAAAGAAGACGATATATGGAAATGTTTTCCAATTAACGTAAAAGGCCAAGATGATTATCGAAATATTTGGTTAACAAATACTGATAAAGAAATGGAGAAGTGATTTAATTAATGGAATATTAATTAACGGTTAAGTGATTATTTGATATTTGGATGAACACTTGTTTTCTTCGATAGTTAAATCATAGACTATCGAAACACTTGTTTTTATTCGATAGTTAAATCACAGACTATCGAAGTTTTGACCATCGTTGTTAATATGGAGAGACCGGTTGGATTATTATCCAAAGGACCACTCTGTATTGGCAGTAGCGTTGTGAATCAGATTATATGAAGATAATCGAAGACAGAGTAAAGTGCAAGGGTTTTTCTATTAATGGAAATTATGCCTTCGGTTTCGTTCAATCCCAGAACGAATGTAAATGGACGAATGTCCGACAGAGTATTTCAAATGATCGCATATGTTGGTATGTGTATATATATATATATATATATATATATGGTGGCAACAGATTTATTAGCTTAGCATAATATCCAGAATATATTTGTGCAAATCAACTAGTGATTAACGGATCTGACAATGTGGCATTCAAAGTGATTGTGCTATCAATAAATGGAAAGTAATCGTAGCCTCAGGCCTCAACAACTGAGAAATGACAAAAATCGGGCAGGCAACATGGCTATGTGGTTCGCTCCCATTTGGGTGTTTAATCGCCTATCTAGAGATTCATTTAATTCCTTATTCTATTCAATGCTGTCCCATTCGGGAAACAGTTGCTGATCCCAACCGTTGGTGATATACATTCGATACACTCAAGCGAAATGAGTGGTCGGTCATGTGTGGGCCGGGTTGCAAGATGTTCTTGTTGAACCCAGTGTATTCCTCTCTAGAGATACACTATCGGCAGGTGGTTCCATACCTTGTCATATTGGAAATCCAATCTCCAATAAGCGCCCTGTGGTTTTTGATTTTATATTATATATGGAGCGTGAGATGCAAGCATTCCGCTAGATTCTATTTATTTGATGTAGACATTATTATAATATCACTGGATTTTCGTATCAAAGTATTTTGGGTTATCGTAAGGTAAAAACCATCCGTGTTTATGTGTGGATCGGTCTTACGATTATCTTTTTTTTCGAAAGGATTTTTAAAGTTAAACAAATAGTTGGAGTTTACTCACACAAGTCCCATGACTGACCCAGAGTTTGTTTTGTTTTTGTGTTCCCTAAACTCTTGGGTACCCAAAATTTGTACGGGAAGTCAAGTGGTCGGGATTTTTCAGATCCACATGGAAGAGCTGGAAGCAGGAGGCTTCACCAGTTACCTATAAACTATCATATTTCCGCTGTGTACTATTTTGTATCTGGAAACAGGTGTTTATAACTGTTCCATGAATAAATATTGTGCTCTGATAATGGTATGTATATGCAGTAGATGATTTGCATTTCAAAAGTTATGTTATTTAATATATTTTATTCGTTCCGCTGTGAGATTAGTGTTCTTCGTTTTTATTCTATTCTAACTTTTCTTTCTTTCTATTTCTCATCCTCTAACTTCTTCTAAAAATGATTCGTATTTCTGTGCAATTTGGGTTGGACGTGTGGTGTTATTAGTCAACTCAGATAGTACGGATTTGCGGGTCGTTACAGTTTGGATGATCACTGATGTCTTGATTGGGCTGTACACCCAAGACAAGGTAATAAGTGGTGATCGTCCAGACGTACTTGGAGATTGACCAGATATGCAAGGACCTCTCTCCTGTTTTGGACATACGGGACGAGGAATAAGGTGCCTCTGGTTTCATTCAGACCCCGAACGGACTTGTAAATGGATGTGTGTCTGACATTGGATTTCATTCTATGTGGATTGATTTCTATTAAATATATATCTGCTTGGTGGCGGAGAATTTATTCTCTTGCTTTACACACTTCTCTGAGACGTACGAGCTTAGAGGTTATATATTGATAGTCATTAGTTGCATGGCATGAATTGTCAGTGTGGCATGCTAAGATGCAAATGATCAAGGCTTTTGTTGAACAGAAGAGTCTTGTGGGTGATGATCAAAACACATCTTTAATTAGCACAACTTTGTGTATAGCATTAATTTGCGGGCTTCACACCCCGGTATGAACTAGAAACGGGAAGAAGGACTGGGGGAGAACAAGCGTTTCTTTCTAGCTAGGAATGGTGTCATGGTATGGAGCCCAAACATTTTACTTATGTGGTTGTTGGTAAGCGAGGTACCTCAGATTTGAGTCCCTAGTGGCTCTTGATGATGGCCGACATATTGACCATATTTTACGCCCAATAGGGCGGGGAAACGTATTGTTCAGGAATAACCAATCCACTAAAGTAAGTGTGGACCGGCCCTGAAGACCCTGAGGGCTTGACTGTGTACTTGTACTGAGACATGGGCTGGGTTGTCTCGAATTCGGTAAGGATGATTGTGACGGCCCGCCCCGCACCAACCGACATTTACTCCAAAGGTGCGCTGTACACATGTCCAGTTAGCACGGAGCGGGTCGTCAGAAGGAAAGGGAAGAAGGAAATGAGCATACAAAGAACCTGTAGAATGTCTCACAGCGCATATAACAAAATATAATAATAACATACTTGACATAAAACAGGAGAGACAGTGCATAAGCTAAAAATCAGAACTAAGCATCATAGCAGCGGAAATCCAAAATATAGCTTATTACAACTTTTCAAACTGTCTCAAAGCAAAAGTAAGATAAATGAGGTACACTACTAATGCCCAAGTAGCGACCACCAACGATACAGGGAGAATGCGTATATATATACATCATACGTGGAAGCCTCCTGCCCACCTCCGAATCAGCTACTCGCGCATCACCAGCTAACCTGTCTCTAGTCTGCTCGTGTGAGCACCCAGAGTAATAAGAGGAGACATAAAACTCTGGGTCAGACATAAAGCCTGGTATGAGCGATAAGCATCTAAAGTGAACAATAACAGGTAGACTAAAACATACCTGAACCTGGACCTGCAACCAAAGAGTTAGCACTACATACTGTACAACACTCTAAGGTGCCATATCAAACAATGTAAAGATACAGAGGTGGGGGTGGTGTGCATGTCATAGTGATGGCAACCAATCAAACATAGCATCCATCCTCACATCTCTCACTCAGTGCGTAAAGCATACGATATTCACCACTTCGATCACCCAACATACCATGCTACGATCACTCTGCCCCATGAAGTCATAAATGGCTTCACTGCACTGATAACGTAGCCACTAGTCCTTCGCTATGTCCACTTGCCCCATGGAGTTATTCACCCCATCTGCGCTGGCTCATAGCCTTACCAATCCTTACTATGTCCACTTTCCCCATGGAGTTGTTCACCCTATCTGCGCTGGCTCGTAATCTTACTACGCATCACCTTTCCCCTCGGGTCATAATGATCCTACTGCACTGATAACGTAGTCTTGCTACCATGACCTTGCCCCTCGGGTCATAATGACCCTACTGCACTGATAAGTAGCCATCATTCATTTTTAGTGGTGAATCGAAGTTATGAACGTCGACAACTCCTTAGCACACGTCCCGCAGCAAAGCCTAACCATGAAGTGAACTCATTGGTTCCCAACTGGATCCTGAGCTCTAACTTCTCATATTGGACTACCTTTATATCTCGGGTTATCGGCCAATACTGGGTCGGTTCGGATCTCCCCCTAATCATCAGTTCGGTTCGGATCAGAACGCTCCTTCTTCACTGGATCGGGTCGGGTCGTCATCACCCCTGGCGGATCGGGTCGAGGTCTCCAGCTTGCCACGGTTCGGGTCGGGTGCTCTCTTCAGATCGGTTCATGGCGCCTTCAACTCGTGGAGGGTATTCGGGTCGGAGCGTTCGAGTACAAGTAGATCGTGGATGCTACCTCCCTCTGGTCGGATCGGGGTGCGAAACATGAGCGGATCGGGTACGAGAGGCGGTTCACGGTTGAAGTTCGTGGACCTTGCGCAGATG
Source organism: Allium sativum (assembly GCA_030737875.1). Classification (NCBI taxonomy): domain Eukaryota; kingdom Viridiplantae; phylum Streptophyta; class Magnoliopsida; order Asparagales; family Amaryllidaceae; genus Allium; species Allium sativum. The sequence continues at coordinate 962,902,098 of CM060916.1, forward strand.
GTTCGGCACGGAGGAGATTACTTGACTCGTGGTGATGTCCCACGATCCCATAAGGCGATCCGATCGACCCTCAATCCCCATCCGATCCGAATTCCTGCACCTTGTCCAGCGAGTTGTTTACGCCCCTCGACGTTTTCGACCATTCCAACTATTCTAATCAATCACAAAGCATACCATACAGTCATAGCAACATATATAATCAACCACAAACATCAAAACAACAATATGATAGGTTAAAATGGATCAAACATAGCCAAAACTCCATATTTTCCCTTAAGCATGTTTAGGTGAAACTTATGATATGATTAGCGAAACTTAACCAAATTAACCCAAATTCATGTCAGAGGTCTAAAACATCATTCCGGATTTTATAAACATTTTTCCAGAATTTTATCGTGTTTAAATTCGCTAATTAACATTAATCACCCCTAATTAGCCATAATTAGTGCAAAACTATGCAAATCACTCACCTTAGCCACAAACAAAACTAAGATCTGAAATAAATCTCTGATTTGATGCAAACCCCAATGCTAAACAGCAGCTCCAATGTTGATTTGGTGTAGATCTTCCTTGATTAGAGGTTGCTAAGCCAAATCCTTGACCAAAAGGTGATTTGGAGGTGATTTAGAGGTTGGAGGCCATTTTTAGGGTTCCTTGGAGATAAGTAGAGGCTAGAAAACTAAAATGGAGTGATTCTCTAACTCATTTCAACCTCCCCATAACCCTAATCCCGAAATGGGTTATGGGCCTATCCACTAATCACCCTATTTGGCCCAATTAAGCAGTTTTTCACCCTCCAAACCTTATTTCAGCCATATCTCCCAAACGGTAAGTCCGTTTGGCTATTATGACCACTCTACGGAAAGGTAAACCATCAAACGAATCTAATAGAAGTGGTTTCAGGTTAAAATTCCTTTCCAATCAAAAGTTATGGCCAAAACAGTACCAACTAGGGGCAAAATGGTCATTTAAAAATCGACAAAAATCATGAACATGGGAAATGACTCTAATAGATGTTTCCCAAAGTTACACGACCATACGACTTCACATGGGAAAGAAATAAATATTCTACGATCCTATGATGTGTAGAATACGGGTTGTTACACTCTCCCCCCCTTAAGAAATTTCGCCCCCGAAATTCCTTAATCAAAACACACACAAAGGTTCCCGCATGCCTATCAACCATAAAACAACAATCAAACATGCAAAACAAGTGGGGCAAGTCTATCCTAGCATGCGGAATAACTAAATTATGAAGTAAGTCTTACCAGGCAAAGAGTTCTGGATACGCCTTCCTAATGCTCTCCTCTGTTTCCCAAGTACAATCACTCTCGTTCTCGCCCCACTGGACCTTGACTAGCTTCACCGCCTTCCTTCGAAGTTGCTTCGTATCGTGCCCCACAATACGAATCGGCTTGTGGTTCCCAACCGCCTCGGGTTCTACTTCGAAGTCCTCTAACTGATCAGGTGAAATAGTCATATCTGAGTCGTGAACGAACTTCCTCAGTTGGGAAACATGAAATACATTGTGAACTCCCGCCATTTTCTATGGTAAGCCAACTCTATATGCCAAATTCCCGACTAGTTCAAGAACAGGGAATGGGCCAACAAATCTTGGTGCCAACTTACCTCTCCTGCCAAATCGTATTACGCTCTTCAATGGAGAAATCTTGACAAACACCAAGTCACCAACGGAGAATTTCAAGTCTCTTCTCCTCTTATCGGCATAACTCCTCTGCCTATCTTGGGTAGTTTTCATTCGTTGCTGAATGATCTTAATCTTATCGGAAGTTTCCCTCACCACATCTGGTCCAAGCACAAACTTCTCGCCAGTCTCTATCCAACATAATGGTGAGTTGCACGGTCTTCCATACAAAGCTTCATATGGAGCCATACCGATACTGGATTGGTAGCTATTATTATATGCAAACTCTACTAGATGCAAATGGTCATCCCATGATCCACCAAAATCCAATATGCAAGCTCTCAAGAGATCTTCTAATATATGATTCACCCTCTCCGTCTGACCATCGGTCTGAGGATGATATGCGGTACTGAGATGTAGTTCTGACCCTAGAGCCTCTTGTAAGCTCTTCCAAAACCCACTAGTGAACAACGGGTCTCGGTCACTCACAATGCTTTTGGGTACTCCATGAAATCTCACTACCCACTTCATATACAATTCTGCCAACTTGGCTGCCGTTCTGGTCGATTTGACTGGTATAAATCTTGCACTCTTAGTCAATCGATCCACAATTACCCAAATGCTATCATATCCCGATCTAGTCCTTGGTAAACCATCGATGAAATCCATCGAGACTTGCTCCCATTTCCATTCGGGAATTTCAAATGGTTGCAACAACCCACTAGGCTTCTTTTGCTCGGCTTTAACTAGCTGGCAATTCATGCATTTAGATATAAACTTCCCAACGTCTCTTTTCATCCCTTCCCAGTAGTAAGTCTGCTTCATGTCTCGATACATCTTATTACCACCGGGGTGTATAGTTAGTCTTGAGTGATGACATTCTCTAAGCACTTCATCTCTCAAACCATTCACGTTGGGTACAACTAGTCTTCCATTCTTTCTAAGCCATCCATCTCGATCAAGCCCATACACATTCATCTCCTCACTGTCGATGTCCATCTCTAATTTGGAGATGATTTCCAATAGATTAGGATCGTCCCTCTGGCTGGAACCAATCCGCTCTATCAAAGTGGGTCTGATCATCAAACTAGCTAGCATAACTGGATCCAATTCGCACTTTGGTCTGAAATCAAACCCCGCGATATACTCCAGTTGCTTCCACTCAAGAAACATTGCCCCTAAACTGGCATGTCTCCTACTCAAGGCATCGGCTACCGCATTACCTTTCCCAGGTGTGTATGCGATATCAAAATCATACGAAGCCAAGAACTCTAACCATCTCTGCTGTCGGAGATTCAGATCCTTCTGGGAGAAGAGATACTTTAACGATTTATGATCGGTGAACAACTCAAATATTTCTCCCAAGAGATAGTGTCTCCACATCTTCAACGCAAACACGATCGCTGCTAATTCCAATCATGGGTAGGATACTTCCTCTCATGCGGCTTTAGCTATCGACTAGCATAAGCTACAACCCTACCTCCTTGCATTAATACAGCACCCAGTCCGGTACCACAAGCATCCGTGTATACCATCATCTCTTCATTCCCTTTAGGAATGACTAACACTTGTGCATGCGTCAACTTCCCTTTTAGACTCTTGAAGGCATCCTCACACACTCCGTCCCAGACGAAGGACTGATTCTTCTTAGTCAATTGAGTCAACGGTGCTGCTATCTTGGAGAAGTCCTGGATAAACTTACGATAATATCCAGCTAATCCCAAGAAACTTCTTATATCTGTTGCATTCTTGGGTGTAGGCCAATCCTGTACTGTAGTCACCTTCGCAGGGTCCACGGCAATACCACTCTCTGAAACAACATGACCCAAGAATCTCACTTCCCTTCTCCAAAAGTGATACTTAGAGAATTTCGCTTTCAATTGGTGTTTCCTCAACACCTCCATCACTATCCTCAAGTGTCCCTTGTGTTCCTCCTCTGTCCTTGAGTAAACAAGGATATCATCCACGAACACAAGAACAAACTTATTCAACTGACCTCTGAATACTCGATTCATAAGATCCACAAAGTAGGCTGGTGCATTGGTCAACCCAAATGGCATGACCAACCACTCATAAAATCCAGACGGCGTCCTAAATGCCGTTTTCGGAACACTCTCATCCGCTACTTGTAGCTGATGAAATCCTGTCGCGAGGTCCAACTGGGAGAACACTCTTGCTCCTTCCAGTTGATCAAACAAATCATCTATCCGCGGTAGAGGATACTTATTCTTCCTCGTTACCTTATTCCACTCGCGATAGTCCACACACAAACGAAGGGAACCATCTGCCTTAGTGGCAAACACAACTGGTGCTCCCCACTCGGAGACACTCCTTCTAATAAATCCCTTCTTCAAAAGATTGCTGACTTGCACCCCGAGCTCTCGCTGCTCCCTTGGTGCCATACGACGAAGTGGCATCACTATAGGTTAGGCATCTTTCACTAAATCAATACGGAACTCAATCTCTCGGTGTAGTGGGAGCCCGGTCACCTCCTCGAAGACGTCCGGATACTGGCCAACCACAGGCACATCTGACAACTCATCCTGCGGGATGTCGAGGGAATTTACAAAACTAGCCATAACCCCATCACTAGGTAGACTACCAAACACTACCCTCTTCCCATCATCCGCCCTAACTGTCACCAAAAAGCCCTCACAGTCTACCACCACCCCGTATCTTTGGAGCCAATCGACTCCCAATATAATGCCATACCCAGTAAAGCCTAAAACAAAGCAATCACATACAAACATACATCCATGACTCGATAAGACCAAATTCCTGCAAATCATACTAAGGCTAGTCGAACCACCAATCGGGTTCGTCACAACCAATGGTCTATCGACTATCTCGGGTTCCAGTCCAAACCTATCTACCAGGTCACTAGATATGAAGGAACGGGAAGCCCCAGTATCAAACAAAACTCGAACTGGTACATCATAAATAGAAAGCATACCTTGAATAACAACATTCTTTCCTTTCTCCGCCGTAGTTGGGGCATTCGACGAAGAAGGAACAACATCAATAGCATATGCTTTCACAATCTGCTTCTCCTTAAGAGGTTGCGGACACTTATCCTTATGATGTCCCACTTGACCACAGTTGTAGCACTTCCTTTCCGCTGGCTTGGCCCGACATTCTTTAGCATAATGGCCTTTCTTACCACAGCTGAAGCGCTCAACATCTTTCTTGCTCTTTTTCTGGCCTCCCTTAGATTGGTCCTGCTTCCTCTTATTCTGAGAGTTATTCTTGCCTCCACCGCCTGCTTGCGGCTTTGGCCCTTCTGCAGATGCAGCCTCAGTCTTTGACTTAGGGTAAAGACTCTCTGATCTCAAAGCTTTCCCCACAATCGATTCAAAAGTCTCATCGATGTGGTTGATAAGCCTTTCCCCCAAGTATCCATCCAAACCAGTAATGAACTTCTCATTCTTCTTCTCAGGAGTATCAATAAGAGACAGTCCATACTTCGACAAAGTGTCAAACTCAGCAATATAGTCAGAAACTGCCCTTCCGTTCTGCTTGAGTTCCAAGAACCTCTTGAACAACACTGACTTCTGGGCAGCTGGAATAAACTTCTCGTTAAAGCTAGCCTTGAACTAATCCCAAGTAATCTGATCCTCCGGAGTAGCTGTTCTAATGGCATTCCACCAATTCATCGCTCGCCCTTGCAGCTGACGAGACGCTAGCCTTCTCTTCATCGCATCCTCAAGACCCAAGTCATCGAAGATGCGATCACAGCTATCCATCCAGTCTTGAACATCTGTGGCTGACTCCGTCCCGTGGAACGGCATCCCACCAAGGTTAGTGTAATCCTTGCACAACTTGGCGAAATCGACCCTAGGCGCCTGCACTACTGGGCCAACACCAACTCCGAGATTGAGAACTCCCCCTTGCACTTCTCTAAGCATGTCTCTCATGAGGTCAGTAAACATCGCCCTCATGTCAGCGGCGTTCCCATTATTGGCTCCTCTACCAGCACCTCTAGCATATCGGCTCATCATCAATCTGTAAAAGGGAAACGATTAACGATCCCATAGTGGTGCTAGTGCAGTACGACTTCATTCTTATACTACCAATAGTATATATATATATAGCTTTTTAAAACCAAAGTAATCACAAATATGCGCTCTCATATACGTACTATCTCTCCCTAGTATCTTTCCCTAGGTTAACTACGCAACCTAGAGCTATGATACCAAGTGTGACGGCCCGCCCCGCACCAATCGACATTTACTCCAAAGGTGCGCTGCACACATGTCCAGTTAGCACGGAACGGGTCGTCAGAAGGAAAGGGAAGAAGGAAATGAGCATACAAAGAACCTGTAGAATGTCTCACAGTGCATAAAACAAAATATAATAATAACATACTTGACATAAAACAGGAGAGACAGTGCATAAGCTAAAAATCAGAACTAAGCATCATAGCAGCGGAAATCCAAAATATAGCTTATTACAACTTTTCAAACTGTCTCAAAGCAAAAGTAAGATAAATGAGGTACACTACTAATGCCCAAGTAGCGACCACCAACGACACAGGGAGAATGCGTGTATATATATATATATATATCATACGTGGAAGCCTCCTGCCCGCCTCCGAATCAGCTACTCGTGCATCACCAGCTAACCTGTCTCTAGTCTGCTCGTGTGAGTACCCAGAGTAATAAGAGGAGACATAAAACTCTGGGTCATACATAAAGCCTGGTATGAGCGATAAGCATCTAAAGTGAACAATAACAGGTAGACTAAAACATACCTGAACCTGGACCTGCAACCAAAGAGTTAGCACTACATACTGTACAACGCTCTAAGGTGCCATATCAAACAATGTAAAGATACGGAGGTGGGGGTGGTGTGCATGTCATAGTGATGGAAACCAATCAAACATAGCATCCATCCTCACATCTCTCACTCAGTGCGTAAAGCATACGATATTCACCACTTCGATCACCCAACATACCTTGCTACGATCACTCTGCCCCATGAAGTCATAAATGGCTTCACTGCACTGATAACGTAGCCACTAGTCCTTCGCTATGTCCACTTGCCCCATGGAGTTATTCACCCCATCTGCGCTGGCTCATAGCCTTACCAATCCTTACTATGTCAACTTGCCCCCATGGAGTTGTTCACCCCATCTGCGCTGGCTCATAGTCTTACTACGCATCACCTTGCCCCTCGGGTCATAATAACCCTACTGCACTGATAACGTAGTCTTGCTACCATCACCTTGCCCCTCGGGTCATAATGACCCTACTGCACCGATAAGTAGCCATCATTCATTTTTAGTGGTGAATCGAAGTTATGAACGTCGACAACTCCTTAACACACGTCCTGCAGCAAAGCCCAACCATGAAGTGAACTCATTGGTTCCCAACTGGATCCTGAGCTCTAACTTCCCATATTGGACTACCTTTACATCTCGGGTTTGTAACACCCCGTAATTTTATAACATTAAAATTCACAAATTAAAGTATACTTAATTTTTAGTAAAGAATTAAGTGAAATGGGTTGCGCAGAGAAATATATATATATTGATATATATATATAAAAATTAAATAAATAAATATGCGAAAAAGTTCAAAACAGCGAAATGGGAGGGGGAATAACCGAACCGGCCCATTTTTGAGGTCGACCCGAGCATCGCTGGGTCGACTAGGGGTTAATGTGCAGTGTAGTGCAGTGTAGTAATGTGCGGTGCAGTGTAGTAATCATTCGTTAGTAATTAGGTGTGCCTTTACCGTTATCTTTAACGTTATCTTAAATGCTATCTTTATCTTCCTAAAAGTTCATAGACATTTACTTGTCTTCCAGCTTATGCCTTAGTCTAGTTATTTTGATAATAGTATTGTTAGAATTATCATACTCGCCAGACTTTATGTCTGACCCCCTCTATTTCTATCCTTTTTCCCCCCTCCAGGTCCTCTGGTTGGGCCCAACTCTAGTGGAGTTTGATTGAATTGCTTCATCTCTCTTTGGAAAGCTTGGACCGTTGAAGTAAAGGCCAGCTTGTTATCTTTTTAATGGCTATTTGTGTAATGGGATTATGTATTTTTTTTATGAAGATGGATAATGTACTTGACTCTGATTAATGGTTTTGTGATGTAATAAACATGTTTCCGCTACAATAAAATGAAGCTTTAGTTTTCAAGTACTACTTATTATCTGTCTTGTTGTAATTTTTTTGTTCTATATTCACTTATAACCTCCATGGAAGTTAATGCATTCCCTTTGTGAGTGACATTAATGGACGTGGGGTGTTACACGTGGTATCAGAAATTAAGGTTACCAGAACAGATAAAAATACTTTAGAAAAATAGTTATTTTTGGAAGAAGTGTTTTCAAAAACATGTTTTAATGAGAAATTTAAAGGGAAAAGTTTTTAAGAAAAACATAATCCCCAATAGCCACATATCTTTATCTTTCGAATTCTCCATTTTGAATCTTTCCTTTTTCGTTTCAGCATGGCTGAAGATCTTAATCTACCCGACGGTGTAACGATACCAGGATGGTATAGGAGGTTATTAGAGGCTAGGGCCGCTGCAGGTCCAGCCAATGTTCCTCCACCACCAGTTGCACCCATTCCTCCTCCTCCACCTCGCGTAGATACTTTTGCAAAGACGTGCAAGGAATTCAAGGCAATGGGTGGAAGACCATTTCAAGGGTCAGAAACGTTTGTGGAAGCTAGAGATTGGCTTAAGGAGGTGGAAGAATTGCTAGAAATCTTTGAAGTAGAAGAAGGGAGGAGAGTTCGTTTAGCAGCTTGGTTGATGAAGGGAGAGGCCTCGTTTTGGTGGGAGGTCACTAATGGGGAGCGTCCTGTTGAATCTTGGGCGGATTTTAAACGTAGGTTCGAGGCGAAGTTTCTCTCGAGGACGGAAGAAAATCTATATATGGAAAGGTTCTTGACATTGAAGCAAGGAAGCTCGTCAGTGAAAGAATATGTCAACAAATTTAATCAGCTAGCAAGGTTTGGTTTGGACTTAGTAAACACGCCGGAGAAGAAGGCTCTGAGGTTCGTTTATGGCTTGAATGAACCGTTGCAAGGGTTGGCCATGACCCACATCCCTATGGGGGCCACCTTTGAGAAGCTAGTAGAAATGGCGCTCATGCATGAGGAGAAAAGCGCTAAAGTTGATAAGGCACCCAAGAAGAAAGGGGATCAGAAGAAACCACAACAGCAAAACAAGAATGGTGGTAAAGACAATAACGGCAAGGGAAAGAAGAAATGTTTTAACTGTGGGACACCAGGCCATCTCAGCAAGGATTGCCGAAAGAAAAAGAAGATAGACTGTTTTCATTGTGGCGATGCGGGACATTTAGTGAAGGACTGCCCAAAGAAGGGGCAGAGGGCAGGGGCTACCTCGGGAGGACAGGTGCAGGCTCTTATGGCACCAGGGCAGGCTAGGGGACAAGTTCAGGCTCTCGCGGTCCCACCGCTGCAAGAACGAGGTAGAACCATTTCTGTTGAAAGCTTAGTTTTTCTGTTTGATCATCCTGTCCGTAGCTTATTCGATTCGGGCGCATCACATTCGTTTATCTCTACATCATTAGTTGAATCACTGCACTTAAACACCAGTTTAGTAGAGGATCCCTTAGTTGTTTCGAATCCAATAGGGGGCTCAGCTTATTTGTCCATGATGTGTTTGGATTTGAAAATTTCCATACTTAGCGTTGAATTTAGATGTGATGCTTATGTGTTGGGCTTCATGGGCTATGGGCTAATTTTAGGAATGAATTGGTTATCCAGAAATGGGGCCGTTCTTGATTGTGAAAGGAGAGTAGTTAGGCTCGTGACTCGCCTTGGCAACACTCTCGAAATCTTCTGTAATCCCATAAATTCGGTTATGCTAAGTTATCTAGAATCACTTGACGCGTCTGAGGAAAATCTACGATCTGTTAGAGTGGTCCGAGAATATTCGGATGTGTTTGAGGAGGTGAAGGGCTTGCCTCCGATGCGGGAGATAGATTTTCGAATATAGCTTGTGGATAATGCGAAACCAGTATCTTTGCCAGTACACCACATGGCTCCACGTGAAAGGAGGGAACTCGATAAGCAAGTGAAGGAGTTGCTTGAGAAGGGGTTCATAAGACGAAGTATATCGGAATGGGGTGCTCCAGTAGCATTTGCCACGAAGGCGGATGGGTCCCTTAGACTGTGTGTGGACTATAGAGAACTTAATAAGCTTACTAAGAAGAACAGACACCCACTGCCGAGGATTGACGATCTCTTCGATTAGTTAGTTGGCGCCTCAGTGTTTTCGCAGTTGGACTTAGCCACTGGGTTCCATCAGTTGAGAGTGGCTGAGGATAGCATAGACAAGACTGCCTTTAGGACTCCGGACGGTTTCTATGAATGGCTAGTGATGCCCTTCGGTTTGACAAATGCCCCAGCATATTTTGTTGATTTGATGAGTAGGGTGTTTAGGGAGTACCTTAACAAATTTGTGGTAGTCTTTGTAGATGACATCTTGATCTTTTCTAAGGATGAAGAAGAGCATGCCCTACATCTTAGGGAAGTGTTGGAGACTCTTCGAGCGCATAAGCTTAAAGCTAAATTTTCTAAGTGTCACTTTTGGAGGAAGGAAGTACGGTTCTTGGGACACGTGGTTTCCAAAGAAGGGATAGCTGTAGATCCCGCGAAGGTGGTGGCCATCCAAGATGGGAAGGTTCCTAAAAATGCTACCGAAGTGAGAAGTTTCTTGGGGTTGGCTGGCTACTATAGGAAGTTTATCAAAGACTTCGCAAAGATATCAGCTCCATTGACACGCTTGACGAAGAAGAACCTAGTTTTCACATGGGACGTAGATTGTGATGATGCGTTCCAACGTTTGAAGAGAGCTTTGACTTCAGCCCCAGTCTTAGTATTGCCAGACGGGAGTAAGCCGTTTACCATTTATATTGATGCTTGTGGGACAGGACTAGGCGCAGTCTTAATGCAAGAGGGTAGGGTAATAGCCTATGGTGGAAGGCAGTTGAGAGCGCATGAGAAAAATTATCCTACACATGACCTAGAATTGGCCGCTATTGTTTTCGCGCTTAAGTCTTGGCGTCATTATCTTCTTGGCAAGAAATTCGAATTATTCACTGACCACAAGTCTTTAAAGTACTTATTCTCTCAAAAGGACTTGAACTTAAGGCAGCAAAGGTGGATGGAGTTCTTAGCGTCCTACGACTTTGAGATAGCATATACCCCTGGCAAGGGTAACGTGGTGGCCGATGCCTTAAGTAGAAAAAGATTATCCTTAAGTCCTTTGTTTGTTGAGCGGCAAAGTTTAGAATTCATTTCGATGTTTGAATTTAGACCTTCCGTTGACTTTATACCCGGTTTGCTAGCATCCTTGGAGGTCAGACCTACACTTTTGGGACGGATTGGCGAGGCACAGCGAGACGACCCGCAGTTGGTTGAGTTAGTAGAAAAACTCAAAGGAGGGGAGTCATCAAGCCATCTCCATAGGTATACCCTAGACGATAAGGGTTGGTTACGTAGGGACGGTAGACTTTGTGTACCAAAAAAGACGATGACCTAAGGAAGACTATTCTTGATGAAGCACATCGTTCGAAGATGACCATTCATCCCGGCGGGGACAAGATGTACAAAGACATGAAGAGAGTTTACTTTTGGGCCGGCATGAAGAAAGACGTGGCCGAGTATGTCGCTAGATTCTCGGTGTGCCAACAAGTAAAAGCGGAGCAAAAGAAACCCGGTGGGTTGCTTCACCCATTGGAGGTTCCACTATGGAAATGGGAAAGCATCTCGATGGATTTTGTGGATGGAATACCGCGATCGAGGAAGGGTAATACGGGAATTTGGGTTATAGTAGATAGACTTACTAAGAGCGCCCATTTTATTCTCGTGAAGAGTAAGAGGACTGCTCCATGGTTAGCTTCTGTATACGTTCGAGAGATAGTTCGTTTGCACAGTGTTCCTTCTAGCATAGTGAGCGACTGCGATCCTATTTTCACTAACGAATTTTGGAGAAGCTTACAAGAGGCGGTAGGGATTCAGTTATGTTTGAGCACCGCATATCATCCTCAGACGGACGGCCAGACCGGGAGGGTGAATCGCATTCTAGAGGATCTTTTGAGGTTATGTATCCTAGGCTTTGGGGGTACATAGGAAGAGCTTCTTCCACTGGTGGAGTTCACATATAATAACAGCTTTCAGTCTAGCATTGGCATGGCACCATTCGAAGCTCTTTATGGACGGCCGTGTCATTCGCCTACATGTTGGTGGGAATCTACGGATAAGATCTCACTTGGGCCCGATATGATTAGAGAGACTTCAGAGAAGGTCGACTTGATTCGAAGGAGGATGAAAGCAGCGCAAGATAAGCAGAAATCATATGCGGATAAGAGAAGGACAGATCTTGAATTTGACGTTGGGGACATGGTCTTTGTCAAAGTGTCTCCGTTACGGAACGTTTTTCGCTTTGGGTCCGTTGGGAAATTAGCACCAAGTTTTGTTGGGCCGTTTCCTATTAAGGAGAAAATTGGACAGATGGCGTATAGAGTGGAGTTGCCCGAGAGACTTAGTGGTGTACACGACGTATTCCATGTGTCACATTTGAGGAAGTGCTTGCACGAGACCGCGGAAGTGGTAGAGCTGAGATTTCTTAGAGAGGTGGAGATAGAGCGTGATGCGACAATTCGACGAGCTCCTACGCGCATTCTTGGGTCGGAGATCAAGAGGTTGAGGAATCGAGAGGTCAGACTAGTCGAAGTGCAATGGGGAAATGATGAGAGCAACGCTACTTGGGAGACAGAAGAGAAGATGCGTTCACGATACCCTTTTCTTTTTGAGGGTATGTCTTTTAATTTCTCCTTTATCGCTTAGCTTGTACTTATCTTATCTTTAGTATATCCTCTCGCTAGTATCTTTGACCTTTAGTTAGGATAATCCTATGGTTGAAACATGTGTTTGAGACATGTTATGTATGGTGGATGCAAAGTGAATGCAAGTGTTTGCTAGTGGTTGCTCGTGGATGCATATACACACACTATTAGGCACCAGATCGGCTCAGTCACTTCATATTGCATATTGCATATATATGGATGTATTTAGTAAAATGGATGTATAATGGTTGTATTATCATATAGTTGCTGCATTCGGGTGGATGGTTGTGCACGCATATAGAATTAATATGTATCATTAGGAATCTTTTGCATACATATTGGACGCATGGCACTATCATGAATTGCACTAAGGAGGTCGACTGAATCAGTAGACCGCCTAATTTTGCATTAGATATGGACATATACACACACTGTGCATATAAACATTAAAGCATTAGAAGTCTTTTAAGGACAATGGATGCTGGTGTTTGATGGTTGAGTAGATGGCCGATTAGATGGTAGGATATACATTCTTCTTGACTTGGAGATTTCGGGGACGAAATCCTTTAAGGAGGGGAGAATGTAACACCCCGTAATTTTATAACATTAAAATTCACAAATTAAAGTATACTTAATTTTTAGAAAAGAATTAAGTGAAATGGGTTGCGCAGAGAAATATATTTATATATATAAATTAAAAATTAAATAAATAAATATGCGAAAAAGTTCAAAATAGCGAATTGGGAGGGGGAATAACCGAACCGGCCCATTTTTGAGGTCGACCCGAGCATCGCTGGGTCGACTAGGGGTTAATCCAGGGTGTTTGGCTATCAACCCGTGGGCCGATTCGCTCAAATGCAGATTTTGCATTTGATTGGTTCTCATGTTTCAGGGTTAATCTAATGGTCCTAAATAACTTCCTACACCTATAAATACATCCTAATGCTAACCCTTAACCTAATTAAAATAGAATAGTTACCGTCATACCATCGCCACGGAAATCAATGGAGCCGCCGCCAACTAAGAAAGAAGAAAAGCAAATTCAATTCTAATTCTCTCAACCCTAAAGCAAAGCAAAACTCTCTCTTTTCTTCTCTAAATTGTGAGTATGATGATCTTAACAAGATTATTATCATTTTAGTTAGGTTGAGTTATGAATGGAATATGAGTAGATGATGTGAATTATCATATATGTTGTTGTAAACCCCTTTTGCTATCATGTATATTGTAAATCCAATGTTATGTGATGATGATATCTTACATGTTGTAAATCATGCTATGATGATGTTATGTATGTTGAAAGTTTCTATGCTAAGTTGTGATGAATCATACATGTTAAAAAGGCCATGATGTTACCATCTATGCTAGTTAGTTCATATTAATTAAATCATCATGTTTGGGTTATGTTGATCTATATGACAAGTCACATATGCAAGTTAGATTGATTAGAAAAGTTATGAACATATACCAAGACATCTATTATGACATCTAGAATTATGCTATGACATATGTGATATCCTATGCTAGTTCACACCATCATTATGTTGCCTAAAAACCCCATATGCAAGTTTATGTATAGATTTGGGTTATGATCATATCATATAAATTGAGACATTTAACAAGTTGACACCTTTTGATCCTTAACATGTGTAGTTTATGCAAGTTTCACCCCTATTATGATTAGATTTATTTTAATTGTCTATATGTTGTGATAATTTATCTTTATGCTAGGTGTTAGACTATACAAGTCTCGCCTATATTATGCGTTGAATAAGCGAACGTATAAACGTGGGGTAGGGGTAATATTAAGGATTTAATATTAAAAAGTTGGGGTGCAATTGATATGATTTTGCATGCCATAAGTGGATGGCCATAATTGAGTCAATTATGGACATCATTAAAAGTTGACTTAATTAATAATTTGAATAAGGAATTATTAAAACTGGGGTAAAAGATTTTAAGTGTTAATCAATGCTTAGGACACGAGGTTGGACTCGTTTGTGACGTAAACCTGCCTGGACCCGCCCGGCAAATCCAGTGGTCACAAATGTCAGCCCAATGTGAGAGGTCCTAGGCCTAAACTAAAGCATAACATTTGTAAAGACACGAGGTTAGACTCTTTTATGGTGTAAGACTGCCCGGACCTGCCCGGCAAATCCAGCTTCCATAAATTCCAGTCTAATGTGAGAGGTCTTTATGAGGTTATGGCCTGAATGAATTAAGAAATACTTAACCAGATAAACATGTAAGGTGGTACATGGGGGTTAAGTAGGTGCCTTGGGTGGCATGAGGAATCTAGGGGGTGCCCTTAGTGGCATGTGAAATACGATTAGTAAGACTTAACCAAACACACATGTAAATGAACATGACTAAGAGGGTTAAGTGGGATATATTAATGACAAGCTTAGGTGGGTAGCTTGTGGGGGCCCATTTCGACCAGTATCCCAAACGTATCTTTGTGGGCTCGATCCAAGTCGAGGACGGGACACGCATGCTGGGTTTGACTGTAAGAGGCCAAAACGGGGAGCGGTGGCAACGCAAGTCCAATGGGTTTCATATGCGTGTGTGGACCCGGGCTGGTAGATAAGACGTTGTTGCATCGTGTAGGTATAAGCCGTGCATTCTCAAGTTGTATCGGGTTGCCACTTTAGGGGAGTGATACACCCCACTGTGGGGCCAGCACGGGTATCTACGAGTAGGGAGCCGATCGAAAGTGGGTAGTGGGGTACACCTAGTGGAGATAGGGGCAGACGACACCTATGTAGTCAGCTAGGGGTACGTAAGGCTATTTATAAAGTTTCTGTGTGAAGCAAGTGGGATCAAACAATAGGGTGACTGGTGTGGTGCAGTGTAGTAATGTGCGGTGCAGTGTAGTAATCATTCGTTAGTAATTAGGTGTGCCTTTACCGTTATCTTTAATGTTATCTTAAACGCTATCTTTATCTTCCTAAGAGTTCATAGACATTTACTTGTCTTCCAGCTTATGCCTTAGTCTAGTTATTTTGATAATAGTATTGTTAGAATTATCATACTCGCCAGACTTTATGTCTGACCCCCTCTATTTCTATCCTTTTTCCCCCTCCAGGTCCTCAGGTTGGGCCCAACTCTAGTGGAGTTTGATTGAATTGCTTCATCTCTCTTTGGAAAGCTTGGACCGTTGAAGTAAAGGCCAGCTTGTTATCTTTTTAATGGCTATTTGTGTTATGGGATTATGTATTTTGTTTTTATGAAGATGGATAATGTACTTGACTCTGATTAATGGTTTTGTGATGTAATAAACATGTTTCCGCTGCAATAAAATGAAGCTTTAGTTTTCAAGTACTACTTATTATCTGTCTTGTTGTAATTTTTCTATTCTATATTCACTTATAACCTCCATGAAAGTTAATGCATTCCCTTTGTGAATGACATTAATGGACGTGGGGTGTTACAGGGTTATTGGTCAATACTGGGTCGGTTCGGATCTCCCCCTAATCATCAGTTCGGTTCGGATCAGAACGCTCCTTCTTCACTGGATCGGGTCGGGTCGTCATCACCCCCGGCGGATCGGGACGAGGTCTCCAGCTTGCCACGGTTCGGGTCAGGTGCTCTCTACAGATCGGTTCATGGCGCCTTCAATTCGTGGCGGGTATTCGGGTCGGAGCGTTCGAGTACAAGTGGATCGTGGATGCTACCTCCCTCTGGTCGGATCGGGGTGCGAAACATGAGTGGATCGGGTACGAGAGGCGGTTCACGGTTGAAGTTCGTGGACCTTGCGCAGATGGTTCGGCTCGGAGGAGATGACTTGACTCGTGGTGATGTCCCACGATCCCATAGGGCGATCCGATCGACCCTCAATCCCCATCCGATCCGAATTCCTGCACCTTGTCCAGGGAGTTGTTTACGCTCCTCGACGGCGTTTTCGACCATTCCAACTATTCTAATCAATCACAAAGCCTACCATACAGTCATAGCAACATATATAATCAACCACAAACATCAAAACAACAATATGATAGGTTAAAATTGATCAAACATAGCCAAAACTCCATATTTTCCCTTAAGCATGTTTAGGTGAAACTTATGATATGATTAGCAAAACTTAACCAAATTAACCCAAATTCATATCAGAGGTCTAAAACATCATTCCGGATTTTATAAACATTTTTCCAGAATTTTATCATGTTTAAATTCGCTAATTAACATTAATCACCCCTAATTAGCCATAATTAGTGCAAAACTATGCAAATCACTCACCTTAGCCACAAACAAAACTAAGATCTGAAATAAATCTCTGATTTGATGCAAACCCCAATGCTAAACAGCAGCTCCAATGTTGATTTGGTGTAGATCTTCCTTGATTAGAGGTTGCTAAGCCAAATCCTTGACCAAAATGTGATTTGGAGGTGATTTAGAGGTTGGAGGCCATTTTTAGGGTTCCTTGGAGATAAGTGGAGGCTAGAAAACTGAAATGGAGTGATTCTCTAACTCATTTTAGCCTCCCCATAACCCTAATCCCGAAATGGATTATGGGCCTATCCACTAATCACACTATTTGGCCCAGTTAAGCAGTTTTTCACCCTCCAAACCTTATTTCAGCCATATCTCCCAAACGGTAATTCCGTTTGGCTATTATGACCACTCTACGGAAAGGTAAACCATCAAACGAATCTAATGGAAGTGGTTTCAGGTTAAAATTCCTTTCCAATCAAAAGTTATGGCCAAAACAGTACCAACTAGGGGCAAAATGGTCATTTAAAAATCGACAAAAATCGTGAACATGGGAAATGACTCCAATAGATGTTTCCCAAAGTTACACGACCATACGACTTCACATGGGAAAGAAATAAATATTCTATGATCCTATGATGTGTAGAATACGGGTCGTTACAATGATCCTTTGCCTTGGTTCATGATGGAAATCAAATTTCCAATACGACATCGTTTGGTTTTGATTGTAAAACTAGTATGGCGACATAGTATATGGTAGCTATGTCGCCTAGGATTGATACATTTATATTGAAAGTGTTTTAAACTGACTAAACACTAATAATAATATCAAATGATTTTTGTTTCATACGTATCAAACATATTTGGCCATTATAAGGTAAAACTTTATCCACCGCCTTGCATTGCATTGTATGATGGGACCTGAGTCTTATAATGGCTTCATTTTTCCTAAAAGCATTACATTATTTTATTTTAAACTGAGGTTCATGTGGAGTAAACCCGTTCCGTGTTATACAACATGGTCCCTTGATTTCCCAACTTTTAAAGTAAAGATTTAGTAACTGATTTAGTTCTCACACCAGTCCCATGACTGCTCGGAGTTTATAGTTTCTACCTAAACTTTGGGTGCCCATATTTTCCACACGGACAGTTAGTAATTTTGGTTTTAGCAGATATCTCTTTTCCCAGGATCCTAGATTATAGCTGGAGCTATATTCGGAAAGCTTTGTATCCGTGCATTCCTTTCAGTTGTGTTAGTTGTTATATTTCCGCTACGCATTGTGTTTATATATTTAAATTTTCGCTTCTATGTATTTTAATCTCTGATATTATTTTTCTGCTATGTAATATTTATACGTGCTATGGAATATTCTTGTACTCTTATGTAAATTGTTGTAACAGAAATGAAATGTTCTCTTGTTTGTGTTCTGATGCTTCATGTTATCAAAGCAATCCGGGCTCCTTCGTCTCTTCGGGGATCGGGGAAGTCTGGATCGTTATATCCTACATGTCCCTTGTATTTTTATATACTGACTGAACAAGTAGCATGGCTCATGCAAGAATTTGGTGACTCCATGTTGCAAGGTTTGTAATTGATGTCATACGTATAAACTTTAAGTATGGCTAGCACGTTTTATTTATGCTATTGTCAACATGCACCATATATTACTGATCCAACATTCACCTAGCACATGAACATGCACTGACGTGTGTACTTCGTTTGTCAAATTAAGAAGGATGGTCGATCCATATTTCTTGCATGTCTTATGTGACCATCCTTTTTTTGACCCATGATGTTCGACCATCTTGCGCTCGAACAGGCCAGTGCTCGCGCGCTTTGCATTGTGTCTGAACCATTATTTTCTTAATAGCGTTTCACAACGGAGTAACAAATTAGCCAATGTTAAGTAAACTTGTATATGATCAAAATGGAACCAAAATATATACTTTGTTTTATATTAAAATAGCAGTGGCTCGTTCTCTCTTTCCAGGGAAGAAAAATTACCGTTCCAATCTTTTATATTCCATTTTTAAATGTATAACATTGAAAAGTCAATGAAATCATATTTATTTTAATTCTTGAAAATGGCGGTGCATACAATGAATAAAAGGGGAAAACCCTTTTTCTCATACAGTGCACATACATTTCAATTTTTATTGTAATAACCCAGAATTTTACTGCTTTAATGTGTAGATATTTAATAAATTTCATTATTAATTAATTGTTCGTAATGATAAAGAATTATTTTAATTAATAAGCAATGTTGGTATTTTTATAAATAAACAGTTCGATGAAAAAATTGAAATTGTAACTGAAACTTATCGATCGACTTTTCATAGAACAAAAGTTGCCATGGTGTCGTTGCACACATATGCACACATTTACACATACATAAACATCCCAAATGCATACAAAAGTAATTTTTTGAAGTAAATTTGATTTAGGAATCTAGAAAGATAACTAATGAGTGAAAACAAGACTCATGTCCTTAAAATCTTCGGAAATAAACGACATCTAGTCCAAGCTTAAAATTCAAAGTGGGTCCCTATTTTAGCTACCTTACGTGTTTTCCAAAGAAAAATATGCAATGGTACATATATATATATATATATATATATATTTCAAAAAATCGCAAATATTCCCAGAAGAAATTTGATTTTTTTTTTTTTTGTAAAAATGTATGCAACTATTACCAATATATGCATACATGTATGCATATATTCATCTAGTGTTTTATATTAAAAATATGGATAGAGTTTCATGCATGTATGCATATAAAGTTGAACTACACTGCATATGCTATGAATAATTGAAGAAATGTGTGCACATATTCCGTTTAAGTGCATACATGTATGCAACAAAGATAAAAAGGATGAAGCTTATGAAAATATGCATACATGTATGCATTTATTGACTATATACGCAGAAATGTATGCATAAAGGCGTATGCTTGAAAAAACAATCCAGAATTGAATATATGCATAAAGCGATGTGTATATCGCAGTTTAACTGCATACATGTATGCATAAATAATGCAATCATAACTGAAATATATGCACAAATGTATGCAACTATTTACAAATATCTTCTTATGCATAATACTGTTGTTTTTCTATATTTTGTTTTTGGTGCCTTTTTTTTGGTGGTTTTGACGCCTGAATTTGATGATAATTAATTGTTGTATGTAATTATGAATTCGTGTGATTTTTTTTAAAAATTTTTTTGCTGTTTTTTTTATGATTTTTGAAAAATAGGGATGTAATTTATATGAAACATTTGACTGGATGTGAGCCTAATTTTGAAACTTAACAGGGACCTAAGACAAACTGACCCAATTGATTAAGTTAATATTAAGGAGACAAAATTTCTCTCTTATTTTAAGTGTAAAGTATAAGAAATACATGGATATAAGTGCTTCTTTAGGTGATTTGATGGAAAGTACGCATGCATATAGGTTAGCACATTGATTGGTTGATTTTGAGCAAGGTAAGTTGTGATAATTTGGTTAAGGTTTGTGGTGTAATTTGCCACTTTTACAAGTTCTATAAACTGATTTATCTTTACTTCATTTTGATTTTCTTATTTTGCTCTTTCTTATTCTTGTTCTTCTCTCTTCTCAAAACTCTTCAATGACTTCTTCCTCTTCACTCTAATTTTATTATAAATCTATAAAAGCATGCACTTGTTTTCATTTATTTTTTACTCTTACCTTGCTTCCTCCTCTTCATCTGACAATATAATCCGTAAAACAAGTCCGAATCCAGTGATTCCTTTTTTTATAGTCGAAGAGAGTTAAACAAGAAAGTTCTTTCTTGCTGAACATGTTTTCAAATTTTGATATTAGTTATGTTAAAATCCTTTTTTTTAAAGTGGTACTTTATATACAAGTTTATGCAACATATATCATTCTATATTACTATGGATTCCATGACCTCTTGCACCATTCCCAAGTGCCACAACCAGTTGGACAAGAGTGCTTGCCATTTTCCGTTCATGTATTCATAACATTGAAAACATTTCTTCTAATGAAAACATAATTTTACAAAACAACTTCAAATTAATTGATTTATTATTGGAAATCATATGAAATTTAGTAACCAAGAACTTCCATGTTGATAATTTTTCAAATTTGAGGGGTAAACTTGTCAAAATATCATTTTTATCTGAGTCATTTTATGAATGAGTTTCTATGGACAAACGTAAATCCAATCCCTTCCTTTATGTCATGGTTGAGCATATATGTAGTTGTTTTGAGATATTTGAGCCATTCTTGATAGTAGTAGGAGATGGGACATTACAGCAAGGAGTAGTGGACTTTTTTTTCGAAATTTAGGTGCTTTAAAGGTGAGATTTCCCACTTTGATTTGGATTTCAGTATTGTGATATTTTATGCGGATTTGGTAGTTTCTTATCCATGCTTTATGTAATACTTATACCACTAGTTTGAGCTTGATTCCCACTTGAAAGATTATGACTTAAATGATCAGTGCAGAAGATAAAAATAATGAAAACGGAAGTCAAAGTATCTTTGTACCAAATAAGTCATTAAGGGGGACACTTCAAAAAATGAAAGCTTTATAGAGAGATTCTAAAGGAGTGCTCGCCTTATTGTTTTTTATTAACATATATTATTAAGAATATAAATACTTTCATGTGTGGAGAGTGAATGTTTCATAGCTATAGTTGATTTACTTGTTGTTAGTATTGTTTGATTTTGATATCCTACGCTTTCGTTTTAAGCATTTATTTGTTTGTCTTTCAAAGAATTTAGAAATAGTTTTTGAACTTGTTTTAATATTTTGCAAGTTGTTAAGTCGTTCAAAATATGGAAGAAAATGAATTTTACACATTAATTGATTTGCATAAATAAGTTTTAAAATTACTGTCTACATAGTGACAGTTGCTATGGAAGCATTTTTGATAAATCTTTCTTTTTAGTAAAATTTAAAAGGTTATCTGCTTTACATATTTTAAACACAATTCAACTTGTTTTAAAGAACTTCAAAAAGATTTTTCAAGGAGAAAGAAATAATAGATTACAACACTATTGTTGTAATAAATATTTTTGCGAGAAAGAAAGAGAGTTTAAACTATAACAATTTTGTTATTAAATTGTTTTAGAAAATTGAAAAAATGTTATAACACCTTTTTTATTAATCCTGTGTTTTCTTTACAAAAAAGGGAAGATGTTTTAAAATGGTTTGAAACTTATCAATTAAACAAGTAATTTACTTTGTTAAAAGAAAAAGAGCTGCATTTTAAAAACGGAATGAGGTTTATAAAGTGATTTTGGAGAATATATATAATAACAAGTATATTGAATCTTTCATATTCTACTTTTGTTTATAAATTTCGAAGTATGAAAACTTGTTTCTTTTCTGAAGTTAAAAATGTTCTCAAGTCAATATATGAGAGCTCGAAGGGTTTTCTATATAACCAATGAATAGTACTTGTTTGAATTTAGAGAGTGAAATTAAGTTTACAATTTTTTTATTTTAAACAAAATTTTCAATACGATAATGCAATTAAATAGCCAAAAAAAGTATGACATATAATGCCCAAATGATGATATGTTTATGAAGAGTAAGTTACCATATATTTAGCAATTAACATCGAAAGCCAATGAGTATACTTTCTTCTATCTGTGAGAATTAAGAATGTCGTCAAGTCGAAGTTTGAGAGATAATAATACTGCCCCATCAACTTCACTGTTAACTAAGGGATGGTATGGAGTTGAAAAGAAATTGGTGATAAGTATACGATGTCCAATTTTTTGATATGTGAACTATACACATTCATTAGACAATGTTTTCCTCTATCAACAACTTGACCAGTTTGTATAACTATTGATCATTGGTTCAAAGAGTTGGGATCAGATAAACATGAGTTATTCAAAGACCATTTTGCTTAGGCATAAATGTTCAGACTAAAGACATCTTGAAGATAAATGGAATCAAAGACATACATTCTTAAAGTGAAAGGCGTACTTACTACTAACCCTTGATGTGATTTCAAAAGGGATGTTGTATAAGTAGTGCCTTCGGTTTGTTTATATCGTGAACAACTTGTATGGATGAATGCTAATGTTGCATTATTTCTTGGAGGACAATTGCAATGACCCGCCTTTTCGATGCTTGGTAGCTGACACTAATAAGTTAATGATATTTACATGTTAAGGATCCGAGTGTAGAAAAGATAGATTGTTGGGGTGAAACAATAGAAGAAAGAATAAATTCTCATAACGTGATAAGTAATATATAATAAATAATAGACCTTAACAAAAAAAGCTTTTAGCAAACATCGATCAAAGTAATACTAACATATCATTAGCTTAGACAACTATATTCACCCATCTTCACAAACGCTGATAAATACAACACAACATTTGCAATAGAAATAAAGATATGTTAATACGTCTTGGAAGAACAAGCTTGTCTCCTGATACTTCAAAGCGTCCTACTAAACCTAGAAAATATGCTATGGTCGACCTGAGCATTATAAGAAAATAACGCTCAAATCAGTCTGGTAAAACCAACGTGAAAAAACAAACATATAGGTCTTTTATATTTTTAATAACCTTTCAAAATTAAATGTATCTTGTGAGGCCTTGTCATATATAAACAAGGGTGGGATTTTAGGTTATGATAACCAAACCATTTTATTACAAAATCCAATAATATTTTAACAATTTTTAAGATTTAAAATAAATATATAATGTATTTGGAGTGGTTACCCATAATTACATTCAATGGTAATAGTTCTAAAATTAAAACCATAGGGCATGCATTAGAAATTGTATTTCCATCACTGATAAGGCATAAATATAGTGCCAGCCAAAGCACACCTTTAGGAAAATGTATCAGAGGCCTAACATGGACCCATTGAAGTAGAAGTCGTCCTGCCTCTCAAACATAACAAATTGGATTGCATCATTCCATTAGATATCAAGGCTGCAAATTGATGCAAATGGCCATGGCTTCACTCTCTTTCTCCCCTGCATATTAGGTCCATAAATACTAATTCTAGATCAAAGAATGAGTGCCCTAATGATTATGAAACACATAGCTCTAAAGCATATCTATATTTTTAGTCCTTACCAAGCTTATCTTTTTTCTATCAGAAAATCTCACCTGGAATAATGACAACGCCTTCTATGCTATAATGCAATTCCAAAATTCATTCATACAATTTGTTCAGGGTATGGACAAATTTAAGGCATTAATTCTACTACATCCGTAGGAATAATATCAAGTAATCATTGCACTTCAAAGAAGTTCATCTTTAATTCCATTATCTTCAAGATGTCTTCAATTTTCATATTTTTTATAGCATAATAAATTGGTTCAACTGAACTAGCAATTACAAATTTATTTGCTAGAAACTTAAACCACTTTTGTTTTTTAGTGTAAATAAATAAATAGTATGTAAATTAGAACAAATATGCTTACCATCACTATATTATTCCTAAAATGTAGTTTTCCTTGATTATTATTGAAGCTATACAATTTGAAATATCTCGATGTTGTTATTAATTTTTAGGCGAGAGACAGGTTTCCATTCCTTGGAATATAATGTTAAGCAGAGTATAATAACTTCCATACCATAATAATTTATACAATTATTCATAGAAATATAATATAATTTTCTTTCTTAAACCTTTTGTAGCACAAAATATTAGCACAAAATCCAAAGAGTTTAGTAGACAACTAAAATGAAGAAGTAAAAAAAATGAGAATAATAGCAACAAAAACATAATAAGTAATGGCATAAAGTTTATAGTAGTTCAGCATTGTTGTGTCTACATCCACTTGGAAGGTTTTGAAAACTTTATTGTTGTTTTTATGAATACAAAGTGACGGATTGCTAAGACTCTGAGACATACATAATAAAGTAGCCAAAAAATTCACTTTCCCCTTAAGCATATGATATTTGTAGATGTAGGATAATGATAGTATCCCGAAAAAGTCGAAGATACACTGCAGAACCAGATAAAAGGAGGCTTGACCCATACTCAACCCATATAAGGGATCATTAATGACACCTTTGAGAAGGAACGGTATTGAACCCTCGTTTTGAGGTGAAAGGGGAGCTTCCCATCCTGTGGGTCCTATAAGTCATCTCTATCCTCTCCCTTAAGTGCCTTTTCAAGTCGCCTTATTGTTGGAGAGATACAAAGTGTTGTTGATTAAAGTTGAACTTTCTACTAGTTTTCCACTACATCACTTTAAATTTCTCTTGCTTCGAACCAACTTTTGACCTCATCTACTTCCCTGCAAATCACGAACCTATTCCCAATTAGAACTTGTGACCACCCATTATGAACATTTCGACCCTTAAAATTCATCTACTTCACCTCAACATTATCTTGTTTCACGAATTTCGAAATATGTTTTTTATATTCGTTGGTGATGAATTTCAATAGTTATTAATGGCAGTTTACTGTGATGGATAAGGTCAAGGAGAGGAGGATATCAGAAAGAAGGGGGAAAAAGCTGAGGCAAGAAGGAGGAGTTAAAACGACGAGGTTCAATCCTAACTGACACGATGGATTTAAAGGGGAAGAAAGGAAACATAATACATGTTGGATTAGATTGTGGGATTTGGGCCATAAAGTTTGCAGGATCAAGTCGACGTAATGAAGGTTGGATTGGTATGACATGTTTCAAATAGAGGAATGTGATGACATTAGGGATCAGATACGATCCCTAACCTATCGACTTTTTACCTGTTTTCTTATCACGACAAGGGCCTAATAAACGTATGCATGAACGCAAGCATTTGGACTTGAATCAGTACAAAATTTTGGATAAGCACATAAGATGGAGCAAAAAACATGACTATGGACATATGACTAAACAATTGAATCTGAATATCAGTTTCTGATCTTGAGTCTTAGTGAAACTCTATGAGTATTTTCCAAAAGATGGTGGACATTCAATGATGATGGCCATTCCTATCATAAACTGAATCTCATCACCACTCATCGTATAATTGTATTAAATTATATATGCATGCATAACACTATACATTCTGCACTAGCTTACACTAAGCATATAGGGTGTACTTTTAATCACGCTAACTGCAGTTATTTGTGAGTAAAGTAAATTATAGGTCCCAAAGATTTGATCATCTCAAGACCCAAGGACCTAAAAGGAATAAGGAGCTTCTCAATCAAACAAATCTTCAAGTAATCAAGTAATCAGTGGTCATTAGAGGAATCAAGCCTGTCGCAACGCATGGATCATTCTTTGGGGTCACAAAAGATACAATCGACCAAAGGGCAACATCAAGTAGAGAAACCCAAAGGGTTACCACACATAGAGAAAGGCTTACAACAAGTAGAAAAGGGACCACAAAAGGATAGAGATATGGAATTAGATGAAGAGATTGTCCCATAGCTCTGGACACACTGGAAGGATTGGCGACCTAGAGGATCCAGTGGACTCGGTCGCATCAAGAATCGATAGGCCGCCATTAATAAGGATATATATATATATATATTGATGTTGGGAATTGGTCAACTCGTACACGCCAATGCCCAGTGGGATAAAGTTACGTAAATTATCTAAGCGTGCCAAAATGTTCAAACATAAAGTTGCGGAGAAGTAAAGAACAATGAGTTTATAGTGGTTCGACACTAACTCCTATGTCCACTTCATAGTAATCATTCATCATCATGGTAACGGTTACTAGAATTATCCGAGATTGTACATTTTAAATTTACAAAGTTATGTTAGTGAATAACAAAGCCCATGTTAAACCCTGATTAAGACACAATCATCTTCTCCAAGCCAAAGTGTGTAAAATATTCCTCTAAGTCCAAAAATGTCCAAAAGCGAGCAAAGTGTCAATCCAAGTGTCCGGGAGTTGAGAGTAAACTTCTAAGTGAAATTCACAAGCCCAAGAAATAGTCCAAAGCTATAGAAACTACCATGGAAGCCATTAATAAGTTCCTAAGAGAGCTTTCTCGTATGCAATACAGTAGCCAAAAGTCCAAATAGCCAACCCTTATTCAAGCCAAGAGAGGGGGTATTTATAGGTGGAGTTGTTGAGTATCAACCCAAAATTTTGTATCCTTGGAGTTAGCCAATTTCCAAAAATCATCATGAATTTTGTATCATGGGTCTACTGCTGAAAACCAGTGATCAACACATGTTGATCAGTCAAAAACAGGTGATTGTGCCATTCCTGGCAAGGTGTAGAAGTTGCCATGGCAAAACCCAAAATTTTATATCCCACAGGTGATCTGACTACGAGCCATCCGTAGTTGATAAGCCAGAAGCATAATATCAAATGTGTAATATCCAGGAGGCCGGTGCCACTGTAACCAAAATTCAAAGGTAAAAAGCCAAAGTTTTAATTTCCAGAAAGTTAGAGTACATAAGCCAAAAAGCAGATAAAAGTAGCGTTACATCTACAAGCCGAAAGACTAAACAACCACAACTATACTCCAAAAGACCAGTACACTAGAAACCAAAAGTATAAATTCTAGAAACAAAAGATGGGAAGACGAATGACCAGAATCCACCAAACCAAGATCCAAAACGCGGAAAGATGAAAAACTGAGAAACCAAAAGCCAAGAAAAACAAAGTCTGAGAGTTGTAAGGACAGAAATTCCAGAAATACACATCAACTGATAATCATACTTCAGGGATGAGGCACTGGTCCATTCTTATCCTGAGCCGGAGTAGGCAGTTGTGCCTGTCTTGATACCACAACTCGATTCAGAAAGCATTCCGCCAGCTCACCGTGTCTGACGCGTTCTTCGATCAAGTCCCTGAGAAGCCTATAGTCATTGGTGTTGTGACCATCCAGGCCGTTAAACAAGTAGCGCTTACCAGATAAATCTCCGCCAGAGGGCGAGTAAGTTCCACCTATAAAGGGTACCTAGGTTGATTCCACATAGTCCGATCATTACGGGAAACAGCCTTTCCTTTGCCTTTGCTGGATTGGACGATCCTTCGTCCTGAACTGAATTAGGCTCGAGAACATTCTTGTCAGTCTTCGCATCCACTTCCCTAAGAAACCGATTTGCTTCGAAGTAGAACACTCCAAGGTTCCTTAGTGGGTCCCATTGGAACAAGACCTTGAATACCATCTTATCATGAATACCGGAAATCGCAGCCATCAAAATTATAGCAGGAACCGGCCAATCGACCGAAGCCACAAAGCCATCAAATCTTTCCAAAAATTACGCATTGCCCTGCCTTTACTTAAT
Organism: Allium sativum; assembly: GCA_030737875.1. Lineage (NCBI taxonomy): Eukaryota > Viridiplantae > Streptophyta > Magnoliopsida > Asparagales > Amaryllidaceae > Allium > Allium sativum. The sequence continues at coordinate 962,930,002 of CM060916.1, forward strand.
TACCATAAGATTCATCATGTTCTTGGATCGAGCAATGTGAACCTTGAATTGTTTGACGAATTTCCTAAACAAAACATTCCAAGAGTTAATCAATTTGTTTTCAAGCTGCCGAAACGACACAACAATAATATCCGTGAGGTAAAGAGAAAGTACTTCGCCATAATGTTCTCCGAAGCCAAGAGTACTTCTATGTGGCACATATAGCACACCAAGTAAACCGTAGGATTTTTCCTATCACCAAAAGCTTCCAACACCAGCAATTTGAAATTCATTAGGTTACGAGAATTCTGAATATCCTGAGTGAATTGACTATGAGTTACACAATCTAAATCCGAAAAAGAGGTCCTACCACAAGTGTATCATCTAACAAAATTGGCGATCTGAGCTCCATTACCATTACCAAGCAAGCGATTCCAATCATTCAAATCCGCACTAGTGCCCCATGTATCAAGTCCAAAGTTAGCGAATTGTTGAGCCCTTGCAAGAATATCTTGCTCAATCCTAGCCTGAGGTGCCTCGATTGACATGAATCCAACGATCAGAACAATAGGAGTTCATACATCTAAAAATGCGTGCGCCCATGCTTGAGCGACATTACCAACTCCATAACCCAAAACCCGATTAACCAAAACTTGACCCGAGCCTTGAATGAGATTGAGGGTGGTACCCTTCAAGCCTAGCCAATCCGGTAGCTACCTAAGGATTGGTGTCGACATAGAGTTATTCTTCAGGAATTTCCCCAAATCACGAGTTAATCCTTGCGGAACACTTGCGCTTGTTCCGATCACATTACCTTGGCCCGACGACCTTATGATACCATCAATCCAATCGAGAAGAGTTTTCATAGTAGCTTCACATTGACGAAAGTGTTCCTCTTGTTGTTCCAAATGAGAAATGAGATCTTAGTTAAAACCTTGACGACTCCATCAATACCATCCCGAGTAACGTAATTCAATGGATGCCCAGTTGAGGAAACTTCTTCAATTTCCTCCATCCCTGCTCTTCCGAGAAAGCTAAAATTATCTACTTCGTTTTAACTATAGTGAAATATGAGAAAGATCCAAGTGAATCCAAAAAAATCCGAGAGAATTTGTTTTCTTAAAAGTCCAGAATACAAAGGAAATCCGATGCCCTTTCCTGGCACGCCAAAATTTTGATGTGGGGAATTGGTCACTCGCACATGCCAACACCCGATGGGCTAAAGTTACACAAACTATCCAAGCGTGCCGAAATGTTTGAAACAAAATCATGGAAAAGTAAAGAACACCTAGTTTATAATGGTTTGACACTAGTGCCTATGTCCACTTTAGAGTAATCATTCATCATCATGGTTACAATTAAGAGAATTATCCAAGAATGTACACTTTGAATTTACAAACTTGTGTTAGTGAATAAAAAAGTCCTTATTAATCCCTGGTTAAGGAATAATCATCTTGTCCAAGCCAAAGTGAGTAAAATATGCCTCCAAGTCCAAATAGTCCAAAAGCGAGCAATTTGTCAATCCAAGTGTCCTGGAGTTGAAAGTAAACTTCTAAATGAAGCTTACAAGTCCAAGAAATAGTCCAAATCCATAGAAACCATCATGGAAGCCACTAATGAGCTCCAATGAGAGTTGTCCTTTATGCAATATAATTGCCAAAAGACCAAATTGCCAACCCCTATTTAAGTCTAGAGAGAGGGTATTTTATCAGAGGAGTTGTGAGCATTATCCGAAAATTTCATATCCCGGGAGTTAGCCAAATTCCTAAAATCATCACATATTTCATATCCCGGGTAAGCTGCTGAAAATCAGTGATCAAAGCTTGTTGATCAGTCAAAAGCAAGTGATCATCCATGCTTGGCATGGTGTAGAAGTAGCAATGGAAAAACTCGAAATTTCATATCCCATAAGGGATACAACATTTCGGAACCCGTATCCTAGGGGGGATACAAAATTCGTACCCTGGGTGGGATACAAAATTTGTATCCCGAAAGTGCCAAGTCCCAATTCCAAAAGTCCCTTGTCGATTAAGCAAAAAGTGCTGATCCGCTCACGCTGCTCAGGCTTTTCCGACTTGCAGATCCAAATAAAGGGATATCGTATCCTTACTTATGGTAAATGCTAATGTTGAGAATCACGAGCCATACAAGCAAAAATAGGTGAGAACCCCGTGGAAAAGCTTGTCAGGGCAAACATCTAGCACTGAAGTGGATTTCGTATCCTATAAGGGGATTTGAACATTCGTATCCCATGTGCTTCTTGATTTCCCTGGTGATTCGGCGATGGTATTCACAAGCTTTTGCTTAATCTGTCTATGTTGACCACCTCATGTTGCAGTGCCAGATCAAAATGTCTGACTCGAAATTGTGGAGTGATCCGTCTGGTGTGCTCAAGCATTTTTAGGTGATCGACATGCATTTGGCATAATTCCATAGATAATCCAATCCAAAATTTTACGAGGTGAACGAAGTATGTTGATCACGCATTTTTTCTTAATCTAACCGATACGCTAACATGTTTTTGAGCTAATTCAATCCAAGAGTTCGAACACTTCACGACTTCGACCAAATCGCTATGCGTTTATCTAAAAGAACGTACTAGAGTCCCGAATACTTAGAAACTTGTGAGTCCGCCATGTGGCTGCTTTGCTAAAAAGCATGTCAACACTTTTCCTTTAAAACATGTCTTCCTTAAGAAAAGGGAGACGTATTTTACGAGAAATCCAAAAATCCTAGAACCCTAAAGTCACAAACCTAAAGAAGTCCATATATAAATCCAATATCCATGAACCAAAATACCCAAGGCCACAATCGCGCTAGATCATATTAAAGGAAAACAAAAAATCTAGAAAACAGAAGAAATCCAATGGTCACTCTGCGTCGTGCTAACCAGAAAACAAAAACTGAGAGACTCAACGATTGCTTTGGATCGTATTATAGGAAATAATCAGGAAAACAAGAATAACTAGGATACCCGAGAGTTTGGAAATCGAAGTAACTGGAAATCCAGGAAACTAAAATAGACATTAACTAAATAACCAAGCTAAAGAATCAAATGAATCCGAGATCTAGAATACCAGAATAGCCGAATAAGTCCGAGACGCCCTTGTCAAGTCTTGACAAGAGGACTAAGGATAAGCCAGAGTAACCAATAACCAAATGAATTTAAGGTGCCCTTGCCAAAACTAGACAAGAGGACCAAGGATAAGCCAAACGGGTAGGGCCCTATCCACCACTAGGTGGGGCGAACTTGCCAAGTCCTGACAAGATGACCTTCCCCTCACCAAGCAAAGTCCTTACTTGGGCACCAGAATTTTCATACAGCGTGCATGGTTCTTACTATACAAAGTCTGTTAGTGTAACGTCCCACATTTTTATCGATTTATACTTGAATATTTAAATTAGTTTATATATTAGATTAGTGATATAAGTGGAAATTTATATTAATTAAAAAATTTAACGTATAAATATATATAAAATATAAACGAGCTCGTAATAGCGTGTTAGTTTGTAATATTAGTTTTGAACTTCAATTAAGCATATAGAATCCGTTATAAGTCAGAATTCGTCGAAATAAGAAATATTCGAATGTGTTGAACTATAAATTTGTAATGAAAGGGAAAAATCAGAATTTTATATTTTATATTTTATATTATTAGGTATAGCCAAATAATATTTTTAAGTAGTCACTGTGGAATTATTTATAAAACGATAACGATTTATTTAATAAAATGAATCGATTTTAAATCAATTTAATTCTGGTTTAACTAAAGAATGGAATATCGATTTTAAAATTCAATCTAATTTTATTCTAGAATTTATATGTATTCAGTTTGTGGTAATAGTAATTCATTTGTCATTTTATATTCAATCAAATTTAATGGTAAATATTTAATTTCTATGTTGTATATGGTAGAATTAGATTGCAAAACATGTTCCGGTGAGTTCAGAATAGTGATATAACCCTAAAAATGTATGTGGTTGTGTTCAAATAGGAGTTTGATAACACGTGATACTTTTAGGGTAAATCACACCAGTTTAACCAAAAATAAAATAGGGTAGCCTAACAATATATATTACCAATGAAGTACACCCCTATTCCATTCAAGTGAAAGTATTCGGAAGCTTATACTAACATAGCTGCCTCGTTCCTCCAAAATCAAGATGTCCTGTCCTTTCAAATCTTTTCTGCAAACCTATTTCTTCCCATTAAAGGAAGTTCTATGCAATATACTCCTTCACATGGCTATATCAAGGCTACTTGTACTCGCCGAAATGGACGTCGTTTCTATCGTCTCCCTTTGTACTACATAAATGGAGCCAATCCTTCGTTACTCCTCATACCAAATCGCATGAAAACATTTAGCCCCTTTCCATTTGTTCTCTTCCAGTAAATCGATTTCATCAAATAATAAAAAAAAGAAAGAGAATCAAAGTCGCGATTAGAACTTGAGTCTTTTACAGCTCGAAGATACTCTGTAGGCACTCACGAATTGGGAACCAAAACCGCGAAGTCCCTGTAGCTCGAAGACTGATGGATTCGTGGGGGTGTATTTAATTGTTGTGGTGAGTTCTTCGATCTATGAAGAGAAGTGTGATTTTATTGATGTTAAACTCGTTGGTATTGGAGTTCGATCTACTTGGGATCTTGAATTATAGTGCGATGATTCTGGGAATGTGTGATGATGGGAGTGCATGTTTGGGAAAGAACAATACTGGGAACCGAATTGTTGTTTGGTGGAATTGGGAAAAAAGGGGCAAAGGTATTAATGATGTTCTGAAGCCTGATGTTGAGCATGGAATCAGGTGATGCGTTTTTTTGAAAAGCCGATGATAGTAATGCTTGCAGAGGAGTGCGATCTTCGTAGTTTTAGAGGAGTGGGTCTGTGGTTTTAAACTTGGTAAGGGACGACTATTGTGTGATGAACTGGGGAAGTTGCTGTTAGGTTCGATAGTGGGTAGGTAAGGTATTCAATCTAATTTTTTTGACAAACGGAGTTAGATCAAACAGGGGATGACAGTAATTTTTGAGGAGTACAAGCTGAAGTTTGGGTCTGTGAATTTGTTTTGGAATGGGGGCAGTGTATGAGGGATGGAAATAAGGCTATTTGATGGAGATTGTTGTCTGGGGTTCATTGAAGACGTGAAGAGGGCTAATGGAGTGGAGGCTGATGTTGTTTAGGTTCGACAGTGGAGTAACTAAGGTAGTTGGGTCTATGATTTTTTGGAATGGGGAACTTAGGAAGGGACGAACATTGGAGAAATGGTCTAGTAATTTTATTTGTAAGGAGATGATCAATTTGAGGCATCACAGTGGAGGTTGAGGTTCAGGTCTTGTGGTATTAGTTGTTGGAAGGGAAGCGTAGTGGCTTGAACTAGGTGTTGCAGCAATGTTTGATTGACGGAGGTGCCGCTGTAGTAGTCAGACATAAGGTATACATTTTATAGGAATTAAAATAATTAAATTTATTTATTTATCCGTTAAGTAATTTTAATTAATAATTTATTAATCGTTAATTAAAAATAAATAATCATAGGTGAATAATTAATTCAAGATGGTTTGAGTGGATTTGTAGACGTAAATACAAAATTAAACAGGATATTCAACAGAGGAAAAATCGAGGTGAGTTAAACTCACCCAGTTAAATTATTGGGAACTATTTTTAATAGTTCAAATTTAATTTATTGTTTGTTTGGATGATAATTGATCGATATAAAGTTATAATAGTATATATATATATAATATTATACAATCATATTGGTGATTGGTGATTGGATAATTCCCGCAGTACCATTAGCGGATGATTTCCCTATGCGCCCCACAATATGTATAGTGGATGACCTTCTAAACCGCGATATCCTACCTCGAACCAGGATGGGTATTATTATTGTTGACTAACATTTGTGGATGTAGGAAAAACAAGTTGGAGAGATTCAACTGAATTCCTCAACATTTATTTATGTTTTTTTCACATATATATTGATATGATTGATACCCTGTGATAGTTTATGATATATTGGATATCCAGCTATTCCTACCCTTGATTTTGGGTATTTTTGAATGCCTAAGATAATATATGGATTTTTACAATAGAATGTAAAATATAAAAATGTAAAAAGGGAATTTTAGATATTTATTCATAAGTTAAATTTATTAATAGAAAGTAAAGATGAATATTGAATTTTTAATTATATAAGGAAGTGGATTATGATTTTTTTAAAAATAAATTATTTTAATAATAGTAAATAATGAAGTAAAGTATTTCTATTTTAGATAAAAATGTGGAAATAAATTATTATTTAGTTAATAATTTAGAATTAATTTAGTGGAATTATGAAGTACAAGAACTCATCATATTTAAAGGAAATTTTATATTTCAAATAGAATATTTATTTAAAAACTGATCTAAATAGACTTTTAAAGGTAAGGAGCAATTTTTAATAAATGAAACATAAAGTAGATTTTATAAACGATGTTATAAAGAAGTAGGACATTCGAGAATTTACAAAAATAATTCGAATGTAAATTTGGAATGAAATAGATATGTGCGTTGAACTAATCTTTTAAATCACAAAGAAAATTACAAATTGGATTATATGAATAATTCTATATTAAGAGTTATAATGGGATTGTAACTTGAAATTTTATTTATGAAATCAAGTCTAGTATGATTCATATTGTAATTGTTATTCACGATTAAGGTGAATAAAGGGGATAAAGTAAGTGATGTGAAAATAGGAATTAGTAGAAGTAAGTTAGAAAAGTGTTTTAAATTTAAATAATAATTGAAATTGGAGATGAACTAATTTGAATAATATAATATGGATTATATTAAAGAATTTTACATATGGTTTATAAATAGTAAATATTACTAGAATTTGCAAATGAGTTATATAGGATAATTTTAGAATGAATAGAATGGAATGAAGTTTTATTGGAAAAAAACTGGAATGAGTGAAATAAACATACACAGGTGTTTGGATTAATTATGGAATCCAGATGTTATATAGAACTTGATTTACGGAGATTAAAATGAAATTGAGTTGGATACATCATTATAAGAAAAATCTTGTTTCATATTAGAAATAAATATTTAGCAAATATTTTGTAAATCGAATCCTTAAGGAGATATTTTATACAAGTTATAATAATGTTTCGTAAATGTTATTTATAAGTAAAATATTTGAATAGTTATAATTTGAGATAAACATTTCATGGAAAATGATAATTGATATTGGAAATTCCATTCGTTTAGAAATTTAATAATGAATTTAATAGAAACTGACTGAAGATTAGTTGAGACGAAAGCTTTCTAAGTATCGATCTGATGTTGGTTTCGGCCTTCGGGTTTGATACTTAGGAAATTATTCTCTAACTTGTATACGGTTGGGGATTAATGTCCAAGATGAGAAGAACGTTGTTAAAGTATTTTAAAGATGAACTGGTTTTGAATATTCTTATATATTAATATAAGAACAAATTTGAGTATTTCAAAAGGTTGGTAAAATTAAGAAGTTTATTTAACGAATGATTAATCAAAGAGGCTAAATATTAAACCAGCAAATTCAATTTTCTTTTATGGATGAATGGTTGTTTTATTTGATAGTTAAATAACCAACCATCAAATCTGACCTAAAGCGATTATTGGTATGGAAAGACCGGGATCAAATTTATATTTGAAAACCATTCCGACCAGCAAATACGTAAACATTGAATATATCAGACGCTGATCGAGACGGAGCATTCAAAGACCATAAATCTTTATAAAGCGGAAGAACTACTTAAAATCTCTAGTTTAGCGGCTAGAGATATACTGTGGCTTTGTTGTGGTTGGGATTTACGGATTGCAAGGACTTCTCGCTACTAATCTATAAGGTGATTCCTTGGATATGGTAAGAGGGTTCCTTCGGTTTCTCCAGACATAGGACAACTTGTATGGACGAATGTCTAATAAAGTATATCCAGAAGAATCACGTACTTTGGTTTTTACAAACGTATTTCTGTTAGTGGCGGAGAAGGGCACTTCTATTAGCTTAATGACCAAAATATTTTTGTGGACATCAATTAGTTATTTGACAGATCTGACGATGTGGCATTCAAAGTGAATGGTGGCCAGATGTTCCATAAGAATATAAATAAATAAACAACTAAATAAATTACGACCTCAAGCCTCATCAACCGAGAAATGACAAAGATCGGGCAGGCACCATGGCTATGTGGGTCGCCCCTATTAGGGTGTATTGTCATCATCTAGAGAATATTCATATTTGTTACTTCTTTTTGCTTGTGTATCACCCGGAAACGATTATGTTGCTAGCAACCATAGGTGACAATGTATTCAATACACTCAAGAGAAATGAGTGGTCAGTCATGTGTGGCTGAGTTATAAGACGTTCTTGTTGAACTCCAGTGTATCCCCTCTAGAGTACACTGATTAGAAGGCGGTTCAATACCTTGTCATAGCTGGAAATCCAGTCTCCAATAAGCACCCGCGGTTTTTATTGTATACTATATATGTAGAGCGTGAGATGCAAGCTTTCTGCTAGATTCTATTTATTTGTATTTAGACACTATTATAATATCACAACAAGATATTGATTTCAAAAATATTTTGGGTTATCGTAAGGTAAAAACAGTTCGTGCTTATGTGCGGATTGGTCTTACTATTCTCTTTTTATTTTGAAATGATTTTTAACTTAAATCACGTTGGATGCTACCAATAATTTAGTGAGTTTTTCTCACGTCGGTTCACCAGACTAACCTGTGCATTTGTAATGCTCGGGTTAGACCCAGTTGGGTCAGACCGAGTTATACAGGTTTATGGTAAGAAGATACGAATTTCAGAAGATGAGCTGGAGGAGTTCAGACATATGATTCATTTAATCATTTTCCCTATGTATTGCAAATAAGGACAGACCGTTAGAACTCTCCAGATATGTTAAATGCTCATTGCACTCTGATGATTGTAAGTATTGTTTCAAGTTCTTTTTCAATTAAGATTTATTTCTGTATTATATTTTATTCCGCTACGATGTGAGACTGTGTATTATTCTTCTTTTTTCTTCTATTCTTAACATTATTTCTTTCTATTTCTCATCCTCTTATTTCTTCTATTATCTTTCTAAAATTTTGATACTTGAATTTGGACATGGATTGTATAAATCCATTGATTCGAGAGTCAAAAATTTTGGGTCGCTACAATTGGTATCAGAGAAATGGTTTAGGAATAACGTTAGCTCTGTGGCATAACTCGATAGAGATGGGGTTAGTAATACCCTAGATTGAGTTTAAGTGTATATACTTATATATGAAAGCGTATTTGTAAATTTTATAAAAAATGTTTTGTATTGTGTTATTTGATCGGTTCAATTTTGACTGACAACTAACACAGTATTGTTTTGTAAGAAGGGTGAAAAAAATAATTTTGCCCAAATTATATTTTTATATAAAAAGAAATAGTTTTTCTTATATTATATTAGTATTGGATTGTTTGCTTTGTTGGGTGAAATTCAAACACGATTATGGAATTAGAATGGATTAATATAACCAAAAGATAAAATAAATGATTCTAAAATAAAAATCAGAACTTGGGAATATAAACTGGAAGCTAAGGAAGATAGATTCCGATATAATGAATTGAATGGATTAGAACTTGATTAATGGTGAGTTAAAATGAAGTTGGATTGGAATTGAAATCATATTAAATTAAAACGGTATATTAATTCAAATAGAGGGATTTTAAGATTATTAAAAATTAGATTTCCATTAAAATTTGGAATTGAATAAACATGAATTCAGATGAATTGTGTAAATGGATTTTTATAAAAAAAATAAATCAAATTATGAATTATGTAACAAAGATAACTAATGTGAGAAATCAATTAGTTATAATAAATTTTAACTTGGTTAAGAAAGTGGATTGATGAATTAAAACTTGAAAATTAATATGGAATGAAAGTTGTTGAATTCAAGTTGAAATGCGAATAAATTGGACGTTGATAATCTAAATTTAGTTCGATACATATGATTTGAATATGTCGAATGGAATAAAAAGTAAAGTGCAATAAATCCAATTTGAATAAAATAATGAATGCAACTCAGAAAAATAAATCAAGTTGAGTTTGATTGTAATTGAAATTAAATTGAAATATAAATAAACTCATAGAATAAAATTTTAACCTGGAACTTGAACTAAGTAAAACTTGACTTGTTTATAGGCAAAAGTGTGTGTATATATATATACATAAGCATGGATATTTTTACCATCATTAGTTAAGCAAGTCAACAAATTAATGGATGAACTGGTGAATTAGAAGTAAGAAGTCAAGTTGTTTATAATCAATTAGAAATATAGGTATATACGATTGAGCAGAGTATGACATGGAATCAGAAATGTGAGAATAAAAATGGGATGCCTGACAAAAAGGTACATGTTCAATTCAATATGGGATATTATGAGCTTATTTGGCAAGCCGCTTGGCTTTTTAATTTTCTTTTTGATTGGGGAAGGCCCAGAGAGGCATTTTGTAGTTGTACCGATCAGCCTGTACAAAGGAGGTGCTGGAATTTTTTTTCAAAAATTTAGGGAGTTAGAAAATTTATCAACAGTTTTGAAAATTTTTTGTTAACGAAAAGTTAGTATTCAATTGGAAATTGAAGTTAAGAATTTTTGAGTGAATTGGAAACAAGTTAGTTGGATGTTGGAGATTAAGGATGCTTAAGTGAGTGTCAAGTTGCATGACTGGATTGTGGGAAGTTAATGAGATATAGCTATTTTACCTACTTAGTTATTTCGGGTACGAAATTTTTTAAAGGGGAAAGGAGTGTAATGTCCCGCATTTTTATCAATTTACACTTGAATATTTAAATTAGTTTATATATTAGATTAGTGATATAAATGGAATTTTATATTAACTAAAACAGAATGTAATGTATAAACATATATAAAATATAAATGAGCTCGTAATAGCGCAGTAGTTCGTAATATTAGTTTTCAACTTCAATTAAGCATACAAAATCCGTTATAAGTCAGAATTCGTCAAAATAAGAAATATTCGAATGTGTTGAACTATATTTTTGTAATGGAAGGGAATAATTAGAATTTTGTATTTTATATTGTTAGTTATAGCCAAATCAAAATTTTAAGTAGTCACTGTGGAATTATTTAATAAAACGATAACGATTTATTTAATAAAATGAATCGATTTTAAATCAATTTAATGTTGGTTTAACTAGAGTATGGAATATCGATTTTTAAATTCAATCTAATTTTATTCTAGAATTTATATGAATTCAGTTTGTGGTAACAGTAATTCATTTGTTATTTTATATTCAGTCAAATTTAATGATAAATCATTAGTTTAATTTAATATCTTCTATATATGGTAGAATTAGACTGCGAAACAAGTTTCAGTGAGTTCAGAATAGTGATATAACCCTAAAAATGTCTGTGGTTGCGTTCAAATAGGAGTTTGATAACACGTGATACTTTAGTTAGGGTAAATCACACCAGTTTAACTGAAAATAAAATAGGGTAGCCTAATAATATGTATTACCAACGTAGTACACCCCTATTCCGTTCAAGTGAAGGTATTCTAAAGCCTAATCTAACATAGCTGCCTCGTTCTTTCAAAATCATGATGTCCTGTTCCTTTCAAATCTTTTCTGCAAACCTATTTCTTCCCTTCAAAGGAAGTTCTGTGCTAGCTACTCCTTTACATGGCTATATGAAGGCTACTTATACTCGTTGAAATGGACGTCATTCCTATTGTCACCCTTCGCACTATATAAACGGAGCCAATCCTTCGTTACTCCTCATCCCAAATCGCACGAAAACATTTAGCCCCTTTCCATTTATTCTCTTCCAGTAAAAGGATTTCATCAAATAAAAAAAAGAAGAGAATCATAGTTTCGATTAGACTCGAGTCTCCTACAGGTCGAAGATACTCTGTAGACACTCACTAACTGGGAACCAAAAACATGGAGTCCCTGTAGCTCGAAGACTGATGGATTCGTGGTGATGTGTTTAATTGTTGTGGTTAGTTCTTCCATCTATGAAGAGAAATGTGATTTTATTGATGTTGAATTCGTTGGTATTGGAGTTCGATCTACTTGGGTTCTCGGGATGGTGTGATGATGGGAGTTCATGTTTGGGAAGGAACAATACTGGGAACCGAATTGTTGTTTGGTGGTATTGGGAAAAAAGGGGCGATGGTATTGATGATGTTCTGAAGTCTGATGTTGAGCATGCGATCAGGTGATGCGTTTTTTTGAGAAGCCGATGCTAATAATGGTTGCAGAGGATTGCGATCTTGGTAGTTTTGGATGAGTGGGTCTGTGGTTTTAAATCTGGTAAGGGGCAACCATTGTATGATGAACTGGCGAAGTTGCTGTTGGGTTCGACAGTGGGCAAGTAAGGTATTCGATATGAAATTTTTGACAAACGGAGTTAGATCAAACAGGGGATGGCAGTAATTTTTGAGGAGTACAAGCTGAAGTTTGGGTCTGTGAATTTGTTTTGGAATGGGGGCAGTGTATGAGGGATGGAAATAAGGCTACTTGATGGAGATTGTTGTCTGGGGTTCAATGAAGACGTGAACAGGGCTAATGGAGTGGAGGCTGATGTTGTTTAGGTTCGACAGTGGAGTAACTAAGGTAGTTGGGTCTCTGAATTTTTGGAATGGGAAAACTCAAGAAGGGACGGATATTGGAGAAATGGTCTAGTCATTTTGTCTGTAAGGAGATGATCAATTTGAGGCATCACAGTAGAGGTTGAGGTCAAGGCCTGATGGTATTAGTTGTTGGAAGGGAAGCGTAGTGGCTTGAACAAGATGTTGCAGCAATGTTTGATCGACCGAGTTGCCGCTACAGTAGTCATATATAAGGTATACATTTTATAGAAATTTAAAATACTTTAAATTTATTTAATTATTTGTTAAGTAATTTTAATTAATAATTGATTAATCGTTAATTAAAAATAAATAACCGGAGGTGAATAATTAATAAAAGATGATTTGAGTGGATTCGTAGATGCAGATACTAAATTAAACAGGATATCCAATAGATGAAAAATCGAGTTGAGTTAAACTCACTTAGTTAAATTATTGGGAACTATTTTTAATAGTTTAAATTTAATTTATTGTTTGTTTGGATGATAATTGATCGGTATAAAGTTATAATAGTATATATATATATATATATATATATATATATTATACAATAATATTGGTGATTGGATAATTCCCGCAGTGCCATTAGCGGATGCCCGTAGTACCATTAGCAGATGATTCCCTATGCGCCCCACAATATATATATATATATATATATATATATATACACACATATAGTGATTGACCTTCTATACCGCGATATCCTGCCTCGAAGCAGGATGGGTATTATTATTGTTGACTAACATTTGTGGATGCAGGAAAAATAGGTTGGTGGGATCCAACTGAATTCCTCAACATTTATGTAATAACCAGGAAAATATGAACCAATTTAAAATTTTTATTTTGGCAATTTTAGTGAATTTTGAATATTTAAAATGAATTATTTTAAATAATAGCGATGAGAAATTTATTTTGAATAGAATTAGAACATATATATTTATTTGAATCGACGTTAGAATATAATTATTTATTTTTAATTATAAAAGGAATTGAAAATGGCGCGATAGTTTGAAAATTCGATTTCAAATTTCAATGAATGTAAAGGATTCAAAATAAACCAGATTTTAGCGAAACCAAAAATATTAGAATATATTTGAAAATATCTTTCCATGAATCCGAAAAATCAAAATTTCATAGCGGGGATAAAAAGTTATGCCCAGTTGAAAATCCAGAATAGTCGCTATGGAAAATATAGCCCTTAAAAATGGAAATTCTGCAATCGACCTTCTTTTTCGACGAAACCACTTTTGTTGGATCCGGGATGTCAAGTTATTGCTAGATTCTAAAATTCATAATTTTTGAAATCAATATGTGAGCGTGGCGAAAGAAAACGTGTTTTGTCAGTTTCAGTCAATTTGGATCAACCAGAAAATGGCCATTTTTCAAACGATCTCAGAATTTGACAAAGTTAGTTTTGTTAGAACCGTATCGTCAATACGAAGTTAGAAAATATCTTTTTGGGAATTTTTAGAGTCTGTATATGGCCTCGGTAAACTGAAAAAATTGAATATACTGATTTGTATTTTAATTTGAATGGAAACTGATCGAAACGATCGAATCAGCTTAAAATACATATCCCATTGAGTTCGGAATGGGGATAATTAGTTATGGACGACAGACGGTGAGTCTCGTTTGGAGATCGAATAGAAAATCAACTTTATAGAGAATAAAATAAAATATTATACATATATCTCTTTACATAAACCCCCCTCTCTTTTCTTTTCCTTCTTCAGTATCCCGATGAAAAAAATTAAAAAAAAAGAAGAAAAAAAGAAGGGGAGAACGCGGGGCATCGTCGCCGCCGCGATCCCCAGGGAGGGCGCCATGCCTCTGGCGCCGCCTCTCAGGTGAACCCCCCTTTTCGATCTCCCCTCCTCCTCCTTCAGCGCCGAACCCAATTCCGACCTGAAACCATGCTAGTAACCCCCGGTCCCACCACGCCACCACCAGCTACTGCTCTGGCCATCCACCGCGGCCAGCGCCCCCCCCCTCGGCCACCTTAGCCGCCGTGAAGACCCCCCCTCCCAAGCAGCTTCGATTTTGGCTAAAAGGTAAGTTTTGTAATTTTAATTTACATAAAAAACTGATTTTTCTTAAGTATAATAACTGATTTTTTATCTCTATAGTGTAACATCCTGCATTTTTGGTGATCAGATATTTAATATATTTTATTATTTTAAATATCGATTTAGAATTTTATTGAAATTCATTGGGAGCAGAACGTTAAGATGTAGCAGTGTATCCGTTTTCATTACGTTTTGGAGTTGTGTGTGGCGTACGAATTTTACGGTTACCAATAAACGACGGTAAACGGTAAAGTTGAATACCATAAAATAAAATAAAATAAATCATTTAAACTTGACCCCTATCTATCAAAATTTCTTCAGCCTTCCTATATGCACGCAACGTCCAAATCAAATTTAAAGGCACAACACACATGGGGTGATTTCCCCGTCTGTGTAGCCTATATTGAAAATGGCAGCTACCCTATGACAATACTTCTTCTTCTCTGTAAACCTACCCAAAGCCTCCTACCAGCCTAAGGAAGTGAAATCTCACAAAGTAGTCCATGTCTATGTTACAAGACACCCTGTGCACTGCACCCCCGCCTTGCCTACCTAATTTTTCTGCACATGCAAACATACACGTTGGCTTAGTTGAAATGAGGTGTGTGTATATATATATATATATATATATATATATATATATATATATATATATATATATATATATATATATATATATATATATATATATAAACAGCCTATCCTATATTGCATTTTTTTAAACCTACGTACCTTAATATATACATGCGCATAAATATTGTATGTTCTTAACTCATAAGCAAGTTCAACTAATTACCCACCTAACCCTCTATTTTGCATGCCTAAGCCTATCTGTTCAAAGGGAAGAAGAGACGTGCAGTGCATTCAAACGAGTCCACCCCTAGGTGTAGGTTACAACTGCGAATAACCACACAAGAATAGAAACACAGAATTAGGTACTCTATGTTTTTATTGAACCCATTCCATCGATCAATTGTCCCCATCAACGCAATCAAGAAGTGAAAGTTCATGCAAGGTTCACACAGCTACCGAAATATACACAACTACTCTAATCTTTTTAAACACACATGCTTTCAATGTAAAATCGCATAGACTGTCGAAATGAAAACACAACTAGACTCCACCTACCCTGCATACCTATACACCTCAATTCTTTGGATGCCAAGGTTACCGCGACTACATAAACTCACGACCCATTGTAGTTCTTCTAACTGTAACACATACAGCAAGCCCTAATGGCGATGAGCATTCAAACAAAATTAAATACACCACAAAAATATTGGGAACCATTTTAGAGAAAAAAAATTAATCTCGCAACAGCGAGTCTCTTTCATTTGCTGGGTGAGACAGGGCGCAGCATGGTTGTCGATGAGCGTATCGCAGTGGAGCGGTGTGGTGAGGTGGCGCGCAGTCAGTGACAGGGAACTGGAAAAAGATGGTGATCAGTTGGAGTGGACGGAAAGTAGTTCGGGTTTCGGGAAGGAGGATATAACGTGGGGAGAAAAATACGAGGGTGACAAGATTTCACGTACTGACCCCGTATGGTTTACATGAAGTGATCAGTGTGCTAAAACATGGAGGGCGGTGGGAACGTCTGAAAGGGGAGGCATGACATTTTCTGGTGGCGTTGTCCTAGTCTGAAGGTGGTAGGAGGCAGTCATGGAAAGAGAGAACATTCAGACAAGGGGAGTGCGATGTTGTCTGTAATAAAGCCGGAGGTAAGAAGCCTTTTGGCAAGTTGAGGTGGAGGACTATAGGTTGAGGTGGAGGATTAGAGGTTTGCGGAGGACTAGGGGTGGATATTCTGTTTGCATGCGAGAGCAAATATGGGAAAGTGGAGCCATTTTCGAAGCAGCAAGGAAGACATGCAGTAAGTGTAGTAGTCCAAATTACTTTTTATAAAGCCTAATTGACGTTTTTATTTGTGCCCAATGAAGTAATAACTAATCTAAGCAATATTAGTATATATAGGCTGGGCCACAACCGTATTTTAGTGGGCCGGTTTTTTCACTATTTAAATAAAATGGAGGTGAGAAGCCATGCATTTAAAACGAGGTAAATTTAATAGTCTGATTAGAGTAAGTCGGGCTCGTTAAATTTTTACTTAGAAAGGTTGGCTAGTACATTCTTAAACCAAGAAATACAAATGGCATTTTTGAAACAAGAAACAGTGTACAGTCGGCATGTTGCTAAGAAGCCAACTAGTTATAATATAATCAGATGTTTATTAAAATAATAATAATTAATAATATATAATATTATAATCAGGGGAACTAATAATTGATTTATTTAAATATTATATACTTATAACGGTATAACTGGTAATTTTATTATCAGAGTGGAATGAGACAAATTACGTCAGAGTCGGGGTGGCGAATGCAACAGTGTGGAACTGATTTAGGAACCAACTGAAAGTTTATAGTTAAGTTAAATTCCAGTTTAACTTAACTATAACCGAACTGCTTCAGAAACGAACAAAACCAAGGTGAGTTCAACTCACTCAGTTTACCCCACTTATATTTTATATAAGTCGGGTTTAAATATTTGTGCGTGCTATGTTTGTTAATTGGTTGATGGATGGTTGGATTGCTGTTACTATGATGATTGAATATTATATTTGATGATACTATTGAAATAACATGGATGCAGGGAAAGACAGGTTGGAGGGATCCAACTAGATTCCTCAAATTTATTGTTTACTTTCAAATCATATGAACTGTTTAATTGATATGATTGAATGATTGATTTGATCATTAATTGTTGAATCTAAATTCAACGGTTGTTCTGTTTTAACCAATAAACAGTATTGGCTGAGTAATTGGTAGCAGTTGGCCCAAAAATGTATCTTTTTACAAATATTGATTTACCGTCAGGTGAATCAACGGTAATGAAGTTAAAAAATATATTTTATAACTGAAGAGGGATTTGTAATCGATATATTTGAATAAAGGGTTTTAAATAAAAGAAAATTTATATGTATTATTTGTTGGTTAAGTTCTTGAGAAGTTATTAAATGATTTTTGTAAAACATATTCTTATATAATAAGATTTATGGACAGACGAGCAGAGATTAGCGCAACGAATAAGAGTTGGATTAATTATTTTAAAGAGACAATTAAGTGGAATGATTTAAATTAATTATATTATTAATTGATTTAAAGGTAGTGCTAATTAGAATGATTAATGAGAAAATCATGGTTTAGGTTGCAGTGAATTAATTTAATTGGAACTAGTTATTTGATTAATATATTTTTAATTAATCAAATAAAATGGTTTAACAAATTTTTATTTTAACTTTAAGAAGATCTATAAAGAGATTACTGTTTAATTTAGTTAACTATTTCAATAATAGTTAATAATGATGTAAATCATTATTTTAAATGAATAATAATGTAAGTGATCAATTCGTAAACGAGATTCTTTAAGGAAGTTATAAAAGAGATTTTAGCCAAGACGATAGCTTAAAGTAAGTGTTTTAAAGAAAGAAAAGCAAGATAAAAAGGGATTAACCCGAGTTTTATAAACGATGATTATAAAAGCAGTGTGAGGCTAAAACGTCAAGATTTAATTAACATTACTTAATTCTGCAAGTATAAGATGCGATTTAAATTCGCTATATTTAATAAGAAATAAGGTTTCATCAGTTATAACTAAAAATGGGATTTGGTTTGATATTGAAAATGAATATCGGTTTGGCTATTACAACTGATATCTATCTTAAAATAAGAACGATGTTGATCAAGGTCTGAGAGGTAATTTAAAATACCCCAACTTGGACGACTTCAGGATTATCGAGAGATGATATTAGTTGCAGTGATAAAGATGTTAAAAGGAGTTTAGTTTGAGAAATAATAATGTAACCTTAGTTGAAGAAATTGGGAAAATATATAATAAAATCCAATATAAAAGGAAATTAAAACGAGCCTGAGAATATGAAATGATATTTCCATAAAAAAGGAAACGAAGGAGATTTGTGAAGATATAACGATGTTTTCAAATTGAGAAGATAAGTTTTAGAATGGGTATCAAATATAAGTCGATTAAATTATGTTTAAACTTATATTTGAAATATCAATCATTTGAATAACCATAAATCGAAATTTAAGTCCAAGTTATGATTTGGTGGTTTTGGAAAATTATGGAAAGAGATAACGATGAATAAATGGATTTGGTTTTGAAATATAAGGTTGAAAATGAATACTGAATTTCAAGGAAAAGGTTAAGATGATAACGGGGCTAAAGGGAATAAAATGAAGCCAACCTTATATAATTTGAAATGAATGGATAACGATTTGGAAGGAGATTTGAATTGAGAAACTTGTGTAGTCCGTTGCTACTATTTTTAAAGTATGCTTATTACTTGGAAAGACCAGGATCAAATATATGTTTGAAAACCATTCCAAGTAATAATACGACGTTATGAAGCAATTCAAGACTTGGTAAATGACGAATGAAGACCGGGAATCTTTGAATTGTTTAAATTGATTGCCGATGTCTCGATTGGGTAGGCCACCCAATACGAGGTTATATGTGGCATGAGGCTTGAATATATTGGAAATTTTCGGATTGGTGTTTCGTTCAGACCCGGAACGGACCGGTATGGATTGTGTGTCTGACATTGTAATTGGCCACGTAGCACTAATCTCTGTTAAATATATATCTGCTTAGTGGCGGAGAATTTATTCTCTTACTTAACACTCTTCTCTAAAACATATGAGCTTAAAGGTTATATATTGATAGAAATTAGTGATGCGTTGTGAATGAACAATGTGGCATACTTAAGTTATGTAGTGAGCTATGAATGATCAAAGCATGGCTCATTTAAGCGTAGCTTTGTGTATATCGTGACCTCGGCAAGCCTCACACCCCTGTAAATGGCCAAAACAGGAAGAAATGCAGCAGGGTTATGGGTTGTTGTCTCCTTCTAGATAAAAGGTGCACTATGGTATGGAGCCCTGGTACTAGCCTATGTTGTAAAAACATTTGCTTTTGTGGTTGTTGTTGGGGCGTGCTCGGAAAGGTCGGTAATGACCGGGAGATGACATACTCAGGCATACTCTAAGTTACCTAGTTACAGAGGCAACCCAGCCCTGTGTTGGCATGAGGAGCATCTGTTGATCCTTGGGCATCCCTCTAGAGGTGTTCAAAATTCAGTTCGGAAGGAAGTTCCTTTGCCTGGTCATTGTTGAAAACCCAATCTCCGCTACGAGCCCGTACGATTTTGATTGTATACTATATGTCAGTATAGTATATGGTACCTATGCCGGCTAGGATTGATACATTTACTTTCAAAATTGTTTTCACACTATATTATAGTATTGAAAGAGGATTTTCACGTATCAACCAATTTTGACTATCATAAGGAGAAACCTCGCCCATGTGTGTGTTTGCATTGTGTGTGTGCCGCGAGACCTTATGGTAGTTTCATTTTTCAAAAGTCATTGCGAATTTCTATGCACGGGTATTCACATGGAGTAAACCCGTTCCGCGTTAGCGGCATGGTCCGGTGAATTTCCCAACTTTAAAATAAACCCTAAAGACAACTGTTTTTGAGTTCTCGCACCATTCCTTGTTCAGCATGAGGTAGTGTGATAGGGGGTTCTCTCTCTTGGTTTGGTGGCGAGCAGGGGACTCTTACCTCTACACGTCCCAAGAGGGGTTGGTTAGGCATGAGGCCGCAACAGTCGAGAGGCTGGCCGTAAAACAAGGTGCTGGGGTACCATTGTAATGCCACGGTGGAGAGTAGCCACTGCTCGATGGTTGAAAAAGTCGGGTCGTTACAATGTGGTATCAGAGCTTTGGTTTATACAAAGCAATGGGTGCAACATATTTGAACAAAAGTAAGGACTCATCAGAGTTATAATATCTCATTAGAGATAGGGTTAGAAGTACCCTAGAATGAGATTTGGGAAAATTATTCTTGAGAGAGTGTCTTTTATCATAAAATCAATGTGTTATTGAATTATGATGAAATTTATGAGTTGAAATTTACTTATGAAAATATTATAAATTTTCCTTAGCTCATGAATTGGTAAGCATTTATGATCTTATATGGCAATAAATAACTTAAGTGAGTTAAACCCTTAAAAGGAAATTAAAGGAATTTTAGGTTGCACTGGAACTTAAATAAAAATTCCTTTGTCTATTAATGATTTTAGGGTTGGTAAATAAAAGTAAAAATAAAAATGATCTAGGTTAGGTAAATTTATGGAATTGAAAGTAAGAATATTAATGAGTATAAATTTAACTTGTAAATGGATTAATATGAGACTGGAAACAATTGGAATAAAAAAATTTGAAATAGAATGAGTGTTCTCGAAATATAATTCTACCTCTTCACTTGTCGCTGTGTTTTTCTTGATCCATCGTTACCTTTGATTCTCATTATCTCCCCGATGGTCATTGTCCAACTTTATTTCTGAACTCTTCTTTTTTGCTTTGTCTTGACAATACTTTGGACATGTTGATTAGTGACATGGTTTTGAATTTGAAATATGTATTTAGAATTATCTCTTACTTGAATTAAGTACAAAAAAAATTAAAAATGATGAATTTATCCAAAATGTTATTTTTGTAAGGTAATTGGATGTTTTGAGAAAAGGATTATTTATTTGAGAATTTGGATTTAAAATTGAGAAATATGATGCATGAACCCTTAGTCTTGTAGTTTGACTTAAATTGTTAAGTAAACCTTGGGTTCCATAACTTTAGCAGTAAGTTAGAAAGGTAATTTCTAAAACTCTAAATGTTCTTAGGGTCGTAGGCATCTAAGTACTTGACAGTATCTATCCCGGTTTCTCCTTTGTGGTATTGGTAGCAGCTCTGGGTCAAACTCAGAGAATTGGATTATAAACATGACCGGTAAAGACCCTAGTAATTACGAGATTATAGAAATCTCTACCTTTAATTAAGAATCAGACAGAGTATCCTAAGAATGATTGTAACGATACGGATTTCGCTTGGACCTAATCGATCACTAAATCGACCAAGACCGTTCGAATCCCACATATGCTAACTCTGGACATACAATACATCAGAACAAATAACAGAAGACTTTTATAAACATCATAATAATGTTACATCAGAGTACAAAATATATCAGAGTACATCGAAAAATAAGAATACAGCGGAAGATTAATTTACAATAAATGTAATACAATGCAACAAAAACAAATAAAATAACACATCGGAAGACTATCAATACTCTGAACACAACTTTTTGCTTTGATCCAGAATCCTGCTAAACGAAATAATCTGCAAAACTACACTACTGACTGCCCGTGTGGAAAATGTGGGCACCTAGAGTTTAGGTTAAAACAATAAACTCCGAGTCAGTCATGGGAATGGTGTGAGAACTCAAAACAGTTATTTAAAATTTTACTTTAAAATAAGGTAAATCAAGGGATCATGTCGTATAACACGGAACGGGTTTACCCCCAAGAATACCAGTGCATAAACAACAACTAATAATAGTCATATGGATCTACAATGCATCAATCAATATGCAATTTTCCAATCTACCCATTTAGATTAATCCCCGCATTTAGATTTTCCAAATCCAATTCACTTTACAAAAATTATTTCTTTGGTCTTTATTTCCCGATTCTTATTTTAAATCATTTGAAATACATATCTAGCTTTTATATCAAAGCAGATTTCACTACAGGATCTCAAACCAAAATCTTTTAAAAATTGAATTTCAAGACATAACAAGGCATACAAACAAGTATGCAACCAAATATCGGTCATGTTCTCTTAGACAAGGCTGTATGCGCCTTACCAACTTGATATATATATATATATATATATATATATATATATATATATATATATGCGCACCTCCCTCGATGGAGCAGGCTACACTGACGATGTACCATCCCACACTCTGGGGAAAAGCATACATTGCCCTCACACTTTTAGTCGCTCTCGGGTCAGTCGATCTTTAGCCACAAACTAAATCATTTTATATCACGAAGTAGAGAAAATCATTTCACAACATAATAATCACAAGTACTTTCAAACTACAGTGCTTCACATCAGCAATTCACATATATGATCAATCACTATTAATCGCACAACCTTTGAGCTCGTACGTCTCAAAGAAGGGTATTAAGCAAGAGAATAAATTCTCCGCCACCAAACATATATGTTATCAATAGCAACTAATCGGCTACGCGATGAACCACAGTGTAAAACTATAACACACTTTCAAATCATTTCGAAATCATCGGGTTTAGCCCTCGAAATCCTTTCTGTTTAATAAAACATTTTATAAAACATTCCCTGTTCGAAATCGGGAATACTATTCTTTTTACTTAAGAAATCTCATTTCAAAATCATTTATTAAATTTTGAAATAAACAACATTGCTAAACACCTTATGGTCAAATCGTGAAGTGTTTTACAAGGTGTTAGCACATAGACATTTTACCCAACCCAATGCTAAATGTAAAACCATATTTTGTTCATAAACTAGTCGAGCACAATCCAAGCAGTCAGTCCATCACAATCAATATCAACAACCAAGTGTATTTGGTTCAATCACATTTCATGTTTTGGTAATTTAATTACCATCTACACATTCACAATCTAATTAAAGATTTATTAAACTCCAATTGGTTTCAATCTCTAAAATCATTTCTTACTGATTATTCAACTTTTTGGAAATTAATCCTGCTTTCACTGGGTTAAACAACCAATGTCATTTAAACATAGTTCACGACAAACCCAAAATCCAATTCAATATTAAATATAAGGACCAGAATAGAAATTATATTGGCTTATATTCAATTTCAAATTCTGAAACCAGCGGATATCGTATTGGAATAATGATATCAATATCTTCCAAATTTGAATTACACATTTCTCGAAATCTATCTTAACAAATTTAATATCGATGGAAAGATCTTTCCAAAGCGAACCCAACGGTTCCAGTTTTGGAAAAATCTGACGGTTGGATCTTTCGTTATAATCGTTTAAAGTTGCGATTGCGAAACGCAAACTATCGCGCACGATTCGTTTTATTTTAATTTTAATTTATATATTATATATATAAATATAATTCGTTCGACGGTTTCAACACCGTTTATTTTATTACATGTTAATTTTGTACAACACACGTTCATGTCAAAAATTATATTTTTAATGACCAAAATATATTTTTCAAGGCATGTAAATTTTTTACACACTTCACATATATGTTAAAAGTGATGTTTTAAAAAACAATATATATATTTTAACATGTAATTATTTTATTCTAACTAACATGCTAAAAATGTCATTTTTCATGACAAACATGTTTTAACACATAATCCTTTTTATTCTAACTTAACACATCAAAAATGTCATTTTTAATGACACAACATGTTTAATATAAATTCCTTTTTATTCTAACATAACATAAAAAATGTCATTTTTTATGACATAACTATTTTAACAAATTTAATGACAAATCCTGTTTTAACATGTTTAATGACAAATCCTATTTTAACATGTTTAATGAAAAATCCTATTTTAGCATGTTTAACATAAATTCCTTTTTATTCTAACATAACATATTAAAAATGTCATTTTTAATGACACATCCTATTTTAGCATGTTTAATGACAAATCCTATTTTAACATGTTTAACATAAATTCTATTTTAACATGTAATCCTTTTTATCTAAAGAAACATGTTAAAAGTAACTTTTTAATGAACAAATCATATATTAACATGTAATTATTTTTCTACTTCGCTAACGTGTAAACGATTACATTTTAATTTAGTAAAATCTCTTTAATGAATCACCATACAATAGAAATATAACTTTATTGTCTAATCTTTTTATTAGAAACAAGATTCTTTTTAATGAATCAAACATATACTAAAAATGTTATTTTTAATGTTTAAACATTTTATTTAAAGCATGACTCTTTTTAATGAAACTACCATACTCTAAAAATGCCATTTTTAATGTCTAAACATTTTATTTGAAACATGACTCTTTTTAATGAAACTAACATACACTAAAAATGTCATTTTTAATGTCTAAACATTTTATTGAAAACATGTTTCTTTTTAATGAAACTAACATACACTAAAAATGTCATTTTTAATGTCTAAACATTTTATTGAAAACATGACTCTTTTTAATGAAACTTACATACACTAAAAATGTCATTTTTAATGTCTAAACATTTTATTGAAAACATGACTCTTTTTAATGAAACTAATATACACTAAAAATGTCATTTTTAATGTTTAAACATTTTATTGAAAACATGTTACTTTTTGTGATTCATATATACAGTAAAAATGAAATTTTTATTGTATAAACAATTTATTTCCAACATGACAAATCATACTTATAACATGTTATTATTTTTAATGAATCAATAATACAATAAAGATGTAATTTTTAATGTTGACATATTTTATTCAAACAATGAATATATTGTTTATTCATACGTACAAAAGAAAATGTGATTTTTATTGTAGAAACAAATTTTATCCAACATGAACATTTTATCTTCACATATACAATAAAAATATGATTTTTATTGTATAAACAAATTTTATCCAACATAAACATTTTATTTTCATATATACAATAAAAATATGATTTTATTGTATAAACAAATTTTATCCAACATGAACATTTTATTTTCATATATTCCATAAAAATATGGTTTTTTATTGCATAAACAAATTTTATCCAACATGAAAATTTTATTTTCATATATACAATAAAAATATGATTTTTATTGTATAAATATATTTTATCCAACATGAACATTTTATTTTCATACATACAATCCAATGCAATCAAAATCAATCAATTCACATACATAAATTTCACATCGCAATCAACAATTATTTTTATTTTAAATTAGAGATCTCACATTGTAAATTATAAATGGATATTTATAATTTAATTTCAACTACCACATTAATGTTAACATTATTTTTAATATGTTAAACATTACAATCACAACACAATACAGTCAATGAAATCATCCATGGTTTTCAAACAACAGTGAATGTGAAGTAACAGGCACTGTACAACATTTTTTGATAATTAAAAACAGATAAAAAGCAACATTGACAATCGATGTATGCAGTTATGAAATAAATAACTGTAAAAATATTTTAGTGAGAGAGTTCTCACCTTGATCGATTTCCACTCCGTCAGTCTTTATTTTTTATTTTTATTTTAATAAAATTAAACAGGGTGTTTAATTTTATCAAAAATCCCAATTACTTCAGTTTTTGTTGCGGTCTATTCCAAGCGTAGTATTTTTCATCGCGATTCCAACGAATCATGTTTCGTTCAATTCCGATAACGTATGAGAAAGTTATGATTTTTACAAGGTTGTATACATTACACCATCATTAACAATATAATTAATGATAAAACTAACCTTAATTATATTGCTAATCCTTCTTCCTCCTGTTGTAAAAACTCACGCATAGCTCCAGTATTTTTCCAACCCATTACTGCCGACTTTCATTCCTCTTACCGCCTTTGTTTCACCACCGAATCGCATGAAACCACAAACCACCACCATTCTCTGACAACGCCGAACTCGCACCACCCAGGACCCCTCTCCCCCTAATTCGCCTCTGACTTCAGCGCATTAAAGCGCGAGATTCTCTCGAATCTGCTCATCAAAATTCAATCATGACCGATGATGTTGGAGATCATGACATGCTCTTCGATATATATATACATACATACATACATACATACATACATATATATATATATATAGGAGTTGAGGAATTCGTTGAGTAGATTAGGAGAGAAAGGAAAAAGAAGACGGGAAGAGCGCAACCATGGATTTTAGAAACGACGGCTGCTTTGTTTATGAAATTAGGGTTAAGGAAGTAAAAGGATATTATATAGTGGAGGAAATTATATATTTTTTTAATGATTTTTCTTTGACCTGTCTATTTTATATGACTCATATATATGTCAAAGATAATATTTTCAATCAATTAGCATTTATTTCATTTCTCTAGTGTGTCTCTTCACATATAGTAGGTTACAAGGAATTAAATTAGTTGACTAGACATGATGGGAGAATATTTATTTTTCATTCAAATTTCAAAAGTAAATACCAATGAGAAAGAGAGAGAATAAACGGAAAGAAATGAATGTTAGATTAATTATTTATTGCTAATTGTTAGAAAGTTTGCAACTTTTCAAATTTCAAAACATATAGTGTTAAATATCGTGTGTTATTACATAGATAACGTTGAGAGTTTTACGGTTTTTTTTTTTGTTTGTTTCTGAATATAAACAACATAATATAAAAGATAAGGGAATACATATATAACAAAATGGAGAAAGGATATTTAAAGGGATGTAGAATTAAGAAATGAGAATACAAAATAAGATACGTGTAAATAGAAAGTAGGGAAGGAAATAAATGAATGTTGCATTAAGGAAACAACTAAGAGGGGAAGGCATTGAAAACGAATGCAAATATTCACATTTCAAAATTGATTAATTAACGAACGTTACACTTTAAATAGATAAGGAAAGTATTAAGGCGGATGGCTAAAGATATACACATGTATGTTGTCATAATTTATTTCATTTAGAATCTACATATCTTTTAAATCAACCTATCGACATATATTAATAAATCTTATTAATAACATCATAATTTTATTTAAAAAACTTTTTTTAATTCAATAATTTAATTTAATAATGGAATTTTTAAATTCTGATGTATTTTCTAGCAAAATTTCCTTAAAATAAGTTTTTAAATTAGTTCTGATTTTCCGGGTTGTTACAATGATATGGAACTTTGTTCTGAACTTTACATTTCCGATATGTTAAGAGAAAAATGGGTATTTAAAACTGGTAAAGGGGTTTAAATTCACTCATCTTCCTTTTTGATGGCGAAAAGTCCTAAGGGGGATGAATGTAATATCCCAGAATTTTTAACTAAGTTTAATTTGGATTTTTATTTTATAATTTAGTTTTTCTTAATATTAATTGATTTTAATAAGGTTTAAATATAGATATTTGAATTTTAATTAGTACCTGGTTTATCTTATAAATATGGTTTGTAC
Source organism: Allium sativum (assembly GCA_030737875.1). Classification (NCBI taxonomy): domain Eukaryota; kingdom Viridiplantae; phylum Streptophyta; class Magnoliopsida; order Asparagales; family Amaryllidaceae; genus Allium; species Allium sativum. The sequence goes on from CM060916.1 coordinate 962,957,781, forward strand.
AAGAAAACTTACTTTAAAAAGTTATATTTTATTTATAATGGTTTTATTTTTGAATTGAAATTTTATTTATTTAATTTTTGATTATCCATAGTTTTGATATTTATATAGTTAATATCTATAAATGTTACATTGATAAGTATGGAAAATTTTGACACATAAAGTATTGCAAAAGTGTAGCTAAGTTAAACTAATTTTAATTTTCCTTAAGATAAGGATGAAGATGATATGTCCCCTTAAGTGTTATCATGCATGGAGAATATTCCATGAAGAGAGCCATGTTTCCCTTGATAAGATGGCTATAATACCCTTAGGATTGCCTATATAAGGAAGGCTAATCTCCATGTTCATGCACACTTCACCATTAACCACTTCAGATGAAAAATTCCTCACGTCATTCTTCTTCTTGTTCATGTTTGCAAATTTCCTGTACATAAAAATAAACATTTCCATTTAATTAAAAAATTCACAACTCTCAAATCCTTCATTTTCAACTGAAATGATCTACGTGAAACTTGTCCCACTACAACAAAATGACCATATTACAACGGTGGAAAAAAGTTGTAAAAGACTTTTTACAACGGTGGAGCCACTGTCGTCTATTAAGAAGTTGTAATAAACTAAAATCTTTTACAAGTTTTTTGCACCATTGCGACACCGTTGTGAAATGTATATTTTACAACTTTTTTCCACCGATGTAATATACCTTTTACAACTGTTTATAACTGTTGCAATATATTTTTATTAAAAGTATAATTTAAAGTTGTAATATATGCAAATTATATACATATTATTAATAAAATAATTCATTTCATAGCATATTATCTACAAAACTGAAGATATCAAACAAACCTAAAAGATGAACCAAAACAATATATTAGAATTTTCAAACTCTCATCATTTTTTTATATATCATACAAGTATCTCAAGTACATAAAGCAGCTACAAAATCCATTATCCGAGACTTCAAAATCTGAATGACTCGAAGTCATCTTTCATAAATATACATCACTAGGAGTAATACGTACATAATGAAATTGAGATTTTCTCACAATGCTGCTGGTCTTGCAATGGTCTTCATTCTTAACACTTGATAGTCTTCATGCTCAACACTTGTACGGTTTCTTGCTGGAGGTCTTCCAGATGGCGTATGGTTTTCTGCAAAGTAAAGAATAAAACAAATTAATAGCATAGAAGTATAAACAATAAATAATGCCACAGTTCAAAGTTCAAACCTATTAGAACCATGTGATGCATAGTAGAAAACAGAGAGCACTATTGATACATGGTATGAAACTTGCTGACAAAACAATAATATGCTCAAATTTGTCAGACTAATAATTTCTTAAATATATAAGATACCAAATTTTAGTTAAATGAATATAAGATACCAAATTTTAGTTAAATGAATATAAGATTTTGATTATCTCCAAGATATTAGGTATATCATTTGAGCATTGTATATCATTTTAATTGTTAGAAAGACATGTAGTTAACGACGACTAAGCCCTCAACCCACATTTGAGCATTGTATGTCATTTTAATTTGTGATCGATATGTTACAACAAATTTATCATATGTTTCGCAATAAAATTCTATTTTTAGCAATGGTTTAAATCTAAATATTATTTTTAATAATATTACCATGTGCAATGCATGGGTTACACGCTGGTAATAAAAGAAAACATTTTGAAATAAAATGACATCCTCGTATCTAAAATTGGAATGTTAATAACAATGACCAAAAAGAGAAGAAAATATTAATTAAATGCAAAAAATATTTATCATGAAGTTAATTACATTAGCTTGTCCATCTGTCTAATCTTATAGACCTAAATTCATCGCATAAACGAAGAGATAATTCAATCGTTTCTATGTTGTGATCAACAATATCAATAAAAGAGACTGCAATAACTAACAATTCAGAGCAAATATTACCCTCATTTATTGGAAGAAAGTATCATGATTGTCATTCCTGCAATATTACAAAATACAGTCCTGTTAAAAATAAAAAGAGCTGATAACTACGAATTATCGATAAAAAATACTCTTTTCTACTATCAAGCACTCAAATTACAATAGCAGCAGTACTACGAGAGATCTCGATTATTACTGGAGGACGAAGAGAAGGAGCGGTGACCGTACTGCCTTGACCGGTTATAACCCATCGTCTGCGATGATAGATGACTGGTGACTCCCGCATCTCCAACCTGAAATCTCCAACCTGAAATCATAGATCCGTTGCGCGACCAATAATACCCGAATCCAAACCTGGAATCTCCAAACTTTCCTTCAATTGCACTAGTAGATCACTGATTTATTTTGTGAAGAAAAGAAAGAACGAGATGATGGAGAGAGGGAATAATAGGCGGCATAGGTAGGTTTATAGTTTAAGAAGATAAAATGGTTTCTGAAATTGTGTTACCGTGAAAACGGAAAAGGCCTAATGGAAAAATTAAGGAGATACGAGCCAATTTTTTTACTTTGGAGCCAAATATTCACGATGGAGCCAAAACGAAAATTTTAGATATGGGCAGCAGCCGCCTTTGATCTTTGTTCCCTGTTCAAAGCAGTAGAGCTGAAGTCCACCTTTTGGCCTTATTTAAAACTCTAACATGTTACGTTATATTGATGATTACTCCTTGTGGTTAACAACATTTACTTGAAAATTGTTATAACATAATAGCGGTTAATAAAAAGTTTGCAATAGCAAAAATTAATTAGTTGTTAAAAATTCTTGTTAGTCATTATTAAATAGTTTAAATACAAAGTCTAATTATTGATATTAAACCTAATTATTAATTACACGTAAATGGTTTAAAATTGTTAGTCATTATTTACCAATTATTTAATATTAATCATGATTATTACTAAATAATTAAAATTGTTCATTATTTAGTCATTATTACTTATTAATTCACTATTGTATAATTAAAATTATTTATTATTTAGTCATTATTATTTATTATTAGTTATTACCTATTTCTTCAAAGTTATAGTTGAATTCCAACTATTAAAAGTCAATTATTATGTAAATGTTATTGATTATATACTATTAAATATTTAATAGTAATTTTTAAAAAGTAACTATTATTTATTAATCATCAATTAAGCGGTTTATATCTAATCTAATAGTAATTGGTATTAATTTGTAAATTTATTATTGAATATGAATTATTCTTAAATGTTAATATTACTAATTATTAAAATAAGTTTAGACAACTTTCTAATTAACTATTTATTATTAGAAATTAATTAGTATATATTAGTTATTACAATAGGCAAAAAGGAAAAGTTGTGATATATATTTATTACAATAATGATTTTTTCAGAGTTGTAAAAAACATTTATTACAACAGTGCGTTTTGCACAGTTGTAAAAAAGCATTTATTACAACTGTGCTTTTTGCACAGTCGTAAAATTAAAGATGTAATATGATGTTTTTGTTGTAGTGTCCATATAGTTGTTTCTGATTCTTAAAAATTGACAGTTCCAGATTTCATCCGTTATCGAAAGAGATATCTCTGATTTACAGAGAATGGTCAAATTTATGTTGCAAACTTCGAAAAATCGTATCACTCAATCCAAGAAGAATTAGATCGCGTTGTCTGTGCCGTTACGATCAGCAGGAGATGTAGTAGTTTTGGTGCGAATTTGGTGTGATTCCGTATCAACACCTTCAATGGTCGGAAATTAGGTTTGGAGATCGTCAGTGGATCGAGCGATGATCAGCGAAGCGGAGCATGGCGTTGTGACGAGAATGGAGCGAGCTTTGTTGTCGCGGAATTTGTTGAAGAGCAGTCGATGTTTGGGATGTGCGATGGTAATGGTTCATGCGAGTTTGTGGGTTCTAGGTCACGACATGGAGGAGTTCGGATTTTGAAAAAGAATGCCAGAGACGTGATGATGAGGTGCGCTGAGACGAGGATGCGAAGAGAGATTTGTTGGTAAAATCTGTTTGTGGGTCGGTGGAGTGTTGGTATATGCACGTGCATGTCGTGCACGGTGGAAATGGTTCTAGGTGCGTGAAAAGATAAATGCGGGAGGAGAAGAAGAAAATAAGAGGAGTGGGTTGGTTTGTACGTGATGGTAATTGGGCCCGGCATTCCTTGTTTTGGGTATGTTTTATTTGTTTTATTTAAGTTAGATTAGTTAAAATATAAACAATTGTAATTTGTTCAATTTAAATCCGATTTACTCGCCGTTGAAGAAGCTAGAATCATATCTGAAAATAGAACCCATCGAATTGGTAATCTTAGTTAAGTATAAATTATAATAAAATAAAATGTCCTTATATATAACAACAAACAATGTTATTAACTTATTCCAATATAAAAATTAGCAAAGAAATCACCAGTTGCAAATAGAAGTAGATTTAAACAGTATGAGTAACGATGGCAGTGTTCGTCTTGGTAATGGAGATTGTAATAACCCGGAATTTCCGAACCAATTTTTTAAGCTATTTTAATGGATTTTTAGGATTTTAAATGATTTATTTTAAATAATAACAACTAAAAATTTATTTAAATGAAGTTAGAATGTATAAATTTATTTTAATTATAAAACGAGTCTTTAATGGCGTGGTAGTTTGAAAATTCGATTTAAATTTCAAATGAATGTACATAATTCAAAATAAATCAGATTTCAGTAAAACAAGAAATATTTGAATCTGTTTAATTATATCTGTAACAACGCGCTCATTCGATGATAATAGATTCAAATATTTTATTTAAATATATCATCGTGTCCGATGTGTCACTCAAAATGTTATTTTTCACAAACGATAAAATTAGGACTCGGGACCACTTCCATTGAGTCTGAATCATCATTTACGACCTTTTTGACTATAAGCATCGATACGTTCGGAGTTAGGTAGAATTTGGTCGTTTTCTCATTTGAGTATATGACCAAAATATCACTTTTCGCATACGAATGAATTTGTACTCGAAACCACTTCCATTGAGTCCGGAACGTCATTTACAACCTTCGTGACTATAAACTTCGAAATGTTTCGAGTCTCAGAAATTGAGACTTTGGTTGGAGCTTGGTTAGCCAACCTAGCCCACTCGCTTAAAAGCTCCATCAGCCCTCCTTTCCCTCATTCACTCTAACACTTAAAAGAAATTAGAAAATGGGGAAAGGAATGGAAAATTAAAACTCCCTAAACCCTAGCTTAATCTTGGAGCTCTAATTCTTGTTGAAATCAAGTGCAAATCCAAGGAAAAGCTTAGGTAAGCTCCTCTCCATCTTCTCCATCTTGTTTCCTCTTCAATTTGTGGTATTTCCTATGACCTAATTCCTAAGAAATCTATTTATATGAGTTTAGGTTGGAGATTAGCAAGCTATATTGGATGAGAGGTTAATTTAGCAAAGCTTTGGATTGATTTCTTGCTTCTAGCAAGCAAAGGTGTAACAACCCGGAAAATCAGAACCAATTTAAAATTTTTAATTTGGCTATTTTAGTGGATTTGGAATATTTAAAATAATTATTTTAAATAATAATGACCAGAAATCTATTTGGATCAAAATTATAATGAATATATTTATTTTAATTAGAAAACAAGGCCTGAAATGGCGCGACAGTTTGAAAATTATAATTCAAACTTTGACTGACTGTACATGATGCATAATAAAACGAATTTTAGTGAAACCAAAAATATTTAAATCTGTTTATGAATATCTTTCTAAAGAATATGAAAAATCGAAGTTTCATAGCGGGAATCAAAAGTTATTGTCAAATGAATTTTCAGAAAGGTCGCTATGGAATTAATATAACCCTTGAAAATAGCCATTTTGCAAACGACCTCCGTTTTCGACGAAACCACTTTTGTTGGATCTAGAATGTCAAATTATTGCTAGTGTAACAACTCGGATTTTTAAATAACATGTTATAACATAAATTAAGGCAGAATTAAATGATAAAATCTGAATCAAGGGAAACAGGCTGTACCATTGCGTTCGTCTCGGAAAAATACGCGAAATAGAGTCCGAGTTTTCGATAAACGGAGTCCGTATGACCAAGTTATGGCCCAATGAAGTTTTCAGAAAATTCCAAGCCCGAAAACAGTTCAAATTCGAATTCAGATTCGAATTGCAACCAAGGCAGAATGGGCGGGATTTTTCCCGCCCCAGGCATGGTCAACACAGGGGTCGACACCAGTGTCGACCCCCCCAATGGGTCGACAGCCATGTCGACCCAGGGGTCGACACCCATGTCGACCCAGGGGTCGACACCCATGTCGACCCAGGGGTCGACACCCATATCGACCCAGGGGTCGACGCCCCCTGTCGGACCAGTTTTTCTGGTGCACCATTTTGACATGTTGGGTCTTGTTCTGGAAGTTTCTGACGGGAGTGGATGGCTCAGATTCGTTTTAGGGTTAATCCTATGGTCTAAACTACACCTAATCTCTATAAAAGGACCCCTAGACCTAGCCTAAACCCTCATTAATCATTCCTACAACTAAATGCTGCCCAAATGTTCACTAATCTTGGCCTCCACCTTCTTCATGAGAGCATGAGTGTCTCAAATCAATCTATGTCATAAAGGAGCCATCTTTCTTAAGTAAAAGAGCCATCTTTCTTTGTCTTCGGGGTTATTCCTCCTTGTTCTCAAGTCTTGAAGTGGAGTTTATCGTCTTTGGTTGCGGATTTGCTAGTGTGGCTTCGTCTCAATCTTATTTTATATTAATTCTAGTCTTCATAGCATTGTAAGCCCTATACCACTCTTAGATTCTAACCATGAAGTTAAATATGACATGTTGCAAGTTTGAGTTTGGGTCTAAGTATGATTTGTGCTTTGATTCTATCATGTTATGCATAGATTTATCCTATGCATGTTTGTAAAGCTCTCACCTTGACTTTGTGCATAGAAAGCTATGACCTTTGATTTGAAATGTTGCATTATGCAACATAAGAACTCTCATAACCTATATGATAACTTGCATATAATGTTATATGCGAACTTCTAGCCACCATCTTATGTCATTTATGATCATGTTTCACCTATTTGCTTAAGTTTGATATCATGCATGTTTTAAGGCCCATGATGTAATATGCAAGCTTATGAACATATTTATGCCTCATATGCCACCATGTTTAACTTGTGGCCAACCTTATTACCTTATGCCCTTTTGTCATGCTTTTGCCAAGTTCCCTCTTTTGATCTATGATGCGAAACGTACATGCGATGGGAATGCGTTGGGTTGGGTAATATTAACGACATGAAACATGATTTTAAAATATGACATGAACATTGACTTGTGATTATGTTTGTAAACATGAATTTGGACATGACTTTTAGAAAATATGAGTGTGGCCAACTCGAGGTTGGGTTGAGTTTGTAGCATAAATCTACCCGGAACCGACCGGCTTAACTAGTGGCTACAAACAATAAGACCCAATGTGAGAAGTTGGTCATGTTGTGCTTAAACCCGAGGTTAGACTAGGTTGTGGTGTAAAGCTACCCGGACCCGCCCGGCTTAACTAGTAACCACAACAAGGTCTAATGTGAGAGGTTAAGGTGCATTAATGCCACATGATAGGGTTAAGTCATGGACCGTGTAACACTTAACCAACATGAACACAATGGGTTGATAGGGTTAAGTCATGAACCTTGGGGACACTTAACCAACTTGATGTTTGATTGGATCGGGTTAACCACACTTAACCCGTTTAAAACCCTAGTTACGTGGTCCTTTTCACCAGTAACCAACTCGGGAGTATCTGGATACCCTAGGGACTAGGCTAGGGTGGGGCACGATTACTGGGTTGACATGTAAGCGACTAAAACGACGGCTGAGTAGGTGCGCCGGTGTAGGTTCAGGCGGACTGTGGTCGTGCACGTAGTCCGGAGTTGAAAAAGCAGACACGGGCACCAGTAGGTTTTGACTGTGCGTACTTGGTTTGTGTCCGGGGTTGGCACCATAGGGCTTGATACACCCTAGGGTGGACCTTGCACAGTTTGACTACACTTCGTGGTTGGGTCGTATGACACCGACACTTGACGAGTTAGGCTTTTAGGGAGCCGATCGACTAGATCGAGTAGTTGGACCTTGATTTAGGTCACCTCATGATATTGGGCCAGCTTTGGGCCAAGGGATCATCTCTTGTTTATACTTGACATGGATTGGAATACTAGTACACACCTGGTGCAACTTAACCTTGTATATGCGATGCCACACTTGATCTATCTTGTTAACTTTCCACCATGCCAGTTATCACCCTACATCTCATCTCTGTTTTACATGTTCAGTTAACTTTATTAGTTTTTATACTAATAGTAGATAGGACTTACCAGTCTTTTTGACTGACCCGTTTTCTTTTGCCTCTTTTCTTCCGTTCCCCCCCCCTCAGGTTTATAGGGTGGGAACACTGGTACCTAGCTTGGATCTTTAGCTGCTTTTCTAGATAGCTCATGTACGGTTTGGACTTGAGCATGCTATGGCTTTATTCTGCTTTGGGGATAGTTTACTCTATGTTATTTCCAGTTTTCAGTTTATGTTTTTCTAGACTTTGTTTTGTGGAAAATAATGACTTAGTACTTTGATGTAACTTGACTATGGTTTTGAAATACTAGTTTTATCCGCTGCTTTACTTACTCTGTTTTATTTATATGTTCGGTCTTGTGATATCTGCATGCATGTTTACCTCGTTTAACGCCCCTCCAAAGCTAGTGCCCTTGCAAGAGTGGTATTGGCGGAGGTGGGGTGTTACATTTGGTATCAAAGCATAAGGTTTACAAGATTTGAGCAAAAGGTTTTTAAAACTTACCTTTTGAAAAACTATTTTCAAAACCAATTAAGTATTTTCCAAGAAAAGTCTAGTTATTTTAAAGGGCTATTCCCCAAAACCCATTAGCACTATCCTTCGTTTCCTCGTTCTGAATTTATCTATCTTTTTCTTTGTTTCAGTATGGCCGATAATTTTGCCATCCCGGAGGGCGTACCAGTACCTATTTGGTTTAGAAGGTACATGGAGGCAAGCGCGAATGAAGCCGGCCCCGCGAACATTCCTCCTCCTTCCCCCCGTCGCTAACATTTCTCCTCCTCCCGTAGCTGAGGTTCCTCCTCCTCCTCAGCATCCACAAGCGGATTTCGCAAAGATTTGCAAGGACTTTAAGGCGATGGGTGGCAAGAATTTTATTGGGACAGAGACTTTTGTTGAGGCAAGAAACTGGTTAAAGGAAACTGAAGACCTCTTTGCTATCTTTAATATAGAAGACCGTAAGAAAGTTCTGTTAGCGGTATGGTTATTGAAAGAGGAAGCTGCATATTGGTGGGTAGTTACCACCACTACTAGACCAATTCAGACTTGGGATGACTTTAGGAGAAGGTTTAAACCGAGGTTTCTATCATCGACAGAAGAGAACCTTCAGATAGAGAGGTTCCTATCTCTAAAGCAAGGGGACAGACAGTTAGGGAATACGTGGATACGTTTAATCAACTTGCTCGGTTCGGTCTAGACTTGGTTAACACAGCCCAGAAAAAGGCCCTGCACTTTGCTCTAGGATTGAATGAGCCATTGCGCGGTTTGGCCATGTCTCATATACCCATGGGGGTGACCTTCGAAAATTTGGTGAATACGGCCCTACTTCAAGAGGAAGAAAAGAGTGACAAGAAGAAGGTCAAGACAAATAAGTCTCAAGGCAAGAAGATAGACTCCGAGAAAGGAGGCAAGGACAACAACAACCGCAATGACAACAAGACCAGGGAGACAAGGAAGTGCAAGTTCTATGGGACCGTTGGACACGTAGCCAAAGATTGTAGGAAGAAGAAGAGGAAGTTGGGCGAATGCTTTCACTGTGGAGAGCCTGGACACCTTAGCAAGGATTGCCCCAAGAAGCAAGGACAAGGGCAAGGGCAGAATCAGCGTGCAGGACCTTCTGGAGGGCAAGTGCATGCCCTCAACACTGCACCAGTTCAGGACCGAGGTAGTATTTCTGTAGAAAGCCTTGTTTATATTTCTGATTATCCTGTTCGCACCTTATTTGATTCTGGCGCATCGCATAGTTTTATTTCTTCTGATCTTGTTGAAAGTTTGCACCTTAGTACTAGTCTAGTTGAGGATCTCGTTTGTGTTTCAAATCCAATTGGGGGTTTCGCCCATTTATCTATGATTTGTGTGGATTTGAGGATTTCTATCTTGACCGTAGAATTCACGTGTAATGCTTATGTTCTCGGGTTCACGGGATACGGGTTGATCTTGGGCATGGATTGGTTGTCCAGTTATGGAGCCATTCTCGATTGTGAGCATAGGGTGGTGAGGCTCATGACTCGCCTCGGTAATACCGTAGAAATTTCTTGTAACCCTGGAGGTCCCGTCATGTTATGCTATCTTGAATCTCTTGACTCGTCCATCGTTGATCTGCAATCTGTAAGGGTGGTCTGAGACTATCCTGATGTCTTTGATGAAGTTAAGGGGTTACCCCCTAAACGCGAGATAAACTTCCGTATTTATCTTGTTGATTATGCCAAGTCAGTTTCATTTCCAGTTAGGCACATGGCCCCTTGTGAAAGAAGAGAGCTTAGTAAGCAAGTCAAGGAGTTGCTTGAGAAAATTTTATTAGGCGAAGCATTTTTGAATGGGGTGCTCCAGTGGTATTCGCTTCGTCTGTGTGTTGATTATTGTGAGTTAAACAAGCTGACAAAGAAGAATAGGCACCCATTACCGAGGATGGATGATCTCTTTGACCAGCTTGTAGGTGCTTCTGTTTTCTCTCAACTCGATCTAGCCACCGGATTCCGTCAGCTTAGAGTGGCTGAGGATAGTATTGATAAGACTGCGTTTAGGACTCCAGATGGATTCTTTGAATGGCTTGTCACGCCATTCAGTTTGACTAATGCACCCGCCTACTTCGTAGATTTGATGAGTAGGGTGTTTCGGGAGTTCCTTAACAGGTTTGTGGTCGTTTCCGTGGATGATATTCTGATCTTCTCAAAAGACGAGGAAGAGCATGCTGCACATCTCAAGGAAGTTAGGGATATGCTTAGAGCTCACCAGTTGAAAGCCAAGTTCTCAAAATGTCATTTTTGGAGAAAGAAAGCTCGGTTACTTGGGCACATAGTTCCTAAGCAAAGTATAGTTGTGGATCCCGCGAAAGTGGTTGTAGTTCAAGACTGGAAAGCTCCTAGGAACGCAACCGAAGTAAGAAGCTTTCTCGGTCTTGCAGGGTTTTATAGGAAGTTCATCAAGGACTTCGCTAAGATTTCAGCTCCTCTTACTAAGTTGACGAAAAAGGACTTAGCCTTTGAATGGGAATTGGAGTGTGAGCCTGCTTTTCAAAGGCTTAAGAGGACTCTTACCACAGCACCAGTTTTAGCTTTACCCGATGGAGGGAAGATGTTTGCCGTGAACACCAATGCACGTGACATGGGATTAGGCGCGGTCCTGATGTAAGAAGAAAGAGTAATATGTTATGGGGTTAGGCAACTCAAAGTTTATGGGAAGAACTACCCCACGCATGATTTGGAGTCGGCGGCGATTGTCTTTGCGCTTAAGTCATGGCACCATTATCTTTTGGGCTAGAGATTCGAGTTATATACGGATCACAAGTCGCTCAAGTATCTCTTCTCGCAAAAGGATGCCTATGCTAAGTGTTGAGTTTGGAAGTAGGGATTATGTTTTTGGGGTTTGGGTTGATTCTAGGGATGAAGTGGTTATCCAGTAAGGGTACCATCCTCGGTTTTGAAAGAAGGGTGTTTAGACTCTTGACTTACCTTGGTAATACCCTCGAAGTCTCGCGTAACCTTTAGAGTTCTGTCAGGATTAGTTACCTAGAATCTTTTGACCCATTTATTGGAAATTAATGATCTATTCGATTAGTGTTCGCGGATGGATTCATAGAAATCATGTTAATAAGTACATTTGGCCACATGGATTGGTATTTATTTTCAAAGGAAAGTTCTTCTACGTGGAATACCTTACAGTGAATTTTGGGAAAGCTTGCATGAAGTCATGAGTATACAGTTAAGTTAAGAACCGAGCATGCTAGAAAAAAAAATAAGTGAAAATGAAATGAGAAGCGACAGTGAAATGAGTTCCAACTCACATTTCTGAAGTAGGAATTAAGAAGCTACAGAATTGAAAGGTTAAAAACGGTCAAAGCACAATGGAATTAAGATCAAGGAAATGCGGCTTAGAAGGTTGAAGACTAGATACGTGCATCATATATCTTTTTAGGAGTATATCCTTGATCCCTGTTTTTCCGTGGAGCTTACTTGTATACTATCTTCTCGATCTCTTTTCCTAATTAGCATATCTTTCTTTTGCTATCCATGTTTACCTTGTTTATCTTGTTATCTCGTAATCATGTCATGAGAACCTTAGGTAGAAACCCTTTGGATGAAACATGTACTTGAAACATGTTATGCTTGATGTTTGCCAGTGGTTGCAAGAGTTTGCAAGTGGATACTCGTGGATGCATGATACACGTTAGGCACTAAGATCGGCTCACGCACTTTCATACCGCATATGCATGAGTGTTTATGCTTATTCCTGGTTGAAACTTGTATGCTATCACGTGGATGTTGCATATGGATGAATGTTATGTGCACTCATGTAGAGATTATGAATTATGTTAGGAATTTGCATACATATGGACTCATTTCACTAACATGTTTTGCATTAAGGAGGTTTACTGAATCAGTAACCACCTGATTTTCGCATTAGATAAGTACATATACACACACCTTTGCATATGATCATACAACATTTAGAAACCTTTAAGGACAATGACTGCACGTGGATGATGTTTTGAGTAGATGGATGATGGATGGTAGGATATGTTCTTCCTAACTTGAAGATTTCGGGGACGAAATCCTTTAAGGAGGGGAGAATGTAACAACCCGGATTTTTAAATAACATGTTATAACATAAATCAAGGCATAATTAAATGATAAAATCTGAATCAAGGGAAACAGGCTGTGCCATTGCGTTCGTCTCGGAAAAATACGCGAAATAGAGTCCGAGTTTTCGAAAAACGGAGTCCGTATGACCAAGTTATGGCCCAATGAAGTTTTCAGAAAATTCCAAGCCCGAAAACAGTTCAAATTCGAATTCAGATTCGAATTGCAACCAAGGCAGAATGGGCGGGAATTTTCCCCGCCCCAGGCAGGGTCGACACAGGGGTCGACACCAGTGTCGACCCCCCCAATGGGTCGACACCCATGTCGACCCAGAGGTCGACCCCCCCTGTCGGACCAGTTTTTCTGGTGCACCATTTTGACATGTTGGGTCTTGTTCTGGAAGTTTCTGACGGGAGTGGATGACTCAGATTCGTTTTAGGGTTAATCCTATGGTCTAAACTACCCCTAATCTCTATAAAAGGACCCCTAGACCTAGCTTAAACCCTCATTAATCATTCCTACAACTAAATGCTCCCCAAATGTTCACTAATCATGGCCTCCACCATCTTCATGAGAGCATGAGTGTCTCAAATCAATCTATGTCATAAAGGAGCCATCTTTCTTAAGTAAAAGAGCCATCTTTCTTTGTCTTCGGGGTTATTCCTCCTTGTTCTCAAGTCTTGAAGTGGAGTTTATCGTCTTTGGTTGCGGATTTGCTAGTGTGGCTTCGTCTCAATCTTATTTTATATTAATTCTAGTCTTCATAGCATTGTAAGCCCTATACCACTCTTAGATTCTAACCATGAAGTTAAATATGACATGTTGCAAGTTTGAGTTTGGGTCTAAGTATGATTTGTGCTTTGATTCTATCATGTTATGCATAGATTTATCCTATGCATGTTTGTAAAGCTCTCACCTTGACTTTGTGCATAGAAAGCTATGACCTTTGATTTGAAATGTTGCATTATGCAACATAAGAACTCTCATAACCTATATGATAACTTGCATATAATGTTATATGCGAACTTCTAGCCACCATCTTATGTCATTTACGATCATGTTTCACCTATTTGCTTAAGTTTGATATCATGCATGTTTTAAGGCCCATGATGTAATATGCAAGCTTATGAACATATTTATGCCTCATATGCCACCATGTTTAACTTGTGGCCAACCTTATTACCTTATGCCCTTTTGTCATGCTTTTGCCAAGTTCCCTCTTTTGATCTATGATGCGAAACGTACATGCGATGGGAATGCGTTGGGTTGGGTAATATTAACGACATGAAACATGATTTTAAAATATGACATGAACATTGACTTGTGATTATGTTTGTAAACATGAATTTGGACATGACTTTTAGAAAATATGAGTGTGGCCAACTCGAGGTTGGGTTGAGTTTGTAGCATAAATCTACCCGGAACCGACCGGCTTAACTAGTGGCTACAAACAATAAGACCCAATGTGAGAAGTTGGTCATGTTGTGCTTAAACCCGAGGTTAGACTAGGTTGTGGTGTAAAGCTACCCGGACCCGCCCGGCTTAACTAGTAACCACAACAAGGTCTAATGTGAGAGGTTAAGGTGCATTAATGCCACATGATAGGGTTAAGTCATGGACCGTGTAACACTTAACCAACATGAACACAATGGGTTGATAGGGTTAAGTCATGAACCTTGGGGACACTTAACCAACTTGATGTTTGATTGGATCGGGTTAACCACACTTAACCCGTTTAAAACCCTAGTTACGTGGTCCTTTTCACCAGTAACCAACTCGGGAGTATCTGGATACCCTAGGGACTAGGCTAGGGTGGGGCACGATTACTGGGTTGACATGTAAGCGACCAAAACGACGGCTGAGTAGGTGCGCCGGTGTAGGTTCAGGCGGACTGTGGTCGTGCACGTAGTCCGGAGTAGAAAAAGCAGACACGGGCGCCAGTAGGTTTTGACTGTGCATACTTGGTTTGTGTCCGGGGTTGGCACCCTAGGGCTTGATACACCCTAGGGTGGACCTAGCACAGTTTGACTACACTTCGTGGTTGGGCCGTATGACACCGACACTTGACGAGTTAGGCTTTTAGGGAGCCGATCGACTAGACCGAGTAGTTGGACCTTGATTTAGGTCACCTCATGATAGTGGGCCAGCTTTGGGCCAAGGGATCATCTCTTGTTTATACTTGACATGGATTGGAATACTAGTACACACCTGGTGCAACTTAACCTTGTATATGCGATGCCACACTTGATCTATCTTGTTAACTTTCCACCATGCCAGTTATCACCCTACATCTCATCTCTGTTTTACATGTTCAGTTAACTTTATTAGTTTTTATACTAATAGTAGATAGGACTTACCAGTCTTTTTGACTGACCCGTTTTCTTTCGCCTCTTTTCTTCCGTTTCCCCCCCCCCTCAGGTTTACAGGGTGGGAACACTGGTACCTAGCTTGGATCTTTAGCTGCTTTTCTGGATAGCTCATGTACGGTTTGGACTTGAGCATGCTATGTCTTTATTCTGCTTTGGGGATAGTTTACTCTATGTTATTTCCAGTTTTCAGTTTATGTTTTTCTAGACTTTGTTTTGTGGAAAATAATGACTCAGTACTTTGATGTAACTTGACTATGGTTTTGAAATACTAGTTTTATCCGCTGCTTTACTTACTCTGTTTTATTTATATGTTCTGTCTTGTGATATCTGCATGCATGTTTACCTCGTTTAACGCCCCTCCAAAGCTAGTGCCCTTGCAAGAGTGGTATTGGCGGAGGTGGGGGTGTTACAGCTAGGTTTCAAATTCCATAATTTTTGGAGTTAATATTTAAGTGTGGAAAAGGTAAATGTGTCTGGTTAATTTCAGTCAATTTGGATTGACTAGAAAATGGCCATTTTTCAAACGGTCTCCAAATTTGATGAAACTAGTTTTGTTAGGCCCGTATCGTCCAAACATAGCTAGAATTATTTTTCTGCAATTTTTGGGATTAGTATGTGGCCTCGGCAAATTGAAATATACGTTCAAATCCATATTTGAATTTTTTATATTTTAATTTGAAGAAAAACTGACTGAAACAGTCGAATGGGCCTATTAAGCAAATTCCATTGTGTCCGGAATGGGGGTATTTAGCTAGGGACTATAGTCGTTGGGTTAGAATTGGAATTCGTACGTGATAAGGGTATTTTCGGATTTAATGGAAATAAAAATAAATATAAAATACAGGGGCCAATCAAATTCCTTCATCTTTTTCTGTAAAACCCGATACACCTTCCTGTCGAATGGAAGAATTGAACTCCTCCTTCTCTGCTCTCTACCTCACAAACCACACAATAAACCTTGCTACCCCTTTAGGGAATTTTTAAGAGGACGTCAAGAGCTTCAAATCCATAGCAAGTTTGGATTTTTTTGTTGAGTATTAAGGGAGAATAACCTCTGGGAAGTTTTTGACTTCCCAGTGCTGCCGAGGCTTCCTCAGGCCACCGAAGTGGGTCCCACCGCCGGCGCAGAGGCGCCCCTCCCTCCCCTTCGACGCACACCGCCCGATCGTCCAACCGTTACACGGATTGATCACAAATTCCAAACCTAGTTTGGAACCTTTTCTGAGGTAATGGCCTTTGTTAATTTAAAACAGTTTTAACATTTAAAACCATTACAAACTTCTAAAAATCATATCTTTTTGCTATGTGGTCGAAATCTAGTGAAACAGGAAACATTGGACTCGTGTGGACGTCTTCTACATTTTAGAAGAGACCGGAGAATTTTTGGAGCTTCCTACAATTTTTGAAGGAGCGGAAACTAATGTGATATTTCTAAATTATAAACGATATGGAATGAGGATGTATAAATTATATAATCGATGTATAAGTTATATAAGCATTGTACACCTTATATTTAAGCGTTGTATAAGTTGTATGTGCGATGTATAAGTTATATATGCGTTGTAAAAATCGTATGTGCGTTGAATAGAATTGAAATGATATTGAAATGAAATTGAAATATATTTATATGTATATATATATATATATATATACTTCCCTCGTCCACAAACCATGGACGATATATATTGGTTGTGATTGTTTAGATTTTGGTTGACGTGAAATTTGGTTGATAAATGCGAATGGTTGATAATGATTGTTTGTGGTTAAAACAAAATTGGGATTGTTTGTGGAAATATCCATTGTGATACGAAAATGATTGAAATATTTAGATTATAAGGATAAGCCCCTTAGGGAATTCTGCAAGGCATAAGGTAGTGCGAGGAGCCATACTCGGGACGGTGCCGGTTTTAAACCCACTGCAGTTATGCTGCCGAAATTTTCTGAAATATTCATGTGTTTGATTTATATTCATGTATTGAAATATATTCATGCGTTGGAAAAATATTCATATGACGAATAAATTGTTTAAGCAATAAAAATCACATTTATATAATATACACGAATCGCTAATAATATTCATGTTTGAAATAAATTATTTTGACAATAAAAATCACATTTTTATAATATATACAAATCGATAAAAATATTCATGTTTGAAATAAATTGTTTAAACAATAAAAATCACATTTTTATAATATATATGAATCGCTAAAAATATTCATGTTTGAAATTCATTGTTTCGACAACAAAAATCACATTTTTATAATATATATGAATTGCTATAAATATTCATGTTTGAAATAAATTGTTTTGACAATAAAAATCACATTTTTATAATATATATGAATCGAAAAAAATATTCATGGAAATAAATTGTTTAAACAATAAAAATCACATTTTTATAATATATATGAATTGCTAAAAATATTCACGTATGAAATAAATTGTTTGAACAACAAAAATCACATTTATAATATATATGAAGTGTTAAAAATAGACATGTGTTGAAATAAATATTTATTGGGTAAAAATATTATTTTTATCAAATATATGAAATGAAAATGGTTTGGAAATCGAAGAATGGATTGTATTTATATATATATATATATTTAAAATAAAACGAATAATGAAGTTGTAGTTCGTATTTTGAAATCGTGATTTTAAACGATTATTGCATGAGATCCGACCGTCGGATTTTCCCGAAACCAAAACCATTGGGTCCGTTTTAAAAATATCTTTCCAACGATACCAAATTTGTAAAGATCCAACGGTTAGATTGTGTGAAAAGTTTAATTCAAATCTGAATAAAACAGCACCAGAATGAATTATATATATATATATATATATAAAAATATAATTAAAATAAAACAAATAACGATGTTGCAGTTCGTATTTCGAAATCGTAACTTTAAACTATTGTACTGGGAGATCCGACCGTCGAATTTTCCCAAAACTGGAACCGTTGGGTCCGTTTTGAACAGGTCTTTCCAATGGTATAAAATTTGTAAAGATCCAACGGTTAGATTTTCAGATATGTGTAAATCAAATCTAAGGAAAAACAGCGCCATGGCCGCGTTATGGCCTGAAGCGTCGTTTGAATAAATTGGCTATATTTAAATAAATAAAAATAGCGATAAATCGTTATAAAATATTATAAACGATATGGAATAGAAATAAACTGAATTTACTCGGTTTATTGGATATTTGATGGTTGATTGTGTTTGACGTGAAAATTACATTAGTGAACTGAATTATAGATGTCAAATAATTTAACCAGGAAATGAATTGATTTGAATTCTAAGTATACGAGAATTATTTGAAAAGGCTGAGTTAATTCTCATTTCAAATAATTAATCGACGATTAGAAGTCGAAGATATGAAGACGGTGCAAGACCGATGATCTTCACATCGGATGGATGGCTACTAATGCCTTTGATGGGAGTTGCTGCCCTGAAGGGGTTACAGTGGTGGTTGTCCGGACGTACTTGTTGATCGTACGGATGTGAAAGGGCCTCTCTCATATATTGGACATACGGGAGAGGAATAAGGTGCCTCCGGTTTTGTTCAAACCCAGAATGGACTTGTAAATGGATGTGTGTCTGACGTTGTAGATTGACAACGTGGCATGCAGAGATGCCGTGGTCAAGGCTTTTTTTGAAAAGCAAAGCCTTATGGTTGATGATCAAAGCAGGGCTTTAAATCGCTAGCTTTGTGTTTGGCGTTGATTCGCGGGCCTCACACCCCAGTATGCACCAGAAACGGGAGAGAAATTCAAGGAGGTCATGCGTTTCTTTCTAGCTTGGAGTGGTGTTTTCGGTTTTATACGCCCGGACATTTTAGTTATGTGGATGATGAATAGCGAGGCACCTCAGTAATTTCAGTCTCTTCGGAGACGATGGTTTGGTCGGGATATGACCGGTTTACGCCCCATAGGGAGGGGTAACGCAGTGTTCAGGCATTTTAATCCACTCCGTGTGGACCGGCCCTGATGATCCAAGGGCTCAACTATGTCTGGGTCCTGAGACATGGGTTAGATTGTCTCGAAGCGGTAAGAACGATCCCTTGCTTTTGTTCATGACAGAAATCCAATTTCCAAATATGACATCTTGCGGTTTTGATTGTAAACCTATATATGGCGACATGGTATATGGTACCCATGCTGTCTATGATTGATACTTATGATTGAAATTGTTTTTGAAACATATAAACACTAGTAATAATATCAAATGCTTTTGTTTTATTCGTATCAAGCATATTTTGGCCATTATAAGCTAAAACTCTATCCTCCGGCTTGCATTACATTGTGTGACGGGACCTGAGTCTTAAAATGGCTTCTAAAAAAATCATTGCGATGTTTATATGATTTACTTGTTTTGAGCTCTGACAATCCAAATGGAGTAAACCTGTTTTGCGTTAGCGGCATGGTCCTGTGATTGGCCTTATTGTAAAATAAGTTAAGTAGATTTCTCATACTGGTCCCATGACTGACTCGTAGTTTGTTTCAATTGCAAACTCAGGTGCCCCTATTTCTACACTAGCAGCCTTATATTCAGGTTTTAGCAGGATCTTACAAAATAGCTATAGAGCTGAAGATGGAATCTACCATTTCTTTCTTTTTATGCTGTTCTGCTCCTGTTGTACATATTATGTTTTGATTCCGCTGTAGACATTTTATGTAAAGTTGAAACTGTATTTTGTACTAAGTATGATCCTGTATATTGTGTAGCTCTGATGATTATGTTTATCCAGTGTATTCTATCGTACATTATCGGTGTATTTATATATTTATGTTCTTCTGTTATTTATTTATGTGTTTGTAACGACCCGGATTTCGAGCGACTTTGGTTATCGACATAAACTCGATGTCGATAACCAAAACATCGAAAAATCCTGGTAATTAGTGGAAGAAATTAGAGGGTGAGGAAAGATAAGATAGAAACTTAGAATAGAAGGAGAAGAAGAACACAACATCAGAGTAACACGAACCTCACAGCGGAACGAATAACATATAATATATAAAACATAACTTGAAATATACATATGTACTTGCATATATACGTCATTATCAAAGTACAACACTTACAACACAGCGGAATAATAATAGCGATATAATTCTGAAGCCTCCTGCTCCAGCTCTTCAATGTATCTGTAAATCCCGACTACTTGACTGCCCATACAAATTTAGGCACCCAAGAGTTTAGGGAAAACAACAAAGTAAACTCCGGGTCAGTCATGGGACTGGTATGAGTAAAACAATTTAAAACAGTTGGAACAAGTAAACGATATCTCATAAGACCACGCCGTATAACGGAACGGGTTTTTCCCTTATGAGAATCCAAATACCTTTATATTAAAACCCTTTGATATTATAATAATGTCTATCAACACAATATAATAATCATCTAGCAGAACGCTTTCATCTCACGTTCTACATATATAGTATACAATCAAAACCGCAAGCACGTATTGGGTAATGAGTTTTCCAACTATGACAAGGTATGGAACCACCTTTCGCTAGTGTACCTCTAGAGAGGAATACACTGGGTTCAACAAGAACATCTTGCAACCCGACCACACATGACCGACCACTCATTTCGCTTGAGTGTATCGAATGTATATCACCAACGGTTGGGATCAGCAACCGTTTCCCGAATGGGACAGCATCAACAATAGATTTTTAGAAGTAAATGAAACTCTAGATCAGGTGATTATACACCCTACTTCGGTGCGACCGACTTAGCCATGTTGCATGCCCGATTTCTGTCATTTACCGGTTGATGAGGCTAGAAGCTACGCTTTATCATCACACCAGATTCACTTTGAATGCCACATCATCAAATCCATCCAATCACCGATTGACGTCCTCAACAATACAATATGTGTTAGCTAAAAGAAGTTTCCTTCTCCGCTTCCACTCTTGGTACGGTTGGAGAAATCAATATACGTGATCGTCTGGAAATACTCTGTCAGACATCCGTCCATACAAGTCATCCAGGAACAGGATGAACCGAAGGCACTATTCTGTAAACAGGATAGCCCTTGCATAACTCCATCCTCAATTTCCTTTGGCATATATGATTCGCAACGCTTATGCCAATACAGAGTGGTTCTTTGGATAATAACCCAACCGGTCTCTCCATATTAACAACGTTAAAATGGTCAAAACTTCGATAGTCTGTGATTTAACTATCGAAGAAAAATAGGTGTGCAACCAACGATATTATTTCCAAATGGAAATTTATATCAATCAAACATCATTCAACATTATCTCTTTATTTCATAAATTTACTTATCTCCTGTTTCCCTATATTCAATATTTCTTATTTTCTAAATTTGGAAAATATACGTTATTAACAATGGAAAACATTTCCATTTCTTGTTTTCTTTATTAGAAAACATTTTTGGTTTCTTATTTGGAAAACATTTCCAAAGCTTCTTTATTGAACTTAGACAGATGTTTAAACAAACTTCGCTATGCCAACTCAACCCATTTCCTTTATTGCCGAACCTTAACTATTCCTTAGTTAGAAACGAAGCCAATCAAGTTGGGGTAGAACTACCTCTCAGACCTTAACTGAACAACATTTCTAAATTTGAAATTGGCAAAGTTCACTTTATATTCCTTTTACTAACTTCCTTACTTAACCCTCTTCGAATAGCTATATTCGATTGACTCTTTTCACTTAACTCCTCTCGATTAACCCTTATCAATTAACTCTATTGGACTAACACTATTGGATTAACTCTATTTGACTAACGCTATTGATTTACTCATTTCACTTAACTCCTTTCGAATAAACTATATTCGATAACTCCTTTTTCTTTCTTCGAATAAACTATATTCGATTAACTCCTTTTACTTTCTATTCGAATAACTATATTCGATTAACTCATTTTACTTTCTATTCGAATAACTATATTCGATTAACTCATTTTACTTTCTATTCTAATCGATTAACTAACATCGATTAACTCCTTTTACTTTAACTCTAATCGATTAACTAACATCGATTAACCCCTTTTACTTTAACTCTAATCGATTAAACTAACATCGATTAACCCCTTTTACTTTATTCTCTAATCGATTAACTTCTTTTACTTTAACTCTAATCGATTAACTAACATCGATTAACTTCTTTTACTTTATTCTCTAATCGATTAACTAACATCGATTAACTTCTTTTACTTTAACTCTAATCGATTAACTAACATCGATTAACTTCTTTTACTTTATTCTCTAATCGATTAACTAACATCGATTAACTTCTTTTACTTTAACTCTAATCGATTAACTAACATCGATTAACTTCTTTTACTTTATTCTCTAATCGATTAACTAACATCGATTAACTTCTTTTACTTTAACTCTAATCGATTAACTAACATCGATTAACTTCTTTTACTTTATTCTCAAATCGATTAACTAACATCGATTAACTTCTTTTACTTTAACTCTAATCGATTAACTAACATCGATTAACTTCTTTTACTTTATTCTCTAATCGATTAACTAACATCGATTAACTTCTTTTCGAATAAACTATTCATTTATAAAGATTTACTTTTAGTAACGGTTCTTCACTTTACAAATGATTTCCTTTTATTCTAACTTATCCTTTGATTTTATAAATATTTCTTTTGTAAAAATCCTTTTCCTTTTCTATATAAAATCCATCGATTTTATATAAATAATTCTGTAACAACCTGGAAAATGCGAGCCAGTTTGAAATTTTTATTTTGGCAATTTTAACGAATTTTGAATATATAAAATAGATTATTTTAAATAATATCGACGAGAAATTTATTTTGAATAGAACTAGAACGTATATATTATATACGTCGTCGTTTGAATATAAATATTTATATATAATTATAAATGGAATTGAAAATGGCGCGGTAGTTCGATAATTCGATTTCAAACTTCAATTGAATGTACCGGGTGCAAAACAATCCGGATTTTAGTGAAACCAAAAACATAAGGATCTAATTGATAATATCTTTCAAACGAATCCGACAAATCGAAATTTCATAGCGGGGATCAAAAGATATGTCCAGTTGAAAATTCTGAATAGTCGCTATGGAATTCAGGCCCTTAAAAATTGACATTTTGCAAACGACCTCGGATTTCGACGAAACCACTTTTGTTGGGTCCGTGATGTCAAATTATTGCTAGATTCCAAATTTCATAATTTTTCGAATCAGTATGTGAGCGTGGCAAAGGAAAACGCGTTGGACCAGTTTTAGTTGATTTTAATCGACTGGAAAATGGTCATTTTTCAAACGGTCTCAGAATTCGACGAAACTAGTTTTGTTAGGACCGTATCGTCAATACGAAGTTAGAAAATATTTTTCGGGAATTTTTAGAGTTAGTATGTGACCCTGGTAAATTGAAATGTACGTTTAAAATTCAATATAATGATTTAAATGTTAATTTAAACGAAAACTGGTCGTAACAGTCGAGTTGGGTTACGCAGCATATCCCATTGTGTTCAGAATGGGGGTATTTAGCTAGGGGCGATAGTCGTTGGGTTTGATTCTGAGTCCGAATGCAAAGACAGATATCTTCAAAATTAAAATAGTAAAAATATTAAAATATATATATAAATTAAAAAGAAACCCTAGCCTATCCCCTAAAGCCGCCGCCCCCAATTCAACGTGAACGATCAGAATCGTTCCTCCAAAGATCGTCTCCGATCTTGAAATCCACGCCCAAATTTTCAGAACTCCAAATCAAAAACGAAAGAGAATTTCACCCTCTTCAAAGTCATACGGATTAGATCGAAAAACAGGGAGGGTCTCGTTCGATTTTCAGGCTGAAACTTCACCACTTCGCATGCATTTCTAGAGCGCAGGGGCCATCGAGTTCCTCTAAACTCCGGGGGATGGAAGGCGGTGGCGAGGGCTATGAAAAGGTGTGGGTTGATCGAGTTCAGGGGCGACGAGGTGACGGTGGACTTCAACCCTAGGGCTCGTGATTTTGGGTTCTCTTCGTACAGGGGGATGACGCATTTCCAGGCATATGAAGAAGAAGACCAGGCAACGTAAATTTTTATTTTTATTTTTTTATTTACTTAGTTTATTTTATTTACGAAATTAGAAGTAAATGAATTTTTATATAAAATAGTTTGCTTTGAAAAATATAAAATACTTTGCTATGAATTTTTATGTAGAATACTCGGATTTGAAAAACACAAAAAGTTGTTTTTATAAAATTTATATGAAGTTGATTTTATAAAATGTATAAAGTAAAAATAGTAATAGATTTGTTTTGAAAGTAAAAATAGATTTGCTTTGAAAATAAAATCACTGTTTTAGAAATAGAATTTTTATATATCTAACAACGATGTAAAAATATGTTTTTATATAAATAAAATCGGTATAAGAGTATAATTTTTATAATGAAGACATCGATATAAAAATATGATTTTTCCTTATGTAGAAGGCAAAGAAAAATATGATTTTTATTTATTCATATAGTAGATAAAAATTCGATTTTTATATATAGAATAGCGAAGTAAAGATTCGATTTTAATTTATGTAGAGAATTAAAAATATAATTTTTATAGGATAGAGAATATAAAAATATCATCTTTGTATATATAGCAAAATAAAAATCTGATTTTTATTATATATACGTTAAGATAAAGTGGTGATTTTTATAATGATGAAATTTATATTTTTGTAAAGGTGAAATCCATATTTTTGAAAAGGCAAAATCTTTATATGAAGAATAGCGGGATAGAAATGGAATTTTTGTCTATATGACATCGTAGTCAAAATAGGATTTTTATATAAAGAATAGCAAAGTCAAAATAGGATTTTTATATAAAGAATAGCAAAGTCAAAATAGGATTTTTATATAAAGAATAGCAAAGTAAAAATTCGATTTTTATATATTGAATAGCAAAGTAAAAATTCGATTTTTATATATTGAATGGCAAAGTAAAAATGTGATTTTTACATATGTAGTGGCTACGGGCAACGAAAGTGATAAAAAGGCGAGAACGATGAAGATTTCTCTAAATGAAGTGCCGTGAAGTTGGATAGCTATCGGTGAGAATTTCTCACTCTTCCATTTCTTTTCTAATTATATATATACTAGGATGCAGACGGTGTTTAGTAGCACCCGACACAACCGTCCACAGACCATGGACTTGTTTGTTTGGTTGCATAAATTAGTTAGATGATTTGATTTGAATTTGGTTGTTTGGTGATTTTGATTGATGTGTGAATGGCGTGGCCTTCACTAGACCGGGGATAAGGCTAGGCCTCGTCCCGTTTCTAGTATCGTGCCGTTATGCCGCCGAAATTTTCTAAAATAAGTTAGAAAAATAAAAATATCATTTTATTTAAAGAATGAACTGAATAGAAATTCAAGTGTTGAAATAAAATATTTTATCGTTAAAAATATAATTTTTAATGTGAAGTGAATAAAATAAAATATTCATTTACAAACCGGACGGTTTGTTTATGTACACTGATTTGACTGATATTGATTGGGTCGATAAATTTTACACATCGCCCAACTGCACAAATAAAATCTGTGTTTGATTGTTTGAAACCCCACACGGGTGTTGGGATGAAACTTGAAGTTCACTCATCCTGATTGATTAAATATGTCGATCGATTGATTGACAGGCTGCTATAAGCGTTAAATGTCTATATTTGATGCTTATACAGTGTAGTGCACTTTGGTTGATGGTTGATTATTTTTCAATGCTATTATATACATGTGTTGTATGAAAATCCATATAATTAACATTATATGGTGATTGATTGGGCCTCATTCCAATTTAGAAGATAAAGAATACTATAAAGTAAAGGTTCATGTGTTGACTATACTCATCCGTTGAGATTAGTCATGTGTTGAACGAAATATTTTAACAATAAAATTTATATCTTTATCACTATAAAGTAAAGGTTCATGTGTTGACTGTACTCATCCGTTGAGATTAGTCATGTGTTGAACGAAATATTTTAATAATAAAATTTATATCTTTATCACTATAAAGTAAAGGTTCATGTGTTGACTGTACTCATCCGTTGAGATTAGTCATGTGTTGAACGAAATGTTTTGACAATAAAATTTACATCTTTATCATATATGAAATTAGAAACTAACTGGAAAATAGATGAGGTGAGTGGTCTCCTGAATATTAATCTGATGTTGGTTTCGGCCTTCGGGGTTAATATTCAGGAAATCGTTCTCTTACTAATTTACGGTTGGAGTCTGGTTTTAAATCAAACGATAGATACCATAATTTTTATAAAATATATTAAATAACAAAAATAGTCACATATGGACGGTACTCATCCGTTGAGATTAGTCGTGTGTTGACAAAAATAAATATTCATTTATTTGAAATAGAATATTTGAAAATAGAAATATATGAAGCCGTGTTGATTAGATTGACGCCATTTTAACGTGAACGATATTTATATCGATTTTTTTCATTTTAAGATGAATATTGAAAAGTGATTTCGAAATCGCATATTTTGAAATGAAATTTGAATCAAATTGAATAGAAAGCGAATTCGAATTGAATATATAACGAATTGAATTCGAATTGAATATAAAACGAATTTGATTTCAATTGAATATATAATGAATTTGATTCAAATAGAAAATAGAAATGAATTGAGTATAAAACGATTTCGAAATGAATTGAATATAAAACGATTTCGAAATGAATTCAATATAAAACGATTTCGAAATGAATTGAATATAAAACGATTTCGAAATGAATTGAATATAAAACGATTTCGAAATGAATTGAATATAAAAGGATTTCGAAATGAATTGAATATAAAACGATTTCGAATTAAATGGGATAGAAAGCGAATTTGATTTAAATTGATTTGAAAACCAATTTGAATTGAATCGATTAGAAAACCAATTTGAATTGAATCGAATAGAAAACGACTTTGAAATTGAATTGAATTGAAAACGAATTCAAATTGAAAACGAATTGAAATGATTTCAAATTAAATTGAAATTTGAATTGAATAGAAATGAATTTTAAAACGAATTTATAAGGAAAAATTCAATTTTGATTTGAATTGAAATGGAAGTTGAAATTGTTTTTGAAACGAAATTAAAACGATTTATAAAATTCGTTTTAAATAGAAATCGACGAAATATATATTATATATATTATATATATAATATAAATGGCCTGAATAGAACGCGCCGCGCCGCGGCAGTTCGTGAATTTCGACCATTTATTTCAAACGGACATTACGGGAGATCCGACCGTCAGATTCTCCTAAAACCGGAACCGTTGGGTTCGTATCGAAAAGAGCTTTCTAACGAATATTAGAAATTTGAAATCTAACGGTTGGATTTGGAGATACGTCCAAATCAAATTTGAAAAAGGTCGCTGTAAGTGCAGTTCGATGGCCATTGATGGAAATCAATTGTACGGGCCTTGATAAAATTATTAAAAATATCAATAATTTGTGTAAAATCATTAGAAATGATTTGGGAAAATTTGAAATGAAAAACTCCATATTTGAAAAGATAAAAATAGATTTTTATCAAAATGAACTTGTTTGAACTAAATTTAAAACCCGATTTGTTTTTAAATAAATAAATGAGATTTAAAAAGGGGTTTTAAATAATCGGAATTCCTAATATATTTGAATTAAATTAAACCAGAATTGATTCATGGGTTTGTCGTGAACTGTGTTTTAAATAACACCTAGTTCTTTAACCCAGTAAAAGGAGTTTTAATGAATCTGCAATTAGATTGAAATGGGGAATTGATAATTTAAATTATCAACTTTAGAAAATGAGCGAGAATGGAGTATCACCTGTTTTGCTTCAAGGCGATAGTTAAATCTTTAATTAGATTTGAACGTGAAATGGTAATTAATTTTACCGATAACACCGTGGTGTTAGATATGGAGTATTACCAATTTGGCTTCATGGGATGAATAAGTTGGGATTGGGAAATAAAATAAATAATTACTTCGGTGTGGTTCGCTAATCTCGACTAGTTTGGAAAACCAT
The DNA here is from genome assembly GCA_030737875.1 of Allium sativum. Lineage (NCBI taxonomy): Eukaryota > Viridiplantae > Streptophyta > Magnoliopsida > Asparagales > Amaryllidaceae > Allium > Allium sativum. Next base: position 962,986,004 of record CM060916.1, read on the forward strand.
AATTTGGTTTGAAATGACATCCAAAGGAAGATCAAAGGATAAATTTTAAAGAATTTATCTTGGATAAAATTAATGGGAACCTTTCCCTAAAAATTGAAATTTAGAAACTAGATGTAGGTTAGCTAAGAAGAATGGTTTCCTGGGTATTGATCTGATGTTGGTTTCGGCCTTCGGGGTCAATATTTGGGAAATTGTTCTCTTGTTGATTTACGGTTAGTAGCTACTGAATTGGAATGAGGCGTATGCTGTGTTTGTGTAACATTCGTTTTTAATATACGCGGGTTGTTCGGGAAGGCCGGGTTTATACCCATTCTGAATAACCGATTCGACGATATGTCGAAGATGAAGATGGTGGTTAAAGACCGGAAGTTTTCACATCATTCGGATAATTACTGACGATCCTGATTGGGCTGTACACCCAAGAGGATGGAAATAGTTGGTGGTCGTCCAGACGTACTTGGAGATGGATGGATATGCGAGGAAAGTGCCTCCGGTTTCGTTCAGACCTAGAACGGACTTGTAAATGGATGGTGTGTCTGGCATTGTATTCCTTTATATTGTATTTGTTGATCTCTGCTAAATATATATCTGTTTGGCGGCGGAGAATTTATTCTCTTGCTTAACGCCCTTCTCTGAGACATATGAGCTCAGAGGTTATATATTGACAGAAATCAGTGGTACGATATGGATTGATAGTGTGGCATGCTGAGATGCAGTGATCCAGACTTTTGTTGAAAAGCAAAGTTTGGTGGTTGATGATCAAAGCACAGCTAATATAGCATGGCTTTGTGTATAGCGTTGATCCGCGAGCCTCACACCCCGGTATGGTGGCAAACTGATGGTTTGATCAGTATGCTTTTTCGTGGATGGGCACCTTAGTGGTGTCGTGGATTCGGTCGACCGAGATGAGCCTAGTGCTCAGGGATATATAGAGTAAGCGGTGTTTTCTCTCGCTGGGACGTAAGCCGCGGTGGTACTCTGGTCCCAAATGTGCGGATGCAGACGGTGTTCTCTTGTTGGGACGTAAGCCGTGGTGAATTGCATTCCGCGATCGATCTTTCGAATCAGGAGCCACCATGATGGAAATCCAATTTCCAATACGTGTATTGCGGTTTTAATTGTAGAACTAGTATGGCGACATGATATATGGTACCCATGCAGTCTATGATTGATATTTATGATTGGAATCGTTTTGACACTATACACATATTATAGTATCAAATGATTTGTTTTAAACGTACTAAGCATGTTTGGCTATTATAAGGGAAAACCCTATCCTCCGGCTTGCGTTGCATTGTGTGATGGGACCTGGGTCTTATAATAGCTTCATTTTTCGAAAAAGCATTGCGCTGTTTATTCTATGCACTAGTATTCTTGGGAGGAAACCCGTTCCGTGTTATACGGCGTGGTCCCTTGAATTACTCTCTTTTAAAGTAAAGTTTTAAATAACTGTTTTAGTTCTCACACCAGTCACATGACTGACCTGGAGTTTATTGTTTTAACCTAAACTCTGGGTGCCCCTATTTTCCGCACGGGCAGCTAGTAGTTTTGGTTTTGCAGATTTATATTCACAGGATCCTGGTTTACAGCTGGAATGATATCCGGAAAGCTCTGTATCCGTATATCACCTTCAGTTGTGCTTTGTATTATTTTCCGCTGCTATGTAATTTATTGTAATCTCTGATATATATCGAATGTAATTTATTCATATATACTCTGTATATTCTTGTATCTGATGGAATTGTTGTAATAGCAATGAAAGGTTCTTCTGTTTGTGTTCTGATTTGTCTTGTCCTCACAGTAATTCGTTCTTTCTCATCTCTTCGGAGACCGGGGAAGTTTCGGGTCGCTTCATTTGGTATCAGAGCTTTGGTTTACAAAGCTCAGAGAACAAGACACATTAGAACCATACGAAAGAATTCATCAGATATTGGATTAGTAATATCCAATGGAATGACTCGTTAGAGATGGGATCAGTAGTATCCTAGAACGAGTGTGAAGAGTATATTTTTGAAAATGAAAACAATTTTGTTTTGAAAATTTAAATCGTTTTATACGTATTTGATTATTTATTTACATTGATTTGGACAATCAAATATATAGAGATTTTAGTATACGTCTGATCCACGTGTATTGAAGCCTCAAATATATTCGATAGATATACAATCACACTCTAGTTGCTCGGACATGATTCTAATGATTGATGCGTCATCATTAGAATTTATTTTCGAGTTTCGAAAGCGAGATTTCTATATATTTCCTATAGACTGGTGTGAGAACCAAAACTAATATAGATAGATTTATTGTTGTGATTTGGCATCAAAAACATGATTTTCTGTATATATATCAAAGTTATGAATTTGAAATGATAATTCACTAATTGATTGTTGATTGTGTTGTTTGATTATTGGATGATTAGTTAAAAGTTGAACCATTTAGCCTAATTGAACCAAACATTGAATTGTATTGAAAATTGGTCGCATTTGCTTGCATATACATATACTTACATTGAACAGGTCATAGCAAGGAGGCTAGAGCAGAGAATAAAAATTTGTTTGTCCGACAAATAGGTACATGTTTACTACATAATTTACTGTTTTGTTTGGGTGATGATGATTTTATGAGCCGATTGGCTAGCCGCTTGGCTTTTTCTTTTTCTTTTTGAGATTAGAAGGACCGGGGAAGCTATTTGAAATTCCCCGATGCTCCCGGTGCAGGGGAGGTTATGGCGAAATTTTTCGAAAATTTAGGGTGTTAGCCAAATTTTTGAAAATTTGAAAATTCTCAGAAACTGAAAAGTTGGAGAATGGAAGCCAGATCGAACGTAGAGTTGATTAATCAAACCACTTTCGACTTTGTTCCTTTTCGGGGACGAAAAGTTTTAAGTGGGGGAGATTGTAACAACCCGGAAAATGCGAGCCAGTTTGAAATTTTTATTTTGGCAATTTTAACGAATTTTGAATATATAAAATAGATTAATTAAATAATATCGACGAGAAATTTATTTTGAATAGAATTAGAACGTATATATTATATACGTTGTCGTTTGAATATAAATATTTATATATAATTATAAATGGAATTGAAAATGGCGCGGTAGTTCGATAATTCGATTTCAAACTTCAATTGAATGTACTGGGTGCAAAACAATCCGGATTTTAGTGAAACCAAAAACATTAGGATCTAATTGATAATATCTTTCAAACGAATCCGACAAATCGAAATTTCATAGCGGGGATCGAAAGATATGTCCAGTTGAAAATTCTGAATAGTCGCTATGGAATTCAGGCCCTTAAAAATTGACATTTTGCAAACGACCTCGGATTTCGACGAAACCACTTTTGTTGGGTCCGTGATGTCAAATTATTGCTAGATTCCAAATTTCATAATTTTTCGAATCAGTATGTGAGCGTGGCAAAGGAAAACGCGTTGGACCAGTTTTAGTTGATTTTAATCGACTGGAAAATGGTCATTTTTCAAACGGTCTCAGAATTCGACGAAACTAGTTTTGTTAGGACCGTATCGTCAATACGAAGTTAGAAAATATTTTTCGGGAATTTTTAGAGTTAGTATGTGACCCTGGTAAATTGAAATGTACGTTTAAAATTCAATATAATGATTTAAATGTTAATTTAAACGAAAACTGGTCGTAACAGTCGAGTTGGGTTACGCAGCATATCCCATTGTGTTCAGAATGGGGGTATTTAGCTAGGGGCGATAGTCGTTGGGTTTGATTCTGAGTCCGAATGCAAAGACAGATATCTTCAAAATTAAAATAGTAAAAATATTAAAATATATATATAAATTAAAAAGAAACCCTAGCCTATCCCCTAAAGCCGCCGCCCCCAATTCAACGTGAACGATCAGAATCGTTCCTCCAAAGATCGTCTCCGATCTTGAAATCCACGCCCAAATTTTCAGAACTCCAAATCAAAAACGAAAGAGAATTTCACCCTCTTCAAAGTCATACGGATTAGATCGAAAAACAGGGAGGGTCTCGTTCGATTTTCAGGCTGAAACTTCACCACTTCGCATGCATTTCTAGAGCGCAGGGGCCATCGAGTTCCTCTAAACTCCGGGGGATGGAAGGCGGTGGCGAGGGCTATGAAAAGGTGTGGGTTGATCGAGTTCAGGGGCGACGAGGTGACGGTGGACTTCAACCCTAGGGCTCGTGATTTTGGGTTCTCTTCGTACAGGGGGATGACGCGTTTCCAGGCATATGAAGAAGAAGACCAGGCAACGTAAATTTTTATTTTTATTTTTTTATTTACTTAGTTTATTTTATTTACGAAATTAGAAGTAAATGAATTTTTATATAAAATAGTTTGCTTTGAAAAATATAAAATACTTTGCTATGAATTTTTATGTAGAATACTTGGATTTGAAAAACACAAAAAGTTGTTTTTATAAAATTTATATGAAGTTGATTTTATAAAATGTATAAAGTAAAAATAGTAATAGATTTGTTTTGAAAGTAAAAATAGATTTGCTTTGAAAATAAAATCACTGTTTTAGAAATAGAATTTTTATATATCTAACAACGATGTAAAAATATGTTTTTATATAAATAAAATCGGTATAAGAGTATAATTTTTATAATGAAGACATCGATATAAAAATATGATTTTTCCTTATGTAGAAGGCAAAGCAAAATATGATTTTTATTTATTCATATAGTAGATAAAAATTCGATTTTTATATATAGAATAGCGAAGTAAAGATTCGATTTTAATTTATGTAGAGAATTAAAAATATAATTTTTATAGGATAGAGAATATAAAAATATCATCTTTGTATATATAGCAAAATAAAAATCTGATTTTTATTATATATACGTTAAGATAAAGTGGTGATTTTTATAATGATGAAATTTATATTTTTGAAAAGGTGAAATCCATATTTTTGAAAAGGCAAAATCTTTATATGAAGAATAGCGGGATAGAAATGGAATTTTTGTCTATATGACATCGTAGTCAAAATAGGATTTTTATATAAAGAATAGCAAAGTCAAAATAGGATTTTTATATAAAGAATAGCAAAGTCAAAATAGGATTTTTATATAAAGAATAGCAAAGTAAAAATTCGATTTTTATATATTGAATAGCAAAGTAAAAATTCGATTTTTATATATTGAATGGCAAAGTAAAAATGTGATTTTTACATATGTAGTGGCTACGGGCAACGAAAGTGATAAAAAGGCGAGAACGATGAAGATTTCTCTAAATGAAGTGCCGTGAAGTTGGATAGCTATCGGTGAGAATTTCTCACTCTTCCATTTCTTTTCTAATTATATATATACTAGGATGCAGACGGTGTTTAGTAGCACCCGACACAACCGTCCACAGACCATGGACTTGTTTGTTTGGTTGCATAAATTAGTTAGATGATTTGATTTGAATTTGGTTGTTTGGTGATTTTGATTGATGTGTGAATGGAGTGGCCTTCACTAGACCGGGGATAAGGCTAGGCCTCGTCCCGTTTCTAGTATCGTGCCGTTATGCCGCCGAAATTTTCTAAAATAAGTTAGAAAAATAAAAATATCATTTTATTTAAAGAATGAACTGAATAGAAATTCAAGTGTTGAAATAAAATATTTTATCGTTAAAAATATAATTTTTAATGTGAAGTGAATAAAATAAAATATTCATTTACAAACCGGACGGTTTGTTTATGTACACTGATTTGACTGATATTGATTGGGTCGATAAATTTTACACATCGCCCAACTGCACAAATAAAATCTGTGTTTGATTGTTTGAAACCCCACACGGGTGTTGGGATGAAACTTGAAGTTCACTCATCCTGATTGATTAAATATGTCGATCGATTGATTGACAGGCTGCTATAAGCGTTAAATGTCTATATTTGATGCTTATACAGTGTAGTGCACTTTGGTTGATGGTTGATTATTTTTCAATGCTATTATATACATGTGTTGTATGAAAATCCATATAATTAACATTATATGGTGATTGATTGGGCCTCATTCCAATTTAGAAGATAAAGAATACTATAAAGTAAAGGTTCATGTGTTGACTATACTCATCCGTTGAGATTAGTCATGTGTTGAACGAAATATTTTAACAATAAAATTTATATCTTTATCACTATAAAGTAAAGGTTCATGTGTTGACTGTACTCATCCGTTGAGATTAGTCATGTGTTGAACGAAATATTTTAATAATAAAATTTATATCTTTATCACTATAAAGTAAAGGTTCATGTGTTGACTGTACTCATCCGTTGAGATTAGTCATGTGTTGAACGAAATGTTTTGACAATAAAATTTACATCTTTATCATATATGAAATTAGAAACTAACTGGAAAATAGATGAGGTGAGTGGTCTCCTGAATATTAATCTGATGTTGGTTTCGGCCTTCGGGGTTAATATTCAGGAAATCGTTCTCTTACTAATTTACGGTTGGAGTCTGGTTTTAAATCAAACGATAGATACCATAATTTTTATAAAATATATTAAATAACAAAAATAGTCACATATGGACGGTACTCATCCGTTGAGATTAGTCGTGTGTTGACAAAAATAAATATTCATTTATTTGAAATAGAATATTTGAAAATAGAAATATATGAAGCCGTGTTGATTAGATTGACGCCATTTTAACGTGAACGATATTTATATTGATTTTATTCATTTTAAGATGAATATTGAAAAGTGATTTCGAAATCGCATATTTTGAAATGAAATTTGAATCAAATTGAATAGAAAGCGAATTCGAATTGAATATATAACGAATTGAATTCGAATTGAATATAAAACGAATTTGATTTCAATTGAATATATAATGAATTTGATTCAAATAGAAAATGGAAATGAATTGAATATAAAACGATTTCGAAATGAATTGAATATTAAACGATTTCGAAATGAATTGAATATAAAACGATTTCGAAATGAATTGAATATAAAACGATTTCGAAATGAATTGAATATAAAACGATTTCGAAATGAATTGAATATAAAAAGATTTCGAATTAAATGGGATAGAAAGCGAATTTGATTTAAATTGATTAGAAAACCAATTTGAATTGAATCGATTAGAAAACCAATTTGAATTGAATCGAATAGAAAACGACTTTGAAATTGAATTGAATTGAAAACGAATTCAAATTGAAAACGAATTGAAATGAATTCAAATTAAATTGAAATTTGAATTGAATAGAAATGAATTTTAAAACGAATTTATAAGGAAAAATTCAATTTTGATTTGAATTGAAATGGAAGTTGAAATTGTTTTTGAAACGAAATTAAAACGATTTATAAAATTCGTTTTAAATAGAAATCGACGAAATATATATTATATATATTATATATATAATATAAATGGCCTGAATAGAACGCGCCGCGCCGCGGCAGTTCGTGAATTTCGACCATTTATTTCAAACGGACATTACGGGAGATCCGACCGTCAGATTCTCCTAAAACCGGAACCGTTGGGTTCGTATCGAAAAGAGCTTTCTAACGAATATTAGAAATTTGAAATCTAACGGTTGGATTTGGAGATACGTCCAAATCAAATTTGAAAAAGGTCGCTGTAAGTGCAGTTCGATGGCCATTGATGGAAATCGACTGTACGGGCCTTGATAAAATTATTAAAAATATCAATAATTTGTGTAAAATCATTAGAAATGATTTGGGAAAATTTGGGATGAAAAACTCCATATTTGAAAAGATAAAAATAGATTTTTATCAAAATGAACTAGTTTGAACTAAATTTAAAACTCGATTTGTTTTTAAATAAATAAATGAGATTTAAAAAGGGGTTTTAAATAATCGGAATTCCTAATATATTTGAATTAAATTAAACCAGAATTGATTCATGGGTTTGTCGTGAACTGTGTTTTAAATAACACCTAGTTCTTTAACCCAGTAAAAGGAGTTTTAATGAATCTGCAATTAGATTGAAATGGGGAATTGATAATTTAAATTATCAACTTTAGAAAATGAGCGAGAATGGAGTATCCCCAGTTTTGCTCCAAGGCGATAGTTAAATCTTTAATTAGATTTGAATGTGAAATGGTAATTAATTTTACCGATAGCACCGTGGTGTTAGATATGGAGTATTACCAATTTGGCTTCATGGGATGAATAAGTTGGGATTGGGAAATAAAATAAATAATTACTTCGGTGTGGTTCGCTAATCTCGACTAGTTCGGAAAACCATAATTTGGTTTGAAATGACATCCAAAGGAAGATCAAAGGATAAATTTTAAAGAATTTATCTTGGATAAAATTAATGGGAACCTTTCCCTAAAAATTGAAATTTAGAAACTAGCTGTAGGTTAGCAAAGAAGAATGGTTTCCTATGTATTGATCTGATGTTGGTTTCGGCCTTCGGGGTTAATATTTGGGAAATTGTTCTCTTGTTGATTTACGGTTAGTAGCTACTGAATTGGAATGAGGCGTATGCTGTGTTTGTGTAACATTCGTTTTTAATATACGCGGGTTGTTCGGGAAGGCCGGGTTTATACCCATTCTGAATAACCGATTCGACGATATGTCGAAGATGAAGACGGTGGTTAAAGACCGGAAGTCTTCACATCGTTCGGATAATTACTGATGATCCTGATTGGGCTGTACACCCAAGAGGATGGAAATAGTTGGTGGTCGTCCAGACGTACTTGGAGATGGATGGATATGCGAGGAAAGTGCCTCTGGTTTCGTTCAGACCTAGAACGGACTTGTAAATGGATGGTGTGTCTGACATTGTATTCCTTTATATTGTATTTGTTGATCTCTGCTAAATATATATCTGTTTGGCGGCGGAGAATTTATTCTCTTGCTTAACGCCCTTCTCTGAGACATATGAGCTCAGAGGTTATATATTGACAGAAATCAGTGGTACGATATGGATTGATAGTGTGGCATGCTGAGATGCAGTGATCCAGACTTTTGTTGAAAAGCAAAGTTTGGTGGTTGATGATCAAAGCGCAGCTAATATAGCATGGCTTTGTGTATAGCGTTGATCCGCGAGCCTCACACCCCGGTATGGTGGCAAACTGATGGTTTGATCAGTATGCTTTTTCGTGGATGGGCACCTTAGTGGTGTCGTGGATTCGGTCGACCGAGATGAGCCTAGTGCTCAGGGATATATAGAGTAAGCGGTGTTTTCTCTCGCTGGGACGTAAGCCGTGGTGGTACTCTGGTCCCAAATGTGCGGATGCAGACGGTGTTCTCTTGTTGGGACGTAAGCCGTGGTGAATTGCATTCCGCGATCGATCTTTCGAATCAGGAGCCACCATGATGGAAATCCAATTTCCAATACGTGTATTGCGGTTTTAATTGTAGAACTTGTATGGCGACATGATATATGGTACCCATGCCGTCTATGATTGATATTTATGATTGGAATCGTTTTGACACTATACACATATTATAGTATCAAATGATTTGTTTTAAACGTACTAAGCATGTTTGGCTATTATAAGGGAAAACCCTATCCTCCGGCTTGCGTTGCATTGTGCGATGGGACCTGGGTCTTATAATAGCTTCATTTTTCGAAAAAGCATTGCGTTGTTTATTCTATGCACTAGTATTCTTGGGAGGAAACCCGTTCCGTGTTATACGGCGTGGTCCCTTGAACTACTCTCTTTTAAAGTAAAGTTTTAAATAACTGTTTTAGTTCTCACACCAGTCACATGACTGACCTGGAGTTTATTGTTTTAACCTAAACTCTGGGTGCCCCTATTTTCCGCACGGGCAGCTAGTAGTTTTGGTTTTGCAGATTTATATTCACAGGATCCTGGTTTACAGCTGGAATGATATCCGGAAAGCTCTGTATCCGTATATCACCTTCAGTTGTGCTTTGTATTATTTTCCGCTGCTATGTAATTTATTGTAATCTCTGATATATATCGAATGTAATTTATTCATATATACTCTGTATATTCTTGTATCTGATGGAATTGTTGTAATAGCAATGAAAGGTTCTTCTGTTTGTGTTCTGATTTGTCTTGTCCACACAGTAATTCGTTCTTTCTCATCTCTTCGGAGACCGGGGAAGTTTCGGGTCGCTTCAAATTCATTTTCAAAATACACTTTGAAAATATTCCTTTTTCAACATTTGGTATGTTATGGTATTCAACATATCAAATCACGATGATCAGTATCGTCCAAACACATATAATCGACAACAGATTATATATCACATCATATATCACAATATATGAAAAACAGTAAAATAAATGTTGAGGGTCCAGTCGGATTCCTCCAACCTGTTTCCCTGCATCACAGATGTTAAACAATATAGATAACATCACTTTCAGTTCCATATGATATATCCTGTCAAACAGAATCAATATAGAAAATTCAACTAACTGACTAGCAGTTCAATCAAACAGTCAACACACAATCAATCAGACAATTTCTAACAGTTCTAAAAATACAACATGAAATTATAAACTGTTCAGAGTTAGTGAGATTTACTCACAGTATTTGCAGTTGATGATTCCGATTTGTTTTTGTTTAAAATCAAAGGACATTTGATTTTCACGAAATCCCAATAACTCCGTTTTCCACAATATCAGTTGTACCCTGTAGATCTCCTTGCTACGTGTCCAAGGGATCCGGTTGCATTCTATTCTGATCATGTACGAATGAACTATAAGTGTTATATAAGTTTTTGATTTAATTAAAACACTTCTTCTTCTACATTTTTTTTCTATAAACATTGGGCTTACCGTAAAAGTTCCGGCCCAATATCCCATTAATACCCACGCCTCATTGTACAGACTCAGACCCGTCTTCTACATCTCTTCATTGCCACGTCTTCATGCTTAGAAAACATCCCGCAACCGACGTCATTTTCCAGTATCATGAACCCGCCATTATACCTCCTTCTTGCCATTTTCTCCCAACACGCAAACCACTAACCACCCACAGTTATACGCCCCCTCCTGTATAAAGTTCCTCTCCTTCAAATGAACGCAACAACTCCATTCAGTCCCATCATCATGTTTATCTCAATTCCTTTCAGTATAATCCACATATACTTTTCACGCAATAACATCCCAGCTATTTGTTTACATGCAACTTCATACCCTTTTGGTTTCCTTCAGCCTCCTTTGTTTCGGATATACGAACTCTGATCAAACGATACTCCTCATCATCTCCCCTTCCTCCTCAACAAACAAATCGGCTGCCTTTCTTCCTCCTAAACCAAAGACTCGAGCCAACTAAACAGCTCCCAAAAACGTATGCTATCAGCACCTCATCACACCTCAGTATTAACACACAGCTTACCCTCCTGAACGCACACCCGTAAGCTCCCCTTGCATTCACAACCTGCTCGTCTCGACACGGCTGCTGCCCTAGTTTCTGCTCGGTTCGAGTTCGAACCGTGAAGGAAGGCGTCGCACCAGAAATTTGAGGGTATAGGCTTTAGGCTAGAGCGGAAATAAGATCAGCGATCTCGATCTCGATTTCTCCTATTTCAGAGTTTGTTTGATTTTTTTTTTTAAAAACTTCCGTTCGAATGAAAAATAGAGATGGCGGATTCATAGTTTGACTTCTGAAATGAAGAATTAGGTTTCAGTGAGGATAGGGTTATTTATATAGGAGAGTTTTTCTTTGTATTTGTGGTGACTTTCTCTCCACATTTTTCATTTGTATTTGTGGAGATTTAGAAGTCCACGTTTGTTGAAGAGAAAAGAGGTGATGTTGTTTCTCGTGGCCTCTCAAAGGTCTTGTACTGATGGCATCTTCAGGAAACAAATTCCAAGTCTCATACATGATTTAAAGAAGTTTATCACTCTTCGCTACAAGAAATCCCGCTCCCTTTCGGACTGTTATTGACAAAACCGAAAATCACATCGTGTTGACCAATGTGCCATGATCCCAAAAATATAATAATACCGGTAGATTAACTCATATTGTGAAACCTCAAAATGTTGATTTCAGGGTGTAAAATACTCCAAATAAAAAGTTACTTATTTAATTAATTAAAAATCACCATAAAATTCTAAAAATTAAATTATCACAATGTCCCAAAAGAACCTTGTCTAAATTCAAACCCGATCTCTATTTATATCGAATAAACCGTTACGGTCGATAAAAGATTCTATAGCGACTATTTTAAAATTTGATTTGGACATATCTCAAAATCTACACGACGAAATCCCGATTTTTCTCTTCCACTAGAAAGATATACTCCACCAGCTCCACACGTTTGTTGTTTCACAGAAATCCGGCTTAAAACGAATCCTGTACATTCAGTTGAAGTTCGAATCGCCAATTTATGAACTTAAGCGCCATTTCAAGCTCGATTTTAATTATAATATAATTATACGTTCAAACTATCGTTCAAATAATATATTCGTTATTCTACTTCAATTCTAAACTGAATAAAATATCACAGATGTTCCAGTTCATATCATATCGTCATTTCAGCCAACTTTGTTATTTTCAGAATCAAATATATTTTTAATTTATTATTTTAATTAAATATTTATCATTATTAAATTCCACGACCATTAAATTCACTAAACCACCATTTCAAGAATTAAATAAATTAATTCTAATACCTCTGCCAATGCGGGTCATTACAGTGTTATATTCCAAAGATTACGCTTGCCACCGTGGAACGGGGTTTTGGGTCGTCACACATGGTATCAGAGCCTTGGTTAAGCTTAGTTCTGGAATATAATATATTAACGAACTCATCAGAAATAGAACCAATAGTGTTCTAAGACGGATTACACATTTTAGATAGGATCAGTAATATCCTAGAATGAGTGTAGCAGAATGAAATACACACCGATAGACACATTTAGATTCAAGTATATGTCTCTATGCTTAAAAATACCTTTTATGTTGACCTGACACTTTGTCTGGTATTTGCAGACATTGAAAAATGAGTGGCATAAGTAGAAGAGGTAGGTCAGAACCAAATATTGAGGCTCTATTAAATAAGTATCAAATCTGGGTGGAGTACCGTTCTCGGGCAATGAATCCATTATTCAAACACAAGCATGGATGCGCTCTGTTGAAAAAATCTTTGAAGATTCAAAGCTGAGAGATAATCAGAAAAGATTACTGGCATCTTGGACACTCAAAGACGAAGCTTTAATTTGGTGGGAAACCGTTATTAAAGATAATCCAAAAGGTAATATTACTTGGGATAAATTCAAAGAAATTTTCAATGAAAGATTTATTCCTACAGAAGCAACTGAGCAGTTAAGTGAAGAATTCTATTATCTGATACAAGGAGATATGACCATTCCGTAATATCATAAGAAATTCAATGAACTTTCTCGTTTTGCCCTGCATCTAATTCAAAATCCAAAGATGAAGAATCTGAGGTTTATTAATGGGCTTTAAAGAAAGTAACAAAGTAGTGTAACTGCATATGTGCAACAATCTTTCTCTGAAATGATATACATGGCTTATTAGTATGAAGGCTTTGATAAGAAAGGTCTTTTGGGCGACGAAGAAAAATGTAGTTCTAGCAACAAAAGGAAATTCGAAACTGATAGCCCAGAGACAAGTGCACAGCCTAAGACAAGTACGACGTATGGGGCCAGAAAGAAGCCTAGAGTCAATAGGAAAAAGGTTATATCTGAGAAAGAACCAGTAACGACTACCATATGTAATAACTGCATAAAGCCAGGGCATTTTCAAGGAAATTGCAAATCCTCGAAGAAAGAAAGAAATGTTGGATTCAAATCTAATAAGAAGGGTCGAGAGAATAGGAAATGCAATCTTTGCCATTAGGCCGGTCATATTGCGAAGAATTGCCAGCTATCACAGAAATCTGAAGCAGTACATGTAAATGAAGTGGCAGAAGTTCCGGCATCCTCAGCCAGTCAAGCGAGGCCAGATGTTTTGGAAGGCACGCTTACAGTTAAAGACACTCCAGTTAAAATACTGTTTGATATAGGCGTGTCATGAAGCTTTATTTCAAGTAATGCGGTTAAGAAACTGGATTTGAAATTGAAAAAGCTCAAAGCACCCATGACTGTCCATAATCCGGTTAGGGGTTCCCTCGATCTTAGTTGGATTTGTGGGGTGCCTGTCTCTTTTTTCCGTTATCGGTTCCCTACCATCTCGATCGTCATGAATTTTAAAGAATTTGATCCTATTCCAGGATTGGATTGGTTAACTAAATATGAAGCTGAGGTCAAATGCACCGAAAGAGTTGTTAAGGAAAACACAAAGTTCGGGGGCTATATAACCATACCATGTGAAGGTCTGAATTCTGATAGAAAATACTTTTGGTCAGTTTTGGGTGTTTCTCCTGCTCAATTAGAACCTGTTCCTATCATAACAGAGAATATTCTGGTTGATATAGAAAATATACCTATCGTCAAGAATTATGCGGATGTGTTTGAAGAAGTTGTTAGCTTAGCTCCGCTTAGGGAAATTGATTTCAAAATCTCTTTAATTCCGAATGCAAGGCCAGTAGTTCACTCTATTCGAAGAATGACCTTGAACGAAAAAGAAGAATTAGACAATCAGACTCAACAGCTTGTATGGAAAGGTCTGATAAGGCCAAGTTTCTATGACTGGGGAGCAATAGTGGTATTTTTCCCAAAGTCAGACATTACTTTCATACTATGTGTGGATTAATGTGACTTGAACAAGCAGACATTAAAGAATAAATATCCATTGCTGCGAATTGATGATTTGTTGGATCGATTGAATGGAGCGCATTTATTTCCACGAATGGACCTAGCTACAGGTTTCCGTCAACTTCGTATTGCCGAAGAGTGTATTCCTTTGACAACACTCAGAGGTCCAAATTTATTCTACGAATGGTTAGTAATGCCGTTGGCTTATATAATGCTCCAGCTTATTTTTTTGATCCAATGAACAGGGAATTCAGAGAAATATTAAATAAATTCGTGCTGGTTTTCGTTGATGACATATTAATCTTCTCTAAGTCAGAGAGCGAGCATGCAAAACATTTGAAACAAGTGTTAGAGATTCTGAGAAAGATTGTTTTAAAAGCATAATTTTCGAAATGTATATTCTGGCAAGAAGAAGTCAAGTTTCTTGGCCATGTCGTATCAAAAGAAGGAATTTCTGTGGATTCCAGTAAGATCACAACTATTCTAAATTGGAAACAGCCAACTACGCCCACAGAAGTCCGAAGTTTTCTCAGATTGGCTAGTTATTATCGGAAGTTCGTTAAGTGTTTTTCAAAGATATCTAGTTCCTTAACAAAGCTTACTAAGAAACATTCAAGGTTCAATTGGACCCCAAAATGTGAGGCAGCTTTCCAAAAGCTGAAGTTAAGATTGACAACTGCTCCAGTTTTAACAATTATTGATGGAAATCAAGACTTGAAAGTTTAGACAGATGCTTCTAAAGAAAGACTTGGTGCAGTATTAATGCAAAGAGGCCAAGTAGTTGCTTATGCTAGCCATCAGTTGAAGCCGCATGAGAAGAACTATGCAACTCACGACCTTGAATTCTTAGCCATCGTGTTTGCTATGAAAATCTGGAGACATTATCTTTTGGGTGAGGAGTTCGAATTATATAATGATCATCAATCATTGAAGTACTTGTTCACCCAGAAAGATCTGAATATGAGGCAGCAACGTTGGCTTGAATTTCTCATGGCATATGATCTTGATATTTTGTATACTCCGGGGAAAGCTAATGTTGTGGTTGATGCGCTCAGCAGAAAGAATGTAATCATCGCCAATCTTATAATCACGCCTTCGTTGATTGATAACATATATACTCTCTAGAAGGATGATCACTTCATTCAGAAGATCAGGGAGAGAATTAAGAAAGGCGAGCCCTCGAGTTTTCAGATCGATAATGATGGGATTCTGAGATTAAAGGGCCGAATTTGTGTTCCAAACATATCTGGGCTCCGGAGAGAAGTATTGGATGAATGTCACAAATCCAAACTGAGTATCCATCCAGGAGTGAGCAAAATGTATAATGATATCAAAACACTTTTTGGTGGAGATCAATGAAAAGAGACATTTCCTTGTACATTAGCCGGTGTTCTACTTGTCAAGAAGTCAAAAGCAATCAACAAAAACTCACCGGATTGTTGCAACCATTGGAAATTCCAGGTTGGAAGTGGGAACAAATTTTTATGGATTTCATGGATGGTTTGCTCAAAACCCGGAGAGGAAATGACAGTATTTGTGTGATCATAGACCGTTTCACGAAGACCGCCTATTTTATACCTGCAGGTCGAATAGAACTGCTCATAGTCTGATGCAGATTTATTTTAAGGAAATTTTTAAGCTTCCTGGGGTTTCCATGAGTATCGTTAGTGATTGTGACCCGAATTTTGCTAGTAAATTTTGGGAAGAATTCCAAGCATAATTGGAACAAAACTGAACTTGAGCACCGCTTATCATCCTCAAACAGATGGAAAAACTGAGAGGGTGAATCGTATTCTAGAAGATTTACTACGAGCTTGCGTTATTGATTTTGGCGGATCATGGGAAGGCCATTTTCATTTGGCTGAGTTCTCATACAACGACAGCTACCAAGCGAGTCTGAAAATGTCACCATTCGAAGCATTGTATGGTAGACCGTGCAGATCTCCCACATGTTGGGTATAACCTGGTCTATACTTGTATTGGGACCTGATATGATTTGTGAAGCTGCAGATAAAGTCGATTTCATTAAGAAACGATTACTAGCGGCTCAAAGCCGACAGAAGAGCTATGCAGATTCGAGAAGAAGAGATTCGTCTTATTCTGTTGGTGACTATGTGTATCTAAGGGTTTCTCCGATGAGGAGTAGTCCAATTTGGTAAAACAGGGAAGTTGGCGCCTAGGTTTATTGGTCCATTTCCTATACTCGAACGGATTGGAACTCTCACTTATAGAGTTCAATTGCCTGACTAGTTGCCTGGAGTACGTGATGTGTTTCACGTATCTCAACTTTGAAAGCATGTACATGATCCAGACTTGGTCGTGGAAGAAGCCGCACAACAAGATTTGGAAATTACTCCAGAATTGGCAGCGAGGAGAGAGCCGATAAAGATAATTGGCAAAGAAACTAAAGAGCTGAGAAACAAGAAAGTTCACTTAGTCAAAGTGCAATGGAGTGGAGATCCGCGTGACTGTACTTGGGAGACTGAAGAGAGTATTAAGAAAGCCTTTCCCAATTGCAGGGTAGATATCTCTGATTACTCTGGTGCAAGGTACATTTACCATATTTTGCATTTCCGTATTGTTTTCTACTTGGTGGTGGTTTCCTTTTCATGGATGTAGAATTTTTAATCATATAGTCTGAATGATTATAAAAGGGTATATGAATTAATTACTATATATTTGAAAAGGTTAAAAATAAATTGATTTTTATTTGTGTGGAGTGATTGTTAGTTTAAAATAAATAACACAAGAATAGTAAAATCAATAAGAGAATGAAGGTAAATTTATGCAAATTAAATCAAATATTGAACTAATTTGAAAATTGATTGGAATACATGCATGTACATTATACATGTTTAAACAGGTAAACAGATTTGCTGTTGAGTAAAGAATTTATTTGCATGCCCGACAAAATAGGTAAACCTTAATGAGTTGGATGCATAATTTTATTTATTATATCAACTCCTGTGAATGCCATTGGATGCGGAGTGCTGGTTGTTCTGTGTGAAATAATAAACATCGTCATATGATAGTAACAATTAATTTTGAACTACACTACATGGCATACTTCTTGAAGATAGCATACCGTATCATATACCACATAAGCATTTGGAGCTTGTGTGACGAGGTTGAAGATTTACCATACAAGCGAGAGACTTGTATGGCGATGACTATATTACAGGTTGAACCGAAGACTGACATGGACTATATAAAATGTAACGGTAAATTTCCAGATTAATAAAAAAACCACACGGGTGTGGAGATGACAATAAACACGTCTCTCTGGTCATTAAGGCACAAAAAACATTTATAGGGTGACGAGAATTTATTCTCTGGAGTTATGATCTATACACACTCCCCTGTGGAAACTGGAATATATCACTATAAATATGTGTATGCTTTTTAGAATTTATTGGGTACCTAATACGACCAAATAAATTTCCAAACCCCTCCTCGTACAAAGGAGGTTATGGCGAAATTTTTCGAAAATTTAACCTGTTGCCAAATTTTTGAAGAATTTGAAAATTCTTAGAAACTGAAAAGTTGAAGAATGGAAGCCAGAATGAAAGTTGAGTTGGTTAGTTAAACAATTTTCAGCTTCGTTCCTTTTCGGGGATGAAAAAATTTTAAGTGGGGGAGATTGTAACAACCTGGAAATCAGAACCAATTTAAAAATTTTAATTTGGATATTTTAGTGGATTTGGAATATTTAAAATAAATTATTTTAAATAATAGCGACCAGAAATCTATTTGGATCAAAATCATAGTGAATATATTTATTTTAATTAGAAAATAAGGCCTGAAATGGCGCGATAGTTTAAAAATTCGAATTCGAACTTTGACTGACAGTATAGGATGCAAACTAAAATGGATTTTAGTGAAACCAAAAATATTTAAATCTGTTTATGAATATCTTTCTAAAGAATCTGAAAAATCGAAGTTTCATGGCGGGAATCAAAAGTTATGGCCAAATGAATTTTCAGAAAAGGTCGCCATGGAATTAATATAGCCCTTGAAAATAGACATTTTGCAAACGACCTTCATTTTTGATGAAACCACTTTTGTTGGATCCGGAATGTCAAATTATTGCTAGGTTTCAAATTCCATAATTTTTGGAGTTAATATGTGAGCGTGGCAAAGGAAAATGTGCCTGGTTAATTTTAGTCAATTTGGATCGACCAGAAAATGACCATTTTTCAAACCATCTCCAAATTTGACGAAACTAGTTTTGTTGGGACCGTATCGTCCAAACATAGCTAGATTTATTTTTCTGGAATTTTTGAAATCAGTATGTGGCCCTGACAAATTGAAATGTACGATCAAATCCATATTTGAATGTTTTATATTTTAATTTGAAGAAAAACTAACAGATACAGTCGAATGGGCCTACAAAAAAAATTCCATCGCGTCCGGAATGGGGGTATTTAGCTAAGGACGACAGTCGTTGGGTTAGAATTGGAGTTCGTATATGATAAGGGGTATTTTCGGATTTAATGGAAATAAAAATAAATATAAAATACAAGGGCCAATCAAATTCCTTCGTCGTTTTCTGTAAAACCTGATACCCCTTCCTGTCGAACGACAGAATTGAACTCCCTCCTTCTCTCCTCTCTACCTCACAAACCACACAATAAAACTTGCTACTCCTTTAGGGAATTTTGAATAGGACGTCATGAACTTCAAATCCATAGCAAGTTTGGATTTTTTTGTGGAGTATTAAGGGAGAATCACCTCCGGGAAGTTGCTGACTTCCCAGGGCCACCGAGGCTTCCTCAGGCCATCAAAGTGGGCCCTACCGCCAGCGCAGAGGCACGCATCCCTCCCCTTCAACGCTACACCGCCCGATCGTCCAATCGTTACACGGATTGATCGCAAATTCCAAACCTAGTTTGGAACCTTTTCTGAGGTAACGACCTTTCTTAATTTAAAATAGTTTTAACACTTTAAAACCGTTGCAAACTTCTAAAAATCATATCTTTTTGCTATGTTGTCAAAATCCAATGAAACAGGAACATTGGACTCGTGTGGACGTCTTCTATATTCTAGAAGAGACCTGAGAATTTTTGGAGCTTCCTACAATTTTTGAAGGACTGGAACCCAATGTGAGATTTCTAAATTATAAACGATATGGAATGGGGATGTATAAATTATATAATCGATGTATAATTTATATAAGCATTGTACACCTCATGTATAAGCGTTGTATAAGTTCTATGTGCGATGTATAAGTTATATATGCGTTGTAAAAATCATATGTGCATTGAATAGAATTGAAATGATATTGAAATGAAATCGAAATATATTTATATGCATATATCTATATCTATATATATATATATATACTCCCTTCGTCCTCAGACCATGGAAGATATATATTGGTTGTGATTGTCTGGATTTTGATTGACGTGAAATTTGGTTGATAAATGCGAATGGTTGATAATGATTGTTTATGGTTGAAAAAAAACTGGGATTGTTTGTGGAAAAATCCATTATGATATGAAAATGATCGAAATATTTGGATTATCAGGATAAGCCCCTTAGGGAACGCTACGAGGCGTAAGGTAGTGCAAGGAGCCGTACTTGGGACAGTGCTGGTTTTAAACCCCATGCCGTTATGCTGCCGAAATTTTCTGAAATATTCATGTGTTTGATTTGTATTCATATATTGAAATATATTCAAGTGTTGGAAAAATATTCATATGACGAATAAATTTTTTAAACAGTAAAAATTACATTTTTATAATGTATAAAAATCGCTAAAAATATTTATGTTTGAAATAAATTATTTAAACAATAAAAATCACATTTTTATAATATATATGAATCGCTAAAAATATTCATGTTTGAAATAAAAAAAATTGATAATAAAAATCACATTTTTATAATATATACGAATCGCTAAAAATATTCATGTTTGAAATAAATTGTTTTGACAATAAAAATCACATTTTTATAATATATATGAATCGCTAAAAATACTCTTGTTTGAAATAAATTGTTTAAATAATAAAAATCACATTTTTATAATATATATGAATCGCAAAAAATATTCATGTTTGAAATAAATTGTCTAAACATTAAAAATCATATTTTTATTATACACATGAAGTGTTAAAAATAGACATGTGTTGAAATAAATATTTGTTGGGTTAAAATATTATTTTTATCAAATATATGAAAGGAAAATGGTTTGGAAATCGAAGAATGGATTATATATATATAAATATAACTCGAATAAAGCGAATAACGAAGTTGCAGTTCATATTTTGAAATCATGATTTTAAACGATTATTGTGGGAGATCCGACCGTCGGATTTTCCCGAAACCGAAACCGTTGGGTCCGTTTTGAAAATATCTTTCCAATGATACCAAATTTGTGAAGATCCAACGGTTAGATTGTGTGAAATGTTTAGTTCAAATTTGAATAAAAACAGCGCTAGAATGAATTATATATATATATATACATAATTAAAATAAAACGAATAACGACGCTGCAGTTCGTATTTTGAAATCGTAACTTTAAACGATTGTACTGGGAGATCCGAACGTCGAATTTTCCCAAAACTGGAACCGTTGGGTCCATTTTGAAAAGATCTTTCCAATGGTATAAAATTTGTAAAGATCCAACGGTTAGATTTTCAGATATGTGTAAATCAAATCTGAGGAAAAACAGCGCCATGGCGTCGTTATGGCATGAAGCGTCATTTGAATAAATTGGCTATATTTAAATAAATAAGAATAACGATAAATCGTTATAAAATATTATAAACAATATGGAATAGAAATAAACTGAATTTACTCGGTTTATTGGATATTTGATGGTTGAATGTGTTTGACGTGAAAATTACATTAATGAACTGAAGTATAGATGTCAAATAATTTAACTAGGAAATGAATTGATTTGAATTCTAAATATTCGTGAATTATTTGAAAAGGCCGAGTTAATTCTCGTTTCAAATAATTGATCGTCGATTAGAAGTCAAAGATATGAAGACGGTGCAAGACCGATGATCTTCACATCGAATGGATGGCTACTGATGCCTTTAATGGGAGTTGCTGTCCTAAAGGGGTTACAGTGGTAGTTGTCCAGACGTACTTGCTGATCGTTTGGATGTGCAAGGACCTCTCTCCTGTATTGGACATACGGGAGAGGAATAAGTTGCCTCCAATTTCGTTCAGACCCAGAATGGACTTGTAAATGGATGTGTGACTGACGTTGTAGATTGACAACGTGGCATGCAGAGATGCCGTGGTCAAGGCTTTTGTTGAAAAGCAGAGCCTTGTGGTTGATGATCAAAGCAGGGCTTTAAATAGCTAGCTTTGTGTTTGGCGTTGACTCGCGGGCCTCACACCCCGGTATGGACCAGAAGTGGGAGAGGACTTTAGGGAGGACATGCGTTTCTTTCTAGCTAGGAGTGGTGTTTTGGGTTTTACATGCCCGGACATTTTACTTATGTGGATGATGTATAGCGAGACGCCTCGGTTATTTCGGTCTCTTCGGAGCCGATGGTTTGGTCGGGATATGACCAGTTTATGCCCCATAGGGCGGGGTAACGCAGTGTTTAGGCATTTTAATCCACTCCGTGTAGACCGACCCTGACGATCCAAGGGCTCACCCGTGTCTAGGTCCCGAGACATGGGCTAGATTGTCTCGAAGACAAGAGGACGATCCCTTGCCTTGGTTCATGACGGAAATCAAATTTCCAAATACGACATCATGCGATTTTGATTGTAAACCTATATATGGTGACATGATATATGGTACCCATGCTGTCTACGATTGATACTTATGATTGAAATTGTTTTTGAAACATATAAACACTAGTAATAATATCAAATGCTTTTTTTTATTCGTATCAAGCATATTTTGGCCATTATAAGGTAAAACTCTATCCTCCGGCTTACGTTGCATTGTGTGATGGGACCAGAGTCTTATAATGGCTTCATTTTTGTAAAAAAGCATTGTGATGTTTGAATGATCTACTTGTTTTCAGCACTGGCAATCCAAATGGAGTAAACCCGTTCCGCGTTAGCGGCGTGGTCCTGTGATTGGCCTTATTGTAAAATAAGTTAACTCGTAGTTTGTTTCAATTGCAAACTCGGGTGCCCCAATTTCTACACGGGCAGCCTTGTATTCTGGTTTTAGCAGGCTCTTCCTGGATAGCTGTGAAGTTGAAGATGGATTCTATCACTTCTTTCTTTTTATGTTTTTCATCTCCTGTTGTACATATTATGTTTTGATTCCTATGTAGACATTTTATGTAAAGCTGAAACTGTATTTTGTACTAAGTATGATCCTATATACTGTGTAACTCTGATGATTATGTTTATCAGTGTATTCTGTCGTACATTATCTGGTGTATTTATATATTTTTGTTCTGTTGTTATTTGTTTATGTGTTATATTCCAAAGATTACCCTTGCCACCGTGGAACGGGGGTTTGGGGTCGTCACAAAAGGTGAGTTCTTTTTGAACTCACATCTATGCCACAAGCCATTGGCTTGTACAAGTGTAATTTAGTGTTCATATATGTTTGCATGTGCTAGTGAATTGGTTATGTTAGTGTAACTTAGCCGATTCCGTATGTTTATGTTCCGTTGAGTTGAAATTATAAGTAGGATTGTTTACACGATCTTTTGCATTTGTTTTGACTTGATTTGGTGATGTTGTGAAGCTCCGTTGCCCCCCCCCCCCGACATAGTTCTAATCCTTCACAAGTCACTTGATTCATATTCGATTGCTTTGGTTAGAGAATTTTTTCATTTTTGAATATATAATCGAAATCATAGCAATCCCATATATATATTTATATGTATGTATGTATGTATATATATATGTTTGTGCATGTTTGTTTGGTGTTATGAGTTGCTTCGGCATGTTATTGATGCTTCGTTTTCACTTAGAAAATGTTATAAGACATCACCATTGATCCGACCTCGTCCGAGAACCGTTTGCACCTCATTTTCTAAGCAAAAATGACCACACTTCAGCTCAGACGTTTGTCCGGGAGGGGGACAGATGTCTGTCAATGTTTAGGAAGAAAATTAAATAATTGCTTCAGCTCATACGTCTGTCCAAAAATGGACAGACGACCGTACAAAATCTCAGGAAACAGTTTTCCTAACAACAGACGTTTGTCCTTGGGGTGACATACGTCTGTCACTGAAAATCTGCTGTTGACCAGTGGAGACCACGATCAACAGTTTGAGCCCATCAAGGCTCTTTTACGGCCGGAGCTCGGGCCGTTCGGACTTCGTTTGTGAACTTCAGCTTTACGAATTAACAAATTCCAGTAGGTCGATTCATCGACTTTGATTCTCATTTGATTCTTCCAATGTTGATCCTTCTTGGCCGATTCACATTTGTTTATGATGTGAATTGAATAAGTGATCATTCTGAAGC
Organism: Allium sativum; assembly: GCA_030737875.1. Lineage (NCBI taxonomy): Eukaryota > Viridiplantae > Streptophyta > Magnoliopsida > Asparagales > Amaryllidaceae > Allium > Allium sativum. The sequence goes on from CM060916.1 coordinate 963,009,994, forward strand.
CCATGCGCTTTATTTTGTATATCGAATTTATTCGATACTCTTGTTTATATGATTCACGCCATTAAAACGTGAATTATCGACTCGATATCCTTTAAATCTATTCCGATGTAGTTTAAAACCTTCGGGTGCTAGTTTGGGATTTCGATTCGTTTGTTGATCGAAATTACAACCGTTATCCCTTTGATTTCCTGTATGTTGTTGTAATGTGAACTACGCATTTATCGATCACCTTGGTGATCGTACTTTGACCTGTGACCTCGAGTTTTGTGTTTTTGTTTCCTGTCGCTTCAGGGTGATTTCTAATCGTTTCTTAACGTCATTGGATTCACTAACGAGCTATATGTATATTTGATTTATCGAATTCATATTTGATTATTTATGATTTGAAATCACGTCATTGTGACGTGAATCCCCTTGATCGATTTGCCTCGGCAACCGCACTATTGTTTATTGCCACTTTGAAATTATATAAAGAGGTTTTATGTTATTCAGTAGATATCAAATTCTTGTACTAAAATGGTTTCCTATCTTACTTCATTATACAAAGCTAATTTACAAAATCGTACTATGAATCTTCTTCAAATCTACTAGTATATATTTTATAAACCTTTTTCTCATTCATACGAGAAATCTAATTAAACGTCTTAGTAAAATCAAGGACTATGAACCCTTGCTTTTGCTTCGATGGTTAATTCTTGAACTCGTCCGATTGAAATCCGTGGCAATGCTCCTTCTATGATTTTCTCTGTTTTGACTAGGAACCAATTACGAGTGTGTAAATATTCGAGAATAGCATGTGGTAATGGGGCATGTTTCTATTTTCTTATATTAACTAGCTCAGAGTAATTTTTATTCACCCGGATCCATGGTATCCGCCTCTATGACATAGTTGTTTGGTTCGCGATCCCCAGAGTGGGAATATACGATTTGTGACCTTCATCTATGGGACTTCGGTCCAACTTCCTATGATTTTCTATGATTTATGTTTTCCTCTATGATTTTCTATGATTTATAATTTCCTCTATCGGGGTCACGACCCGGCTTCGTGGGGAGCTTCGACTCAAACAAATGGGTTCACTACTTAGAGATCGTATCTCATCTATGAACAGACCTGCCCCCCCCCCCCTTTACGATGTTTTCTAGAGATTTCACGATTTATGTGTTTTCTATCTCCGGGGTCACGACCTGGCACCGTAGGGAGCTACGGCTCCAACAAAAAGGGTTCGCTACTGAGAGATCGTATCTCATCTATGAACAGGCCTTCCCCTTTATGAATGTTTACTCTGATGGTTCATGATTACTTTGATGCGATACACGTCAATTTGATTTATGTTTACTTTGTTGATTTATGATTACTTTGATGCGATACGCGTCAATTTGATTTATGTTTACTTTGATGAATTATGATTACTTTGATGATTTATGATTTATGATTACTTTGGCGTTCCTCTGTCATTTCCTGTTGTGTGCTAATATTTGAATGTTGCATTCTACATTGACTAGAAGATTATTTAGAGATATTTGTGTTGGCATGCCATGTTTCATATCTATTTATGATTAGATATTACTATTAGAATCATGTCATCCTGCGTTATATCTCTTATTATCTCAGTTTATTTGATAAGTACAACTAGAATGATCCGTTTATTGTTTGTTTTCTTATAAATAATACTCAGATCAGGCCAAGTCATTTTAGGTGCTTCTTTGGGTCTCATCGCAGGATTGATCTTCCTCTTTCATCTTGCTACTCTGTCTCCGCAACTTTATGTACTTTTGTATCTATGACATTATCTATCGTAGTGTACATATTCTTTTATGTAGATCATGTAATATGTATTAGTGGATCTTTGTTGACCACTAACTTTTTGTACACACACTTGGTTTATGCATATTTATTCCGCCTTTGTGATATGATTATTCTGTGTCTGGATGAGATATACCATATTTATATTATTGTTGTTGTCTATTTTGTACTACTTTTCGGATTGCATATAGTCGTTGTGCAGTTGCTCTATGTGCCGAATGGTCATGTCAAAATTTAAATTGGTATCAGAATTCGATGTGCATTCCTCATATGGAGTAGTTATACAATCGGTCACTCTTCAAAAACCTCATTCTCCGTTATGGTCTACGACATTTCTCTGAAATGAACTGGACGATAGTGGGTATAGAGGCGGGGCGTTACAATTTGGTATCAGAGCCACTTTCCGGAACAGTGTAAGATAGTATGATGATGGTATTGTCTTAAGCTTCTCTTGGGAATCGTTATTTAGGGTTTTAGTTAGAGTCTTAAGACCCGTCATAGCTTATCTTCCTATACGATTCCATTTTGATTGAATTCGCATCATTCGAATTCAACTTGAGACTAACTTTTTCTTCCTTCTTTTTCCATAAAGAAGCGAAATAATTGGTCGTAGTCGTGCAAGTGCCGGTTCACCCAGTGTACCTCTTACGGGAGGTGTGATTATGTCTCAAGTTGCCTATTTTTTGTCTTTTAGAATAGTTATCGACTCGTCCTCTTCGGGTTGATTTCTATAGTCCATCTAGGGCCCGTGTGCTCTAGTGGTGTTTCTGTTTCATTCTTTGACTCGAATTGCTAATCGATGTCTGCTTAGCCTCTTGTGTATCACACTTATCTTGTTGATCATTTATGATACTTGAAGTTGATTGATCATTGGATATCTTGCCCGTGCGTCGTTATGAACGTTGTAAGCGCCTTTGATCCTGATATTTCTGGATTTCTAGTTAAGATTGTTTCGTACGTCATTACGTATCTAGCATGGTCTTTTGATCACTTGTCGGTCGGTATGGAGATACCATGTCTTTGTGACTAAATCTACTCCCTTGTTGTCAGCAATATAGTTCTAGTTCGGCGTGAGATCACCAAGCCTTCGGGCTAAAACAACTCATTTTTGTTACCTCGTCGCGTTCCAAACTCAAGATCAAGAATAAGGGAAAGCATCCCTCTTCTTGTGATCCCTCTTCTTGAGTCAAGGTACGTGTCATTAATTCCTTAATGTCATTTACCTTCTTCAGAGATTATTTTATTTATGTTCCTTTGATATACATCGATCGTGTTCTTCGTTATCGAATGATATCATTTGTGTTTATTCGTAAGTTGATAAAGGAATTTTATTTCCTTTATGTCATCCTGGATAATTTATTGAATTTTTATATTTTCACGAGATTTGCGTGGACTTTAGAAATTTTGGAGGACTTTCTTGTGTTAACTTGTCCATCGGGAGCATTAAGGATCTCAAACAAGATGAGGGACGCCATGTTGTAGTTCGGAATTCCTAAACACCATTATGTGACAATCCAACATTTGAAATGATCCCGAAAATTAAATTAACCATTAATAAGTTAATCAGAATAATAATATTTTGGGATTTTTGCGATTTTTCGTAATCGTTTGTTATTTTTCTAGATAATTCATTTTTAGATATCCTTGGAGCAATTCCAAGAATTTGAGTGGCTCAAGATTTTCAATTACAAATTATCCTGAATCTTTTCTTTGAGTAAATTAAATAAGTCCAGGAACAACCCAAAAAGTTATTTATTTATGTCTCTTGTTTCTAGATTTCAGATCTTTGATTTTCGAGAATTCTCAGTGATTGAGAATCTCGCCTAATTCTTAATCCTTGTTTCGATTTGCTAAAGAGAATTTAGTATTCTTGTGATTCCATGGGTCTCCTTATTTTCTCTAGTGAATGATCACCCGAGAGAATGAGAATCCCGTGAGGAGGGGAGATGAAACACCCCACCTCCATTATGGTCATTGACGAAGGGAATGCCTTAACTTTGGTGTAGGTTTGTAAGTAAAAGTCACAGATAAGCACAAGACAGATATATAAACACATATATATAAGCAGCGGAAAAAAAACAGACTTTATTGGTGGACAGGGCGCTCCTACACGAAGGGAAGATTTCAGGATGAGGTTTGAGATGAAATTCCTCTCCCAAGCTGAAAGAAGCCGGCAAATGGAGAAGTTCCTAACTCTTAAACAAGGAAGTGTGACAATCAAGGAGTACGTCAATCAGTTTAATCAGCTGGCCAGATTTGGGCTGGATTTAGTAAACACCCAACACAAGAAGGCCCTTCACTTCGTCAAAGGTCTGAATGAGCCTCTACACAGCCTTGCTATGACCCATATACCCATGGGAGCGACCTATGAAAGCTTGGTGGACAGGGCGCTCCTACACGAGGAAGATAAAGGCAAGAAAGAGGCAAAAGTGGAAGTGCCTCAAGAAAAGAAAGAGGGTTTACAGGCTAAGAAAATGGACTTCAAGAAAGGCGGGAAGAACAACAAATCCCGTGAAAAGAGAAGGTGCAATTTCTGTGGCACTATTGGACATATAGAGAAAGACTATAGAAAGAAGAAGGCAAAGATGAATGGTGGTTGTTTCCATTGTGGAGAGACTGGACACTTGGCTAAGGACTGCCAAAAGAAGCAGGAGGTAGGGACAGAGGACTTGATCCACCTCAGGGGGACAGGTTCATGCACTGGTGGCACCTCCGCAGGAACAAGGTAGAAATATTTCCGTAGAAAGCTTAGTTTATCTTTATGATCATCCAGTTCGCACTCTCTTTGATTCTGGTGTATCACACTCCTTTATTCCATCTGCTTTAGTAGAATCTCTGCACCTAGACACTAGTATGGTAGAAGATCCCTTGGTTGTTTCAAATCCACTTGGGGGCTCGGCTTATTTGTCGATGGTTTGCTTGGATTTGAAAATCTCTATTCTAAGTGTTGAATTTAGATGTAGCGCCTTTGTTTTGGGCTTCTCAGGATATGGATTGATCTTAGGCATGGACTGGATATCCAGTAATAGTGCCATTCTTAATTGTGAGAAAAGAGTGGTTAGACTCTTGACTCGGCTCGGTAACACTCTGGAAATTTCTTTTAATACCTTGAATGCTATTATGCTTAGTTATCTAGAGTCGCTTGATGCTTCTATTGAGAATTTGCAGTCGGTTAGAGTGGTCCGGGAATATCCGGATGTCTTTGAAGAGGTGAAAGGCTTACCTCTGAAGCGGGAAGTTCCGGATATATCTTGTTGATAATGCAAAGCCCGTAGCTCTTCCTGTTAGACACATGGCTCCAAAGGAGAGAAAGGAGCTCAGTAAGCAAGTTAAGGAGCTTCTCGAGAAGGGGTTTATAAGGAGGAGTAGCTCGGAATGAGGCGCTCCAGTGGTGTTCGCCACCAAAGTAGATGGCTCGTTACGTCTTTGTGTGGACTATAGGGGGCTAAACAAGCGGACTAAAAAGAATAAACACCTGCTTCCCCGAATAGACGATATGTTTGATCAGCTTGTAGGTGTGTCGGGCTTTTCCCAACTTGATCTGGCTACTGGGTTCCATCAGCTAAGGGTAGCTGAAGATAGCATTGATAAAACGGCGTTTAGAACCCAGACGGTTTCTACGAGTGGCTTGTCATGCCTTTCGGCTTGACAAACGCACCCGCTTATTTCGTAGACCTAATGAGCAGGGTGTTCAGAGAATTCCTCAATAAGTTCGTGGTGGTCTTCATAGACGATATTTTGATCTTCTTAAAGAATGAGGAAGAACATGCTCAGCATCTGAAGGAGATCATGGAAACTCTTCGAGTTCATCAGCTAAAAGCCAAATTCTCCAAGTGCCACTTTTAGAGAGAAGAAGTAAGATTTCTTGGACATATAATGTTCAAAGAGGGGTTAGCTGTCGACCCCGCAAATGTGGTGGCAGTGCAAGATTGGAAGGCACCAAGAAATGCAACCGAAGTCCGAAGCTTTCTTGGGCTAGCCGGTTTTTACCGAAAGTTCATTAGGGATTTCGCGAAAATCTTAGCTCCACTCAGAAGGCCAACAAAAAAGAATCTGGCGTTCGCTTGGGATTTGGATTGCGAGTTTGCTTTCCAACGCCTAAAAAGGTCTCTTACAACAGCCCCAGTTCTGACTTTGCCGGATGGAAGCAAGATGTTCACATTATATACGGATGCTTGTGGTGTGGGACTAGGCACTGTTCTGATGCAAGAAGGGAGGGTAGTAGCTTATGGTGGAAGACAATTGAAAGTTCATGAAAAGAACTACCCAACCCACGATCTTGAGTTGGCCGCCATCGTCTTTGCGCTTAAGTCTTGGCGCCATTATCTCCTAGGTGAGAAGTTCGAATTATATACTAACCATTAATCGTTGAATTATCTTTTCTCGTAGAAAGATCTAAACTTGAGGCAGCAAAGGTGGATGGAGTTCCTTGCCTTGTATGATTTTGAGATTTCCTATACTCCTGGCAAAGGCAACGTAGTAGCAGACGCGTTGAGAAGAAAGAAGCTGACCCTAAGCCCTCTCTTTGTAGAAAGGCAAAGCTTGGAGTATATAGCCAGTTTTGACTGTAGGCCCTCCTCTGATTTAATAACTGGTTTATTAGCATCCCTAGAGGTACGGCCCACTCTTTTAAACTCAATAAGGGCCGCACAACGCGAATACCCTCAGCTTGTGGATGTGATTGATAAACTAAATAGGGGTGAAACTTCCAGTCACCTCAATAGGTACTCCATCGATGATAAGGGTTGGCTGAGGCGAGATGGAAGATTATGCGTCCCACAAGCAAGGGATTTAGTAAAGAAGGTTCTCGAGGAAGCACATCATTCCAAGATGACAATACACAAAAGTGGGGACAAAATGTACAAGGACGTAAAGATAATTTTTTATTGGAGTGGCATGAAGAAGGACGTGGCAGATTTCGTTTCTAAATGCGTGATATGCCAACAGGTCAAGGCGGAACAAAAGAAGCCTGGAGGACTGCTTCATCCTCTAGAGTCCCGTAATGGAAGTGAGATAGCATTTCATTGACGGGTTGCCTAGGTCAACAAGAGGCAATACTAGCATTTGGGTAATAGTGGACAGGCTCACTAAAAGCGCCCACTTTATACCTATCAATAGTAGAAGGACTGCCTCGTCTCTAGCTTCTCTTTATCTCAAGGAAATAGTTCGACTCCATGGAATACCCTCTAGCATAGTGAGTGACAAAGACCCCATCTTTACGAGCGAATTTTGGCGGAGTCTGCAAGAAGCTGTAGGCACACAGTTATGCTTGAGCACGGCCTATCACCCCCAAACTGATGGTCAGACGGAAAGGGTAAACAGAGTACTGGAAGATCTTCTAAGACTGTGCGTTCTTGACTTCGGAGGGACATAGGAGGATCATCTTCCTTTAGTGGAATTTGCCTACAACAACAGCTACCAAGCCACCATCGGCATGGCGCCCTTTGAAGCTCTATATGGAAGACCGTCCCGATCACCAACTTGTTGGTGGGAGTCTACAGACAAGCTTATACTTGGGCCAGACATGATTAGAGAGACTTCAGAAAAAGTGGACTTGATACGAAGGAGAATGAAGACTGCCCAAGATAGACAAAAATCCTACGCAGACAAAAGAAGGACCGACCTTGAGTTTGAGGTTGGGGATAGGGTTTTCGTTAAGGTATCCCCTTTAAGGAACGTCATTCTCTTTGGATCCACAGGAAAGCTAGCACCAAGATTAGTAGGACCATTCCCTGTCATCGAGAAGATTGGGAAGATGGCTTATAGAGTAGAGCTGCCCGGTAGATTGGCTGGAATTCACATCTTTCACGTTTCTCATCTCCGGAAATGTCTACATGAATCTGCGGAAGTGGTGGAGCCAAGCATTCTAGAAGAAGCCGAAGTGGAACGCGAAGCAACTGTGAGGAGAGTTCCAACTCGAATTGTAGGAACTGAAATCAAGAAGCTACGCAATCGCGAAGTCAAGCTTGTCAAAGTTCAGTGGAGCGACGCCGAGGAAGACGCGACTTGGGAAAACGAGGACAGAATACGTGCGGCCTACCCTTTTATTTTTGAGGGTACATCTTTGATCTCTCTTTTTCCTTAAGTTGTGCTTGTATCTATCTTTTTAGGTATATCTCCTCGATGTTATCCTTTATCCTTAGGTAGAAACCCCTTTGGATGTAAACATGTATTTGAAACATGTTATGGTTGATGGCTGCAAGTGGTTGCTAGTGGTTACTTGTGGATGAATATACACACACAACCTAGGTTTTAGATCGGCTCAGTCACTTCATATTGCATATGCATATATGTATTCATATTTGTATATGGTTGAAACTTGGTATGTGGTCATATGGATGTCGCATTTGTATGGGTGGTTGCGCACTCAAGTAGAATTATGAGTAGGGAAGAATTTGCATACATAATGGATTCATGACACTTACATGATTCGCATTAAGGAGGTCAACTGAATCAGTAGACCGCCTGATTTTGCATTAGATAAGGACATATACACACACTATGCATATGATCATGAAGCATTAGAAGTCTTTTAAGGACAACGGACGCCTGTGTTTGTTGGTTGAGTAGATGGACAATTGGATGTTAGGATCTACGTTCTCCTAGACTTGAAGATTTCGGGGACGAAATCCTTTAAGGAAGGGAGAATGTAACACCCCGAATTTTCTATTAACTGTAAATTAACAAATTAAAGTATAATTAATTCTATATTAAAGAATTAAGGTAAACGGGTTACGCCATTGCGCTCGTCTCGGAATTCTGCCAGAGATAGAGTCCGAGTATGCGTGAATCAGACTCCGTATGAAGGAGTTATGACCTCCGGAAGTTTCAGAATTCAATTTAAAGTTCAAACAGTTCAAATTCAGTTCGAAATTCGAGAAAACAGACCCAAACTGGGCTGGGCGGGAAAATTCCCGCCCAGGCACCAGGTCGACCAGGGGGTCGACCTGGGGGTCGACCTGGGTGACCAGGTCGACCATAGGGTCGACCTAGGGGTCGACCTGCCCTGTCGACCTGGTTTGGCCCTAGCTGGCCTGGTCGGTTTCTGGTCGAATTTCTGAGCTTGGCTGTGTCACTAGGGCTGAGTTGTCACTTTCTGATTGGCTTCTCTTGGTGTGTATGGTCTGGATTCACTCTATGATCATCTGACGGCTCAAATCAATATGAAATTCTATAAATATAACTCAACACTCAACCTAAATTCACACAAATAATATAGAACTAGAGCCATCATGCTGCTGGGAGGAAACTAAGAATAGCCGTCAGTTAGAGAAAGCTTAGAGACGAGCCAAAATTAAAGTAAAACAAGAATCAATCAACGTTTGTCTACCCAAAGGAAAGCATTGAAAATTCAAAACTCAGAAATTAGAAAACAAGACTGTCGTTTGTTGTAAGTATAGTGATTTTTCCGATGTGAATAAAATTAAGATTTTATTCGATGTAAAATGGAAATGGAATTGTGCTATTGTATGGCGACGATGTTAATTCGTATCTATGTATTGAAATGATTATGTTGTGAATGGTATTGGGATGTTTGTGGTATAGTTGAGTTGATATTGATCCTATTGTACATTTAGAATGAAAACAACATCACATGCAAGTTGTATAGTTCATGTTATAATCCACACCTATATGTTTATGTGATTATATAAGTTGTATGTGATATGTCCAAGTTAAGATCTCATGTATATACTTTATGCTAAAACCTCTATGCCTAAGTTCATATACATGCTCATATGTTTATACAAAAGTTGCAAAGTTCATAATTGGATCCATGCCAAGATCCATTTTTAATACAAGTTTCATGTTATAGTAGTAAACATGATTGGATCTATTTCACACATGCGATGAAATTATACATACTTTATGGACATGTCATATTCTTGTCATATGCTAGTGATGTTCGATGTTATGCATAGATCTAAACATGTTTAGACTTATGTTTTCTAAATCATATGCTAATTCATGTGACACCTATTTGATTAGATCCCTATTTTAATACAAGTTCACATGACAAGTTGAAAACCATGATTTAGTCTATGTTGCAAATTCACATATATGTATGTTGATTTAGTCTATGTTGCAAGTTCACACCTATGATATTCATGCGGACTATTTTGCAAGTTCACACCTATGATGTTCATATTGACTATGCCAAAAATGCCAAGTTTACTCCTATGTCATGTTCATGTTTATGAATTTCATTATGCCAATTTTATGTACTCTAAATTAGGCGAAGTTTTTAGCCTAATATTATATGTTAAAAACCATGCGAACGAAAATTAGGCTAAGATTGTTAGCCTAATATTTAAACGGGGTAACGTTGGGAAAATTGGTAATTATAGGAAACTTGACATAAATTGGTGAAAATATATGAAATTGGCATGTTTGTCACATGCCAAAATTGGTGGCACTTGAATGGTATAAATTCTTATACCAAAAATGTTAAACTTGGAAAGTGGGCCATAACATTTAATTGTTAGCAAATTTACATATAACAAGTAATAGAGACAAATATGTAAATTTAGAAAATACGAGTATGCTTAACACGAGGTTGGATTGAGTTGTGATGTAAACCTGCTCGGACCTGCCCGGCTGTCCAGTAGTCACAACAATACCTATCCAATGTGGGTGTTTAAGCATTGAGCCCAATAAGGACCTGAGGTTAGACTGAGTTACGGTGTAAACCTGCCCGGAACCGACCGGCACATCCAGTAACCGTAACAATACATGTCTAATGTGAGTGGTCGGTGCTTTAAAAAGCAAAGGACAAACAAGTCAGGATGGTAGGGTTAAGTTAACTAAAACACTTAACCAATTCAACATGTTAATTAAACTGATGGGTGGGGTTAGGTAAATACAGACACTTAACCACTTAACATGTTTGACTAGAAAACCCTAGTAACGGGGACCCATTTCAGCAGTATCCCAATTAGGTATCATGGTACCCTGAAACTAGGTAAGGTGGGGCACGATTACTGGGCTGATTGTAAGCGGTCAAAAGAGACGGCAGTGGGTGCAACAGTGTGGGTTCTAACGGAGTGCGGGCGTGCACACACTTCGGAGCAGACAAACAGGGCACTGGGGGAACCAGTAGTATAACCTATGCATTCTAGAGTTGTGTCGGGCCGCCACCATGGGACTTGATACACCTCATGGTGGAACCAGCATAGGTATCTACAATCTTTGGGGGCCGTAAGACACAGATGACTATGCGAGTAGGAGCCGATCTTTAGAAAAAGGGGATCACTTCACCTTGATCATGGGGTACCAGTTAAGACAATACAAGTAGGTGTAGAGATTTAGTGCGGGGTGCGATAGTAAATTCGATTCAAACTGCTTAATCTTAGTTTATGATACTTCCTATTTCCAGTTTATACTTATCATGCCCTTTTTCTTATTCTCATACTGAAGAGTGATTAGCCTTATCAGGCTTTATGACTGACCCTATTTTCTTTCGTCTTCTTTTCTTCCATTCCCCCCAGGTCCACAGGGAGGAAACAATCCAGCTTAGTCAGACTCTTTGCAAGCTTCAAGATAGTAGATGTACGGTTTGGATTCTCTTTCCTTGGATATGGCTGTTGGACACACTCTATGGGGATTTATGCAGTTTTAATTATGTTTTATGCTTCTTTATTTAATAATCAAGACAGAAATGATGATGTAATGTTTTGGAAGTCATTATGAGACAATTATGGAAATGTTTTGTATAAACACGTATTTATGAAATAGAAGTCTGTTTGTTTTCCGCTGCTTATATATATAAGTTTATATATTTGTCTTGTGTTTATCTGTGACTTTTACTTACAAACCTCCAGCAAAGTTAAGGCATTCCTTTTGTGAGTGACCTTAATGGAGGTGTGGTGTATCAGGAGATTTGTGTTTTGCGTTCCACGGCAAACTCAGTAATTCCTTTCTTCGAATCTATGATCTAGTCGATCATCCGAAAGTGCTATAGTCAATTCACTTATGGACTTAGCCTTGCGTTGTTCTTAGAAATGAATATCGAAAGGATGAGCTCTTTTGATATTCCTCCTTTGTTTGTTTGAATCATTTGGGTTGACAAATGTCTCTGCACGTTTGTTAACCCTTGTCAATCAAATCTTTGGGGATTATGACCTCTTTGGTTTAATCTCATCTTGTTAGCGAAATTGTATATTGCTCCTTTGATTAATTGCTGATGTTTTTGCGATTTGAGATTTTTGGCAGAAAATTATCTTAATTCATGTTGTTCTGAAGTGGTAAGTTGTGCACTACTTATCCATCATCTTCTTGATGTTTCTGATTTTCTAAAATTGATACTCAAGTTCCTGAATATTGGGAATTTCGTATAATTCCTAGTAATTTATCTTTATGGTTACTAAATGAGATTTACTACCTGGTTAGAAATCGATTTCCCAGAATAGTTCATTGGTATTCCATTACTAATACTAGTTATTGATTTCTAGCTCGTTGGTATTCCATACCAACCTGGGATCATTAATTATTCCTTCGAGAATTTCTCTCCTTAGCTAAATTCGTGGGAATCTCTGTGTTGTGCTTTTGTTGGTGTCAGCCACCTTGTCGCATGAATAAAGTGCTCAGGTTTGATGTTCGTAACATCGTCGTGATTGAGTTTTGGGAATGGATTAGTCAACCATCGTAAATTTCCCATTTCATATCCTAAGAGAAATATCTACTATTGATATCTCGCGTCTGTTGGATGCAGTCCCGTTGCTTCTTGAATTTCCAAATTAGGTTCGCATGATTTTTGTGCATTCTATCGATTCTCATTCCCTTGAGAATCATACGAAGAAAGGCGAGTCTATTCGAATTCATTGCGCTTATGAATTTTCCTGGAATTATTTTACCCGTTTGGGATGACTACCTTCATGGGTAATGAAGTTCGAGATTAAACTCTAGCTTTTATGATCTTGCGAGATGAAATTGGGATCTCACCTAGCCGTTGGTGTGATCGTTTCATTTCGTGTCGGTTCTTGTGGTACCACTCCGTGGTATTATTTTTGGTTGTTACTTACTACTTCATTCTTAAGGAATTGCGGGGACGCAATTCTTTTAAGGGGGAAGTCTGTAATAACCCGCTCATTTGATGATAATAGATTTAGACATTTTATTTAAATATATCGTCGTGTCCGATATGTCACTCAAAATGTTGTTTTTCACAAACGATAAAATTAGGACTCGAGACCACTTCCATCGAGTCCGGATCATCGTTTACGACCTTTTTTACTATAAGCATCGATACGTTTGGAGTTAGGTAGAATTTGGTCGTTTTCTCATTTGAGTATATGACCAAAATATCACTTTTCACATACGAATGGATTTGGACTCGAAACCACTTCCATTGAGTCCGGAACATCGTTTACACCTTTTTGACTATAAACTTCGACATGTTTCGAGTTTCGAAAATTGAGACTTTTGTTGGGGCTTGGTTAGCCAACCTAGCCCACTCACTTAAAAGCTCCATCAGCCCTCCTTTCTCTCGTTCACTCTGACACTTAAAATAAATTAGAAAATGGGGAAAGGAATATGTAATTAAAATTCCCTAAACCCTAGCTTAATCTTGGAGCTCCAATTCTTGTTGAAATCAAGTGCAAATCCAAGGAAAAGCTTAGGTATGCTCCTCTCCATCTTCTCCATCTTGTTTCCTCTTCAATTTTTGGTATTTTCTATGACCTAATTCCTAGGAAATCCATTTGTATGAGATTCGGTTGGAGATTAGCAAGATATATTGGAAGAGAGGTTGATTTAGCAAAGCTTTGGATGGATTTCTTGCTTATAGCAAGCAAAGGTGAGTTCTTTTTGAACTCACATCTATGCCACAAGCCATTGGCTTGTACAAGTGTAATTTAGTGCTCATATGTGTTTGTATGTGCTAGTGAATTGGTTATGTTAGTGTAACTTAGCCGATTCTGTATATTTATTTTCCGTTGAGTTGAAATTATAAGTAGGATTGATTACACGATCTTATGCATATGTTTTGAGTTGATTTGGTGATGTTGTGAAGCTCCGTTGTCCCCCCGACGTAGTTCTAATCCTTCACAAGTCGCTTGAATCATATTTGATTGCTTTGGCTAGAGAATTTGTTCATTTTTGAATATATAATCGAAATCATAGCAATCCTATATATATATATATGTTTATGCATGTTTGTTTGGTGCTTTGAGTTGCTTCGGCATGTTATTGATGCTTCATTTTCACTTAGAAAATGTTATAAGCCATCACCATTGATCCGGCCTCGTCCGAGAGTCGTTTGCACCTCATTTTCTAAGCAAAAATGGCCACACTTCAGCTCAGATGTCTGTCCGGGAGGGGGACAGACGTTTGTCATTGTTTAGGAAGCAAAATAAATAATTTCTTCAGCTTAGACGTCTGTCCAAAAATGAACAGACGTCTGTACAAACTCTCAGGAAATAGTTTTCCCGACAACAGACGTCTGTCCATGGGGTGACAGACGTTTGTCACTGAAAATCTGCTATTGACCGGTGGACACCACGGTCAAAAGTTTAGGTCCATCCAGGCTCTTTCCCGGTCGGAGGTCGGGCCGTTCGGACTTCATTTGTGAACTTCAGCTTTACGAATTCACAGATTCCACCAGCTCGATTCATCGACTTTGATTCTCATTTGATTCTTCAAATGTTGATCCTTCTTGGCCGATTCACTTTTGTTTATGATGTGAATTGAATAAGTGATCATTCTAAATCCCGCGTGCTCTATTTTGTATATCGAATTCGATACTCTTGTTAATGTGATTCACGCCATTAAAACGTGAATTATCGACTCGATATCCTTCAAGTCTATTCCGATGTAGTTTAAAACCTTCGGGTGCTAGTTTGGGATTTCGATTCGTTCGTTGATCGAAATTACAACCGTTATCCCTTTGATTTCCTGTATGTTATTGTAATGTGAACTACCATTTATCGATCACCTTGGTGATCGTACTTTGACCTATGACCCCTAGTTTTGTGTTTTTGTTTCATGTCGCTCCAAGGTGATTTCTAATCGTTTCTTAACGTCATTGGATTCACTAACGAGCTATATGTATATTCGATTTAACGAATTTATATTTGATGATTTATGATTTGAAATCACGTCGTTGTGACGTGAATCCCCTTGATCGATTTGCCTCGGCAACCGCACTATTGTTTATTGCCACTTTGAAATTATATATAGAGGTTTTATGTTATTTAGTAGATATCAAATTCTTGTACTAAAATGGTTTCTAATCTTACTTCATTATACGAAGCTAATTTACGAAATCGATTTATGAACCTTCTTCAAATCTATTAGTATATATTTTATAAACCTTTTTCTCGTTCGAATGAGAAATCTAATTAAACGTCTTAGTAAAATCAAGGGCTATGAACCCTTGCTTTTGCTTCGATGGTCAATTCTTGGACTCGTCCGATTGAAAACTATGGCAATGCTCCTTCTATGATTTTCTCTGTTTTGAATAGGAACCGATTACGAGTGTGTAAATATTCGAGAATAGCATGTGGTTATGGGACATGTTGCTATTTTCTTATATTAACTAGCTCGGAGTTATTTTTATTCACCCGAATCCATGGTATCCGCCTCTATGACATAGTTGTTTGGTTCGCGATCACCCGAGTGGGAATATACGATTTGTGACCTTCATCTATGGGACTTTGGTCCAACTTTCTATGATTTTCTATGATTTATGTTTTCCTCTATGATTTTCTATGATTTATGATTTCCTCTACCGGGGTCACGACCCGGCTTCGTGTGGATCTTCGGCTCAAACAAATTGGTTCGCTACCTAGAGATTGTATCTCATCTATGAACGGACCTGCCCCCTTTATGATGTTTTCTAGAGATTTCACGATTTATGTGTTTTCTCTCTCCGGGGTCATGACCTGGCACCGTGGGGAGCTTCGGCTCCAATAAAAGGGTTCGCTACCTAGAGATCATATCTCATCTACGAACATGTCTGCCCCTTTATGAATGTTTACTTTGATGATTTATGATTACTTTGATGCGATATGCGTCAATTTGATTTATGTTTATTTTGATGACTTATGATTGCTTTGATGCAATACACATTAATTTGATTTATGTTTACTTTGATGATTTATGATTACTTTGTTGATTTATGATTTATGATTACTTTGGCGTTCCTCTGTCATTTCCTGTTGTGTGCTAGTATTTGAATCTTGCATTCTACATTGATTAGGAGACTATTTAGAGATAGTTGTGTTGACATGCCATGTTTCATATTTATTTATGATTAGATATTACTATTAGAATCATGTCATCCTGCGTTATATCTCTTATGATCTCAGTTTATTTGATAAGTACAGCTAAACTGATCCGTTTATTGTTTATTTTCTTATAAATAATACTCGGATCAGGCCGAGTCATTTTAGGTGCTCCTTTGGGTCTCATCGCAGGATTGATCTTCCGCTTTCAGCTTGCTACTCTGTCTCCGCACCTTTATGTACTTTTGTACCTATGACATTATCTATCGTAGTGTACATATTCTTTTATGTAGATCATGTTACATGTATTAGTGGATCTTTGTTGACCACTAACTTGTTGTACGCACTCTTGGTTTATGCATATCTATTCCGCCTTTGTGATATGATTATTCTATTTCTGGCTGAGATGTACCATATTTATATTATTGTTGTTGTCTATTTTCTACTGCTTTTCGGATTGCATATAGCCGTTGTGTAGTTGCCCTATGTGCTGAATGGTCATGTCAAAATTTAAATTGGTATCAGAATTTGATGTGCATTCCTTATAGGAGTAATTATACAATCGGTCGCTCCTCAAAATCAACATTCTCCGTTATGGTCTATGACATTTCTCTGAAATGAACTGGACGATAGTGGGTATAGAGGCGGGGCATTACAATATCTTTCTAACGAATGTGAAAAATTCAGATTTCACAACATAAATTGTAACTTATGTCCAATTTAAAATTTAAAATAGTCGCTATGGAATTTATATATATTTTCATTAATATATATAGCCCTTAAAAATAACCATTTTACAAACGACCTCCGTTTTCGATGAAACCACTTTTGTTGGATACAGAATGTTAAATTGTTGTTAGGTTTCGAATTTCATAATTTTTTGATTTAATATGTGAGCGCATTGAATTTAAACGTGTTTGGTAAATACAGTTTAATTTTAATCGACCAGAAAAGGGTCATTTTTCAAAAATTCTGCAAATTCAATGAAATTAGTTTTGTTAGGACCGATTCATCAAAATGTAACTAGATTTGTTTTTCTGTAATTTTTGAAGTCAGTATGTGGCCCCAGTAAATTAAATGCGCATTCAAATTCAATATATATTGATTTATATTTTAATTTTGATAAAAACTAATCGAAATGACCGAACCGGCTTATGAAACATATTCCATTACGTTCGGAATGAGGTATTTAGCTAAAGGCAACAGTCGTTGGGGTTCATTTGGAGTTCGGTGCATTAAACAAGAAAATTCCCAAATTAAATATTATTAAAATAATAAAATATAAAGGGAATAAAAGAGGTTTATACGCGAACCCTAACCCTCATAAAAATGTGTCGTCATCTCTAGTATTAATAGCAGAAATTGTCCAGTTTTCCCCATCAAAAATCGATTAATCCATTCAATAATTCAAAGGGATTATTACATGAAAAAAGGAAGAGCATCTTAAGATCTCTATTATCAACGGTTATGATCTGAAATCAGGCTTTGGGTGGTCGATTTTATGCTAGAAAGGAGCGTTGTTCGAGGGCTGTTTAGGGGCCCGATTCTCGATCGAGATGGCGGCGGTTTCGGCCTGGGGATGGCGAAGCAGAGTGGAACGGAATGGTGACTGGCGATCTTGGTCAAGATGATCGGGTTGAGGTGCGATGGTGGATTCTTATGTGGAGCGTGGTTCGGTTTCCAAAAATCAGAAACGAAGAAGAAAGGCACGCAGGTAGCAACATTTTTTTGTGTAATTAATTTAATTATGTAATTATAAATGTAATTAAATCTTTAAATGATCATATCTCGTTCGTATTTAATCAGAATTCGACAAAACTAAATGCGTTGGAATCATAACGACGAGATCTACATTTCAAAACCGACTGGAACAAATATGGAGCAAGTTACAATTTTTGATAAAATTAAACGACCAGTTTAATTTTATTTGAAACCATCGCCAAATCAAGAATGGCGGAGTGGAACCCAATGTGAGAACTCTTTCTCACTTAAAATTATTTTATCATGTTATTGTATTCATGTATAAAAATATATAGAATTGCCAGTGTAGATTTTTATCAGTTTAATCATTATAAATTGTATACGGTTCCTGTTAGCTCACGTCCCTCATCCACAGACCATGGACGATTTAACTGACTGTATTGTGTTGTGATATGCGGCGTGAATAAAATATATATATGAGATATGAATAAAATATCTATATTAGATGTGAATAAAATATCTATATGCGATGCGAATAAAATATGTATATGTTATACGAATAAAATATATATGAGATGTGAATGAAATATATATATGCGATGCGAAAAAATATGTATATGTGATGCGAATAAAATATATATGCTATGTGAATAAAATATATATATGAAATGTGAATAAAAAAATATATATATATATATATGCGATGCGAATAAAATATATATGCGATGTAAATAATATATATATATATGCGATGTGAAAAATATATATACATTGTATAAAAATAGAAATAGATAAAATGGTCATGTATTGAAATAAATTATTGGATTGTTAAAAATATAATTTTTAACATATATATGCATGGTATAAAATTGTCATGCAATGGAATATTCAATTTTGATGTAAAATTGAAAAGGAAGTTGAAATCGTTTTAAAACAAATTTATAAACGTTTTAAAATACGTTCAAATGGAAACCGATGAAATATAATATATATATATATATATATGTGTGTGTGCATGTGTGTGTGTATATATATATTATAATGGCCTGAATAGAATGCGCCGCGCAGCGACCATTCGCGAATTTCGACCATTAACTTCAAATGGACGTAATGGGAGATCCGACCGTCAGATTCTCCTAAAACCGAAACATTGGGTTTGTATCGAAAAGTGATTTACAATGAATATTAGAGATTTAAATTTGAACAGTCGGATTTTAAGATATATCCAAATAAATTTTAGAAAAGGTTGCCATGGATGTAGTTCAGTGGCCAATAATGAAAACCGACTGTAAGGGCATTAATAAAATTACTAAAAATATAGAAAAATTATGCAAAATCATAATAAATGATTTGGAAAGATCCAGGGTGAAAAATTCCAAGTTTGTAAAGATAAAAATATATTTATATCGAAATGAACTAGTTAATAATTAGAATAATAATCCAATGGTTTCTAAATAATAAATTGGATTGAAAAATGGTTTTAAACTAAGCAGAATTTTCCGTTATACGAATTGGAATGGATTTGAGTGGAAATAATCTTTGGAATATTTCATTATTGGATTCCGTGATTATATGGATATTGTTAAGGAATTTGAAAGATATATATATCGTTAATCCCAATACGATATTTGTTGGTTTCAGAATTTGATGTTGAATATAAGCCGATATAATTTCTATTTAGAGCCTTGTAATTAATATGAAATTGGATTTTGGGTTTGTCGTGAATGGTGTCTTCAATAACACTATTCTTAAACCAAGTTGAGAATAGAATAAATCTTTTAATTATGATTTGGAGAAGTTTACCAATTAATTAATATTTAATTGGAATTGAATTGAAATTGGATTTTGTGGTTTATAGTGAACATTATTTTAAAACCAGTCGTTCTTTAACCCAATTAACAATGAAGATATGATTTGGAATTTATAAATCTTTTTATTAAGATTTAATGGAAATTTTCCAAAGTAAAGTTTTCCAATTTATAATGTTAAATTGGAATTGAATGGAATTCGATTTGGTAATAATCGAGATGAGCTTCTGTGAATGACGACCGTTACTATTTATGGAATTTAAAAGGCCTTGCCGCTATTCCTGTTATAGTATTAGTTTGATACGAAAATTTATATCGATTATATAATGTTATGATTTCCGTGAAGATTCCATTTTGATGGAAGATGGTTTAGGGTGTATCATGAACTTTGTTTTGAATGACACCGACTCTTTAACCTAAGTTAAAGACAGGATTAATTTTCGGAAAGTTGAATAATCATCAAGTAGTAATTTTTGAGATTAAAACTGAACTGGAGTTTTAATAAACCTTTAATTAGATTGGAATAAATGAATGGTAATTAAATTTGCTAAAACGTGAGATGGGATGTAAACCAAATATACTTAGTTGTTGATATTCGTGATTCTGATTGATTGTTTGGATTGCGCTCGACCAGTTTATGAGCAATATATGCTTTTACATTTAGCATTGGGTTGGATAGAAATATTTGTATGCTAACGCCTTCTGAAACACTTCACGATTTGACTATGAGGTGTTAGCGATGTTGAGTTCATTTCAAATTTAATGAATGATTTTGAAATGATATTTTTTTAAATAAAAAGAAATGTATTCCCGATTTTGGATAGCGAATGTTTTGTAGAAATGTGTTAAAAACAGAAAGGATTTCGAGGGCAAAACCCGATATTCTCGAAATTATTTTGAAAAGTATTATGTGTTTGAAATTGTAGTTCATCGCATAACCGATTAGTTGCTATTGATGATATATCTGTTTGGTGGCGGAGAATTTATTCTCTTGCTTAACACCCTTATTTGAGACATACGAGCTCAAAGGTTATGTGATTAATAGTGACTGATCATATGTGTCAATTGCTAATGTAAAGTACTATATTTTAGAAAGTACTTTTGATTATTATGTTGTGAAATGATTTTCCCAACTTCGGGATATGAAACGATTTGGTATGTGGCTAAAGATTCGGGTAACCCTGGATGACTAAAAGTTTGAGGACGGTGGATTTTCTTCGAGAGCGTGGGAGATGCATCGTCAGTGTAGCCTGCTCCATCGTGGGAGGTGCACACACATATATATACATATACATACATATATATATATATTGAGTTGGAGAGGCGCATATATCCTTGTCTGAGGGTCATGCCCGATATTTGGTTGCATACTTGTTTGTATGCATTGTGATATTTTGGAATTCACATTTCCAAAGATTTTGGTTTGAGATCCTGAAGTGAAATCTACTTTGATATAAAAGTTAGATATGTATTTCAAATGATTTGAAATAAGAATTTGGGAATAAAGTCCAAAAGAATAATTTTTGTAAAGTGAATTGGAATTTGAAAAATCTAAATTTGGGGTTAAGCCTTAATGGGCAGATTGGAAATTTGCATGCTGTATGAGGCATTGTAGATCCATATGACTATTATTGGTCATTGTTTATGCACTGGTATTCATGGGGGTAAACCCGTTCCGTGACATGCGGCGTGGTCCCGTGATTTACCCTATTTTAAAGTAAAAGTTTAATAACTGTTTTGAGTTCTCAAACCAGTCCCATGACTGACCTGGAGTTTATTGTTTTAACCTAAACTCTGGGTGGCCATATTTTCCACACGGGCAGTTAGTAGTTTTGATTTTGCAGATATTTCTATACACTGGATCCTGGATTATAGATGGAGCTATATTCGGAAAGCTTTGTATCCATATATCTCATTCAGTTGTGGTTGTAGATTAATTTCTATGTACATTATTCTTATGTATTATATTTTTCGCTGCTTTGAAATTTGTAAATCTATGATATTTATTTTCCACTATATATTATTTATTCTCTGATATTCTTGTACTCTGATGTAAATTGTTGTAATAACAATGAAATGTTCAACTGTTTGTGTTCTGATGAGTTGTGTTCTCAATTCAATCTAGACTTCCTGATAGGTGAAGTTTGGGTTGTTTCAGAGATTTTGGAGCTATAATGGTGAGAACTCCTAATTTAATTTTTTTTATTAAATTAGTAGTGATTGAATAATTATAATTAGTTGTGATAAATCATATTAGTTGGTTGGATATGGATGTTATTGTTTGAATGGATGTGCATGTAATTAGATAACACAATGAACACTGATAATTGTTATCGACTGTAACGCGTGTGCATAGTTAAATTGTTTGTTTATTGGTTGTAATGAATCCATGTCCATTTGATTTATATGGTTTATTTATTTGGGTAACTTTGATTGCATGAAATCACACACACACACTGTAGTTGTGGAATTATACTAGTGATCGATTTAATCTTCCTTCAACATAAATGAAGATTAATTATTCAAAATTAAAATAATTATTGGAAATATAGTTTTGAATTATGTAAGAATCGGAAATGATTTGAATTCTGTACTCTACATGGGATTTTGGTAAAAATATTATTTTTAGTTAAGTTCGAAATGTGATTTGAAATTGGAATATGGTTTCTAATATACGAGCATCACGGCACGCGCTTCGCGCGTGATGAAGGCACGCGCTCCGTGCGTGATCATGGCACGCGTTCCACGCATGGATTGTTATTGACTCATTATTCAACGGCTAACACCTATAAGAACAAAGTTTTAAAAAGGAAAAAAATCTAAGATCAATGGTATAAATCTAAGATCAATGCAAGTTCAGTCTATGCTCAGAGTTTGTGAGTAATCTTAACATTCATCATCATGGAACAGCAAGAACAACATATAATTAGAGTGTCAAATGTTCACAATCTCAATTGCTTCTTTCGGACAAATGTGGCTTTTGGTCCTCAATGACAACCAATCCAGAGGAGTATTTCTTAATCCTCAAAGATATCAATATATTGGAACCAATTACAATTAAAGAAAAAAGATATGAAGAAATCTTCCTGTGAGCCAGTAGAAGAAGATACTGCAGCTCCAGCCATCCTTTTTGACTCCTTAAGTGAGTAGATGAAAGTATTTGCTGCTTTGGCCTAGTCCATCGCTGATTTTGAACTCCAGAAAATTAAATGTCTGATGCAGAAGGAAAGAGAAGCCCCAAGAATTTTTGCTGGAAACAAAAAAAATGGCATTAGGCAAAATTCCAAACAACAATGAAGCTTCAGCTTCAAAAATCACGGCATAAGACAAACATCTTGACAGTATAAAGTATATCATCTAGGTATGAAAAGTACCTAAGTTATGGTGGTAGGTGCTGGAGTACTAATTTGAATAAGAAAAGTATTTGCAAATAAGACACTGCATATGTTTATATATAATAACATACCAAAAGAAAAGTTTTTATGACGTACGTAATCTAACCTGAAGCTGGAAATCATAACAGCAGTAGCCAAGAGGAGTGAACAATAGAGATTAGAGAAAATGAAGAGAGAAGTGGGGATTATAATTGGTATTTAAAGGGTGATAAGATATTCTATTGTGCTATTTTTGTGAAGATTTGAGTATCAGAGAAAAAGTCAAAAAATAAATACCTCCTTATTTTTCAATATTTGAGTATCCAAACAACCTATCATGTATTTCAAATCTTTAATTCAAGTAAATTGAATAAATGGAAAATTTTCTTAATTTATTACGAGAAAAAATAGGAAATATATTGAGATAAAGGGCATATTTGAAAATGCTTATTTAAAATCAGCATATAAGTCAATTTCCTTTATTTTTGTAGATAATGTGGAAATGGACAATGAAGGAAATTAAATGCTTTCCATTTTAATTTGAAAATGCTAATACATCAAATTCTAAATACAATTTAATAATTATCCATATACGTTTTATAAGTTATTAAATCAGATTTGATTAATATAAAAATGCACAACAAAACCTAGCATGTATTTCAAATTTTTTATTCAAGTAACCTGAATAAATGGAATTTTTTTAATTTATTACGAGAAAAATTAGTAAATAGATTGAGTTAAAGGGCATATTTGAAAAAACTTATTTAAAACCATAATATATATCAAATCCTAAATACAAATAAATCGGTGTATACAATTTAATAATTGTCCATACATGTTTTATAAGGTATTAAATCTGATTTGGTTAATAAAAAACGCATTACAAAACCCACCATTTATTTCAAATATTTAATTCAAGTAAATTGAGTAAATGCAAAATTTTCTTAATTTATTGCAAGAAAAAATAGGAAATAGCAACTAAAATGAGAAGCGATTAAAATTTGCAATTAAAGCCTATTTAGAGATCCTCTTTTTAAGCGATATTAAAGAGGAAATTTGAATTTGTTGAAAAGGATTATTAAATCCTAATTTAAGTGACATAAAATGCCTAATTTATTTGGGACATTAGGTTAATAATAATTTTGTATATTTAAAAGTATATTTAAAAGCTTATACATAAGGACATTTTAGGAAGTTAACGGTCGGACCAAAACTTTGTGCTCCCAAGAGAATTATTAATAAAGATATCGACGATGTCTTTTATTAAAATATAATATAATAATGTATATATATACATACGCACACACACTAGAATGTTCTAGGATGACAGAGAGGAAAGTGTCTAGGCTTGGTTTTGGAAATATAGTTTCGTTCTCTCCCCGGCTATCCCTAACAGATCCGACAAACGAGATAGTTAATTCGAAATCTAATTTGAAATATAATTCGAAAACTATTTTTCCGAATGAATTGGAAACATAAATTCAATTTGAAAGGGATTTGAACGATTTATATCGTTACATGTGTGTAAAGAACGTGTTGCGGTGCGATAGTTTGTACATATCTGGTTAATTTTCAAATAGCTATAACTTGATTGTTTGAAATCAGTTTGACTTGAAATAAGAACGTGAGATTTCAAATAATAACTGCTTTTGAATAGAATAGGAATTTTCAAATTTCAACGTATGATTTTCAAGTTATATTTGAAAAGCTCGCTATACATGCAGTTCGACGACCGTAACAGAAAATCGAATAAAATGGGCTTATAAAAATTATTTAAAAATCCAGAAAAATATGATAAATCATATTTTAGTAATTTAAAGTTATTTGAGTTAGAATATGTGAATTTAAAATAATTTTGGATCTGTTTGGGTAAATAACCATTTCTTAGCACTTTCCGCAACGCTTTTAACGTTGTTATACCATTTCTTTGGAAATGAGTTATAATTGAAGATTTGAAACCATGAACCATTATGAAAAATGATTTGTTAAATATGTTGAAAGATTTTAAAGATTTAAAATGTATGGTATGAAGTTTATACAAATTATAAAGTAAGATGTGGGAAGTTTGAATTAAAAAGGAAATGGATTGGGATAGATTAGCCTTTGGATATTCGATATGGAATCCTAGGATTGGACGAATACTATCAGAAATAGTAAAACATATTCACATCCAGATTCTGATGGTGTTTGCTTGAGTTTGTGAATCGATATCAATTATAAGTCAATTAAATTCTATTTAAACTTGTTTGAAATATTAATCATTTGAATTACCATAAATAGAAATTTAAATCCAAATTACGGTTTGGTGGTTTTAGATACTTGTGGAAAGAGATAACGATAAAAATTGATTTGGTTTTGAAATATAAGGTTGAAAATGAATACTAAATATCAAGGAAAAGGTTAAGATGATAATGGGGTTAAAGGGAATAAAATGAAGCCAACCTTATATAATACGAAATGAATGGATAACGATTTGGAAGGAGATTTGAATTGAGAAACTTGTATGGCCCATAGCTACTGCTTTTAAAGTATGCTTATTACTTGGAAAGACAAGGATCGAATATATGTTTGAAAAACAATCCAAGTAATAAGACAACGTCACGAAGCAATTTAAGACTTGATAAACGACGAATGAAGACCGAGAATCTTTGAATTGTTTAGATTGATTGCTGATGTCTGGTTGGGTAGGCCGCCCGATATGAGGTTATAAGTTGCATGAGGTTTGAATATATTTGGAGATTTTTGGATTAGTGTTTCATTCAGACCCAGAACAGACCGGTATGGATTGTGTGTCTAACATTGTAATTGACTTCGTAGCACTGATCTCTGTTAAATATATATCTGCTTGGCGGCAGAGAATTTATTCTCTTGCTTAACACCATTCCCTAAGATGTATGGGCTTAGAGGTTATATATTGATAGAAATTAGTAATGCATTGTGAATGGATAATGTGGCATACTTAAGTTATGTGTTGAGCTATGAATGATCAAAGCATGACTTATTTAAGCGTAGCTATGTGTATATCGTGACCTCGGCAAGCCTTACACCCCGGTAAATGGCAAAAACAGGAAGAAATGCAGTAGGGTTATGGGTTGTTGTCTCCTTCTAGATAAAAGATGTACTATGGTATGGAGCCCAGGTATTAACCTATGTGGTAAAAACATCTCCTTTTGTGGTTGATGTTGGGGCACGCTCGGAAAGGTCGGTAACGACCGGGAGATGGCATACTTAGGCATACTTTAAGCTACCTAGTTAATGAGATAACCCTGCCTTATGTTGGCATGAGGAGCATCAGTTGATCCTCGGACGTCCCTCTAGAGGTGTTCAAAATTTGGTTCCTAAGGAAGTTCCTTTGCCTGGTCATCGTTGGAAACCTAATCTCCGCTATGAGCCCATACGATTTTGATTGTATACAATATGTCAGTATATGGTACCTATGCTGGCTAGGATTGATACATTTACTTTAGAAGTTGTTTTCACACTATATTATTGTATTGAAAGAGGATTTTCATGTATCAAGCAAATTTTCCTATCATAAGGGGAAACCTCGCCCATGTGTGCATTTGCATTGTGTGTGTGCCGCGAGACCTTATGGTAGTTTCATTCTTCAAAGGTCATTGCAAATTTCTATGCACGGGTATTCACATGGAGTAAACCCGTTCCGCGTTAGCGGCATGGTCTGGTGAATTTCCCAAATTTAAAATAAACCCTAAGCACAACATTTTTTGAGTTCTCGCACCAGTCCCACGACTCACCTGGAGTTAATTGTTCCCACCCAAAACTCTGGGTTCCCATAATTTTGCATGGGCAGCCAGTAGTTTAGTTTGTAGGTTTATCTTTCAGAGTTAGATTCAGGTTTGGAGCTAGAGTTCTATTTTGGGTTTTCTGAGTCCACTAAAGAGTTTATTTCCGTTGAGCGTATGTTGTACTCTGATGTTCCTGATAACTTTGATGTAATATTTTGTAATGAAATGAAAAGTTCTGTTATTTTCGTGTGAATATGTTAGTACCCATAACCATCCGTCTTTATGACCGATTTAAGTTGGTTTAATTACAGGTGAAAACCGGTCAAAAAATCAGGTCGTTACAGAAAAGGTATCATTTAAGTCTGAAAAAATGTGCCTATTCAATTCATGTCCATTCAATTTCTTTATATACATCTATTCTCTCTACCTTTCATTCACAATTCAAAAAAATACTCTTTGTATCTATTCTCTTGAAAACTATTAATTCAATGGCTTCCTCAAATTCATCTCAAAAATTGAAAATAACCAAAACTGTCAAAGGTTATCTTCATAATGACAAAGAGGCTATCAAAACCTATGCTAACTATTTAGCAAATGCTAAGGTTAATACGGGAGATTTTGCCCTTTTTGGAGATTTTCCTTCCTACAATCTTACTTCTCTCTTTCAACACAACAAAGTCTTGAGTCTGATTGACTCTCGTGATAATGACGAAGTGTGTTATCCCAAACTTGTCAAGATGTTCTATGCAAATCTTAATCGTGGATTTTACGAAGGCAATGAAGATCAAATTTGGAGTAGTGTCAAAGGCACACAAATTGTCCTATATGTCGAACTCTAAGGCACTATTGTAAATTGTAGAAGCACAAGCTCGGATTTTTCGGATTTCAAAATTGACGAAACCGATTTAGAGACCTACCACGATATATTTGAAGACGATGCTCCAATGGAGTTGAAAAATCACTTTTTCCATCCAAAACCAAGAATCGTAAACCTTCTCCTTCAACATACCATCACTCCTCATTCCGGAAATTTCAACAATCCAACTCTCATAGTCCAAAAGGTTCTCTTTGCTATTATTGGTGGCTATATCATCAATTGGGCCGACATAATTTTAAATGAAATTAAGCCCATAGAATGGTCCTCAAGAGAAAACACACTCTACTATGGTGTTTATCTCACTTTTATTTTAAAAACTTTGGAGTTGATCTTCATGAAGAAGAGTTTGTGCCAAGTGTTTGACTCATCAAACATACATATCATGCAAATTCCTCTCACTTTCAAGCCATATGAGACATACGAAGCCAAACAAGCTCGAATGCTACAAGAACAAGCGCCAATGGAAGTCAAAGAAGAAGAAGAAACTACTTTAGAAAGTGTTGAGTGTCCAACCAGCACTTGGCGCATTTCCAAAGAGACGGTTGTTCAAAATCAAGTCAAAATTGTCAATAATCAATAGAAGCTTAAGAAGAACTTCTCCAAAATTACCAAGTTCGTGGTCAATATGGAAAGAAAGCTTGGAATCTCACCTCCTCATAATCATCAGAAAACTAGACTATTTAGTTTAATCTATCTTTATGTATTTACTTTCGAATCTCATATTTAGTGTGTCTTAATTAGTTAGATGTATTTACTTTCTATTAAGTAATAAATGGAGTTTTTTCAGTTAAAATCAGCTTTAAGTTTCTATAAAAACTTTAGAATAAATTATAGTTTAACATAAACTCAAAAGATTCAAAATTTGAAAATTTTCAAAAAAATTTAAATGGTTATGTCGACATATAATTACCAAATTTTCAAATTGTTTTAAATTTTAAAATTAAATAACTATTCTAGTCCATTCAAATTACAACGAATTCCAGACCCTATTTAAGTTTATTTCTTCCGGAAAATTTCATTATTCTATTTTTCCTTCTCCCTTATTCATTTCTTATCAAATCCATGGCAAATCCTATCCATAACATAAGTGAAAATCTAGATGATTCTTTGAATTCTTTCAAGAAAATTCTCTCCATAGTACTATGTAATCTGCGCAAATGTAACAACTCGGAAATTCTGAACCAATTAAAAAAAATTACTTTAGCAATTTATTGAATTTTAAATATTTAAAATGATTTATTTTTAATAATAATGACTAAAAATTTATTTTAATTGAACTTAGAACGAATAAATTTATTTTAATTATAAAACGAGCCTAAAATGGCGTGGTAGTTTGAAAATTCAATTTCTAATTTCAATTGGTTTCAATATAAGTCAGAATTGGACGAAACAAGAAATATTTGAATCTAATTAACTATATCTTTCTAACGAATGTAAGAAACTGAGATTTCATTTTATAAATTGAAAGTTATGTCCAGTTTAAAATTCAGAATAGTCGCTATGGAATTTATATATATATTAATATAATATATAGCCCTTAAAAATAGCCATTTTGCAAACGACCTCCATTTTTGATGAAACCACTTTTGTTGGATCTAGAATGGAAAATTATTGCAATAATCTAGAATTCATAATTTTTGGAATTAATATGTGAGCTTGGCAAAAGAAAAAGTGTTTGTCAATTTTAGTCAAATTGGATCGACCAGAAAATAGTCATTTTTCAAATGGTCTCCAAATTCGAAAAAATTAATTTTGTTAGGACCGTATAGGCAAAACATAGCTAAATTTATTTTTAGGGAATTTTTGGAGTCAGTATGTGACCCGCTAAATTAAAATGTACGTTCAAATTGAATATAAATTGATTTATATTGTAATTTTAATGAAAACTGATCGTAACAGTCAAATTGGCTTCCGGGACATATCTCATTATGTCCGGAACGGGGGTATTTGGATAGGGACGAAAGTCGTTGGGTTTGATTTGGAGTTCATGTTTTTAAACAACTATTAATTGAATTAAATATAATTAAAAATATATAATAAATGATCGACCCAATCAGATTATTTCTCTTTTAACCTAATCCCTCGTTCGTTTTTTCCACCGTCACCCAAAATCGAAGGCCGCACTTGCTCCAATCCTTCAAAAACTTGCAAATCATTACATGATTTTAATAACATCCAAATCGAAGATCAAAGTACTTTTTGTGCTCTACAAATCTAACTAGGGGTGATCGTTTCTAGAGTTGTGTGTAGTTGGGAATCATCACTCAAGGGCATGACATTCGAGTTTGATTTTCGAGCGCTAAGGGTGCTCGAATTCAACGAGGCTGAGGGTGGTAATCGGCGTTGCAAAGCTCTTCGACGAGGTGACCTCTGATTTGGGTCTGGCGGCCCCAACTTGGTGCGGCTGCGGGATTTGTTCATCGTGCTAATGGGTTCTGCCGTTTGATCGTATACGGGAAGAAAGTAAAGGGGCGACAGTGTAATTATTTTAATTGTGTAATTAGTTTAATTGTTTATGTATATTAAGCATCAATTAAACTTTATTAAAATAACATTGAAATAAAAAATGTGATTTTTTTATTAAAAATAGCAAATGTTTTAAAAAAAATATTATAGCAAGATAAAAATATGGTTTTATATATATATATTATAGCAAAATAAAAATATAGTTTTTTATATATATTATAGAAAAATAAAAATATGGTTTTTATATATATATATATATATATTACAGCAAAATAAAAATATGGTTTTTTATATATATTATAGCAAAATAAAAATATGGTTTTTTATATATATTATAGCAATATAAAAATATGGTTATATATAAATATATATATATATATTAGCGTAGTAAAATATGATTTTTATAGAGAGGGTTTTAGAATAAAAATGTGATTTCTATTCTATATATAGCTTTAAATAAAAATGTGATCTTTTATTATGAAAAAGCATCGAAATAAAAATTTGATTTTTAATATATATAGAAAGATTTAAAAATGTGATTTTTAAATATATAAACATCATATTAAAAATGTGATTTTTACTATGAGCAGCGTGAAAAAGGTTGCTTTGGAATTTCGGGCAAATCCAAGCTGTTCAGAAATTCAGAAATAAAATTGGCGGAGTGGAAATCAAAGGTGAGAACTCCTTCTCAGTTGATTTATTTCCCAGTAAAATATATACTAGGATGCAAACGGTGCTTAGCAGCACCAGATACCATTGATTGTACAAACTATGATTGTTTGTTTGGATTTAATTGACTATGTTGTGTTTATTGAATGAATAATATATATATAAAATATTCATGTATGGAATAAAAAGTTTGGATAATAAAAATATCATTTTTATTGGATGAATAAAATATATAAAATATTCATGTATGGAATAAAATATTTGAACAATTAAAATATCAATTTATTGAATATATGAACCATATAAAATGGTCATGTGTTGAAAATAAATATTCATTTACAAATCGGACGATTGGTCTATGTACATCCATTTAACTAATATTGGTTGGGACGATAAATTTTACACATCGCCCAACTGCACAAATAATAATCAGTATTTGTTGTTTGAAAACCCCACAAGGGTATTGGGATGATATTGGACATACACTAATCCCAATATTTAGTTGTATGTTAATCAATCGGTTGAAAGACTGTTGTAAGTGTTAATTCTTTATGTTTAATGCTTATGCAGCTGTGTGATGCACTCTGGATGATGGTTGACTGTGTATAATTATTGTTGTGTGCATGTGTGTATGAAATCCATATAAATAAAATTATATGGTAATTGACTGCGTCTGATTCCAATTCAGAAAGAATGAATATTTTAAAACAATGAAAATTTTAAAATAATATTCAGTAAAGGGTTAAAATCTGATTTGATGTCCGATTTGGGATGGACACAAAAATATTAAAATATATGAAGCCGTGGTGTTTAGATTTGCGCTATTTTAATGTGAACGATATTTATATTGATTTTATTCATTTTTATAATGAATATCGAAAAAGAATTGATTTCGAAATCTGATTTTATGAAAATATTATCATTTAATATTATAATGATATGGAATATTCAATTTTGATTTTAAATTGAAAATGAAGTTGAAATAGTTTTTAAAACAAATTTATAAACGATTTATAAAATAAGTTTTAAATGGAAATCGATGATATATGTATGTATATGTATATATATATATATATTTTACATAATATAATGGCCTGAGTAGAACGCACCGCGCTGCGGCCATTCGCGAATTTCGACCATTGACTTCGAGTTGATATTAGGGGAGATCCGACCGTCGGATTCTCCTAAAACTGGAACCATTGGGTTGGTACCGAAAAGATCTTTCCAATAAATATAAGAGATTTGAAATCTAACGGTTGGATTTGGAATTATGTCCGAATCAAATTTGGAAAAGGTCGTTGTAAGTGCAGTTCAATGACCATTTATGGAAATCGACTGAAAGGGCCTTGATAAAATTATTAAAAATATTATTAATTTGTGTAAAATCATAATAAATGATTTGGAAAGAATTGGGATGAAAAATTCCACATTTGTAAAGATAAAAATATATTTTTGTCAAAATGATCTAGTTATTAATTAGATTTGAAATCCAATAATTTTTAATTAAAATAAATTGGATTTGTGATTGATTTTCAATATAACTAGAAATTTCCAATGAATAAATAGGAATGGAAATAATTTTCAGAATATTTCGAGATTGGATTCCGTGATTATACGGATATCATTATGGAAATTTGGAAGATATACATATATATAGTAATTTCCAATACGATATTTGTTGGTTTCAGAATTTGATATTGAATATAAGCCGATATAATTTCTATTCAGAGCCTTATATTTAATATCAAATGGGATTTTGGGTTCGTCGTGAACGGTGTCTTTACTAACACTGTTCTTAAACCCAGTTGAGAAAAGAATAAATCTTTTATTTAGTATTTAATTGGAATTGAATAAAAGAATTGAATTTTGAGTTTTTCGTGAATGGTGTTTTTAGTAACACTGTTCTTGAACCCCGTGTGAAAAGAATAAATCTTTTAAATAAGATTATTAGAGTTTCCAATTATATTTAATAATTGGAATAAAATGGAATGTGAATTGGGTTTATTGTGAACTTTGTTTTTAACGACATTCGTTCTTTAACCCGATTTACAATTAAATGTGATTTGTAATTTATAAATCTTTTTATTTAGATTTAAAGGAAAATTTCCAAAGTAAAGTTTTCCAATTTAATACAACAAATTGGAATGGAATGGAATTCGATTTGATAATAATCGAAGTGGACTTCTGTGGAGGAAGACTGGTAATATATATGGAATTTAAAAGGCTTTGTCGTTGTTATATTTATATTATTAGTCGGATATGGAAATTGATATCGATTATATATATATATATCAATTTATTTTCCGTGAAGATTCCATAATTAATAGAATGTGATTTTGGGTTTATCGTGAATTGTGTTTTAAATGACATTGGTTCTTTAACCCAGTTAAAGACAGGACTACATGTCTTACATTGTATTTCAAACTGTATGGTTGATCTCTGCTAAATATATATCTGTTTGGTGGAGGATAATTTATTCTCTTTCTTAACACCCTTCTCTAAGGTGTACAAGCTTAGAGGTTATATATCGGTAGAAATCAATAGTACGATATAGATTGTCGATGCGGCATGTTTGTATTTCCAAAGTTAAATAATCATTAATATTGATTTTTGGGAAGATTAAAACTAAGTAGAGTTTTAATGAATCTTTAATTAGATTGGAAAGGGAATGTGATAATTTAAATTATCAAATTCGGAAAATGATCAAGAATGGAGTAGCACCAGTTTTACTCTAAGTGATAGTTAAATTTTTAATTAAATTTGAATGTGAAATGGTAATTAAATTTACCGATAACACTGTGGTGTTAGATATGGAGTATTTCCAGTTTTTCTCCATAGGATGAATAGGTTGGGATTGGGAAATTAAACAAATGATTACATCGATATGGCTTGTTAATCCCGACTAGTTGGATAAACCTTAATTTGGTTTGAAGTGATATACAATGGAAGATTAACAAATAAATTTAAAGAATTTATCTTTGATAAAATTAATGGGAACCTTTCCCTAATGATGTGAATATTTGAATAAAAGAATATTCTGAATTGGAATGAGGTGTATGTTGTGTTTGTGTAGCACTTGTTTATAATATATGCGAGTTATTTGGAAAGGCTGGGTTTATACCCATTATGAGTAACTGATTCGACGATAAGTCGACGATGAAGACGTTAGTTGAAGACCAGAGGTCTTTACATCGTTTGGATGGTTACTAATGTCTTGATTGGGCTGTACACCCAAGACAAGGTAATAAGTTGTGATCGTCCAAACGTACTTGGAG
Source organism: Allium sativum (assembly GCA_030737875.1). Taxonomy (NCBI): domain Eukaryota; kingdom Viridiplantae; phylum Streptophyta; class Magnoliopsida; order Asparagales; family Amaryllidaceae; genus Allium; species Allium sativum. The sequence continues at coordinate 963,043,933 of CM060916.1, forward strand.
ATCGACTGGATATGCGAGGACCTCCCTCCTGTATTGGACACGGGACGAGGAATACAGTGCCTCCGGTTTTGTTCAGACCTAGAACGGACTTGTAAATGGATGTGTGTCTGACATTGGATTTTATTCTATATTGTTTTATTTCTATTAAATATATATCTATTTGGTGGAGGAGAATTTATTCTCTTGCTTAACACCCTTCCCTAAGACGTACGAGCTTAGAGGTTATATATCGATGGATATCAGTCGCATGGCGTAAATTGTCAGTGTGGCATGCTGAGATGCAAATGATCAAGGCTTATATTGAAAAGCAGAGCCTTGTGGTTGATGATCAAAGCATGACTTTAAATAGCATATCTTTGTGAAGCATTAATTCGCGAGCCTCGCACCGAGGTGTGAACCAAAAACGGCAAAGTGACTTCATGGAAATGGACATATGTTAGTTCTAACTACGAGTAACGTCATGGTATGGAGCCCAGACTGTTTACTCATGTGGATGTCGCACACTATTATTACTTGATTGGAGACGGGGTACCTCGGATATATCGACACTGCGGGGCTGATAAATATTATATCGATCACTACGGGGCTGATGGATATGGTCGACATACTGACCATTTTAGAGATTCGATAGAACCGGCGAACATATAGTTTATGGTATAACCAATCATCGACGGATGACCTGCCATGAAGATCCAAGGTGTTCACTGTGGGGGATCCTGAGGCACTTGCTGGTGTTTATCGAAATCGATGAGGATAATCCCTTGCCTCGGTTCATAGATGGAAACTCAGTTTCCAATACGTGATATTCGGTTTTAGTTGTAAATTTATATATGGTGACATAATATAATGGTACCTACGCCGCCTATGATTAATACATTTATATTTGAAATTGATTTCTTTACTTATAGTAATAATAAAAGATGAAATTTCGCGTATCAAGCATATTTGGCTATTATAAGGGAAAACTCTATCCTCGACTGCGTTAATTGTGTGATGGGAACAAAGTCTTATAATAGCTTCATTTTTCTATTTAGCATTGCGCCGTTTGTTTTATGCACTGGTATTCTTGGGGGTAAACCTATTCCGTGTTATACGGCGTAGTTTTATCTAACTTTAAAATCAAGTTAATAACTGTTTTAGTTCTCACACCAGTCACATGACTGACCTGGAGTTTGTTATTTTAACCTAAACTCTGGGTGCCCCTATTTTCCACATGGGCAGCTAGTAGTTTCGGTTTTGCAGATTTCTAGTTTACAGGATCCTAGTTTACAGTTAGAGCTATATTCGAAATGCTATGTATCCTTGTATTTCTTACAATTGTGCTATGTCTTATTTTTCCGCTACTATGAAATGTATTTCAATCTATGATATTTTCCAATGTGTAATATTTATTCATATTCTGTTATATTCTTGTATTCTGATGTAAATTGTTGTAATAAGCAATGAAATGTTCTGTCATTTGGGTTCTAATTTGTCGTGTTCTCAACTCAATCCGGGGTTTCCCGTAAGTGCGAGTTTCTGTCGCTTTATTTCGTATCAGAGCTTTGGTTTACAGAGCTCGAGAAAAAAACACATTAGAACCAAATGAAAGAATTCATCAGAGATTGGATTTGTAATATCCAATGAGAATGACTCGTTAGAGATGGGATCTGTAGTATCCCAGAACGAGTGGGAAGAGTGTTATTTTTAAAATAAAAATGAAAACAAATTTTGTTTTGAAAATTTAAATCTTATTATACATATTCAAATATTTATTTTATTTTGAATTTGGTCTATCGGGTATATGAAGATTTTGCATATACGCCTAGCTAGCGTGTAAATGAAGCCTCAAATATATTGAATAGATATAGAATCACATTCTAGTCTCCCAGAGATGATTCTGATGATTGTAGCCACATCATTAGAATTTAATGTTCAAGTTTCGAAAGTGTGATATCTGTAAATTTCCAATTGGCTGGTGTGAGAACCAAAAACTAGATAGGGTTATTGTTGTGAATTGGCATCAAAAACATGATTTTGTGTATTTATATCAAAGTTATGAAATTGAAATTTTAATTAACTAATTGATAGCTGGTTGTATGGATGATTATTAGTTTAACTAATTAAAATTATTCTAATAACAAAACCAATAAGAAAATGAATGAAAATTTAGCCAAATTGAGTTAAATTTCGAACTGAATTGAATTTTTTTTGGAAATTGCATGCATTTACATTGAACAGGTCATAGCAGGATAGCTAAGCAGAGGAATAAAATTGTATGCTTGACAAATAGGCATGTGTTTAATAGTCCCTTGGGTTTGGATGATTTTATGATCCAATTGGCTAGCCGCTTGGCTTATTCCTTTTCTTTTTCGATGATGAGGGCCATGCGTTGCTAGTTGTGGTTTAAAAGGTCTCCCCGTATAAAGGAGGTTATGGCAAAAAAATTTGAAAAATTAGGGTGTTTGCCAAATTTTTGAAAAATTTGAAAATTCTTAGAAACTGAAAAGTTAAAGAATGAAAGCCAGAGTGAAAGTTGAGTTGGTTAGTTAAACAACTTTCAGCTCCGTTCATTTTTTAGGACGAAAAGATTTTAAGTGTGGGAGACTGTAACAACCCGAAAATTTTGAACCGATCTATAATTTTTATTTTAGCAATTTTAATGAATTTTGAATATTTAAAATGATTTATTTTAAATAATAACGACTAAAAATTTATTTTAATCAAAGTTACAATGAATAAATTTATTTTAATTATAAAACGAGCCTGAAATGGCGCGGTAGTTTGAAAATTCGATTTCTAATTTCAGTTAATTGTGAAAGTTAGAATAGGACGAAACAAGAAATTTTGAATCTGATTAACTATATCTTTCTAATGAATGTAAGAAACTGAGATTTCGTTTTATAAATTGAAATTTATGTCCAATTTAAAATTCAGAATAGTCGCTATGGAATTTATATATTTATTAATATAATATATAGTCCTTAAAAATAGCCATTTTGCAATCAACCTCCATTTTCGATGAAACCACATTTGTTGGATCCGGAATGTCAAATTGTTGCTATATTCCAAAATTCATAATTTTTGGAATTAATATGTGAGCATGGTAAAAGAAAACGTGTTTTGTCAATTTCAGTCAAATTGGATCGACCAGAAAACAGACATTTTTCAAACGGCCTCCAAATTCGATGAAATTAGTTTTGTTAGGGCTATATCAGCAAAACGTAGCTAGATTTATTTTTCTGGAATTTTTGGAGTCAGTATACCCCAATAAATTAAAATGTATGTTCAAATTGAATATAAATTGGTTTATATTGTAATTTTAATGAAAACTAACCGTAACAGTCGAATTGGCTTATGGGACATATCTTATTGTGTCCGGAATGGGGGTATTTGGCTGGGGATGAAAGTCATTGGATTTGATTTGGAGTTCGTGTTTATAAACAACTACTAATTGAATTAAATATAATTAAAAATATAAAATAAATGGCCCACCTAATCAGATTTTTCTCTTTTAACCTAATCGCTCGTTCGTGTTTTCTGCCGTCATCCAAAATCGAAGGCCCCTCTTGCTCCTATCCTTCTTCCTCAAAAACTTGCAAATGATTCCATGATTTTAATAACATCCAAAGCGAAGTTCAAAGTACTTTTTGTGCTCTACATATCTAACTAGGGGTGATCGTTTCTGGAGCTGTGTGGAGTTGGGAATCGTCACTCAAAGGCGTGACATTCGAGCTCGATTTCCGAGCGCTAGGGGTGTTCGAATTCAGCGAGGCTGAGGGTGGTAGTCGGCGTTGCAAAGCCCTTCGACTAGGTGACCTCCGATTTGGGTCCGGCGGCCCCAACGTGGTGCGGCGACGGGATTTGTTCATCGAGCTAATGGGTTCTTCCGTTTGATCGTGTACGGGAAGAAAGTAAAAGGGCGACAATGTAATTCTTTTAACCATGTAATTAGTCAATTGATTATGTATATTAAGCATCAATTAAATTTTATTAAAATAACATTGAAATAAAACATATGATTTTTTTACTAAAAATAACAAATGTTTTAAAGAGTATATATTTTAGCATGATAAAAATATAGTTTTTTTATATATATTCTAGCAAAATAAAAATATGGTTTTTTATATATATTATAGCAAAAAAATATGGTTTTTTATATATATTATAGCAAAATAAAAATATGGTTATATATATTAGCGTAATAAAAATACGATTTTTATAGAGAGGGTTTTAGAACAAAAATGTGATTTTTATTCCATATATAGCTTTAAATAAAAATGTGATCTTTTATTATGAAAAAGCATCGGAATAAAAATTTGATTTTTAGTATATATTAAAAGATTTAAAAATGTGATTTTTAAATATATGTAAACATCATATTAAAAATGTGATTTTTACTATGAACAGCGTGAAAAAGATTGCGTTGGAATTTCAGGCAAATCCAAGTTGTTCAGAAATTCAGAAATAAAATTGGCGGAGTGGAAACCAAAGGTGAAAACTCCTTCTCACTCAATTTATTTCCCAGTAAAATATATACTAAGATGCAGGCAGTGCTTAGCAGCACCCGACACCATTGATTGTACAAACCATGATTGTTTATTTCGATTTAATTGACTGTGTTGTGTTTATTGAACGAATAAAATATATAAAATATTCATGTATGGAATAAAAAGTTTGGATAAAAAAAATATCATTTTTATTGAATGAATAAAATATATATAATATTCATGTGCGGAATAAAATATTTGAAAAATATAAATATAAATTTTATTGAATGTATGAACCATATAAAATGGTCATGTGTTGAAAATAAATATTCATTTACAAATCGAACGATTTGTTTATGTACACCCATTTAACCGATATTGATTGGGACGACAAATTTTACACATCGCCCAACTGCACAAACAATAATCAGTATTTGTTGTTTGAAAACCCCACACGGGTATTCAGATAATATTGAATATACACTAATCCCAATATTTAGTTATATGTCAATCGATTGGTTGACAGACTGTTGTAAGTGTTAATTTTTTATATTTAATGCTTATGCAGTTGTGTGATGCACTTTGGATGATGGTTGACTATGTATAATTATTGTTGTGTACATGAGTGTATGAAATCCAAATAAATAACATTATTTGGTAATTGAATGTGTCTGATTTCAATTTGGAAAGAAAAAATATTTTAAAATAACGAATATTTTAAATAACGAGTATTTTAAAATAATATTCAGTAAAGGGTTAAAATCTGATTTGATATCCGATTTGGGATGGACACGAAAATATTGAAATATACAAAGCCGTGATGTTTAGATTTGTGCCATTTTAATGCGAACGATATTTATATCGATTTTGTTCATTTTTATAATGAGTTTAAAAAAAACTGATTTCGAAATCTGATGTTTTGAAAATATTATCATTTAATATTATAATGATGTGGAATATTCAGTTTTGATTTAAAATTGAAAATGAAGTTGAAATCATTTTTAAAACGAATTTATAAACGATTTATAAAATATGTTTTAAATGGAAATTGACGAAATATTATATATATATATATATAATATAGTGGCTGGAATAGAACGCGTCGTGCTGCGGCCATTCGCGAATTTCGACCATTGACTTCGAGTTGATATTATGGGAGATCCGACCGTCGGATTCTTCTAAAATCGGAACCGTTGGATTCGTATCAAAAAGGGAATTCCAACGAATATAAGAGATTTGAAATATAACAGTTGGATTTGGAATTATGTCCAAATCAAATGTGGAAAAGGTCGCTGTAAGTGCAGTTCGATGACCATTTATGGAAATCGACAGAAAGGGCCTTGATAAAATTATTAAAAATAGTAATAATTTGTGTAATATCATAATAAATGATTTGGAAAGAATAGGGATGAAAAGTTCCATATTTGTAAAGATAAAAATATATTTTTATTAAAATGATATAGTTATTAACCAGATTTGAAATCCAATAATTTTTAATTAAAATAAATTGGATTTGTGAATGATTTTAATATAACCAGGAATTTCCTACGAACGAATGGGAATGGATTTGGAATGGAAATAATCTTCGAAATATTTTGAGATTGGATTCCGTGATTAAACGGATATCGTTATGGAAATTTGGAAGATATATATATATATCGTTATTTCCAATACTATATTTGTGACGACCCCAAACCCCGATAAGACGGTGGCAAGGGTAATCTTTGGAATATAACACATAAACAGAAACAGCAGAACGGATTTAAATAAATACACCAGATAATGTACAAATAATACACTGGATAAACATAATCATCAGAGTTACATAGTATACAGGATCATACTTAGTTCAAAATACAGTTCAGCTATACAGAAATGTCTACAGCGGAAAACAAAACATAATATGTACAATAGGAGCTGAACAGCGTAAAAAGAGATAAATGGTAGAATCCATCTTCAGCTCCAGCTATCTAGAAAGAGCCTGCTAAAACTTGAGCACAAGGCTGCCCGTGTAGAAAAAGGGGGCACCCGAGTTTGCAAGTGAAACAAACTACGAGTCATTAATGGGACTAGTATGAGAAATCTACTTAACACATTTTATAAAATGGCTAATCACAGGACCACGCCACTTTCGAGGAACGGGTTTACTCCATTGGATTGCCAGTGCTTAAAACAAGTAAAACTTTTAAACATCGCAATGCTTTTTACAAAAATGAAGCCATTATAAGACTCGGTTCCCATCACACAATGCAACGCAAACCGGAGGATAGAGTTTTTACCTTATAATGGCCAAAATATGCTTGATACGAATAAAACAAAAGCATTTGGTATTATTACTAATGTTTATACGTTTCAAAAACAATTTCAAATCATAAGTATCAATCATAGACGGCATTAATGCCCCATACCACTATGTCGCCATATATAGGCATACAATCAAAACTGCACGGTATCGTATTTGGAAATTCGATTTCTGTCATGAAACAAGGCAAAAGATAGTCCTTACCGAATTCAAGACTGTCTAGCCCGAGTCTTAGGATCAGAGCTCGAGTGACCCTTGGATCGTCAGGGCCGGTAGGTCACTGACGCCACCCTAGCTAGAAGGAAACGCATGCCCTCCCTGATGTCCTCTCCTGTTTCTGGCTCATACCGGGGTGTGAGGCTCACGAATTCACGTTATACACAAAGCTATGCCACACAGGCGGTGCTTTGATCATCAACCACAAGACTTTGCTTTTCAACAGGAGCCTTGATCTTTTGCCACTCAGGCATCCCACACAGGCATTTCACTCTATGCGACTGATTTCTATCGATATATAACCTCTGAGCTCGTATGTCTCAGAGAAGGGCGTTAAGCAAGAGAATAAATTCTCCACCGCCAAACAGATATATATTTAATAGAGATCACTCAGCACAGAACAAAATCCAATGTCAGACACACGGTCCATTTACAGGTTCGTTCTGTGTCTGAACGAAACCGGAGGCACCACATACCTCGCATATCCATCGATCTCCACGTACGTCTGGACGATCACCACTTATTATCTATATTTCGGGATGCCTCCCAATCAAGACATCGGTTATCATCCAACCGTGGTGAAGATCTCCAGTCTTCAACCACCGTCTTCATCATCGATTTCTTATCGCCAATCAATTATTTGAAATGAGATTTAACTCGGCCTTTTCAAATAATTCATGTATATTTAGAATTTAAATCAATTCATTTCAATGGTTAAATTATTCGACAACAATTCACGCCAAACACATTCAACCGTCAAATATCCACAAAACCGAGTAAATTCGGTTTATTCCCATTCCATATCGTTTATAATATTTTATCACGATTTATCGCTATTTTTGTTTATTTAAAAATAGCTATTCCATTCAAACGACGCTTCGGGCCATAACGCGGCCGTGGCGCTGCTTTTCTTCAGATTTGATTTACACATATCTGAAAATCTAGCCGTTGGATCTTCACATATTTTATATCATTAGAAAGACCTTTTCGAAAAGAATCCAGCGGATTCAGTTTTGGGAAAATCCGACGGTCGGATCTCCCAGTACACTCGTTTGAAGTTTCGATTTCAAAATACGAACTGCAGCGTCGTTATTCGATTCAATTTAATTATATTTATATTTATATATATATAAATATAATCCATTCTGGTGCTGTTTTTCTTCATATTTGAATTAAACATTCCAGACAATCCAACCGTTGGATTTTCACAAAGTGGGTATCGTTGGAAAGATATTACCAAAGCGAACCCAAGGTTTCGGTTTCGGGAAAATTCGATGGCCGGATCTCCCGCACTAGTCGTTTGAAATCACGGTTTCAAAACACGAACTGCAGCTTCGTTATTCGATATATTTTAATTATATATATATATATATAATCGATTCTTCAAATTCAAAACCATTTTCACTTCACATATTTGATAAAAACGATATTTTTATCCAACAGATATTTCAACACATGAATTTTGCTTATTTTATTTCCACATAGGAATTTCTATTCAACACATGAATTTCTATTCAAACATGAATTTTATTTATTTTATTTCCACACAGGAATTTCTATTCAACACATGAATTTTATTTCAACATTCGACACATGAATATTTTCTATAGTTTATATACATATAATAAAAATGTGATTTTTATTGCAAAACAATTTATTTCAAAACACGATTATTTTATATATTTTATATATAAGGTAAAAATGCTATTTTTGGTGTTAAAACAATTAAGAAAGCCTATCCTAAGTGCACGGTGGATATCTTTTATTGACTCTGGTGCAAGGTACATTTACCATATTTTGAAATTTCGATTATGTTTTATACTTTGTTGTTATTTTCTTTTCATGGATGTAAACTTTTAATTCTTTAGTCTGATTATTTTAAAAGAGTATATGAATCGATTAGTATATTTTTGAAAAGTTAAAAACAAATTGATTGTTGTTTGTGTTGTGTGACAGTGGATTTGATTAATTAAATTATTAGAATGATGGTTAATTTAATCAACGAATGAAGGGTAAAACTATGAAATTAAATCAAGCATTGAACTGATTTAAAAATAGATAGAAATATATACATGTGCATTATATATGTTTGAACAGGTAAATGGATTAGCTGTTGAGTAAAGAATTTATTTGCATGCCTGACAAATAGGTAATCCTTAATGAGTTAGATGCGAAATTTTATTGTTATATCGACTCCTGTGAATGCCATTGAATGCGGAGTGCTGGTTGTTCTGTGTAGTAATAAATGTCATCATAGGATAGTAACAATTAATTTTGAACTACACTACATGGCATACTTCTTGAGGATAGGCATACTTCATCATCCACCACATAAGCATTTGGAGCTTGTGTGACGAGGTTGAAGATTTACCATACGAGCGAGAGGCTTGTACGGCGATGACTATATATTACAGGTTGAACTGATGACTAATATGGACCATATAAAATGTAACGGTAAATTGCAAGATTGATAAAAACCCCACAGGGGTCTGAAGATGACAATAAACACGTCTCTCTGGTCATTAAGGCACAAAAACCATTTATAGGGTGACGAGAATTTATTCTCTGGAGTTATGATCTATACACACTCCCTGTGGACACCGGAATATATCACTATAAATATGTGCATGCTTATTATGATTTATTGGGTACCTAATACGGCCCAATAAATTTCCAAACCCCTCCCCGTACAAAGGAGGTTATGGCGAAATTTTTCGAAAATTTAGGATGTTAGCCAAATTTTTGAAGAATTTGAAAATTCTTAGAAACTGAAAATTTGAAGAATGGAAGCCAGAAGGGAAGTTGAGTTTGTTAATTAAACAACTTACGACTTCGTTCCTTTTCGAGGACGAAAAGTTTTAAGTCGGGGAGATTGCAACAACCCGGAAAATCTGAGCCAATTTAAAAAAATTTATTTGGCTATTTTGGTGAATTTTAGATATTTAAAATAAATTATTTTAAATAATAACGACAGAAATTGTGTTTGAATCGACGTTGGAAAATAAATATAATTACTTTGAATTATAAACAAGGCCTGAAATGGCACGGCAGTTTCAAAATTTGAATTCGAACTTTGACTGACTGTACCGGGTGCAAAATAAAACGGATTTTAGTGAAACCAAAAATATTTAAATCTGTTAGTGAATATCATTCTAACGAATCTGAAAAATCGAAGTTTCATATCTGGAAGCAAAAGCT